>OY728141.1:1762157116-1764657116 GCA_963277665.1 Viscum album | reverse complement strand
GGTAAAATTCCAGATAAAGTTTCCTCTCCAATTCAACCAAACATGACTTCAATATTTGAAAAAGTATCTGAGAGAAACATACAGATACTCCATGAGATGGGTGATCTTGTTTTTGGTCTCAAAAAACTTAATGATGAGTAAAAGGGATGTCTACATAAAGTTCTCAATCAACTCAAGTTCATCACATCACCTATTACATCCTCTAATGCCTCTAAATAGTCATCTCAACCAATTGATAGTGATCTGCACAAAACTGTTGTTAAGGTGGAACCTCAATATGTGTTAAGTGGATTTGACAATGATATTTTATCAAAAATTATCAAGAATAGTGATAGAGTACTTGATTTAGTAAGGATTAATTCAAAAATTGAAAATGATGCTCAGAAAGAAGTTACTAAGAAATTGGATTTCTACTTTAATGGGATTTTCTCTAATAAGGATATGACCAATCATTTAAAATATCATGTAGAGAATTTGAAAATTCATCCTATCACTCAAGACTTCAAGAATAAAGTCCAAAAGCTAAAATATTTCACTCCTCTATTGTAAAATTTCATGGATAAGAAATATTATTTCAAGAAATCATTTTAGTATGGTGGTAAGATCATTATTGATTTCATTCCGTTGGTGAAACCTTATCTTCATGTGCAGAGCACTCCTATTGTGGCTCCTACAACTGCACCTTTGTAGCATAGTTTACCTCCTTCCTCATCTATTAATTTTTCCTTTGCATCAATGTGTGTATCGCAGGCTCTGATCTAGATTAGAACTGTTATCATTGACCAAATGTTGACTCGGTATTCAAATAAACCTAATTTGGTACCTTTTGCTTTTTACAAGATCCATATTACTTCTCTGACAGTAGGCTCACTCCCTTATTCCAACACTAATTATGCTTATGTAGAACCTTCAGATACTACTACCAAGGGAAAATAAAATACATCTAGTGCCAAAGAAAAGTTAAAACTGTATCTTGATAAGGATGTTTTTTTACTTTTTCATACTACTTGTAGTGACAAATATCTTTCTATATAATGAAATGTGTACTGTAGTTGTCTATTCTGTTATTTTATTTCCTAATTTTATTTCTTTTTCTACGAATATTTTTTATAATCTCAAAAGGGAGAGAAAGCACACTAAGAACAGAAATCTAATTCATATGATTTGTGATCATAAAAAAGGGGGATATTTTTGGACTCCACATCTTTTAATCATGTTTTAATGAACAAAAATCATGTTAATCATGTTTAATCTATCTCAAATAATATGTTGAGATGGTTGGTTTCTCTATGCTTTAAATAAACATTGCAAATATCCTAAATCCTATAAATCATGTTTAATTATTATAAAGTACATTTAATATTATTCTATAATTCATTATTCTGTGAATGATTAAGTCTAATTAATTTTGTGAATATTACTGCTTAAGAATATTTACAGATTTTTGACTAAGTTTGAGAAACCGTGAGGTAGCCATTGGTTTTGTTTTTCGTGTAAAGAATGAGAAACTGTGAGTAGAAACCGAGACCTAGACACCATCACCCAGACACTGTGTCCTAGACATGGTGACCCAAATACGGTGGCCCAGACACTGTGATCCAGACACCGTGACCCAGACACCATGACTCAAACATCGTGACCGAGACACCATGACCGAGACACCATAACCAGTTTTTGATCTTATGAATTTGATGACAATGATTACTTTCAATCGTCACCAAGGAACTGTTCAAAGTTTGGAAAAGAACTAGACACCATGATCCTAACACAACATCTATGCTACCAGTTCCTGATCTCAATGCAACTATGGAATCACTACTATCTCACGAGTCAAAGGTGAAGAAGAAGACACCGTTTTGTGGTGACACTATTTCCAAGTGATAATGTTCCAAGATAAACTATGAAACTATTCTTTAATCTGTTTTTTCATTTTCAATATATTTTCTAACGGTCATATTTGAGATATTTAAAAGCACTCACATAATTAATGTTTCTTTGGAGACATGTCACCTAACAGTACAAGGTAGATGGTGCAGAATACATGCATCATGTTGGTTCCAATGTGTGCCACCACAATTAAAAAAACTTATGTCGGTCTAAAATAATACATAGACATAGAAGCAAAAGAGAGAGTTTTTGAAAAAGAGAACTAATACATGCAAAAAGATACAACCGAAGAACACATAATGCACTCTCGATTCAAAAAGGATGGACTACCATAGATCAGAATCAAAATCATCCTTGCAGTACCAACTCCAAGAAGAACATGAGCTAGATCTAACTGGAAATTAGAGAACCAGACTTGCGATACTCTGTTTTTCACAATAATATTCAATACATGTATCTGCTTCATCCTAAAATCCCAAAGGTGCATAGAATAACACTCATAGCACTTATAAGCCTTTCTCATAATCTTTCCTCTATTGTGTACTATTTTTAGATTTTGTTTAGTGTGTGTGTGTGTTTGTATTAAAAAAACACATGGAATCATGTATTAAACTGAAGGATACACGATTTCCTTACTCTCATCACTTATTACATATGTTTACTCCTATAGATAAGTGTGGAAGAGGTCCTTGTATGAACTGGAAGTTTATACCCAAAAAGAACTGTGGAAGAGGTCGTGTGACCTGGACAATCATGTGTACCATTGTTTACCTCGATCCAGGGTGTGGAACATGTTTTTTAATATAAATCACTTAGTGTAAGGTGATCACCAAGTGGAGTGGATTAGGAATTGGCTTGAGTCTGAACCAATTGTTTTATCCACTATGTCTTTTAATTTAGTTTTTCTCTTCTTTACAATATATTTTATAAAAATCTAGATTTTACTTTGATAGTTAGTCTTGGATAGAAGTTATAACTATTTTTCCTCATTACAATAGCTTCAAAAGTTGTATTAATAACTCAAATTGATATTACTGAGAATTAATCAATCTTATAAAAAGTTATTCAAATAGTCAAACTATCATATTTTACAATTTATACATTTTTTGTGTTAAATTTTTTAATCAATAGTTATGGATTCACATTTTTTTATTATAAAACCCAACATACATCATTATGTTTTGGTTAAATATATACAGATAAAAAAACATTTTAACTATGATATTTAAATTTATAATTTTTTTTATCATTCTAGAATTAATGTTTATATATAATAGTTTAACTTGAATATTTTTTGGTTAGTAATCATGAAATAAATACTTTTTAAAAAAAATTAAACATGTGGGACACAATTTTTTTATTACAATATTTTTGTAATCATTGTTTTTAAATATTCAATTTTTTAATAATATGTAGGTACATAGAATTTCACTAAATTTTCTTACTTAGATGGTGGAAATATAGGGAGAGAAAATTTACTATGTTATACGTTTTTTTCAAATTATTAAAAATTCAGTAATATAATTATTTAATTAAATAAAACATTCAATTTAGAAAATAAAATTATAGTTCTTCTGATGAACTCCTATTGAGGCCCCTCCTTTAGTGGATTCTTCCAGTATTCTAAAAAGAAATCGATTTATTGAGTTGGTTAACGTGAGATTACCCATTTACCAAAACTGTCACTTTCTCGTGGATACCATATAATACAAATTAATTTTGATGATAATAATAACCCAACTGGCCCAAATGCAATGCAGTTTACTAGTTATATTGCAACACAGAGTCGTTACAAGATTATAATTTTATATCCTAATTGGAAGCTAGTTGACAAGATGGCGAAATATTGGTTATGGGAGTCCATAATGGTAATATATCTTAAATGATTTATTTTCTTCTCAATTTTTGGAATATTATATATTTTAAATTACTAGTATTTAATTTATTCATTTATAGATGAAATTCAATTTTGGAGAAACAAAAGAAATTAAGAAATTTTTTCTGTCTTTAGTTTTAATTAAATGGAGATATTTCAAAATAGAATAATTTTTTTTAATTTTTTAGTAAGTTACAGAATGAAAATTCATGCCTTGAGTATGATTTTTTAGATACAGATACATGGAATAAATTATCTCCAGTCGAAATCATAAAGCATTTATGTTATTATGATTATTTAATATTTTAATATTTATTATATATTACCTGATTACTTACTAATTTATTTTTATGTAACATGCCTCCAGGAGATCTCATTAAGAGATCCATTTGTAGAACATATACCCTCATATATTATCACATGGAGGATATCATTTATTATAGGATAAAATGATTGTAGAAAAGTTTGATTCATTAAGATATCAATCTACAAGTGGTTCAGAAGAGGTCCATTTCATTACTATATCTCCGCGCACTTACCCTACAAAATAGAAAAAAATGAGAATAATAAAAATTAAAAGTATCTTACAAAAAAATATGTAGAAGTAGCTAAAAATATTTTAAGAAACTAATTTTAATTTTCCATGAATGCTTTCATTTTTTAAATAAAAAAACAAATATACCACATTAATTTTTCATTTTAGGATGAACCTTAGATGAAAGTGAAGTAGAGGTATTTTATCCTTGAGGGTATGATGGACATCTTACCTACTGCTTTAGAAATGCAAGAACACATTGTTTGTGTAAGAGGATATGAGGCAGGTGTTAGTGTTAGGAGAGCTTTTTGTCATCAAATTAAGAAATAAAAAGACCCATAAATAGATTCCTTGAAATATGATTTTAAAGACCTAAAATATATCATGGAATATAAAATTAAATTATCTGTAAGGCTATGTTTGAACAATTGATGAGACAATAACAACGTGCCTAGCCTTCCTAGTCTACCAAACCTGACCAGCCTACCCAAATCTCCTAATTGGATCCTCCACCTTTTCATTTAGACTTGACCATATACTGTGAGTCATATGCCAGTGATCTCCCTATACCTATTTTAGCATACATAATCATACATATTTTCGGGATTCTGTACAACACCAGCCTATGAATTTGGGTGTGGTATGAATATCAATTCATGATATTGTTGATCTACCTTTTACAATGTGATTGTCTATGTAAGAGGTGACTCGATTTGGAGATTGTATGAGTCATTTTTCAATTTAATTGGTTAACCTTCTTTGCTATATAAAATATGAGGTATGCATTGTTTATTAATTATTATTTACATTTGATTAAAAATTACTTATAATGTTTTCTGACATTAAATTTATATAAAAGTATCAAATATCCAAATAATTCTTTTCAAATAAAAGAACAGTTTCAGTGACCAAAAACATCAGATACTTCTAAGGTTTCTGATAAAATAAAAAAGATTATCCCATGTTTCTTTTCCGTTGGATATTATTTATGATTTTCAAATGACATCTAATATATGTGGAAGATACTATTCATTGACAAAATTCAATAAATATATCATGGATATGATTAATTTTGATTAGCTCAAAATGCCTATAATTCAGTGGTTTTCTATGTAAGTAAATTTATGTTTCCATTTTTCTTTCACTAAATAAAGATGATTTCTAGTGACTTGCTATATTAATTATTTAATTAGGCATCTACAATCTCTTATTATTAAAAATGGGACCACTAGTGTTTATGGTCTTATAGATACTGAACCAAGTTCAATGACTGTGAAATATGTTGAAACTCATACTATAATAGCATATATATCAGGGAGATTATAAAATATGGAGATTGGATGCTAGTTTTTTCCATACCATGATGGGTAAGAACACTCATATTATTATGAATTAATAGTCATTATAAATTTTTTAATTCTAAACTTTTTATATTGTAGAGTTCATTGGATGTTAAGAATATTCTTCCAAAAAAAATAAAAATTATATTGTTTTTTCTCCTTATTAGGTGGTGTTTCTAAAAAATGTATCATCTGGATAAAAAGGAAAGTTTTATTCATTTTAATTAGTTTGTTCTTAATTCTTATTGTTTATACATGTTTTTTAGTTGATATATATGAAAATTCATGTCAAGGAAAAAAGTTTAATAAAGATAACTTGTATATAGTGTATCAAAATACTATCAAATACGTGGAATTAATGGTAAATATATTTTATATTTTATAATATTTGGTTTTTTGTTATATATGTATAAATTGTGGTTTTTATTTTCAATTTAATGTTATATAACTGTGGTTTCATCATAAAAAAAGAAGTGTGGAATGGAGTTATTTTGTTTTAAGATTCATGTATGAGATAATAACAATTGGTTCAATGAATAAATTTAATATGGTCAGTTTTTTTTAATTATTTTACATTTTTTATCAAAATATTATGTGTTTTAATCTTATAAAATTCATTATTATTATATATTTTCAATGATTCCATGTCATATATGAAATATGAACTTACCCATATTCACATTTTTTTGAAAATTATTTCTTATGTATGATAATGATTTAAATTATCAGGTATGTATATTTCAATTAAAGTTAGAAAATTGAGTATTTTGATAATGATTTTTTGGTTAATGTTGGTATATTATATTTATTTTGAAAATGTTTTTACCTACTGTTTAAAGGACCATAGATTTATAAAAAAGTATTCACACTATACAAGACTTTAAATTGTAGGTATGTATCTTTTAGTTAAAGTTCAAAAAATTAATACATATACAATCATTTTTTCTTACATTTGTTATATTATTTTTATTTGTTAGGGTTATGATGTTTTAAGTATTTTATATATTAATTAAATTTAATGGACTAAATATTTGTGGAAATTATTTTATTATTTTATTTAGAATATTGTGTTTGATTTTACAAGTGTTTCATTTTCCTTAAGATAATGTATTTGGCGGAGGATGTAAATATTTTAAGAAAATTGTTAAATTAAGTTTTATTCTTTTTTTTAAGTTCATTATTCTTAATTATTATTTTTTATAGGTGTGTTGATAATTTTTATATTAAAATATAGGTCATGGAAGGCATTGACGGGGACGAATCATAGAAAATTTATAACTATTATTCCTTTTATTTCCTTTAAAGTGTAAGAAAAATATGTTTTACCTATTTATTTTCATCAACATATTCTCTAAAAAATGAATTGTTAACATTTCTTTTTGACATTTATTGTAATTAGGACATGAGGGGTTACAAATAATACTAACATAATCTCTATTTCCTTCACTTGGCATGTAGAAAATGTTCATCAACTGCAAAGTTTTTATTAATGTGTTTTTATGATTTGATTGATTTTTTATTTGTTATATACTTACTAATAATATTAGATTTTGTAATTTAATTATTTTTTCTACCATAAATGATATCTCATTCATTATTCTTTTCTAGTCTCACAAATTTCTATTATAATTTAAAGTATATTCCAAGTGATAAAATGATGCCAACACGGTATAATTGACCTTCTCATCCTTCTTAAATGACCAATGTCATTTTTTGTATCCAATTGCTACCATTTTGGGAATTCAAGGGTTAATGTTCGTCCAAAAAAAACAAATGACATTTATTTCTATAATCTAAATATATTACTATTAAATTGTGCTATTTTTTTTGCAAGTTTTGTCAAATGGAGGATTGCAATAAAATTCTATAACAAAAACATTTAAATAAGTGACATAAAAAACACAGTTCCAATAAAGACTATTGAAACACTTAAAACCACTTTTATACATATCAATTAAAAAATATTTTCTCCATTATTCATATTATTAGTTCCTTTCAATATATATTTAGTTATTTTGTGTTAGAATCTACTTTATATTGAACAAAATTACTCCCATAAGATCCATTAACAGATTTTCATTTTAATATATTTTGTAACCATGTGATTTTAACTATTTATCTTTCTTATAAAAAGTGATATATGGTTTATATTAAAAAATTTTGGGCATTTTATGAAAATTATTATTATATATAATCCATATATGAAAAGTGTTATCTCATTTTAGATTTGAATTACATTCCACTAAGGATTTCTATTTCATCCAACAATAAATTATTAATGAAGAAACATTTGTTTGTTTATCCTTTAAATCGTTATATATCATGATTTTTAAATACCAATATTAAAATTCCCTTGAAATCCGAGATATAGAACTAAAATCAAACATTGAAGTCCTTTTCTAGAGAAATTCCCTTTCAATTGGATAATTTTTTATAAAAAATGTATAGGTAAAAATATATAAACTGGTGGCCAAATATGATTATGGTATACTATTAATATGACTCAACAAACTCCATATATAGATACAAATTCTAGAATATTCATATTTTCTTATCACTGAAGCTATCTTACAAGTAATTACAAGCACGATTCTTAGGAAAAAACTCATGAAAGAAACAATCACCATTTTTTAGTTAATTTTAAATGTTAATAATTTACTTCATGGTTGTTTAGTTATCATCTAAATGTTATTGTTTAATATTATATTTTCAAAATAAAAAGTTTCAAAAGAACTGATTCTTTTGTTATAACATGTGTATGATATCAATTAAATAACTATTTAAATGATTTTTTATATTTTAAAAGTATATTTACTTTTATGTTGAATTGTTTGAATTTATAAAAAATTTATATAGATAAAAAAAAGATTTTCAATTATAAATTTCATTTTGGTTTGGTTAAATTTATGTTTTTATATTATATATGCACAATTTCATTATTTTAAAAAGGTATATATTATGAAACTCTAATAGACATTATCACTTTCATTCAATTGATTATTCACTTTTAAGATTAAAATCCTCACTATGGTTCCTATTGACTCTTCACTCTCACACCTTTCATGTGCACATTATTTGAAATCAAATTTCACATATAGAATTTCAGGTATATGAAAGTAAATGAGGATGTGTAATTAGATGGTTGATGAAGCAGTTGGGTGTTTGTGTTGTAGGTAAGGTCACCAAAAGATGATGGTGTGAGAGAGGATAGAATTAGTAGGATGATTCAGGAAATATTTTTAGTCTTCATAGAGTTACAAGGGGAATTAATAATGGAGAAGACAAAAAATGTTTTAGAAAACTTATATTTATTTTTATTTTTTCAACTATATACTTTGTTTACAAGTTTTTTGTATCTGGGGAAATTTAATGTAACAATTATATTTTTTTTAAAAAAATATTCATGTTTACACATCATTTATTCTTAAAAACCAATGTTGGATGTTGAACTAGTAATGAATATTAATGTCGGTTATTACAAATAACTGGCATTGAAAAACAATTTAAATGTCAGTTTAAAAAAAAACAAATGTTGAAAGAATTATGCAATAAAATTCAAGTTCAGTTTTTCCAAAAACATGATGTTGAAAGTTTAATTTCATTTTAATTTCTTAAAAAAATAACTTTCAACACTAGTTATATAAATAATCATTGTTGAAATATACATGCTTTAGTTTCCATTTCAATTTTTTAGTAAAACAGACAGGGAAATTTATTTTCAACATTGGTTTATATATAAACTAATATTTAAGGGCCTCTTGATTTAACTTTTGTTGAAAATTTTTAGACATCATTTTTATTAAAACTGACATCAAAACTCTTATTTATGACACCACCTTTATAAATTTTAGTTAAAAACCGATTTTAAAATATAAAAAAAACAATGTGAATAAATATTTTTTCACTAGTGATATGATTTCTATATTCTTTAAATGTGTTTCATATTTGAACAAGTGATGTATATAATATCTAGTATGGATTTTTAAAGGTTTTCTATGATTTATAGCTTCTTTCCCTTAAAAAAAAATGGGTGAAATACTTGTGCTATGGAATTTGGGTTGAATTTGGTGTTTCATACATTAGTTATGTTTGATAAATTATAAAATAGGGTTTTCATTATGAAATGTACTTTTTCTTTGGTATTGAGGCCAAATGTGGTTTTAAAGTGGGTCACCCTTTTTGTGATTAAATGGTTTTCTTGTTCTAAAAAGGTTATTTGGGGGTAAAAATTAAAAAATATATTTTACCTTGATTAATTTGGTTGTGTTTTTTAAAACTTATATTTTATTATGGAATTGTGTTTGAATTCCAATCAGTTTTAAAAATGGATTTACAATTGTATATGATAAAATTGTAGCTCTTGTTAGCATTTTTATATGTTATTGATGATTAAATTACTAATCCCCCTTGTTTTTTTATTGATGTTGTTCTTATCCATGTGATAGATGATTTATTATGAGTTTTATAATGTGATTATGTGTTGGGGATCACTTTAAGGGTTGTGTGGAGGTGAGGATATGATTGTGGTTTTAGACATAAGGGATTGTTATTTTCATGTGATGACATTATTGTTCATATCCCACCTTCATTATTATGACATGATGAAAACTTGGTTTCAAAGTGTGAATTAGTGGGATATTGCTTGTCTAGTTACATTTTTTCATTAGAGAAACCCCCCTTAGTTGTACATAACACCTGGATTTCGGGTTTTCCACCGAGGATACTGCTTAGAGAGATTCGGTGGATGGATGTGAAACTATTAACCTTTCATCATTTAGGTTCACTTTTTCATGTATTGTGTTATCCCACTAGTCCTCATGGTGTTGACTCATGCTATATCATGTGTTATTCCTTTTCTTATATATATTATCTTGTGTGATGTTTATTGCTTGTATGGAATTGTTTGAAATTTTGATCCTATTTTGGTTTAGTCATATCCTTGACTAGATTAATTCAATTAATTTATTTTCTTTATATATAACTTGCTATGGTTTTTTTCATCATTTCCCCCTTTTTTCCTTGTTTACCATTATGTTGTGTGTGTAAATGTTTTTAAAGGAAAAATGGAGAAATATTTTCTAAAGTGGAATTCTTGGTTGGTATTATTTTGAAATGCATTAAACCATGTGTGGGTTTATTATTTTTTAAAAGTGTGGTATTTTTTAAGAGAAATGGTTAGAACTTTGAATTGGAATGGTTTTCTATAAAACCTTATAATAGAATTTTTTCTGAAAATTGTGCTTTGAGAAATTTTTTGTCTCATGCTTTGTTTATCCCTATACTATTTAATGGAAAATTAAAACCCAGTTTTGGATATTATTTTCAAACTAGTGAGTTTGGTTTCTATTATAAATGGAATGAATTGGACTCATAGTGGTATCATATTGGATTTTTCCCACACCCTACATACTCATCTTGGTGGGTATGTAGTCTTTATGTCTTGTGTAGGTTGCTCTAGGTTTTTCATTTTAGGCTGGATCTAGTTCTATCTTCCTTAGAAAGAGGGTGTTGTATGAGTGATGGTAGTGACTAGAGAGTTACAAAGAGTTGGGGATCAGACCTTTAGGTTCATGAAAATGGTGGCATAGATATTTGTATAAGCTTCTTCGTTCCTTTTTTTATTCTACTGTAGTTTTTTTATCTCTAATTTTTATTTATTTATATGAGATGTATCTTGGTGTGTGTCTTGTATTTTTACTATTATTTATAGTTTGAATGTTTTTATTTGGTTCCTTGAGGGTGAAAAAATTCCCAATGGTTATATATGATACAATTGATGATTTTAGTTAGCCTGAGGGCATCAAGGAGGCTCCTTGGGTATATAGAAGGCTAGCTCAAGAATCCAATGGATGGATGTCCTCAGTTGGTCTGTAAGAGGTTATGTTTTGATGAAATTATTATGAAACCCATTTATTTTCATGGGTTTTGATAATATGAATGTTTTTTGATCTTGTGGAACATATATGTATGGTTTCCATCACGTGATGGTGGTTTTAATATAATTAAGGATGGTGGTTAAGTTATAACTAAGGATTGTGGTTATGTTATAACCAAGGATGGTGGTCACATTATATAAAAGTATGGGTTATGAGATAAACAGGAATGGAGTGGAGAGTGAACCCAGTTCATTAAGGGAATATGTTTGCTATGATATTCTAGAGAGTGAATCTCGACTAATATGATGGTTTGGGGAGTGAACCCCATTCACTATGATAGTTTTAGAAGTAATCATTAACTACTAAGAAAATGATTTTCTATGTTTATAGGTCTGCCAAAAGTCAATGTCTTATGCCAATTTTATTCTCTCGTAGCTAATGATATTTAATTTTTTTATGATTTATATCTTATAAACTACTAAGATTTATTCCATTATTCAATATTTTGAGCTATGATATGTATTTTATGGTATTAAAATATTAAAATCATGTTTGAATATCCTTATGATCATGTAAGAATTATGTGATGGTTGATATATCCCTTGTATACCCTTACTAAGTATATGAACTCACTCTTTCTTATGTTTCCTTTCCCCAGGTCATGAATAAAGGCTTTAAGTATGGTTTGTCTAATAATATTACTATGTTGGAAGATCATTATGGGAGATGTTTAATACCTTTCCTAAAATAAAATGATTGTATATATTGTCTCCAAATACAAAAAGATTTTACAATCCTCATGTGTGTATTTGTATAATGTAATGAATATTCATCTAAAAATTGTAATATTTCGGTATGAAAATCCTAGGTCACTATAGTTGCGACTCCCCATACATAACTTAGTGTATTAGTGTGGTTATCCCTCCACCTTGTAGAAAAATATTTTGTAATCGAGTTATGATTCCCCCTCAAAAATCAGATTAGTGCACAATGTATCTCTCACCGAGTAGAGAGGTATAAGAGTAGACTATGTCCACTTTGGACCAAACTACTATAAAAAACATTTTTGTGTTAATTATTTAATTTTCACTACAAATTAACTCTAATAATTATCTTTCAAAATAAATTTTTATAATTAATCTATTTCTTTAATAGTATTTAAAAATTGTTCTATTAACCCCCTCCAGATCATCTTCCTTTACCCATTGGGACCTAACCTAAACTAATGTTGAATGAGAAGAAATTCCTAATAGACATCTTGATTTATACCCACAACTCTGTACAACCCTTAACCTTATCAAATTATCGAGTACTTCTTGATCAATTATAGGAGAGATGAAATAAACTTGAAATAATCGTACCACTTGTACTTTCTAAATTAATTTTTTTAATATATTTTTTTTAAAATAATCTAATTTATGTTAATTAAAATTGTAATTAATTATATTATTAAAGATATTATTACTTACATGAGTATCTTCGGTATGCTCAATTTTCCATTTTTTATCTTTGAATGGTAATGTGGTTGATGATATAAATATGGGATAAAAATTTTGGTGGATGGGTTATTTTGTTGTATGGTGTAGAGTTTAGTTGGAAAATATTGATATCTAGTAGTGTGTAATGTCCTTAATTTGATTTGAATCAGATCATTTCTTTATAAATTATGTTATATAAATAAATATATAATAATAATAATAATAATAATTTAAAGAAAATGAAATATTATACCATCACATAACCTTAGTTCTAGATAAATTACAATCCACTTAGCTACCTTTAATTTATTTTTCATGAGTGATAACCATTATGAAGCCCTTTGAAAATCATATTGGTATTTATTTAGATCATTTTCATCTCCCAAAAATTTATTATATTTTATATATAAATCCACCCTATAGTCTCTATAGGTGTATGTTTTAATATTGGTGTGCACAATCCTGGCATTCCAAATTTAAAAAAAAAAAAATTCTATACAAGTGTAGTAGTGGAAATCATTTTTTATCCAAATGGAGTACAATTATAGATCACTAAAATTAATCCTTTTCAATAATGTTTTGGAAATCACTTCAAAAACAATTCTTCTAAAATGAAACTAAAAAATAAAAAAAACTAAATATTAAAAATGAACTTTAAGATAAATATAAAAATTTAATCAGTAAGATGTGTCTTGGATACAACATTCATATGATAAATTATAATGTATTCCCTAAAATAATTTATTATATGAATAAATATTTATTTTACTCAACTATTACTACCTCAACAAGTTATGTTTTTTACAACACTTATTATATTTTTTAATTTAATAAAGTCCCCATTCACTAGTGTATAAACACTAATACAGAATCATTAAAAAATGGTGTTGATCTTTATCAATAAAAAATACCGACAAAGGAAGACTTTATTGGTGATGACAAAAGGTTACTCTTTATCAATTATTTTTAGCACTAATAAAGGTCACCGATTATATGTGCTTCATTTAGTGCTGATAAAGGATTCATTTTATCAGTGTTTTCTTAGAATTGATAAATGGTACCGTGAGTAATTTAATTTATTATACATATTTATATATTTTTAAATATGATTTATATAACAATAATTATATATATTTTTATAAATACAATATATATATCTCTATAATAACATAAATCTTTATATATTATAAAATATAGAAATATGAATAAAATAAATAAAATAAATACATTAAATATTGATTATATTTAAATTTATATATTCATTGTCATATTATATAATTTATAGTGTGTGTGTGTGTTAAAACAAAATTCAACCTAAGAGGGGAGGGGTTATCAGCGTGACACCAATTTTTTATCTTATACTTTTATTATCTTATCGCCAAGTTTTGAGGAACATTCATTCAACCTATTATTATTTTTGAATGTGTCCACACCAAATGACATACACATATTTAGAATGTAATGTATGAATGGACACCAAGATTTTACTTGATTCACTCAAGTGGAATAGTCCCAGGTTTTCAAACCACCATTGTGTTAGTGTACTAGGAGATATGATTTTCTGAGTAGGGATATTAGAACAACTTCTAGAAGGGATAACTATTGATTCAAGGTGAAATGCATCTTATCTACTATTATACACTTCTCATGTGATAAATTTTCATTATATAAACATAACGGTATATTCATTAGTTTAATGACATGTGGTTATGCATCCATCTAGGGTGAGACTTCCCTTACATTTGTATCTCTATATAGATGCTCAGTTTTACTCTTCTCTATTTGCATTCATTTTATTAAAGTAAATATGAGGCAAATCCTTTATGGTGGTTCCTATTCAAACACCAGATGAGAGAGTCCTATTTTTGTGAGGATAACTCTGTGTCTTCTTAACAAAATCTCAACAACATCACTCTTCTTATCCAGATGATGATATTTCCAAACTGAAATTATCTTATTTATTTTTACTTCTGCAAACCAGATGTATTAGCGTAATCTTATACCTTATTATATTTAAGAAAAAGATATAATAGTATGTGCATGTTTTTTATCCGTTTATCAAATTACCATGTTTGGAAAAAAGCTTCCCGCCCCATCACATTTACTTTATTTAAAATATTTTGATGAGGCCCGTCTCTCTTCCTCTTATTATAGTCTAAACCCATTATATCAGTATGTTCATATGTTCTCACCTATATATTATTTCATTTAATTATTATTTATATATACATAGAAAATTCACATTAAACTTATCATATTTTAAAAAATATGAATGTTCCAACAAATCAACATTATAGAACCATTAAAATAAAACTCAACGATCTTCAGTCTTTGAGAATTAATTTCCTTATTCTATATTCAACTATTTATTCCAAATAATCTACTTGTATCTATATTTTGAATTTCATAGTTTAAATTTTATAAAATATTGTGGTATATTTCCTCATTTAACTCTCATTTAAGATTTAAAAAAACCATGGAATTAATTTCTCATAAAAACTCCATTTAAAATCTCTTGATTATACATAGATTTCATATTTCTATAAAAATAATGAAAATATTTATTTAAACCTTCATTAATATGCAGTTTACAGGAATAATGTATTTTCATTTTTCCACCAACTATTTTTTTTATTTTTTAAATAAAATCACTTTGAGGTTAAGTGAGAACCATCATGCAAAACATTCCTGAGAAGAGATTCAATACTAGACTTTGATTAAATGTTTCCATCTTCTAGAAGTCGTGAAACTCAAACTTTATATTAAAAAAACTATTCATGGTGATATGGAATGTTTCTTTGGAGTTTTCCTCGAGTCTTTATATTGTTTCAACATGGTTATTTATACCTAAAAGTTGGTTCATAATAGTATACCCATACAAGTATACAGTTTCACATCCATTTTTTCTCAACATATAGTAAGTGCATGAAAGGTTCCTTTATGGAAGATCAACCCACGATCGGTTTATATCATTAATATTTAATGGTCAGTTCTATTTATGGTAGGTACATGTTTTTCAGTTTGTAAAGACCCGTAAATTTCAAGGGAAATTTTTTATTAATTTTCTTTGTGATTTTATGAGTACGCTGTTTCTGATGTCACCTGATTCCGAGGCCCGGTGTGCCCGAAATTAATTTCCGATGTTTGGCTCGGGTACGTTCAGTGAACGAACGAGCGGGTTTTCCTAACTTTTGAACCGGTGCTCAGAATCGAAATCTGATGGTGCCGATGAAATTACAGCGTCGGTATTTGCTTAGGAAGACCTTTTCTGGAGTTGCGTTTGCTCGGGAATAGTTGTTAAAAAAAGGGATTAAGATTAAAGTGAAATAAAAACTGTGTTACAATTTTTATCCCACATTCTTAAGTGGTTTAGCCCATGTGAGGGAGTTGGGGTGGGACCCACTAATGTTCAAACTCCCCTATAGAGGATTTAAGATGAGGTGGGGCCCACACGATCCCCCACCTTTTCATTTTTTCCTAACTTATTTTTAAAACCTCTCTTGTCATTAAAGTTGCCAACTTATCACTCCATTTAATTTTGAAAAGTTAAGTATAATTAAATGAAGTGAATTAAATTCTGAATGTTTGAATTTTAAAAGTGTTGGAAAAATTAATAAAATAAGGCTAAAGCCTTATTTTATTTTGGTTGCATCATTGTGTCGGGAGGGGGAGAGTTCTACCATTGAAGAACTTCATCATCCTCCTTGAAGAATGCGAAGAACACTAACGCGCCTTCCTTCATTATTTTCCCGTGTCAAAGGAAGGGAGACGTCGTTCCACCTCGGACAATCTCCGTCAATGTGTACGGAGCCTCACCCTCCGACGCCGCTTTCCGCGACGCTCATTGATCATCAACTCGTTATCGTGGTAGGGGTTTGGAATTTTGTTCGTGAAATATTCTTTGTCGTTCTTTGTCTTTTATTTTGGTCCGGTTGTTATCAACTTAACGAGAGGAGGTCAGACCGCACGAACATGGCCGACCCTCCCCCCACATTGTTGTTGTGTTTGTTGCAGCTCAAAATAAGGTGGCGTAGTGCAACAACACCGTGCGGAAACATGGAGGAATGCGGTGAAGAAGCGCGGCGCCGTCGCACCGCGCCGATCAGACCAAGGCCACGGCGGAGCAGGGAGGGGCACCCGAAACCGCCGACCGCCTGCGCCTCGGAGGAGCGGGACTACGGGGTCCCGTGGTGGTGGCACCGGCTGGCAAAAGGAGCGGCCCCCACGAGGGGGCCGTCATTTCAAAATAGGGGGGCAGCGCCCCCCCCCCTTTCCGTGACAGCTCGGCGTGACCGAGCTGTCTGGCCATACTGGTCGCGCCCGCTCCAGGCTAACCGACTGCCCAAGACGGACCTAGACCCATCGGTTCGGGACGCGCCCTAAGGGGCTGGACCTGGACACGGGTCGGGTTGACCCGGTTCGGGCCTACCCAGGGGGTCTTGGGCCAGGTCAGTCCGGGCCCAAAACCCCCTATTTTCGGAAAGTTCTGTTCAAATGCTCGTATCTTGCGATGAGGAACTACGATCGACTCACAGTCAGTTGAGATACGATCCTTGGATCGAGACAGTCGTTTCGGTATATTACACTCAAGGTTTCAGAGAACTTTGGGTACAGTCGAGTTGGTTCGAACACGAAACCAACCGGGCCCTCAAATAGTAAATGCTTATAACTTGAGCACCAGACGTCCGATTGACATGCCATCGACTTTGTTGGATTCCTCTTACTGAGACAGACCTTTTGGCTTACTCCGCTCGATTTTTGGATGCAGTTGGAGTGCTTTCGGGTTGGTTTTGACTTAAAAACCATAAGGACCCCTGGAAAGAAAAAGCCAATAACTCTCAGACCGGGCCTCTGATTGATACACCGTCTGTCGCGTTGAGTTCATTTTGTAAAGATGGAACTTTGTGATACATAAACTCCGGACTATGTGTGGTTGCGCCCAAATTTACCCTACTGGTAAAAGCGATCGATGTAGTACATGTAGGGGTCAAATCCACAGGGACCGAAGAAGTAACCTTGAGACGCTATGATTGTGTGAAGGATGGGCTATAAAGTAGCCGACTTTGGGTTTGATTCTGGATTGTTTTTAAAGAACACTAATAATCCTAAGTGAAATAAATTAAATGGAAATGGGTTGACCTTATGATTATGCTCGGGGTGGATTGAATGAATTTTATTTCATTAGACAATTTTGGTTTTATTAATTTTTGACGAATCCATTCTTCAAAAATAACGTTACATTCATCATTTTCTGGTTTGGTGCTTGATAAACACAATTACTAATCTCGTATACACTTAGAGAACCAAATTCATGATCTCCCCGAGGTATATGGTCATTTAGTAATTGAATTTAGTTTGCTCAAACACAGTAAAGATGAAGAGTAGAAATAATTGAAGAATGGATGTCTTAAATTAATTATCCAATTAACAACAATTCGTTCAAAAAATAACATTCAATCCAGCCTTTGCATCCTCCTAAGATCATACCATTAAAGGGTTAGCCCTCCATTGATGGTATACTCTCAATGGTGGGAGGAAGATGACTAACAAGAATTGGATTGAAGAAATTAAAATTGCGGAAATAACGAGCACTCCTCCGTGTGTGTGAATGAAATTCACACCTATGTGTGAACTAATTCACAAAAACACAGAGATATCACTGTGCTTTGTGATAATAATGTTTTAATTAATGAAATGAAAAATATAGAAGAGAAATAAGTTGATTAAGAACATAGAGATACAAAAAAAACTTACATGGAAATGGAAAACATTACAAAGGAAATTTGGAAGCATAACCTTACAATGAAACAAGCAACAAAAGATGATATGAAAAATATCCACCCTAATTCCCTTCACCAATATCTCCTTATATAGGCATATTAAGAGCCTTAGGTACATCCCCCAACAATTAATTCACCCCCAACAATTAATAGAGTCAAATGGAGGGTGAATAATCAAAAGGAAATTGATGTTTTGAATTTGACCCGGAAAACTGTCCAGATTCATCCACCATATTGACGTGTGAATTCGAAATTGAAGAAGGTAGAAACCGGAGTAGTTTTAGAAGATAAAGAGTTTTTTCCATGTGTCTTATATAATATCTCAAAATTTCAGGAAATTTGGATCATCCGTTTGGATGTTATGGTCGAAATGGTGGGACGGATTTCTGTGCATTAATGACGAGTCCACCATTTAAATCTCAACTTAAGATCCCTTTATCATCATGAAAACATCATAATTAGCTCCGGCCACAGTTGAATAAAATGATCCTCATATTTTTATCTTTCTACTGTATAAATTTTAGCTTCATTGGGCTTGGTTTCGGGGCCCCACATTTGTTTGATGGGCCTTAGGCCCATTATGATTTTTCCAGCAAGTTTCTGCCTTCAGGCGCAAAATTCTCCATCTTCCTTTGGGATTCATTAGAGGACCTAAAAGATAACATGTTCCAAACAATGTGATAAACCATATCCCAAAATTTCAAATTCAGAAAATGAATATAATATTGTAAACAAACAAATGAATGATTGGGCCCAAATTTACATTTTAAACATGAATTGCAATTTTGATGAGAAATGAAGTTCTATTTATGTAATGCACTAAAAACAATGTTTATGGACTTTAGAAAAATTAATATAAAGATATTAAAAATTAATATTAGCCACTTTCAGTGACTAATCACACCCCCAAACATTAGTTTTGCTAGTCCCAAGAAAAATAAATTACAAATATGAAATTCAAATCCCCTTTTCCAAAAACATTTTAATACACATTGCTCACCCAAATATCTAATACCAAAAAAATTATGAAAACCCATAAAAATCATTAAAAAAAGCTAGGTCCATAAGAATATCCCAAGCCCAAACCCATTCCTTTGTTCAAATTCATCGCCACATTTCATCCAATTCCAATTAAGCATGATAAAGTGTTGTGCATCATAAAAGATATGGGGACCATTTTATTGTTCAAGGGGAAAAAATGGAAGCACTAGGTGGGAATCACATTAAACCATAAAATGAGTATCCAATTTTTTTTTGATTTTTTTTCTTTTACCACAATAGATATGAAAAGACTAACTCTGGGCAAGACAACTATGGAGTCACGATCTCCAAGTGCCGTACGCCACACATATTATCAATTTCATGCTCTACAATAGAGATATAAAGCCTAACTCTGGGCAAGACAACTATGGAGTCACGATCCCCAAGTGTCGTACGCCACACATTTGGACAAAACATTTCTCTATATGGTCATTTTTTTTGTTTTTTTTGTTTTTTTTGGATACTCAAATTGAACTAAAAGTTACCCCAGAACCCTATGCTATAATGAAAGGGACCCGAGAACTCAAATTTACACCCACGATCCAGTAGACGTGCATTGTGGCATTTTTATTAAGAGGATGAAATTTTAAACATTGAAAAATCACATCGGACAACCGCACTTTCCAAAAACTATGCTCATGAACATAAACTTGCATTAAAATCAGAATCAAGGCATGAAAAATTTATTTGATATCCAATTTTAGAGTTTTCAATGTGTGTTTATCATGTTTATGGTTAATGGAATTTTTCATTTCATGCATGTTTTAAAAAAAATCATTTTTTATCTCCCCCCAACATAGAATGACACTTTCCATAGTTTTTAAAGAAAAGAAAAGTTAGAAGTGGGTAAAAGAGGAGTTCAAAGATGAAATTGAGAATGATAAACATGGAACAAATTCACCTGGCTTTTAAAGTTGAGGTTCATGATGCTCCAAATTACTCCTTTGATCTCTTTGGGGATGTAGGCACCTCCTTGATTGAACATGTATCACCAAAAATAGTTCCTGAACCATAAAAAGAAGGAAAAAGTAGACAAAACAAACAAAAAAATGATTTATTTAATTCCAAGTACCATCATTTTCATTTTTTTAAAATCAAACTAATGATACATTGTCTTCTTTTAAATTTATGGGTAAGGTATTACTCAGGGATCACACCGCGTGACACGGATGAATACGGTGCTCCCCTTTCATACCCATCCATACTCATAAAAGAAGAACAGGTCAAGAGTCTGATTTTTTTTAAACTACAAAAACATAAATAAAATAAACTGATGATACATTGTCTTCTTTAAATTTCTGGGTAAGGTATTACTCAGGGATCACACCGCGCGACACGGATGAATACGGTGCTCCCTTTTCATACCCATCCTTACTCATAAAAGAAGAACAGGTCAACAGTCTATATATATAAAAAAAATAACAAAATTAATAAGAAGTATACAAAAGATGATTCACAGTGATTGGAAACATGAAAACCACGGGTTGCCTCCCGTGTAGCGCTTTTTTTAATGTCTTTAGCCCGACTTGTACCCTAAATCTATCAATTTTTCTCTGGTTCATATGTTGGCTCAGTTAACTCCTCCTTGGTTTCTTGTTTATTGAATAATTAAATGAATGCTTTTAACCTATGACCATTGACTATGAAGACATGACCACTTGTGGGATCCTGAATCTCTATTGCCCCATGAGGGTACACATGATGCACTAGGTATGGACCAGACCATCTGGACCTTAGCTTTCCTGGGTGTAGATGAAGTTTTGAACTATACAAGAGCACAAATTTTCCCAGTTCAATGTGTTTGACTTTGAGATTCCTAGATTGGTAGGCTTGAACTTTAGATTTATTTATCCTTGAATTTTCATAAGCCTCCAACCTAAGTTCCTCGAGTTCATTAATATGTAATTTCCTTTTTGTTTCAGCCAAAGAAATGTCAAAGTTCATTTTTTTATTGCCCAAAAGGCCTTATGCTCAATTTCAAAAGGTAAATGACATGCTTTTCCATAAACCAATCTATACGGTGACATGCCTAGGATAGTTTTGAAAGCAGTTCGATATGCCCAAAGCGAATCTAAGAGTTTCTCGGACCAATCTTTCCTAGAGGGATTAACAGTTTTTTCAAGAACATGCTTAATTTCTTTATTTTCCAACTCATCTTGACCATTGGTTTGAGGATGGTATGCAGTGGAAACTTTATGAGTAATACCATACTTAGACATGAGTGAAGAGAATGGGCGGTTTCAGAAATGGGTTCCATAATCACTGATTATAGCCCTAGGAATTCCAAATCGAGAAAATATATGCTCTTTCAGAAATCGGATCACAAAATGGTGGTCATTGGACTTTGTGGGAATGGATTCAACCCATTTTGATACATAATCAATAGCTAAGAGGATGTAGAGGTATCCCATAGAGTTTGGAAAGGGTCCCATGAAATCAATTCCCCAACAATCAAAGATTTCAACGACCAGAATGGGAGTGAGGGGCATTTGATTCCTTTTGGTAATGGATCCTAATTTATGACACTGAGGACAACTTTTGCAGAATTGGAAGGAATACTTAGTGAGGTTCGGCCAGTAGAAACCACTTTGGAGGACCTTTGTAGTGGTTTTCTTTGTAGAAAAGTGGCCTCCACATGCCTCTCCATGGCAAAATTTTAGAATGGACTCTTGCTCAGACTCGGGAATACATCTCCTAATGATTTGATCAGGACAGAACTTGAAGAGGTAGGGATCATCAAACACATAGTGTTTTACATTAGAAAGGAATTTCCTCTTAGCTTGGGTCCCCATGAATTTTGTAATGTCACCCGTCACCAAATGGTTTGCTATGTCAGCATACCAAGGGCAATCACTCACTGAATAGAGGTGCTCATCGGGAAATGAAGCAGACACAGAGAGGTGGTGTGAGTTGTCTTTGAATTCCATCCTAGAGAGGTGATCAACTACAATATTTTCAACACCCTTTTTATCCTTAATGGTTAAATCAAACTCTTGAAGAAGAAGGACCCACCTAATCAATCTAGCCTTGGCATCTTGTTTTTGGAAAAGGTATTTTAGGGATGAATGATCAATGAAGACAATGATGGGTGATCCTAAGAGATAAGACCTAAATTTCTCTAAGTCAAAGACAACAGCAAGCAACTCATTCTCAGTGGTGGTGTAGTTTATTTGTGCATCATTTAAAGATTTTCTTGCATAAGAAATGACATGTGGAGTTTTCTCACACCGTTGTCCTAAGAATGCTCCTACAGCGAAATCACTTGCAGCACACATGAGCTCAAAAGGAAGTTTCCAATTTGGAGATTGCATGATAGGTGGAGATATAAGAGTTGACTTGAGTGTAGATAATGATTCCTCATAGACTTCTGTCCATAAAAATGGAGCATCTTTTACCAATAGAGCACAAAGTGGTCGAGAAATAGAGCTTAAATTCCTAATTAGCCTTCTATAAAAACCAGCATGTCCTAAGAAGGACCTCACTTCCTTAACAGTTTTAGGAGAGGGAAGGTTAAGAATGATTTCAACCTTAGCTTTATCAACTTCAATCCCTCTACCAGATACCAGATGACCTAGAACAAGTCCTTCCCTTACCATGAAATGGCATTTTTCCCAATTTAGTATGATATTCTTATCCTCGCACCTTGAAAAAACCTTTTCAACATTTATAAGGCATCCCTCAAAAGTATCCCCAAAGATGGAGAAGTCATCCATGAAGACCTCTAAAAAATCCCCCACCATATCTGAGAATATTCCCATCATGCACCGCTGGAAGGTACCAGGGGCATTACATAACCCAAAGGGCATGCGTTTGAAGGAAAAAGTTCCAAATGGACAAGTGAAGGTTGTTTTTCCTTGATCCTCTAATAAGACTTCGATTTTATTATACCCTGAGAATCCATCTAGGAAGCAATAGAATTGATGACCCGCCACTCGCTCGAGGACTTGATCAATAAAGGGTAAGGGGAAATGGTCTTTCTTGGTACAAGAGTTGAGCTTCCTATAGTCAATACAAACTCTCCGTCCACTACTAACCCTTGTTGGAAGCATCTCTCCATACTTGTTGGTTATTACTGTGATTCCATCCTTCTTTGGAACCACATGGAATGGGCTAACCCACTCACTCTCAGCTATAGGATAGATGATACCATCTTTTAACAGTTTCAAAAGTTCTTTTCTCACTACTTCCATGAGATTAGGATTGAGTCACCTCTGAGGTTGACGACATATCTTTGACTCAGATTCAAGAATAATTCTATGAGGCCCGATAAGTGGGATAATCCTAGGGATATCAGATAGGGTCCATCGAATGTCTTTCTTGTGTCTCCTAAGAACATCTAGAAGCATCCTCTGATGATCGGCTTCAAGGGAGGAAGAAATGAAAACAGGAAAGGATTGATTGTCCCCTAAGTAAGCATACTTTAGTGATGAAGGTAAGACTTTAAATTCAAGATCAGATTGGTCATGACTTTCCAAGAATGGATGAGACTTTGTATTGAACTTAGTTTCTTTGTTCAGATTTCTTGACAAAATTGGTTCCTTGTGAACAGAATTTTCATCCACTAAATTTTACAGAGTAGTCTCATGAATGGATATGGACTCAATGTTATTTATTTCAACCATGGTATCATTGATTGGTGATTCTAGAAATTCATCAATAGAGCTGTCTGAAAGAGATTCAATCCAAGGAGGCAAATTTCCCTCATGTGAATAAAGAAAATCAATCTCTTCTTGACTTAACCATCCTTAGGTAACTCCTTGATGTTCATTGAGTTCATTATCAACACTAACAATCCAATTAACCTCATGGATCTCTTCATCATCCCCAATTTGAGAGTTTTCATTGTAGATGTTCAAGTCTAGACTCATGTTCCCAATGGTGATGGTCATATTCCCATTTCGGACTCGGATTACAGAGTTGATTGTTGCAAGGAAGGGATGACCAAGTATGATTGGGGTTTGCTCCCTAGGACCTAAGCTTGGGTGATTGTCCAGAACAATGAAGTCAGCTGGGTAAATGAAAATTTCAACTTTCACCAAAACATCTTTTAAGATCCCCTTTAGAACTCGAACACTACGATCAGCAAGTTGAAGAGTGACAGATGTGGGTTGGAGTTCTTCGAGCCCTAACTGAAAGTACATGGCATAAGGAATGAGGTTCACACTAGCACCTAGATCACACAAGGCTTTGACAACTTTGTTCTCTCCTAGTTCAATATTTATGTAAGGGTATCCTGGGTCTTTCATCTTAGGAGGAATGGTCCCTTGAATGGTGGTACTCACATTAGCAGCCAAAAGGACTTGGTTTTTATGTGAAAAATTTCTTTTAAAAGTGCACAAGTCCTTAAGGTATTTTCAGTAGGAAGGTATGGTTTGGATGGAATCGAGAAGGGGAATGTTCAACTTGACTTGTGAGAAGATTTCCCTCAATGTTTCACTCAATTCAGGCTTGGTTTTCCCCCTCATGCGTTGAGGAAATGGTGCAGATTGTGGAGTTGTTTGTTGAAGTGTTGTTTCATTCACATTATTATGAGTTTCTTCAGTTTGATCTTGTAGTTCATTTGAATTTTCATTAGAGTTTGAAGCTTCACATGGTTTCTAACTTATCTGTTCAGGTTTTTCAATTGATTTCCCACTTCTTAAAACTGTCACAGCCTTTAGTTGTTCGTGAGTTGTTTGAGTGAAACTTGTCTCTCCCCTTGATGTTTGTTGTGGAATGGCCTGTGTGGGCATGGGTGCCTTTCTAGTTTTTATGGTTTGAAGTTCTTGTTTAATGGATGAGAATTTTGAGTTCATTTTGTCCATTTGTTTGCATAGTTGTTCTAGTAGGCTTTGTGGAACATTTTGGGTTGGTGCTTGAGCTTGTGGGTTTATCCCAGGAGGATACTTTGGTTGTTGGATAGGTTTTCGAATGGGTTGTTGGATAGGTTGTTGATATTGGACGTGTGGATGTTGGAATTGGACCGGTTGTGGTTGGAACTGATTATGAGGTTGAAAGTTTTGTTGAGGGTATGGGTTGATACATTGTTGTTGTGTTGGTTGTTGATTGTCCTTCCAACGAAATCCCAGATAGTCATTATACCTTGGATTGAAGGTGTTCATGAATTGTGGCTTTTGAAAGTTCATTGCATTAACTTCTTCTGGTGGTCCTCCTAAAATAACATCCTTGATGGAAGGAATGGTTGGTAAATTACCAGTCTTGTGGTCATTCTTGTCACAAATTGTACAAACAAGCTCAACAGTTTGGGTTTTGTGGACCTTCCTAAGATCAATCTCCTCAACTTTCCTCGTGAGTGTAGAAAGTTTTTCTCTAAGGTTTTCTTCTTCTCCAAGATTGTACATTTTACCAGATTTGGGTGGCTTCTCATAGTATGGTGATGTTCCCCATGTTTGGTTTTGTTCAGCAAGATTTTCTAGGTACTCGTAAGCATCATTTGGGGCTTTGTTTTCGAAGGTTCCATTACACATCATATCAAGGAATTGTTTGTTTCCAGGACCCAACCCTTCATAGAAAATTCTCACTTGTTATGGGATTAAGAAACCATGGTGTGGTACCATGTTTAATGTGTCCTTGAACCTTTCCCATGTTTCATAGAATGTTTCTCTCTCTCTTTCAAAAAAGTTTTGTATGCTCTTTTTAAGTGCAATTTTTTTGTGATGGGGGAAGTATTTTTTATAAAATTCTCATTGAAGTTGGTCCCAAGAGTGAATGGATGCTGGACTCAAATTATTTAACCAATTATTTGCTCGATCCTTAATGGAAAAAGGGAAAAGTATCATTTTAGTAGATTCAATTTGATTTGGTGGGCACATGGTTTCGACAATGTCATTAAATTCTTTAACATGAAGGTAAGGCATCTCAGACTCCATCCCATGAAAGGTTGGAAGGTGGTTTAGGACATGGGGTTTGAAAACATATTGAGCATATCCTATGTTATCATTCCTAATGCATGAGGGTGCATTGGTCCAGGTTGGTGTGAGGTAGTCATTCATGGTCGGGTCTGCAACAATTCCCAAGTTAGGGTCTTGCCCGTTATTTTGGTTCCCTCCCCGGTTTATGATTTGGTTTTGTGGGAGATTCTTCATTGTATCGAACTCAACATCTGAATTTGGAGTATTAGGAAGATTTGGATCTAAAGGAAATAGACCTCTTTTAGTGCTTGACTCCCCATCCCTAGGAGTATCCACCGTAACTAATCTGTGTGATTTATCGCGGGTGTAGGCGGACATGCGCCAGAAGAAAAAAAACGAGAAAGGGAAAATATAAGATAATTGGGATGAGAATAGAAGAATGGGGTAAGAAAATAAGTTTTTTGGTATGAGGAACCTAATTGGTCCCCGGAAACGACGCCAAAATTTGGTTGCACCCAAATTTACCCTACGGGTAAAAGCGATCGATGTAGTACATGTAGGGGTCGAATCCACAGGGACCGAAGAAGTAACCTTGAGACGCTATGATTGTGTGAAGGATGGGCTATAAAGTAGCCGACTTTGGGTTTGATTTTGGATTGTTTTTAAAGAACACTAATAAACCTAAGTGAAATCAATTAAATGGAAATGGGTTGACCTTAGGATTATGCTCGGGGTGGATTGAATGAATTTTATTCCATTAGACAATTTTGGTTTTATTAATTTTTGATGAATCCATTCCTCAAAAATAACATTACATTCATCATTTTATGGTTTGGTGCTTAATAAACACAATTACTAATCCCGTATACACTTAGAGAACCAAATTCATGATCTTCCCAAGGTATATGGTCATTTAGTAATTGAATTTAGTTTTCTAAAACACAGTAAAGATGAAGAGTATAAATAATTGAAGAATGGATGTCTTAAATTAATTATCCAATTAACAACAATTCGTTCAAAAAATAACATTCAATCCAGCCTTTTCATCCTCTTAAGATCATACCATTAAAGGGTTATCCCTCCATTGATGGTATACTCTCAATGGTGGGCGGAATATGACTAACAAGAATTGGAATGAAGAAATTAAAATTGCGGAAATAACGAGCACTCCTCCGTGTGTGTGAATGAAATTCACACCTATGTGTGAAATAATTCACAACAACACAGAGATATCACTGTGCTTTGTGATAATAAAATTTTAATTAATGAAATGAAAAATATAGAAGAGAAATAAGTTGATTAAGAACATAGAGATACAAAAAAAAACTTACATGGAAATGGAAAACATTACAAAGGAAATTTGGAAGCATAACCTTACAATGAAACAAACAACAAAAGATGATATGAAAAATATCCACCCTAATTTCCTTCACCAATAGCTCCTTATATAGGCATATTGGGAGCCTTAGGTACATCCCCCAACAATTAATTCACCACCCAACAATTAATAGAGTCAAATGGAGGGTGAATAATCAAAAGGAAATTGATGTTTTGAATTTGACCCGGAAAACTCTCCAGATTCGTCCACCATATTGACGTGTGAATTCTAAATTGAAGAAGGCCGAATCCGGAGGAGTTGTAGAAGAGAAATAGTTTCTTCCATGTGACTTCTAGAATATCTCAAAATTTCAGGAAATTTGGATCATCGGTTTGGATTTTATGATCTAAATGGTGGGACGGATTTCTGTGCATTAATGACGAGTCCACCATTTAAATCTCAACTTCAGATCCCATTATCATCATGAAAAACTCAGAATTATCTCTGGACACATTTGAGTAAAATGATCCTCATATTATTATATTTCTACTTTATAAATTTTAGCTTCATTGGGCTTGTTTTCTGGGCCCCACATTTGTTTGATGGGCCTTAGGCCCATTATGCTTTTTCCAGCAAGTTTCTGCCTTCAGGCGCAAAATTCTCCATCTTCCTTTGGGATTCATCCGGAGGAACTAAAAGATAAAATGTTCCAAACAAAGTGGTCAATCATATCCCAAAATTTCAAATTCAGAAAATTAATATAATATTGTCAACAAACAAATGAATGATTGGGACCAAATTTTCATTTTAAACATGAATTGCATTTTTGATGAGAAATGAAGTTCTATTTATGTAATGAACTAAAAACAATGTTTATGGACTTTGGAACAATGAATATAAAGATATTAACAATTAATATTAGCCACTTTCAGTGACTAATCAATGTGTCAGTTGATGTATCGAACCCCTTGGCTCGTGGAGCGGACCCTCCCAGAATCGAGCATGCTTTGTGCGGGAACCCTAGAGCTGGCTGCAACTGCGACGACGATGACGACTGCACTGAAATCCTCCGTGGGTTCGGCAGCGACGACGACTGCACTGTAATCCTCTGTGGGTTCGGTAGCGATGAAGACCGTACTAAAATCCTCCATGGGTTCGATGGCGATGAATACTGTTCTTGTATCCTATGTGGGTGTGGCAGTACTACTGTTCTTGTATCCTATATGGGTCCGGTAGTATTTTGACCTCTTTTGTAGTATCCTACGTGGGTCTGACAGAGTAGCTAGTCTTGTATCTTACATGGGTCCGACAGCTTAGCTGGTCTAGTATCCTACATGGGTCCCAAATTAGATGAATCAGTGGGTACATCTGATCATCTCTATCACCTTACGAAGAAGTATACCTATGTGAGATGAGTCTTGACTTTCAATCATTATCTTCGATATGATTGACTTGCTTTCCTATGTACATTGGGTTATGTTTTCCTATGTGGATTGGGTTGTAATATCCTATGTGGACGTGATTGAACTTGGGCTCAGATGTTGGAGCCGAACTAGAATTGATGACTTAGGTATATGTATGGGCCTATACCTAAGTAGAGTTGAATGTTACTTCTTGATTGTATCTTTTCTTTGTGGATTATACTTTGTGGATTTTGGGAGACCTTCGGGGGTCTCAGGGTCCCTAATGAGTAGCATATACTCACCCCTGCACGGGCATGCCCGCACTATGTTGTGTTGGATGCAGACGAAGAACAACGCTGATCGTGGTTGAGGCTTGTAGAGAAAGTCGGTACCTGGAGGTGGACCACTAGGCCGGACGTACACAGAGTGGACGACTGGACCCAAGGAGCTAAGGAGGCTATCTGTACCCACCCTTCAGGTGGGATTTCCAGTGGATGGCTCGGCGTTGTTGCTTTACTTTTCAGTTGCTGTACTTTCTTTCCAGTTGTACATTACTTCAGTTTGGGTTTGTATTCTGGACCATTTACTTTTTGTACTTACTATTGTACACAGTTTTACTTAGTGTTTACTTTTTCTTTCTTACTCTATAGTGTTTTTTTACTTTATACAGGCAGTGCTTTCCCATTTTTTTGAAATTTACACCTTGGTGCTAGTTGCTAGCCCCTGGCCTATGGGAGGTGGGCTTGGGGTAGTCACGGCATGGGTCCAGAGGACGGGTCGTGACAAATTGGTATCAAAGGAGTTCGGTTCTACCGCAGAACTAAGGACTCTGGTATTTATACTATGTGAAGCAATAGTGTTAAGGCTATTGAGTGTGGTTATCAGTCTAGGGAGTCTAGTGTTGGTGCGGCGGCCGACGTATCCGTAAACCAGGACCCTGACTTCTGATTTCCGACTCAATACACGAAAACATTGATTGGATGTGTGTTTAAAAAGTTTTCTTTTTAATTACTTTGTGTCAGCTCACTAGGTATACTGTTTGGACCGTGGCGCATCGGTTTCTTTTTAGGATGGCCCCACGACGGCAGCCATCTAGGGTTCCAAGTTTTGTGTGAGACGATAGCCCACCGAGCGACGAGGCCTCGGTGCAGGACCCTTTTTCAGCGGAGGCACCGGCGGTACCTCTACCCGCCGAGCCACCGATGCTACCAGCACCAACCACTGAGAGTGCACATCGCCTTAGTGCACTGCACGAGTTTCAACATCAGAGACCGCCCAGGTTCCTCGGGGAGATGGACCCTCAGGAAGCCGAGGATTGGATGGAGGCCGTAGTTCGAGTTTTCAGGTTAGTGGGGACACCAGCTAACCTCATGGTAATCCTTACAGCGAGCCTCCTGCACGCGGCAGCAGGCAGATGGTGGAGCTTGATGGTCTAGGTGCATGAAGAGGCATCACTCCTTTGGACGGACTTTGAGAGCCTCTTCTGCTCGGAGTTCGTCTCATCCACCCTCTGTGCGGTGCGCATCCAGGAGCTACTACAGCTGCGACAGGGCAGTTTGACTGTCAACCAGTACTCGGCGAGATTTACTGATCTCTCGCGCTATTCGACGGACATGGTACGAGACCCATTCTTCCGTGCCCAGATCATTGAGTAGGGACTGAGTCATGAGATCAGGGAATCGATGATCTCCCTCAGCAGTCCAACAAAGGAAGGAGTACTGGAGTGAGCACTTCTCACTGAGAGATTTCTTGCTGAGCCTACTCCAGCCGCGAGACCTACCGTAGGGAGGCACGTAGCAGAGTCTTCTTCAGCTGGTAGTTGACGGATTTCATAGGGGTGCAGGAGTACAGGACCATCAGGCAGATGACCTCAAGACACTGGCTCAGAGGTGCGGGGCACCCAGCGTAGAGCTAGCTTTCTGAGGAGCAGACAGTGCTTTGAATGCGGCGGGCAGGACCACATGGCTCGTTACTGCCCGACCCGCCGTGCAGAGGAGCAGCAGACGGTTGAGGGGCCGCCCAGGAAGAGGAAGAGGCTCGACTGTGGTGGTCTGTAGAGAGCAGGTGGACAAGGAAGGGGAGTTGGCCGAGCATCAGGTGGTGGGAGACTCTTTGAGGCTTTACCACCACCAACACCAGGAGGTCCACCCCGACCACAGGGAGCTGGTAGGAAGAGGCAGGCTCAGCTTCAGGGAGCGGAGGCCTACGACCACGGTGCACCAGAAATGATTCTAGGTACTATCTGTGTCTACTCCACCCTTGCTGCAGTTCTTATAGACACATGAGCGATTCATTCTTTTATTGCTGTTTCCCTTGTTTTGAGCTCAGAGATTCCGACGGAGCCGTTGGCTCGATCCTTACGGCTAGAGACTCCTACGGGAGCAGACTCGACGATTACGCACTGGTGCCGGCAATGTGATCTTACTCTAGGAGGTGAGATCTTCGGCTGGGATCTTCTTATAGCAGTGTCGATGCCTTATGACGTCATCTTGGGCATGGATTGGTTATCTATATTCCATGCTCAGATCGATTGTATTAGGCGCAAGGTGCGGTGTGTTCGCACCGATGGGAGCAGGTTCACCTTCGCTAGTGAGAAGGGAACCTTTGCAGGACAGGATGGACTCACGCAGAGGAGAGGATAGCCGATCACTCATCAGTTGGCTAGCCTCATCCTAGGAGTAGTTGACGTGCGGAGTCCGAGTTTTCCTGTAGTGGTGGATCAGTATGCGGACGTTTTTCTTGACGACGTTCCAGGACTACCTCCTCGCAGAGAGGTAGACATTTATATTGACCTGTACCCCAGGACAGCCCCAATATCCACTCCAGCATATCGGATGGCTCCTTCTAAGCTTCAAGAGCTACGGGTACAACTGGAGGACTTACAGGGCAAGGGATTCATCCGACCCAGTGTTTCACCCTGGGATTCCCCGATTTTGTTCGCCAAGAAGAAGGATGGGAGCTTGTGACTGTGTGTCGACTATCATCGCCTGAACTAGGTGACCGTGAGGAACAAGTATCTGCTACCGATGATTGACGACCTCTTCGATTAGCTCAAGGGATCACGGTGGTTCTCAAAGATAGACCTCAGTTTAGGCTATCATCATCTCATAGTTCGAGACGATGACGTGAAGAAGACGACGTTCAGATGTCGGTATGGCCACTATGAGTTCCTGGTTATTCCATTCGGCGTAACCAATGCTCCAGCAGTGTTCATGAGTCTCATGAACAAGATCTTTCAGCCATACCTCGACCGATTTGTCATGGTATTCATCGACGACAAATTAATATACTCAACCACTAAGGATGAGCACGCCTACCACTTGCGGGTTGTACTGGACACACTCCGAGAGGACCAGCTTTATAGTAAGATCTCGAATTGTCAGTACTGGTTACGTGAGGTCCACTTCTTGGGACACGTCATCTCTGAGGTGGGAGTTGCGGTGGACCCTGTGAAGATTGAGACAATGCTATCTTGGGAGACACCCAAGAGCATGAAGGAGGTGCGAAGTTTCTTGGGTCTAGCTGGGTACTACCGGAGGTCTGTGCCAGACTTATCTAGAGTTGCGGCACCACTCTCCGCTTTGACGAAGAACGGGAAACCCTTCGTGTGGTCAGACAGATGTCAGCAGAGCTTCCAGGAGATAAGACAGAGATTGACCAGCGCACCTATCTTGAGGCTACCAGAGAAGGGAGTGGGGTACGTAGTCTACTGTGATGCATCAAGGACCGGACTCAGAGGTGTCCTGATGCAGGAGCAGGAAGTGATCTCCTATGGATCACAACAGTTGAGGCTGCATGAGTAGAACTACGATACCCATGACCTGGAGTTATTAGCAGTGGTCTTCGCTCTGAAGATGTGGCGACACTATCTGATGGGAGAGCGCTTTACAGTCTATTCTAAACACCAGAGTCTCAGGTACATCTTCTCACAGAAGGACCTGAATCTGAGATAGCAGTGATGGCTCGAGTTCCTCCAGGACTATGACTTTGATATTTTCTATACTCCTGGAAAGGGGAACATAGTTGTTGATGCTCTCAGCAGGAGGACGAGCATTCATCTACTCGGGGATGCGACAGAGCAGCTAGCCGCTTTGCAGATATACTTCATGGATAGAGAGGCATCAGCTTTTCTTCTGTCACTCATAGTCACTCTTCCTCTACTACAGCGTGTCAGAGAGTCACAGTGTGGGGAAACTGACTATGAGACGCGGCGTGCAAAGATATCCTCAGGACTGGCACCTGATGGTTTTTCTATGGGAGGAGAGTACGCCATCCTTTTCAGAGGACGTACCATGGTACCAGCTACTTTTTAGGAGGAGTTTCTGATTGAGTTTTACACTTCCCCTTTAGCGGTACATCTAGGAGTGGCGAAGATGTACCAGGATCTCAGAAGACAGCACTGGTGGCCGGGTATGAAGAAGGTTGTAGCTGAGTTCATTTCTCGATGCCTCACGTGTCAGCAGGTGAAGGAGGAGCACCAGGTACCAACAGGCTTGGTGCAGCCCTTGGAGGTAATGGAGTTGATGTGGGATGAGATATCTATGGATTTCATGACTGGACTTCCACACACTTCTAGAGGTCACAACTCCATTTGGGTGATTGTCGACCGACTCACCAAGTCGGCCCACTTCTTACCCATCAGAGAGCATGGCTCAGTGGAGAGCTTGGGATGCCTCTACGTTCAGGAGATTGTACGGCTTCATGTTGTTTCATCATCTATCGTCTCAGATCGATATGATCGCGTTACTTCCCGGCTTTGGAAGGGGTTGCAGGAAGCATTCGGGACGCAGCAACGTCTGAGCACCGCCATTCACCCTCAGACGGATGGTCAGACGGAGAGGACCATTCAGACTCTCAAGGACATGCTCTGTGTATGTGTCCTCGACTTTGGTCGCAGCTGGGAGGACCACCTACGCTTGGTGGAGTTCGCATACAACAACAGCTAAAACTCAACCATCAGGATGGCACCATACGAGGCATTGTACGAACGACCTTGCAGATCACCTCTGTGCTGGACAGACCCTGGGGAGTCAGCACTTGTGGGACCAGAAATGGTCCAGACCAGGACAGAGAAGGTCCAGGTCATCCAGGAGCAGATGAGGATATCTCAGAGCTGGCATAAGTCTTATGCTAACAGGAGGCGGTGACCACTAGAGTTCGAGGATAGCGACCACGTCTTCTTGCGGGTCTCACCTCGAGGTGGATTACGGAGATTTGGCTGAGGCGGCAAGTTATCTCTGGGCATCATCGGACCGTTCCAGGTTCTTAGCATGATAGTCAGGGTGGCTTATCGCCTGGCCCTACCACCTCAGTTGTACCGGGTGCACGACGTCTTCCACGTATCTCAGCTCAGAAGATACGTGCACGACCCGACGCATATCATCGACCATGGGGAGTTGGACATTGATGACGGAGCGAATTTTGCGGAGGTCCCAGTAGAGATCAAGGATTGACATGAGCGGGTCCTACATGGGCGGTCGATTCCTCTAGTGCGCATCAGATGGCAGCATGGGAACCTCCAGGAGAGCACTTGGGAGCGGGAGGCTCAGAAGCGTGTTCAGTATCCTCATTTGTTCCCCTAGTTTGTGATGTATCATTATGGGGACGTAAAGCCCTGAGGTGGGAGTAATGTAATGACCCGTAAATTTCAAAGGAAATTTTTTCTTAATTTTCTTTGGGATTTTATGAGTACGCAGTTTTTGACAGCACCTGATTCTAAGGCCCGTTGTGCCCATAATCAATTTCCGAAGTTTGGCTCAGGTACGTTCAGTGAACGAACGAGCGGGTTTTCCTAAATTTTGAATCGGCGCTTGGAATCAAAATCTGAGGGCGCTGATGAAACCACAACATCAGTATTTTTTTATTAAGACCTTTTATGGAGTTGTGTTTTCTCGGGAATAGTTGTTTAAAAAAAGGGATTAAGATTAAAGTGAAATAAAAATCATTTTACAATTTTATCCCACATTCTTAAGTGGTTTAGCCCATGTGAGGGAGTTGGGGTGGGACCCACTGATGTTCAAACTCCCCTAGAGAGGATTTAAGATGAGGTGGGCCCCACACGAGCCCCCACCTTTTCATTTTTCCCTAACTCCTTTTCAAAACCTCTCTTGTCATTAAAGTTTCCAACTTATCACTCCATAAAATTTTGACAAGTTAAGTATAATTAAATGAAGTGAATTAAATTTTGAATGTTTGAAATTTAAAAGTGTTTGCAAAATTAATAAAATAAGGCTAAAGCCTTATTTTATTTTGGTTGCATCGTTGTGTCGAGAGGGGGAGAGTTCTACCATCGAAGAACTTCATCATCCTCCTTGAAGAACACGAAGAACACCGACACACCTTCCTTCATTATTTTCCCGCGTCAAAGGAAGGGGACGACATTCCACCTTTGAAAATCTCGATCAACGTGTACGGAGCCTCACCCCGCGACGTTGCTTTCCGTGACGGTCATCGATCATCAACTCGTTATCGAGGTAGGGGTTTGGAATTTTGTTCGTGAAATATTCTTTTCCGTTCTTCGTCTTTTATTTTGGGCCGCTTGTTATCAATTTAAAGGGAGGAGGTCAGACCGCACGAACATGGCCGGCCCTCCTCCCCCTTTGTCGTTGTGTTTGTTGCGGCTCAAAAGAAGGCGGCGTGGTGCAACGACACCATGCAGAAACATGGAGGAATGCGGTGAAGAAGCACGACGCCATCGCGCCATGCCGTTGAGGCCGAAAGAAGCCGCGACCGGAGTCGGGCCATGACAAAGGGGTGTGGCGCCGTCGTGCCGCGCCAGAGAGCCACAAAGAGGCCGCGGCTGGAGCGGGGCCGCGACGGAGGGGCACGACGTCATCGCACCATGCCGGTCGGACCAAGGTCGTGACCTTTGGCCGTGGTGGAGTAGGGAGCGGTGGCTGGAACCGCCGGCCACCGGCACTTCGGAGGAGCGGGACCGCGGGGTCCCGCGGCAGCGGCACTAGCCGGCCAGCCGGGCCGGACGTTCGAAGGAGCCGGGGGTCGTAACCCCTGGCTGGCAAAAGGAGAAGCCCCCATGAGGGGGCCGCTGTTTCAAAACAGGGGGGCAGGGCGCCCCCCTTTCCGCGACAGCTCGGCCGCCCAGGCCGGGCCTGGCCGCGCCAGCCGGGCCGAACCGCGCCCTAATAGGATGGACCCGGACCCGGGTCGGGTCGACCCGATTTGGGCCGACCCAGGGGGTCTTGGGCCGGGTCAGTCCGGGCCCAAAACACCCTATTTTCGGACAGTTCCGTTAAAATGCTCGTATCTTGGTCTACGGACCTCCGATCGATGCACCTTCAGTTGTGAAGCAATCATTGGATCGAGACTGTCGTTTCGTTATATTAAACTAAAGGTTTTATAGAACTTTGGGTATGTCCAGGTTGGTTCGAACACGAAACCAACCTGGCCCTCGGAGCGGAAACACTTATAGCTTGAGCTCCGGACGTCTGATTGTCGTTCTGTAGACTTTGTTAGATTCCTATTAGTGAGAAAGACCTTCAGGATTAATCTGATCGAGGTTTGGAAATAGTTGGAGTGTGGTCAGGTTGGTTTTGACATAAAAACCAATCGCGCCCCTGGAACGAAAAAGCCAATAACTCTTAGACTAGGCGTCCGATTGATGCACCGTCTGCCGCGTTGAGTTCCTTTTGTCGAGACGAAACATTGGGATACATCAATTACGTACTACGTGTCAGTTTATGTATCAACTCCCTTGGCTCATGGAGCGGACCCTCCCAGAATCGAGCATGCTATGTGCCGAAACCCTAGAGATGGCTGCGACTGCGACGATGATGACGACTGCACTGAAATCCTCTATGGGTTCGACAACGACGACGACTGCACTGTAATCCTCCATGGGTTTGGAAGCAATGAAGACCGTAATGAAATCCTGCGGGGGTTCGACGGCGATGAATACTATTCTTGTATCCTACGTGTGTCTGGTAGTACTATTGTTCTTGTATCCTACGCGGGTCTGGCAGTATTTTGACCTCTGTTATAGTATCCTACGTGGGTTTGACAGAGTAGCTGGCTTGTATCCTACATGGGTCCGACAGCTTAGCCGGTCTAGTATCCTACGTGGGTCCCAGCTAAGATGAATCTGTGGCTAGATCTGATCATCTCTATCACCTTACGAAGAAGTATACCTGTGTGGGATGAGTCTTGACTTTCAATCATTATCTTTGATATGATTGAATTGCTTTCCTATGTGGATTGGGTTGTGTTTACCAGTGTGGATTGGGTTGTACTATCCTATGTGGACGTGATCAACTTGGGATCGGACGTTGGAGCCGAACTGGAATTGATGACTTAGGTATATGTATGAGCCTATACCTAAGTAGAGTTGGATGTTACTTCTTGATTGTATCTTTTCTTTGTGGATTATCCTTTGTGGATTCTGGGAGACCATCGGGGGTCTCGGGGTCCCTAATGAGTAGCGTATACTCACCCATGAACGGGCTATGCCCGCACTACGTTGCGTTGGATGCAGACGACAGACAACGCTGATCGTGGTTGAGGCTTGTGGAGCAAGTCGGTACCTGGAGGTGGACCACTAGGTGAGACGTATACAAAGCGGACAGATGGACCCAAGGAGCTAAGGTGGCTATCTGTACGCACCCTTCAGGTGGGATTTCCTATGGACGGCTCGGCGTTGCTACTTTACTTTTCAGTTTCTGTACTTTCTTTCCAGTTGTACATTACTTCAGTTTGGGTTTGTATTCTGGCCCATTTACTTTCTGCACTTACTATTGTACCTAGTTTTACTTAGTGTTTACATCTTCTTGCTTACTCTATGGTGTTTGTTTACTTTATAAAGGAAATTCCTTCCCCTTTTGTTGGGATTTACACCTTGGTGCTAGTCGCCAGCCCCCAGCCTATGAGAGGCGGGCTTGGGGTAGTCGCGGCACGGGTCCCGAGGATGGGTCATGACACAATAGATTTACCTGCTCATTTAGTCAGGGTAGGTCATCCATAGTTGGTTACTCTAGGTTGGTTGACCTACTGTTCTTCTATATCTAATGATTTATTGTTAAATTTGGTTTACTAATTCATGGATGATTTCATCAAGGTACATTTCATGTTTACAAGCTCATCTCAAATGATCTCTGGTTTTTTGGTGAAGAGGTTTCATCTGGTTCTTCATGAATCTATGAGCTTGGGTGTGAGGAAGACAGTGATCCATCAAAATTTCATTAAAATCTATAGACAATGTATGCGAGCCCATGGTTTTAAACACATAAGAATAGTGAATCATTAATTATGTGTCCCAAATCACTTTTCCCTTCAACTTCCACATAGTTTATAAGCTCAAATGTACTACAAACCCATTGATAAGTCCTTTTATAATCGTTTTATCCATTTAAAAACCAAACCATTCCCGTGTTCCTCATAAATTTGGTTTGGACCATCTTTTTTATTTAATTTCCAATCAAGACTTACTAAATTAGGTCCATATGTTTTTTTATTTTCCCTGAAAATATATAAAACACCTCTCCACGTAAATAAATAATCATATTTTATAGGCAACCAAAAACATCAAGTTGGGTTCATGCACCAACATGAAACATATTAAATCCTAAGTAATCTTCTATGAAACTATTTTAATTTCATACTTTACTTTGAAAATAAATTCCTGACACATTCAATGAAGCTTACAATTATACCTTATATATTATCAAACAAATATGACCAATAGGCATTTGGTTGTAACATTATCCCCAATTAATTTTTTTTTGACAATATCCAATGAAATTCTAATTCTTGTCCCTTCTCTCACCCCCTTTTTAGATAAAATACAAAAAGTTATTATATTTTACATTAGTAAAAAATAACCGTGGGTGAAAGACTTACTTTTCATTTCCATTCCCCCATTTTCAACACAATCTATACACCAGATTTTTCAAGATAATTCACTACCTTATTTCTTCTTCAAGAATAAAAGATCATAGGAACACGATTCTCCCTCATAATGTTTTCCTCAACGTTCAACATTATCTCCATGTGTTAAAATGAATCTAATCCCTTTAACTCCTTTAATCCAACATAAATTAGCACTTTAACTTTCATCCCACAAATCCCAATTCTCTCTTTGAAATTTCAATGGGTGTATTTCATCACATGGAAATGACACATCAACAAATCCTCTAAGCCTACTAAGTTGGAACTCAATGAAGGAAAAATATTATTTATAAAAAATAACAATGCAGTTAATTATACTCATAAAATTTTTATATTCCATGTGTAATAAGAGAAACCAAATCCTCCTTTGAACTCAATCAAATTTTAACCAAATAGTAAGTACAAAATCATGGAAGTGTATAAAAGGGGAAAATACCACTTTCGATACTAATGGATACCAGTTTTCAATTTAAACAATACGATACCTCTTAAATATATGATATTAAAATATTCTCAAGTCATATTTTTATTCTTCATGTGAGGTTAATCAGCCTATAAAAACATAATTCTAACTCCCCCAGAATGTGTGCACATATAGACACTATATATCCTTCAAATATCTTAAAAGTAACCTAAAACAAAACACATATGATGTAATTAGTGCAAAAACCCATTATTTTATTGTATTCATATTTTTAAATTAAATTTCTTCAACATCATGGGTTTCACAAAACACCAATCTTAAATGAACAATGATATACAATTAAATATCCTTATTTTATAATGACTATTATTATCTAGCCGTTAAATTGGAGGGAATGAATAATATTAATCAAATTATAAAATTTATAAATTATATATTTAATAAAATTGTTTTACATTCATCCAAATGATTTTATATGCACAAGATAAGAATGAATCCAATTTTACTCATTAAAATGCTATATTTTTTAAATGCAATTTTACCACCTTTTAATGGAACACTTATTTTAAAACAAGATTTAGAGACTCTAATAAATTATATTGAACAAAATAAACTAAATTTTTAAAATTGTAATGTCAAAATTATCTTAGGATGAAATTTTAGTATTTTTATGAAAATATATATTTTTTAGTAAGTTATAAAAAATCCCAATTTTTATAAAATTTTTAATTTCATTATATTAATAGTCTATTTATGATTTGAATAGTAATATCACCTATGAAAGTATAAATATAATTAAGGTATCTTATAAAGGAAAATATAATATATTTATATCATGAAATAAGTAATAAATCAATTTTTTAAGAATGATAAATTAAGAGTCGATATTTTTTTGAAACATAAATGTTTATTTACAATTTTATTATTATGTAAAAGAAAATTTATTTTCATAAAATAGTTTAATAAATTAATATTTTTTTTATTATGAATATAATATAATTTATGAGACCTTAATTAATTTTTGGAAGTGTCATAAGATGAATTATAATATTAAAATTTGTATTTTTTGAATAAATGATGATTTTATATAAGAATTTAATTTCTCATATTTAGAAAAATATCTTTATAAAATGGAGACTATTTTTTAATTCTATACATCGAAAAAAATTTTGGATCAATTTTTAGGATTTTTCTAAAATAGTTGAATTTTTGGTGAATAGTGAAATGTTGTAATTTCTGGTATTAGCTAAATACAAGAATTATTGATTCATGGATGATGTATGGATGATGTAGGTACCATTTTTATGAAATAAAATTCACTATTTACTTTATTTAATCACATGAATCAATACTGTTTATAATCTTGAGCCAAAATAAAAAAACTAATGATTAAAATAATAAAAAAGCACCCCTCTCCTCCACTATAATTACCACCTGTCACCATCTCTTCTCCTCGCACCATAAAATCCTTTAATCTTGTCAAATTTCTTAGCAAAAAATATCCCAAACCTCTCCCCAATATTATGGTCTTTCTTGTCTCACCCAAAAGACTATTTCGATGTTCCTGAAGGAGGTTCTCAAAGAGATGAATTCTAGAGGTCAAATCCCTCTATACTCTTTTAATTTTCATTCAATTTCTTTTATTTAATTATCCTTTACATACTTAATTTATCCAAAAATTAATTATAAATACATTAAATAATATATAATGTAATTTTATTATGATAATTTCATATCCACCTTCAATTTGTTTATCTTCCCCTTTTTATTCGAAAAATTAAAACATCATCCACAAGGTGCTGATTTACCACCTTCATGGACGACGAGTTTTCATTTATCAATTAATCATTCTATTATATTCATAAAAAAATTTAATATTTAAAATATAATTTAATATTTATAATAAAACTTATTTAATGTTCTGGAACTAGTATATATACATAATATTAATTCATAAAACAAAACTACTGTGTGATGATTGAAAAAACACAAAAATTATCCACACGGTTATCATTAACATTTTATATAATGAATAGTCCTCATATATGGAAGAAAAATGATATATAATACCATTAAATATTTATTAAGTTCATTAATAATATATATTTTCAATTCTAGATAACTATTCCCTTTTCACAAGATCTTTCAAACATGTATTCAAGTGAACCAATCATGAAAACCAAGGAAACAAACACTCTTGACCGACGAAATTAAATCTTATAACTCATAAAAAGACTATACACGAACTTAATAAAATTATAATAAATAAACTAAATAAATAATAGATTTTTAATTAAAATATTAATGAATCTAATTTTGTTATCTAGGATGTTAAGTACAAGTGTTGGACATAAATTAAGGGATTCTCCTGGAACCTACATTTTCCATTCGGGTTACGCATTCTCTCTCATTAACCCAATTTAATTTATAATTATTATTATTTAATGATCTAATATTATCTTTGTATGTTCCAAACATATTCTTCTAGATCAATTCTTCTTCATTTTATGGGGAAATGCATGTTTTATAAGGTTTCATTTTCAATTCCTCCCGATAATAAATCTTGATTTAAGAGAACCTTCTGATTTATTACCAGTTTTCAAGTACACTCCATAATCTATTATAAGACACCAATATTTTTCTAAAATAAATATTTTTATAATGAAAAACTATCTTATCTATTTTCTGGTTTTATGGAAACAAATAATCATTTTCCTCTTTAAAAACTCTTTTATATTTTCCCTTAAACCACACTAAAGTTTCCCATTTCTAAGGTTTGTTAAAAGCTATTTTTTCATGGTTTGAATTCATTTTGACATAATTTTTGCCTCAAACATAATTTAATTATCCTTAAATTTCCTTTATTGGGTTATAATTGTTTAAAATATTATTTTATGACAAATACAAATTATTTTTCCAAAAGACCGCTTCTCTGAAAAGTAAAGAGGCTATTTCTATCAAGAATTCCTTGATGATTTTAATATAGTATTTTAATCTATTTCAAAACCCTATATTTATCCTTATTATTAATAGGGATCGATAATTTATGATATAATCTACTATATTTTATTAAATTGGTTTTGATCATCTTTCCTGTGGATGTTCTATCTTGATACCATTCACTAAATTACTCAGAATGATGAGTGATTATGTTTACTCATTGAAGAAAAGTTTTGTATATGTTGTTTATGTTTCACCTAATTAACATGAGAGATTAATTTGACTTAGTAAGTGATGGTAGGGGGCCACTAAACCCCCTCGATGCATTGGTAGGTCTCATGAAGGAAAACATATATGGATTTGGCCAAGGTCTTAACTATTAATTTTCAGATGTCTATCTCGAGGCCTTAACAGTTTTTTTATGAAGTCCAAAATTATGCATTCCATCATTATGATATTTTTAATTGATAATACATGTGATTATTTGAGTAGTAGAATTTATATGGTTATTTTTTATACTGATGTGATTATTTGTATGGGCTTATTTTGACCAGCTTTTATTTATTTCATATTATGTTCAAGTTTACATTTTAATGGAATGTGTCTTAGTTATTCACCTTACCTTATTTTTTATATTATCTTCTACTATATTTATTATGATTATGAAATATAGGTTCTCACCCCATTATTATGTTTTATTTTTTCCCCGGATGCAAAGATGTATAATATGAATGACATGTAGGGAAGATCAAGGATATTATGGGTGTTTCCCATGGAGTTTAAATATTGTTTTTACCTTTCAAATTGTTATTTAAAACTTATGTATGTATCTAGTTTTTTATAGCTAATAATATATTTGGTCCTTTGGGATGTGAACACTTTTTCTTAGTAACAATTTAATTAAGTAAGGCACCGTCTCCAAGATACAGGGGTTTGGGTCTTTACAATTGGTATCAGAGGAATTTTAGTAGAAACCTTGAAAAATACATTTAGAAAACATAGATTAGGGAATATAAACCTAATATGGACATTGAGGAAAATTATAGAAAAACATCATATAATTTTTATAACCTAGATATTATGTGAGTCCTCATGGAAATACATCCTTGTATGGATACTAAAAGTGGATGTGGTTCTAGTATAGATGTATTTATGGGTAATAACTCTGAAAAGGTTTGTCATTCTTGACTCATCATAACCTGGTAAATTATAATTCACCTTATTGTGCAACTGTTTTTACACTCCTAGGGGATATTATTTGGTTAAATATAATTTTCTTGAAAAATAATTAAAAGGATTTGAATATGTAATGAAAAGGAATAACATAGGTTTTTTTTGAACAAAGGAATAACATAGTTTAATCCAAAGGAGTTTTAGGTTGAAAATAAGGTGTGATGGTATTCTATAAATGATTATGAATTTTTCTCTCTATGAATATTGTTACTCACACTATGCTTTCTGGTTATAGTCAAAGGATGTTACCCATAGGATTAATGTTAACATTGATAATTATGGACAAGGTGGTGGTGGGGAGAAACCAAATGGTATGTTGATAGAAGTGAAATATATCGTTTTCATGTCTAGTCAGTTTTTGAGAAATATTATTAACAACATGTACCTTAACCAATTTATGAACTCACCAAAGAAGGGATTGATGAAATTTTCTATGATCTCTAGTTGTTAAGACCATGGAGAAAATAATACTTGATTTCAATCATGCATGAAATGTGGAAGGAGACACTCAAGAATGTGTCTCAATGGAATAGAGAAATTCTTTATGTGGGGGTAAAGGACAGAAATCAATGAATTTTTGAGAAAAAATGAAGAATACAATAGAAGGAAATAAAACACACCATGAGAATACATTTTTACTTCATTGACTTAAATTTGGGGAATCTAGGCATTACCCAAGTCAATTCCCTCTTTTATAGAATAAATCCAGACTAAGGAATGTCCTATGTAGAAATAAATGGATGAAGTATTTACGTATTGGGGTCATATTGATAAAATTATTGATTAAACTTATTTCATGAATTTACATCATATTTTTATTGGAATTTATATTAATATGGTTTTAGAAAAAGTACAACCTGAAATTAGGGTGACAACCCATTGCATCCGGAATGGTCGTGGGGTTTGAACCCACAATCGAAGGGAGACAAGGGTGAAATTCCTACCACTAGACTACATGAATTCCTGATTATCATGAGCTGTTTTTTTATATGGATAAAATTTATTTTGATTTTATGGTAATTTGTTTTATAAAATAGATAACCTTGGAATTGGAAAATTATTTGGTGATTAAGTGATTAATGTTATTTCGGCATGCACCAAATATTTGAAGGAATGAATGTTGAATTGTATTTTAGAGTCAAATATGATTTTGTTGTGGACTTATGGTGATTCAAAATATTTATAGAAATGGTTATCATATATTGGAAATTTAGAGACCGTTTTGGACTATAAATTTGGATAGATATATTTTGGATGAGTCTTAATGTTCGAATGGATTAAGATGAACATTGGATATTATTGTTTCAGGTTAATGTTTGATTTATGGAATACTTTGTGATAACAATTGTGGTTTCAGTAAATATTTAAAGAATAGAGGAATGACTGGGGGATCTTATGATTCATAAAAGTGTATCAGGAATAAAACTTCATTTTGAACATTCATTTATAAGTGTGAGGGATGAAGTAAAATAGATTGAATCACAACCAAATGATGAGATTATGATTATGACATGGAAAGTAATCAAGTTATATTATTTTCTCAAGTGATTGTTTGGTTACCAAAAGAAACCCTCAACTCTAGGAAAAGGATTCTAGAAAAAAAATTTATTTATTTACTCTTATTTCTGAGAAATCAAATATCGTCTAACCAATCATATATTTATGGTTTTGTGATGGTTATATTTCTAATGACCATGTTTTATATCACTCTCCATTAGAACATGATAGTTAGATTCTTCTTCCATTTCCATGTTATGTATTTACACTAATGATTTCCTACCCAATATCTTAGTTTTTTAGTTACCTTCGCTTTTCCATTTCCCTTTTATTAAAAGCATATAATATTGACCCTATTTCAATTGTGGGTTTCCCAAAAAGGAATTTTGAAATATCAACCATTGATTTTCAAAGTACAATTTCAAATTATGTGGACTCAATTTTCTTGAAGGAAGGGAGAATGTAACACCCCCAATGTTTATTGTTATGACTCTTTTGAAATTTAATTTCTTCAACAATATAGGTTTCACACAACACCGAGCTTAAAAAAATAATGACATACAATTAAATATCATTATTTTGAATTTACCATTATAGCCTAGCCGTTAAATTAGAAAGAATGAATAGTATTAACCAAATTATAAAATTAATATATTATATATTTAATAATTTTTTTAAATTCATACATATTATTTTATAGGCATTAGATATGAATGAATTCAATTTTATGCATTAAAAGACTATTTTCTCTAAAGGTAGTTTGACCGTATTTTAATGGCAGAGTAATTTAAACAAAAATGAAAAGTTTTATAAATTATATTAAACAAAATAAAATTCATTTTTAAATGTGGAATTTCAAAATTATCTTACTAAAAAATTTTAGTATTTTTCTGAAAATATTTATTTTCCCGTGAATAGTGAAAAACTCCCATTTTTATAAAACTATCATTTTTATTATTTTAATAGTATATGTATTATTTGAGTAGTAAAATCTTATATGAAATTATAAATAAAATTTAATTATCTTATTAAGGAGAATGAAATATATTTATATCATGCAATAAGTAAATAAATGTTTTAAGAATGATAAATTAAGTGTTGATGTTTTTGTGAAACATTAATATTAATTTTCAATATTATAATTATTTCAAATTAAATTTATTTTCATAAAATATATTTATAAATTAATATTATATTGTACTATGACTATAATATATTTTTATGAGACCTTCATTAATTTTTTTTATGATTCATAGTATCAGTTATAATATTAAAATATGTATTTTTGGAATAAATGATGATTTTATTTAAATATTAAATTAATAATTTTTATAAAATAATTTTTATAAAATGGAGTCCATTTTTGAATTATAATCCTCAAAAAATGGTTATGGTGAATTTTTTGGACTTTTCTAAAATAGTTGAAGGTTTTATGAATTACAAAATACGGTAATTTATGATATTAGAAATATACATAAATTATTGAGTAATGGGTGATGTATGGATGATGTATGCACCATTAGTTTGAAATAACATGCACTAGTTACTATATTCATTCATAATAATCAATACTATTGATATTCTTGATCCAAAATAACAAACTAATGATTAAAATAATCAAAAAACACCTCACTCCTCCACTATAAATACCACCTCTCACCACCTCTTCTCCTCACACCACAAAATCCTTGAATATTTTACAATTTATGACCAATTCCTCTCCCAAAACTATCCCCCAAATTTGTTTCTTTCTAGTATCACCCAAAATACCATTTCAATGTTTCTTAAAGAGGTTCTGAAAGAAGAGAAATTCAAGAGGTAAAATCCCCTTCCACTCTTTTAATTTTCATTCAATTTATATTATTTTCTTATACTTTACTTAACTCCTCTATCCAAACATGCAATATAAATAAATTATATTATATATAATGTAATTATATTATGATAATTGTATATCGACCATAAATTCCTTTCCCATCCTGTTTTTATTCTGAAAATGAAAACATCGTACGTTTGGTGTCTATTTACAGGCTTTGTGGACGATGAGTTTTCACTTTTCAATTCCACGTTCAAGACTGGTCGTAAAACCATTTAAATTATTAATAAATAATTTAATATATTTAATTAAAATAATTTAATGTTATGTAACCTGTATATATACATAACATTAATTTATAAAACAACACTAGTGTGTGACGATTGAAAAAATGCAAAAATAATCCAAACAGTTTTCATTAACATTGTTTTCTAATAAATAATCCTCATATCTAGAAAAAAAATGATATATAAGACTATGAAATCTCATATAAGTTTATTAATAACATATAATTTCAATTATAGATGAATATTCTTATTTAACATGATATTTCATACATGTATAAAAGTGAACCAATCATGAAAACCAAGGAAACGAAGACTCCCAAATGATGAAATTAAATATTATAACTCATAAAAAAGACTATAAATGAACTTAATGAAATTAAAATAAATAAAATAAATTTTGAATAAGTTACGAACTATATTATTAATGAATATAATTTCTTTATACGTGATTTTAAGTAAAAGTGCATAACGCTTTCAGACATAAGGTAAGGGATTCTCCCCGAACCTCCATTTTTCATTCATGCTACACTTTCTATCTATTTACCCCAATGTAATTCCTTATTATACTTATGTAATCATAATAAATTATTTTTTTATATTCCAAAAATATTTTCATAGATCAATTATTATTCCTTTTATTGGTAAATTCTTGTTTTATAAGGTTCTTTTTTCAATTACTATTGATAAACAAGACCAATTTAAGGAAACTTTCCAATATCTTACCTGTTTTCAGGTACACTCCATAATCTATTATAAGACACCAATATTTTTATAAAATAAATTTTTTTATCATGAAAAAAAATCATATATTTATTTTCTGGTTTTATGTAAACAAATAAGCCTTTGTCTTCTTTAAAGACTCTTTTATATTTTCCCTTAAACCACACTCAAGTGAACCATTTCTGGAATTTTATAAAAACTATTTTTACATGTTTTCAATTCAGTTGGACATCATTTATAACTCAAATATAATTTCATTGTTCTTAACTTTTTTTTAAATGATATACATGTTTACAATCTGATTTCATGAAAAATACAAATGAGTTTTCTAAAAGAACTCTTTTTTGAAAAGTAAAAAAGGATTTTCTTTAAAGAATTCCTTAATGTTTTTAGAGTATTTTTATCTATTTCAATACCCTATTTTGAAAATTAAGCTTAATTGGGATGATCCTTTATGATATCATCTACCATATTTTCCTAAATGGTTTAGGATCATTTTGATTTTGGTTGAGTTATCTTGATACTATTCACTATATTACACCGAATGGTTAGTGATTATTTTTTATGATTGGGGAAAGCTATGTAAATGTTGTTTATCTTACACCTCATTCATATGAGGAATGAATTTTACTTATTATGTGATGGTAGGGTCCCTCTATATATTCTCTGTTCATCGGTAGGTGTCATGAGACAAAACGGATATGGATTTGGCTGCGGCCTTAACCATTTATTTTTTTGACATCTTGGCTAAGGCCTTGATGTTATGTTTAAGATATCTGACATTATTCATTCCCTCAGTATGATATTAGTAATTGATAATACATGTGATTATTTGAATATTATAATTTCCATGGTGAAGTTTTATTCACATGTGATTATTTATATTTTATTATTTTTATTAGCTTTTATCCTTGCTATATTATGTTCAAGTATACGTTTTCTTGGAATATGTTATAGTTATCCGCCTTACATTATTATTTATGTTATATTTTTCCATATTTCTTACCCTCAATCATCATATAATATCACCCCTTTTTAATGTTTTATTTTTCCCTAGGATCCAAAGATGTATATTATGAATGACTTTCAGGGATAATCACGGAGTTTATGGGAATTTCCAGTGGGGTTTCTAGGTTTTTTACGTTTCAAATTGTAATGTAAAAATTATGAATGTATCTGGATTTCCAAAGATACTAAACTATTCAGTCCTTTGGGATGCGAAAACTTTTTCTTATTACCAATTTAATTAAGGCATCAAATCCGAGATACTAGGTTCGGAGTATTTACAATTAAGTTGACATATAACAAGTTTCAAATGAAATATTGAATATTTTTTACTTTAATAAGTAGATTATCCATTCCTTCAAAGGTTCCTATCATTAGATAAGGGCTAAAATATATTTTTAAGAACATCCAAGCATTTATAAATATTATTAGGAAATTGTGGAACATGGATTTAACACCCGGATAATTTAAAATTAGCCATGATATCCATCATCTTATGAGAACTCAGTATATGAAAATAGCTCTCTGTATATATGAGTAGATTTCATCTTACTGTATAGGATCCAGCTCAAGTTCTTCAAGATGTTTAATTTATCAACACTACTATATGAACACCTTCATCTTCATGTAGAATCATTTTTTATATGAAACATCATTTTAACTGGTAGTCTTATATGTTCAAGATCCATTTTTTAATGCACACATGGTGCCTACCCACCACCTCCCTATGGATTTTATCTCCCCCTTTTATCTTGAAAAAACTTTACTCATTATTTTTTAAAATGAAAAACAATGGGAGTGTGGAACCTACAGACATCCTTATTTTAAAGATAGTGGTTTTTTGATGGTGAAACAACCAATTTATTTTCACCTTCCTCGAAGACTTGTTAGTTGTTACTTTTACAACACCAATTATACAATATTCATTTTGGATTCTCTCTTAGTGTTCCTTTACACTTTCAATAAAATCACTTTCATTAATTTGTGTTTATTCTATCTTCCTTGAAAATTCCAAATGATTAGTACATATGATTAATAATTTCTTAATCACATGATCAAACTTAATTTTAGCCACTTTATTTGGCTTGGTCTTGATTTTGGTTATGGAATTAAACCCACTTATACAATCCCCCTCTAATGATGATTCACCAACTATGCATCCTTTAACATTCCCTCTCCAACATTACAACTCTCTTCTGTCATTATCCTCTACATTAATTTCCATGAGATTATTCTCAAATATACTGCTTTAGAGTGAGTCCATCTTCAATTGCTTGCTCCTTTTTATCACAGATGGAACAACCACATCTAGTTATTTAACTTCTATATTTTCTTTTCCATACAAGAGGGTTGTTGTTAGTGTAACTTGAGTATAATTTGAGTAACCTTACTATGATATCCACCTTTCTTTTCAAATGTAGTGAACCTATTTTATATGTTAACAAATTTATTTCCAATGAATGTTATTTCACTGTATGTCATAGGAATAAAGGTATTCCTTATGAAATATTTTGTCCTACTCCGATTTTAATGTCTCACAATTTATCCAGGGTTAGTATAAATAAAAAAACTCCTATAAAATTCATACATCTTATTTCCATTACATAGTTTGGATTTTGGTGTAGCATATCTTCTCTCATCATTGATCCCTTGAGATTCTTGACACACACTCATTGTGTGACCAATTATTCAACATAAAACATCACTTTATTTCTACCTTCTCTTGAGATCCTTTTCTTACATGTTTTGAAAGAGTATTATGATATTTAATAGACTCTAAATTTAAAATTTGTCATTCATAACTTCTTGAGACTATCAGGGAGATGATTTTTGTAACACATGCACTTAAATTATAATAAGTAAATTTTAATTTATAAAAAAATGCTTAATGGAAAAATATTTATTAAATAATTGGATTGAAACCAAAATTATAAAATTTTATAAATTTTATTTTTGAATTAATCATGTCAAAATTATCTTATGGCCAATTTTTAATATTTTTTAGGAATAATTATTTTTTGGGTGAATGGCGAAAAATAACAATTTTACAAAGACTATCACATTTACAACATTATAATGATATAAGATTATCTTTAAAGGTTATTAAAAAAATAAATACTAAATATATATTATAGAAGTTATATAATTCATATAAAATTATAATTTTGAACTTAGAAATCGATTCTTATCATTTTGAAAATCTAAGTAATGTTTTTGTCCCAATAATTGAATTAGTTCTTCTCCCATAATTAAGTATTTACAAGGTTAATTTAATTTTTGTTAAATTTTAAAGGAAATGAATAATCCTTTGATTTAAAATAATCTCATTAATTCTATTAGAATCAATATTATTCTTTATTTTTTTAAAATCATTTTGTTGCATGAAATATTCATTTTTCTAAAAATAGTTTTCATGGAGTTTTACCAACATATATTAAAAATAATTTTCACCACTTATGTAAATTTAATATTTTTAAATATTTGGAATAAAAATAATTAGAAATAGGTAAAAATTTTATCTTAATTTTTTGTTAATATGAATAGTAAATATGGTAAATTTTTATCACTTCACTTAAGGGTAAAAATAAGTTAAAAGGGTTTAAATAAAGGGATAAGGATTCAAGAAAATAAAAAAAGGTTGATTAAACCTCATTTTTTGGTTATATTTAGACCATAAAATTATCATCATATAATATTTTATAATTTGGATCCAATTTACTTCAGAAATACATATATTATATAATAAACTTTCATGTATTTACAACTTTGCCTCCCACCTCACTGATAAAATAAAACACCCTATACTCAATTATAAACATTATTTTATCCACTTATCTCAACTGATACCATCCAATATACCTTATAAACATCCATCCCCATGTTCTATATACTATGGACTTAACAAAATACTAATTCAATAATTCTCAAGGTGTAAGCCAAAGGAGGTTACCAAATGAAGACGTATATGTTCTTACTCCGCCTTTTCAAGTTCCTTTCTTCTTAAACCTCCTAAAAGTATTCAATGAAAATATTAAAATAATTAAATCAGTATATTAACCATACTTATATGTTTTCAGGTTAATTTTTCATTCATTTCCTATCTCATTTCCGTCTAATGAAAAATAAAAACACCGCTCATGCGAACACATGGCGTACCGTCTCCACATTGTGGTATAATTCATTTTTATTACCACTTTACTTGGACATAAATAAAGATGAAATTAATGATTAAATATTATATTTGTGACATAAATAATATTATGTAAAAATATTATATCATTTATCTTCTTACCATTCGATCCATTGGAAAATTATATTGTTTCTCATGCATATGTGTAGACTATCATCACCACAAAATGATTTGATTTGTTTTTATATTACCTACATAAATGGATGATTCTAAAATTGTTTATAATAAATTAAAATTATATTCATGATATTATTAACATTATTTATATTTTGTAACCATTTGAAAAGTCCTTTAACCACAAACAATATACCAAAGTAATTTTGGATAAATTAAATGAACTATTGTAAATGATCAACGTAATAAAAAAATATTCAGTGAACAGATTTTAAATGATTGAAATAGGACCTTAAAAATTGAATATGGTTTAAAATTTTTATTAATATAGTATTTAATAAAATTAAATTCATTATATAGGAGAATCAAACATGTACAACTAAGTAGTGACCCAAGGTAAGATATTTTTGTTACAATATCATTTTATTTCCAGATTGTTTATGTTAAAATTTAAATTGAGAAAATTATATGATCATAATATATTATACAACATATATTTTATTATAATATTTTTATTTTTTTACATGTTTATATTCTATTTCTTCTCTTTTTGAATCAAGAATCGATATGTAAGTTACATATAAATGGTTTTATTTTAAAATCATGTCTTAATGTTTTCTTTCTAACTATTTTTCTTACATGTTAAGGTTATTTTAAATTCTTAAATAATTTTTTTATTTAAAATAAAATCATTATCTTAATTCATTTCAAACCATATTTTAAATTATTTAATTTTTTTTAAAATGAATCTTCTCGTTGTTTTCTGAACATGGTACATTTTTTTATTTTTACCAAAAGTTTGAAAGGAATCTTTGATTTAATGTTTTCCACACAGACATAATTTATTATCACCATAAAAATTCTTTTATTTGAATCTTAAATTACAATTTTCCATGTTTATTTTAAAATAAAATATTTTTCCAAATATTATGGTATTTTTTGTTTAAAATTTTTTCAAAAGAAAAGGGTATTATTTTCTTAATGTAATGAAAATAATTTTGAAAGTGATTTATAACTTTGTTCATACAAAAATTTACAAGGAAGTTGTTTTTAATGTTTTGATTCAGTTTTCTTCTATTTCCAAAAACCAAGGTTTTACGATAAAACCTTGATTTATGATAGATTTCTAGTCTTCTTTAATCCTTTACTTATTCATGGTTTTGTGTTCATTAACATTCACATGTTAGAATTCCATATCACTCCCATCCATTTTATTGGATATTATTTTCTACTCCATTTCCATATTTTAAGTATCATGAATTTATATAGCATCATTTCCAACACTTTAATGTTGTCCCAACTGTATACCATTTCCATATATGGTGTCATTTTAAGTAAGTTTCTTAAAAATTTAATTTCAATAATTGTGGATATATTTTATATTATTGATTAAACAATAAAATTTTTGGATTTATTAGGAATTTTAAGAATGAATTATATTGATCATTAAATATTTGTTTATTCCACTATGTATGAAAGTGACGGGTGATGCTCTATTATAGATAGTCTCTTGATGTATTAATGGGTCTCACTAGAAAAAATAGTAGGCATTCCATATTAGTTGGGCATCTGGTTTACATCTACACATTTATTAATAATGTCTTGGTCAAGGACTTTAAGGTAAGATTCATGATATATTGGATGAGGCATTGATGTTCAGATCATGAATGTATAGAATTATGCATTTCCTTTATTGAGAATTCAGTTTCTATCATGCATGGGATTATTATATTGACATTTTCTACAAATACACTTTGACTCAAGTTATTGATTGAATGGAATATGTTTTTATGATGCACTATACCATATTGATTATAAATTATTTACTCATGATAGCTTCCATTTTACATAACCCAAACTAATAATTTGGGATCTCTCTTTATTTTCCTTCCTTTCCTCAGGATATAAAGAAGGATGTTGTGAATGATTTCAAGGATATCGGAATAATTATTATTCTTTGTTTTTATATTTACATTGTAATATAAGAATCATGTATGTATCTAGTTTTCCAAGACTACTAAACCGATTGATCCCACATGATGATATCCATTGTATCTTTTACCAATGTAATAAAGTAATCACAAAATCTGGGTGACTAGATTTGGGGTCATTAAAACCTCCTCCTCCTTTCGATTTAAGAAGTTGGGATTTAACTCATGATCTTTAATCATCTAATAGGTCAATTTAACTTGGCATCCAAATCCTTCACTCTTAAGTTGGATTCATTCCCATCTATTTTCCTCTCTTATAACTAATCCTTGAAAGGTAACATAATTTCCTTCAACTCTTTATCTATGCATATTTTCAACCCTGTTTCTTGGGAAATTTGTTAAAGTAGATCAATTTTCTCTTTCATTTTTATACCCATACTCTTTATGATATAATTTAAGACCACATAAACTATGTTCATTATTTTTATCTCTATAACCAAATATTCAAATATATAAAGACCCACATGTTGTCTGATATCTAGTTGATCCAAATATGTTTGTATGGATTGGATATTGTCTTGATTTATTTAGAAAAAACCTTTAGTTTGATAGATTGATGTCATAGTTCTATCTTCCAAAATAATGTTATAAGTTGGTGTATCAATAAAATCGTAATTTTTTACTTCAACACGAGAGTCAATATTTATAGGTGACTTCTTCTAGTTTTTCTTCTTTTTTCATTTAGATAACAAGAAGTCTTCATCAAGTTTAGATTTTGAAGCTTCTTTTGTTATTTACTTAAAAAAGTTTCCAATAGATAATTTCCAAAGTCTTCAAAATTTCAAAATAAGTGGCACAATAGAAGAGTCTATTATGATCACAACTAGAAAATGATCTCAGCAAAGATTTTGTCTAATCTTGAACCCCATTCTATTTTATTATACATGTTTCAGATCTAAATCTCATTGAATGAAGTCCATAACATCCATGCCAGAAGCTTGTAGAAACAAAACCAACTTTTTATTCTAATAATAAAAATTGGATCCACTAAATATGGTGCCATCAACATGGGTTCCTTATAATAATAGAGAAAAATGTAACAAATAATGAGATTGAATACAAAGTCAAAACATTTTTAAAATGATACCACTTATTGCAAAAAAATTCACCATGAGATTGGAGGGTTAAATTAGTGTGGCACTAAATTTTTATCTTTTACTTTCACGATCGTGTCCCCAAGTTATTAGAACATATAATACACATAATTTTTCTTTTGAATGCAGCCACACCAAATGATATACACATATGTAGAATGTAAAGCAAATAGTAAAACCATTATTTTACTTGGTTAACCCAAATGGGTTAGTTTAAGGTGCAATGTACCAAATACGGATGTAACTCAACTAGTTCCTGAACCCGATTGATCACATGGACTCAAGTACTTTTCCAAAAATACCAGAGGCTACCAACTATTAGAGAGGGCCTAGGGTGTGATAATGGGGAAATAATTCCCTCATTGGTAGAGTCTAACACAGCGGAATAATAATATACAGTTGCATAAGAAGTTAATAACATATAACTGAAATAAACATTAGAAGACTAATAAGATAAATAACCAAGCATCATTCAATAAAAAAGATGATGCAACATGTAATGTTCTAATAAAACATCCAAAAAAGGTCAAATACGATAATCCAAAATATATGTTCCAAAAGAAAAAGAAACAAATTAATCTAAGAAGCATCACAAGCCTCGGCTCAGCCAAATTATCTTATTCTCCTAAACAGCATATCAAGTATATAAAGAGGGGAGCTTGCCCTTATCAACACCTAAAACAATATAATCTATTTGATTCCAAAAGCATGACCCAAACAGGGTGTAAGAAATAAATCCCTGTAGGCAAACATCAAATATCTGTGCCTATCTATCAGTGAGTATATGCAACATGTAGTGTAAAAAAAGGAAAATCAGTAAACTTGGAAGTACTCAAAAGTAATCAATCCTACAAGTTATGTTTTCCATTGTCATTCATTATGTTCAGTTTAAACATTCAACTACATTGAATTATATAAGTCTCTAGATCCAGCCTAAGCCCGTCAATCCCCTATATATATAATAATCAAAAAATACCTCAAGAGGATATCTAAACAAATAAAGTGAAGGCTGAATCCAAACATGAGTTTTGGGTTAGCAGACATGTCATATATCATTCTATTTCAATAATATATTCAACATCTTTCCCATAACCATAGAAAAAATCTTCTTGTAGGCATAAACAAATCCTTTCCATCAGGCCTAATGTATCCTTGCTCAGAGATATAACAAATCCTTACCCATAGGTGTAACAAATCATTTCCAAGAGGCATAAAAGATCCTTTCCCACAGACATAAAAAGATCTCACCCACTGGCTTAACAAATCAATCCGGGTCAAACCCGACATATCAACATTTTATCATATTAAATAACACATGTAAATTACACTATTACATTGTTAACATATAAAAACTCACTTGGGCTTCACAAATATCAATAAATAAGTGAATTAAACTATAACAAGGACTAATCAATAGTTGGAATATCACAGGTAAAAGGGAAATCACTAATCCTACACCCGTTAATCAAATCAATCACAATTTACCACAGTTTCAATTCCTTTATAATGAAATTTATACTTAACAACCCAATAATGGAAAACAATTCATTCCTCATAGGAAACCTGCTCTACATAGAAATAAATGGTCATTCCAAGGGAACACAGCCACGAGGTGGCCCTTAATCAAACCAAAAAGCTCAAACATGCTTAATTTAATTTAATTTATGACCTAATCATAATTATGAAACGACAATGGTTAATTTTCATACAATTTGACGTCCTAAACATATTAGAGTGACAATATTGAACATATAAACAACTTAACATTTAGAAAAAGGCATAAGACCACCTACCTCATCATAGTATGACTCTCCTCATCCAACGTCAGGCTTTGATTCGACCTAGAAAGTGGAAGATCTACAAAATGAAAATAAAAACACAACCTTAAATAACTTTTTTGAGAGAATAAATTAGGAAGAAAGACTCAATAAGAATCGAGATCTCCCCAATCAGGTTCAAACACAACTGACGACGAAGGAATCAAGTTTTAGATGATCAATTAGGAAGAAAAACGATTATCAGTGCTGCTCTTTGTGAACCCGGGTGAGCCACTATCTATTTTAACAAAAATGAATCTACTACCCAATTTAATCAATAAAAAATTACACAGCATGTACTAGAGACTACACACCGTGTCCGTACAAATTTAGGCCTGACCATTATGTGGCCTTGTACTAGGATTACATGTCGTGTAGCCTTACATACACAACATGTACATATAATTAAATGGTGTGTAGTTCCCATTCACATCGTTTAACAAGCCTACATCCATCCCCTCAACCTCTTTCCCCCATTTTCTTAATAACAAACTATAAAAGGAAATATCCATACCTCAAAGAAATAATTATGATTTTAAATAATCCCCCCATTAAAGTAATTCGCCCCTGAATTTCCCTTCCAACGGTGATGAAGAAAAATTTGAGAACAAATTCAACCACTATGATCATATGTGAACCTCCCTCTCTAATGTATCATAACAAACTCATTCGTGCTTTCATAGCACCACTACCAAAGTAATAGACTGGACACAGATAACATTCATGCTATGATCCACAATAGGAAAAAGATGCTTTCTAAATGACACATCTTCCTATAACTCTACTTCCTCGGGCAGAAAGGTGTGAGACGGGTACAAAAAGTAATGTCGCAACTAATAAACATGGAATACATCATGAATATCCCCATAAGTCTAAGGTAACCACAATCGATAGGCAACCAACTTGACCCTCTCCAGAATCTCAAACAGACTGACGTATATCGGTGAAAGTTACCCTGTCTCTTAATTCTCTTGTGTCCCAACCTCATTAAAACTCACAGGAAAACCTGAACCCTGAACTCAAACTCTAGAGGTTGTATGTGGTGATCGACATAAGATTTCTGATGAGACTGGGAAGTAGTCATCCGCTTCTGAATCAACTAAACCTACTCAAAATTCTTCTGCACAAGACGTAGTCCCAATAAAGCTGCCTCACCTGCCTCTAGCCAGCACATGGGTGATTGGAAAGGCCTACTGTACAAATCCTCACCAAGTTCCATCTCTATAGTCACCTAAAAACTGTTATCTTAGAAGAATTAAACCAAGGGAATATGATTCTCCCAAGATCCCTCAAAGTCTAGGATCCATGCTTACAGTATGTTCTCCAGCACCTGTATCATACGCTCTGATTGGCCATCAGTCTGAGGGTGGTATGTTGTTCTCAGACGCACCTGTGTACCCAGTGCCCTATGAAAAATATACTAGAAATGATATGTAAAGTGAGTGTCCCTATCCAAAATGATATAATGAGAGACCCCATGAAGTCATACCACCACACAAATATACAGCTTCCCAAGATCAACAACACTGAAGGTCTACTTGATCAGCAAGAAGTGAGAAACCATCGTAAGTCTGTCAACCACCACCCACACTACATCATTACCTCAGGGAGACCTTGGTATAACCATCACAAAGTCCATAATAATATCATCCCATTTCCACTCTGGAATAGGTAACTGCTGTAAAAGCCTGGATGGCCGCTAATGTTCCACCTTTACCTACAGATAGGTGGAACACCTTATAACAAAACCATCTACCTCTCTCTTCATATCCATCAACTAGTACTGATAGCGCAAGTCACAGAAAAACTTGGTTAGTATGGGATTCACTTCTATAGATGAAGCATGAAACTCTTGCATCAAATCCTTACATATTTCCACTGGAATTGAGACACATCCATGGATCCAAAACATCTCATCATCACCTACCATCCAACCAGGCGGTGGATCCTCACCTACTACACTCTCCCTCAAGAATAGGCCTTCAAAATATGATAGACATCTCATCCTTACTCTTTCCAGGAGGGTATAAGTCAAAACTAAAGATAAAAGGAAAGTCTATTCCTGTCTGTTTTTCAACTCAAAGTTCATATCAGAAAACAAATCCATAAGCTACCACTCATTATTGGCCTCATGAACTTCCTGCATCTTAGTCCTTATGCTAAATGTATCAACCACTATATTTTCTATTCTAGGCATTTAGGAAGGATCAAAGTTGAAATACTGATGATATTCCACCCACCTTTTCTACCTCGGGTTTGGATCATGCTAAGTAAATATGTTCTTGAAACTTTTGTTGTCCATATATAACACAAAACGATCCCCCAATAATAATGTCTTCAACAGTGTAAGGAATGAAAAACCATGACTAATATGAGATATTTCATCGGATAGTTACTATCATGCGACCTCAACTGCCGAGACCCATACAAAACCACTCACTCCCCCTATATAAGCACTACTTTCTGCCTGATACATGATGCATCATAGTACACATTATAACTTCTGTCTGGATCTAGATAATTTAGTATCACTGCTGATGTTAATCTACCTTTCAACTCTTGAAAGGCTGTCTTGCAAGAATATAACCATACATACTTCACACCCTTCTTTGTCAATCCCTTTATCCGCACTGCTACGCGTGAGAAGTCCTGTATGAAATTTTGGTAGTAACAATCCCTCCCTAGAAACTCCACACCTCAAAGATGTTCTTGGGTACTCCCAGGTAACTACTAATCTCACCTTTTTTGGGTCCAATGATACTCTTGTCTCTGAGATGACATGACCTAGGAAGTGAATCTGATCCATCCAGAAATGGAACTTTGAGAGCTTATCATATAACTGATGCTCTCTCAGTGTGCTGAAAATGATCTCAAGATGTGTGTCATGGTCATGTCAATTATGAGAATACACAAAGATATCATACACAAAAACCACAAAAATAGAATCAAGATAGGGATGGAACACTCAGTTCATCAGTTCCATGAAAACTGTTGGCACATTCATGAGACCGAATAGCATAACCAGATACTCATATAGGCCATACCTACTATGGAACGTGGTACGAGGTATGTCTGAAGGTCAAACATGTACCTAGTGATATCCTGACATCAATTCAATTTTTGAGAACACTTGTGCTCCTCTAGGATTATCATATAGGTTATCTATCTGTCGAAAGGGTTATAGGTTTTTAACTGTTAGATGGTTATGTTTCTGATAGTCCATGCATAGCTTGAGGGTACCATCCTCCTTCTTCACAAAAGGACCGGTGAGCCCCACAGAGAAGTACTGGGTCAGATGAAACACTTAGCCTCCAAATCCTCTAGCTGCCTCTTGAGATCTTGGAACACCATCGTAGTCATTCTATAAGGAGGAATGAATACCAGTGCGTCTTCTAACACTAGTTCGATAGATAACTCTACCAATCTTACTGAAGGTGAAACTGAAAAGTCTTCTGGGAAAATATCCCTGAAATGATTAACCACTGGAGGGAAATCACACATATCAAGCATCAAGTGGATTAAACTATCACATGGCCTAAACTATAATTGGAATATCATAGGAAAAATTAAAATCACTAATCCCACACTTGTTAATCAAATTAATCACAATTTAGAACAATTTCATTTCAATTATAATGAAATTTTTACTTAACAACCAAAAAAGGGAAAACAAGGCATGCCTCATAGGAAACCTCATCTAAACAACCATAAACGATCATTCTAATGAAACACACCAATGAGGTGGACCTTAATCAAACCAAAAAGCTCAAACTTGCTTAATTTAGTTTAATTCCCGACCTAATCATCATTAGGCAACCAAAAGGATCAATTTCCATACAAGGTTACACCCTAAACATGGTAAAACGACCATATGACACTTATAAACAACTCTACATTGAGAAAAAGTCATAAGACCACATACCTCATCATATTACGACTCTCTTTGTCCAGCGTCGGGCTTTGATTCAACCTAGAATGGAGTAGATCTAGAAAAAGAAAATAAATGATCAACCTTAAATAACTTTTTAAAGATAATAAATTAGGAAGAAAGGCTCAAGGGGAACCAAGAGATCACTGATTGGGTTCAAATGCAAGAGACGACAAAGGAATCGGGGTTCAGATGATCAATAAGGAAGAAAAACAGCTCTCAGTGCTACTATTCATGAACCTAGATGATCCCCTGTCTGTTTTCACAAAAACAACCCTACTACTCTATTTAATCAATAAAAAAAGTACATGGACGGTAGTTGAGAGTACACGCTGTGTCTATAGAAATTATAGAACAACTATTACATGGACTTTTACCAAGATTACATGGCCTTGTACCAAGTTTACATGGCATGTATCGTTTCATACATGGGGTGTACCTATAAGTACAAAATGTGTAGTTCCCTATCACATTGTGTAACAGGCCTGCAGCCAGCCCCTCAACCTCTTTTCCTCCATTTTCATAGGCATAAACTAAAAGCGAAAGATCCACACCTTAAAGGAAGATCTGGGTTACTACACAATGAGGACACACCTACAATGTGTTGGTGTGTCCGGGGATAAAATACTAGGAATAGGGATATTAAAATGGATTTTTGAAGGGCTCACTATCAATCCTAGGTGCAATGTCTCTTCTCTACTTATAAACACTACTCATGTGAGGAATGGAAAATTTTTAAACTTTTAGGTCTCTTTAGCTATTTAATGATATGTGGGTCTCTCGCCATCAAGGGAGAGACTCTTCTTGCATCTGTATCTCTAGGTAGATGCTTAATTATGATCATCACTTGTTTCTCTCCTTTGCTTCATGTCCAGATGAGACCAATGCCTTACTGGGGGGTTGAGTCTCATTCCTTCCTCTTCTACACCATATGAGAGAATCCTATTTATGTAAGGATAACTCTTTGTCTTCTTAAAATAATCTTTGAAGCAACACTCTTCTTATCCAGATGAGGATAATTCCAAATTGCAATTCACTTGTTGCTTCCTTCTTCTTCAAACTAGACATATAAGTGGAATCAACTTTATTCTTCTCTTTAGGAACCATTTATAACATTATGTGTAGGTTATTTCTCCCTTTCTCGAATAACCAGGTTTGGAAATATAGTTCTCTCTCTTTAACCTTTACTTTCTTTAGATATTTTAATGAGTCACATATCTCTTCCTCTTCTTCTATTCAAAATGTAATATATCAGTATGTGCATATGCTCTCACCACCTCATTCATCCATATCCTTATTCTATTATAGAAATGTGGAAAAATCATATTCAACTTACCATATTTTTAAATACATGATACTTTTGAGAAATCAGCACTATGGAGTCCTTAAAAGAAAATCCATTATCTTTAGTATTTTAAAATATGTTTCCCTACAGTCAACCGTTTATTCCAAATAATATGCGTGTGTCTCCAATTTTAATTTATTCATTTAAACTAATTGAAAACCGCTATATATTTACCCCTTGAACTCTCATTTAAGATTCCTAAAAACCATGGAATTAATTTTTCATAACACCTGCATTTAAAATATACTTATTACATGAATACTTATTTAAACCTTCATGAAGATGCCGTTTTCATAGATTATGGACTTCCAGAATTGGATGGATATTATTCCATATATAAATAAATATAGAAACTCTCATTGTTAAGGTCACCCTTAAAAGTCATGTACTTCAAAAATTATTTCCTTGTACTTAACCTAGAAACCCCTAAGATAACCATATCAATACTTGACTTTGATTCAATGTTTCTATCTTCTAGATTTCACTACATTTAAAATCCATTTTGAAACTACTATTTATAGTGACTAGGAATGTTTCTTTAGATCTTTCCTTGAGCTCTTTGTTTGTTGTGACATGGGTACCAGCATATTATTGGTGGTTCATGGTAGCTTACCCATACAGGTAGGTTGACGTAGTAGCTTTTCCATCATTTCTTGACTTTTGGTAAGGGCATGGTAGGACCCATTACGATATGTCAACCCATGGTTCATTTATGTCATTGATGTTGTAATGTTATCTCCTTACGTCCACTTCTGTGCTTGTGATCACTTCATGCCCATGGTCTCCCATGCCTCTGCTCTATGGTAAAAACAAATATTTAATTATTTATTTAAATACATTGATAATTATATGTAAATATAATATATTAAAATTTATATTGATAATTATATAACTATATAACTGAATATATATATATTTAACTATATTTATATTAACATATGTAAATAATTTTAAATATATATATATATTAATAAATTTTTTTTTGTGATGCGATTTTGTTATAGCTTGAAAATCTCACGTTATGGAAAAATAACAAAATAGTGAAAACATGGGGTAGTATATGTAATATGTATGTGTATGTCTATGTGTGTGTGTTTGTGTTTGTGTATATGTGTGTATATGTATGTATATGTGTATGTATGTATGTACGTATGTGTATGCATGAATGTATGAAAGTGTGTGTGTGTGTACACATACATATATGTATGTATGGGTATATGTGTGTATGTGTATCCTTGTGTCTTATTGTGTATGTATGTGTATGCACGTATATACATATGAATATGTATATGTATGTATGCCTATGCATGTATGTGTATGTGTATGTTATGTATGTTGTGTATGTATGTGTTTATATGTGTATGTATGTGTATGTGTACATATGTATATGTATGTGTTTTTGTTGTGTATGTACGTGTATGTGTATACATGTATCTATGTATGTGTATGTATGTGTGTTTGTTGTGTATATACGTGTATATGTATACATGTATCTCTAATGTGTATGTATTTTTTATATATGTGTAAATATATATTGTCTTTGTTTGTATGTGTGTGTGTGTGTTGGTATGTGTATGTATGCGTATGAATGTCTATGGATGTGTATGTATGTAGGTATATGTATGTATGCACATGTGTATGTATTTATGGGTGTCTAAAATCAATAATTAATGTTATTCAAATATATTTATTACATTGGCGTGGGGAGAGGGAATATACAACCAGAATCTTCCTACATGTGAGCGGTTGGGGTGGGCTCAAAACTGATACCTCCCAAACACTATCACAAGGAAGGAACCTCTAGGATGAGTCGAGGGAGCTTAATGTCATCCAAATATAATTAATGAAATCTTATAAATATATATATGTGTGTGTTTAATACTAATAATTAATGTTATTTAAATACAATTAATGTAATATTATATATATATATATACACACAAGTGTGCATTATAGATTATCAATATCACGGAGATGTGCCTCTCGAGGAAAATTTTTATGAAGATGAGCTACCTGATCACATTAACCATAACCATCAGATCGAAGATGGAAAGTGGGATTCATTCACTGATCTCTTCAAGGGTAAATCGGGTTACTAAAAGCAATCTCCTCCCAGTGTACGATCACCATAATTTCTACAAAGTGGTTCATCAACTTTATTTCCTTTAAAACCCCTGTTTCGATTCAAAGGATCGCTAACTAATACTTTTACCAATGGGAAGGTTTTATCCTTGTAAAGTAGTTTTCATTTCAAGATTGTTAGTTTTTTCAGGATCATTAACCATAGCCGAATGTGGTAATTAGTAAGACTATGGAGTTGATTGGCTTTACTAAGGTTAGTATTGGCCTCCTAAACAAACTTCATATTGTTTTGAATTTCAGAGTCAATGAAGAACTTTACCAGTGTTCGCACCATGAATCATGAAATATCTTGGGTTTTAGAATGGATATATCTAAATGGTATTTGATCATACTATGGATATGAATCCCCAATGCTATCTATTTGGGTCATCTTTTTTTGTCTTCCTCTTCACATTTTTTGATAAGATACAATTATGGAAATTATAAGCTCTCTTGGTAATCCCATTGAGATTGATAATTGAACAATTAATATTTCTAGTCCCTATATTGCTAGAGTATTAATAGTAATTGATATCTTATATGAACTTCCTTTTGGAATTTGGATTTTGAATGGAACTCAGGTTTTTGTTCCAGGACATTTGTTATGAAAACATTCCTTCTTTTTTACACTCAATGTCACCACTGCGAAAATCTGGAAGAATTGTATATGTCCATAGTATGGGTTCCAAAGATTGGTATTGCAGCAATATAGATTATATTCTTGGATGAAACCTCTACTAATATTGACCATGATTCATTCTTAAAGAAGGGAAAAAAATCTGTTGATCCAAAATTTTCCGATGGAGATCAAACAGACCGCTCTCCCCATAATGTGTGTTCTATAGTACCCATACTAGGGAAAAATATCATTGGTGATTTTAAAAAGACTCTTAAGAAAGACAATCATCTGGGTATTTAGAGGGTAAAAAATATCAGAATTCTTATTTTCAATTTGGAAGGGCTGGAACTAGGTGTTTGACAGGGGAAGGCAAGGATAAAATTACTGATGTAGCTCCCAGTGAGGCCGAAGATAGTGTTTTCCCATTATCAACCACTAAAGTTGAGGATGTAACAAATGATGAAAAAGGAAAATATGAATTAAAATATCAGAATCTTAGGCAGTAAAAATATTTTTTTTAATGAAAAAAAACCAAATAATGATAGTGATGGATTCAAATATGTCAAGGTAAAGAAATGTGGCCTATGAAGAGATACTCTAATACTCTAAGAACTGTAACAATGGGGTCCCCGCCGATAATTATCAAGATTTTGTGTTTGTTATCATGAGAATAAAAAAATCATACGGGATGGATTCTATACTATCGATGATTCTCGTAATTCAAAGAAATATTATAGTCTTATTTTGAAATATAGTCCCATTGAAAATATAGATTGAATCAATTATAATGAAAGACTCATGACAGATGCATAAATGGTAAGAAAAATTTACTAAAATGCCTTCGGAGAGACACCTGGACAGGGTTTGAATCTCTCCAGCCTCATTTTGTTTTGCAGGTGTTTATGGTGATGGGGGTAAATTAGGGGTAGAGGGAAGATGTTGGAGTTAATATTTAAAATGGGATAAAGAGGTTATGTCATAGACATGGTAGTCACAATGCAAAGGGTTGGGTGGATAGAGGGTGGTTCTGCATTTTGTGAGTCACAATGTGAGGAAGGTGTCGTGGCATGAGGAGTTTGAAGTAGGGGTTTGAAATTTAATAATTATTACGTTTTTTGGAATGAACCATACATAAGACCTTGTTTATTCTTAGGTTTTTTGTAATGATCCAAGATTTAACTATATATTTTCTTTAAATAAATATTTTGTTCGATGGATTTCTCTACATGAAACACACTAACCAAAAAAATATGCACCATTGTAAGGTAGAAAAATATTTGTAAGGTATAAACAGTGGTAACGGGATTATAGAACCATATATATATATATATATAATAAATATCATTTTGAATGACTCAACTGGTGAAACTAAGAAACTAATGAAATCACTATTCTAAAATTTACTACTTTTCAAGCATAATATATTTTTATAGTAATAAAGGATTGAACCTAGTTTAATTAGTAATTTATGCGAAACAATAAGAAGAATTGATGATATACAAAAAGTAATTTTCTGATAAAATAAAATTTTTCTCTATATATTATATTTTTAATTAAAAATAAAATTTATAAAATTTATGATGTAAATTTGAAAATATTAACATCATTTTTGAATTTATCGTGATCATGTTTACTTAAGATGAATTTTTAATATTTTTTGAAAGTAATTAATTTTTCAGGTGAATAGTAAAAATACTGATTTTCTTAATACTATTACTTTTATGAAATTATTTTATTATATAAATATATTGAATTTTTTTTAAACCTTTTCCCTATAAAACTATATATAATAATTTTTTTAAATATTGTGTTGTATTTATAAACTTATGCTCAATATTTCAAAAATTTATGCAGCATTTTAAAGATTCTTTTGACTCTTGTTTAATTAATTATAACATGATTAAATGAAGTTTTTTATTTATTTTATTGAAAAATATTCAGCCTTTTAAAATTTGAAATTTATTGGACTCAATGGAATTGATAATTCTACCCTAATAATAAATCATTGTTCTTTAAAATAAACATTTTCCAAAATGAATTTTTTCATGTTACATGCGTTTTTGTTAAAATTAATTTTCAATACACATAGTATTTTTATTTTATATGTTTGATTTAAAATTTAAAATTAGTGGGTCCAATTTATCTAATAAGGAGAATTTTGTTTGTAGGATAAAGGATAAATTACCTTGGTAAAAACTAGCTAACGTGGTGAAAAATAAAATGGTAAAATTGAATTACCTGAGAGGTAAAGGGCATGAAATGTTTAAAAAATGACTCATTTCTAATATTAGTGGTGTTTTTTGGCCTTATATCCCCCACACTCAAATATTTTTCAATTTTTTAGGCACCTAAATTGAGAGCATATTCCCATTATTCAATAGTTTTGGGTTTTTAAAAAAATATCACACTGTTTGACTTATAAAATGGGCACACCTATCCTCACATCCTATCACTCCAAAACCCCTCAATTTGGCCAAATTTTTTTAAAAACCTCTCGAAGGTTTAATCCCCTTTTCAATGGTGATAATCCAATAAGTGAGATATAACTTCTTAAACCTCTCTTTCCTTTTCAATTTCTTTATTTATTTTTCTTCTTCATAAAATTTCATTTCACCATCCTAAAATGGTAAAATCATTTTCATTATTATCCTATTAGTTTATTTAAATTATAGTATAATCATTAAACATCCTCCCTTTTCCAATTAAGAAAAATAAAAGTGTGAATTCTGTATTGTGTGGACTTCCACCTTCATAACACATTGTAATTTTTTTTCCTTAACCACCTTAAAAGTATGGACCTAAAAAAGAATTTAATATATAATTTTTATATTAATTATATATTTAATATTCTTAAATGATAAACCGTATTTCACATTTTCCCCATTTTATAGAAAATGAAATCGTCAACAATACACATATGGGGACCACCGCCACCATGATATGATGGATTTCTGTTTTTCATTTCATAGCTGCTTTACATATATAGTTATGATAGTATATTTAAAGGATAAATATGATTTTTATTATATCATTAATGTTTTTTATAAAAAAATTGAGAACCTGCTCAAGATATGATCGATAAATAATAATAGTAAATTCAATCATTTAAAACAAGTATACTAAGAAGAAAAATGTTTAATTAAAATTATGTAAGGTTTCCATATCCATTAATTATAATTCTTATTCTTTTATAATTATGATATTTCACAATAATAAACACTAAATGATATCATTATGCTACTTGTGTAGTGATATTTCAACTAAATCACCTCATAATCAACAATAATCATTTTATGTTCAAGATTGGGTCGATTTCACCACCTACATGAACAATGTTATGAAATTATATCATGGATGAGGATAAAAACATAATTTATGGTATATTAAAAATGGTATGGGAAGTGGATATACAAAGATACAAAGAAATATGAAAACACATACATACAAGAAGCTAGGGAGACCTGAACGTGAGATCTTGTCGACACCAGAGATTGACATTTTATTCTAGGCTAAGCCCTAAAGGCATAACTTCTGATATAATATTTTGTAAATATATAAATAATTTTTTTTCTACTATGTAAAATTATATCAATATTAAACTCATTAATTTAGAAAACTATCTTTGTATGTCGAAAAAAATTTGAAAATGCCTGATGTCTATTTCATCTTCTAGGATAAATACTAAAGTTCCCATTAAAGGAAATTTAATATTCATTAATAATTATATGTTATCCATTATGGAAACATTATTTAACTTTTTATTATGAACATTATTAGAAGAAAAAATACTAACACCACTCCAATGAAACTACTTGAAATGGTGAAAATTGTAAACAATCGATGTTGTAAAATAGGAAAAAACTATCTAATATACATATGATAATGATTATAAATGAAAATTAGGAATAGTTTTAGGTTTTAAAATGTTTTTATTTAGAATATTAATATATTTATTTTTTTTCATGATTTTGGCACATTTGACTATGCAGAGAAACAAATTAGGGGTTTCTTTATCTCAAATTTGAATCCCTTAGACATGTTTAACCTGTACATCATATTTCCATTTCAATAGTGAAAATATTCCCCTAATTTAATTTTGTATTATTATTCTATTATAATTCATGATATTCAATGTTCTCTTGAATGTTACACCACTCATAGTGTTTTGATGCAAATGTTATAAAAATCAAAAGGGTTTTTTTTTACTCAAATCCTTTCCTTGGGTTATAATCACACTTCTTTAACTATTATATTTCTAGATCAATCCATCATAACCAATAAATATGTAATGTTCTATTTCCACATAGTTTATGGGGAAATCATTATCCACACAAAATTATTATTCCTTGACGATTCTATTGTTTTTTTTAAATTCATTTTTATTAAGAATAATTCATGTTTCTTTTAATGGATTTCTCTTCCATGTCCATCTTTTTATTTCCCAAAAATGTTCTCCTTTCTCTAGTGGAAACTCAAATTATCTTTATCTCTATTGACCATTTTATTCCATTTTATTCATTTTAAAATAATGGTTTATCAATATTTCTAATGATGTGAGTTTTCAACATGTTTAAAAAAAATGCTCAAATAGTTTTTTATACTTTTAAAATAAAAGGTTTTATCATCCACTCCACATTTTATTTTGATAAAATTTATGTCTTTTCCGAGTTTCTATTTTTACTATTATTTGTAAAAGTAAATTTTATCAAAATATTTTCACTTCACATTATTGAAAACATTATGTCTTTTTCAAGTTTCCACTATTAATCATTCCTTTTAAAAGTAAAAGTTTTCAAAGTATTTCCACTTCCCATTTTTGAAAACATTATGTATTTTAAATTATTCATTATTAAAGATTACATTAAAATTAAAATTTTCAAAATATTTTTACTTCTCCTTTTTGAAACCTTATGCCTTTTCAATGATATTTTATTTGGAACACTTTATTTTTTTTTTCAAAAAGTATTCTCTTTCTATTCTCAAAAATGTATTTTCTAAAGTAATTTACACATTATTATTTATAACAATTTTTAAAATGGTTTTGTGAAATTTTTTAATTTTCACTTAATTTTTTCTTCAAAGGTCTATATACCTTGAAGTGAAGTTTTGATCATCCTTTTCAAGTGAAGTTCCAAATTATCTAATAACAAATTAGAAGGGGGGGGGGTGTTGAATTAGTTGTCCACATTTTATAAGTTCAAATAATTTTAAAACATAACTCCTATAAGATCATAATGTTCATATCCTTATCATCTTTTAGTAAATACTCATGCATGAAAAAGTAAGAAAGAAAGTAAAACACATGAGATTTACAATGTTTGACCTCAGTGTGAGAAGCTACATTCTTATCATAGACACTCTCGTGGGTCTATGAGAATCCAATATTTTGAAGAAATAAATAGAACCTAAGACAAATCATATTTGAAGGCCTCTATCTCCCGATAAGAATGATTATACTGACTCCTGTCTGTTTATAATGTTTTCTTAAAAAAATTTGATCCAAAACAAAATTACCAATACATTGATCAATCTACTCCAGAAAAGTTCTTGGTTCTAATGACCTTGAGTCAGGTAGCCTTCAGTCTGATGAACCAGGTCTAATTGTCTCAGTCTGGTCAACTTAATACGATTCTACCTTTCTCAATATACACCTGAAGAATATTTATATTCTATCTAGATAACAAACCTAATGCAACTAATAGGGAAAATCTAATTGGTAATTTTACAAAGACTCTTTAGGAAGAAAATAAGCTCGATATTTAGAGGGTAAAAAATATCATAATTATTATTTTCAAATTTGAATGGATGAAACTAGGTTATGATAGGGAAATGAAAGGATAAAATTACTCATGTATCTCCCTGTTAGGATAAATATGTTGTTTCCCCTTGTCAACCAAAAAAGTTTAGGATGAAACAAATGATAAAAAAGTCACATATGAATCAAAATATCTAATTCTTAGTCAGTAATAATTTTTTTTAAGAAAAAAAAACAAAATAATAATAGTGAGGGCTTCAAATATGTCAAGCTAAAGAAATGAAACTTTTGATGAGACTACTCTAATACTCAAATAACTATAACAATGGGGTCCCCTGATAATTATAATTATTTGATGTTTGTTATCATGAGAATAAAAAAATCAATCATATGTGATGGATTATCTACTATCGATGATTCTCATAATGCTAAGGAAGATTCTACTCCTATATTAAAATATAGTCCCATTGAAAATATTTATTCAAACAATTATAATGAAAGACTCATGAAGAATACATAAATGGGAAGAAGAATTTCTAAAATGTATTTGGAAAGACACCCTGAAAGGGGTATGAATGTATCTTTCCCCTTTTTGTTTTGTAGGTGTTTATGGTGATGGGGGTAAATTAAGGGGAGAGAGAACATGTTGGAGTTATGATTTAAAATGGGATAAATAGGTTGTGTCATGGACATGATAGTCACAACATAAAGGGCTGGGTGGAGTAGAGGGGGGTTCTGCATTTTGTGATTCACGGTGTGAGGAAGGTGTCATGGCATGGGGGGTTTGAAGGGGGTTTTAAATGTAAGAATTCTTTTTTTTTCTGTAATTATCCATACATAAGACTTTGTCTACTCTAATATTTTTTGTAATGATCTAATATTGCACCATATATTTTCCTCAAATAAATATTGTGTTTGATGGATCTCTCCACATGGAATATTGGAACCAAAAAAATATGGACCATTTTAAGGTAGACGATGGTTTGTAAGGTATAAACAGAGGTAATAGAATTATGGAAATCTCTATTCTAAAATTTATTAATTTTCAAGCATAATGTATTTTTATAGTAATGAAGGATTAACCCTAGTTTAATTAGTAATTTATAAGAAACAACGAAGTGATAATATACAAAAAGTTATTTTCTGATATAATAATAGTTTTTCGTTGTATTTTATATTTTAAATAAAAATCAAAATTATAAAATTTAGGATGTGAATTTGAAAAAATTAACATCATTTTTGGATTTATCTTGATCATGATTACTTAAGATTAATTTTTAATATTTTTCAGAAGTGATTAATTTTTCAGGTGAATAGTAAAAATACTGATTTTATTAATGCCATCACATTTATGAAATTATTTTTTTATATAAATATGTTGAAATTTATTTAATACTTTTTCCTATAAAATTATATCTAATAAATTACTTTAAATACCATGTTGAATTTATAAAATCATGCTCAACATTTCAACAATTTATGTAGCATTTTAATGATTTTTTACTCTTTTGTTTGATTAATTATAACATAATGAAATGGAGTTTTTTATTTATTTTACTGTAAAATAAATAACTTTTTAATATTTTGAATTTATTAGAATAAATGAAATTGATAACTATACCTTAATCATAAATATTTTTTTCTTTAAAATAAAATTTTACCAAAAAAAGTTTTGTTTTGTTTTATATGAATTTGTGATAAAATTAATTTTCAATACACATATGTTTTTTATTTTATAAGTTTGATTTCATGTTTGAAATTTGTGGTTCTAAATTATCTAAAAAGGAGAATATTATTTTTAAGCTTAAAGCATTAATTAACTAGGTAAAAAATAGCTAGCGTGGGGAAACATAAAATGCTAAAATTGAATTACCATAGAGGTAAAGGGAATGAAATGATTAATAATGGTTTCATTTTTAATATTTGTGGTGTGGTTTGGCCTTATATTCCCTACACTCTAATATTAGTTAATTTTTTAGGAACTTGAATTGAGAGAGTATTTGCTTTATGGAATAGTTTTGGGTATTTAAAAAATATCCCACTTTCTCACTTATAAAATGGGAACACATCTCCTTACTTCCCCTCACTCAAAAACCCATCAATTTTGGCACAAAAGTTTCAAAAACCTCTCCAAGGTTTAGTCCCCTTATCAACGGTGATAATCCAAGAAGTGAGATATAAGTTCTTAAACCTCTCTTTCATTTTCAATTTATTTATTCCTTTTTATTCTTCCCCAAATTTCTTTTCACCATATTAAAATGATAAATATTTTTCATTATTATCCTGTCATGTTATTGTAATTATGGTGTAATCACTAAACAACCTCCCTTTTCCCACAAAAAAATAAAGTGTAAATTCTATATTGTGGGGACCTCCACCACCACAACACATCATAATTTTGTTTTCCTTAACCACCTTAAAAGTACGGTTATAATAATGAATTGAATTTATAATTATTATATTAATGATATATTTTATATTCTTAAATTATAAACTATATTACTCATTTTCCCCATTAGATGGAGAATGAAATCATCAACAATGCACATGTGTGGACTACCGGTGCAATAAAATGATTGATTTCTATTTTTCATTTCATAGATGCTTTATATATATAGTTATGAGAATGTATTTAAAGGATAAATATGATTTTTATGATATCTTTAATGTTTCTTTTAACAAATTTGAGAACCTACTCACGACATGATCAATAAACAATTTTCATAAATTAAATCATTTAAAAAAATATACTGAGAGGAAAATCTTAAATTAAAATTATATAATGTTTCCTTATCCATTAATTATTCTTGTTATTCCTTTATAATAATTATATATCACACTAATAAAAACTAAATAATGTCATTATGCTAATTGTGTAATGATATTAAATCTAAATCACTTCATAATCAACAGTAATAATTGTATGTGCATGATTGGGTTAGTTTGACCAACTACCTGAATAATGTTAAGAAATTATATCATGGATGATTATGGAAAAATAATTTATGATATATAAAAAATGGTCAGGTAATGGGATCTAAAAATCTACAAATAAACAGAAAAACACACACATACAGGAAGTCGGGGAGACTCAAACCTAAGACCTTCCCAACACCCATAGAGACATTTTACACTAGGATAATCCCTAGGGGAATAACTTCTGATATAATATGTTATAAATAAATAAATAATTATTTTTCTATTTTGAAAAATATATATCAATATTTAACTCATTAATTAATAAAACACCCTTCGTATGTTGAAAATCATCAAAAAGATGTTTATTGTCAATTTCATCTTCTAGGATAAAGACTAAAGTACCCAAGAAATGAAATTTATAATTACTAAATCATTATAGGTTATCCATTATAGAAACATTTTTTAACTTTGAATGATGAAATTTTTTATAATAGTGAATACCGACCCCACTCCTACGAAACTACTAGAAATGGTGAAAATTGTAAACACCTGATGTGGTAAAATACGAAAAAACTATCTAATATACACATGATAATGATTATGAATGAAAATTAGTAATATTTTTAGGTTCTAATATTTTTTTCATTAGAATATAAAGATATTTATGTTTTTTGTACATGAGTTTAGAGCACATTTGAATAAACAGAGAAACAATGTAAGGGTTTCTTTGTCTCAAATTTGAATCCCGTGAGGCATTTTTACGATGTACACAATGTTTGCTTTTATGTAGTGAAAAGATTACCCTAATTTAATTTTGTATTATTATTCTCTTATAATTAATGATATTCAATGTTCTCTTGAAAGTTACACCTCTCATGGGGGTTTGATTCAAATGTTCTAAAAGTCAAAAGGGGTTTTTGTGACTCAAATCCTTTCCTTGGATTATAATCACACTTCTTTAACTATTATATTTCAATATCGATCCATCATGACCTATAAAGATGTAATGTTTTATTTATACCATTTTTTATGGGGAAATCATTATCCACACCAAAGTATAATTCCTTGATGAATCTATTGTTTTTCCAAAAAAATTTTTATTAATAACAATTCTGATTTCATTAAATGAATTTTTATTACATGTCCATGTTTTTATTTCACACCAATGTTATGCTTTCCCTAGTGGAAACTCAAATTGTTTTTATCTCCACTAATCCTTTTATTCCCCTTTATTAATATTAAAATAAATTTTTATCCATATTTCTAATGATGTTATTTTTTAACATGGTTTTTTTTTCAAAATTCTAAATAGGTTTTTAAATACTTTCAAAATAAAAGGTTTGATCATCCACTCCACATTTTATTTTGATAAAATTAATATATTTTCCATGTTTCTATTTTTATATATTATTTGTTAAAGTAAATTTTATCAAAATATTTTTACTTCGCATTTTTGAAAAGAATAGGTCTTCTTAAAGTTTCAATTATTAGTGATTCTTTTTAAAGTAAATGTTTTCAAAGTATTTTCATTTCCCCTTTTTGAAAAAATTATTTATTTTAAAGTATAAATTTTTAAAGATTATTTTAAAATTAATGTTTTAAAAGTATTTTGATTTCGTTTTTTTGAAACCTTTAGTATTTTTAAGGATATTTTATTTGGAAATCTTTGTAAATTGTTTTCAAACTGTATTCTTTTTCTATTCTCAAAAATGTTTTTTTAAAGTAATTTACACTTCATTATTTATAAAAATGTGTAAAAAGGTTTTGTGAAAGCTATTTAATTTTCACTTAACTTTTTACTCAAAGGTTTATCTCCCATGAAGTGATGTTTTGTTCATCCTATGCATGTGAGGTTCAAAATTATCAAATAAAAATTAAGAATGGTGGGGGGGGGGGGTCAATCAGTTGTCCGCATTTTCTATGTTCAAATATTTTTAAAACTCAACCCTTTCAATATCTTAAAGTTCATATAATAATCATTTTTAGTAAATAATAATGCATGAAATAGTAGGAAAGAACGTAAAGAACATGATAGTTACAATGTTTGACCTTAGTGTGAGAACCTACATCATTGTCATTGCCACTCTCATAGTTCTATGAAAATTCAATATGATGAAGAAATAAATAAAAACAATGCCAAAATCCCATTAGACACCCTCTATCTCCTAATAAGAATGATTAAACTGACTTCTATCAGTTTATAATGTTTTCTTGAAACAAAATTGATCCACGAAAAAATTATAAATAATTAGTTCAATCTACTCCAGAAACGTTCATGGTTCTGATGATGCCGAGTCTGATAGCCTTTAGTCTGATGAACCTGGTCTGATTGTCTTAGTCTGGTTGACTCAATATGATTATACCTTTCTCAATATACACCTAATGAATATTTATAGTCGATATAGATAAAAAACCCTATGATTTTAATATAATACTCAATATTCAATTTGAACTTCCTCAGTCTGATATTCATCAGTCCTATAAACAAAACTTTTTGTAGTTCGATCTTTTAATGAGGTCTCTATCCGGAAAGAAACTCTAATAATAACTCTACAAAACTCCTACTTTTAATCACCCATGAATAAGATGAAAAGTAGGAATGTACTATGATTATATTTATAGGAAACTCATAATAGAAAAGCTGAAAAACAGGAAAATGTTTTCCGCTTACTCAAATTTAAAATCTCTAAAAAACACCAACGTTTAAACTTAAACTTTGACAGATTAAAACCTTCAAAATATTTCTTAAAAATAAGCATTCTCTTCCGTCTGATGAACTTAATAAATATCAGTTTGATGTAACTTCATTAAAATTGAACCTCCTCAACTCATTACGATGAAAATGTCCCCAACTAATTACAACCTCACTTTCTTCCTCGACTCATTACAATCTGATTTTCTTCTTATGATCATTATGATCTAACTAACTTCCTCAAATTCAGTATGATTGACTTTCAATATCATATTTATTCTGATGGAACTTCATAACGATAGAATTTTCATTATGGTAAAATTCTCATTATGGTAAAATTCTCATTATGATATATTTCTCATTAAGATAAAATTCCTCATTGTAACTATGAAATTATTTAAACCTCATCAGCTATAACTCATCCATATTTCTCATTAATGTAATCTTATATATATATACATGTGTGTATTATAAATTATTAAAATCATGGAGATGTGTCGCTCGAGGGAAGTTCTTATGAAGATAAGATACCTGATCATGATAACCCTAACCAACTGATCGAAGAAGAAAAGTGGGCTTCATTAAATGATATCTTCAATGGTGAATAGGGTTACTTAAAGCAATATCCTCCGAGTATACGATCTCCATAATTTATGCATAGTGGTTCGTCGACTTCATTTCCATTAAAACCCAGGTGTTTTTTCAATGTATGGATAAATATTTATTATACAAATGAGGAGGTTTTAATCATATAAAATCCTTTTCCTTTCAATCTTGTTCGATATTTTTTGGATCATCAGCCACAACCAAATATGAAAATTAGTAAGTCTATAGAGTAGATTAGGTTCCGTGAGGTTAGTATTGGTCTCCTAAAAAAACATTGTGTTCTTATGAATTTCACAGAAAATGAATAATTTTACCAGTGTTCGCACCATGAATCATGAAATATTTTGGGTTATAAAATGGCTATCTTTAAATGGTATTTACTCATCCTATGGATGTGAGTACCCAATTCTACCTATTTGTGTCATATTTTCTGGTCTTCCTCTTCACGTTTTTTTGACCAGATGCAATTATGGAAGTTATAAGAGCCCTTGGTAATCCCCTTAAGATTGATGATTCCACCATTAATATTTCTAGGACCTCTATAGCTATAGTTTTAATTTTAATTGATATCTCATCTGACCTTCCTTTTGGAATATGGACTTTGAATGGAACTTATTTTTTTCTTCTAAGAAATTTTTTATGAAACAATTCCTTCCTTTTTCACTCAGGGTCACCACTAAGACGATCTGCAAGAATTTTATACATCCTCAGTATGGGTTCTAAAGATTAGTATTGTAGCTGTAGAGATTATTTTATTGAATGAACCCTCTACACAGATTGATCACGATTCATTCTTAAAGAAAGGAGAAAAATATGTTGATCAAATATTTTCTAATGGATATAAAATAAACTACATTCCTGATAATGTCTGTCCTATAGTATATTTAGTAGGAAAATATCTAGTCGGTGATTTAACAAAGTCTCTTTAAGAAGATAATCAGTTGGGTATTTAGAGGGAAAAATATTAGAATTATTATTTTAAATTTGGAAGGGCTGGAAATGGGTGTATGAAAGGGAAAGGAAAGGAAAAAATTATTTATGGAGCTCCCAGTGAGGCTAAAGATAGTGTTTTCCCCTTATCATCCACTAAAGTTGAGGGTGGAAAAAATGATGAAAAAGGCATATATGAATCAAAATAATTGATTCTTATTCAGTAAAAGTATATTTTGTTTTAGAAAAAAACCTAATAATGATAGGAAGGGCTTCAAATATGTCATGGTGAACAAATGAAACATACGAAGAGACTACTATAATACTTTAATAACTGTAAAAATGGGGTCCCTTGATAAATATCAATATTTGGTGTTTTATATCATGAGAATAAAAAAAAATCAAATGGGATGGATTCTCTACTATAGATGATTCTCATAATGATAAGGAAGAATCTAATCTTATTTTGAAATATACTCCCATTGAAAAAATTGATTCAAACAATTATAATGAAAGACTCAAGATGAATACTTCAATGGAAATAAGAATTTACTCAAATTCCTTTGTAAAGACTCCATGAAAATGGTCCGAATCTCTCCAGCACCTTTTCTTTTTCAGGTGATTGTGGTGATCAGAGTGAATTAGGGGGAGATAAAAGATGTTGGTGTTATGATTTCAAATGGGATAAAGAGGTTGGTTCATGGAAATTATAGTCACAATGTGAAGGGCTGGGTGGATTAGAGGGTGGTTCTGCATTTGGTGAGTCACGGTGTGAGGAAGGTGTCATGGCATGAGGGGTTTGACGGGGGGTTTTAAAATGCCAGAAATATTACATTTTCTGGAATGATACTCACATAAGACTTTTTTTACCCTTATTATATTTTTATGGTCCAAGATTTCACTATATATTTTTCCTAAATAAATATTTTTTTCGATGGATTTATCCACATGAAACACTGTAACAAAAAAATATGTACTATTTGTAAGGTAGGCTAAGATTTGTAAGGTATAAACAGTGATAATTAGATTATGAAGCGATATATATATATAAACAAAAATATATATACCATTTGTAAGGTATATAAATATTTTTAAGGTATAAAAAGTGATAATGAGATTATGGAACTAAATATATATATATATATATATATAAACAAAATAGAGCTCATTTTAAATAATGACTCAACTGGTGAAACTAAGAAACTAATGAAATAACTATTCTAAAATTTACAAATTTTCAAGCATGATATATTTTGATAGTAATTAAGGATTGAAACTAGTTTAATTGGTAATTTATAAGAAACAACAAGAAGAATTAATAATATAAAGAAAGTTATTTTCTAATAAAATAATTATTTTCTCAATATTTTATATTATTAATTAAAAATAAAATTCATAAATTTTAGGATGTAAATTTGAAAAAATTAACATCATTTTTGGATTTATCACAATCATGTTTACTTAAGATGAATTTTTATGGGTTTCTAGATGTAATTAATTTTCCAAGTGAATAGTAAAAATATTTATTTTATTAATACCCTCAATTTTATGAAATTATTTTATTATATAAATATTTTTAATTTTTTTAAACCTTATTCCTATAAAATTTCATATGATAAATTATTTTAAATACTATATTGAATTTATAAACTCATGCTCAATATTTCAAAAATTATATAGAATTTTAATGAATTTCTTTACTCTTCTATTTAATTAATTAGAACATGATGAAATGGAGTTATTGATTTATTTTATTGTCAAATAAGATCCATTTTAATATTTTAAATTTATCATAAATAAGTAAATTTATAATTATACCCTAATCATAAATATTTTTTTCTATAGAATAAACTTTTTCCAAAGATGGGTTTTTGCATGTTACATGTGTTTATGTTAAAATTAATTTTAAATACAAATATGTTTTTTATTTTATAAGTTTGATTTAAAATTTAAAATTAGGGGGTAAAAATTATCTAATATGGAAAATTTTATGTTTAGTTTTAATTAATTAATTACCTAGGTAAAAACTAGCTAGAAATTTGAAAACTAAAATGGTAAAAGTGAATTTCCAGAGAGGTAAATGACATGAAATATTTAAAAAATGTTTCATTTTTTAATATTAGTTGTTTGATTTGGACTTATATTTCCCACACTCTAATATTTATCAATTTTTTAGGCACCTTAATTGAGATTGGATTCCCATAATTGAATAGTTTTGGGTATTTACAAAAATCTCACTCTTTTTCACTTATAAAACAGGCACTCCTCTCCTCACATCCAATCATTCCAAAACCCATCATTTTTGGGAAAAAATTTTCAAATAAACTCTCCTAAAAAGTTTTATCCACCTTAACAAGGCTATGTTCTTTTCGAAAGACCATATTTCAAAGGTTTAATCCCCATTTCAATGGTGATAATCCAAGAAGTGAGATATAAGTTCCTAAACGTATTTCCTTTTTCAATTTAATTGTACATTTTTCTTCTTCTAAAAATTTAGGTTCACTATATTAAAAAGAAAAAATTATTATCATAATTATCCTGTGATGTTATTTTAATTATGGAACAATCATTAAACATCCTCTCTTTTTTCCATTAAGAAAAATGAAAGTGTAAAATTTGTGTTGTGCGGGAATCTGCCTCCACAACACATCATATTTTTTTTTACTTAACCACCTTAAAAGTATTTCCATAATAATTAATTTAAAATATAATTATTATATTAATTATATATTTTATATTCTTAAATTATAAACCATATTACTCATTTTCCCCATTTTAGGGAAAATGAAATTGTTAACAATGCACATGTGTGGACTACCACCAACTTGTGATGATCAATTTCTATTTTTAATTTCATAACTACTTTAAATATATGATTATTAGAATATTTTTAAAGGATAAATATGATTTTTATGATATCATTAATGTTTTTTATAACAAATTTTAGAACCTACTCACAATATGATCGATAAAAAATTATCATAAATTCAATCATTTAAAACTAGTATACAAAGAGGAAAATATTTAATTGAAATTTTGTAATATTTCCATATCCATTTATTATTATTATTTTTATTCCCTTATAATTATGATATATCACACTAATAAACACCGAATTATATCATTATTCTACTTGTGAAATGATATTACAACTAAATCAACCCATAATCAACAATAATCATTGTATGTTCATGATTGGGTCAGTTTGACCACCTACTTGAAAAATGTTATAAAATTATAACATATATAATGATGATAACACAATTTATGGTATATTAAAAATGTTAAGGGAAGTGGATCTACAAATCTACAAAGAAACATGAAAACACACACATGTAGGAAGTTGGGGAGACTCGAACCTGAGACCTCCCCAACACCCCAGAGGGACCTCTTCCCCGAGGCTAAGTCCTAGGGGCATAAATTATGATATAATATGATATAAATATATAGATAATTATTTTCATATTATAGAAAATATACATCAATAATTAATTAATTAATTAAGAAAACACCCTTTGTATGTTGAAAATCATCAAAAAATGTTTGTTGTCAATTTCATCTTCTATGATAAAGAATAAAGTACCCATGAGAGAAAATTTAAAATTAATAAATAATTATAATTTATCCATTATAAGAAAATTATTTAACTTTTAATGATAAAATTTATTATAATAAATAATACCGACACAACTCCTACGAAACTACTAGAAATAGTGAAAATTGTAAACACCCAATGTGGTAAAATAAGAAAAAATGTAATGTACAAATGATAATGATTATAAATGGAAATTAGGGATTTTTTAGGTTTTAATATGTTTTTAATCAGTATATTAAGATATTTATGTTTGTTGTACATGATTTAAGAGCACATATAACTAAGGAGAGAAACAGAGTAAGGGTTTCTTTGTCGCAAATTTGAATCCCATGAGACATGTTTATGTTGTACACCATGTTTCCCTTTCAATAGTGAAAATATTACCCAAATTTAATTCTTGTATTATTATTCATTTAGAATTCATGATATTCAATGTTCTCTTGAAAGTTACACCTTTTATGGGGTTTTGATTAAAATTTTATAAAATTCAAACGAGGTTTTTGTGACTCAAATCCTTTCTTTGGGTTATAATAACTCTTCTTTTACTATTATATTTCATGATCGATCCATCATAACCTATAAAAATTTAATGTTGTATTTCCACCATATTTTATGTGGAAATCATTATCCACACAAAAGTATTATTCCTTGATGATTCTTTTTCTTTTTTAAAATTAATTTTTATTAAGAATAATTCTCATTTCATTTATTTGATTTTTTTCTATGTCCATGTTTTTATTTCCCACTAATATTATCCTTTAACTAGTGTAAACTCACATTATTTTTATCATTAATGATCCTTTTATTCCCATTTATTATTTTTAAAATAAAGGTTTGTCCATATTTCTAATGATATCAGTTTTCAACAAGTTTTTTTCAAAAATATCGAAAACATTTCTATCCTTTCAAAATAAAAGGTTTTATCATCCACTTAAAATTTTATTTTGATACAATTTATGTATTTTCTAAGTTTCTATTTTTAAAGATTATTGGTAAAAGAAAATTTTATCAAATTATTTTCACTTCCCAATTTTGAAAACATTATGCCTTCTTCTAGTTTCTATTATTAATTATTCCTTTTAAAATTAAAATCTTTCAATGTATTTTCACTTCCCCCTTTTGAAAACATTATGTATTTTAAAGTATTAATTATTAAATATTATTTTAAAAGTAATGTTTTCAAAATGTTTTCACTTATTATTTTTGAAACCATATGTCTTTTCAAAGATATTTTATTTGGAAATATTTCAAAAAATGTTTTCAAAAAGTATTCTATTTATATTTTAAACAATGTGTTTTTTAAAGTAATTTATAATTAATTATTTATGAAATGTTTTAAAAAGGTTTTGTGAAAACTTTTTTATTTTCACTTAAATTTTTAATTAAAGGTCTATCTCTTATGAAGTGATGTTTTGATCATCTTCTGCATTTGAATTTCCAAATTATCAAACAAAAACTGAGAAGGGGGGCGGATGGGGGTTCAATCAGTTGTCCACATTTTCTAAGTTCAAATACTTTTAAAAATTTACCCCTGTAAGATCTTAAATTTCAAATCATTATCATCTTTTATTAAATACTCATGCATGAAAAATTAGGAACGATAGTAAATCACACAAGAGTTACAAGGTTCAACCTTAGTGCGAGAAACTACTTCTTTGTCATAGCCACTATCATGGGTATATGAAAATTCAATATTATGAAGAAATAAATACAACCTATGACAACTCCCATTAGACACCCTCTATCTCATGCTAAGAATTATTATATTGAATCATGTATTTTTATAATGTTTCTTACAAGAAAATTGATCCACAAAAAATTATAAATACTTTGTTCAATCTACTCTATAAAATTTTATGGTTTCGATGGCCCTGAGTTTGATGGATTTATGTCTGATGAACCAGGTCTGATTGTCTCTTCTGTTAGACTCAATACGATTCTACCTTTCTCAATATACAACTAAAGAATATTTCTAATCTATCTGGATAACAAACCCTATGTTTCTTAGATAATAATGAATATTCAAACTCAACTTCCTCAGTCCAATATTCCTCACTCTGATAAACAAAACTTTCAGTAGTCTGATTTTTTAATGAGGTCTCAATCTAGAAATAAACTCTAACAAAAACTCTACCACACTCGTCCTTTTCATCACACATGAAGAAGATGAAACGTACGAATGTACTATGATTCTATTTTTAAGAAACTCAGAATAGAAAAGGCCGAAAACTGAGAAACTTTTTCAGCTTACTCAAATTTCAAATATCTAAAAAACACCCACATTTAAACTTTTACTTTGATAACTTCAAACCTTCTCAATATTTCTTTGAAATAAGTTTTCTCTTTAGTCCGATGAACTTCCTCAGCTTCGGTCTGATGTAGCATCATTACAATGAAACTTCCTCATCACATTATGATGAAAACATCACCATATCACTACGATATCACTTTCTTCCTCGACACATTTATAGCTATCATTATTCCTCTGGTCATTACAATCTGACCTACTTCCTCAGAGTCAGTCATATTGACTTACCATATCAGATTTAGTCAAATCATACTTTATAATGTTAGAATTATCATTAAGATAAAATTCTCATTACAATATAATTCTCATTAAATAAACTTCCTCAATGCAATTTAAAATTCTTTCATCCTCACCACCTATAACCAATAAAAACTTCTAAAAACATATGTACCTAGTACTTTTGCATCTGATACAAACATTGTATTCATTCATGGAACAAATACACTTTTTTCAATTCCTCTATTACTTCAAAATCATTTATCTTGTGAGTTTTCATTATTTATGAGAACTTCATGATTAGAAAAGCATCATCTGATTTACAAAGAAATGTATAATGAATTCCTTTACTTTCATCACCACATTTATTTTCAATCAAAAATCAATATGATTGCTGGCATTTATTATCCCCCTTTTATTTATACGGTTTTCACCAAAGGTGTTACAAAAAACTTATGATTTTTGAGAATTAAATACCAAAAAATCATTGTCTAAATTTCTAACCAACAACTTATTTTCTTTCTCTGATTATGAAAAATGAAAACTTCCAAAAATAAATAGTTTCTACCTCTAATTATTTTGGATCAAATGATCTCCAACGTCAAGATGATGGATCCGAGTCCAATGGTGCATCTGATAGACCAATTTATTGAACTTCTAGCTTTGATCTCCCTTACACCTTCTACTTTCGGTGATTCTCAATCTAATACATTGAATCCAGAATGTAACACCCTAAGCTTCCATGGTATGTTTCCCTTTGAATAATACAGTATCTTGTGTTGTACGCAACTTCGAGTTCAAACACACCAGAACCAATCAAACTAGACGTTATAAATAGTAATACCCACTGTTTTAATTTTTTTAAATTTTATCATTCAAAATTGAATTGTTTTTTGGATTTAGAATATCAAAATTATCTTAGGGTTAATTTTTGGTATTTTGCTGAAATATTTTAATTTTTGATGAATAGTGAAAACAAAGAGTTATTGTTTAAAACTGACTTTTTATATAAATAATTATTTATTTTATTTAAATTTATTTTAGGTAAAAATAGGTACATAATACCTATATAAGTTCAATGTAATTCATTATAGTCATTTTATAATAAGTTTAGATATATAAAAATTTTATTGAACTTTTTACCGTCTTTGACCCACCTCCTAGGAGGATTTGCAAATTTGCATAAAACAAAATTTTACCACTTCTTTGAATTGAATTTCAAATGTCTGAGAGACACGGTTGATATAAGTAAGTAAACTATGGTTCAATAAGATAAAAATAATTTTTGGTGAATAGTAACTTTTGACTTTTATTTACCACGGTTAAAATTATGAAGGACAATTAAAGGTAAAAATGATATTATTATTACCCTAACACATGTTTTAATTCTATTGGATAAGTTTAATTCAACCAAAAAAATATTAGTAATGAAATATGATCCTTTATATCCACTTGGATTAGATTAGGACATTAGTTATTATTTAATTCAAAGAAGAGTTAAAAGTGTTAAATTCAAAGTTTAATAACTAATCCATTTTTAATATAGAGTTACATATAAGATAAATTAGACTATTAATATTCATTAGAAATATAATAATATTTCCTATATAATTTTATTTTATTTATAATTTTTAGAAATTAAATAATTTATTTTATTTATGAAACAATGATGATGCAGTAATAAACTTATTAATGAAATATTAAAATAATTGATATTATAAATACCCAAATAAATGTAATTTGAGATTTTTTATGAAATCCACTAATTTTCTTGGTTAATTTGACATGTTAGGGTTTATTAAATGAATTATTTTAGAAGTAATAATGATGTTATGAATTTAGCAAAAAGAAAATACCAAATAGTGTTTAAATTGACATAAAAGAGTTTTAAAAAAATATATTATATTATTAATTGATATAATATTCCAAAAAATCTGAGGTTCAGAAAAATTACATACTCAAGGATATATATATTAATAATAAACCACTTGGGGTTCCCTTGGTTTTTTATAGTTTGTTTATTAACCATATAATATAAAAATACAAAGAGACATGGTAAATGTCAAACTAATTAACTAAGAGTTAAATAAAAAAGATAAGGTTAATCTAGTGACCCAAACCTGTATAAAACCTATTGGTTGAGTGGTTTTTGACCCATACCCACCTTATCCACTAAATAAATAATTTTGGATCAATTAGAGACCGAAAATGATTTTATTATAAAATAAAATTTCAATCTTTTCCTAAGGTTCCCCTCACCCCTCTTATAAAAGGGAACTTCCCCTTCTCACAAATCCACACCATCAAATCCATTTGGCTTAGCTAAAACCTGCCCAAATATCCTATCAACTGTCCTCCATTCATCCTAGAGGCCTTTTTTTAGTGAGGAATTCAACCTAAGGATCCCTTTTGATCAAATGAAAAGGAAGAACCCGAAGAAGAGGTAAATATTTCATCACCTCTTTCAAGTTATTTTCTTCTTTCACTTCCTCTTTCGTTGTTGTTTCTATTCTAAAATAATAACTCCAGTATATTCTATATACTGTGATTTTATGAAAAAAATGGTACAACCCTATTCATTATTCTATCCATCCTATAAATGACAAAGTCACCATACGTGCGTGCGTACGAATTACCGTCTTCATGTCATGGTGTAGTTTGTTATTCAAAAACTTCATCATTTGGATGTGTATAATAATGGGAATAAATGATGTAAATAATAACTATACCATGATAATGATTCTGTATATATGATATACCATAAAATTTTATACTATTTTAATATCAAAAGAATGATATTGTCGTTCGTGCATACATACGGATTACCATCTCCACGAACGCGATGAGATTCATTCCCCATTATATTCATTCAAGGATAATTTTAATTATATGAATAAATATAAAGGTTATGAACATAATATAATTCTGTATATGAATCAAATACAAACTATCCATAACAAACATTACTTATGTAACAATTCATATAAAGGAAAACGATTCAGTTAACACCCAAAACAATGATACTACTGAAATTTCATTAACAAAGAAATATGTGATATCATATTAATGTATATGGTTATTTTATAATTTAGTAATAATTATTTCACCATTTTACAAGAGGTTAACCGACCCTAGAACATGGAAAAGTACAATGTAAGAGTTAATTTCACAATCTTTTTATCATCTGAGATTGTTTTTACATAAGTATCCACTGAGACCTCTTTATCATCCACATCCGTGTTTTCATAAAAATGTATTTTTAAAAACATTTTTACTATTTAATAGACTATAGGTTAAAGTAATTTATTCCCTTATTTGACCTTATATGTTTTTAAAGGAATATTTATGTCATTTTCCAAACAAGGTACTTTAAGACCTTTTTGACAAAATTAAGGTAAGAATTTTTTTTAACTTATACGGCGGGTGCGGTTATTCTCCACCGTTAGAACATTGTCGAAGCTTCCCTTACAAGTTTATATGAATATTTTCAAAATAAATTTTTTCTTTTATAATTACATTACTTTTAATTGATTTCAAAATAGAAAGATATATTCCTATTAAATAATTTTCCTTTCATCTATGTCAACATCCTTTGATGGATTTTAAACTAGTTTGAAGTTGATCTATTATGATACAAATCTTCCATATTGTATTAAAGGTTTTGTGATATTTTTGACTATGGATGTGTCATTTTTATACCATTCATGTTTTATGGTTAATGTATTTACATTTAATATGCTAGTTTTAATTCGAATTTTTATGTTATATTTCAACCCTTTCATATGAGGAATGTATTGGACTTAGTAAGTGACCGGTGGAGCCCGCTATAGCTCCTGGGTGCATCAGTAGGTCTCATGAGATAACTAGATGTGGAATTGGATGAGGCCTTTCCCAATTTGATATATGGTTTTGGTCGAGGCCTAAATCATTTTTAGATATCTTGGTCGAGGCCTTGACAAAATGTTTCAGAATGTCCGACATTATAAATTCCCTCATTATGAAAATAATATTGATGGTTCAAGTGGTCATTCTACTAGTATAATACCCATGATTATGTTTTATTATGGCATTATTTACTCATCTCATATTCCTACCACAAAAGTATTCATGTTTATTATTTTTAAAGGCATGTGTTTTCAATTATTCACCATGCATAACATTTATTCTATATTCTGCTGTATTTCTTACCCTTACTAAGCATTTGAGATCGACCCTTTCTTATGTTTCATTTTCCCAGGATATTAAGGATTTAGTTATGAGTGACTTTCATGCATAATCTAGGAGGGTTGGATGTTTCTAAAGGATTAAATTAGTGTTTCATTTATTTTCAAGTTGTAAATTTGAACTTATGTATGAATCTTGTTCACAATAATACTAAACTAATCGGTCTTTCAGGACATGATTTCCTTGTGATCGTTCCAATGTTATGTAATAATGCACCAACACTGGGTAACTCGGGTCTAGGTGTTATATAGAAAACAGCTTCTTTAAAAACAAAACTTTTCTACCCCTTTATGGTTGGGTTATAACATTCAAAAAATTTCACTTATTTTTCAAAGGAATTCATTTAAAAAATATTAGTTTTCAATATGTACAAAAAAAATAAGACAAAACATCACAAAGGTTCTTCAATCCTGCCTTTGGATTTATTAACAACACTCGTTAACAAGTTTTTCAACACTTAGAAAATTTTCAAAACTAAATTTTTATAAACAACTCATGCTTTTAAAATTTTATAAAAAACATTTTCTTTATCAAGAGAGAGTGTCCTAACACCTCACTATTGTATAAAGTAATGTTTTTGAAGTAATTACATCCCTCAAGGACATGGAAATCTTATTTCCATGTTAAGATAAAATCCCCCCTCATTTTTATATTTTACTCTCACATTTTTCTCTCACCCTTTTTTTCTCACCCACATTTTATGATACCCAAAACTTCAAATTTATTAAATAATGAGATGTAAAAATTTATTACTAAGTAAAAAATTTTATTTTCTCTCCCCCGTTTTCAACATAATCCAAAGTATGTTTGTGGAATTGATTATGAGATTTATAATGTAAATGGGGGATGCTGAACATGAAGTTGTAGCCTCAACTCAAAAAACCTTTCTTTTGGCATTTTCATTGTGAAGATATTAGAAATTTAACTCTTCACGAAGATATATTATAGGAAAACATCTCCAGCAAAAACTTTCTCTTTTATAATGTGAAACTTTTAATCAATATGTTTTGATCTTGAATGTTTGATAGGATTTTTAGAAATATCATTTACACTCTGATTATTAAAAAGTAACTTCAACGGTTTATAATCTTTTACTTTCAAATATTCCAGCTAAAATTTCATCTGTAACATCTAAGTACAATCCTGAGTAGCCACAACATATTCTGACTTCATTGTGCTCAAAGTTACTAATCTTAGTTTCTCACTATGCCGACTTACATAGCATTCACCAAAGAAAAATGTGCATCTTGAGGGTGATTTTCTATCATTACAATCTCTATCCCAATCGGCATAAGTATAACCATGAATCTCCCTATCACAATTTATTTTGTATAAAAACACATGTGAAATTGTTACTTTGAAATATCTCATAATTTTCTCATCTACCAACATATGTGATTCTTTAGGATTATTTTGATACAAGGAACACCAAGTCAGAACAAAAACAATATATAACCTTAAGGTTGTAAGGTAATGTATGATTCATATCATATTATTAAAGTATTTAATATTCACACTTTTTTCAGACTCATCTTTTACTCAACTTTATCCCTATTTATATTGGAGTAGAAACTTATTTTGATTCTTCTGTGCCAAATTTTGTAATAGTTTATCGACATACATTTCTTGAGATAATAAAATGTATTTTTCTTTTCAATGAATGTGTATACCAATGAAGAATGTTAATTCTCATAACATGGACATCTCAAAGTTATTTTTCATTTCTTTAAATTTTTTTTAAAAACATATTCTCTATCCCTCGAAAAAATTATATCATCTACATAAACAATTACTATTAGAGTTCCAGAGTCATCATCATTCACAAATAAGTTTAGATAAAATTTCCATTCAAAAAAATTCAACATTATAAAAAAAAATTCAGGTTTATAATACCATGAACATGGATCTTGTTTATACCCATAAAAATATTTATTCAATATAAAAACTTTATTTTCCTACCGATCAAGTAGAAACCGACAAGGTTATTCATTGTAAACATATTCTTCAATTTTTCTAATGAGAAATTATTACTTTACATACATCTAATATAATTTCTAATACCAGTGATAAGACACTAATTGAAACAATGTAATAGTTTCTATCCTTGTAAAGGGGGTAATGATTTCAAAAAATCCACCCCTTCCACCAATGAATGGCCTTTTTAAACAAGCCTTTCTTTGTTTCAAAAAAGTTCTCCATGTTCATTCATATTATTTCTATAAACCCATTTTGTTCTGATAACATATTTACCTTTTACACGTGGAACAAGTTCCCATGTTTCATTTTTCTCAATTTTAATCAACTCTTAATTCATACAATTCTCCCAATATTTGTGCATAATAGATTCTGAAACTGATTCTAATTTAACTTTTGAAATGAGTGAAGTTTGATTTTCTAATCTCATTTTTCTTCCGGTCTGAACTGGAGCCTTATGATTACCAAGACTGTTTTTGGTCTCAATTTTTTTTTAAAGTAGGAAAGTTCAGAGTTCCTCTTCCTTCTTCACATTATCCATCACATTATTCATTTAAATCATCATGAAAAATACCTTTATCACTTTCATTTTCATAGAACGATTTTAGTTTTTCTTCCTCAACATTCCTATAAAATTTTGTTATGAAACTTTTACTTTCAATAACTTTCACATCATATGAGTCCAAAAACTTTTGTAAATATTTTTCCCAAAACATATAACTCCTTCCGTCAGGTGAATAGGCCAAAGAATTTCCTACATTAACTTTCTCATCAAACTTTGTGAGATTCGTATTTTTGATTTTAAGTAAACATGGATTACAAAAACAATGAAGTAGTTCAATGAAGGTTTTTTTGTTATACCAATTCTCAAAAGAAGTATTGTTGGATTCCATACTTTACAAATATGTATTCTAAACTTTTAAAATAGTACTAAAAAATTATCTCTAATAAAACTGTTAAATTTTTCATTCAACTAACTTGCTCCTTCCCATTTCCACTAAATTTCTATTTTTCCTTTCCATAAATCCATTTTATTATGGGGTGTATGGAGAACTATACTAATTTTTAATTCCATTATTTTCTCTTATATTTCTTAAACATATTGCTAGTAATCTCTTTTCGATTATCTATTCTCATTTTCTTTATATAAATCCCCATTTGTTTCTCAACTTTTTTTGATAAATCTGAACATTTATGTATCCTCAGACTTGTGTTTACTAAACATGATGTTTTTAATCCGAGTGAAATCATCAATAAAAGTGATAAACTAGAAATCCAATTTTGTTGATTAATGTCTCATCAGCCCAGATAAATCTGAATGAATAAGTTTTAGAGGCCTTGTAGATTGAATATCATATTTCTTATGACTTTAATTATTCATCTGACCTTTCTAATAAGTTACAAAAACAACTTAATTTAAAGACCCATAAAATTCAAGGGAAATTTTTTCTTAATTTTATTTGGGATTTTACGAGAACGCAGATTCTGACGGCACCAGATTCCGAGGCCCGGTGTGCCCAGAATCAATTTCCGATGTTTAGCTTGGGTACATTCAGTGAACGAATGAGCGGGATTTCCTTAATTTTGAACCGGTTCTCAGAATCGAAATCTAAGGGCACCAATGAAACAACGGCACCGTTAATTCCTTAGGAACGCCTTTTATGGAGTTGTGTTTTCTAGGGTGTGGTTATTTAAAAAAAGGGTTAACTAATGAATAAAATAAAAGTTGTGAAACAATTTTTATTTTATGTTCTAAGTAGTTTAAACCTACTTATGGAAGTTGAGGTGGGACCCACTTGTAACACACCCGCACCCTCTTATTAAATGCCAAGTCAACTCTCACATTAATTGGACTGTTAAGAATCTTCAATTAATTCAATTAATTGAATGAATTATTTTGAATTTCAAATGGAATGTTGGATTGTGTGTGTTAATTAAATAATACAAAGTCTTATTTCAATTAGGGGTTGCTTCGTTGTGTTGAGAGGGAGAGTTCCACGAAGAACTTCATATTCCTCCTTGAAGAACGTGAAGAACGCACCGACACCGACGAAGAACGTCGGCCTCCGATGAAGGACGATGAAGAACACTAATTCCTCGGAGATCGACGACGCGACGCCGTGTACCGCGACTCCAAAGATCCTCTTCTCCGCGAAGCCATGTACCGTGACGTCGACGACGCTTATGGATCCTCCTTCCACGATGTCATCTTCCGCGACAAACCTCATTTGACGACTTCATCGAGGTAGGGGATGTTTTTGCTCGTGAATTATTCCCTGCCATCCATTGTCCTTTCCTTGAGCCACCCGTTATCATTATAACGGGAGGAGGTTGGACCGCACGAACACGGATGACCCTCCTCCCCCTTTTGATGTTGAACTTGTCGCGGCACGAACAAGGTAGCGCGGTGCAACGGTACCGTGCGGAACAAAGAAGAACGGGCGAAGAAGCGCAGCGCCATCGCGCCGCACCGTTGAGGACGAATGAAGCCGCGGCTGGAGTCAGGCCATGGCGAAGGGGCGCGGCCCTGTCGCACTTCACCAGAGAACCACGAAGAGGCTGAGACCGGAGCGGGGCCACGGCAGAGGCGCGCAACGCCGTTGCGCCGCGCCGGTCGGACCGACGCCGTGGCCTTTGGCTGCGGCGGAGCAGGAGAGGGCGGTCGGAGCCGCCGGTGCACTGGGGGCGGGACCGACTGGTCCCGCGGTGACTCACCGGTCGGAAAAACTGACCAGTTTCTGAGAAGCCCGAGGGTCATAACCCCGGACTGGAAAAGGAGCGGCCCCCACGTGGGGTCACGGTTTCAATCAAGGGGGGCATCCCCTCCCCCCCTTTCCATAATGGCTCGGCCAGTGTCGAACTGGCCATGCGGGTCGTGCCCGCGCTAGGCCAACCGGCCGCCTAGGGCAGACCGGCCACCCCGGGCCAGGCCGCGCCCACCAGGCCGGGTCATGCCCTTATGGCCTGGACCCGAACCCGGTTCGGGCTGACCCCGGGGGTCTTGGGCCGTGTCGGTTCGGGCCCAAAACCTCCTATTTCCGAAAAGTTCCGTTCAAATGCACATATCGTGGGATACAGACCTCCGATCGACACATCGTAGATGCAATGCGAACCTTGGATCGATGCGGTCATTTCAGTATATTACCCTCAATGTTTTGGAAAACATTGGGTACGATCGGGTTGGTTCGAGCACGAAACCAACCGGGCCGTCGGAGCAGAAACGCTTATAACTTGAGATCCGGACGTCCGATTGATGTTCCGTCAACTTGTTTGGATTCCTATTTATGAGATAGACCTTTTATCTTACTCTTCTCGAGGTTTGGATGTAGATGGAGTGCGGTCGGGTTGGTTTTGACTTAAAAACCAACCAGGCCCCTAGAACGAAAAAGCCAACAACTCTCAGACTGGGCGTCCAATTGACGCGTCGTATGTCACGTTAGGTTCCTTTTTTCGAGACGGAACTTTGGGATACATAAAAACCGGACTACGTGTCAGTTGATGTATCGAACCCCTTGGCTCGTGGAGCGAACCCTTCCAGAATCAAGCATGCTGTTTGCGGGAACCCTAGAGGTGGCTGCGACTACGACGACGATGATGACTGCACTGAAATCCTCCGTGGGTTCGGCAGCGATGACTAATGAACTTAAATTCTCCATGGGTTCCACAGCGATGAAGACTGCATTGAAATCCTCTGTGGGTTCGGCAGCGATGACGAAGGTACTGAATTCCTCCGTGGGTTCGACAGCGATGACGACTGCACTGAAATCCTTCGTGGGTTCGACAGTGAAGACGACCGTACTGAAATACTCTGTGGGATCGACAGCGATGACTACTGTTCTTTTATCCTACGTGGGTCTGGAAGAGTTTGAATCTGTTCTTGTATCATACGTGGGTCTGGAAGAGTAGCTGGTCTGTATCCTATGTGGGTCCAACAGCTTTGCTGGTCTAGTATCCTACGTGGGTCCCAGTTTTGATGAATCAGTGGCTACATCTGATCATCTCTATCACCTTGCGAAGAATTATACCTGTGTAAGCTGAGTCTTGACTTTCAATCATTATATTCGATATGATTGACTTTCTTTCCTATTTGGTTTGGGTTGTGTTATCCTGTGTGGATTGGGTTGTACTATCCTGTGTGGACATGATCGAACATGGGCTCGGATTTTGGAGCCGAACTGGAATCGATGACTTAGGTATATGTATGGGAATAAACCTATGTAGGGGTGGATGTTACTTCTTGATTGTATCATTACTTTGTGGATTATCCTTTGTGGATTCTGGGAGACCTTTGGGGGTATCAGGGTCCCTACTGAGTAGCATATAGTCACCCCTGCATGGGCTATGGCCGCACTTCGTTGTGTTGGATGCAGACGACGGACAACGTAAATCGGTACTTGGAGGTGGACCACTGGGCGGGACGTACACGGAGCGGACAGCTGGACCCGTGGAGCTGTGGAGGCTATCTGTACTCACCCGTCAGGTGGGACTTCTAGTGGACAGCTCGACGTTGCTTCTTTACTTTCAGTTGTTTTACTTTCTTTCCAGTTGTACTTTACTTTCAGTTTGGGTTTGTATTCTAGCCCACTTACTTTTCCTCACTACTATTGTACCCAGTTTTACTTAGTGTTTACTTTTTCTTGCTTACTCTATGGTTATTGTTTACTTTATAAAGGCAATGCCTTCCCCCTTTTGTCGGTATTTACGCCTTGGTGCTAGTCGCCATCCCCTGGCCTGTAGGAGGCGGGCTTGGGGTAGTCACGGCACGGGTCCCGAGGACAAGTCGTGACAAATTGGTATCAGAGGTTTTAGGTTCTATTGCAGAACTCCTGAATCTGATCTTTATGCTATGTAAAGAAATAGTGTTAAGGGTATTGAGTGTGGTTATCAGTCTAGGGAGTCCATTGTTGGTGCGGTGGTCGACGTATCCGTACACAAGGACCCTGACTTCTGATTTACGACTCAATGCATGAAAACATTGATTTCATGTGTGTTTCAAAATTTTTCTTTGTGATTACTTTGTGTTAGCTCACTAGATATACTGTTTTGACCGTGGTGCACCTATTTTTTTTTAGGATGGCCCCACGCCGGCAGCCAGTTAGGGTTCTAAGCTTTGTGCGAGACGACATCCCACCGAGCAACGAAGCCTCAGTGCAGGGCCCTTTTTCAGCGGAGGCACCGATGGTACCTCTACCTTCCGAGCCACCGATTCCACTAGCCCCAGCTTCTGAGAGTGCATGTCGCCTTAGTGCACTTCACGAGTTTCAGCGTCAGAGACCGCCCAGGTTCCGCGAGGAGATGGACCCTCAGGCATCCGGGGACTGGATGGAGGCTGTAGTGCGAGTTTTCAAGTTAGTGGGGACACCGGCCACCTCATGATGATCCTCGCAGCGAGCCTCCTACACGCGGCAGTAGGCAGAGGAAGAGGGTCGACCGTGGCGGTCTGCAGGGAGGAGGCGGACGAGGCAGAGGAGCTGGCCGAGTAGTGGGTGGTGGGCGACACTTTGAGGCTTTACCACCACCACCACCAGGAGGTCCACCCCGACTACAGGGAGCTGGCGGGCAGAGACAGGCTCAGCTTCAGGCAGTGGAGGCCTATGACGACGGCGCGCCAGAGATAATTTGAGGTACTATCTGTGTCTACTCCACCCTTTCTGTAGTTCTTATAGACACAAGAGCGAGTGATTCTTTTATTTCCGCTTCCCTTGTTCAGAGCTCAGAGATTCTGAAGGAGCCGTTGGCTAGATCCTTATGGCTAGAGACTCCTACGGGAGCAGACTCGATGATTAAACACTTGTGTCGGTAGTGTGAGCTTACTCTAGGAGGTGAGATCTTCGGCTGGGATCTTCTTGTAGCGGCGTCGAGGCCTTAGGACATCATCTTTTGCATGGATTGGTTATCTACAGTCCATGCTCAGATCGACAGTATTAGGCACAAGGTGCAGTGTGTTCGCACCGATGGGAGCAGGTTCACCTTCACAGGTGAGAAGGGAGCCTTTGAAGCACAGGATGGACTCACGCAGAGAAGAGGATAGCCCATCACTCATCAGTTGGCTAGCCTCATCCTAGGAGCAGTTGACCTGCAAAGTCCTAGTTTTCCTGCAGTGGTGGATCAGTATGCGGACTTCTTCCCTGACGGCGTTCCAGGACTACCTCCTCGTAGAGTGGTAGACTTTTATATTGACCTATACCCCGGGACAGACCCGATATCCACTCCAGCATATTGGATGGCTCCCGCTGAGCTTTGAGAGATATGGGTACAGCTTGAGGACTAGTAGGGCAAGGGATTCATCTGACCCAGTGTTTCACCTCGGGCTTCCCCGATTTTGTTCGCCAAGTAGTCAGACGGGAGCTTGCGACTATGTGTCGACTATGGTTGCCTGAACCAGGTGACCGTGATGAACAAGTATCCACTACCGAGGATTGATGAACTCTTCGATCAGCTCAAGGGAGCACAGTGGTTCTCGAAGATAGACCTCAGGTCAGGCTATCATTAGCTCAGATTTCAGGACGAGGACGTGCAGAAGACGACCTTCAGATGTCGGTATGGCCACTATGAGTTCTTGCTTATGCCTTTCGGTGTAACCAATGCTCCAGCAGTGTTCATGGGTCTCATGAACAGGATCTTTCAGCCATACTTCGATCGATTTGTCATGGTCTTCATCGATGAAATTTTGATTTACTCGACCACTGAGGAGGAGCACGCCTACCACTTGCGGGTTGTACTAGACACACTCCGAGAGCACCAGCTTTACGGTAAGCTCTCGAAGTGTCAGTTCTAGATATGTGAGGTCCACTTCTTGGGACATGTCATCTTTGAGGTGGGAGTTGCGGTGGATCCTGTGAAGATCGAGGTAGTGCAAGCTTGGGAGCCACCCAGGAGCATGACAGAGGAGAGGTGTTTCTTGGGGATAGCTGGGTACTACCAGAGATTTGTGTCGGACTTTTCCAGAGTTGCGGAACTGCTCTCATCTTTGATGAAGAAGGGTAAACCCTTCATGTGGTCAGAAATATGTCACCAGAGCTTCCAGGAGCTGACACAAAGGTTGAAAAACACACCTATCTTGAGGCTACCAGAGGAGGGAGTAGGGTACGTAGTCTACTACGATGCATTAGGGACCAGACTCGGATGTGTCCTGATGCAGGAGCGGGCAGTGATTGCCTATGGATCACACCAGTTGAGGCAGCATGAGCAGAACTACGCTACCCATGACCTGGAGTTAGCAGCAGTGGTCTTCACTCTGAAGATGTGGCGACATTATCTGATGGGAGAGCTCTTTAAAGTCTATTCTGACCACCAGAGTCTTAGGTACATCTTCTCGCAGAAGGACCTGAACCTGAGATAGTGGCGATGGCTCAAGTTCCTCTAGGAATATGACTTTGATATAGTCTATACTCCTGGAAAGGGGAACTTAGTAGCCGATTCTCTCAGCAGGAGGACGAGCATTCAACTAATTAGGGAGGCAAAGGAGTAGCTAGCCGCTTTGCAGATATTGTTCATGAATAGAGATGGATCAGCCTTTCTTCAGTCACTCACAGTCACTCTTCCACTTCTAAAGCGGGTCAGAGAGGCACAACGTGAAGACTTTGACTATAATATGCGGTATGCACATATATCCTCAGGACATTCACCTGATGGATTCTCTATAAAAGGAGAGCACTATGTCCTTTTTAGAGGATGTACCATGGTACCAGCTGCTTTCCAGGAGGAGGTGCTGAGAGAGTTTCACACTTCCCCTCTAGTGGTACATCCAGGAGTGGTGATGATGTACCAAGATCTCAGACGATAGAACTAGTGGCCGGGTATAAAGAAGGTTGTAGCTGAGTTCGTTTCTCGATGCCTCACCTATCAGGAGGTGAAAGTGGAGAACCAGGTACCAGCAGGCTTGGTACAGCCCTTGGAGGTCCCTAAGTGGAAGTGGGACGTGATATCTATGGATTTAATGACTGGAATTCCATGTACATCCATAGTTCACGACTCCATTTGGGTGATTGTCGACCGACTCACCAAGTCATCCCACTTCTTACCCATTAGAGAGAAGGGATAAATAGGGAGATTGGAACATCTCTATATATAGGAGATTGTATGGCTTCATGGTGTGCCATCATCTATCATCTCCAATCAAGATGATCTCTTTACTTCCTGGCTTTAGAAGGGGTTCCAGGAGGCATTCGGGACGTAGCTACGTCTGAGCACCGGCTTTCACCCTCAGACGGATGGTCAGACGGAGAGGACCATTCAGACTCTCGACTAAATGCTCTGTGCATGTGTCCTCGACTTTGGTCGCTTGTGGGAGGACCACCTACCCTTGGTGGAGTTAGTGTACAACAACAGCTACCACTCCACCATCGGGATGGCACCATAAGACTCATTGTACGGCCGACCTTGCAGATCACCTCTGTGCTGGACAGACCCTGGGGAGTCAGCACTTGTGGGACCAGAGATGGTCCAGCCCATGAAAAAGAAGGTCCAGGTCATCCAGGAGCGGATGAGGACAACTTAGAGCCGACAGAAGTCATATGCTGACCGGAGGTGGAGACCACTAGAGTTCGAGAATGGAAACCACATCTTTTTACGGGTCTCACCTCGACGTGAATTATGGAGATTTGGCCGAGATGGCAAGTTGTCTCCGCGCTTCATCAGACCTTTTCAGGTACTTAGCAGGATAGGTGAGGTGGCTTATCACCTGGATCTACCACCTCAGTTTCATCGAGTGCATGACATCTTCAACGTATCTCAGCTGAGGAGATACGTGCACGACCCGACACATATCGTTGACCATGGGGAGCTGGACGTTGATGACGGGGTGAATTTTTCGGAGGTCCCGGTGGAGATCGAGGATCGATAGAAGCGGATCCTCTATGGGCATCTGATTCCTCTAATGTGCATTAGATGGCAGCATGGGAACCTCCAGGAGAGCACTTGGGAGCGGGAGGCTCCAATGCGTGCACAATACCCTCATTTGTTCCCCTAGTTTGTGATGTATCTTTACGGGGATGTAAAGCCCTGAGGTGGGAGTAATGTAAAGACCCATAAAATTCAAGGTAATTTTTTTCTTAATTTTCTTTGGGATTTTACAAGAACGCAGTTTCTAACGGCACCTGATTCCGAGGCCCGGTGTGCCCGGAATCAATTTCTGAAGTTTAGCTTGGGTACGTTCAGTGAACGAACGAGCGGGTTTTCCTAAATTTTGAACCAATGCTCGGAATCAAAATCTGAGGGCACCAATGAAGCCTCGATGCCATTAATTTCTTAGGAACAACTTTTTTGGAGTTGCGTTTGCTCGGGTGTGGTTATTTTTAAAAAAAGGGTAACTAATGAATAAAATAAAAGTTTTTCAACAATTTTTATTTTATGTTCTAAGTAGTTTAAACCTACTTATGTAAGTTGAGGTGGTACCCACTATATCTTAACCCCTCATGATAGTATATTAGTGAGGTGGGCCCCACACGAGCCCCAGCTTTTAAACTTCCTCAAACCCCCATTATTTTGTAACACACCCGCACCCCCTTATTAAATGTCAAGTCAACTCTCACATTAATTGGACTATTAAGACTCTTCAACTAATTCAATTAATTGAATAAATTCTTTTGAATTTCAAATGTAATGTTGGCTTTTGTGTGTTAATTAAATAAGACAGAGTCTTATTTCAATTAGGGGTTGTTCGTTGTGTTGAGAGGGAGAGTTCCACGAAGAACTTCATCTTCCTCCTTGAAGAACGCGAAGAACGCACCGACACCGACGAAGAACGCCGGCCTCCGAAGAAGAATGCTAATTCTTCAGAAATCGACGACACGACTCCCTGTACCACGACGCTGATGATCTTCTTCTCCGTGACGCCGTATACTGCGACGTCGATGACGCTTACGGAGCCTCCTTCCGCGACGCCGTCTTCCGCGACGTTTTTTTTCCGCGATGAACATCGTTCGACGACTTCATCGAGGTAGGGGTTGTTTCAGCTCGTGAATTATTCCTTTCCATCCATTGTCTTTTCCTTGAGCCTCCTGTTATCATTATAACGGGAGGAGGTCGGACCGCACGAACTCGTCGACCCTCCTCCCCCTTTTGATGTTGTACTTGTTGCGGAACGAACAAGGTAGCGCGGTGCAACGGTACCGTGTGGAAGAAAAAGTGTAACAACCCATGATTTTATAAGATATATTCATTTTAATTTATTTAATATCGTCTGTTGTATGCTACACCAATATTATCTTGCGCTATATGCTACACCGTATTAGCTTGCAATATACACAACACTAATATTGGATCGTGTTACACACAATTTCATGTTTGTTTGATAGTAGTTATTCTACTAAACATTGAGTATATATATATATATATTCAATGTATTTTGTCATACGCAACAAAAAAGGATTCGTGCATTACACGCGACCCTGAATTGGCTTGCATTACACGCAATCACGACCTTCCTTGATAGCGTGTGTTGTACGCAATACCAGGTTTTACTAAACAACGATATATTATTATAATATTATTATGAACTAGCTATTATGAATAGTATTAACTAAATTTTTAATTTTATAACATTATTATTCATCTTACACATTTTCTAGAACATGGTATAAGAACAAAATAAAATTTTCAGGTAAAATAAGTATTTTTCAAAAAATGCAGTTTTGCCGCCTTTTGATGGTGCATCCACATTAAATATAATTTTTGACATGTTTATATATTCAATTTTACAAAATAAAATTATTCTTTGGAATCAGGATATAAAATTTTACCTTGGACAAATTTTTCATATTATTCTGATAACTTTCATATTTTAATGAATAGTAAAAACATGCTATATTTTAATTAAAAAAAACTTTTTTTCATCGTAATAACCTATGTGGTTAAATTATAATATTGAATGGTTTTAAATTATAAATAGAATATATTTTTACAATTTAAAATAATTTATGTCATTAGCATTGATTTTACATTGAATTCGTAGGATAAATAAAGTCAATCTTTTGTAATGTTTTAAACAAAAACCCATTTTCTTTCGACAACAGGATTAATTTTAATATAATTTCTGCAACTTCTGTGTATTGAATTTGGAAAAATGGATTCCATATTTGGAATCAGTGGGTCCAAATTATATTAATAGACTACTTTTTATTTTTGAGCTTTATGAATAGTAACAACGGTAAATTTTATTTACCATAGTAAAAGTTAAATTGGGTAATTAAGGGTAAATATAATATTATAAAATTATCCTAATACTTGTCTTAATACAATTGGATTATTATAATTTGTCCTAAGTCATATTTGGGTCAAAATGGAATCCATTAGAACCCACTTGGAGGTGATTAAGTCCTTTAGTTTATTTTATTTAAAGGAAAGTGAAATATGTCTCACTCAACTTTAATAATTAAAGTATTTTTAATATAATTTTATATAGAATATGAATTCGGTTATAAATACTCATTTGAAAGATAAATTTTTTTTCTTTATCATGGTAATTTATTTGTAATTTTGAAGAGTTATTTAATTACCTTATTATCTTATACATTAATGATGAAGAAATTATTTATTTAGTGAAAAATCAATAATATAGTTTTTATTGAAATAGTAATACATATCAAAAGGCCCAAAAATCTGCAAAAAACGTATTAGCAGTGTATATATAAACACTAATCATCCACTGGATGAATTTTTGACCATTTGGATCCTTATTATGGAGATTATGATACTTATAATATTTTATTTTAAATGATTCTAAAGTTTTCACCTTCATAATTTAATAAAGATAACAATTTACATGTTTCAATTTAAATATGATAAATTCGAGTAAAATTATTATTATAAAATCTTTGATATTTATCTTCCTCAAAGGATTTAATTTTAATTTTTATGCAACAAATAAATGGTTTTAAAAATATTAAAATAAATATTATATGAACTATTTAATGTGCTCCACGAATTTTCTAGACTAATTTGACATGTTAAGAATCTATTAAATATTTTAGTTCAAATATATCCTCTGTGTAGATTTTATTTAAATTCAAATAAATGAATAGTGTCAAAATTGACACTATTGTTATTTTATAAAAATAACATATTATTAATTTGTTTAAAAATCACAAATATATTTAAAAATTATAAATTGAAATTTATATAGTCGACAATGTCATAAAGTATCCAATTATGGAAAATTAACAACACACAAGTGATTATTTATAACCATTTAAAATTTAGAATTTTATTACCACAAATAAACTTAAATAGATTAAATAAGGATAAATCAAAATGATAAGGTTTAAAATAAGATCAAAACATGTCTAAATTTTATTTTTTGATGAGATTACAACCCTATATCATCTAATATTTGAATTGAGTCATTTTTGGAGGTTTTTATATGGGGTTTGAATTTATATTGAACTAATATTTTTGAGGATTCCAAAGGTGCCCCTCTCCTCCCATATAAAAAGGCACCTCCTCCCTCTCTTCCTCACGCCATTTTGAGCCTTGAATCTCGGCCAAACTCTGCCCCTTTTACTTCCCCACTTCCCTAGAAACCTTATAGATGTACTGGTCTTCTCGAAAGACCAACCCCAGTTCCCTAAGAAGAAGTTTAAAGGAGGTGCGTCAAAGAAGAGGTAATCTCTTCTACCGATTATTTCAAGCTTATTTCTTCTTCAACTTCTTCTTCTTTAGTTGTTTCATTATAAAGTAATAGCATCAGTATCACTAATATACTTATATATTATTATAAATATGAAACAACCCCATTTCACCTTCTATCCATCCTACGGAAAATGAAATCATCGTGCGTGCGTACGTACGGAATACCGTCTCCACGCCTGTTGTGTAATCTGTTTTTCCAACACCACCTTACTTGGATGGGTACAATGGTGTAAAGAATAAGTATACATAGTTATTATGACATCATAATGATTCTGATATATTGTATCATCCACTCCAATTCAATTCAATAATTATGGGAATGATATCATCGCTCGTGCGTACGTACGGACTACCGTCTCCACGACGCGATGAGATTCATTCTCAATGATTAACCATTCATGAATTATTACAAAGTATATATAATAAGTAATCATGAAATATATGACATAATAATGATACTTTATTTATGTATATATATATCTATGTCATCCAATTAATTCCATTCAATTCAATGAGGAAATGAAAACAACATTCATGCGTACGTACGACCTACCGTCTCCATGAACGGTGTATTTATTTCCATTTATCGATCTATTATATATATGTATATTATGAATATATATTATATATAAATCATGTTTTATATTATGGAATTAAGTAATCATGATCTAAGAAATCATATGAATAATTACAAGTCAAAACACGAATGACAAATGAAATGATTTTACCCAAAATGCTCTTTAACATGGAATTTACAAAAGAATGGGTAATATAAAGTCATAAGTGAACCATATATGATATCATAAAAATGAATATGATTCTGTAATAAGTCAATGACAGTATTTAATTCATTATACAGGAGGTTCAGATACGTATGAAGCATATCAGACCTAAGGTAAGGGATAACATTTCCAATATCGTTCTTATCTGAGATTGTTTATTAGTAAGTATTTTCTGGGGTTATTGTTATCATCCAAGTCCATGATTTCTAAAATTGTTTTTATTTATGTTTAATGTACTTTATATCCATTTTGTCTTTTACTACATGGTATGCGAGGAATCTTTCTTTTGTTTACGTTACAAGGTACTTTTTGACTTTTCCGACAAAACTACAAGAAGAATGTTATTTTTAACTTATACAGCATGAAAGGATTTTTACAGTTTTATAAAGCCTTATTTTCACGAAGCTTCCTCCAAAATATTTCATGATTATTTTCAACAAAATCATTTTCTTTTAAAATTTCATGACATTTTGTGAAAAGAAAATGATTTTGAAGAAGAAAGGATATTTTCCTGAAGAATTAATTTCAAGTGTTTTATCAAAACCATTTTTCATCTAAGATGACATTATTTCATATGTGTATGTTTCAAGAATAATTTCTCTATAATTTACATGGTTTCACTTTTCTTATTATGAAATTATATCCATTTCTTTCATATGGATTATGTGATGATGTGATGATGTTTATGAAACCCAGTTTATTTATTGGGTTATTATGAATGATGTATGTTTATTTTGTGGCACAAGTAAGAATGATTTCATTATGATATGGGTGGGACCTATATCTCCCTCCAATGAATTGGGTAAAGATTTATATCTCATGAGAAAGACATGACTAGAATGGTAAGATAATCTGGTTCAGTGTTATGAGACTGAAATGAGGAGTGAACTCGATTCAGAAAGGGACTTTTTCCACTAAAATGGTCTTGGCAGTAATGCCTTGGCTACTATGTAAATCATGACATGTGCTGAATGGTTTCCACAATTACATGTTTTATTCCCATTATGTTTTATCATGATTGATGTTCCATTATGATATATGCCTTACGTACTTCCACGATTTATGTCTTTGCTCAAGATCTTGATGTTTAAATTTCATGTTCAAGTTTTCGCTTTCAAATGTTTATGGACTGTTTTATGTTCACTATGTTTACCCTTACTGAGCATTTTAGCTCAACCATTTTATGCTTTCTTTTCCCCAGGATATAAGGAAAGGTTTTAGGAAAAAAATGGGAAGATCTTTATGGGAGATGTTGAGGATCTTTCACCAAGATTAGAAGATTATGTTCCAAGTTTCCAAAGGCACTAAACTATTACGGTCCTTTGGTGTCTGTTTTTGTTATGTATTAAGTATTCCGCAAAAGTAATGTAATGTCAATGTACGTCAAGCTTTGGGTCTCTACAAAGAGGAACGGGAGAAGAAGCGTGGTGTCGTCGCGCCGCGCCGTTGAGGCCGAATGAAGCCGCGACCGGAGTCGGGCCGCGGCGAAGGGGCACGGAACCGTCGCACCGCGCCGGAGAACCACAATGAGTCCGTGGCCGGAGCGGGGCCGTGGCGGAGGGGTGCGGCGCCGCCGCGTCATGATGGTTGGACCAAGGCCATGGCATGTGGCTACGACGGAGCAGGAGAGGGCGGCCGGAGCCGCCGGCTGCCGGTGCATAGGGGGCGGGACCGGCTGGTCCCCCGGTGACTCACCGGGTAGTCAAACCGGCCAGTTTCCGAGAAGCACGTGAGTCATAACCCTAGACCGGAAAAGGATCGGTCCCCACTTGGGGCTGCAGTTTCAATCAAGGGGGGGGGGGCACCCTTTCTGCAACGGCTCGGCCAGCGCCGAGCTGGCCATGCGGGCCGCGCCCGCGCCAGGCCAACCGGCCGCCCAGGGCAGACCGGCCGCACCGGGCCGTGCCACGCCCACCGGGATGGGCCGCTCCCTAATGGGCCGTAACCGGACCCGATTCGGGTTGACCTAGTTCGGGCCGACCCAGGGGGTCTTCGGTCGTGTCGGTCCGGGCCCAAAACCCCCTATTTCCGGACAGTTCCGTTCAAATGCCCATATCTTGGGCTACGGACCTTTGATCGACACACCATCAGTTGCAATGCGATCCTTGGATCGAGACGGTAGTTTCGGTATATTACACTCAAGGTTTCCGAGAACTTTGAGTATGGTCGGGTTGGTTTGAGCACAAAATTAAACGGGCCCTCGGAGCGGAAACACTTATAACTTGAGCTCTGGACGTCCGATTGATGTTCCGTTGACTTTGTTGGATTCCTCTTAGTTAGAAGGACCTTTTGGATTACTCCGATCGAGGTTTGGATGTAGATGGAGTGCGATCGGGTTGGTTTTGACTTAAAAACCAACCAGGCCCCTGGAACGAAAAAGCCAATAACTCTCAGACCGGGCGTCCGATTGACGCGCCATCTGTCACGTTGAGTTCCTTTTGTCAAGAAGAAACATGGGGATATATCAAATCCGGACTACGTGTCAGTTGATGTATTGACACCCTTGGATCGTGGAGTGGACCCTCCCAGAATCGAGCATGCTGTGTGCGGGAACCCTAGAGCTGGCTGTGACTGCGACGACGATGACGACTGGATTGAAATCCTCTGTGGGTTCGGAAGTGATGATGACTGCATTGAAATCCTCTGTGGGTTCCGCAGCGATGACGACTTCACTGAAATACTCCGTGGGTTCGACAGTGATGACGACTGCACTGAAATCCTCCATGGGTTCGGCAGTGATGACGACTCCACTGAAATCCTCCATGGGTTCGGCAGCGAAGACGACCGTACTGAAATCCCTTGTTGGTTCGATGACGATGACAACTGTTCTTGTATCCTACGTGGGTCCAACAATGTTTGACTCTGTTATTGTATCCTACGTGGGTCTGACAGAGTAGTTGGTTTGTATCCTATGTGGATCCGACAACTTAGCTGGTGTAGTATCCTACATGGGTCCTAGCTTAGATGAATCAGTGGCTACATCTGATCATCTCTATCACCTTGCAAAGAAGTATACTTGTGTGAGCTAAGTCTTGATTTTCAATCATTATCTTCTATATGATTGAATTGATTTCCTATATGGTTTTGGTTGTGTTATCATGTGTGGATTGGGTTGTACTATCCTGTGTGAACATGATCGAACTTGGTCTCGGATGTTGGAGCCGAACTGGAATCGATGACTTAGGTATATGTATGGGAATATACCTAAGTAGTGTTGGATGTTACTTCATGATTGTATCTTTACTTTTTGGATTATCCTTTGTGGATTATGGGAGACCTTTGGGGGTCTCGGGGTCCCTACTGAGTAGCATATACTCACCCCTGCACGGGCTATGCCCGTACTACGTTCTGTTAAATGCAGATGACGGACAACACTGATTGTGTTTGAGGCTTGTAGAGCATGTCAGTACCTTTAGGTGGACCACTGGGCGATACATACATGGAGCGGACGACTCGACCCGTAGAGCTGTGGAGGCTATCTGTACCCACCCTTCAGGTGGGACTTCCAGTGGACGGCTCGACGTTGCTGCTTTACTTTCAGTTGTTGTACTTTCTTTCCAGTTGTACTTTACTTTCAGTTTGGGTTTGTATTCTGGCCCACTTACTTTTCTGTATTACTATTGTACCCAGTTTTACTTAGTGTTTACTTCTTCTTGCTTACTCTATGGTGATTGTTTACTTTATAAAGGCAATGCCTTCCCCTTTTTTCTGGGATTTACACCTTGGTGCTAGTCGCCAGCCCCTGGCCTATGGGAGGTGGGCTTGGGGTAGTCACTGCACAGGTCTCGAGGATGGGTCTTGACACTTATTCTCTTATTTTCAATTCTAGAATGTTTTGAACAACATCATCCATAGAAAATTCGTTCTTGATTTTATGCCTAAGGTGACTAAGTCTTTAGTGCCCAACTTATTTTCATCTTCAACACTTAAGTAACAAGAGTTGTTAAATTCTCATATTTGGAACATATTATCACTATTTCTTTATCCACTTTTAATAAATTTTCTATATATCACACTTTTGAAAACAGAAGAATATTTTATGAAAATCACTTATTTTTGAATAATCAAAAAGTTTACTTATAATAATTAATTTATGTTTTAGTCTTTAAACAAACAAAACTTCCTTAGATTTCTAATTTTCATCTTCAATCATAGCTATTCTAATTCCTCTAATTTTTAGAGAACTATCATTCCAAATTGTAACAGAACCTCCATCCTGATTTTCAACATGTTTCATGATTTTTAATTCACCTTTCATGTGTGATGAACAACCACAATCAAGTTCCCATGCATTGTTATTTTTACTTACTTTCACTATAATCTCAACAATAAAGGCTCTTTCTTCAACTTTATTCTTTCCCATTTCCTTTTATTTTATTGTATAAAAAAAATGTACTAGAAACACAGTCATACATTCTTCAGTAATATGAATCGATTGATCACATATTCCAAAAATTTCTTACAAATAGTCAAACTAATTATTCATTTGAAAGTATCTAACATCTTGAGAATTAACTTTTTCAACATTATGTAATTTAGGAATATAACTCAATAAAATTCCACTATTTCTTCTACTCTAATCAAACCTTATTCTAGGTAGAGAGAAGTTGTGCCAAAAATTATAAGCCTTATCCCCATAGATTCAACAAAACCTACAAAAACCATCAAATTTTTATTTTCTATTGAAGTAAGATCATTCTCTTTAGAAACTTTATTGAGGTTGATGACTTCTTCTTGTTCTAACAGTCTATAGACATGGGACATCTTTCCATTTGAGTTATTTTTCATCTTTTGTGGATGAAATAGGTTTCTCAATCCATTTTTCTTTGCATGATTTCCCAACACTTTTTCCAGAACCAGGAATGTTAGAAAAAAAATAAGAAACATTATTTTTAGTGGGTGTGGATTTTACCTGATTCTTGATTTGAGCTCTCTCAGAAACCTTAGAAGTATCATCTTTTACTTTTTATGTTTTATTGAAGTTTTCATTCATCTTCCTAAAGGTTATTTCTGAATTAATAGGTTTTTATTGAATCTTTTTAACATCTTCTTCCTTAGAATCAAACTTCTTACTGATATCCTCAACCATATTTCCTTATTCATCAATTCTTTGTTTGTAACTTAATCTATCTTGGTGCATTACTCTTCTTGATTGACAACATCTTTTTCACATGTATAAAATTTTACAATGTATTTATTTATCATTACGGTTTCTTCCTTTAGAGATTTGTTTTCCTCAAGACATTCAAGAATTCTTGTTTTGAGCTGACACTCTCTATTAGATTCTTCACCTACTTTTTCTACACTATTTTGAGGATTCATCAATTTTCTGAACTTTTGAAATGAATTTTGTAACCATTCTGAACATTTGTCTTCTATAGAATTTTTTTCAGTTGATTTTGATTCTTCTTTCTTACTCAACATACTTTTATTATTCCCAATAAACATTTTCTTAGATTTTTTGGATGAATTTTCCTCTTTTGTCCTTTTGTTCCACTTTTTCCATATAGGGTTTTCATGATAATCATCTGAATATTCTATGACATTATTCATGGGGAAATTCATAGAAAAGTGTCCAATTACACCATGATCAAATAATTTCAGATGAATTTTACCACCATAATTTTATATTACCCTTCGATAGTTCTTGGATTTAAGATACATGATTTCTTCATTCATCTCATCAACCACTTTATCATTTGAGTCATAAGGATCAACATTTTCTATATCTTGATTTTAAATAATTCTTATTGGTTTCAAATCCATTTATCTTTCATATTCTTTTTGAACGTTGAATATACTTTCTCATTTAATATGAAACGATAAAGTTATTTAGTTTATCAAGAGAAAAATCTTCTTTATCTTTTCAAGAGAAAATTTTAGATTCAAACCTATTTGGAAAGTTTCTCATAACTTTATTCATAATTGTATAATCTTCTATGATATCTCTAAATCCTATGATGTATCAAACAATTTCATTTACTCTAGTGAAATCTTCATCAATACTTTCTTCATCTCTCATTCCATATCTTCATACTTACTACGCCATATTTTTAGCTTTTGTTCCTTAACTTTATTTTTCCCTTTGAGAATACTTTCCTACTTGTACCACATAATATTTGATGTTTTGAGACCCATAACCTTCATATAAACATTTTTTGATAAAGAATTTAGGATATAAATTCTACCCATTTCATCTACTTCGATATTTCTTTTATAAGCAAAATCCATCGGGGCATCCTTATAAATAGGTGGAAACCAAATTATAACAGCATCAACAACTTTCAGGATAAGAGATAAGAGATTAGGAATCATCATGTTTTCCATCCATAATAATTGTTTCCATCAAATATATAAAATCCTATATTATTTATAGAATTTATATTATCCATGATAAGTATTCAACAAGGTAACCCCAATCTTATACCAATTGAATCTCCAAAGGATTGAATAAAAACCAGAGGGTGTTGAATCAGTTGATCACTTTCCTAAGTTTCAATATTGTCAAAACTTAACCCCTATAACCTTTTAAATTTAATATCCTTATCATCTTTTTTTAAATAATCATGTAAGTAAAAGTAGAAAATAAAGTATAGAAAATGATATTTACAAGGTTCAACCTCATTGTGAGAACCTACAACCTTACCATATCCACTCTCATGGGTCTATGTAAATTCACTATTATGAAGAAATTAATACAACTTGTGCCAAATCCAATCCAAAACCTTCTATCTACCAATATGAATGATTATAATAACTCCTATAATATTAAAAAAAATTACAAAAAGATTGATCCAAAAAAAAGTATAAATTCCTTGTTCAACATGCTCTACAGAAGTTCTTAAGTATGATGGCCTTGAGTCTGATGGACTTCAGTCCGATGAAGCCAGTTTGATTGTATCAGTCTGATCGACTCAATATGATACACCCTTTCTCAATTTGTGACTAAATAATATTTCTGGTATATCTGGATAACAAACCATGTGCTTCTTAGAATATACATACGATTTAATTCGAACTTCCTCATTCTGATCTTCCCCACTCTGGTAAAAAATGCCTTTTGTAGCATGATATTCTAATGAGATCTTTGCTCTAGAAGAAATTATAACATGAACTATGTAGTGCTTCACCTTTTTATCACATGTGAAAAATATAAAAAGTATGAATTTATTGTTACTCTATTTATAGGAAACTCTGAATAGTAAATGTAGGAAACTGAAAAAAATCCGCTTACTAAAATTTCAATTCTCTAAACAACACTCACTTCTAAACCTCAAATTTGACTACTTCAAAACTTCCCAAAATTTCTCCCAAAACAGTCTTATCTTCAGTCTGATGAACTTCCTCAACTATTGTCAGACGTAACTTCATTATGATGGAACTTCCTCAGTTCATTACAAAAAAAAACATCCTCAACTCACTACGATCTGACTTTCTTCCTCTGCTTATTACAATCTGAATTTCTTTTTATTCTCATTACAATCTCACTAACTACCTTAAAGTTAGTCCAATTGACATTCCATATCAGAATTAGTCCGATGGAAGTTCATAATGATATAATTCTCATTAAAATGTAATTATTATTATTATAGAATTATCATTATGATATAATTATCTTTAAGATAAACTTCATCACTATAACATTGAATTATTTTAAGCCTCATCAGCCATAACTCATCCATACTTCTGAAAAATTCTATACTCATCACTTTTGGATCCGATGCAAACTTTTTCTGGATTCCTATAGTTGATATAATCTTTACGATATCTATATTTCTTGAAAATATTTTATCATGATGGTTTTCATGATTTATGAGAACTTCAATATTGGAAAAGCATTGTATGACTTACATAAGAAAGTATTATGACTTCCATTACATTTGGAACCTACTTTATTTCCAACCAAAACTTAATACAATTGGAAGAACCTATTATCCCCCTTTACTTCATAAGAATTTCATCATAAGTGTTACAAAAAAATAATGATATTTGAGAATTAAAAACCATAAAATCATCATATAACTTCCTAACCAAAACCATCTTTTCATTCAATGATTATGTAAAAGGAATACTTCCAAAAATAAATAACTTCTAACAATGATTCTTTTGGATTTGATTATATTCAAAATCATGCTGATGGATCTAAGTCTGATGGTGTTTTTGATCAATAACATTACATTACTTACATATTTTATCTTCCTTACACCTTCTGGGTCTTGTGCTACATAGTTTAATCATTTTCATCAAGAAAACAACTTCCTTAAAAACAAAATTTTTCTCCCCTTTATGGTTGGGTTAGAAAATTCAGCAACTTTCACCCATTTTTCAAAAAAAAACTAAAAAAATATTAGTTTTCATCAAATACAAAACACTGTTGGGAAAAAACATCATAAAGTTTCTTCAATATGATACCATTATTTTTGGATGGGTTATTTAAGTTATGATGATTATTGATTTTAAGTGGCACACTTATGTGTGGATGTTGATAGGTGGGGTCCTATATCATCCTTCAATGCATTGGTTTAATTTAAATCTCTTGAGATAATCAGTAGTGGACATAATGATTTTGTTCAAATGGGTATGCGAATAATGGGTTTTATTGAATTGTTATTCTTATTCTTGTGGTTGTTCCTCACTTTCTTGTTGTTCACCAATTAATAATAAATTTTCAAGATGTATTTCATTTCTTTGAACTTCCATGTTTTAAGGTTTATGCCTAATTTTTACCGTATTCTGCTTTTCAATATAATCATCATTTGTTTTATTTTTATTTTTATGTGTTTTGAGCCATTTCATATCTTTTATGATTTCTTAACGATATTTAATTGATCTTATAATTATCATAAATCATATTTTGATCTTTTATTAAGATATTTAAGTCTTTCTTACATTCTTCTTCATATTTATGATGCAATACATTATGATATAAATTTTCCCTTACTAAGAATTTTCACTCATACATTTCTTATGTTTCCATTCATTGGGTTATAAAGAAGAATATATTATGTGAGATATCTAAGAAAGGGTTTAGAGGAGAAAACATATGGAGAAATGTTTTCTGTTGTTATAAAATAATATGTTTTCATATTTAATCTCCAAGACACTAAACCTTTAGTTCTTTTGGGTTGTGATACTATTTGTGAGAATTATAATTTAAATCAAGAGACTAATATATCACTTAAGTTATGTTTATAATTGTTCACTATAGTTGGCATAAAAGTAGGGTTTATAAATTTTTGGAGATTAGTTTAGAAACCTTTTGGGTTAGGGTTATAAAACCTTAGTAAAGATCCTAGATATGAGTTTGACTATAGGATTATATCTATAAATATTGGTAAATTAGTGAGTTGATAGTTTTCCCAATTAGTATATCCATTTCGAGATGTTACAAGTGGATGTTGGCTATGGAACAATTGTATCTAGAGGAAATAACGTAGAAAAGGAAATATTGCGTATTAACTCGATCATCACCTGTTATATGATAAAGATTCCTAACAACTCACTAGGTTTAAAACTCTCAAGGGATTTTATTTGGTTGATCATATTATATTTACAAACCAATATACAGGATTGATTTTCTAGTTAATTTGAGGTATTATGTTGAGAATCATAATATATTCCAAATTAAAGTGGTCTAAGTCATGATAAGATTGATATAGGTTGAATTCAAGGAACTATAAGAAAATGTGATAATGTAAAATTAAAAAGATATTTTGAGGTTGGAATAACATTTATGATTATGATAATATCCCTGTAGTGTAAATGTTTCATTACTTAGGTCAACCCTTTTGGTTTTAGTAATGGTTGGAATAAAAAAAACCCATGGGTGGTAAGGTCAATGAAAAGATTACATCAATGAGAAACCTATCAAAATGGGAGTTGGAATGAGAAACCTTATGATTATGCCAAACCAAATATCATGAAATATGATTAACAATTTGAATATATTCAAAGTCTCTAGCACATTGAAGAAGAGAAAGATGAAGCCTCATTAAAGATTAAGTGATGAAAATAATGAAGGAATGATTTTTCAATTACTTATATGTCAAAAATTATGGAATAAACATCAATATAATTGAATCAATGTTACTAGAGTATACTTTAATCATGGTATATTGGGTCATCATTCATTGAAATGTCAAGAAAAAATGAAGACATCAATTAACACAAATGAAATAAATAGAGTTTATCCTTAAGCTTCCTTAATAATTCAATGTCTTATGTGTGGTAAACATGAGAATTATCCAATTCAATACCCTAATACAATGATTAACTAACACAATTAGCACCATAAACCTCTAAGACCAAGAGTAAAATAGAATTATTATGAAATAAATACACCTAAAGTGAATCCTAATATTTAAAGTACATGTAACCTATAATCCAAAGTTGTGGATTTATTTTTGGAATTTGATTCTAGGAACTCTAGTATATCTAAAAAGTTTTATAAGATCATTAAATCATGACTTAAATGATTTGAAAATCAAGGAAAACTTCTAGTTGTTTTTTTATTGTATCCTAAGTTAACATTTATATGAATGAGAATCTTTTTATTATCCATTTAGATGAACTAAATGAGATTTTTAGGTAATGATTGGTTTTTTATACATAGATAATATATCAATTTATGAAATGGGGAAATAATATTCATATATCAAATCAATATTTGATCACCCATCAATTCAAGGATGATTTTGAACTCTCTAAGGAAATTAATCATGAGGTGTGTTTAACACAAATGGTTAGAAAGATACTGCATATTTTTATATACCTATTAGAAATGAATAAATGAGTTTCATAGTCTCAACGAAATTAGTATGGTTGTTACAACTCTGGTAATTAAATCTTGGATCGTATCTATCTTATAGATACCCTTAAATATCTTCATTATTAAGTGATAATAAAAATTGTTTTGACTCAGTTTATTTAAGAGGGGAGAATGTAACGACCTGATATTTCACTATATATTTTTCTTAAATAAATATTATGTATTATGAATTTCTCCACATGAAATATCAGAACCAAAAACATATGGACTATTGTAAGTTATACGTAGAGTTTCTATGTATAGAGAGTGGTAATAGGATTTTGAGACTAAATAAATATGTATATATATATATATATATAAACAAAATGAAGTTCATTGTAAATATAAACTCAACTGGTGCGGCTATGAAAATAATGAAATCTTTTTTATAAACTTTTATTCCTTTTTAATCATAATATATTTTGATATGAATAAAGAATTAATACCCATTTAATTATTAATTAATAATAAATGAGAAGAAGAATAAATAATATATGAAATGTTGTTTTATGATAAAATAATAGTCCATTACTATATTTTGTATTTTTAATAAAAATTTAAATATAAAAAATTTAGGATGTGAATTTTAAAAAAGTACATCATTTTTATTCATCATGTTTATCTTTAATTAATTATATTTTTAGGGTTTTTTTAAGTAATTAATCATTTAGGTGAATAATTAAAATAATGACTATATTAATGCCATAGATTTTATGGAATTATTTTATTATTTAAATAAATTTAATGTTTTGATTTTTTTTCAAATAAAATAACTTATAATAAATTATTTTAAATTACTATTTTTAATTTATAAACTCATGCTCAACATTTTGAGAATTTATGTGGCGTTTTAATGAAAACTAATTTTTGACTATTTTGTTTAATTAATTTTATCATAAAAAAATGAAGTTATTTATTTATATTATTATAAAATAAATTCCATTTTAATGATAATAATTATTATAAATTCATTGGAATCAATTGAATTAATAATTCTAGCCTAATCGTAAAACTTTTTTCTTAAAAATAATATTTTTCAAAAATAGGTTTTTGCGCGTTTCGTGTGTTTGTATTAAAAATAATTTTACATACAAAAAGGATTTTTATTTAATAAATTTAATTTTATATTTGGAATTAGTGGGTCTGAATTATCTGATAATTCTCATTTTTTTAGTCTTAACATATAAATTTCCTAAGTAAAAACTAGTTACCGTGGTGAAAACTAAAATAATAAAAGTGAGTAACCATAAAGGTAAAGGGAATAAGATATTTCATTTTGAATGTTGGAGGTGTGGATAGACTTATATTTACTATAATATATTATTTATCAACTTTTTAGGAACCTATCTTTAGAGTGACTTCCCATTATTGAATAGTTTTGGGTATTTATAAAAACGCCACTCTTTTTCACTTATAAATGGTCACTCTTATCCTCACTTACCCTCACTCAAAAACCCTTAAAAATTATCCAAATAAATACCCAAAACTCTCTTAAAAAATATTATACACCTTAATGAATTTATAGTATTCTAAAAATACCACTGCTCAAAGGTTTAATTACCTTTCACAAAGGAGATAATCTAAGAGGTGAGGTATAAGTTCTTAAACCTCTCTTTCCTTTTCTTTTTCTTTCTATTTATATGCTTTTCATATTCATAAAATTACATTTTATCATATTAAAATTATTAAATCAGTATTATTATTATACTTCTATGTTATTATAATTATGTTATAATAATTAACCACCATCCCATTTTCCATTTAAAAACTGAAAACGTGAATTGTGTGTTGTGTGAACTACCGCCACCAAAAAACATCATTTTTTTAATTTTCCCTCACCACCATAAAATGATGGTACTAATAGGGAATTTGATATATATTTATGATATTAATATGATATTTTAGATTCTGAAAAGATAAAAAATATTACTACTCATCCCAATTCTATGTAAAATGAAATCGCAAACCATGCATACGTGTGGACTACCACCTTCAAGGGATGATTGATTTCTATTTTTCATTTCATTGCTACTTTACATGGAGGGTAATTATAATGGATTTAAAGGATAAATATGTTTTTATGATATCACTGAGTTTATGTTATAATAAATTTGATAACCTATTAATTATATGATCAACAAATGATTATTGTAAATTTATTCATTTTAAAAAAGCATACTAGAAGGAAAATATTTAATTAAAATTATGTGATAATTTCATATCCATTACATTTTATTCTTATTAATTTATAATTATGATATATTACACTAATAAACACTAAATTATATCATTATTATACTATTATAATTATATTATAACTAAATCACGTCATAATCATCAATATTCATGGCATGTTCATGATTGGGTTGGATTGACCATATATGTGAACAATGATATGAAATTATACAATTCATGATGATGAAAACATAATTTATAGTATAATATGATATAAATATATAAATTAAGTTTTTTTTAATTTTTGAGAAGATACATTAATATTTAAATCATTAATTAAGAAAACACGCTTCATAGGTTGAAAATTACTGAAACATATTCATTGTTTATTTCATATTATAGGATAAAGACTAAAGTAATCATAGAAGAAAATTTTAATTTAATAAAAAAATATAATTCATCCATTAAATTATAATTATTTATAATTTGAATATGAATTTTGGAAGAAGAATGAATACAAACACTACTTCTACGAAACTACTACAAATGGTCAAAATTGTAAAGACTCCATGAGAGAAAATATACAAAACCTATATAATATTCACATATATAATGATTATAAATGGAAATTAGGAATAGTGTTTTGTATGGATATGTAAATTAAATAGTATATTTCTATATTTATTTCTATTTTAAAGGTGTTTAGGGTTCATATGACAAAGTAGGGAAATAATGTAAGGATTACTTTATCTCAAATATGAATCCCTTGTGAATTGATTAAGTTATACACCATATTTAATTTTAAATGGTGTAAATATTTTCCTAATTTAATTTTCTATCAATATTATCTTATATTTCATGATATTAAATTTTATTTTGAAATTTATACCTATCAATGGGGTTTTATTCAAATTTTACAAAGGTTGTAATGGGGTTTCATGCCTAAAATCTTTTCCTTAAGCCATAATCAATATTTTTTACTACAATCTTTAAATACTAATCTATTATAACCTATAAATTTGTAATATTTAATTTAAACCTTATTTTATGGGGAAATAATGATCCAAAATAAGGAATGTTTCCTTTATGATTATACTTTTTAGTTAAAATACATTTTTGTTAAGAATAATTTTTGTTTATTTTAATGATTTTTCTTACATTCTCATGTTTTTTACTTCCCACCAATATTATCCTTTACCATGTGGAAACTCAAACTTATTTTATCTCAAATTGTCCTTTTATTCCTGTTTATTAATTTTAAAACAATGGTTTTAAATCTTTCTAATGATATGGGGTTTAAAAAAGATAATTTCAAATGTTCAAAAGGTTTTTCTGTCCTTCTAAAATAAAAGGTTTATCATCCACTTTACATTTTATTTCGACAAAATTTATATCTTTTTCCATGTTTCAATTTTTAATTATTCTTTTCAAAGTTAAATTTTATCACATTATTTTCACTTCACTTTTTGAAAACATTATGCCCTTTTCAAGTTTCCATTATTAAGGAATCCTTTTAAAAGTAATTTTTTTCAAAGTTTTTTCACTTCTTCCATTGAAAACATTATGAATTTTATATTCTTTATTATTAAATATTATTTTAAAAGTAATGTTTTAAAATTACCTTCACTTATCCATTTTGAAACCTTATGTATTTTCAAGGATAATTTATTTATTACTCTTTATAATAAGGTTTTCCAAAATTATTCTCTCTCCCTTCTCAAAAAAATATTTTGAAAGTTATTAAAACTTTATCTTTTATAACAATGTGTAAAAAGGTTTTGTGAAAAATTGTGCATTTTCACTTAATTTTTTCCTCCATGGTTTATCTCCCATTAAGTGATTTGTTTGATCATCCTATATATGTTAGTATATTATAAATCCTTTTGGGAAATAATATATTGATATCCAATGATTTCTTAAGTTATTTTTATATGACTAGTTTAAGAAAACCATTATTTTTTCCATGGGTCATTTAAGTTATGATGATGTTTGACTTTAATTGGAATAGATATGTAAATATGATGATGGGTGGGATCTAATATCACCCTCAAATTAATTGGTTTATTTTATATATCCCTAGATAGTAACGTGTGGATATAGTGAGACTTTTCACACTATTGTTGACATGATGGGTTTATTCAAATTTTTAGGCATAATGACAATGAGTTTGTTCACATAGGCATTAAAAAATGGGTTTTTTAACGTAAGTTTTATTATTATTATTATGATTGTGACACACTTCCATGTTTTTCAATAAGTTATGCTAAATTTTCAAGATGAATTTAATTTCTATGAAATTCATTGTTCTCAATATCATGCCTCTGTTTAAAAGTTTTCCTAATTTTTATATCACACATATATGTTATATCATTATTGATATGAGTTTGGAGTAATTTCATATCTTTTATACTTCCTTAAAAATATTTTTATACTATTATTGTTATTATTAGTATACATGGTATTCTGATCTTTTATTAATATGTTTATGTCTTTATAATATTCCCCTTCATGTTTATGTTCTAATACTTTATGGTATGTATTTTTCCTTATTAAGAATTTGAGCTCACCCCTTTATCATGTTTCCATTTCCCAGGTTATGAAGATGAATATATCATTTTATTTTTCTAGGAAAGGATATTGATGATCTCAATTATAGATATATCTTTACACTTTTTAATGTAATATGTTTAAGTAGCTAATCAATAACACACTAAACCTTTAGGTCTTTGGGTTGTACGACCTTTTTTGATATAATTTATTTATATAATGGGATTAATGTATCGTTTAATTTATTTTTAGCATGGGTAAATATATCCCCCATTTTAATTTATATGTATGATGTGGAGGTTTAATTAATGGTGTTAAGGTTTCCTTGGGAGTTTCTACAATTGGGATTCATGGAACAACCATATCTACCATGATATGGAGCCTGAGAGGTTGATTTTGGGGGGTTTTGTGTCTGCGTTGACATCACACAATGATGTTTAGTTGAGGGTTAGATGATCAAAAAATGGATCTCAAAGTGAAGTCTCATTTGGTCCAGTCATGGTGTGACCATAGTCTATTCGGCCACGATGCTACATTTTCCAGCACCTATATAAATTTAGAAGTCCATATGAATTATTATATTTCCCATAATTCTCCTTGAACCTAAAGAAATCATGGGACCCCCTTTGTAAAACATCATGTTCCATTTAATTGGTGTCATATCCTGAAGTCAAGAGATTAGTTTCTTGGGATCCTAGGTGAGTTACCTTCTCTTGTTCTTGGTTCGCTCCCAATTTTTCCTTCTTGGGTGATCATGGAAGCACTATTAGTTCAGTTTTATTGATGTATAGTTATGTTTTTATGGTTATTGATATGATTTAGGTTTTCAAATCTTCCCTTGTGTGTTCTTGGTCTTATGTTCATCTCCCCCAAACCTTGTTCTTTTGTAGCTATTGTAATTCTTTAGTTGAGGTAGGGTATTCAAGAAGTCTCTTTTATTTTGTAAAGAATGTGTAATTAACATTATTTTTATTACAAGGGATTTATGGTAAGAATGTACTTAATTAATATAATATAATTTACTAAAGAAAATTTAGGGGAATGGGGGCGATTCACTTGTGTTTATATGTTTATATGATATTTACATATGATATTGTTAGTTTTTTATTCAGTACTACTACGAATTGTTATTATTACTATGATGAATGTTTTGTGCCTATGATTTTACTATATAGTTCCCCTTAATAAAATTTTAAATCACATAAATTTTATAAGGAAATTTTTATTTGGAAATTGGGAATTCGATAATTATGTGTGAGTAATTGACATTAATTTTTTATTTGAAAAAGGAGATTATATATTTTTCTTATTACTAGAGTTAGTTGTTGTTCATGGTTAGTATTCTTGATAATATTTCTATGTATTGTTTGTTTATTGTGGGTGTTTTTTTGTTGATCTATATAGATTATTTCAGGTGGGGGATGATTTTCCAAGTGGGGGTGAGGCTAGTTTCTAAAGAAAGCATTGGAAGATATGATTTTCAATGTGAAGTATTGGTGGGATATGTATATATGTGAACAAAGTATTATGTTGGATGTTTGGGTGTAGTGTAAATGTGTCATAGAATCTAGGGTGTTATGGAATATATTTTTTAATGACGATTCTCATAATGGTTATGATGTATAATTAAATAACTATAGGTTGTTAGTGGAATGTGGATTCTTGAAAAAAATAGAAAACGGCTGGAATGAATTGTGGTTAATGGATAAATAATGGCTTGTAATTAAATACGGATACAAAAAATATAATAAATGTAACCTGACTAGTCAAAAATGATATTGAATGGGTAAATGATGTGATTAAAAAACGAGAATATGGGAATTGTTTTGTAGTTTTGTGTGGGAAAATTGGACGGTTAGTGATCTAAAATTGGAAGCAGTAGTTAGTAGAAGGTTTTGAGGATGTTTTGATAGTTATGTGTTGTGGTGGAAATATTTTTGTTAGAACTCTTTATGTTGGGATTTTGTGTGATTGTATTATTTGATATATTTTCTTTTTATTTTCATATGCACCCCACATGATTCAGATAACCTTACCAATGCCCAAATGTTTTGGGTTCTAGGATTCTTCCCTAAATATCCAAGTTGGCAAGGGAACATACGGTTGACCACTCCATCTTCCCTACTATATCTTCTAGAAATGGTATATTTTTGATGGCCTAAGGTTTATATTCAGGGGTTTTGATGGCTAGAATTCAAAAGTACGATTGTTGTGAGAATCATGGGATGATGATGTAGTATATAGTGGGATTCATGCTTGGAAGGAGGAGGGATCAAGGCCAATGTCTTTCATTTTCACAATAACTTAATATTAAGGAAGATTAATGTGTGGTTAGGATCTAGACATGTGATATATGGATATCTATATGTGGGTATTTGGTTATTATGTGGTTATGTGATATATGAATATGTGTATATGGTTGTGATGATATAAAAGGGATGGGAACTTCAGGAAATTTGCATTTAGGATCTGAGAGTGAAAAACCAAGGTGGAAACGGTGTTGGGTATCCAATGGATATATTCATTGATATTATTTTATTATTCTTGGATGTGATATTTAGTGATTGAGCTTTGGTGAGGCTGGGTGATATTTCACCTAGTAGGTGTGTTTTTGTTTTTCTATTTATTCAATAAGGAATTAGTATGCGTCTTCCACATTTTTGTGAGAGGTCTTGAGGATGATCCTACTCAGTATACATGTGTGATCACCCATATATATATCAATCTACTCTATATGTTTCCAAGATGGATTTTTATATCTAGATAAACATTACTAGATCATAACTAGGAGTTTTGGTTAGAGATTCTACTTTAGAGTTGATTTTGGTATTTTATTTTGGATATTCTATATCTATATTACATCTCCTACATCATATTTGTTATGTAATATTGATTTTATTTATATTATATAGTTGTTTAGGGGTTTTAATTTTATATTCCTGGGATTTATGAGGTAAATACATCATATTTCATGTTTTATACCATCAAATCTAGTTTTTATCCTTGGAATTTTGAAGGCAGGCCTTGGGGTCCACTCTCATATCAACTATGGGCATAAAAGAGGTTCCTATTATGGTAGGGTAGTAAAAAGGTGGTATCAAATCTATGGTTGAGTGTTAGTTTAGAGACTATAATTTTGAAATGGTGATATCCAAACATAGTGTGTCATTTAGAAAGGGAGATCGACTAGGGAATATGCGATTAAGGTCCCCTATGAACCAATATAAGGACCATAAGATTACTAAACATCCATAGGATATATATTTCTGACTTTAGGGTGGAGAACTTGGGAAGGTACCCGCATCTTTCATATTTTTCCTTATGTTTGAATTTGGATGATTATTGAAGAAATTTAAAATTAATAAAATGAAATGAACCATAATGGATTCAATACCACTAAGATTATGATTTTTCTTTCTTATTAATAGGAATATATCTTAGTTATCTTTTGTGCATGGATCAAGTTGGGGAGGTGAGTTGGGATGATTAACTTAACCATAGGAGGATTAACATGGTTAATGAGGAAAATTACTATAGGAGGACACTATGAGGGTTCCAGTGTTATAAATTAGTGAAGTATGAGTGTAGAATCTTTGTTTTAGTGATAGAGTGATGAATGGAAAATTTTGAGATATATTTCAATTTTATCTAATACATGACATAGTTTGGGTCCCCTTGGTGGTTATCGAGATACAAGGGGAAGTATTTTGGTTTTTGATCTTATATATGTGGGAGTGGAAGGAGGAAGATGTTTCGGGAGATGATTTTTAGAAGAATATCCATACTAAGTTTCAATCATCAATGATGAGAGATATGAAGACAAAGGGGTTTCTCTCTATTCAGTTGGGGATACTGAGAATGAAAAATCTTGGGAATTATTTTGAGGACATACTTTTCTATTCCCATGATCATTTACTATACGAGGAATGTATAGAACAATGATTATAGGATGTGTTTCATCCAGTTTTATTACATTGAGAAAACTGAGGCCTTAAATATATAAACATTACATTATTTTATATGAAAATTTAATACATATCATAATAATAATTGACCGAGAACCATAAAGGTTTAGTGTATTTGGAGACTAGACACATAATCAACATATATCATGAAATATATTTAACATTTCTCACAATGTAATTCATACATATTACCCTTATTTGACGCACCAATTTAAAACCTTTCTTCGTAACATGGGGAAAAGGAAACATAAGAAATAGTGATCGCATATTCTCAGTAAGGGTAGACACATGAGATATCAATCAATGACCATAAGTGAGTATAAGATAAGAATAAGGGTATGAGAAAATTATAATAACTTACAAAATTCAAAACCAATCAGTCAAAGATCATTAATCATGATCCATGGCACATTAGTTTTTCATAAAAAATTATATAATATATAAGTGTAAAAAATAATCAATAATAAATCATGAGCCATGAATATATATTATAAGCATAACACATAAGTTTTTTAGTATACATATTATCATAGAAAATAATTTCTTTATTCAAGACTCACTTACAAGACTATCATTATGGATAAAGTCTCATAGTTGATTAGGTTTACTCCCTATTCCATTATCTACTTAGTCACAAATCACTAAAATACTATCATAGTGGAAAAATTCTCTTATTAAACTTGGTTAAATACTCATTTAATTTTATATTATCTCATGATTCATAAATATTTACCAAATTTATTATAGGGATATATAATTTTAGGGCCAATAACACCATAATGAAAATCATATATAAGTGTGCTACAATATCATAAAACACATTCAAAATTTCATCATAGTATAAATCATGGAAAATAAAAAAGTTTCATAAACATTTAATCATCATATATTCATAATCCATCTATAAAAATAAAGTTTATTGTATCATAGAAACATTACTTATTTCATCATAGCTTAATTAACCAATGAGAAAGTAAAAGGTTTCATAGAATTGTCCTTGAAACAAAATTATCATAAGATATTTAGAGAAATAATGTGGATGGTATTATTATATCATATGATAGTGAAGAATAAAACTTCTTAAATGATTTTTACATAGATGAAAAATACCTCTGAGATGTAGTTGAACATTTCTTTTAAAGAATGGAAAATATCCTTTCCATTTGATATCCATAAAATATAAAAATTTCAAGAATATTGAGAAAAATATTTTCTTTTAAAATAACCATGGAAACTTATAAATTAATATTCAATGAAATTAAATTCCATTGTAGAAAAAAATCTATTCATGTTGTATATGTTAAAATAGAACATTCTTTTCAGAATTTTGTAAAAATTAAAAAGTGATTTGTATGTAAAAAATTTGAAAAGATTAGCTTTAATAATTTATAAGTAAAGTAAAGGTAGTAAAATAACCTTTCTCAAAAAATTATTTATAAATAAAAACTTCTATAAAACAATTTTTAAGAATAAAGACATGTAAGAGATAGATTATCAACCTAAAAAGATGAAACACGGTCAGATTTTCTTAAAAACATTTTCTCAGTCATTTTAAGTACCAAAGAGAGTAAAATAGTACCAATACACAAAAATTTCATAAATAACCTATGGAGAATAAAATATATGGGTTTCAAAATATGTGTATTATATAATTTCTATCAATGGAAATTTAATAGAGACAATCCCGTAAAGAAATGATATTGTAATATAAACCTGTACCGCTTTAGTAAATTTTGAATCATAAACCAATTGAAAGAAATAACTTCAAATTGAAATTGAAATTAAATAAATATAAATATATTCATTATATAATATATCAATTTTTTCTATAATAAATAAATTAAAAATATTTTCATGACCTGAAATGTGTCACAATGAAACAATATTGAGCTGAGAAAATCATACCTTGAGTCCTGATGTTCTTTATAAATGTTAAAAAATACTATATAATAAATATAAATATATTATAAATATATTAAAAACCCATATTAGTAAATAAAATACTATATATCATTACCTTATAATTTTTAATTACCCTTTATTAACAATTATTCATTAAAATGAACATTCAAGTGAAAGGTGATATGTTTTCCATGCATGTTTTGGTTCGACATTTTACGTTCTTACACCTTGATCATTATTTAATCACATAAAAATATTAATCATGTTATAATTATAATATTTATTCATTATATTCACTTCTATAACCATCCATATATTATGGTGATGAAAAAATACTTACATCAATTCAGGGATACGGTAGTCCGTATGTATGCACGACTGATGTGTCTAATTTTTGATAGATAGAACAGAATCAAATTAAATAATAATTCACCATTAAAGAATAATAATTATATCATAAATATAATAAATACTAATTAAATATATCCTTATTAATATCCATGTAAAGTGGAAATGAAAAATGAATCGCATCACTTTGTATATGTGGTAGTTCACACGTACGCATGAGTGACGTTATCATTTTACAATGGATGGGAAGGAGATATAAAATAGATATAACATTCAAAACAACATCTGAATATATTAAATATATTTATTCCATTATATTTATATGGTTATAGAACATTTTTTGGATGTTAATGTAGAAAGAATCATGAAAAAATTGATAAGAATATATACCTTATATTCATGTATCTTCCTTTAAAAACATCTTATAGTTAATGGAATTTGTGTTTTTGTCCCGACCCGTCCCCCGAGGCCCGTGATGTGACTACCCAAATCTCGTCTTCCATAGGCCAGGGGCTGGCGACTAGCACCGAAGGAGTATTCCCTAAAAATAGGTAGGCATTGACTTTATAACCTATAAACACATGCAACCAAGCACATAGCAGGATACAAACTCAAGAAAACTATCTAGTAAACAAGTGAGTACAATAAGTAAAAAAGGGTCTAGAATACAAGCCCAACTGGAAAGTACAAGGTAAACTGAAAATTACAAGACAACTGATAGGTGAAAAGTTTCTCTTGGATCATCCACCACGATTCCTACCTAAAGAGTAGATACAGCTCCCGAACGACCGTCTCTGCGGTTCGCCTCATCTAACATCCACCTCCAAGATACCTCTAGTCCTGGTACTCTCTTCCTCAGTCAGCGCTATCCATCCTCTGCACCAAAAAAAATATAGTGTGTGCATAACCCGTGCAGGGGTGAGTATAACGGTACTTATTAGGGACACCGAGAACCTAAAGGTCTCACAAAATCCACCCAGGATAAACCACACAGCATGGAATCAACTGACACCCCTAATTAGATATATGCCCATACATATACCCAATTTATCAAGTAAACCCATCTCAATCATGAGGAAAACATAGAGTCTAACTCAAAATCCCAAAGATCAATTGTCCCACAAATTAAGTATTACCACAAAGGTAAGTACCACATAGGTACACCACACGGAAGAATACCACCAAGGTATTACCACGAAGGAAAGTACCACACAGGTACCAACTAAGCTCACACTAGGTATAACATAGGTACGGTAGTAAAGATGATTAGATATAACTACTGAATCATCTTACTCCGTTAATAGGTATACCCATGAAGGACCCTAAATCATCATTAGACCCACACATGATCTCTAGGTGCTGACCCACACAAGATCACTCGGTGCTGACCCACACAAGATCGCTTAGTGCTGACCCACACAAGATTGCTTGGTACTGACCCACACAGGATCACTAGGTGCTGACCCACAGAGGATTGCTTAGTGCTAACTCACATAGGATTTCTAGGAGCTGACCCATAGAGGATCACTCGGTGCTAACCCAAAGAGGATCGCTAGGTGCTGACCCACCCATGATCGCTCTCCATTCTTCACATCACAGCCAGCTACAGGGTTCTTGCACTATGCTTTCTCATCTCTGAGAGAGTCGGCTCCTCAAGCCACTGGTTGATACTACAACTATCATGATGTGCCATGATGATGTATCTCAAAGTACCTCCACATAATAGGGGTATCAACACAACAGATAGTGCGTCAATTGGACGCTCGTTCTGTGAGTTATTAGCCTTTTAGTCCTGAGGGCCCGGTTGGATTCGTGCTCGATCTAATGCGACCGTTCCCCAAATTTACCCAAATCTCCAGTGGAGCATACCAAAGAGACCGTATCGCTCCATGGTTTATAGAACCATTTACGATTTGTCAAAAAGGCGTCTGGTGCTAATGTTATGGCAAAAAGAGTTTAAATGGGTCGAATTGGGTCCAAGTATGGTCCGACCCGGTTGGGCCGACCCGGCTCGATCCACTGGGTCCAACCCGGACCTAGCTGGGAGGTGCAGAGGGTCACGTGGAAGTGAGCCGTGGAGGCCTCGGGGGCTACAGATGGAGGAGTCCGCAAGGTGGCGCGAAGACCGCAAGGCGGCGCGAAGGCCGCAAGGCGGCATGGAGGCCGCAGGGGCCGCAGATGATAGAGGCCACGAGGGCGGAGGCCGCATGGGTCGCGGGTGGGGGAGGCCATGAGGTATGAGGCTATGGGGGAAGCGCAGAGGCCGTGGGGGCCATTTATGGTGGAGGCTGCGTGGGCAGCGTGGAGGTCGTGAGGGCTACAGATGAAGGAGTTCGTGAGGGTGGCACGGAAGGTAGCGGGGCGGCGGTGGTCGCGGGCGGCGCGGCGGCCGCGTGGCAGCGCCTTTGCACTTTCACATTTTTCGTGGCTGGTTGTGGTTCCGACCGCTATTCTCATGCCCCACCGAGGATGGATGCCATCCTCCTCCATCGCAAAAAAAACACAACAAGTAAACACAGGATTTTTAGAGAGGTCGGGCCATGTTTGTTTGGCCCGCATCTCTGCATTAGAGTAGTAGCAAGCATATATAATCCCTTCCTTATGTTACTATGAATTATCAAGTATGGGTATGGGGAATAATTTCACACAACCACCCAACATCATTTTTTGATGATGATGAGGAGGGATAGATGGATGTTGGTGGCGTCAACGCTTCCTTGATCATCAGTTCGTTCATCCCTGAAGACGTTCCTCGTCGGTATTCTTCATTTTGAGAAGCATTCTTTGTTGGAGGATGTGTTCTTAAAACTTTTTATTTTTCCAACCCTTTTCTCTCAATTCACAAAAATTAAAAGTATCCCACATAATAGAATATGTTGTCTAATTAAAAAATGGCACAAATTAGGTTAGCTTAATTAATTAAGGGGGAATTGGCATAATTAATCAAGGGGGTGGCACCATTAATGTGAGGGAAGGTCGAGAGGCTTCGCCACATTTTAGAGTGAGTTGAATGGGGTTTTGGACTTGGGTGGTCCCCACCACCCTAACCCATGTAAGGTTTTAATTCAGAGGGTCCCCACCTCTCAACATACTCCTGAGAGTTTAAAAATAAAATAAAATGTTACACTATTTTATTTTATTTTATTCCTTCACGAAAAACCGAAAAAACTAACTTTCACCCTTGACCAACAACCATCGAGGTGAAAGTCTCCTTAAGCGAATACCTGCACTATGATTTCAACGGTGTCATCAGATTTCAATTCTGAGCACCAGTTCAAATGTTACAAAAAACCAAATAGCATGATTACTGAACGTATCCAAAAAAAAGTTCATAAATTAATTTTGGGCACTCCAGGCCTCGAAATCACGCGCTGTAAATTTTTCGGGACTCGTAAAATTCCCATTTAATTGAAAAAATTACATGGAAATTCCTAGTCTTTACATTCTCCCCACCTCAGGAATTTATGTCCAAGTAAGCCACAACTCAAAACTAGGTAAACAAGTGGGGGTACTGAGCACACATCTGAGCCTCCCGCTCCCATGTGCTCTCTTGGAGGTTCGCGTGCTTCCAAAAAATGCGCACTAGAGGTATCGACTTTCCACGAAGGACCTGCTCTTGTCAATCCTCAATATCAACTGGAACCTTTATAAAAGTCTCCCCATCGTTTACGTGCATCTCCCTATGGTCGATGATGTGGGAAGGGTTGTGCACGTATCTCCTCAGCTAGGATACGCGGAAGACGTCGTGCACACTGTGCAACTGAGGTGGAATAACTAAGTGGTAAGACACCACGGCAACTCTACTATGGACCTGAAAGGGTCCGATGAACCTCAGAGATAACTTTCCGCCACATCCAAATCACTGCAAACATCGTCGAGGTGAGACCCGTAGAATGATGTGGTCACCATCCTCGAACTTCTGAGGTCTCCATCTTCTATTGGCATAAGACTTCTTCCTACTCTAAGCAGTTTTCATCTGCTCCTAGATGATATGCAGCTTCTCCGTGGTAGGTTGTACCATCTCTGGTCCCACTAGTGTTGACTCCCTTGAGTCAGTCTAGCCCAAATGTGATCTGCAAAGTGGCTAGATGCTCTGTCGGCTCACCTAGCAGTCGTATACCAGATCTCCTGCTGAGTGTATCTGCTACAACATTCCCCTTCCTAGGAGTATATATTATCTCGAAGTCATAGTCTTGGAGGAACCCTAACCAACATTGTTGTCTCAGGTTCATGTCCTTCTTAGAGAAGATATTCCTGAGACTCTTTTAATCAGAGTACTCTGTAAAACGTTTGCCCATCAAGTAATGTCGCCACATCTTTAAGGAGAGGACCACTACTGCTATCTCCAGGTCATGGGTAGCGTAGTTCTGTCATGTTGTATCAGTTGTCAAGAACCATAAGAGATAACTACTTGCTCATACATCAGGATAGATCTGAGTCTAGTCCATGATGTGTCGTAGTAGACAACCTACCATACACCCTCCTCTGGAAGCCTCAAGATGAGGGAACTAGTCGACTTCTACCTCAGCTCCAGAAAACTCTGCTGGCATCTCTCCAACCACACAAAGGTTTTCCCCTTCTTCTTAAATGATAAAAGTGGTGTTATAACTCTGGATAAATATGGCCCAAATCTCCGATAGTAACTAGCCAATCCTAGGAAACTCCGTACCTCCGTCACACTCTTGGGTGGCTCCCAAGAAAGTAACGCCTCAATCTTTACTAGATCCACTACAACTCCACCCTCCGATATGACATGTCCCAGAAAGTGAACCTCTTAGATACAGAACTGGCACTTCAAGAGCTTACCATAAATCTAGTGCTATCGAAGTGTGTCCAGTACTACCTGCAAATGATAGGCATGCTCCTCCTCAGTAGATGAGTAGATCAGAATGTCATCGATGAAGACTACTACAAAGTGATTAAGGTATGGGTTAAATATCATGTTCATGTGTCCCATGAACACTTCTGGAGCATTGGTCAGTCCGAATGGCATAACAAAGAACTTTTTATGGCCGTACTGGCATCTGAGAGATGTTTTCTATATATCCTCATCCCATAATCTGAGATGGTGATAGCCTGATCTGAGGTCTATCTTTGATAACCACCGTGATCCTTTCATATGATCAAAGAGTATGTAAATCCCTGAATGTGGGTACTTGTTCATCACGGTCACATAGTTCAGGTGCTGATAGTCAACACAAACTCTCAATATACCATCCTATTTCTTGGGGAACAAGATCAGGGCTACCCAAGGAGAAGCACGGAGTCAAATGAATCCCTTCCCCTACAACTCCTCCAGCTGTACCCGCAGCTCACGAAGCTCTGCATGATCCATCTGATATGTTGGTGTGGATATCAGTGTCATACCAGGGTACAAGTCAATGTAAAAGTTTACCTCTCTATGAGGAGGAAGACCCAGAACATAATCATGGAAGACATCCACGTACTGGTCAATAACTACAGGATAGCTTGGACTCTCTACATCAACCACTCTGAGGGAAAGTCTATCCCACTAATGAGTGATCGGCTTCACTATCATCCAGATAAGTCTATCCTATGCTGAAAAGGCTCCATTATCACCGGTGAAGGTAATCCTAGTCCTATCCGTGCAGACATACCACACTTTGTGACTAATACAGTCAATATGAGCGTGGACTGTAGATAACCAGTCCATACCCAAGATGACGTCATAAGGCATCGACGCCGCTACTAGGAGATCCCAACCGAAGCTCTCTGCTCCTAGAGTAAGCTCACACTAGTTAAACCAGTGTGTAATCATCGAATCCTCTCTCGTAGGAGTCTCTAGCCTTAAGGATCAAGCCAATGGCTCCATCGGAATCTCCGAGCTCCAAAACAAGGGAAATAGAAATAAAAGAATGTCTGGAACCCGTGTCTATAAGTATTGTAGCTAAGGTGGAGTATACACAGATTGTAACTTGTTTCATATCCAGATCTCCATGATCGTAGGCCTCAGATGCTTGAAGACGAGCTCTCCCCTGTCCACCTACTCCCTGTGGTCTGGGCGGACCACCTAGTGGTGGTGGCACTAACATCTCGAATCATCACCCATCTCCAGCAGCACGGTCATCTCCTCTACCATGTCTGCTTGCCCCCAGTGGACCTACTTGGTTTAACCTATGTCTCTGCCTAGCCGGTCCTTCGACCATCTGCTGATTATCCATACGGCGGGTCGGACAGTCATGAGGCATTTGACTCTGCCCGCCGCATGCGTAACACTGCCTGATCCTAGCATGAAAATCTCTGCCTCAAGTGCCCCACACAACTGACCCTGAGTCATGCAGCCATCTGACTGTAGGTCTGGTCCTCTTTAACCTATGTGACATTTGTCTACTGCTAGCTACAAAAGACTCGGCTATGTGACAACTGGTGGTAGTTATCGCTGCTGGTGACTGCTCATCAAGGAAACTCTCCACTAAGATGGATCTCTCTCACAGACCGCCTGTTTCAGGATGCTAAGAGAAATCATCGAAGCATTGATCTACTATCTGAGTCCTTACTCAAAGGCCCGGGCCCGGAAGAATGGGTCCCGAACAATATTAGTGGAGTAGCATGAGAGGTTTGTGAACCTCAGTGAGTACTGAGCTACAGTCATGCTTCCCTACTACAGATGAAGAATCTCCTGTATGTGCATTGCACAAAGAGTTTCTAGGACAAACTCTTCCCGAAACATGCTCTAGAATTCTACCCAAAGAAGTGTCACCTCATCATGAACCTGGATCATCAAGCTCCACCATCTTCCTGATGCTGCCTATAGAAGGATGGTAATAAGGATGACCATGAGATCAGCTAGAGTCCCTATCAGTCGGAAGACTCTCACTACATCCTCCAACCAATCCTCAACAGGCTGTGGGTCCGTCTCTTCCCAGAACCTGGGTTGCCTCTAGCACTGGAACTCATGCAACGCGCCCAAGTGGGATGCACCCTCTACTTCTGGGGCCAGTGGCATCGGTGGCCCAGCGGGTAATGGTATCTCTGGTGCCTCTTCCAGTGCCTCTACTGAAAGAGGGACCTGCACCGAGGTCTCATCGCTCGGTGGGATATCAGTGCGTACTACTCTTGGAACCCTAGTTGGTTGTCTATGTGGAGACATCCTGAAAAGAAACAGGCACACCACGGTCAATAAGTTATACCTGGTGAGCTGACTCAAAGAGATCACAATGAAAACTCTTCAAAACACACATGCAATCATTGTTTTCGTGCACTGAGTCAGAAATCAGAAGTCAGGGTCCTGGTGTATGGATATGTCGACCATCACACCAACACTGTATTCCCTAAAATGTTAACCACACTCACTATACGTAACCCCATTTCCATTAAAAAGAAATATTAGTGTCCTATGTTCTATGGTAGAACCGACTCATCTGATACCAATTTTTCACAACCCATCCCCCGAGGCCCGTTCCGTGACTACCCCAAGCCAACCTTCCATAGGACATGGGATGGAAACTACCACCGAAGGCATATTCTCTAAAACCAAGAAAACATTGCCTTTATAACCTGTAAACACACGTAACCAAGCACACAATAGGATACGAACTCAAGAAAACTATATAGTAAACAAGTGAGTAAAATGTGTAGAAAGGGTTCATAATACAATCCAAACTAGAAAGTACAAGGTGAATAGGAAAGTACAAGATAGATGATAGGTGAAAAGAAGCTTCTGGATTGTCCACCATAATTTTTACTTGATGGGTAGGTACAACTCACGAATGCCCGTCTCTGTAGTTCACCTCTTCTAACATCCACCTCTGAGCTACCTCCAGTCCCGGTACTCTCGTCCTCAGTCAGTGTTGTCTATCATCTGCACCATACACAATAGGGTGTGGGAATAGCCCATGCATGGGTGAGTATAACGATACTCAGTAGGGAACCTGAGACCCTCAATGTCTCACAAAATCCACCACGGATAAACCACAGAACATGGGATCAACTGAAAACCATACTAAGGTATATGCACATACATATACTTAAGTTATCAAGTAAACCCATCTCAATCATGAACAAAAACACAGAGTCCAACTCAAAAGACCAAATATTAACTGTTCCACAAAGAAAGGATTACCACGAAGGTAAGTACCACACAGGTACACCACACAGAAGAATACCACCAAGGTATTACCAAGAACGAAAGTACCACACAGGTACTGACTCAGTTAACACGAGGTATAACTTAGGTACGATAGTAAAGATGATTATATATAACTATAGAATCATCTTACTCCATTAAGAGTCAGACCCACGAAGGATCCTAAATCATCATCTGACCCATACAGGATTTCTAGGTGATGAACCACACAGTATCACTCAGTATTGACCCACACAGGATCACTCGGTGCTGATCCACACAGGATCAATAGGTGATGACCCACACATGATCACTCAATGATGACCCACATAGGATCACTGGGTGCTAACCCACACAGGATCCCTCTTTATTCTTCATGTCACAGCCAGCTATAGGGTTCTCGTACTATGCTTGCTCATCTCCGAGAGAGTTCGCTCCTTATGCCTCATGTTGATACTCCAACTATCACGAAGTCACATGAAGAGGTATTTCAATGGACCTCCACATCATATGGTTCTCAATGAAATAGACGATGTGTCAATCAGATGCATGATATGTTAGTTATTAGCCTTTTAGTCCCAAGGGCCTAGTTGGATTCGTGCTCGATCCAACCCGACTATTCCCCAAATTTAACCAAATCACCAGTGAGGTATACCAAAGAGACTGTCTCACTCCATGGTTTACAGTACCGCTGACGGTTTGTCAAACGGACATCCGATGCAAGTGTTATGGCCAAAAGAGCGTAAATGGGTCAAAGTGGGTCCGGGTCCATTCTGACCCGGTCGGACCGACCCGGCCCATACTGGGCAGACCATCCTATGACACACGGAGGGATACAAGGTCCGTGTGGCGGCGAGACAACAGGGTAATGTCCCTGGGGGCCACCGAGGCCACGAGGGCCACCGACAATGGAGGCCGTGAGGCGGCACGGAGGCCGCAAGGGCTGCAGACAGCAGAGGCCATGAGGGAGGAGGTCGTGGGGGCCGCGGTCGGCAGATGCCATGAGGGTGGAGGTCGTGGGTTCCGTGGGTGGTAGATGTCGCAAGGGAGGTGCAGAGGCCGTGGGGTCCACGAATTGCGGAGGCTGCACGGGTGGCGGGGTGGCAGAGGCCGCGAGCGGTGGAAGCTGAGGGTAGTGTGGAGGCCGTGCGGTGGCGCCGTTGTGCTGTCACATTCATCATGGATGGCGGTGGTTCCAGACGCTGTTCTCATTCCCCGCCAAGGTTGGATTTCGTCCTCCTCCATCACTAAGAACACAACAAGAAAAAAAAGATTTGCAGAGAGGTCAGGCCATGTTTGTTTGGCCCGCACTCTCTGCATTAGAGCGGTAGCAAGCAGCTATAATCCCTTACTTATTTTATTATGAATTATCAAGAACGGGTAAGGGGAATAAATTCAAACAACCACCCTAAATCATTTTTTGACGATGATGAGGAGGGATAGACTGACGTTGGTGGAATCAAGGATTCCTCTATCATCAGTTCGTTCGTTACTAAAGATGTTCCTCATTGGAATTCTTCGTTTGTAGAAGTGTTCTTCGTTGGAGGATGTGTTCTTCAAAGTTCTCCTCTTGCCAACCCTTTCCTATCAATTCACCAAAATGAAAAGATTCCCACATAATAGAATATGTTGTGTAATTTAAAAATGTAAAAAATTAGGTTGGCTTAATTAATTAAGGGATAGTTGTCATAATTAATCAAAGGGGGATGGCACAATTAAAGTGGGGGAAGATCAAGAGGCTTCCCTATATTTAAGAGGTATTTTAAGGGGGTTTTAGTCTTGGGTGGTCCCCACCACCATAAACCATGTGATATTTTAGTTCAGGTGGTCCCCACCTCTATAACCTCACATGGGTGGTTTAGTTCTGTTGGTCCCCACCTCTCAACATCCTCATGGGAGTTTCAAAATAAAATAAAATGTTACACAATTTTATTTTATTTTATTCCTTCACGAAAAACCCAAAAAATAACATTCACCCTCAACCAACTGTCGTCGAGGTGAAAGTCTCTTTAAGAGAATATTGGCGATGCGAGTTCAATGGTGTCCTAAGATTTCAATTTCGAGCACCAATTGAAAAGTTAAAAAAACTTCTCACACTTTTACTGAATGTACCCCAAAAAAACTTCAAAAATTCATTCCGGGCACTCCGAGCCTCGGAATCACGCACCGTCAATTTTCACGGACTCGTAAATTTCCCATTTAATTAAAAAAATATATGGAAATCCTAGGTATTTACAGTTTTTGAACGAAATGTGAATAAAGGTATTGGATAAGGATCATGTTGTATTATTTTGATAGATCTTGGTTGAGCTAAAGGGATTAAGTGGTTTGGATTAGTGAGAAAAGGTAGTTTTCTTTTATAAGTTAGGTGGATGGAAAGCTTTTAAATACATGATACTTTATTATAGAAAATGTATCTTACTCAAGTAATGTGACTAAAAAATAAGAAATATTAAAATATAATAGGTTTACGGTGGAAATAAAATCAAAAAAAAACAAATTAAATCAAGTGTTTTAGGATAATTTAAAACATACCTCTTAACCTAACCCCCATGTTAACTTTTTTTAAACCCTAATCACAGTGCTAACTTTATACCATTGTTACTGTTCATTATGACAAAAAATTATATTGATATTATTATCTAATATTAATTATTATAATTCTAAATATTTTATCCATTTTAATATATTCAATTTCTAAAATTTTCAGAAATTAATTCTATTTTAAATATGCACGATGCGATGAAACAATTTTTAGAAAAAATTCATTTTTCAATCATAAATGGAATTTAACTTAATTATATGAAAATTACCCACTATTATATTAACATTAATTTATTCAATTGAAAAAATTATCTAAAAATTACATTAAAATAATTCATCAATAGTTATTAATTTAATTTTCTAAATAAAAATACATTGTTTATTGAAAAACTGTTTTCTAAAAAAGAACTATTTTCACCTTCAAATGATTTTATCTTCACATATAACCACTTGATAATCAATGTATGATTAATTTTTTATTTTTTACATTCAATAAAAATATATTTTAGCAAAATAATTGTTCATTAGTGATAAAGGTATATAATATAGAGAAAAATACAATAAAAAAATCATCTTTTAAAATAAAATTATTTTATTTTTCACATTTAAAATTGAGTACCTATTTCATCGGAATTGATCAAGACTTGTTCATTAAGTAAAAATATTATACATATTTTTTCATAATTTTGTTAGTACTATTGATATCCATTTATCCAATAGCTCTGTTATAACAATCACTTTTATGAATACTATATAGCGGTTTGTTTAAACATAGTGTTGCATTTAAGGAAAGCTATTAAACACATAAAATTTTTTAGAGATAAATATATCATAAAATATTAGGGTGTTACATTTCCCCCCCTTATAAGAATAATTTATCACTTGAAATTCCAATACTTTGATAAAAATGAATAAGGATACTACATCCCCAATGCATCTTGAAGTTCCCAGATAACTTCTGAAAATTTATTGTTTTTCCACAAATCATTGACTATGTGAGTGGTATTATTCCACAAATATTTCTCTGTTAAATACATAATATATACTGGTTGTCACTCAAAATAAATATGATGCTCCAGGGGTGAAACTGATATGGTTAGTACATGTAAAAGATCTGGTATTTACTTCCTCAAAAGTGATACAGAGAACGCATCATGAACTTGAGAGAGGTTCCGTGGAATAACCAATTGATGAAATACCATATTTATGTGATCAAGAATCCCAAAGGGACTAATATTTTTAGGGATATACTTTAATTTATTTATAAATATCATAAAATTATTACATGGAAATATTCTAAGGAATACCTTATCACTAAATTTGAACTCTATATATTGTAGATGATTGTTAGTATAATACTTCTGTCAACTCTGAGCTTTCCAAATATTATATTGAATGACTTAGGCGTTCTCTACCATTTCCTTATCTATATTACATCCCAATATATTTATTCATCAAACTTTATACCATCATTTTATAGATCCATTCTTCTTATCATAAAGGGATTCATCTATATCCATTTGAATGCTTGAGTGAAAGATATTATTGTAAGAAAACTCAACTATATGAAGGTGTTAATCCCAACCACATTTTAAATCCATATAAAAATCTCAAGAAATATATTCTTGGGATAGAATGGTCCTCTAAGAATACAAATCTTAATAAGAATGATATATAATGATAAATGTCATCTTTTTATTCAAACATTGTTGAATAATTCTCTATAACTTTATGGTAAACATCATATCATGATCAGATACACTAGAATGTGGTACCATATGAATCCTTTCCATTGACTTAGTGTATATCCCACAAATTTTATCAAGAGAGAAATTTTCTCTAACACCAATGAAATGTACTGACTTTATAAGGCATTTGACTGTAACCAAATAATATTATGGCATTTAGGTGTTTTGGAGGGTCTGATAATGTAATAAATAGTGATGTTTTCCCATTACCATTATGGTATGGATAATTATATAAAATGGTTGGGTAAGGGGAACTAAAAAGATAAAAAGAAACATGTAAACACACACATGCTGGAAGCTGGGGAGACTCAAACCTGAGACCTCCCCAACACCCCACAAGGCCCTCTTACAATAGTCTGGGCCCTTGGGGAATTCTAGTATGGGTAATGGTTGTATATTTCCCTTATATTTCTATCTCTCAAACTTAAATTTATAATATAAAAAGAAACAAAAAAATATATTATGAAATATACCTTTTTATGTTGTTCCACCATAAATTATCTTTCATATCTCTATAAATCTTTATACTTCTAGCATGAATAGTGAATTATGAACAATGAGCTTTATCCAACAACTCCTTATTCAAAAATGGAATTTATGGGAAAAATACCAAGTTCTTGAACCTTATAATTCTATCAAAATCATGGTTTAACTTAAGTTCATTCTTCAACTTCTTATATATTTTTTCATCTTCCTTTTTCACCACTTTAATCCCCACATGGATGGATAGTTGAACATTAATCTCAGAAAGATATTATTTTACCCTTTTATTTTGATTTCAAGATCCAAAATTTGTAAATATATAAGTATTTGATCTCTTTCAATCCTCACCATTGAAAAAAATTCACAGTCCTTCTGACTCATAGCATCAGACACCATGTTCGCCTTCCTAGGTTGGTAATGTATTGAATAGTCATAATATTTAATTAACTCCAACAATCGCCTTAGATGAAAATTAAAATCTTTTTTGTGAATATATAATTCAATATTTTATGACCAATATATATATATATATATATCACACCTTTCACCGTATAGATAATTCCATCATATCTTTAATTCAAAAATTACCCTTGAAAAATCCAAATCATGAGTAGGGTACTTTTAATTATAAATTTTCAATTCAAGAGGGTAATAATCTATCACTATATCATTATGAATGAGGAATCATCCCAGTAGTTTCTTTAATACATCATTATAGATCAAAAACACTTATCTAATTATGGGTAGTGTGATAACAAGTGCACTTACCAACATTCTTTTCATCCCCTTGAAATTTTCCTCCCATTCATCTTTCCAATGGTACTTGTATCCCTTATAAGTCAACTTGGTTATTTGATTTGATATCCATGATAAATTTCTTAAAAATCATTGAGAGTCACCAACCAACCCAATAAATCTACAGGTATCAGTTTCCATGTTTGGTATGGCCTCTTGATCAATAATTTCCATATTTTAAGAATCTAGTGATATACCACATCCTGAGATTATGTGACCAAATAATAAAACTTTATGTAGCCATAATTCACACTAGCTATGTTTGGTATATATATATTCAATTTACTAAAGCTATTAAACACAATAATCAAATGATATTCATGTTATTATTTTATCTTGGAATATATAAGAATATCCTCTATAAATATTCTACAAATTAATCAAGGAAATCTATAAAGAATATTTTTATTAAATCCATTAATGTAACAAGGGTATTAGTAAGTCAAAATAGAATTAATATAAATTAATAATGTTAATACCTTGTACGGAATGTTTTTTTGGGTATATCATCCTATTTGACTATTAGCTAATGATATCAAGAATAAATATTAATATAGGAAAAATACTAATCTCCTCATAATTGATCAAATAGATCAACGATATGTGGAAGAGGATACTTGTTCTTAATAGTGATATTATTAAGTTCTTAATAATTAATGAAAAAATTAATTGAATCATCTTCATTATTAATAAAAAGAATAGGTTCACCCCAGGGTGATGTGTTAGGGAATATAAATCCCTTAACAAGATTATCCTATAGGTTCTTCTTTAATTCCTAAAACTCAATCAGGGAAATTATTTCTGGATTCTTTGAAATAGGTGTATCACCAGGTATGATTTCTATTGAAAAGTAAAATTCATTATTTTGGGGAATAATTGGAAAATATTTAAGAAATAAATCATAATATTCTTGAACAAAAGTAATATATTCAATGTTGAGTTTCTCCCTAACAATTTGAGACAAATATACCTCATTAATCGATAGTAAGATTCGTAAAATAGAAGTAATTTCCATTGGAAGTTCCTATTCATCCTCAAATCCAAATACAATAATAAGTTGATTTAGAATATCAAATTTCACGTCCATTCATCAACAATTGATATTGGATCTATATAAATATATCCAATACATGACCAAAATAATATCAAGTTGAACTATATTGATAATAACAATATTTTCAGGAAGTATATTCCTAAAAAAATATATTAGAGAGGAGCTATACACATGAGATGCGATCATCATACAATGAAGTGCTTTCAATAAAAAAATAAATAGCTAATAATTAAGGTAGTAATGTGATACAATTAGAAAATTATTCAAATATAAAAGGGGGGGTATATCTAGACCCCAATAATACATTTTTAGTTATAGAGTGAATTGTAAGTGTACCTTTCACCACTTCATTCTTGTGACCCACTTAAACAATTTTGATCGCAAGATATTCCCCTTCATCTCTTATATTAAGAGGATTGAAATGAAGATTATCATAATTACCCCTTATATTTATCCACTAATTGATTAATTTTTATAATCCTCCAAATTATATAATTGGAGTGTTGGGGGAACATTCGGTTTATATTTCTCTTTGTTCATTTTATTGACTAGCCTCTTCACATTACTTCATCAATATTTTTATTGATGGAGTTCTTTCACAAACTTAAAATATTTACAATAACCCTTATGGAAATATCCTACTTAATTACTTCTACACTTTTAGAATGAAGGATGATTAATTCTCTTTCCTTCGTGGGTCTTATTATTATAATTCTCTCAAAATTACATATTTTTCATATTTTCACCCAAATCATGAGAACAATGAGAGTTTATAATCTTCATATCTAGAGTAGAAAACATTTAATAATTTATTTATATATATAAAAGTCTCTTATATGTAATTCATTTTAGATAATTGGTTTTAATCCATTAAATAATTAGTTAACATTACTTTCAGGGTCAACAATAAAACCTGATGTGTGCCTTCATAGTTTTGTGAAAGTTTCCTCATAGGTACTAATAAATTCATCACCCAACTACTCCAATTATATAAATTACCTCTCTATTTTAGTGTGAATATTTAAAGGAAAATATTTATTGAAAAAATAAATTTTTAAACTCTTCCCATGACATGAAGTCAATTTCTTCCTCTTGAATCATATTCTTGATAAGAGTCCACCATTGATCAGATTCAAATTACAAATGATAAGTAGCTAAAATAACATCCTCATGTTCTTAGAATTAGAGAATAGATAATATCTTCTCTTTATAATTGATCTATTTATTGATTGTAAGTGGATTAGAGGAACCACTGGGGGAAGGTTTCTGTTTCCACATAAAAGTATCAATGGTGATTTTTTCCATCCTTTGTTCATTTGGAAGTTCATCATGATTCATGTTATTTTTCATATATAAAGAGAGTTAGGTGAGTATACCAGAAGGATTTCGTATCCTAGTTCTCATTTCATTTGATTTCTCATGAGGAATTTCATTGTATTGTCCATCACATTCATTGTTCACATGATTCTTTATGGTTCTATCCACTGACTAAAACTTAAAGGATTAGTGTGAGTATAAGACATCAATTATAAGAGTAAGAAATCATATGATTATGAAAATCATTATTACCTTGTCCCGAACTTTAACACCTTCTATAAACCAATGAAACTTTAAGTTAATCTCAAATAACTATGGATTATTATTTTTTGTCATATATTTTTTCATCTCATTCCTCATTATGGTTCATAATGATAATGTGAATTAACCAAATCAAATCCATTAGGAGTTGAAAAATAGGTCTGTAGTTACTAATATTTTCCCTGAACCATGTGAAGATTGAGTTAATACTTAAAAAACCATTTTAGGGTTTTTACCCCTCGACATATATGTTTCAGTTCATGCATCCACCTATTTGTATCCAAATAGGGATTTCATTTCTCATATGGAACAAAATCTCAACTTTTAAAAAATTAGGATTTTACCCTATAATTAAACTGATACATATGATTTTCACCAATTTTTTCTAACCCTAATCTCTAAAAATAAGTAAAACCAACTTTTATAACAATTGAGGTGACCAAATAATTTCAATTATAAATTTTACATTATTATAGATTAATTTATAAAACATCTCATAATAATAACCTCCCTAGAACCATGAAGGTTTAACGTTTGAGGAGACTAGATACATAATTAACTTATTTCATGAAAGATCTTCAGGATCTCCCACAAATTTCTTCTTAAATAGTTCTTAGACATACCCTATTTAAAACCTTTCTTCATAACCCATGGAAAAGTAAACATAAAAAAATGATGAGCATAGATTCTCAATAATGGTAAATATAAAAGATTCCAATTAATGATGATAAGTGGGCATAAGACAGGCATAAGGGTAAGATAACTTGATCCAAACCTACCAAATTCATACCTAGTCACTTAAATATTATTAATCATGATTCATGGAATTAGGATTTTTCATAATAAAATACATAAGTCATAAGAGTCTGTAATCATCAATAATCAAACATGATCCATGTCAACATATCATTAAAATAATAAATAATTTGGTCACATACACATAAGTATATAAAATCATTTCCTTTGTTAAGGATCACTACGAAGACTATTATAGTGGAAAAAGTCCCATATTGGATTGGATTCACTCCAAATTTCATCGTTTCCTTAGTCAAAGTTCACTACCATGACTATCATAGTGGAAAGTGTCCCACACTAAATTGGTTCACTCTCCATTTCAGTTTATATTACCTCGTGAGACATAAATAATTACCTAATTCATTAGAGGTCTATATAATTTTGGGCTTGTCCATCACATAATAAACACTATACATAAGTGTTCCAAAATATCATTAAAAATTCACCATTTCTTCATATAATTACTCATGGGAAATAAATTTGTTTCATAAACACTTCATCCTAACATAGTCATAATCTATCTGAAGAAAAGAAGTGCATAATATCATAAAAACATTCTTCATTTCATCATAACTAAATTAACCTATGGGAAAACAACCATTTTCATAGAACCACCCTTTAAACATCATCTTTATAATCCATATAGAGAAATAAATTGGATGATATCATATGATCATATCCCTAGTGAATCATAATAATCTTTAAAGGATGTTTACATAGATGAAAAACGCATTTAAAAGAGCATTTGAGCATTTATTTGACAATAGGGAAAATATCATTTTCATTCGATATCATTAATAAATAAAAAATACCAAAATATTGAGAAAAATATTTTATTTTAAAATAACCATTGAAAAATTTAAATTAATATTCAAATAAAATAATAGACATAATGGTAGTAAAATCATTCATGTCATATACATTAATATAGATCATTCTTTTCATTGTTTTGTAAAAAGTCACAAGTGAGTCGTATGTAAAACATTTGAAAAGATTACTTTTAATAATTTGTAAAGAAATTAAAATTTAGTAAAAATAAAATTTCTAAAATATATATTTATAGATAAATACTTCCATATAACATTTTTAAAGAACATGGACATGGAGGAGAAAGAATCTCGACTAAAAACAAAGAAATTAGGTCATATTTTCTTACAAATTTTTTCTTATTAATTTTAAGTAATGAAGAGAATAAAATAGAACAAATAATTTAATATTAAATAAATAAACATAGTATAATAAAATATATTTATTTTAAGGATAATTATTTTATAATTTCACTCAATGAAATTTTAACAGACACTCCCAAAAAGAAATGATATTATAACATAAACCTATACCAGTTTGGAAACTATTAAATCATAAAACAATTGAAAGAAATAACTTAATATATAAATTTATATATTTTTAATACGAATATATTAATGAAATAATATATTAAATTTTAATTATATACACTATATAAACACAAATAGGTGTTTTACATGGAACATATCATAGTGAAACAATATTGAGATAAAAAACCCTCATCTCAAGTCCCATATTTCTTCATAAAAGTTAAAAAATAATATATGATAAATATTTATTATTTATAAATATATTATAGAACCATATTAATACATAAAATAATATATATCATTCCTTTATAATTTCTAATTACCTTTTTATTAACCATTCTTCACTAAAATTTAAAATTGGGTGAAAACTGGTACATTTTCCAGGCATGTTTCGTTTCAACGGTTCTAGTCCTTGCACCTTGTTATTGGTTTCATAATCTCCATAATATTAATACGGTAATAATTATAATATTTATTCATTTTATACACCTTTTTAACTATCCATATAAGGTGGGGATGAAAAATTACTTAAATCACTCCATAGAGATGATAGTTTGTATGTACTCATGAGTGATGTTTCAACTTTTCGATGGATAGAAAAAGAGAAAATTAAATTATAGATAAAATTTATAGAATAGTAATTATATCATATATATCATATATATTCATTGAATTTATCGTTATGATCATCCATATAGTGTGGAAATGGAAAATGAATCACATCACTTTACGGAGGTAGTAGTCCACACATACACATGAGTGATATTCTTGTTTTTCAATAAATGGGGAGGAGAGAGAAAATTTATATAACATTAATATAAAAATATAATAATTGTAAAGATACATATTCTATTATTTTAATATGGTTATAAAATATTTGGATATGGTTTAAGGTGAAATAAACAAGTAAAATATTGGTAAGAACATACACATCTTCATCGAGTATCTTATTTTGAAAAGAAATTTAAGGATTATTGGATGGGTCTTTTAAATATTTATAAGGTTTAATTTGATTATTTTATTTTATTTATAACTTTAACTTATAATATTTTATTCTTTGGCATTTTGGATTGACTTTACTTGAGTAAGACATTTATTTTATAGTAAATTTTCAAGTATTTACCATCAATTGATCCCTTATAAAATAATATTAATTATTATAATTATAATTATGAAATAAATTCTACCATTTTAAATTCCCAAAATTTTCATAAATTAACTCTATTGTAAACACGCAAAACACGACGAAATAATTTTTTCGAAGAATGCATTTTTCAATCATAAAGTGAATTTACTTTCATTCATTCCTAGTAACCACCATTATATGAATTTTAATTTAATTCCTTAATATATTATCTATAAATTACATTCAAACCATTCAATAATAATTATTAATTTAATTTACTAATATAAAATACATTTTTACATAAAAATGTTCTTCTAAAAAATAAATCCTTTAACATTCAAATGATTTTATCTTCAATTTTAGCCAATTTATAATCTATGTTTGAATAATTATTCATTTTTTATATTTAATGTCAACAAATATCATCAAAATAATAGTTTATTAGTGATAAAAGTACATAATATATAGAAAAATACAATACTTAGAAAAAAATATTTAAACATAAAATAATATTATTTTCAGCATTTACAATTTATTGAATATTTATGAGGAATTAATTAATAAATTTTCATTAAGGAAAACATTAATGCATATTTCTTTATAATTTATTTAGTCTCATTTATACCTTTCAATCCAATATGTAGGTGATAACAACCCATTTTAAGAATAGTGCATCATAGTTTGATTAAAATCGACGTTGTCTGTAATGTGAGATATCAAATACGTAAAATTTATTTAATGATAAATATATCATAAAATATAATGTATTTATATGTATGAATTTATCCTATTTACGTTTCCTACATATTTAGAGGTGAATAATAAAATATAGGTTATCGAGAGGAGACATGCACAACTGGGATCCTCTTGGGAGGGTAATAATTAGTACTTCCCAAAGGGAAGAGGTCTATAGGAAGGATATCAGATGTCGGGGCGGTCAAGTTTCAGACTAGGGGGCTATTAATATCAAACCTATTATTATTATTTATCCAGAGTATTCTGCTCCCATGAATCCACCAAGAGTTATATGATGGTGTGATTCATTTTTGGTGGTTGTGACCATCTATAATATCAGTGCCTTACCAATAGTTGGGATTATCATGGAATGGGAAGTCAAATTATTCATATGACTCATTAGTAGTTTCCTCTTAGTATGTATCAAAATCTAGGATAGTATGCTTATATTCTAAAAAGAAGATATGGAGATGGTATTGGTATTGGTCATCCCCGTGATGTTCCCCATCTATAGGGAAATAGGGTTAAGCTTATCCAAAAATGTTTTCACTAGAAGGGGATATAGGGAAAAATATCAAAATATGGATAGTTTCATTTAATGAAAGTGTTGGCATGAGAAATGATAGATATTGTTCGAGTAACTATCTACTTATCATCTAACTGGGACTCTGATTTATTTAATTTTGAAATAACATATTATTTTATCCCTCCCAACTTTGTCCATGCCTTCAGACTTAGGGGGATAAGCTTAAATTGTCCCTGATTTTAACTTAGACAATTAAAAGTAAGTTTGATTGGTTTAATGTGTAACAAGATTGGGAGATAGTGACGAGGAAACAATAGTTATCAAGGGATTTATTTTTTAATCAAATATAGCCATATTATTTTATTCTTGGCATATATTAGATGTATTCTAGGGGGAAATAATTTATTATTCTTATAGTAGGGTCGTGTTCTATGATGTGGTATGCTGGCATGTGGTATTCATTGGTGAGAAGGGTTTTCATATCGGTCATAGATTCTCAAATCCCCTATTATTATAGGTAGTAGCATTGATGTTGGATTTAGTATTAGGTAAATGAAGTAGATTTTCCTTGAATTTGAAGGATTTTACATATGATTTCCCAGAGAAGGTTTTGACACTACCCCTTGATGCAATATGAAGTTCGAGATAGATTTGAAACCTAGTGTCCCTATAATTTTGATGGATCCATTTCGAATGGAACCTTCAGAGCTATGGGGGTTGTGGATTTAGGTTGATGATTTTATGTATAAGGGTTTCATCTATCCCATTGTGTTATTTGAGGGGGAGTCTCTGGTATTATTTTCGATTAAGAAAGGTTGGGCTAGGAGGTTGTACATAGACTATTTATGGATATATTTGGTTACTATTAAGAACCATTACCCCCTACCGATTATAAATGATCAATTTGACTAATTAAAGGGAGTTGGCTAAATCTCAAGTATTGATTTTTGATCTATATATCACCATATGAGATGACATGGGAGGATATCCCAAAGACATACTTTATATTCCATTATGGATACTTTGAGTTTGATGTTATGTAATTCTGTGTCATGCTACAACTGTTTTTATGGGACTCATGATCTCAATGTTCTATGAGTTTTTATATTAGTTCATAGTAGTGTTTATCAAATACATTATCATCTACTCAAAGATAGAATCAGAATAAACTAAGAATATTATGGATAATTTTTAGGTACTTAGACACTCTCCAATATATGGAATTATATCCAAGTGAAAATTATGGATGTTTTAGATAAATTTCCTTATAAATGTGGTGTCCCAACAGGGGATGAAAATTAATCTTCAAAATATTATGGGATTTGTTTCTTGGTAAGAACCAAATATTATTACAGAGGTCTATATTTTCTTTAGTATCATAAGATACTATCAAAGGATCATGTCTAAATTCTTTAAAAACAACCCATATACTAATATGAATAAAAAGGACTAGGTTTTCTTATGGAATGATCAACATGATGTATGTTTCAACTACCAAAAGAAGAGGCTGATCAGTGATCATGTTCTTCAACTACCATAGGATGTATTTATGTTTGAGGATTTCTATTATGATTCTCACCTGAATTTAGGATTCATATTTATGCAATGGTGTGGGATGATTTAATATCGGTCTAGGAAGTTACTTCTTAATGAGCATAACTATGCCACCCATGATCTTCAGTTAATGGTAGTGGAGATTTCCATGGAGTTTTAGTGGAATTACCTCATCAACAATCACTTTATAGTCCTCATATATCATAAGGAACTCAGATTTATTTTCTATCAATAGTAACTGATTCCATATCAGTGGTGGTGGACAGAGTTATTTCAAGACTATGACTTTTAAACCCCTTACACTAGATGAAGGGAAAGTAGTTGTTGATGAACTGTGTAGGAATTCATGAGTATATTCTATTCTGGAGTCTCAGGATCCTCAGTGGGTGATGGAGGAGATTTGAGTGATGAAACTTTATGTAGTGGTGGTTGATAGAATGGGGTTTTACTATATTATAGTATAAATATTCTTGAACTAGTGTTTTTAAAAGTCTTAGTGGGTAATATCAATGGCTGAGGTGGTGCAGGACCATGTCATTCATGGAGATTCTTAGAAAGGATGGTTGGAGGATGATCGACATCAAATGTTGTTCCAGGGGAGATTTATTATTCCATTGGTGATGTTATAGTACGTTATTTGTGAATTCCATAGCTTATACATGAAAGTTCATCAGGGTATATCTAATATGTATTATGTGTTGAAGATTTAATTTGGGTAGTCAAGGATGAAGCGATCAGTAGTAGAGTTCATATAGTAGCCTCTTTACTGTCAGTAAGTAAATGAAAAGCATAATGTTCTAGGTTTATTATTACATCCGTTGGATATTTTATAGTTGAAGTGAGAGGATATCTTGATGTATTTTTTCACTAGATTACCTCAAACCCAAGGGGGTGTGATGTTAATTAGGTGATAATGCATTCATTAATAAATTCAGAAAACTTCTTATAGATCAAAGAGTTGTGTGTTGTAGATATTATAGTGAGGTGGTATATAGAGTAAGTAGTGTGTCTTCATGAGGTATAAATAACCATAAGCACTTATCAATATCCTCATTTCATCTTTTGAGTCTATGGGGGTCTCCACAATTAATTTTCTCTCAACTGTCACATAGTACTACCTTCTTTCCTCAAATGGATAGGTAGATTAATAAAACCATTTCATCATTAGAGGGTATACTATAATCCTATATTCTAGATTTTCATGGGTTATATATGAGTCACCTACCTTTGGTCTAATTTTATTATAATAACAGTTACCACTCTTCAATTTGAGTGTCCCTATTTGAGGAGTTTTATGTATGACCTTGCATATCTTCATTGGGGTGGATGAAGGTTGTAGAGTCGGTGATCCTTGTACTGAATGAGGTGCAATATAATATCTAGAAGTTCTAAATGATTTGGGAGTTGATAAAGGAATAACATGAACTTATAAGTCTTATGATGACCAGAGGATGATATTTATAGGGGTTTAGGTTAAATACCTTATGTTCCTGAAGGTTTCTCCCCATCATATATAGTGAAGGTTTGGCTAATAGAGTAAGTTTTCTCCCCAATTTATTGAATTTTTTGAGGTGTTGGTGTGCATCAATGAGGTGGTGTATTGGTTGTCACATCTATTGCAGTTGGAATGGATCCATAATGCTTTCCATATTGCATAGCTTTAGTAGTATATTTATGATGAATCCCATGTCATTGATTAGTGAGTGTCGGATGTAAAGGATGATTAAAAATTTATGGAGTGCCCAATTAAGATTTAGGATCATTGGGAGAAGGTTTTTTTGGTCATGTTATTCCTTTTGTTTTAATTCTAGGGAGGCATAATGGCATGGAGAAATGTACTTGTGAATGTGAGTTACAAATGTGTGATCAATATCCATGTTTTTTTAACACATGTTTTGTTTGATGATGGGTTTTTTTGTGATGAATTTAATGAGATGATTGTTTATGGTTGTCTTTATTGTGGTTGATTATTTTGGTGATGTTGTATGCCATAGTTGTGTCATTATCAAGGATTGAGAGGTATATCTCATGGAACGTTCATGTTCAATGTTATTTTATTTCTACCTGGGTTATATTTTGATTCTTTTGGATGAGAATCATTTGAAAGGTATCTAATATAACATCTCAAATCTCCTTGGATAAATAATTTGTATTTTTTGGGCATTAGAGGTTATGGGAGGATATTGGAGGGAGATATAATCTATTGTACATGACATTTTAGTTGGTATAAAGTGGTCATTATATGGTCTTAAAAGTCATGGCTTGATGGGATAGCTAGAGAAGAGGGGGGTTCTATAGTTTGTGTGTCATGGTTCATGGTATGTATCACATAAATAGGGGTTCATAGGGGGATTTTTTCAAAGTAGAATTTTTACATTTGTTGGAATTACACTTACATAATACTTTTTTACTTTTATTTTTCCACCCTTTTCTAATTTTTTGGTCATAAAATAGAGGTTCTAGTCAAGGAATAAATGTTTCTTGAGGAGTTTTGAGGATTTAATTGAATGGTTTTTTTAGTGTGGCCATAGATACCATGACCTAGAGACATGGAAGATGATTCTGAGGGTTATGTATTTGGGATGACATCAAACTACGATTTTTTTATCATTATTGGACCTTTACTTGGTCTAATCATAATAAAATAAATTGACTATGACTTAAATGAATTGAGGAGGAGTAGATTATGGTGTGGATCTTAGAGAAAAGTTTCATTAAACCCAATCATGGTGAAACCATGGATTGTTGTGTCATGATGTTGTTGTTTATAACGCTTGTATAATTCAGAATCCCATCACAATTTTTATATTTTCCTTCAATCTCCTCAAACCCTAGGTGACCCTTTAGACACCCTTGAGTTTCATTTAATTAATGCAATATCTAAACTTAAATAGATCAATTTATAATGATCTTAAGTGATTTCCTCTAACTTCTTCTAGGTTATATCTCTGTTTTTTTCTTAGGAGATCATGTTAGTAGTGTTAGTTTGATTTGGAGAATGTTAGGTCATAGTCTTGATAAGTATTTCTATAATTTAGGTTATTGAATCTTACCTTGTATGATATTAATCTTGTTATCATCTATCCCTAACTTTATTCTTGTAAAATAGTTGTAGAGCTTCAGTTGAGGTAGGGGAATTGATAACTCTATTTTATTTTGTTTTTAATGTGGATGTAACATGAGTTTTCTTACTTTGGGTGGAGAGTAAGAATTTAATTAATAAAGGTAATGTAATGGAATAAAATTAATTTTGGAGAGTTGGTTTATTCACATGTTTTTAAAAATTTTCCATGCTATTAATTTATGTTATTGATGGATTTTTATGTGTTGTTATTGAAAATTATTGGTTTTTATGTGGTTATTATGTTGTGGTTGTGATTGTAATGTTAATATCACTGTTTTAAAAGGGTAATCACCTAAGTATGGTATAAAAAGGGTAGTCTAGAAAATTGAGAATTTAATAATTGTGTGTGTGTGCTGGCTACCAATGTTTTATATTAAAAATGAGATTATTGAAGTACATTTTTCTTGTAATTGTTTGTTTTTGGTGGTTTGTGTTATTATTGATATTACTATGAATTTTGTGTGTATTGTGGTGGTTTTTGTGCGGTTATTAGTATGTCTAGTTTTGGGAGTGGGATGTTTTTAGCAGTGGGGATGTCGTTGGTTTCTAGGGTTGGTATGGGAATATGTGTTTTTTTATGATAAGTGGTTGTATAGATGGATGCGTGGGAAAAGAAATTGTTGAGGTGTTTTTTTAGGTGCAGTGTGAATGTGTTATAGATGCTTGGGGTGTCGAATATAGATGTTAATGATTATTATGGGAATGGGTGTGGGTTGGAATGGAATAAATATTGGATACTAATGAAATGTTGGTGCTTTAAAAGAGTGGTTAATTGATATAATTACATGTGGTTAATGGATAAAGAACCGTTTTTTCATTAAATATGGAAATTTATGTCATAATAAATTTAACATGGTTGGTGAATTTTAAATAAATGGTAAAATGATGTGATTGGAACGAGACAATATTAGAATTTTTATGGATATTTTTTTTGGAAAAGTGGGTTGGTTATTGATTAAAAAGAAATAGATGTTGGTAGTGGAATATTGCAAGGATGTGGTGATAGTTATGGGTTTTAGTAATTTTTTTTGGTGTGATCACTTTTGGTTGGGCTTCTGTGTTGGTGAATTCAATTATGTATTTACTTATGGTTTTCATATAAACCCCAATCATGTCAGATAACCTTACAAATGACCAAATTTTTTGGGTCCCATGTATCTTCGCCAAACATCCAGGTTGGTGAGAAAATGGACGGCTAACTACACCCTTTTCCCCACTATCTCTTACAGATGTGGTACAACAGTTTTGGATTAAGTTTTATATGCATGTGTTGTGACAGAAATAAATCAACAACCGGATTGATGTGATGATTATGGTATGATGATGTGGTATATAGAGAGGATCATGCGTGAAAAGAGGATAGAATTAGGTTAATGTCCACCATGTTCACAATACCTTACTATTATGAAAGAGTGATGTGTGGTTGGAATTTTGATATATGATATGTGGATATGGATTTTTTATGTGATATATAGTTGTGTGGATATGTTTATGATGATATGGAAGGGATGAGAGTGATAATATATTTTTCATTGGATCCTGATAGAGACAAACCAGAGGAGAAGTGGTGCAGGGCACCCTCTTGAAATATTATTTGATACTATTTTTAATAATTGGATGTGATATTTGGGGAGAGATCTTCGATGAGGCTGAGTGATAGTTGACATGATAGGTGAGTGTTGGTTCTTCTATTTATTCACTAGGTCATTAGTATGCTTTTTTCACCTTTTTACAAGAGGTCTTGAGGAGGATTCTACTATGTATACATGTATTCTCACCCATATATATATAAATCTATTTTATAGGTTTATAAGAGGGATTTGGAAGTTGAGATAGATAATACCAACTCAAAGCTTGAGTTGTGGTTGGAGATCCTAATTAGGTGTCTATTTTAGTATTTTTAATTTTTAGGCATTGTATTTGTATGACATATCATATGTTATAGTTATTTTGGGATATTGGTTTTATTTATATTATGGAGTTTATTTGTGGTTAAAATTTTATATTCTTTAGAATTATGATGGCAATGAATTTCATTTTCATGTTTTATACCCTCAGTGTTAGTTTCAACCCATGACCTATTGGAGGCGGACCTCAGGGGTCACTCTTGTTTCCACTAAATTCCCAAGTTGGGTTCATAGAAGGAGTAGGTCATGATATCCTCCTTTCTAGGGAAATATTTTAGGAGTTTTTATTTTCTTATTTTGTTATCTGTCTTTATCTTTATCCTAAAATTCTTTAATATGGTTTTCCCTTCTCCACAAGTGAGGGTTTACGAATTTTTTTATGTAATATATATATATATATATTTTAATCATATATATATATACATTTATATGTATATGGAATTATATTTTTTAAAAATATTCTAATTTAAATATAAAAATATATAAATAATTTTTTTAATAAAATAGATTGTAAATTTATAATTTATATTTCAATTTGTAAAATTTATTAAAAATATTTTGAATTTAAATACAATAGAGTTATAATAATTATAAATATTATCATATATTTTTATTTAGTGTAAATATTTATTCATTTATATAAATTATAATAATTTTTGAAATATATCTAACAAAATTTAAATACATTTTATGATTATTAATATTTTTTATTATGCATAATACAGATATTATATATATTTATAAAATTAGTGATTATTAATATTTATATAATAATATTAGTTAATATAATATTTTTTATACATTATTAATTAATATTAGTTTATTTTATATATAAATAACAATAAAATTATATTTTACGCATTATATATAGTTAGATATACAAATTTAGGTGTTGAGTTCACATATTTAAAATATTTAAATAAAATTATTATTAAAATCATATATATATAATTAATATTATAAAAATTTATATAATTGTAAATTTATTATAAAAATTTTATATTTAAATGTAATTTTTAATATTTAGTCAATTACTTTTTAATATTTTTTTATTTTTCTTATTTATAAACTTAATTTCATTTATTCAATTTTTAATATTTTTCAATTTATTCCTTTATTAATATTTTTTATTTTTTTTTATTTATAAATATTTAATATATGGAATATGATTTTAATTTATATAATTAATATTTATTAATATTTATTTTAATATTTTTTGTATTTAAATTTTTATTCAATAATTATTTATTTCGTTTTAACTAGAAATTCATTGCGAATCTTTTGTATTCAAATGTAATTTTTAATATTTATTAGTTTTTAATATTTTATTAGCTTATATAATTAATATTATTTATTCATTTTTAATGATTTTTAATCCCCTCTTCATAATATATATTATTTTTTCCTTTTTAATATTTTTGTAATTTATACCTTTTTTAATATTTATTTATTTTCATTATAAATTAATTTTATAATTTTTAATATTCATTTTTATATAATTAGTATTTTATTTTAGATTTTAAATATAATTTTTCATTTTAAATATTCAATTCATATGTATTAATGTTTTTAAGGAAAAAACTTTATGCATCAACATTAAAGTTAGCACTAATAAACCATGTCGTTATCAATGCTAAATTTGGCACGGATAAAATCATTCTTTATTGACACATTATTGACACTGATAAAATCATGCCTTTATCGGTGCTAGATTTGGCACTGATAAAAGTATTCATTATCATCATTTATCATTTTAGGACTCCTAAAAGGTACTTTTATCAACATATTTGGTTAGCGTGATAATGCCTTTTCTCTCTATTTAAAAGAATAAAAATAGTCACATTTTTCTCCCTCATCATTCAAGTTTTCATTGAACCCAAACCTTGATGCCAACTCTATTGATCTTTTGGGATGATTTGACCCTCAAAACCAAAGTTATGATATCCACAACTTGTTTTAATAATTTATCAACTGATATTGCAATAAATTTTCATGTTATTTTTTTGTTATTCCCTTTTTCTTTAAATATACACATCATGGATTCCTTATATATGTAAATATATAAATGTGTGTGTGTGCAAATATATATATAGACAATAGTAATGATTCGATCCCTAATTATTTTGGTTGTTTTTACATAATCATATGTATATATCTATGTATATACACACACACATATATAAATTTGTGTGTTTCATCCATTTTTATATGTATAAATATGTATATATTATTTTTGTGTGTGTATGTATATATATTTATAAATTCGTATATTTAAATACTAAAATTATTTTAAATTATGTTTAATATCTATTTTTGGGTTCTTTTATATTTATAATGCACTGTAGTTATATATACTAAAGAACATGATTCAAATAGGTAGATTATCTTATATATAACATTTATGATAACTAAATATAATAATTATGATGATGATAAAAACTTCAATAATAATACAGTAAAGGGGTCCAATAATCATTTTGAAAATTTAATCTGAGTGCTTCAAAAAAGTTTTGAAAATTAGTATATTTCATTAAACTCTCAGAACGAGTCACATAATGCAAATAAATCTCAATTTAATTCAAATTATAATATCATCCATAAACATTAAGAAATTTGAAAAAAAATATATTTATTGGGAACAATTAATGCTCAGGATAAAGTATTAAAGTATAACTAAAAATAGATCTAACAAATGAATGAAAAAATAAATAAATAAGCCAACATAATAATAATGAATAGAAAATTTGACACACATTAACTTTTCCTGAGAATGTATACGATGACCTAAAGTATTTGAAATGAAACCCAAGAAAGCTAATAAGTTTCCAATGACCATACATGCGATGATACACTACAATAAAATCAATCTATAATATAATACAAAGTATTATAAAACATAGTATTTATATGTTTATACACAAACATGTTTACATGCACCCATACATAATTATATATTTAGAAACAAGTATTTAATTTGTTTACATATATTTTTATATATATAAATATATATTATAAAATTATATTTATATAAGCTAATTTTATTATATGTATATATTTTTAATTTATTATAAAACAAGTTCTTTATATCTATTCTTTTATATCCTCTATATATGTTTTTATTATAATTTTTAATTATATTTTATATAATTTACACATCTAAAAAAATATTCATTATATTAATAACATATGTTTATTGATTTATATTTTATTAAATATTAATATTTTAAACCAAAATAGGATAAATATTAACAAAAAATCTGTCGATGTTAATCATGTAACAAAAGAGTATGAGGATGGGGTTAAATAGCTCATTGAGTTTAAAATAGAGTGTGGAAATAAACCTTCTCAAATAATTTGTCTTTGTTTATGTTGTTATTATTCAAGAAGAATCTATATATAGGATTTGAAAGAAAACTTTATCTATCACAGAATAGATCAAAGTTAAAAATGTTTACTGAACCTGAGGAAGAACTGAATATAGCTAGTGTCTAAGATAATATTATATTTTATGGATCATATAATAAGAGTAAACCTATAAATGATGATCGAGATAATATCGAGGAAATGATGATGAAAGTTGAAGATGGCCTCTATGATTATCCAAAGTTGTTTGATAAGTTATAGAATTGTGCAAAGATGTCACTACGTGCTCGTTGTATAAAATATAAAATATGGTCAGCAATACTGAAGCAATATAATTTGAATATTGGAAATGAATAGAGTGACACTATATTTATAGAACTACTTTCTATCTTGAATAATATGTTACTAGAATATAGTGAGATTCCTTATTGAACATATGTTTCTAAATTAATGTTATGCTCAATGGGTATGATCTCTTAAATAATGCATGCATGTCCAAATGACGGTATATTGTTTCATTGGGACCATAAATCACTAAAAAATCCATAAGTGTGGTAAAAATCTATACATAAAAGATGAATCAAGCCCTTTTAAATTATATGTCACTTTATAATCATTGAAATGTTTATATGGATATATAGAATTGACTATATTGTAAGAAAATGGAAATGAAATGCAAATATAAGAATTCAAGATGAGAAACATCAATATCCAACAAACTCTCCTCGGTGGAATAAAAATAATCATGAGTATCCTTATTTTCAAATTCATTTTAGAATCCTCAATCTTATGATATCTAAAGATTTAATGGATCTTTTTTCTAGAAATTATCACTCATATTACATGGTCAGTTATGGTGGTAAACTATATCTTTCTACCATAGTTATGAATAAAGAACAAATAAATTATGTTGTCTCTACTTATATCAAGACCAAAATAACATGGTAATGATATTGAAGTTTATTTGGATATGTTTATTGAGGATCTAAAATTAATGTGGGATTTAGGTTTTTCATTTTATGATGCTTATAAAAATGAATATTTCATGTTGGGGGTCATGCAGTTTGGGAAAATGAATGAATTTCCTTCATATGGAATTTGTTTAGGATTTATAATTAAAGGAATGTTCGAGTCCCATTTATGAGGAAGTTACACACTTGGTTAGGTTGAAACATTTTGTGAAGATAGTGGTCCTAGTACTTCATAAATGTTTACCCAGATAACATAAATATCAATATTGGACAACATCATTTGATGGGAATTCAGAAGAAGGTACATCACCATATCCACTAATAGGTGATGGACAGTTTGATAAAGAATAGGATATTTTCACCATTTTTGGTAAACCCTTTTTGAAAAACCTTATGAAAATGGGTTGGAAAAAGTGATAGTGTTTTTTTAAATTATCATTTTTGAAATGTTTGTAAATAAATAATTTTCATGATGTCATGCATGTTGAAAAAAAGTATGTTATAGAGTCAATGTAACAATACTAAATGCACTTGGAAACACAAAATATAGATTTTAGGATTGTTTGGACTTGAATGATATGGGCATAAGGGAAGATTTGGTGTTAGTGATGGGTGAAAGTTGAAATTTTCATCCTTTAGTAGATTACACTCTTTTCATGAAATATATATTTTAGTTGTTCATCCTCCTTAATTAGGTAACGGTTGCATAAGAGTATTCATAAAATATTAAGAATATTTTTTTAGTTAATTATTTTCAGTTAAATGGATTAAAATCACATTATTTTCTTGTTTTTATGAAATATTTTATGTCTATGACTTTAAATTTTATTCTACAGATTTTTTTTTCACACAGATTAACTAAGGATTTTTTTTTGAAAAATTATATGTTGTAAAGTTATTAACCTGATGATGTTTATAACTATGTAAAAGGAAATTGATGTTATGTCGATTTAATTTGATATATTCTTCCCACCTATATTGTTTGATATAAAGGATCACTTGATGGTTCATATTTTATGAGATCTTTGATTATGTAGTCATATACAATATAAATAGGTGTACTTAATTGAACAATATATAAATATTTTGAAATGTTACACTAAAAATAAAATTTTTCTTGAAGGTTTTATTATAGAGTGATATATTTTTTATGATGCTATTGAACTTTATATAGAATGACTATATAATATAGATAACATTGGTCTCCCATCATGTCATCATAGTGGGCACTTTGTGGGTGAAGTTATTTCTAGAATATATGTTGTTGAAATTACAATTACAAAGTATGAGCATGCTCAACTTTTCATTTTACAAAATAGTGTGGAGGTTGAACTATATATTGAAACTCACAAAGTAATTATTAGTCATTTTAATCCATTAAAGGATGAATTATGGATATCCAATACATATAATCAATAGTTTATATGATGGTTTCAAGACCATATTTTGAAATAGTTATATAGAAATCAGAATTCAATTTCAGAATGACTTTGATGGATATCCAAAGGGAAAATTATACATGTGTTGTCTTATAATGGTTATGTAATTAATAGTTGTATATTTTATAATGGTAATAATAAAACCATACTATAATTAAAAATAGTGGAGTTACTCTTGGGGTGCAATTGATGCATGCATCTAGTACCATTGACATAAATCCAATTTACACAAATCTGTTATATTTTGGGATCTTCAAAAAAATATGTGTTTGATTATAAAAAATTAAAAGTGATGATTTTTCAATTTAAATGGGTTTATAATAGGTTTATAGTTAAAATCAATGAATTGATATTCATGAAATTAAATTTCAATAAGTACGTGCACAAAGACGAATCATTCCTAATGGAATCACAAGCAGTATTTGTATTTTATTCCCTTGATAATGAAAACAATAATTTCTAAATTATTCTTTTTTAACATAAATAAATGCAGGTCAAATGAAAATTATATTGAGGATGCCACTTTCATTAGGATGTCGCAATCATTCCTTGATCATCCCAATGTAGGTAGTGTCTTGTATGTAATAAGGGACCACAAGGAGGTGATTTAGATACATGATAGAGGTGTTAAATCCCATAAACCATTGAGGAAAACAAAACGAGGTCAATAAAAATTTCAAATTTCTCTGATTATTGTCTTATATACAATGTGTTTCCTTATAAGAATATGTGTCTACTACTATGTTTATGTAATATAAATTAATTATTCACATACATTTTGTGGATAATGGATTCTCCACCTTTTGGTGCTACTAATGTTAATGAACAACATATTGACAATACTGAAATTGAGTAAAAGTTAGAAAGTGAATAGTAAATGGTTTGAAATGACCAGATTATCATATCACATTAGTTATAGTTAAAATTATTACTCAAACAAGTAAAAATAAATTTTTTGAGTTTGGATGGATTTCATGTATTCAACTTTTTTATCCAAAATAATCTATTTTCATCAGTTACAATTGGTTAAACACTCAAATCCATGTCCTAATTGATGTAGATACAGGGAATTTTTTTTTCTTTCATTGAAGGAAGAAATTTGGGATGATATTAGGGTATCATTATGACATATTTTTTCTATTTTATTGAAAAATTAAATAATAAAAAATTGATTTTATCTTCATTGTCCCTTACATAGTATATTTATATTAGTTGATTGTAAAATAAAATTCATATTAATGGTTTTTAGAAAAGATCATGGTGCATTTTGTAAAATTATTAAAAAACATAATCTTAGGGATATTAAGGGGAAAGTAAAAACCCACACATTATCTATATACATGCACATAACAACTAGGAAAATTGGGATGATTTGATTAGGTGACAGAAGGATGAATCATTTAAGGTAGATTTCAATTGGTAATATTTTATTTCCAATTACATTTATTAATCACTTTGATTCAGAATTTATAATTTATGAAACAACAAAGGAGTGTATAAAATAAGTAGGGTACCTCGAAACCAATATACCTATACTGTAAAGATTGGGTGGGTTACTCTTCACTTAAAAAAATTATGTATTTTTTTACTATTGTAAGAGATTTCACAAGATAAAAAAACATAACAATGTTACTTTTGTATATGTAGATTGATGAATAAAAATCCCAATCCACTTCCATCCCACGTCATGTGCTATGTAAGGAAGCTCATGTAAAAAAAAGGGATATATAGTATATGAAAACACAAAAAATGTATAGTAATCATGTGTAATTATGAAATAATAGAATTTTTTTTCTACATTAAAATAGTATTACATCACAATGAATACTTAATTCTACATAATTTTTATCTTGTTTATAAACAATAATAAATTTTTTATATACCTAATTAAAAACTAATTTTTGTGGTTTTTAAGTATCTAAAATAGTATAGAAGCATTAGAGGTACAAATTTTGGAGTGTACCCCAAGGATACTTTGAGAAAAAAAGACACCAGGGCATACTAATGGGATAATGAAAAACAGGAAGAAATGTATACATTCTCTAAATGAAAAAGTTAGTTGGTAGGATAATGTATAGACCAATTTTTTCAAAGGGATCAATGAGAAGAAACAACATAGTGGAAACCATAATTTGAAAAGACACACCTCTCTATCTTTCTGGATATACATTAACCTCAAAGGACTTAATTTATCAAGGTAATCAATTTTTTGATAATATTTTCTGTTAAATACGAATAATAAACTATTTATACATTTATTATAATAAAATTATATATGGTGAAATTGATTGTGATTTATATCTATCAATGCCTAATCATCACCTCATATTTTGAGGTATCATATAAAATAACTAAAGAGATATTATATATAATAAAAAAATTCAAAATATTATACGAGAGTATGGATTAATTTATTTCATGAGTTGAGTATCGAGCTACATATCCTCCTTGATGATGTTATTGTTCACATAGTTCAACTTTCTATTATAATTTTTATATAATTTTTGTTTAATATTATAAGGATCTATGATGATAATTAGGTATGTACTTTCCAATTTAATTTACATGGAAACCCCATAACATTTAATGAACAAAAGTCTAGGATAAGGTATGTCATCACAAATTGAGAAATGGAAGGGGAAAAAAATCTTGACTCACAACAATATATAGGATCAAATAATAGATCAAAAAGACCTTTTGATAGTACCATTACCCCACCAATTCCATTGACACATTTATTTACATTACATGTTCATACTGATACAATGTACTGAGAAAAAAATATTTCCTACATTTAATATGAAGAACAAATGTATAGAGAGTCTAATGCTAACATGATAGGTCAAGAAAATGTTAATGAAATTATTTAACATGAATATTTGGGATCTATGGTTATTAATGTATACATGAGGTTCATTTTCATAATATTTTTTTCCAATAATTAGTATATTGTGTTAATTATACTTTAATACGATTCATATTTTTTATAGGTGTGTATATCACTTAGATGTAAAGGGAACCCCTTTTGAAGAAAAAATTAGATTCATTGGTCCTCATGTCACTTCTACAAAAAAACATCCATGGATAAAGATGGAATTTTAATAAGACTACACCAAGAAGACATGGTGTTTGAAAAGAATATAATAGATGATAGGATCTTATTAATACCTATAATGTAGAGGTTATACTCTATAATTAATATTATAAAATATATTTTCAATTTTTCCAATAAATATTCCATTTTTTAGAACCCATAAATGCTTATCATGATCAATTTTAATACTTCAACGATGTATTTTTTGGATCCAAATCATGGATATCAAAAACTCAACCACATTTGATGTCCCTTGTAAATTTTTGATACAAAACATTCAAAAAATTTACAAATAAACTTCAAATTATATGTTTTATATTTTTTTAATAAGAGTTCTGTTATGATAGGGTGGTGTTTATTTACCCTAAAAACCATGGTACGAGGATGAAAAATTCACATAACAAGACATTTTATTAATAAAACTATATAAGTATTATGGTATATAATATAATATTTCACTATAAAAAAAATATCAAAACCAATTACTTATTGTTTTTAATGTTTTTGAAATATGTGGAATGATATAACGGTAATGATTGTAGTTATTGCGTTAATAAATTTATGAAAGATATAATATTTCATCCACACACTTGTATCCCCTAACTGGTGTTTCTAATGGGAATTATAATTTTATTTAAAATATTGTTAACCATTTATTTATCTTTATTTTTCTAGACTTTATGGGACTGTACACAATCCATATATTCAGAAGAATAAGTGGATTTTTTTAGGAATGAGTGGGTTGATTGCATGGCATCATAATTTTCGCATACATCATAAAGATGTAATTTATTATCATGTTTTAAACTTTTTTATTTGTTATAGTTCATAAATAATTAGTTTATCTATTTCTTATTTAGTTAATTTTATTATCAGTTTAAGTTATAGTTATGAAGAGAGACATTTAAATCTAAATTTTTCTATGTATGAATAAAATAGAATATATAGACTATCATTCTAGATAATGATCATTTAGTAATGTTATGGATAACATATTGAGAGCCCATATTATTTCAAAATATGATTATTTTTTATATTTATGATCATTTCAAAAATGTGATGGAGATATTAATACAAATTTATATCGTATGATTCAATCTAGAAAGTTAAAATAAATAAATTCTTATTATTCAAATTAATGTGAATATAACACATAGTGTGGCCAGTATGACTTCAAGTGCTTGTTTTTTTGTATAAAACTAACATTTTGGTTCATAATGTGCATTAGATAGCCAAAACTAATAAAACACACTAGTATTTTCTTAATAAATTATAAAAATATTGATAATTAATTTGTGATGTCTAGGAGTTAACCTCAAATCAATCCAACACACGATGTATCCATATTGACTTTAATTGTATGTTTTTAGTTTAAAAGAAAAATTTTAGTTCCAAACATGGTTCACATACTCAAAACTAATAAAACATGATCATATTTTCTTAATAAATTAGGAAAACAATTTGTGATTGAAATATAACATATAGGAATCAATATTACACAAATCATACACATTGTGTAGATATTATGAATGAAAGTTCATATTTTCATCTAAAAGTGACATTTTCATTAAAAACAAATTCCACATACTCAAAACAAAGAACCCATTCGATGACTATCCATGACCTCCGGAATGCCTCTATATGTGCCAGAGGCTAACTACTAGTTGTGATGGAGTAAAAACCATAGGGAGACTATTCTATCTAAAATAAGGCCTGATGTTTAGGCCTAAATGTACTAAAAATTCCGAACAACCCATCCATATAACAAACATACCACAGATGTGAAAAGGTTAACATGGATCAAAAAGATACCCTGATGTCTAAAAAACACAATAAATCTATTCATATGAGTCATAAATGAAAAGAAAATTATTAGTATAATATTAAAAAATAAAATAGGAATAATATAAATAAACAACATATTGTCCAGTACACACGCTAAAAAAAGACTCAAAAGAAACTATAATGGCCTCTAGCACTACACAAATTATTACCCTACCATATCCAAAGACTCAATGAGCTACTTAATGAAGCATGTGTCAAGATCAAGCGATACCTATGTCTTGAGAGAAAACATGATGGTTTACCCATGTACATCAAAACCCTTATGTGTACAAGGATCGGGGTTGAATCCAATGTCCTAGTTAAAATCACTAATGCCTCATCAATACTGAGTGATAATGTGATAAAGTATATTTTAGTGAAATATATATAGATAGAGTGTATTCATTTCCATGAAACATACCCACTGAGAGAACATAACACAAAAATCTCATACAAGTATACAAGTAAGGCCATCTTGTGCTAACTAGGCCGCCATGACACCTGACCCAACCTTCTTCAACTCCATACTAGAAGGAATATGGTAACCTCATACCACAATCTAACCCATACCATAAAAATATAGGTATGGTTCCATATTTTACTACAACCTATACATGAAGGTTCATGGTTTAGTGTCATGCCAAGTGCTAGACACTACTCAAAAGTTCATGGTAGGGTGTCCTCAAGTCTCAATCCATCCATTTTCACTCATGGGAGGTTGCATGATAATAATCTTATTCCTCCCTTATCACTCAATATATTTGATACATTAAGTACCAAGGAAAACCCTTATAACATCCAAGACCTTTTACACATATTATTACATCATTTTTAACACAAATATCCATTAAATACAATCAAATGATAAAAAGGCCTAGTGTCTTCGGAAGAATAGGTACATAAAACAAAAACAAGAAACTAAGATAAAACTTATTTATTTTAATCTATATAATGATATCCCAAATCCCTTTGAGCTCTTAAAACTACATAGGATAACCTGGGGAATATATAAAAGAAAGGGGTAATCTATAAAGCCCAGTGAGGGAATAAACATGACAGAGAAACATAACATATCAATCAAATGGAATAACATGACATCATACAAAATAAAGTCTTATGAATAATCCTAATGAAGAAAAACATAATATCATGGAATCATAACATCATGGCATCATAGGATTGTGGCAGTAACATAAAACACGAGATAAGAAAATGTCAAGGCTAACCACTATGACAACATCACATGGTGGATATGGTCCTGTCATAGACTGGGTTTACTCTCTAATCCCATAAATAACATATCATGATACCAAAACATTACCCAATTCATTGGTGCACTATCTGGTCACACCCATCATAACACGCACATTGTTATGTGTGCCATGAATGGAAATCAATGATAAGGAATAAACATAAGGCATTTGATAAATGAACTTAAGTTATGTTTTAGCACATAAAAGGAAGTGAGAATATTATAGGTATATACGTAAGAGTCCTACATACAAAATTTATATGAATTAAATATCCTAGAATATATATAGAAAGTTAGTTATAAAGAGAAAGGTCATAACCCCAAAAAGGTGGTTCGATGATATCCCATACCTTATATTCCAGAATCATTCTTCACTTGCTCTTAGCATATTTCATAATCAAATTAAATTAATTAATTACTTAATTAATAAGCATTTCTATAAATATTTTATTTATTATATTTTTTTTCATGTTCATTTATAACCATTTCAATGAGATATAAGTTTTAATCTCACTATCTTGAGGGTATTCGTCTCATGGTTCTATGGCCGAATCACTTGTGTATAACCATGGGAATTATTATCAAAGAGGAATAAAAATATATAAGTGAAATGAAATGTAATTCATGTACAAAAAAAATTAATTGGTCCCAAATACCCACATGTGTTCCGATATAGGGATGATTCTTTTAGTAATTATGTTAGCATTATACAGTTGTATCATTTAGGTGGTTTTACTGAGCATCACGAACTAGTTTCATTTTATTTAATATTATGGATATATATTCATTATAGAATGTGAAAAATGTATTTAATAAACATAATTAGTTTATTTTAGACCATTCTAATGGAATTTAAACCTTCCATGAAAGTGGTAGTGGAAAACAAGAACTCATCATCCATGATGGCAGTGAAACAACATAATATAGACAATGGTTTTGTTTTTTAGAGTATGTTGAGATGAGAAAGGGTTGTATGTTAGATATTACATTATAAATATAAAAGTATGGTATATATATGATATTATAGTAATTATTAAAAGTTTTATGATGTTGGATTCGAAAAGGTATAAGAATAAATGAATTTAGCAGTGGAAAATTGAGTATATTACCTCTTAAATGTCGCCTCCTGGAAATACTTCTTATGGCACATAGAATTAGATGTATGGTGAGACCAGTAGCACTATGATGTGGGGGAGTGGTTTTGGAATATATTTGGGTATAATTTGGAAATATTAAAGGCTTATAAGGTGTGAGGAGAAGGGGTTTTGAGGAGTGGTCTTTATAAGGGGAGAAGAGGGGTGTTTCTTGATATTATATTCATTTGTTTATTATTTTAGCTCAAAACTATGAATTTTATTGATTCTTGAGAATATATAATGTAAATGATAAATGTTATTTTAAAATATTGGGTTATTAAATCATCCATGACTCAAAAATTCATTTATCTAGCTTATAAAGTTAAATAGTGTATTTTATAATATTTCACTATTCACTAAAAAATCAACTATTTTGGAAAAATACCAAAAATACACCCTAATTTTTTTTTAAAAAATGTTAATTAAAAAAATTAATTCTAATTTATGATTTTTTTTAAAAAATATGATAAGTTTAATTTTTAAATAAAATCTTAATTTATTAGAAAAATATGAATTGCAATATAATGATCGATTTTTAATCCCTTTGAAAAATTACTTATAGTCTCATAAAATTATCTCATCACTATAATACAAAAATAAATTAATTTTTAAATAAATCTTATTAAATTAAAATTCTTTTTAAATAGTTATATTTATTATAAAAGTATAATTAAAACATTTATGTTTTACAAAAATTTGAAAACATAATTTACCATTTTTAAAACATTTATTTACTTGTGGAATGATATAAATATAACATATTTAAGATACCTAAATATTATTTCACATTTAAATAAGTGGGGATACTTTTATAATGGCCCAATTAATATTCCTAATCATGAGGTTACAATTCCAATGATAATATTACTATTCCAATAGTCAAATTTTCTTTTCCAATGGTCACATTTCTAATGGTCATATGAGATCCCTATATCTTTTAAATACCTCATACTTAATTCATGTGGATAACCCAAACTGAATACCCTATAAGATACCAAAATTTTATAGAGTTGAATCAGGCATGATTTTTTTTACTATTTTTCCTTGTGTTGAGTTCTTTTCATTTGGGTTTTACCTTGGGGTGCATTTGGGTGAAAATTAAGGAAAATGGAAGAAAAGGGACATTTCATGGTTGGTGAACAGTTATGGAAAACTATGGGCCCCATCACTACAAACCATGAAACCCTAGATAGTGGATTTTCTCATATTTGTCAAACAATTTATCTAATTGTGTGACCTATTAGGAGTAACTTTTCACCCCTAAAACAAGGTACATGGTTTAGGTGCAAAACTGGGGAAACTATGAACCCCAACCCAGAAAACCTTGTACATGAATTAATTGAACATAAAAATTAGTTTTTCAATTAAATGAATCCCCATTTTAATCTGAATTCAAGCCCCTTTAACCAGAGCCTCTCTTTAATGATTTTTGGATCCTTTAAGATGGATTCCAAGACTTTGAGACCTCTTTTCTCCATGATTCAAATCCCAAATCATAGATATGCATGCATCCAAGTAAGTGGATTTTATCCCATTAGCTTAATGTTTATTATCCTTTCTTATCCAATCCCTAAAAGGGGTTATTATTCTATTTTGATTAGATATATATATATTATTTCATATATAGATCTATATTTTGTGGATCATGATTTATTTAATCTTGATTTAGGGTTCTATATTTGTATCTCGTTATACATCATTGTGCTGCTCAAATTTTGGGAATTCCATTGGGAAGCGTTCTTCGTCGAACTTGAGGTAGGTGGTATATAATTCAAATTTTATAGTCATGATTTAAATCAAATGTATTTAATTTTATAGATTCCATTATATGTTTAGAAATTGTGTTCTTGATGAGATTAATAAATTTGGTGAATTAATTAATTGAGTTGATGTCAATTTGGGGGATTTAATATTATAGATTTATATAACTAATTGTTGAATTAATTATGAGAATATGAGATAAATGATTTTAGATAATTAATTTTAGACTTCATTATGAGATTTTTAGTTGTGTTTGTTGATTAATTAATTTATGAATTAATTAATTTGATTGACATACTTAATTAATTAGGGTAATTAATTAAGTGGAATTATGTGATAAAATAATTGTTGAATTAGTAATGAATTTAGTGTGATTATTTAATTGTGAAGTTGAGTGATATAATTGAATTAATTAATTAATTTTTGGAATAATTAATGGATTTTATGTGGTTAATTAATTGTAGTATTAATTGATATTATTGATATGAAAAAGTTAATTATTTAATTAACTAATGTAATGGTGGTGTTTAATTAATTATTGAATCAGTAATGGAATTGATGTGGATAATTAATTCTTTAATTAATTATGTGTTGATATGGTCATATAAATATGAAGTTATGAATGGTAACAAGGTCATTTATTTGTGAAATAAAGAATTAGAACACGGTTATTCAATTGTGTGAGTTTTAATGATGACATGGGCATTCATGTATGTATTAAATAATGGAAATATTGTAATTCTATTATTTGAAATAAATAACGGTTACAATAAAATTATGATTTATTATGTAACTTGGACATACTTCATGCTCTGGCATGATCCAAAGAAAATATTAAGATATAGGTTTCTTTAAGAAACTAGGGATTTATGTGGTTAAAAAAGGTTAATTGATAATGTGATATCTTTTTTACTTATACATTGTAATTATTTATTTATAAAACTACATACACATTCTATTGACTGGATATTATTTTAGACATCGTTGGTGGTGAGCTACTGAGTTGAAATCACAACCTACTTGGGCCACCTGATTGGTACCCAAATAGATTTTATGGTTTCATGACAGGATAATGGAAAATGCTCTATGTTAGATAGATGAGTCTAGAAGTAGGATGGATGAGGGAACTAGATAGGGTTCGAGATCTATTTGGGAGTCATTAGTGTCTTTGCCTTTGAGTTTTCATTTTGACACTTGACATGTACCTAAGAATTATAAAAATTATTATATTTATTTAGAATTTAATGTTGACTTATTAAATAAAAATATACTTAATAAAACTATTAAGATACAGATGTCTAGTGTCTTTGGGAAATTAGGTACATTACATAATAACTTGAAACATGAAAAACAACATCTTTATTGAAAACTTCATTAACATGACTAAAATGTTCCTTTGTACTTAACACTGCATGGTACAACCTAAGGACATACATAAAAAAACGGGTGAGCTATAAAGCTCATTAAAGGAATAAACATGGAATTACATGAGGAATACAATACAAGTTTGAAAATAGGCATATAAATGTAGCATAAAAGAAACATGAATAATAAGGCATGATATAACATGATAATCATAACATGGGAAATGTGGAAACAACTTAAAACACTACAAATTAAATAGATCATGGATAAACCCACCAAGAACGCATGGGGGAAAAAGTCCCATAAAGGAATTGGGTACACCCTTATCCCAATATAACTTATCGTGATACTAAACATTACCCAATGCATTGGAGCGCTATTAGGGAACACCCTTCATAATCATTTCATTATCATGCTTAAGTGTGCCATATATAACATCAAACATGGATTCGTACACCATGATATTATATTCCATGATCATGGAGTGTGTAATACATACATGTATGTCCCGAATCAATAATTATATGTTCATAAAGTTGAATACCCTTGATAGATAAATGGGTATGGTAATCGCTACACAATTTTTTGGCATGGAAAATCATGGGGCAATTTTGGTAGCATAATGAAATCTTATAGAAGTTCATAAAAATTGGTTGATGAGAGAGAAATGGGTATATAAACATTTAAACATGAAATGGATAGTAAGGGTGATTTTTAAGAAAATATCCCAACATAGGAAAAAAGGAAATTAAAAGACATAATGTAAAAGGAATTCTTGATAGAAATGGGGGTGGAAGATTCCTTATAGAAATTCGGTATAGTAATGGATTAGGTACGGGTAAAAATGAGAGATAGTAAATGGTATCTCATTTAAATTACATTAAATGTGCAGAAAAGTTATGAAAATAAATTAATGACAACATAACCAATTGAAATTATATAGGCAAATTTCAAACTAATGTTCTTGATTTGAAGAAAAGAGATCAAGGTGAGGATCCCTTATGGAATTTCTACATTGTAATGGGTGTACATAAGGATTAAAAAGAGGGATAAAAGAGATTAAAATGGGATACCATCATTTAAACATAAAATGAAATGTAAGGGGGATAGGTAATAATTCATCCCAACTTATGAAAATTGAAATCAAAAGGGCATATCATAAATGAAGTTCTTGATAAATATAGGAGAGAGAATCCCTTACTTGAGTGTGTGACTCCATAAGCTTGGGAGAGGCTTCTTGGGAGCTTGAGGACACCTTGGGAGGACTATAGGTAGTAGAGGGAAGCGGTTGTACGTGCTTCAAGGAGTTTTACTGAAGAAAAATGGGGGATTGGGTGGGTTTATATAGGAAAAGAGGAGGATTTATTTATTATTTAGGTTTTGGAATATTCATAATAAAATATTCAATAACACAAAACATACCATGGGTTTTCCCATGGTTTATTCCAAAGGGAATTGGTTTACTTTGATTTATAAGTCATGTTTTGAAGATAATAAAATATTTCCCTTTCTTATATGAAGGTTAGTCACACTTTTAAAGAAATGATTTTAAAATATTAAAATATATTATAAATCTTGGAGGATTCATTAAGGCATTATAAAATAAATCGAATAAACCTAAAATCACATTATTTTAAATTAAAAACATATATTTGGCCTAGTATAACTTTTATTGTATTTATTACAACACTATTGGGTCATTTTGATGTCATAAAATATACTGTATATTTATCTATTTTCTAAATATGTGAATTTTCACTTTTAAAATAAAAATCGACATTTACTGATGGGTTTTGAAAATTACAGTTTTTGAATTCTAATAAAAATTACATTTTTCTACATATAAAATTATATGATCATTTATATTTAATAAAATTTATTTAATAAAAATATTTTTTATGTAAAAATAATTATGTATTTATATTTATAGGCTCTTAATACATATACCATTTTTACATAATCATATTCCCTAAGATTAAGGTGCACGGTTGTGGGTATTTCATGGGTCCATTTGGTGGACATGGTTTGGGTAGTGTTCTCAATGATCTTGAACTTCCCTCATAAATGATTTCACTCATGCTTAACTTGTTGGATCTCAGCTTGGTATTGGTCTAGGGAAAATCCCATAAATGATATCTCTCTCAAAATCTCTGATAAATTGTCTTAATAGGGTGTGATCCTATTGGTTGAGGCCATAACTTCTTTTGTCTTTGAAAAATGGGTTTGTTAAAACCCTATATTTATAATATACATGTGATCATGTTCAACGACTATATTATCAATGGTAAATATACTTATAGGCCATTTAAATCCAATTAGATATAATAATAAAAATTAATGTGTTATCTAGATCCATAAGACATTAAAATAAATCAAAAAGGTGAATTTCGTTCATAAAATATTGGTTCATTGGAGGATTGGAAGGTTTTATAGTTCAGTTTTATATTGTATCTCTGGTCTTGGTCATCATGTGATATTGGAACTATTCTGTTATGGTTATATGTTATTATGATGTTTTTTCTTAATTTCCATTGGTGTATTTCTTTTACAAAATAGGTTATAGTCTCCCCATGATTGATATTAGACCCTCCCTGCTAGTAGGAAGCATATGGCGTAAAAGGAGGAACACTTGAGGTCACATAGCAAATCGACTCGGGGTACCGATGCGTGGGACCTGGTTTAGGACGTTACAAAGTGGTATCATAGGCAGTTTTATTATCTTTTTTCTTTTGTATTACTATTTCGGAAAGGTGTATAAGACACTAGGAAGAGTTAGGCCTTGGTTATGAGCTCGTGCGTGGGAGTAGCTAACCTATGTATGGGAGAGAACCCAGGTACCCAGGGTGGGAATTGTTGTTATTATTGTTTGTTGTTAAAGTAGAATATCATTTCATCTTGGGTGATGCAATTGTTGTGTGTTGTGATTATTGATGTTGATATTTTATGATATTTGACTCATGGACTGGTATTGAATGAGAATCAAGTTTTCATGCATCATTCTAGGAACTCAATGTTATTGTGACATGAATAATCTTAGGCACACATGTGAAAATGGGTAATGGTTAAGGTTTTGATCTTGAACTGGTTTCACATGCTTGTGAAATTGAAGTGAAAATGGTTCCTAACATAAAATTGAGAAATTTTCTAAAATGATGCAAGATGATAATAAATGAGTGTATAAATGAGAAACATGAATAATGAGAATGAGTTTACCCCTGTTAACCCAGACCTAGGTGTAGGTTGGTTAAGGGTAGTGGTAGTGGATTAGTTTTGACTGTGTGTCGGGGTTTGGGGAAATTACTTGTTGTGTCTTCTTGTATTTTCCCTCTTATATAAATGTGTAAATTTTGTGAAATTTGTACTAAAGTGTGTGTTTGTAATTTTAGAGAGTATTTCTCTTTGACGATGCTTGTTAAGAGGATGATGAGGGTACATGGCTAGGGATGATTTTCCAGTGGTAGAACCTAAGGCACCGATCATGCCAGATGAGGAAGTTGTGGATTAGTTCTGAGGGAAATTATCTTGCTTCATGTAGATTATGTAAAGAGTCCCAAGGAATGTTATGAAGAGTATATCTGATCTGATAAGGGAATTTCAGTTGCAACACCCTCAAACTTCTATTGGAGAGCGAGGGCATGTGGGAGCTGAATTCTAGGTTGAACCCATCGAGTTGATACATGAACATTTAGAGAATTAGGCTAAGAGGAGGGTAAATTTAGATTCTTATATGCTATTAGGATCCTTTATGTACTGGTGGTTAATTCTTGTGCGAATTGGACATACTGATGGATGATATGGATAGACTTCATAGAGACATTCCTATAGAACTTATATCCAAATATATAGAGGTGAGATAGATAATATGAGTTCATAAGGTTGAATTAAGGGAGTATTTCTATGATGGACTATGTAGGAAACATTACAGAAATGAAATTATTTTATTCAACATTTTTAGTGGACGATACAACTACTGTGAGATGTTTTAATGACAGGATTAGATTATGATTATGTCACAGGTTATCCTTTTTAGGGTAATGAAGTTTTCTAAGGTTGTGGATCATGATCTCATAGATGAGGGGAATATAAAGGAGGCTTCCAGTGTAGGAATGATAGTTACTATAGGCCAATAAGGAGGTGGGAATCCTAATAGAAAGAAGTGTCACTATAACATTGTGTGTCAAGGTAGTGTGAATAGGGGTTCAAAGATAAAGGGATCTATTTCTCATGATCTTACTCGAGTGATCTTTCACCCGTGTGGTAGCCCAGGACACTTCTAGAGATATTTTCCCTGACCACCAATAGAGTGTTGGTCTTACAACACGGTGGGAAATCAATAGAGGATCTGAAAATCCTAGTAGCTGATGATCATACATGATCTAAGAAGAACTATGGTGTGGGAATGGGATCTTCAACACCATATCAGTCTGAAAATTGTATTTCTACTGGATAAGGTGGTAGAGGCGGTAGATGCGGTACTTTCAGGAAATAGTTCTTTTATCAGTAGAGTGGTGTATCTCAAGGGAGTCAGACTACATCACAAGGTAGAGGGGCATGAAGTTGCATGAATTGTAGCCTACATTTTTAGAGAGAGAGATAGAGAGGATAGACTGTCGATAGTGAGAGGTACTATTCTTGTATCCACTACATTATCTAGTGCCTTATTTGATAATGGTGCCTCTTATTCCTTTATTTCCGCACAAATTATGACTCTTTTTAGCCTAATGGTGGAGTTTGTGACTAGTGTGTTGTTGATAGAGACACCTCTCAGAGTATGTTTGAGAGGCATTTTCTTGTGTGAGGAGTGTTCTCTTGAGGTTTGGGATTTTTGATTTTAATGGGATCTATATATTCTTGAAATGCTAGGATTTTACCTAATTCTAGTTATAGACTATTTAGTATCATACTAATCCCACATTGATTGTTACCATAGGAGAGTTACTTTTACGTCTCCTAAGGGTGAAAAATATATTCACCATGGAGAGTAGGATATCAATGCTGGATGAAAAGGACCAATTTCTCAAAAATTGGAGAGATCATAGCCTAGGTTCCTAGTCTATTATTGGATGATGAAGGTGTAAAGCGAGATATATTTCCACCTATAGTGGATAGATTTTAGGATGTATTTCTTGAATACTTATCAAGAATTCCACATTAGAGATATTTGTAATTTACCATTGAGCTTATTTTTGAAGATGAAACTATTTCTATTCCGCCATATAGAATGGAATCAATGAAGCTTCAAGAGCTCAATACAAAGTTAGAGGATTTTGAGAATAAGTGATTTATCTATCTCAGTATGTCGCCTTCCGGTACAACAGTTTTTTTCTAAGAAGTATGATGGGACCTTTATGCCTGTGTGTTGATTATTAGAAGTTGAACCAGATGATAGTGAAAAAGTGGTATCCTCTTTTGCGTATCAACAATATTTTTGACTAGTTAATGGGATCTTATGTCTTTTACAAGGCAGACATCATATCAGGGTATCATCAATTGAGAGTTCAGACTTCTGATATACCAAAGAATACTTTTGGAAGTATATATGCACTATATGAGTTCATCATAATGCTGTTTGGGTTGAAGAACACACTAACAGTGTTTATAGCCTTGGTGAATTTGATTTTCCATCTTTACCTGAATCAGTTTGTGGTAGTGTTTTTGGGATTAAATCTTTATCTACTCCATGACTCATGATTATCATTCCAAACATCTTGAAATCATATTGAGTACATTGAGATATCATCTGTTATATTCCATGCTTTCTAAGTGTCAGTTTTTGATTTATCAGGTAAATTTATTGGGTCACATCATCTTAGAGGAAGGTGTGTTAGAGGACCGAGATAATTTTTAGGTAGGGGTTTATTAAAAGAATACTAAGAACATTTTCAATATTTGTAGATTTTTGGGGGTTGCAGTATATTATCAGAGACGCATACTAGACTTTTCCCATTTGGTAGTGCCACTTTTGGGATTAACTAATAAAGGGATAAAGTTTTACTATTCATAACCTTATGAGGATGATTTTTAATAGTTTAATAAACACTTGAAATCAAGACAAATCTTAATCCCACCTGATCTAGGTGAGGAGTACATCGTGTTTTGTGGTGATTCTAGGATTGGACATGGAGCTGTGTTGATGGAAGGAGATTGATTTGTGGTGTATGTGTCTCGATTGTTGAGGAATCATGAATAGAGCTAACCTACCCAAAACCTTGAGTTAGATGATATGGTTTATGCTTTAAATTGATGGAAGAATTACCTATTGGGTGAAAAGTTTACTGTTTATATAGACCAAAATAGCTTAAATTATATATTTTTGCAGCGATATTAGAATATTCGACAGCGAAAATGGGTAGAGTATATGTAATCATTTGATTTTAAGATAGGATATACACCCTAGAAGGGGAACAATGTTGTTGATCCTTTGAGAATGAAAACTTAGACTCAGACATTACATGAGTCTAGTGCTGAGTGAAAGATGATGTAATTGTTAGATGAAATGCGTGTGGTGGTTTAGGAGAGTTAGGAAAAGACAACTCTTGTGTCTATTTCTGTGGAGTTTACAATTTAGAGTCGTATTAGAGACATACAGTATGGTGATATAGAGTGTTTATCCTAGAGTGAAATTTTTGAGGGTGGTGATTCACCTTCATATTAGAGAATAAATGTGGATGAGTTCACATATGTCCTGAGTTGGGTTGTTGTGCCAACAAGAATGTGAGAGGAGATAATGCATGAGTTTCATTCTCCAAAGTGGGTAGTATATCCAGGTTTAACTATAATGTACCGTGGCCTACAAAGATAGTTTTGGTGTTTAGACATGGAAAAGTACATAGCAGGGTTCGTGACATGATGCTACACATTTCAGCAGCTGAAGGTAGAGCATCAACGACCTGGAGGTTTGCTGTAGTCATTCCCCATTCAAGAGTGGAAGTGGGATGACATGACCATGGACTTTGGGGTAGGTCTTTTGAGGATGCCTCGAAAGAATGATGCTATTTGGGTTATTATATAAATACTGAAAAAGGTAGTTCATTTAATTCCTATATGGGATGTTTTCTCAGTGGAGAAGCTGGTAAAAATAACTATTTAAGATATAGTCCATCTACATGGTGTGCCACATGCCATTGTGTTAGACTACGACTTGTGTTTTACTTCACACTTCTGGAAGGGATTATAGAAGGATCTTGGTACGTAGGTTTACTGAGTACAACTTTCCTCCCATAGAATGTTAGAGAGTACTATATAGGTTCTTGAGGATCTGTTGCGAGCTTGTGTCCTAGAATTCAGTGGGTCTTAGGAGAATAACCGTGGTTTTAGTGAAGTTCACCTATAATAATAGTTATTAGGCTATGATACATATGGAACCATACGAGGCTCTTTATGGTAGTACATGAAGATCTTCTATATGTTGGATGGAGGCAGGTGAGTTACAGTTTTTGGGACTGAGTCTCATGTAGGAAAAATTGGAGTAGGCTCAATTGATTTGAGAGCGTATGGCTATAGATCAGAGTAAATAGAGTTTCTATGTTTATAGATGTATATTACCCATAGAGTTTGTAGAGAGATATCATGTATTCCTTCAAGTGTCTACTAGGTTGGGTCACTGTAGGATATGAAGACAAGGCAAGCTAGCACCAAGGTTAATCAGACTATTTGAGTATATGGAGAGAATTAGGCTGGTGGAATAGCATTTGGATTTTATATAGAGATACAACATTTTACAAGACAATTTTCATGTGTCATAACATCAGTGGTATCACCCCTTCCCCTCATGTGATCGAGGTGAATGATGTTTAACTTGATTTAGATGCATCCTTTGAGGAGCATATGATACGTGTGGTGGATCACAATGAAAAATTGTTGTTGGGAAAGACCACAGCAATAGTTTGTATATTGTGGAAACATGGAATTGTGCAGGAGGAACCATGAGAAAGGGACGAAGATATGAGGGATCAATTTCCCAATATTTTTTTTACTTTTAATCTTAGAGATTCTTGGTAATACAGCTCGAGGATGAGCTGTTATTAGGTGGGGAGATTTTAAGATCCAAACATTTTCTAGAGTTGGAACATACTAGATTTCAAGTACCCTTTTTTCTTTATGATGATTAATTTTAATTTGGGTTTTACCTTGGGGTTCATTTGGTTGAAAATTAAGAAAAATGGAAGAAAATGGGGTAGTTCACAGTTGGCGCAAGGTTAGGGAAAACCGTACTCCCCAGCCCAGCATACCGTGAAACCTTGGAAAGTGGGGATTTTCATGGTTGGTGAACATTTTTCTACCCTTTAACCATATTATGAGTATCCATTCACCCATACCAATGAGTCACACATTTAGGGGAACGTTTAGGACAAATCGTGCACCCCTTCCCATCAAACCATGTGCGAGAATTAATTTAACCTGTAAATTAGTTATTTAGTTACCCAAAACCCATTTTTATCCTAATTCTACCCCTTTAACTAGTGCTTATATTTCCTGATTTTGAATCCCTTATGATGGATCAAAATCCTTCCCGAACTCCATTCTTCATGATTCGAGGCCCAAATCATTGATCTGCACCCATCTTGGTAAGTGGATTCTATCTTGTGGGTTTCCCATTCATTTTCTATTCTTCTCCCATCCTCGAAAGGGGTTTTTATTATTATTTTATTATATAAAGATCTAGTATTATAGATATAGATCTATATTTGATGTATCTTGATTTATTTAATATTTATTTAGGGTTTTAAATTCTTATCTAGTTCTATATCATTGTGCTTATCTAATTTTGGGAATTCCATTGGTGAGTGTTCTTTGTCAAACATGAGGGAGGTGTTATATAATTAAAATCCCATAGTTGGGATTTAAACTACATATACATAATTGTTTAATTTCTATTATATTTTTAGTAATTTATTTCTTGACTATAGTAATTAATTTGGTGAATTAATTCATTGAGTTGATGTGAATTTTAGGTATTTGAGATTATAGATTTAGATAATTAATTATTGAATTAAATATAAGATTATGAGATAGATAATTTGAGATAATTATTTGTAGAATTAATTATTAGATTTTGATTTGTGTATATTGATTAATTAATTGATGTGATTGATATACTTAATTAATTGGGGGAATTAATTAAGGGGAATTAGGTGATAAACAAATTTTTTAATTACAAATGAATTTTCTATTCTTAGTTAATAGTTGAGTTAACTAGAAGAATTGAAGTGCTTAATTAATTGATGAATTAATTAATGTATTTGATGTGGTAAATTAATGGTTGAATTAATTAATATTATTGACGTGATAAGTTAATTGATGAATTAACTAGGGTAATGGTGGTGTTTAACTAATTGTTGAATTAATAATGGAATTGATGTGGATAATTAATTTTTGAATTAAATATGCATTGATGAATGGTAACATGGTCATTCGAATGTAAAGTTATGAATAGTAACATGGTTATTTAGTTTTTAAATAAAGAACGAGAACATGGTATTTATATTGTGTGAGTTTAAATGGTAATATGGGCATTCAAGGATATATTAAATAATGGGAACCTGGTCTTTATATTCTTTGAATTAAATAATGGTAATAATGGAATTCTGAGTTATGATGTCAGTTGGACATAATTTGAGCTCCGACATGAGTTGAAGCAGATATTGTGATACGCGTGTCTATGAGAAACTAGAATTTTATGTTGTTAAATAAATATTAATTAATAATGTGATAATTCATTACTTATGAAATTTAATTATTTCTTTAAACAACTGCATATACTTGTTATTGACTGGATATTGTTTTAGAACCATTAGTGGTGTCCTCATAAATTTTACTCACACCCCACTAGTGCTACCTGATTAGTACTCGAATAGATTTCATGGTTTCAGGAAAATATAAGGGAAAGGGCCATGAGTTAGATGGCAGGGTTGGGAAAAAGTATAAGTAAGGGAACTAGACAGGGATTGAGATTTTTTTGGGAGTCATTAGTATCTTTTTTGGTTCCGGGCGTAGCGGAAGCACGTTGATGGGTGTTCCCAAATTTAATTTTAGCATTAACAACGATCAATCCGAGATTCGTCACGATGTAAAACACCAAATATTCAGAATAGAATGATGAAAGGAAAAATGTGGGAGTCTCAGAACCATATATATAGGATCACCATATGTTGGTTATAATTAATTTAATTAATTCTCAAGAATTACCTTGGTGGAATTCTTTCTTCATTGATGTCTCCAAACACGATCTGATGTGATGCGTCATTGCATCATAAAATCCATGTATAGGATTCCTCTAGTGGTTATCCACACATGTTCCACATATCTCTGGACATCGCTGAAGGGATCTCCGAGTTCTAGCGTGAAAGAACCTTTACTTACGATGTCCGCCTTCGATCTCCTTGTTCTGATAGAGGTGGATCTCTCTCGGTCTTGAGAGCATTACTGGAGGAAGTATTTCTTTTGGCCTTGAAATAATTCTACAAAATTGTGGTGTATAATGATTGGGTAAAAGTGTTGGGGTTGTGAGGATATTTATAGTCATGTTTGAGGTTATAGATTTATGAAAATAAATAAACATGTTACACGTTTTATTTATTTCATTAACTCTTATTGAAAACCCCCATGTCGAATTATTAATTCCTTAACATGCATCCACATTGATTATAATAAATATCATTTAATAAAACAATATTACAACCTCAAAATCCCGACTGGAAAAACTACACGACGTGTAATCATTAATACATGGTGTGTACTCGTTTTCCAGAAAACTACACGGCGTGTACTTTTATTTTCCATTTTCCTTTATTTCCTCCACCACATTTATTAGTCCTTGAGTAATGGATATTAATTTGTTAAATAAATGTAACAGCATTACTCACCAATAAATATATATTATTTTACCCACAATATGTAACACCCCAAACTTCCACGGTACGCTTCTCTTTGAATAATACAGTAGCGTGTGTTGTACACAACTTCGAGATTCTAACACACACCACAACCAATCAAAGTAGTCGTTATGAATATTAATACCTACATTTTGAAATTTTATAAATTTTATCTCTCAAAATGGACTTCATTTTTGGATTCAAAATATCAAACATAGACTAGGGTGAAATATTGGTACTTTTCAGATAACTTTTATATTTTGATGAATAGTGAAAATTACTAAATTTTAATTAAAAACTACTTTTTAAATCAAAATAATTAATAATGATAAATTATGAATTTTAGTGAGTATATTTAGTATATAATTTTTCCATTTAATAAAATTTTGGTCATTGTACTTAATTTCACAATTAAACCGGACATAAACAAGTATCAATCTTTTGATAGTTATTATATCTTAAAAACACGCATTTTGTTTTGACAGTGGTAATTAATTTTAAATTAATATATGCCACTTATGTATTTTGAATTTGGAAAAATGGATTTCATATTTGGAATCCGGATGTCTGAATTGGGTAAATAGGTAACTTTTATTTTTAGACATTTTGAATAATTACTTCGGTAAATATTTTATTTACCACAGTTAAAGGGTAAATTCGGTAAATAAGGGTTAAAAAATAATATTATAGTACTAATAAAATTACCATAAAACATGTCCTAACCTTATTGGTGGATACATGTCCAACCGTGGGCCTATTTGGGTCGATTTTGGGACCCCATGGAGCCACTTGTAGATGACAGGGACACTTTATATTAATTAAGTTAAAGTAATTACACAAATGACATAAGCTTATGTCTTTTAGAAAAAAAAATTACATAGGGATATATATGTTATATTTTCTATTAAAAATATTAATTAGAAATATAAAAAAATTATACATAATTTTTTTTATTTATAATTTTTGAACATTGAAAATGTAAAAATATATATGACACAATAATGATGTAGTATTTTCCTTATTAATGAAAGAATCAAATAATTGATATTATAAATGTTAAAATAAATATATTTTGAAATTTTTGATGACATAAAAGAATTTTATTGGTTAATAGGACATTTTATGATTTCTTAAATGAATTTTGTTCGAATTAATAATGTTTTTAAGACTTTATCAGAAATCAATTATTGAGTAGTGTCAAAATTGACATAAATGAGTTTTTAAAACAAATATTATATTATTAATTTATATTCTATTCCTAAAAATCTAAGGCTCATCCAAAGGACTTATATCATTATTTGTGTATCATTAATGGACCACTTTGGGTTCTCTTCGATGTATATAGAAGGTTTATTAACTATATAATATAAAAATACAAAGTGACATGGTAAGTGTCAAACTAATTAACTAAGAGTTAAAACTAAAATATAAGGTTAATATAATGATCCAAACCTATATAAAATATATTTTTTGAAATTATTTAGACCCATACCCACCTTAGACTTTGAATAATCCACTTTGGATCCATTTTAAACCGAATATTATTTTATTATAAAATAATACTTTAAGTTTTTCCAAAAGAGCCCCTCACCCCTCTTATAAAAGGGTACTCCCCCTTCTCATTAATTCACACCTTAAAAGTCATTTTTCTCGGACAAAATCTGCCCAAATATCCTCCCACCTTCCCTCACTTCATCCTATAGGCCTTAGTTTGATCAGAAATCCAACATAAGGAGCCCTTTTGATCAAATCAAAAGGAAGAACCCGAAGAAGAGGTAACGTCTTCACCACCCTCTTTAAAGTTCCTTTCTTCTTCAACTTATTCATTCCTTGTTATTTCCATTCTAAAATAATAACTCCAATATATTCTATATACTTTTATGTTATTATAATTATGGAACAAACAAATTCATTATTCTATCCATCCCTTTAATGACATGTCACCATACATGCGTACGTACGACCTACCGTCTCCATGTTGTGGTGTAATTGTTATTCAATATACTATTATTTAGATGGGTATAATAATGATGAATAATTCATGTAAATAGTAAATATAACATGATAATGATTCTATCTATATGATATACCTTCCAATTATATATTATTTTAATATCAAAAGAATGATATTGTCGCTCATGCGTACGTACGGATTACCGTCTCCACGAACGCGATGAGATTCATTCCCCATTGAATCCATTCAAGACTAAATTTTATTGGATGATTAAAAATAATATTTAAGGACTTAATATCATTATGGATATTAGTATGATACAACCTATCCATAAAAAATACGGCTTATATAAAATAAAACGAGTAAGTTAACACCCAAAACACCGATAATACTAAGATTTTATTAACATAGCGATGTTAAAAGATCATATATGATATCATATTAATATATATGATTATTGTATGATTAAATAACAATTATTTATCCATTATAAAGATGGTTATACTACCATCAACCAAGGAAAATTACAAGGTAAGGGGTTTTCATCTCACTCCTTATTCCCATCAGATTCATACCATATTGCCACTATTACCTTTTGTGTGGTGTATGTACTGCCCATAATTGTATTCTTTGTGTAATACACTTTCATTTATGTGTATTTACATATTAATTGTACGATAAATATATCATGGGTTGTATTTTTCAAAGGTTATTAAGTTGGTAAGGGTTTATTTCACAATCTCTTCATTATCCGAGGTTGTTTATACGTAATTATCTATTGGGACCTCTTTATCATCCACATCCATGTTTTTTAAAAATATATTTCAAAACATTATTAATATTTTATAAAATATGGGTAAAAGTCATTTAAACCATTTTTTTACTTTTTATAAGATGTTTTTACGGGAAACATTTCGTTGTTTTCCAAACAAGGTCCTTTTTAATCTTTTCAACAAAATTGAGGTAAGAATGTCTTTTTTAACTTATATGGCCGATGCGGCTATTTTACACCATTATAAAATCTTCAAAGCTTCCATTACAAGATTATAAGGATATTTTCAAAGTAAATGTTTTATTTTATAATTATGTGACTTTTAAATGATTTCAAAAAAAGATATATTTCTCTCAAATAGTTTTGATTTCATCTATGTCAATATACTTTGATGGATTTTAAGTTTATTTGATATTGATTTATTATGATACAAAACTTTCATATTGTAATGATGTTTTTGTGAAATTTTTGACTGTGGATGTGCAATTTTTATACCATTCATGGTTTATGGTTAAAGTATTGACATTTCGTTTGCTAGTTTTAATACGAATGTTTATGATATCTTTAAACCTTTTCATATGAGGAATGTATTGGACTTAGTAAGTGACGGGTTGAGCCCGATATAGATCCTCGATGCATCTGTAGGTCTCATGAGACAACTAGATGTTGAGTTGGACAAGGCCCTTTCACAATTTGATTTATGGTTTTGGCCGAGGCCTTAATCATTTTTAGACGTCTTGGCCGAGGACTTGACAAAATTTTTCAGAATGTCCAGCATTATACATTCCCTAAATATGGAAATAATATTGATGGGTCATGTGGTCATTCGACTAGTATAATACCCATGATTATGTTTTATTATGGAATTATGTACTCAGCTCATATTCATGCCATAAAATTATTCATGTTTATTATTGGTAACGTCATGTGGTTTCAATTATTTACCATGCTTAATATTTATGTCATTTTCTACTGTATTACTTACCCTTACTGAGCGTTTGAGCTCACCCCTTTCAATGTTTTATTTTTTCTAGGATATGAAGAAGTTAGTTATGAGTGGCCTGCATGTATAATCAAGGAGGCTTGGATGCTTCTAATGAAATATATTTTTGTTGTATTTCTCTTCAAGCTGTAAAGTTGAACATATGTATGAATCTTGTTTCCAAGGCTACTAAACTGATCGGTCTTTCGAGACATGATTTACTTGTGATCATTCCAATGTTATTTAATAATGCACCGACTCTGGGTAACTAGGGTCGGGGCGTTAGAGTTAGTATCAGAGGAAGTTTAGTACAAACTTTGGAATCTAGATTTTGATAAACTCTGATTAGAGCACATAGCCCTAATATTGACTTTGAGGATTAGTATAGAAGAACTTCCTAGAATTTTGGTATTCTAGAGATTTTGTGATTTTTCCAAACAATACATCCCTGTCTGTATACAATAAGGTAGAGAGTGATCTGGCACAAATGTACCTTGGGGTAAAACCCGAAAACACCGCTTTGAGCTAGACTCGAACGGAAACTGGTGCACGATAATGGGCCTTGCTGCACTCTTGGTTATGACACTCCTGGGAGATATGCTTAAGATTGTTCTCATCTTCCTTAAAAACCATTATGAAGGGTTTATGAGTATATACATCCTCAAAGAAAACATTTTAATTATTATGGATTATATCCATAAACTGTTGAACTTATGTTAATTATTTTAGAAGTTTGGAATTGTATATTTCAATTCATAAACTAATATAGTTTACGACATTGTTTAGAAATGGCTCCTAGTGAAAGGAATGGAAACCATATCAACGCACACACTCCATGTAGGGATTTCCCTCCTACTCAAGATAATTATAGTGGAGCATGTTATGCAACTAGTGATGATCAGATAATCACCATACTGAGACATCTCACTCAGGTTATGAATAAAAACCTTACCCGTATGGAGCACCCTGATCCACAGCATGGAGGATCAATGTTCGATCGCTTAATGACGCAACAACCACCAACATTCAATGGGAGTAAAAGTCCCATAGTATCTGAGCAATGGATAAATTCCTTATAAAATGTATTCTATGCCTTGGGGAGTAGTGAAACGGAAAAAGTTGTCATGGCAGTCTATCGCCTCACTGGAGATACTGATCAATGGTGGTCCTTGATACAAAACACGAAGGAAGATGATGAAGTATCAAATATGTAATGGAGGGAGTTCAAAGAGCTATTCTTATAAAAATACTTTCCTCGAGACCATCGAGCAGATATGGAAAGGAGGTTTTTGAGTCTGAGACAAAAGGAGGATGAAAATGTCGCAGAGTATGAGGCTAAATTTACAAGGTTAGAGAGGTATGCTACAGATTATATACATAACCCAAGAAGTAAGATTGATCGTTTCTTTGATTGGTTAAAACAATTTCTCCGTCGAGAATTAGTATCACAATACTTCTCATCATATGAAGATATTGTCTCATGTATAATCAAGACAGAAAAGGAATTCTCTAAGTCTTATGACTTTAAAACAAAGCAAGAGAAGAAGAGATCTGCTGAACACTCTGGGAAAGGAAATAAGGAAACATGGAAGAATTGAATTTCCACCATGTGACAATTGCGGAAGGAAGCACCATGGTGCCTGTCTAAAAGGAAAAAGAGTGTGCTATAAATGTGGACAGAAGGGCCATCTAGTTGGTAATTGTAATGGAAAGAAAGACTCTACCGATGTTGAGTGCTATAATTGTAGAGAAATGGGGAATTATGCAAATGAATGTCCTAAGCGCCAAGAAAACTTACCTCATAAAAGTCCAAGAGAAAAAGGTCATGTTTATGCTGTTACTACAGTTGAAGTTGAATAATTATTGTATTTGTTTTTTTGGATTCAAGAACTATATTCTGGTTATATGAATAATGTGCTATATATATATAAGGATTGTACTGTAGTACTATTTTATTGAGGACTTGATGTTATATGGTTCTAAAAAAAGTGACTTAATAGTAAGCTACACTTTTTGTAAAATACATATTTTAAGGAAAGGTAATCATTAATATGGTCCCGGTAATGAGGAAGTGATTTTGGAATGATACATGATTGATTTGGATAAATTATATTGGATATCCTTGAATAGCTTGAAACAAATTAATGATTTTTATATTTCATCATTGTTGGAGTTTACAACATTTTTGAATAGAAGGAGTATATCCAGTATAATATAAGGAATAAAGGATCATGAATGTAATCAATAAGGTTTTAGGGTAATTCAGGATGTTGCAGTGTTTTAAAAGAATACACGATGAAGGTGTTCACGTGTTATTACGCGGAAAAAAGGATATTCATTTTTTTTAACTTCCTTATAAATTTTGGACTTGGACAGAAGTATTTTGGATAATTCTAGTTTGATATTATTTTTGGATATTTATTAAAAGGCCAACCTACAGGTCAGGCGATAACCCGTCGCGTCGAACAAAGCTGCAGGAATCGAACTGAAAACCATAGTGAGACAGGCCTTTATTACCTACCACTAGCCTACAGGAAGTCCCTGGTTGTTACAAGATATTTTTTTCATTATAATGGTATTTATTAATGATAGGAAACTTATACTATTAGGATGAATATAACATTTTTGAGTTCTATTATCTTTTGGAGTGAAAGATGAGTTTGTGGTAGAAATTAGTTGAAGGATGAAAACTCTACTTGTCAAGATGTATATGTATATATATATTTATCTTATTCTATGAATAAATTAATTCTATAGGGTAGGGATATTAAGGCCAAAAAATGTGTTGTCCTAATATCTTATGTTTTGTTGAACTGATGATATTTTAAATCATCATAGATTGATGGCTTCGAGGACCTCAATTCTACACTTATTTGTGATTGATGACCTCAATCACTCCCTATAAATATTTATGTTTTCCCTCTAATTATGTGTCTCTAATTTCAAAAAATTTTCTCTAAATCGATATCATAATTTAGTGGTGACCCTTTCATTTCACTTTTCCTTATATTAAGACTAAATTTTATTAACCTAATTTCCGATGAGGGTTTTCCCACAAAGATATTTTCTATTTTCAACCATTTATTTTCAAAAAACAATTTCAAATTGTGAAGAAGAAATTTATTAAAGGAGGGTACAATGTAATACCCCATGCTTCCATGGTACACTTCTCTTTGAATAATACAATAGCGTGTGTTGTATGCAACTTTGAGATTCTAACACACACCACAACCAATCAAAGTAGTCGTTATGAATAGTAATACATACTTTTTGAAATTATATAAATTTTATCTCTCAAAATGGACTTCATTTTTTGGATTCAGAATATCAAATTTAGCCTAGGGTGAGATTTTGGTACTTTTCGGATAACTTTTATATTTTGATGAATAGTGAAAATTACTAAATTTAAATTAAAAACAAATTTTTTAATGAAAATAATTAATAGTAATAAATTATGAATTTGAGTGGTTTTAAAGTATATTTAAAATATATTTTTACCATTTAATATAATGTTTATCATTGTACATAATTTCACAATTAAACCGGATATAAACAAGTATCAATCTTTTGATAGTTATTATATCTTAGAAACACGCTTTTTTGTTTTGACAACGGAAATTAATTTTAAATTAATTTCTGCCACTTCTGTGTTTTGAATTTGGAAAAATGGATTCCATATTTGGAATCAGGATGTCCAAATTGTTTAAATAGGTAACTTTTATTTTTAGACATTTTGAATAATTACTTTAGTAAATATTTTATTTACCATGGTTAAAGGGTAAATCCGGTAAATAAGGTTTAAAAAATAATATTATAATAATAATAAATTACCCTAAAACGTGTCCTAACCTTATTGGTGGATACATGTCTGACCATGGGAATATTTGGGTCGATTTTGGGTCCGCATAGAGCCACTTCTAGATGATAGAGACACTTTATATTAATTAAGTTAAAGTAAATACAAACATGACATAAGCTTATATCTTTTAGAAAACAATTTTTACATAGGGTTATATATGTTATATTTTCGATTATAAATATTCATTAGGAAGATAATAATACTTCATACATAATGGTATTTTATTTATAATTTTTAGACAATGAAAAAGTAAAAACATATATGACACAATAATGATGCAGTATTTTCGTTATTAATGAAAGAATCAAATAATTGATATTATAAATGTTAAAATAAAGATAATTTCAATGTTTTCATGACATACAAGAATTTTATTGGTTAATATGACATGTTATGATTTCTTAAATGAATTTTTTTCGAATTAATAAAGTTGTTAAGACTTTAACAAAATTCAATTATTGAGTACTGTCAAAATTGGAAAAAATGAGTTTTTTAAAACAAATACTATATTATTAATTTATATTCTATTTCGAAAAATATAAGGTTCATCCAAAGGACTTATATAATTATTGGTGTATCATTAATGGACCACTTTGGGGTTTCTTGGATGTATATAGTATGATTATTAACTATATAATATAAAAATACCAAGTGACATGTTAAGTGTCGAACTAATTAACTAAGAGTTAAAACTAAAATATAAGGTTAATATAATGACCCAAACCTATCTAAAATCTATTGGTTGAAAGGATTTCGACCCATCCCCAACTTAGACTTTGAATAATCTACTTTTTATCCATTAGAAAACGATTATTATTTTATTATAAAATAATACTTTAAATTTTTTCAAAAGAGCCCCTCGCCCCTCTTATAAAAGGGCACTCCCCCTTCTCATTAATTCACACCTTCAAATACATTTGGCTTGGCCAAACTCTGCTCAAATACCATCCTAACTTCCCTCAATTCATCATATAGGCCTTATTTTTATTATAAAGCCAACCTAAGGGGACATTTTGATCAAATCAAAAGGAAGAACCCGAATAAGAGGTAACGTCTTCACCACCCTCTTTAAAGTTCCTTTCTTCTTCAACTTATTCTTTCCTTGTTATTTCCATTATAAAATAATAACTATGGTATCGTCTATATAATGTTATGTTATTATAATTATGGAACAAACAAATTCATTATTCTATCTATCCCTTGAATGACATGTCACCATACGTGCGTACGTATGGCCTACCGTATCCACGTTGTGGTGTAATTGTTATTCAATATACTATTATTTAGATGGGTATAATAATGATGTATAATTCATGTAAATAATAAATATAACATGATAATTATTCTGTCTATATGATATAATTTCCAATTATATATTATTTTAATATCAAAAGAATGATATTGTCACTCGTGCGTACGTATGGATTACCGTCTCCACGAACGCGATGAGATTCATTCCCCATCATATCCATTCAAGAATAAATTTTATTGGATGATTAAAAATAATATTTAATGACTTAATATCATTCTGGATATGAGAATGATACAACCTATCCATAACAAACATGGATTATATAAAAGAAAATGAGTAAGTTAACACCCAAAATGACGATAATACTAAGATTTTATTAACAAAGCGATGTTAAAAGATCATATATGATATCATATTAATATATATGATTATTTTATGATTCAATAACAATTATTTCACCATTATAAAGGAGTTTAACCTACCATCATCCAAGGAAAAGTACAAGGTAAGGGGTTTTCATCTCACTCCTTATTCCCGTGAGATTCATACAATATTACCACTATTACCATTTGTGTAGTGGATGTACTACCCATAATTGTATTCTTTTTGTAATACACTTTAATTTATGTCTTTTTACATATTCATTGTATGATACCTCTATCATGGGTTGTATGTTTCATATGTTACCAAGTTGGTAAGGGTTTATTTCACAATCTCTTCATTAACTGATGTTGTTTATACATAACTATCTACTGGGACCTCTTTATCATCCACATCCATGTTTCCTAAAAATATATTTCAAAACATTCTTACTATTCTACAGAATATGGGTTAAAGTCATTTATAAATTTTTTTACTTTTTATATGATTTTTATAAAGGAATATTTCTGTTTATTTCCAAACAAGGTCCTTTTTAACCTTTTTGACAAAATTGAGGTAAGAATGTATTTTTTTAACTTATACAGCTGGTGCGGCTATTTTCCACTGTTATAAAATCGTTGAAGCTCCCCTTAAAATCTTATAAGAATATTTTCAAAGTAAATGATTTATTTTATAATTATGTGACTTTTAAATGATTTCAAAAAATAGATATTTCTCTCAAATAGTTTTTATTTCATCTATGTCAACATCATTTTATGGATTTTAATTTTATTTGATGTTGATTTATTATGATACAAAACTTCCATATTGTAATGAAGTTTTTGTGATATGTTTGACTGTGGATATGATTTTTTTATACCATTCATGGTTTATGGTTAAATTATTGACATTTTGTTTTCTAGTTTTAATACGAATGTTTATGATATGTTTAAACCTTTTCATATGAGGAATGTATTGGACATAGTAAGTGACGGGTGGAGCCCACTATAGCTCCTCGATGCATCGGTATGTCTCATGAGACAACTAGACATGGAATTGGTCGAGGCCCTTTCCCAGTTTGATTTATGGTTTTGGCAGAGGCCTTAATCATTTTTAGATTTCTTGGCCGAGGCCTTGAAAAAATGTTTTAGAATGTCTGACATTATACATTCCCTCATTATGGAAATAATACTGATGGTTCATGTTGTAATTCGACAAATACAATACCCATGATTATGTTTTATTATGGAATTACTTATTCATCTCATATTCATGCCATAAAAGTATTCTTGTTTATTATTGGTAAAGTAATGTGGTTTCTATTATTTACCATGCTTAATATTTATTTCATTTTCCACTGTATTACTTACCCTTACTGAGCATTTGAGCTCACCCCTTTCAATGTTTTATTTTTTCCAAGATATGAAGAATTTAGTTATGAGTGACCTGCAGGCATAATCTAGGAAGCTTGGATGCTTGTAATGAAATATATTTTTGTTCTATTTTTCTTCAAGATGTAAAGTTGAACATATGTATGAATCTTGTTTCCAAGGCTAGTAAACTGATTGGTCTTTCGAGACATGATTTCCTTGTGATCATGCCAATGTTATGTAATAATGCACCGACTCTCGGTAACTAGGTCGGGGCGTTACACAATATATTCTCTCGAATAACTAGTGTCGAAATAAATGAAATCAGGGATTCTAAAATAATTATTAAACCACAGTCTAAAATAAAATTTATTTAACTTGTCAAATTAATATTTAACTGATATACATGGACACACTTAGTGTGTGACCCTCTAGGCCCTTTTCTCAGTGTCATTAGGAGGATCCTACCTAAAGTCAAAGGTTAGAATCTAGCAACATGCCAAGGCACCCATAGAGAAATAATATAATTCTACAATGATGTGTCACCTCATAGGAACGTTTACCGTGTAATATAATCCCTTTGTCACGATATCTCAAATCAAGCGGGTTGCATGCTAGTGTCATCAACCCATGTGCTCGATTATTCTTTCATTGAGTTTTCGGAATTGAACATGCCCATACCTTACCATGGCCATGAATTTATTTAGGCTATATCAATTCCATCAAAGGTCCTGAGATATGTACTTCCGTTATGGAACAGAGGGGACAAATCCTTTCTTGCATTATCTATTAATGTAGTATTACTCGTGACGCACTCAACATATCCTACCTCTCTGAGAACATTGTGTCATCAATGTTTTCATCAATACATCTAAGTGTGTGATTTGTAATACCCATTAATAAAAATATTAAATTCTGAGGACCAATACACATGTCCATAGATAGGAATATCCAATGACACTATAAAATGTGGATTTTCTACTGGCGGGTATCATTCTCATAATATCCTCCTGGATATTACCAAGGGCGCACACCATGAGAATGTCCCTCAAAGTTTTAGGAGTCCTCAACCCTAATGGCATGTATTATTTGTATCCCTCAAATAACATCATCCGGACATAGAACATATATTCAAGAATAGTGTTATGGTACTTCTGGGTTCTCATCATAGCAGGGATCCACTATGACCCTTTAATGCTACAGTTGTCTTTTTGACATTATCTCATGCATTGTCACACAAAAGTACAATCAAGATGTGATAAGTTATTTATTAATGAAAAAATTACAAAGTAGTTGGTTCTAGGCCACCTACTCTAACAGACTCCCACTTGGACTAGAGCTAACTGCTAACAACCTTTAACCCGGTAGCTCTCACATGATATTCATGCTTCTGCTAAGATATGCCTTTAGTCATGGGGTCCTCCACATTCTCTTCCATGTACACTTTTCTCATTGCAACTTCACCCCTTTGATAGAAATATCTAAAGAGGTGATACTTCTTGAGTATGTTCTTTGTCCGTTGATGTGACCTTGGTTATTTTGCAAGAGTCACCGCTGTACTATTATCACAATACAATGTGAAATGGTATTTATTTTTAGGCACCACATCAATCTCCTAGACAAATTTCTGAATCCACATGGATTCCTTGGCTGTATCAGAAACTGCTATATATTCAGACTTTGCTGTAGAATCAGCGAAAACTGGCTTCTTTGAACTCTTCCAGCTCTCAGATCCTCCATTGAGATAGAAAACATATACAGATTGTGACTTCATATCATTAGAATATGTCTAAAAACTAGCATCAGCATTCCCTCTGATGCAAGCTCCTCATCTCATCCATACACCAGGAACATATCCTTAGTTATTCTCAGATACTTAAGGAAAGTCTTAATAGTAGTCGATTGTTGTTCTCCTGGATCTTCTTGATATCTACCTACCATGCTCAGTGCGTGGGCAACATCAAGCCTGGTACATAACATGGCATACATGATGGATCCTATAGCTGAAGTGTATGGGATATTACTCATTATATCTTTCTCATTTTGTGTATGTGGACACATTTTCTTAGAAAGATGTAGGCCATGTGGCATTGGAACTAATCCCCTCTTGGATTGTTCCATACTAAATCTCTTTAGTATCCTGTCAATGTATGTACCCTGACTTAGTCCAAGAAGCCTTTTGGATCTATCAAGTATGATCTTGATCACTAGAATGTAGTCTGCTTCCCCAAGTCCTTCATAGAGATACACTTGTTCAACCAGTCCTTAACTGACTGTATGACTAGTACATCATTTCCAATAAGAAATATTTCGTCAAAATATACTACTAGGATAAAGATCGCATTCCCATTAAACTGCTTATAAACACATGGCTAGAATTCGTTCTTAATGAACCCAAATTCTTTTATGGCTTTATTAAATCAAATTTCCATGACCTGAATGTTTTCTTTAATCCATAAATGGATTTCAACAACTTGAAAACCCGTTTGTCTTCACCTGGTGTCACAAACCCTATTGGTTGTGTCATATAGATATCTTCTTGAAGGTTCCCATTAAGGAATGTTGTTTTGACATCCATTTTCCAAATCTTGTAGTCATGGTAAGCTACTATGGAAAGTATTATTCTTATGGATTTAAACATGGGAATTGGTGAGAAGGTTTTATCATAGTCAATTCCTTGACGCTTTCGGAATGCTTTAGCCACTAACCTTGCTCTATAGGCGCTAACTTGACCTTCCATATCTAGTTTTCTCTTGAATACCCATTTGCATCCAATAGGTTTTACATCAACTGGCTCATAAACCAGAACCTGGACTTGGTTCTGATATATGGAATCCATATCAGAATTCATAGCTTCTATCCATCTTGCAGCTTCTTAGCTTTCTACTTATTCCTTGTAGGAGAGAGGTTCATCATTGTCCAACAATAATGATTCACCATCCTCAGTGACTAGGAAACCAAATCTCTCTAGTTCTCTTACCTCTCTTGAGCTCCTACGTAGTACTTGTGTTTCTAAAACCTCTTCCACAGGGACCTGTGGAACTAGTTCCTGTACCAAATCCTATGTATCTTGAGCATCAACTTTGTCGAAGTCAATCTTGCTCCCACTATTCTTTTTGAGGATGTGCTCCCTCTCAAGAAAGATGACTTGTCTGGAGACAGTCACTTTCTTGTATGAAGGGTTATATAGGTAATATCATTTCGTTTCCTTGGGATATCCTATAAAGATAAACTTCATTCCACGGGGTGCTATTTTGTTTCCTGACAAATGCATTGCATCCCCGTACACGTTTGTGCAACAAAATGGGTTTCCTTCTATTCCATAACTTGGATGGAATTCCATTTTCTGCCTTAGTTGGTACTCGGTTTTATGTGTATTCTACAGTTTGTAATGAAAATCCCCAATGAGATAATAGAATATCTTCACGAATCATCATCAACCTCACCATGTCCAAAAAGGTGTGGTTCCTCCTTTCACTAACACCATTCCACTGTGGTATATAATGAAGAGTGAGCTGAGATAGAATCCCAGACTCCCGTAGAATATCAATGAACTCTTGGTTCAGATATTCTCCACCTTGTTCAGATCGAAGTTTCTTTATCTTCTTACCAAGTTGATTCTCTACTTCATTCTTGAATTCCTTAAATTTCTCTAAGGACTCTGACTTATACCTCATTATGTAGACATAGCCATATCTACCTAAATCATCAGTAAAAGTAATAAAGTAAGAATATCCACCTCTATCTTCTATTAGAAATGGTCCACATACATCCATGTGCACCAATCATAGAAGCTCTATGACCCTTTCACCATGTCCACTGAAAGGCGGCTTGGTTATTTTAACTTGTAAATAAGCATGGCATCTATCAAGTGGTTTTAGCTCAGTAGAGTCTAAATATCCATATTAGAAGAGTTTTGTCAAGCGTTTCTCGTTTACATGACCAAGACAGTGATTCCAAAACTGGGTGATGTATGAGTCATGTGAGTTTGTTTCATTATCGATTTCCAATGCTTGGTTTTCGTAATTTAATACATACAAACCATTATTTAAATGTGCCATAATATAACTTATGTTGTTTTTATAAAAGAGACAACCCTTATTTCCAAACTTAAAAATAAATCCATACATATCCAAAAAAGAAACATAAATTATGTTCTTGGTAACACTAGGCACATAATAACAGTTTTGCAAAACCAAAATCATCCCAATCAGTAATGAGATGTGGTAATCGCCAATATCCAACGCAGCCAGCTTTGCGCCATTGGCAGCTCGAAGATCCACCTCTCCTATGGAAATCTTTCAAAATATATTTGGTTCCTACATTTGAATACATATTTGAGATCCACAAGCTGTATCTAATACCCAATGTGTCTAAATAGGAAGATTTCACTCAATAATGAACGCACCTTTATCATCCCCATGCTTCTGGGTGCAGTTCCTATTCCAGTGGACTTGCTTTCCACATGAAAAACATACTGCCTATTGTTCCTTGCCCTGCCTCTGGATCATCCCCTTCTGGGAAGGACGGTTCTCAGGGGCTTCAGACCGTTTATAAGTCTTTGGCCCCTTTTCCTTGTCCTTCCTTTTCTTATTCACCATAAGGACTGCATGTTTTTCAAGCCCCATGTCCTTATCTACCTGGTGAATTAAGGTCAAAAGTTCTGATAGACTCTTCCCATTATTTCTCATGTTGTAGTTGACAATAAATCTAGATAAGGCCTTGGGAAGTGATGATAGGATGAGATCTTTACGCAACTCATCCGGGAACTTAATCCCTAATATTTCCAGGCATTCAATGTAGCCAATGAGCTTGATTACATGAGGCCCATCTGGCGCAGACTCTCCAAGATTAGTTGAAAACAAAGTGTTGGAGATCTCATATCTCTCCTGTCTCTCCTTCTCTTGGTAAAGATCATTAAGGTGAGACATCATGCTATACGCGTCCATGTTTTCATGTTGCTTCAAGAGCTCATTTGACATGGACGATAGAATAAAACACTGGACATCTTTGGTTTCATCCATGAGTTTCAGGTAGAGAGATATGTCCTCATCACTATCCTCCTTTCTAGGCGCAATTGGAATAGTCTCTTCCAGCACATACAATTTCTTTTCATGGAAAAGGATGACGCGTAAACGCCTCTTCCAATCATGGAAATTGGTGTCAGTGAGAAGGTTTTCCTTCTCGAGTATGGGTTTCAATGATATGTTGAAGTAATTTTTTTGTCATTTCTACAAATTAAGATGAGAAAAGGTTGAGTAATTTATCATAAAATTGAGACAAATAAATAAATTAATACTGATTAGTCTCCCACTATTTTATCAAAATCCAATAGCCCTCACCATTGACTTCAGAATATTCAATTTCCTGAATATTCTAGTGGAAAGGATTCACATTTCCCTTCGCATTACCCTAAATAGGGTAGGTCAAGCAACTTGAAGGGTTTCAGGTAGGCATTCCAAATTACAACTTCATTAACTGGTAGCTCCTTGATCTAGTGAGTGGACTCCGCGATCCTGAAATCCATTTATTTTGGATTTCCTCAAACTTTGCCTCTTGGTCACACCAAGTCCTGATGTGGAAGTCAACCCTTGATACGAACCAAGTCAATTCAACCCAAAAACTTGAATTAGAATTCAACGATATTTGTAATCTCCACAACTAGGGTTGGTCAAGCACTTTGAACTATGGTTCGATTCTAACCAATATTATGGAAGGCTATACCGAATTAATATTTCATTGATGGATTTTATCCTTATGTGTAAATTTCTAATTTTTTTACCTTTTATTACATGATTATTAATATTAAGTGGTATATACTTAAGTGATTAATCATGTATAAGATAATATTTACATATAAGACGTTTTTATTTTAGTTCTATCTTGCATGATCGTTTAGTTCATTAATTCTGTGATCGTGACAACACACCCACAATAAATAAACCATGAAACTAATATAAATAAAATAAATTGTATGATCATGAGCTTTTTCTGTTGATAAGTTTATCTAGTAGTTGATAAACTAACCCAAGACCTAGGGGAGAAACACCTTGAACCTTTCGGGTTCGTGTTTACAGCTTTCCACCTGTCCACCTTTGTATCTTTTTGGATTGGTTTCGCCTTGGCTCATGACTTGAGTCACCTCCACTAGCTTGGGAGCTCCATCCATTACATATGCATTTATCTCACATGAAGATGAGGGGTAAAAAGGGGTTTTTACATAAAATAATCCTTGGGCACAAAGGCCCTAAATATTAATGAGGAGAAGGCTTGCATGACAACAAATTTAATTTAAATAAATTAATTAATGAAACCATTAACATACAATGGTCTTGGTATCGCTCATGATCATCCATACATGCAATTATATTTACGCATAAATAAAAATATCATCCAATTATTTAATCATTCTTGTTTAAGATAAATCATGCTTGAATCAATTAATTATCATTAATTAATTAATCAATTTATCTTAAACCCTTTTCGGAATTTCATTGAGATTCTCATCCATTATAATTTTAAACAAATAGATTCATTTATAATTATCTTTGTATGTAACTTTTACCTTGGAGGAAACCCAGTGAATTCGTGTTCATTACGCAGATGTTAAATTAAACACATATATATAAAACACCTATCACGTGTTGCGCCTCAGCTTTACGCTTGCACCATGGTACACGTCTCAAGGGTTTTTATAATATAATAATAAATTTTAATAAATATGCATAATTTGGGTGAGTACACGACATGTAGTTCTGACTACACGGCGTGTTAATGTACTTCGGAAATTTTCAGAGTACACGGCGTGTTCAGTGGGACACACGCCGTGTAGTTTCTGCGTTACACAGTTTCCAGCCGGGAAAGCCGTGTACGAGGTATATGGTCCAACCCTAACCTGAAGGGACTACACATCTTTTTCTATTGGACCACATGACGTGTAATCTGAAAACCATTTTCCACCTATTCCTGGTCAACACATGGTGTATTAAATGACTTAGATAGGATCAATACACGGCCTGATTTAGCAGACCAGTCAAATGCATGAACCTAGACTACACGATGTGTACTTTAGAATACACGCCTTGTATTCTTGTGTTGTATGTCCAGGAATGTTTGGCTTCTCTGGATGAGATCCTCTATTTTATTTTAATCAAAAATTAAAAGAAAAGGTCATTTCTATATGATGAACGGGAAATGATAGAGGAGGAACATATCTCGACATTCAGATTTAAAGAAAGATTAACTTGAATTGAAATAACTAAATTATTAAATGGGTAAATGACCAATGAAAAACTAAATTATTATAATCAACGATATGAACCCTATGATACCACTTGTAGGTTCCGGGTGCAGTGGAATCACATTGGTGGGAGTTCCCAACTTTAATTTTAGTGTTAACAATGAACAATCTGAGATCCGTCACGATGTAAAATGCCAAATCTTCAGAATATAATGAACAAAGAAAAACAAAATAGGGAGTCCTGGAACCATAGATATATGATCATCATATGTTGGTTATAATTAATTTAATTATTTCAGAAAAAATACATTGGTGGAATTATTTCTTCATTGATGTCTCCGATCATGATCCGACGTGATCCATCATTGCATTGTAGAATCAAATTATAGGATTCCTCTAGCAGTGATCAACACGTGTGCCATGTATCTTTGGACGTCGCATAAGGGATCTCCGGGAACCAGCACGGAAGAACATTCGCTTGCGATGTTTGCCTTCGATCGCCTTGATCCGATGGAGGAGGATCCCTCTCGATCTTAAGTGTGTTCTTGGAGGAAGTAGTTCTTTTGTGCTTGAAAGAATTCTCCAGAATTTTTGTGAAAAACGATTGGGGAAAAGTGTATGGGTTGGGAGGATATTTATAAACGGGTTTGAGGTTATAGAGTTATGAAAATAAATAAACGTGTTACACATTTTATTTATTTCATTAACTCTTATTGAAAAACCCCATTTTGAATTATTAATTCCTTGACATGAGCCCATGTTGATTATAATAAATATCATTTAATAAAACTATATTACATCCTCAAAATCCCGACTGGAAAATCTACATGGCATGTAATCATTAATACACGCCGTGTACTCATTTTCCATAAAACTACACAGCATGTATATTTAATATACATGGAGTGTACTTTTATTTTCTATTTTCCTTTATTTACTCTACCACATTTATTAGTCCTTGATTAATGGCTATTCATTTGTTAAATAAATGTAACTGCATTACTCCCTAATAAATATATCTTATTTCCCCCACAATATATTCTCTTGAATAAGTTTTGTCGAAATAAATGCAATCTGTCATTCTTAAATAATTATTAAACCACAGTTGGGAATAATATTTTTTTAACTTGTTAAATTAATATTTAACTTAGATATATGGACACACTTAGTGTGTGACCCTATAGGCCCCTTTCTCAGTGGCAATAGGCAGAGCCTACCTAAAGTCCAAGGTTAGTGTCTAAAAACACGCCAAGGCACCCATAGAGAAAAAAGTAAACGATGCAATGATGTGTCACCTCCTACGAATGTTTATCCTGTAATATAATCCCTTTGTCACGATATCTTGAATCAAGTGGGTTTCATGCTAGTGTCATCAACCCATGTACTCGATTATTATTTCTTTGACATTCTGGAATTCAACTCGCCCATACATTACCATGGCCATGGATTGATTAAGGCTAAATCAATTACATCAAAGGGCCTGAGATATCTACTTCTATTATGTAATAGAAGGGACACAAATTTTCTCTCATTATCTATTAATGCAGTATTACTCGTGATGCACCCAACATATCCTACCTTGCTGATAACAATGTTTTGTTATAGTTTTTTCCAATACATCTAAGTGCATGAGTTGTAATACCCATTAATAATAATCTTAAAGTCTAAGGACCAATACACACGTCGGTAGATTGGAATATCCAATGACACTATGAAATGTGGATTTCCCACTGGCTGGTCTCGTTCTCATAATATCCTCCTGGATATTACCTAGGGCGCACACCATGAGAAGGTGCCTCAATGTTTTATGAGTCCTCACCCCTAATGGACTGTATTATTTGTGTCCCTCAAATAACATCATCCGGACATAGAACATATATTCAAGAATAGTGTTATGGAACTTTTTGGTTATCATCATAGCAGGGATCTGCTATGACCCATTAATGAAACAGTTGTATTTAGGACATTATCACATGCATTGTCACACAGAAGAACAATCAATATGTGATAAGGTATTTATTAATGAATAAAGTACAAAGTAGGTGGTTCTAGGCCACCAACTCCAACAATTATTACCTTTGATTTTTTAGTTTGATTCATGGAATGTATATTGGTATGGCATGTTTTATAGTTCATTTTGATATTGTATCTCTAGTTTTGGTCTTCATGTGATATTGGAACTGTTCTATTAGGGTAATATGTTTTCTTGTTATTTTTTCTTATTTTCTGTCAGTGTATTTCTCTAATAAAAGACGGTATTGTTTCCACATGATCAATATTAGACCCTCACTAATATTTAACAGCCTCTTGAGTATGGGGAGACACACTTGAGGTCACATAAAAAACTGGATCGAGCACCAGTGCATGGAACCTAGGTTAGGATGTTACATACCCTCTCAAATAGGTACCTGACCCAAATTGTCCCTATACGTGAAGGGAGTTCTTGATCCCCATGGGATGGTGACTAGCATTAGTGAACCAATAAACAACCAAAGGGAAAAAGTTCACCCAATATGAATCAACAACATGGAATATATATATATATATTCAATATAGAGAAATAATTAAAGAGATAAACATATTCTATAACTAAAAGAGGACATCAAAAATGATACAACTCCAAATAAGTCAAAGAATCCCAAAGTACAATTCCAACATCAAAGGACTAGTAAAATATAAATCCAACTACTTCATCTGATAGCATGGGTAAATACCCACCATCTCACAACCATCTATCCAAACATAGCTAATAGAAACCTTGTTTCCTCACTATGGCTCCTTGCCTTTCCCTACATGGAAATATATATAAAGGTCTACGCACTGCCAAAGGGGTGCGAAGTGCGTGAGTTAAACATGACCAGTAGGATCCCACCAAAGTTTTCGATAACAAGTCTATAAAAATAATATGAACATGCGCAAATTTGAAGATAAAAAGTCATGATAAACTTTTAAAAAAAATTATAAGAAAATTATGGATAAAAATTGAATTTCATTTTTTCCACATTTTCGAAATAATCTAGTTAAAACAGTTTCAAATAATTTCACTTAATTAAATCACACAAAATAATTCATCACATATCATATCAAATCCAATAAAAATCAGAAACATAGGTTACATGAAAAGGTTCACTATAGGTTAAGCTAGTATACTACTCATACCATAATCACTTAAAAGTGTGCACTCATGTCCTTAAAACACATGACTAATAACAGAGGAACAACCCATGAGTGAACACCTAAAATTTCAACCAAGTCCCTAGAACAACATGCCTATTAAGTATAGAAACACTTCATGAGTGAACCCCCAAAAATATAAGGATGATGTCCCTATGATACACCTTTCCCCTAAGTACCCAAGGTTTCCCTTTTGATACAATTTTCAAACCATCTAACCAAAATCATTCTTTGAAAACCATTTCAAAAATCCATTTTATAATTCTTTGAAAAATAACTTTTGTTTTACTAAAATAATGAGAAACCATGTTTTCAAAAAAAAATATCATTTCAAAACAGAAACAGATTAATCAATAAATCATTCCATTTCATTTATAAAATAATTATTAAAACCATAGCTATACAGTTCATCTAACATAGGCTAGATATGAAACCAACTATCTCAAATTAGGGTCACACATTCTTGCTATAAGATCCACCAAGAAGAAAAAAAAAGAATACCATGGAGGCCCTGTGATTGATTCCCATGTTGTATAATCACATCACACAAATAAAGTAGATGGAAGAAAGGATGGATCATGATAAACCTCAAAGAACTCACACTCATCACAACACAACCAACAAAGGATTGGAGATGAGATGAAGATAACATAATAGATCTAGAAAGGATCAAGAATATTATCATAAAAATTAATTGAATATGATAATGAAACACAATGGTGCAAATGTGATCAACTACATAGGAGAAGTAGAAGGATTACTCACTCGGATAAACACACCACAACTGCAATGATGATCAATCACTTAATGAAGTGAGCTGGGAGTATAGGTTTCTAAAATTTCCTAGGTCACGAGGAAAGAATCCTGAGGCCAAATGAAAAAAAATCCATGCTATGCCTGAAAATCCCAATCCATGAGGATTACATGAAATTAAATCCCTTTTAATGTCATGTAATCCACAAAGCCGAAATACACCAAAAGACCTATCATTAGAGGTTAAAATCCTATTTTTTACAATTACACAATGTGGAATATTTTCACGATGTGTAACCATTTCACTCCTTGTATCAGTTCACAACATATAAACAACACCCTTTAGAAGACATGAATATTTTACGTGACATGAAAAACACTTCACAACATGTAATCATTACATAGAGTGTAAAACACTTTTACACCCAAACTCCATTAATTTAAATTAAAATACATCCTCGAAAATCATCAACTACATTAAACTAAACTTCTTCTTATCTTCTTTTCAATTATTTAATGTTTTTGAAAATCATAAAACTGATTTAGTTTTTTCATGTTTTTATGCCCAAGGTGACCAAATCTTCTATGACACACCTTATTTGTATCTTCAACACTTAAGTAAAAAAGATTTTTTAAATTCTTCTTTCTAGAAGAGATTTCCATTGTCTCTTTCTCCCTTTTTAATGACATTTCCATATTTCACACTTCTGATAACACTAGAATATTTTATGAAAATTTATTATTTTACATAATAAAAAATTTGAATTAAGCTATGTTAGTTATGTTTTATTTCATTAACAGACAAGACTTCCTTAGATTTTAAATTTTTAGCTTCAATCTTAGCCATTATGATTCCTCATATTTTTAGAGAATTATCATTCCCAATGGTAACAACACCTCCATCATCATTTTCAACAGAGTTCATTATTTTTAAATCACTTGTCATGTGTGAAGAAAAACCACTATCAAGTATCCATGGTTTTTTCTTTTTTACTTTCTTTCAACGTAGTCTCAATAAAAAAAGCTCTTTCTTTAACTTTCTTCTTTCCTGGTTCCTTTTCTATTCTTACACTAAAACTTTTCCTGGAAGAGTAGTCATACATTCTTAAAAAATATGACCCGTTTGATCACATATTCCACAAACTTATTCCAGATAGTCAAACTAATTCTTCATTTGAAAGTTTATGAAATATTGAGAATCCACCTTTTCAATTTTTTTAAGTTAATAAATTTACTCATTCTAATTAAAAAATTTATTCCAATCTACTCAAACCTTATTCCAGTTAGAGAAAATTTGTTCCAAAAAATTATATTCCCTATGCATATAGATTCCAACGAACTAATAAAAAACATAAAAATTATATTTCTATTGGAGTAAGATCTTTTAATGTGGAAACGTTTTTTAGGTTGATAACTTCTTCTTGATCTAAAAATATTTGGATGTGGACCATATTTACATTAATGCGAGTTTTCATATTTTGTAGATTAAATAGGTTTATCACATCCTTTTTTAACCAAATAATTCCTAACACTTTTTCCAAAAAATGAAATGTTTGAAAAATTTGTCAACACATTCTTTTTGGTGGTTGAGGATTTCACCTAATTCTTAATTTGATCCCTCTTAGCCACTTTAGAAGCCTCTTAATTTTCATAAAAATATTTTTTTGATTCCATAATTAATCTTCTTGAGGGTATATTGAAGTCAAGAAGTTTTTATTGAAAATTTTTATCCTCTTATTCCTATGCTTTCGACTTCTTACTAAGATATTCAATCATCTTTCCCTATTAATCAATTATTAGTTTGTAACTTAAGATCTCTTGGATGTATTATTATTATTTATTTACAACATACTTTTCACCTTCAAAAACATCTCCAATGTATTTATTTTTCATTCTAATTTATTCCTTGAGATATTTGTTTTTCTCCCGACATGAATGAAGTTATATTTTGATGTAATACTCTCTATGAGATTATTCACCTCCTTCTTATTTACTATTTTTAGAGTCTTTAATTTTCTAAAAAATTTTAGTGAATTTTCTATCATTTTCTAAAGTTTTATCTTATGAATAATTGTTTTCAGTTGATTATGATTCATCTTTCTTACTCAACATACTTATCTTGTTCCCAGTAAACATTTCCTTATATTTTTTGGATGAATTTTATTATTTAAAACTTTTGTTCAAATTTTTCAATTAGTATTTTTCATTAGAATCATCTCGATATTATCCAGCATTATTCTTATGTATATTAATATCAAAGTGTCTAATTCCACCACACTGAAAAAATTTTGGAGAAAGTTTACCTCTATAATTTCCTCTTACTCATTGATAGTTTTTGGATGTAAGAGACATTATATTTTTCATTCATCTCATCATCCTTTTTATCTTCAGAGTCATAAGGATAAACATTTTTATCATCTTGATTTTTCATCTTTCTCATGGCTTCAAAATCCATTTCATCATTCATATTTTTTTTGAACATTGGAGCTTTTATCATTTCACAAGAACCAAGAAAGTTATGTAGTTTTTCAAGATACAAATCATATTTATCTTATAAACAAATAATTTTAGAATAAAACTTGTCTGAAAAGTTTCTAACAAGTTTCTTCACAATTGTAGAATCTTACAGGATATCTATGAATCCTCTATTTGTGAAAATAATTTCATCTACTCTAGTAAAGTATTCATCAATATTTTTTTCATCTCTCATTTAGATGTCTTCATAATTACTATGACATATTTTTAAATTTGATTCCATAACTTTAGTATTACCTTTAATAATACGTTCATACTTGTCCCAATAGTCTTTGATGTTTTGAGACCCATCACCTTCATATAAATATTTTATGATAACGACATAAAATATAATATCAATATTTTCCATCAACTTCAATATTTATATTATTAACAAAAGTCATTGGGGAATCATTATCAATAGGTGGAAACCCAATTGTAGCAGCATCTACAACATTTAATCCAAGATATAAGAGATAAGGAATCATCCGATTTTTTCCAGCCATAATAAAATTTTCCATCAAATGTTAAAAATCCCCTAATATGGAATTGATATTATCGATGATATGGATTCAACAAGGGAACCTCCATCTGATACTAATTTAATTTTCGAAGGATTTAATAACAACTTATATGGGGGGGTGAATAAATTGGTCACTTTTTATAAGTTTCAATACTTTTAAAACCTGACACTTGAAACCTATTAATGTTCATATCTTTATCATCTTTCAATAAATACTCATGAATGGAAAATTAGGAAAGCACATAAATCACATGAGATTTAAAATGTTTAGATTTAGTGAGAGAACCTACATCCTTTCCAAAGACACTATCGTGGGTATATGGAAATTCACTATTATGAAGAAATGAATAAAACTTCTTCCAAATACTATTAATCATCTTCTATCTCTGGATATGAGTGATTATAATGACACTCATTAGTTTAAATTACTTTCTTACAAAAAATTCAGAGCCACAAAAAAGTATAAATACTCTATTTAATCTATACCACAAATGTTATTTTGTTTGATGACCTTGATTCTGATGGCCGTCAGTCTAATGAACCATGTTCGATTGTCTCAAAATATATTAAATCAATATGATGATACCTTTCTCAATCTGCATCTGAATAATCTTTATGGTATATTTGGATAACAAACCCTATGATTCTTAGAAGCCACTCAAGACTCAATTTGAACTTCCTCAGTATGATCTTCCCCACTCCAATAAAAAAAACTTTTAGTAGTATAATCTTATAATGAGATCTCTATAAAAAAAGAAAATCTAACATGAACTCTCTAGTGATTCACTTTTTCAGAACATGTGAAAGATATGTAAAGTAAAAATGTACAATTTTTCTATTTATAGGTGAATCATAACAGTAAGGGTTCAAATCTTCAAAAAACAATAACATTTAAACTTCAACTTTAACTAATTCAAGCATTATCAAGATTTCTCCGAATTCAATATTCTAGTTAGTCTGATGAACTTCCTCATCCTCAGTCAGATGTAACTCCATTATGATAGAAATTCCTCAGCTCATTATGAAGAAAACATTCTTATATAACTACGATATTAATTTCTTCCTCTTCTCATTACATTCTGAATTTATTCCTATTATCTTTATTATCTGACTAACTTCCTCAAAGTTAGTTTTATTTATTTTCCATATCAGAGTTAGTCTGATGTATATTTGTAATGATATAATTCAAATAACCATGGAATTATCATTATGATAGAATTATCATTATAATAGATTTATCATTAAGATAAACTTCCTCAATACAATTTTGAATTTATTTAAATCTCATCAGCTATAATTCATCCAAACCTCTAAAAAGCTTTGTACCCAGCACTTATAGATTTGATACAAACTTTTTCTTGATTCATGGGACTAATAAATTCATTAAGATTCCTAAATTTCTTAAAAATATTTTATCATGATATTTTCCATAATTTATGAGAACTTGAAGATTGTAAAGTCATCATATGACTTACATTAAGAATTATTACAAATTCCCTTACTTTCAGAACATACTTTATTTTAAATGAAAAATAAACATGACTGGAAACGCTTATTCTCCCACTTTTCATCATAATTATTGCATCATAAGTGTTATAGAAAACTTATCTTATTTGAGAATTAAAAAACCTCAAAGTATCATCTGACTTTCTAACCAAATACTTCTTCTCTTTCTTTGATTACGACGAAGGAAAAATTTCAACAATCAATAATTTATGTCTCTGATTAATTTGGATAGGATGATGTTCAACATCATGATGATGGATCTTAGTATGATGGCCTGTCCAATCAACAACATTACAGAACATCCACCTTTTATCTTCCTTACACATTCTGCATTCAATTATTCCCAATCCGATCCTTTTCATCCGGAAAAAAACTTCCTTAAAAACAAAAATTGTCTCCCCCTTTGTGGTTGGGATAGAACATTAATAAAATTTCACCTATTTTTTAAAAACATTATTTTACAAAATATTAGTTTTAAATAAATACAAAACATTGTTAAGACAAAACATCACAAAATTTATTCATTATGTTATTTTGTTATGAGTACTTTTGGAGAATACAATTTTTATATCCTAGGAATTCTTAAGTTTATTTTATTTATTTAGTTTAAGAAACCCATTATCTTTTAATGGGTTATTTAAGTTATTATGATGAATAATTATAAATGGCAGACTTATGTAAGGATGCTGATGAGTGGGGTCTTATATCATACTCCAATGAATTCTTTTATGTTTATATCTTTTGAGATAGTAAGGAGTGGATATAATGAGTTTGTTCACATGGGAATGGGCATAATAGGTTTTATCACATATATTTTATTGTGCTTATGGTTGTTACTCACTTCATAGTTCTTCACAAAATAATGTTAAATTTTCAATATGTATTTCATTTCCTTGAAATTCCTTGTTTTCAAGATTATTCCTTCTTTTTAATGTACTCCTCATTTTTATATCATTATCTTGTGTTTAATTTTTATTGATATGTTCTTTAAGATAGGTCATATATTTTATTCTTTGTTAATGATATTTATACAATCATATGAGTATCATACATGTTATTATTATTTTTTATTAAGATATTTATGTCTTCCTTATATTCTATTCCATATTTATGATCTAATATTATATGATATGTCTTTTCCATTACTTATTATTTGATCCCATCCCTCTATTAGTTTTCTATAAATTAGGTTATAAAGATGAATATTTCATGTGAGATATCTAGTAAATGGTCTAGAAGAGAACAATTATGAAGAAATGTTTTCAAGTGTTATAAAATAAGATGTTTTCATAGCTAATTTCCAAGACACGAAACCTTTTAGTATTTGGGTTGTGCAACTATCTGTGAGATGTATAATTTAAATCAATAGATTAATGTATTATTTATGTTATGTGTATCATGGGTCACTATATTTTTCATTGGAGTATTGTTTAATAATTTTTTATATTAGTTTAGAAACCACTGGTCTTAGGGTTATAGAGCCTTAGTAAAGATCCTATAGACGAGTATAAGTACATGATGATATCTTGATATATTTTTAAAGACTTGAGTAGATAGTTTTACTTATTAATATATCTATGTATTTATACTATAAGTGGATGAAGTATCTGTAATAGTTGTACATAGGGGAAATAACCCAGAAAAGGAAAGATTGGGTATTAACTCGATCATCAACTAGTACATGATAAAGAGGCTTAACAATACAATTGGTTTGAAACCCTCAATGGATATGCTTTTCTTGATCATATTCTCTTTAAAAACTAATATAAAGGATTTATTTCCTACATACTTTGAGGGATTATGTTGATAATCTTAAGATATTACAACTTAAAGTGGCCTAAGTCAAACTAATATTGATATAAGTTTAATCGGAGGAACAATAAACCAATGTGATAATGTAAAAGAAAATGAAAATTTGATATTGAAATTAATTTTATGATTATGATAATATCCTTTTATTGTAAATGTTTCATCACTCATGTCAACCCTTTTGGTTTTAGTAATGTCTAGAACAAGAAGAAAAACATGGGTTTTAAGGAAAATGAAAAGATTACATCAGTAAAAAACCTATAATAATGGGAATTGAAATGAGAAACATTTTAATTATTCCAGAATAACTATCATGAAATATGATAAATAATGTGAGAATATTCAAATTCTTCAACATACCAAAGAAGATAAATATGAATTATCATGAATGATTAAGTGATGAAGATGATGAAGGAAGTATTTTTCAATTCCTTATATGTAAATTGTTTTAGAAGAAACACCAATAAAATCGCCTCAAGGGGACTAGAAGATACTTTAATTGTAGAATAATGGGTCATTGTGCATCAAACCTTCAAGGAAAAATTAAGAGTTATGTTAACACAAATGAAATAAATAGATTTTATCCAAAAGTTTCATTAATAAGTCAATGTATTATGTGTGGTGAAATTGGGAATTATCCAAATCAAGACCCTAATCCATGAATTAACAAAGACAATGAGAACCACCAACCTCTAAGACCAAGAGGACAATACAATGCACCTGAAATCACTACACCTAAAGTAAATCCTAATATTTAAAGTACATGTAACCTATAATCCACTTTTTTGGATTTATTTTTAGAATTTGGTTCTAGAAACTCTTGTATATCTAATAAGTTTTATAAGATCATTAAAACATGACCTATATTATTTTATAATCATGGAAAACTTCTAGTTATACTATTATTGAATTCTAATTTAACATTTATGGGAATGTGATTCTTTTTATTATCCATTTAGACGAATTTAACTAGATTTTTAGAAATGGTTGATTATTCCTACATTAAGACTATAAAAATTTATGAAATTGGGAAATAATATTTCATATTTCAAATCAAAATCTGATCACTTATCACTTTAAGGATGATTAATAACTCTCTATGGAAATTAATCACGAGGGGTTTTTAGCTCAAATGGTTAGAAAGAAACTCAATTATTGGATATACCTATTAGGAATGAATAAATGAGTTTAATAGTTTCACCCAAATTTGTAAGGTTGTTACTATAATGGAAATTAACTCTTGAATAATATATATCTTATTGATACCCTTAAATATCTTCTTTAGTAAGTGATAATAAAAATTTTAAGGACGCGAATTATTTAAGATGGGAGAATGTAATGACCAAAGATTTCATATTGTATTTTTCTTAGATAAATTTTAAGTATGATGTCTTACTCTACATGACACACTATAAAAAAAATATGGACTATTTTAAGGTAGCTATATAGTTTCTAGGTATATATAGTTTCAATGGGACTATGAAACTACATATATATATATACAAAATAAAGTTAATTTTAAATATAAAATCAAATAGTGTGGCTAATAAAATAATGAAATGACTTATCATAAATCTTATCCTTTTCAGGAATAATATATTTTTATATGAATAAAGGATAAACACTAGTAAAATTATTAATTTATTAGAAATAGAAAGAAAAATAATTAATATACAAAATATTGTTTTCTGATAAATTAATAGTTTTCAATATATATTATATTTTTAATTAAAAGTTAAATTTATAAAATTAAGGTTGTGAATTTGAAAAAATTAACATCATTTTGGGATTTATCAAGTTCATATTTACTTAATATTAATTTTTTGTATTTTTTCAATGTAATTAATTTTTTATGTGAATAGTGAAAATACTGATCTTATAAATGCCATCCATCCAACATCCCAAGAGCCTTAGATTATTTTTATTTTAAATAAACCCCCTTTTATGGGAAGAAAGGGAACCCAAATAGTCTTCATGAACATAAAGCATACTTGAACTGAAAATTGGGAAATAAACCCAGTCTGGAAACTTGAACTAGGCCCTCCCCAACATTTGGTACGTGACAAAGCTCTCCACCAATAGAGGATTGTACAGATATAAAGTTTCCTATATATAAGAACAGGAATGATCTTATGGCTGTCACTATACCCCCTCAATCATCCGAGTCCATAAAGTCTACACAGGTGAACCGCCTGCTCGGAATTCTCCATTGAGGCATGTCCTAGTGGTCAAGTCTAGTCATATCTTCAAATCTGGAGTCCTGAAAATGAACAAATTTTCCACACATCATCATCTAAACAAAAGTGAGGACCCTAATGCTAAGGGAAAAGCCACAAAATCCCTACCACATGAGACACCTCCGAAACCACACACAGCAACATAAAGAGGAGGAGGAACCAAGGAATGTGAGTCTGGGACTTCGTTACCCAGGACTAGAATACCCAAAAGAACATTGATGGAGCATCTCTATGGTGGGGATCCAAGTAGATCTGAACAATAAGTTCCTCTCTAGGCATGAATAATTACATCTAAAACTATATAAGTAACCTCAACAAATTATGGATTAGCCAAAACATGAGAGATAGAGGGACAGATGAGGAGGATTGATTCGGTGACAGTGAAGTTGCAAGAACCTATCAGTTCAACCAACAACCACAAAATACAACAAACTGCATAAGCCTTCAATCTGAAAAAACAAAAGAAACCCAAGAACAAGATCCTCCCCCCATTAAGCTATATGAAGCTTATGCCACACCACCGTGGGAAGAGGCCTCACTGGATCTGTTGCCGGTCCACTCTAGCTCCAAAGTCCGAATCCAAAACTAGAACCGACGCTAGAAACTGAGAGATAATCCAAATCCATCGTCGTGATAATCACTCTAGGATCCACTGCTAAACCTCTAGCATGTTGGACCTAGCCCCAAGCTGATATCATTCCAGATATGAACTGAGATGGGGACGAGACTCCAAATCCGATCATGCGGTCTATGATGGAGTCTATCACCAAGCTAAATCACACTGGATCTGGTGCCGAGCCGAGGCTGAGAAGCCACCGTCGAACTGAGATCTACTCCAATCTAGGAGCAATGACAAAAAACAGGACAGTCAACATTGGTCAACATGCCAGATGAGGGGATAAGAAAAGTTCGAGGGAAACCCTAGACGTAGAGAGGGGAGGAGATGATATCGCTCCAAGGAAAAAAATTTCTAGATTTATTAATGACATAGATTTTATGAAATTATTTTATTATATAAATACATTGAAATTTTTTGAACCCCATTTAATATAAAATTATTTATAATAAATTATTTTGAAAATAATATTTTGAATTTATAAACTCTTGATCAACATTTTGAAAATTTATGTAGCGTTTTAATGAAAACTATTTTTGACTATTTTGTTTAATTAATTATTACATGATTAAACGAAGTTATTTATTTATATTATTATTAAATAAATACCATATTAATTATAATAATTATTTTAAATTCATTGGAATCAATTTAATTGATAATTATTCCTTAACCATAAATCTTTTTGATTAAAAATAAACCTTTTCAAAAATAGGTTTTTGCACGTTACATGTGTTTGGGTGAAGAATAATTTTACATAACCAAAAGATTTTTATTTAATAAATTGTATTTTATATTTAAAATCATTGGGGTCAAATTATCTGATATGGCTCATTTTATTTTTAGGAATAATGGATAAATTACCAAGGTAAAAACTAGTTACTGTGGTGAAAACTAAAATGGTAGAAGTGAGTAACCTTAAACGTAAAAGGAATAACATATTTTATTTTGAATTTTGGAGGTGTGGACAAAATTATATTTCCTATAATATATTATTTATTAATTTTTTTGGCACCTGTATTGAGATTGAATTCCCATTATTAAATATTTTTGGGTGTTTATAAAATTTTCACTCTTTTTCAATTATAAAGTGTCACTCCAATCCTCACATCCCCTCACTCCAAAAACCTTAAATTTTGAAAAATTACCATAACAAAACACTCCTAAAAACTTTTATACCCCTTAAATAATTTATATTATTCTCAAAATACCACTAGTCAAAGGGTTAATCCCCTTCACAAAGCCAATAATCCAAGAAGTTAGGTATAAGTTCTTAAACCTATCTTTCTTTTCTATTTTTTGATAAACCTGTATTCTTACTAAAATTATATTCAACCATATTAAAATGATTACATCACAATAATTTTTATATTTTATGTTACTATAATTATGTTACAATAATTAACTACCCTCCCTTTTCCCATTGATAAAATGAAAGCGTGAACTGTGTGTTGTGCGAACTACCGCCACCACAAAACATCTTTTTTTTGGGATTCCATCACCAACATACAAGGATGTAAATAATCAGGAATTTAATATATAATTATTATATTAAATAGATATTTTATATTATTAAATGATAAACCATATTAATCCTCTTCCTCAATCTATGAAAAAAATCGTCAACCATGCGTATGTGTGGACTACCGCATCCATGGGACGATTGATTTCTATTTTTTATTTCATCGTTTCTTTACACGGATGGTCATGAGAATGGATTTAAAGGAAAAATATTATTTTTATGATATCATTACAGTTATGTTTGGATAACATTGTAATTATGTGATCAACAAAAGATTATTGAAATTTAATCGTTTGAAACAAGCATACTTGAAGGAAAATGTTTAATTAAAATTATTTGATATTTTCATATCCATTACTTATTGTTATTATTAATTTATAATTATGATATATCACCATAATAAATAATAAATTATATCATTATCATACTATTTTAATGATATTTCAACTAAATCACCAGATAATCATCAATAATCATTGCATGTTCATGATTTGGTCAGTTTGACTACCTACTTGAATAATGATATGAAATTATATAGTGCATATTGATTAAAACATAATTTCTAGTGTAATATGATATAAATATACAAATAATTTTTTTATTTTTGAAATGATACATCAATATTTAACTCATTAATTAAGAAAACACCCTTCTTAGGCTGAAAATTACCGAAATATTTTCGTTGTTGATTTCATCTTATAGGATAAAAACTAAAGTACTCACAGAAGGAAATTTAAACTTTATAAATCATTATAATTCATCCATTAAAGTAACATTATTGAACTTTTAATGATGAAAATTTTAAGAATAATGAATACTGACACTACTCTTGTAAAACTACTGAAAACAGTCAAAATTATTAACACCCAATGTGGGAAAATAGGCAAAACTATATAATATACACACAGATAATGATTATAAGTGTAAATTAGTAATAGTTTTAGTTATTGATATTTTTATTAAATTGTATATTTAGATTTTTAGGTCTTTTGTATATGTGGTTAGGGTGCATCCGACAAGGCTGGGAAATAATGTTAGGATATAATTTTCTCAAATCTGAACCCCTTGAGGCTTGTTTAAGTTATACACCATATTTCCTTTTAAATGGTGTAAATATTTCCCTAAATTCATTTTGTATCAATTTTATCATATATTTCATGATATTAAAATTTATTTTGAAATTTAATCCTCTCAATGTGTTTGATTCAAATGTTATGAAGGCTATAAAGGGTTTTTATGACTCAATCATTTCCATTGGTCATAAAAACTATTTTTTAGTATAATAACTAAATCTTGATCTATTATGACCTATAAAGATGTAATTTTTCATTTACACCTTATTTTTTGGGGAAATCATGACCCAAACCAAAGTAGTTTTCCTTGACGATTTGTTTTAGTTAAAATAATTTTTTTAATAATAATTCCCATTTATTTTAAGGGAATTTTCTTCCATGTCCATGTTTTTACTTCCCACCAATATTATCATTTACCTAGTGGAAACTCAAATTTAATTTTTCTTCAATGATCCTTTTATTCCCCTTTATTAATTTAAAAATAATCTATATTTATATTGAAGTGGGGGTTCAAAAAGGTTATTTAAAAATGTTAAAAAGGTTTTATATCCTTTTAAAATAAAATATTGTATCATCAAATTCTCATTTTATTTTGATAAATTTTTTATTCATTTATATGTTTTCATTTTTAAATTTTATTTTTAAAATTAAATTTTATAAAATTATTTTTACTTCCATTTTTAAAAAAATTATTTATTTTTCACATTTCCATTATTAATGAATCCTTTGAAAAGTAAAATTTTTCAAAGTATTTTCAATTCCCCTTTCAGAAAACTTTATAAATTTTAAATTCTTCATTATTAAATATTATTTTAAAATTAAACTTTTCAAAGTATTTTCACTTTTATTTTTTTAAAATTTATGTATTTTCAATGATACTTTTTTTATAACTCTTTATAGTAAGGTTTTCTAAAATTATTCTCTTTCCATTCTCAAAAATGTATTTGTGGAAGTAATTTACACTATCTTTTATAACAATTTTTAAAAAACAATTGTGAAAAATTTTGTATTTTCACTTCAGTTTTTCCTCCAAGTTTTATCTCCCATTAAGTGATTTTTTATCATCCACTATATGTTATTATATTAAAAATAATTTTTGGTAATAATATTTTGATATCCTATGATTTCTTAAGTTTATGTTATGTGATTAGTTTATAAAACCTGTTATTTTTCAATGGGTTATTTAAGTTATGATGGTGATTAATTTTAAGTGGAATGAATATCTATATATGATTATGGGTGGGGTCCTATATCACCCTAAAATTAATTGGTTTAATTTTATATCTCATTAGATAGTCAAGAGTGGAAATAATGATCTTTTTCACACATGTGTGGGCATGATGGGTTTGCTCAAATTTTCTGGCATAGTGATATTGATTTTGTTCGCTTAGGAATGTAAAAAATGGGTTTATCCGCATATTGTTTTTCAATTATTGTGGTTTTTACACAATTAAAAGTTTTTCACCAAGTTATTCAAAATGTTCGAGATGCATTTAATTTCCTTGAAAATCTGTGTTCTCAATATTATGCCTTCTTTATAAACTATTCCTATGTTTTATATCATGTTTACTTATTTTATGATTATTGATATGTGTTTTGAGTAATTTAATATCTTTTATAATTACTTGAAAATATTTTTATAATATTATGATTATTTTACATGGTATTAATATCTTTTTTGAATATATTTATGTCTTCATTATATTCTTCTTCTAGATTATGATCTAATACTTTATGATATGTATTTTCCTTGAATAAGAATTTGAGCTCACCCATTTATTATGTTTACATTTCTCTATTTATAAAGATGAATATATCATGTTATATGTATAAGATATGATCTCTATGAGAAAAATTATGTAGGAATGTTTCCAAGTGTTAAAATAATATGTTTACGTAGCTAATCTATAACACACTAATCATTTTTGTCTTTGGGTTGTGTGACCTTTAGTGAGATTTTTTTATTTAAATCATGATATTAATGTATTGTTTAAGTTATATTTAAAATGGGTCACTGCATTTTCCCCCATTTTGAATTTATGGTCATGATGTGGAGGTTTCATTCACTATGTTAAGGTGTCCTTGGGTGTTTCTTCCAATGGGCTTCATGGAACAACTGTGTCTACCGTGATATGGGGCATGAGAGGTTGATTTTGGGGGTTTTGTGTCTGGGGTGACATCACCCCATGATGTTTTAGTCATCATGGGACCCTTACATTGACTTTATATGTTAAATAAATTTGAATAGACTTAATTTAGTAGAGGGGGAGTAGATCAAAACATGGCTCTTAGAGGGAAGTCTCATTTGGTCTAGTCATAGTGTGACCATTTCCTATTACTCCATGATGCTAAAGTTTCCAGTACTTATATAAATTCATAAGTACATATGAACTTTTCTATTTTCCATCATTATCCTTGAATGTAAAGAAACCATAGGTTATCATTTGGTGAACTTTTAGTTCCATTTAATTGGAGTTAGACCTTGAATCCAAGATATTAGTTTTTGGGATCTGATATGAGTTCTGTTTTCTTCTTCTTGGTTTACTCCCTATTTTTCTTTATTAGGAGATAATAGAAGATCTATTAGTAAAATAATGGGGATTTTAGGTTATGGTTTTTATGTCAATTGGTATTATTTTCATTGTTAAATATTCCCTTGTGAGATCTTGTTCTTATAATCATCTCCCCTCAAACTTTTTTTAGCAGCTATTGTCAATCTTTAGTTGAGGTAAGAGATTCAAGAAATCTCTTTTATTTTGTGTATAAAGTAGAAGTGACCTGATTTTTATTAATTTGGGTAGATGGTAAGAACTTTTTTTAAGGAATATAGTAGAATGTACTAAAGAAAATTTAGGGGAATATTGTGATTCACATGAGTTAATATGTTTATATGATATTTATTTATGATCTTGATGGTTTTTTATTCCTTACTACTAATAATTTTAATCGTTCCTATGATTCATGTTTTGTGTCTATGATTTTATTATTAAGATAAAATTAATAAAAACTTAATCAAATAAATTTAATAATGAAATTTTTATTTGTAAAATTGGGAATTCAACAATGATGTGCATGTGATGGACACTAATTTTTTATTTGAAAAATGATATGATATAATTGCCTTATTAATATAATTATTAGTTGTTCATAGTTAGTATTATTTCTAATATTTATTTGAATTGTGTTTCTATATTGGGTGTTGTTTTCTGGTGATTAGTATAGTTGATTTTAGGTGGGGTATGTGTTTCCTAGTGGGGATGTGGCTAATTGCCAGAATTGGAATGATAAGAAATGATTTTTGGTGGGGTATGTGTTTCTTAGATCATCAATACATGGAAGATGATACCAGTTCTTCACTATCATCTGGTTCAACTTTATGTAATCAACACATAAGTTCAAGGTTCCTTCATCCTTATTAGAAAACAAGGTTGGAGAATCCCAAGGAGGCGTACTTGGATATATAAATATCTTATCTATCAACTCTTGTAATAGATTCTTGAGATATTGAATCCATATTGGTTCAATTATGTAAGGTGTAATGAAAAGTTTCTTAGCCCCTAGAATGAGATTAGTATTAAATTACACTTCCCTATTAGGTGGAATCCCTGAGTAGTCCTCAAGAAACATTTCTTGGAACTAGTCCACTATAGGAGGAAAGGAATCCTAATTTGCACCCCCATCATCTAGAAACAGACTTGCAACCTGGGTGGTGAGGTCCCCCAATTGCTGATGAACTAGCCATACACAAAACTACTTAATATCCCACTATCCAAGATGAAGATAACTATTACCCTTGGGATACATAAAGGTCACTCTCCTATGGTAAAAATCATCGTGGGCTTGGTATGATACCAACTAGTGAATATTAAAAATAAAATTAAACCCTGAAATTTCAAAAATGTAAAGATCTTTATAAAAGTGGTAGTCACCAACTATGAGAGAACACCCTTTACATAAACAGATGTCCTCGAACACACTCCAAATGGTGTATCGATCATCATAACCCCACTCAAAAAATCCACAATCTGACTCAATGCATTCAGAAGTTGTGAAGTTAGAAAAGAATGAGAGGCTACCATATCAAATAAGGCACCAACAAGAATAGAAGATATGATAATAGCACCTATAACAATCGATGGTCCAACATCTCTATCCACAAGTATATGTTGAACTGTATACAACTGTTCTAACCGTCTACCTTGTACTACAATATGATCCCCCTAAGCTGAACCACTCTTCTGATAAGGGTTCTCTTTCCCAAAAGCACCAGGACCCCTACCTCAATTCCCACAGCTAGTAGAACTCCAACTTCTATACTGATATAGTGTAGAATACACCCTTCTCGTACACTGGTTTTCTTCTATCTTATCCCTAATTACCCATCTTTGGTGGGTTCCAACAAAACAATTATAGATGTATCATTCTACTACAATCTCGACACTCTTCCCATTTTTGGGGTAACTATCTATGAATGTGACCCATCCTACCACATTGGTGGCAGATCACTCAGGTAATGTCCTACGTAATTGGACCATCCCTAGGCCCACTCTGCTTTCTACTTCCATTGTTAACATTCTAGAAGCGAAGCTTCCTAATCTCCAAATACATACCTATTGGTCATCTAGTGAAAATTAATTATCCTCCACTAGAACCCTTCATCGAGTTACCCTTAAATATGAGAGTCTAATTCACCACCTCATAGAATTTATTTTATTTAATGACATTAAAATGGTATTTAATATCACAAATAATCCAATATTGAAACCACTTCACCATAGTCCCCTCAACTCCTATAAATTTTGTAACAAAGCATTGAAAATATATAAAGAAACCATCATATTAAATCAGGGATATACTTTCTTGGGTTATTCTCAAAAACTATACTTCCCTCTCAAATCGCAAATGTCTCTAGATAAAAGAGATATAGGAACTTCTATTGGAAGTCATTCCATGACATACAATCCATCTGTCCATCCCAATTTTGGATGTCCAACCAATTCTTCACCAAACCACGTAAAATATAAGCATCAAATTTGAATCTATACTCAGAAAAAGTCTCTAAGTGGTGAAGGATCATCTGTATAGACTCAATCCCAAACTCAACTACCTCAAGTCCACCCTATATGGTGAAATTAAAAGGGTGCTGCAATAGGAAATCCCATGTGAGGTATGACATACTCTAAAAAACCATCTCTGGTTCTCTTTCCCTAAATTGATTAATTCAAGAAAATTTCACTCAGAACTGCTCTCTAGATTCCTCACCTAGAACTATCAAGGCATTGGGTTCCACACTAGGTCCATATTTCCATCCTTGTCCTCATGTCATCCTATTAACAAGCATCATCATGGGGGTATATCAATATAATGGAAGACACATGTCATAGAACAAATTGAACAACAATATTATCACCTTTTTAGAAATTCACAAAAATCCATAACAATTCATCCTCCAAACCCTGCCACATGGTCAAAACTGAGGCACTATCACTACCCTTAACCATCATATATCTAGTCCATGGTTAAAATGTGTAAACACATTCTCATTATTTATGATTCACATTAGACACCCATTTTCCACATTTTTCATCATTTACAACTTCCAATTTCATATTATGCCCCTTTTCAGTTAAATTTCACAAGAAAAGAAAAACATTTTACTTTTTAACAACTTACCCAAACCTGTTTTTCCGTGCGTTCCTAAAAATGATGCATGTCACAATAATTTTTTACGTTCCTATAATGATGAATGAATACTCATCTCTCATTCCATACCAGGCCATGATTCAAATCATTCAAAATCTCAGAAAACAATATCATCACATAAAAAGTGCATCACTCAAGGTGATATAACATAAAACTACAACAACACACATTAAAAGCTACAATCCCTCCTAAGGACTTGAATTTTACCCCCACACATGGGTTCCCTACTCCAATGAATGAGATCTTAACCAAGGCCCAATTCATACTAATATAATATCTATAATTCCCAAATAGTAATAAAAAATAAAATAAAAGAGAAATGATTTGATAACACATTATAATGTCCTGACCTGGCTTCCACATACTGGTTTCCCAAGCTGGTAGGTCACATGACCTCAAGCACACCTCCCTGTATGCCAAATTATGCTAACTAGTAGCAAGGGTATAATATATAGCATGGATAGAATAAACCCTTTTTATCGTAGTAAATAAAAATTGAAATAAGAAAACAATATCCAAATAATAATAACCAATAACCAGAATGATACCATTACCAATTCAAAGTAGTAATACATGATGAACCTGACCTGGTAACAATATCCAAACTAAATTAGTAGATATTTAATGCAATATATGTGTCAACTGTCAAATTAAAAAACCAAAAGTAAAGATACCTAAATCTCATAATGGGTCTCCAACCCCAATTTTGGTTCCCTCATCCATGCTCTATCCCAACTTATCCACCAAAGAGAGGTCTCTTCCCTTATTATGTCCTAAAAACATGAATTCTATTTGAGTAACGATCATCCGACCCAAGTTGGGTTTGAGTAAAACTTTTTAGGCCACCACTAATGATTTCTAAAATAATATCCAGCTTATAATAGTATATGTTTTAGTATAAAGAAAAAAGTACAATAAAGTAAATATTTATCAAATTTCATTATTCTTTAATTAACCACATAAATTACTCAAGGTTCACAATGAAACCCAAACAACCAATACCTACTTCATCCCACTCTGGAGTATTGACCATACCACATGGGTAAATAAAATTCATTATAACATGGGATTTCATTATCCATTTCATTTTAATTCATAATATGGACACTTGGAAACATAGTCCAATGCCAATCTCATGGGTGTAGAATGTCCTGTCTAGCATCTTATAGGTATTTAGAGCATCAGTCATTGTCCCACACCTCATGGGTATTTGGATCATCAGTCCTTATCCCATACAATAATATTCACATGAAATAATTATTCACTATATGGGTATTTGGATCTTCTGTATATCTCCCACACCCATATATCAATAAAACACATATATCAAACATACACATTAAGAATGGTTAATCAACATTAACCATATTATCAACATTTCACATCATGGTATACTATTTTAATTTATCTACATAATCATAATTATTTACTTTAATCACATGGAACAATATGCATGATTTTCCATTAAACTATTTATAATATTTTATTAAATTAACCATTAACTCTTTAAGGTTTATCCAATAATCCCTTAATTCCCATTAATCAATCAATTTTTTATCTCAATAATTAACCAATTAAAAACCCAATTAATTTCCCAGTTCTATAAACCTAATATCTCATCAATTTTATAATCATGTTATTCTATCAATTCCATAATTAATTAATTTTCTAATTAATTAATCCAACACAAGATACAATTTTCAAACATACAATATCAATTTAACAATTACATACACACAATTATAGTTAAGTATATGGGAATTTTTAAAATGGAAAAATACCTCAAGATCTTTGATGGAAATTCACAAAACGGAAATACCCTAAATTAAAATGAAATGATCAACTTCACAATGAAGAAAGAGATCTTGAACCAAAAAACAGATCAAGAATAAAAGAGATTAATATATATATCAAAACCAAGATCTAAACCCATTCTAACATGGAATAAAACATTTCTATTCAACATAAAAGAGAGACTGGGGATAAAGGAATCCACCCAAGAAGAAATTTCTTCTAGGTATAGGTGTAGATCCTTCAATATGATATTCAATTCATCAAGAATGGGATTTGTAAGGACTTGAAATCGTATCTGGAATCTCCAAATATGATAGGTAACTTCTAAGGTCAAGAGAGAGTGTCTGAGGGTTAAAGTTGTGGGTTCTATAATTTTAAAATAAAAATTCATAGAAAATAATTTGGCACACATGGTTTCCTGGAATGGGGAGCACAGTTTTCCAAACCGTGTACTATAACTGTGATCCTCTCCTAGGGGTCGCACAGTTACTACTAAGAGAGAAAACAATTTGAAAAAGTATGTTCCAACCATGCAATCCACCCATGTCTTGGACTGAACAGTTTTCTAGGGTTGGGTTTACGATTTGGGAAAACTACGTGCCAACCGTGCACTACCCAAAACCCTAAAAAATATCCAATTTTACTCAAAATATCCCTAATTTAAAACCCAATAAAGATATACTCAATGGAAGGAAAAATGAGTACCTGAAAGAATTAATTAGACAAATACACAATGGTTAGTATCTAACACTTTAGGTTATTTTCCCAAAATAAATGTTCTCCATCCTTAGGAGTCCCAAAATGCACCCAAATAAAGAGAGAAGAGAAATTCCTGAAATAAGGTAACATGATGTCATAAAATCCCTACCATTAGACTTTCCATCCCTATAAAGTCATGTGTAAGAGTGGTGTATGGAAAATAGGTGAGGCCACTGGTCCTTAATTAATGACTTTCTCTCCAAAGTTTCATGAGAAAATGATCTATGTTTCCATAACACTCAGACCAACAGATTCGACTTCCCATGAAATACTATCACTTGAGATTCAATGATATCAAATGGAAGATCCATAATTGAAACATCTAGCTCCAACTCAATCTCTTCCCACCTCAAAACTTTTGAGGGATCATGATGGTATTTCCTGAGCTGTGATACATGGAAAACATCACAAATACCCATAGACTTATCTAGAAAATTCAACTGATAAGTAACTTTTCAAAGACTCTTAGTGATCTTGAATGGTATAACATATCTCATAGAATACATTCCCTTATTTCCAAGTCGATAGTGACCCAGACGAGGAGGAACTCTCAACAAAACTCAGTCACCAATGGAATTCTCCAAAGGAAGATACTACCAATCCTTATATGATTTCTATCGACTCTGATCTATAACCATACGTTGACGTATATCCTAAATCCTCATAGAAGTATCCTAAATGAGACTCACTCCCACCAAAGGGGATTCTTACACCTCTAATCAATAAAGAGGATATCGGAATAGGCGACCATACAAAGATTCAAATGGATTCATTCTAATTGAAGGCCGATAACTATTGTTACAAGAAAACCCAACCTTTCCTAGATGGATATCCCATAGTCCCCAGAAATCCAAGATGTAGTCATTGATCATATCCTCTATGATCTTAATAACACACTCCATCTGGCCATATATCTATTGATGATAAGTTGTATGAAACCTAATTTGATTCCCTAAAACCTATGGGAGACTCCTCCAGAACCTTGAAGTAGACCTAGGATACCAATCTAAAACAATTGCAAAAATAACCCCATGTAACCTCATGATCTCTTGGATATACGACTTACCCATATTATCAACTTTTTTAGTGTACCTGGTCGGAATGAAGTGATTCTACTTTTTCAACCAATCAACCTTCACCCAAATAGCATTACTCCCCTGAGGAGTCTGTGGTAATACAACATGAATGTCCACGAACACCTCATCCCATTTCTAAAACAGTATTGTAAGTGTCTAGAGAAAACTAGAGGGTTTCATATGCTATGCCTTTATCTGTTAGAATGTGTAATAGAGAGATACCTAATTTTAAATGTCACACTTCATTTTTGGCCACTAGAATCACCATCTCATGTTATAATACATATTCATAGTTCCCAGATGAATGAACCATGAAGAACTATGAAATGAAAACAAAACATAGATCGTCCCAAAAGCTGGGATGAAAAAAGGATCACAAAAATGGATAATATCATATTAAGAGAGATACCAAAAAGAAACAGTTTCCACACCATATAGGGATAGTATAATTCCTATGAACTCATCATCCTACTACTAACCTTTCATAATAGACTCATGCATAGATTATGATAACTGAAAACTGGATAGAACCATACCTAAAACTTAATCATTATCATCCAAGTGAAACTAAGAAAAGTGTCTTATAAGGTTCCACTCCTCCTTCTATTCCAATATTTCCTACAATGATACTTTCATGCTAAAAACATTTGCAATAACATTCCCCTTCCCCTGGGTGTAGGTGATGTTGAAGTCAAACATCTGATGGTATTTCACTCACCACCTATGTTTGAGATTCTAGAATATCTGAGAAAATATATAACTCATATTTTTATGGTCATAGAAGACTATGAAACTCTCCCCAAAGTGGTAGTACCACAAATATTTAAGCACATACATAACTATAGAATCATCTTAATCATGATTTCAGTAATTATTCTCATGTTGTTAAAGCTGGAGAGATCCATAATCTGCTACATGATCATCTTTTATAAGCACAAAAACAAAAATAGAACTTAAAGCATCAAATAAAACAAAAAACCCCTTACTGGCCTTAGGAAAGATTAGAATATGAGTTGATGTCAGAAGTCATTTTAGCTCATCGAAATAAGGACAAGACTATATATATCATATGAATTTCACCACATTCCTAGTAATATCACTCAAAGGTGACACCAAATTTGAGAAATCCATGATGAAAAATCGATAATATACAGCTATACCAAAGAATCATTGAATATCAAAGGAGTTATGTGGCTCTTCCCCGGACAAAACAACCATCGCCTTTTTAAGATCAATAGATAAGCCATGATTAGAAATCACATTCCCCAAGAAGAACAATTCTGGGATACATAAACTTCATTTTGAAATATTTCCATACAAATGGTGAATCCTTAGGATTTCAATGGCGAAACTCAAATGGTGGTCATACTCGTGCTTTGATGTTGAATAAAAAAATATCATCCTAGGACATTACCACAAAAGTGTCGAGATATTGATGGAATATTCAATTCATTAAATCCATAAAAATTTTAGAAGTGTTAGTTAGACCAAACAACATCAAAAGATATAAATAATGTCCATACCTACTCCGGAAGTCCATCGATATTAGAATTCTGAACTCTGAGCTGATGATAACCCAATCGAAGATCAATCTTCCAAACCACTTTCCCTCTTTCTAATTGATCAAACAAATCATCCACACAAGGAAAAGGACACTTATTCTTAACCTTTTCGCTGTTAAACATCCAATAGTTCACACATAATCAGAGTGAACCATTTTCCTTATTGGAAAATAGTACAGGGGCTTCCCATGATTAAACACTGGAAAAAATAAAACCATTTTCTATTAGTCCATTCAATTGAATCTTGATATCTTTCATATATATGGGATTCATATGATAAGAAGGTATAAATTTTTTTGCGTACCTAGAACCGGGATAGTCATAATCTCTACCTCCCTCTATAGAGGATACTCGAAGAAGTTTTATGGGAAATCATATGGAAAACCTAGAATGATAGGCAGAAGATCAACAATAGATGAAATTTCATCGAGATCAACTACTAAAATAAAAAATAAAATCCAAAGCTTTGGGAGGGAAGAACCTTTGAAACTAAAACTTGGATCCCACTCTCCATAACACACTCTTGAGCTCCCATCAGCTTAAATAAATGATACACACTAAAGATAAAAATCAACCTCATCATGACGATCAATAATCTAATCCATCCTGATGATGAGATCAAACATATCCATATCGAGAATGAAAAATTCCTAGACTAAATTCGTGTTAGCTATCAATAAATAACAATAAGGACATCAAAAACTTTTCTCTTTACTCTTCCCAAGGGGTGTCACTAACTCTATAACAATGGGTTTGAGATTTATTGGGTGTTTAAGAATATCAAAAACATCTAGATATATAAAAAGTGGGAAGAACTAGTACTAAATAAACCAATTGTTACTAAAGTTGGAATAAATATGGTACCTATCACTGTCAGTGGATTCGTATCTACCACCCCAAGAAAGTCATATACCATGTGAAAATGATTCATTATTGAGGTCTATGGCTGTATCCCTATAGTAGTTGAAGTGTCTCACTATGCCACAACAACCTTTGGAGTTAATGATCCCTAACCATAATGAGGCATATACATATTATGATTGAAACATTACAGATAACCACAATACCTAGAACTATTACACATATTCATGGAACCATGATATGAACATCAGATGTTCCCAACCATTCCACACTAGTAGAAAGTCAGGGGAACACTACTATATATAAATTAAGGTGAATAGGTTGCTGAATCCTGAGAACCACCACCACCACTCTTGTGGTGATCATGTCACTTACTCTTTTCCCCCTGTACACCACTAAATCTTCTACTAGGTGGAAGAGAATGAGAAGGATAAGCAACCTTTCCTACAATATTCATCTCTTCCAAAATCTACCTATCTAACATCTATGTGGAGGTCGAAATATTTAGAATAAATACCAAATATCTGAAAATAATGTCCCAAACCCTTAAGGTACTTATATTCCTTCATCTGGTGGTTCTTTACTACATCTGGAGAAAAAATAACAAGGTTTGTAAAGAAATTGTTGAGTGATAACACTGAATTCTCTCCCTTCTAAGAATAGAGGAACTCTTGATAAATCTCCCTAATCAGTGGATCTAGATTAAACTATTGAAATAATAGGGTATTAAAACCCTTACAATCTAATCCCTCATGCTTATCATCTTGAACCATAGAATCCTGCCGTCCCTTGTTGGGACCCTCAAGTTAGAACAAAAAACACTTCACCTTGATACTCTCAACTTTATCTAGGAAGTGGAAGATCTAATTGACCTTGTATATTTATTCCTCCACATCTTGATGTTCATTCGTACCATTAAATTATGTTGTCTTATAATGAAATAAATATCACGGTCGATCCATATCTCCTATGGCACGTGGTTGTAAATAAATAACTGTGTTCTAGAAATGTAGTATATTTTTGTCCAAACATAAACTACCCACATTATAAACTCAATAATATTCTGATCTAGAGGTGGATTCCCTTAAGAAGCATTAGTTGCACCCTCCTATGGAACGTGTGGTGACGTCTCGGAGGAATACCACTATACACCAAAATAGAATAAATAAATAGACAACATAATAATCTCATTTAAAAATAGAAAACCATATGAACACGTTGATATTAATATCAATAACACAAAATAGGATACACAAATCCCAACATCCCATGGTAATTTTAGTCTCAATATAGAAATAGTTTCTCAGTAACTCACAACAACCTAGCTCTCAAGTTTCAACAGTCCTATATTTAGTCTACAAAAAGTCCCAAGACAAGGAATCTTGTGTAAAAACCTCCCTATGATACCCAACTATTGAAAACCGGACCCAAATACCCTCTCAAACTAGTACCCGAACTAAATTGTTCACATACCTGAACGGCGTTACTAATCACCAAAGGCTTGTGACTAGAACCCAAGCATCCAACAACAACCCTAAGGAACAATTTTTCCCAACCTGAAGAAACAACATGGAATATATTTATATATAAAATAGAGAGAAATAAAATAATATATAAACATATTCCATGACAAAAAGAAAACAAAAAATTGATACAAGTCAAAAGAAGTTAGAACATCCCAAAGTACAAGTCTGACATCAAAGTGCTACTAATACATAAAGTTAACTACTCCATGTGATAGTGTGGGGAAACTCCCAACATCTCACCACTAGCTACAATGTCATAGCTGATAGAATCCTCACCACCTCACTGTGGTGCCTTTCCCTTCCCTGCATCAAAATACATAAAAATGTCTATGCACCGCCTATGGGCTATGTAGGGTTTGAGATAAATAGGCTTAGTAGAATCCCAATGATTTGTTCCATAAAATTTCCCCATATAGTAATCTAAACTTTCTCAAATTTAAGGAAAACAATGAATAATAATTTCTTAAATTGTTTTTATAAAAAAAGAATGGTGAAACATTTAATTTCTCATTTTTACACATTTTTTAAATAATCTAGGTAAAATAGTTTCAAATCACTTAATATACATAAATAAAACCAAATCATTCATCATATATCATATCATATCCAATATAAATAGAAAGCATAGTTAACATGTTAATTTTCACTACAGTTTGGGCTAGAAGGCTACTCGTACCATAATCAAAGACTAGTGTGCACTCATGTCCATAGAAAATATGCCTATGAATAGAGTAACAACCCATGAGAGAAGACCAAAAATGACAATAAAGTCCCTAGAACAACATTCGAAGGGAGAATATGAACACCTCATGAGTGAACCCTCTCCCCAATAATACATGGCTAATGCCCCTAAGCTACACCTTCTACATAAGTACCCATGTATTCCCAAGTGCAATGTTTTATAAATCATTTAATCATAATTATTCTTTTAAAACCTTTTAAAAAATCCATTTTATAATTATTTGAAAAATACCTTTTCTTTTTCCAAAAAAAGGAAAACCCATTTAAAAAAAACATTCTACACATAAAAAAATAAATAAATAAATCCTCACATTTCATTTATAAAACAATTATTAAAACCATAGTAATATAGTTCATCCAACATATACTAGAGAAAAAACCACCTACCTCAAATTTGGGCCACACACTCCTACAATGGGATCCACCAAACAGAATGAATGAAAAGACAACCAAAAAGGCCCTAATAATGATTCCCATGTCTCAAAATCACATCCCACAAACAAAGAAGATGGAAGAAATGGAAGATCCTGATAAAAATCAAGGAACTTGAACAAAATACATCACAACCAATAAATTATTATCCCCCAGAAGAAGATCAAATTGTTTATCTAGAAATGATCAAGAATATTATCTTCAAAAATCAACAGATCCAATAATGTAATACAATGATGCCACTATGATCAATTAAAATGAAAAATCACAAGGATGACTGACCTATAGAAACACACCAAAAACACAACGATGATGAATTGCTGAATGAAATAATTTGGAAGGATATGAGGTTCTGAAAATTGTATGGGATATATCCTATGTTGAGATGGATGAATCCTAAGGCTGAATGAAAAAATAATAATTGGTGTAACACCCAAAAATCCCAATCCTTGAGAATTACCTGGTGTGAAATCCCTTTTCATGTCATGTAATCCATGAAACCCAAAAGAAACAAAAAACCCATCACCTCAGGTTAAAATACTGATTTTTACCATTTTAAGGAATGTAATATTCTCATGGTTTTGAAAACATTTCACTCCTTATACTAGTTCCAAAAATAATCATGACCCCCATTACATGATATGTATTATTTATAGGGAATGTAAAATAGTTTCATGATGTATAATACTTATATTAAATGTAAAAAACTTTCATGATGTGTAATCATTACAAGATATTTATTTCTCCAGTAGGCAGTGAAATGTATTAATTATCCTAACAAACCAAAATTAACAACAATATTCCCTGAACTCGGGGTGAAACTTGAAAATCCTTTAACATATTTATACCTGAACTCCATTAATTCAAACAATCATACATCTCTAAACTTTAGGTCATTTTCTCCATCAAATATTCTCCATCCTAAAAAGTTACAAAATACACCCATCAAAATAGGGAAATGAAAAGAGAGAATAAAAGTATCTAAAATAAGTTAACTTGTTAAATTATATTTTTTATCAAGGATATATATATTTTCATTTTAAAGATGAATATTAGGGGTGGCCATGGGCCAGTTTGGGTCAGGTTGGGGGTTTTTTGGACCCAAACTAATCAAAATAGGTCGGTTCAGGTTTGGTCAGATCTATAGTATTTTTTATTTTATAAGTGACCCTAACCGACCCATTTTATATTGGTTTGGGTTGGTTTGTGTCAGCCAAGTTAGGGAGAGAAATAATCTCTCACAACACTAATTCTTAAACCAAACAATCCCTCACCCTGAAAATATCTCCATTGTACCTCCATGAGAATGTAAAAAAATAAAGACCAACAACTCTATTTTGAATCATTCAGACCGCCAAGAAATAAAATCAAGAAGTCTCCTCTATGATCAAGTACCGTGGTAGAGACAACATGTACAGAAGATGCGATATTAGTGATGATATATGCGAGCAACAATAGAGGCAGTGGGAAATGTCATTGTTGGGTGACAGCATGGATAGAAAACACGAAGACATGAAAAATGATGAAATAGATGGAAGATGAAGGTAATAAGTAGTTTTTATAGAGCAATGGTTGGAGGCATGGATCAAGAAATGTGATAGAGACAACACTAGAGGGTGATGACTATGGTGTTAATGTGAATGGCATAGAAAGAAGTGGTAGCGATGGTGGGAGGCAGGAATCGGGAGAGGCGGTAGTGATGGAATGTGTGGATGATGGAATAGGAATTGGTTCCATTTGGTTGGGTCATGTTTGGACACCATTTTTTTATTACTAATATTTTTTCTCATTTCTAGAGTGTTGTTCATGAGTGTAGCTATTCTTGTTGACTGAGAAAATCTAGTTCATCATATTTTAGTTATCTTATTTACTATCTTATCCACATTACAATATTTTCAATTCTTATGGATATTTTTATTCTATAAATTTAATAATAAAATTAATGTAATAAAATTTTTGTTGGTTTCATAAGGTGGTTCATGTGCTTTATACTATATTATTAAATATGATACAATTATAAGAAGGTAAATCCCCTTATTAAAATTCTCAGTCGTTACAACCTTTCTCACTCATGGTAGGTCATGAATCCCATCTCAATCAAAATCTTATCGATCAAGGTTATCCCAAACCTTACACATGTTTAGGACCCCATCTCTCTTATGATAGTCCAAGCAATGCATTCTCACTAAAGGATAGGCTAGGAGTTGGGATCCAAACCCCGCAAAGGGATCTATACCCCATCATAATAACATAATCACAAATTCATATGAAATAGTAAATAGGGTACAAAACCCATCACACAGACTCGCTAACTCATCATTAGTTTCTAGTATCTCAATACACAGGCCCATATATCTCATCTTCCATCTATCCACATGGGTTGCATGATCCCAAATCTTTATAGTGGCATGATTTCATTAAAAAAATTATTAAGCTTTATTAAATCCTATAAAGGAATAATTTTTTAGTGGTGGAAGTTTCCTGGGGGTTTGGAGTGGTATAATAAGTATTCAAGGAATATGATAGGAATCGATGGATTGAAGTATACAACTGTAGTGCCACCAACTAGTCAGTGATAATCTAGTGAACTATTCGGTCTGTTTAAATCACCAGACTAGGCATTTTTTTAGTGGGGATTCCACATAATTTCAACTAAATCTACCCCTTTAGGTTTCCACTTGAGTATCCCCCTTTCCCATTTTGTCCATTAGAAGCCCCATACACACCCATATCAACCACTTTAGATCCTGAAGGTTTCCCATTTATCCTTTCTTGTTTCACCCATCATCACTTGTAATTAATAGCAAGAGTTAAATCTACTACTCCCCTTCCTTCTTCTCTTCATTTATTTCACTATCAAGTGATCCCTCTCTTTTTTGTCTAATGTGCCCTATTTTTTGGGAAATTGTTTAATTATTCATTTTATTACAATTTAGGTTTAAAAAATACCAATACCAAATGTGGGGACTATTATAAGGGTATAGTAGGTGGACCATAATTTTTTTACCAATTCCACTCTTATATTTTAAGCACATTTGTTTTTCAGTCACACCAGTTTTCCGGGAAGTGACCATGAAACTAATTAAAAGCATTATCCATGATTTTACCTTTCCAGGTTTTTTAAATGAATTAAAGAGATTAAAATAAGGAAAAATTCCTAGGGGATACCATAACATGGAATTGGAACATTTAGTGGGTTAAATGAATATGTGAACGAGGTTTCCCTTCGATAAATAGAGTGTAAGACTTTAAATGTTATGGGACTTGAGAATGGTAAGTGATGCAAGTGTCGTGAAATTGATTTTGGTCTTGTGATTAGGAATTTATGAAATATGAATTAGTTTATATTTGGGAATCTAAGGGACTCAATGGATTGGAAAATTATAATTACCTCTTATAAAATGAATTGGTGAGACTAATATTTTATATTGATATGATAAATGAGTAAACCATGGCTTCTGAAATCGGTGATGAATTTCAATGTGTGAACTCTTTTATTGTGTTTTGAAATGAAATTTTCAAGTGAATTTGTAACTGTTATGAATCTGAAATGGGAAAATTGTTGTCAAAATAATATTGAAGTAGTGGTTTCAAATAAATTTAATGAAATGTTATTGTTATTATGTTGGTTAGGAAAATTCCCTTAGGGGAGATCTTGATGCATGAATGGAAAAACGCCTTGCGTTGTTTTTTTAATATTATAAAGAAACCTTCATGAGAGGTATTCCATGTTATTATATGGGAAAAATTATATAGGGGAAGTGTTTATTACTTATTGGATTATGTCTTGGTTGATAAAACTCATGTAAGGGAGGTTTGTGTTACTTATTGGCTTATTTGATGGTTAAGAAAACTCCCATAGGAGATGTCTGTGTTACTTAATTTTGTAAAGCATTGAAACTCATGATTTTATGTTATGGCTGGAATGGTTCATAAGACATGATCAAATATACCACATCACTGGATGAAGTAGATATGGTGGATCAGGATCCCAAACTTAAGGATTAAAAACGCTATAAACTAGTATCATGTGTCACCATAGAACCTAGACATCAATGGTTGTTTTTGTCATTTGTTAAATTATTTTAATTGTTAATTTTTTTATTTATATCACATTTCCATGAACTTTATAAGAATAGTTATATTTAGGGATGGTGTTGGTGGTGGAATACTGAGTTGTACTCACAACATTCTTGGGGATCCATGGAGTTTGGGTACCCAAGAAGATGCTTCTTCAGGTTTCGGCTTGGGCATGATCATTTCTTGATGTTTGTATTATCCAGAAAAAGAATGGGAGTTTGGGAGTGGGAAAAAACTTAGGACCATTTTTTGGGTTTTTCCTATTTTAATATTTTTGTCACTGGGTCCTGATGTACTTATGATCCATTTTTGATGAGGGAATGCCTAACATGTATTATCCAAATCTATTTTGGTTATTTATTGATACTTTTCAAGATATTGTTTCACTATTTAATTTATCTAGTTGATGTGTAATATTTAATTTATTTATATTATGGTTATACTATGATATGTGGGTATAGTCTCTATAATATCCCAAAACCCTCACACCTAGATCTAGTGTTGAATTCTTAAAATTTATATTTACAGATTTGATACTAATAATTTTGATCAAATTTTTCCTCATCTAAACCTTACAACATCAAAAATAAAAATAGGATCACTTATATATTCTAGGACCATAGAGGATTAGAGTTTTAGAGAATTAGAAAATTGTCTTTCATGAAAAATACCCACTTTGTTAAATGAAAATTTCTCCAAATTAACCCAGCTTTTCTTATTTCACATTAATCCACAATCATTGTTCATATGAAATCTCTCCAAGAAATAATTTATTAAGCCTCATTATTTATATCACATGGTAGAAGGAAACATAAGGAGAGTGATATCAAATGATTAGTAATGGTAAACATAATCAATAAAATTTTAATTTAATCAATGATAATAATAAGTGCATATGGATATGATGAAATAATCAAAGTGTATGAGAGAATCATAAAATAACTCATACATATCAATACCTGATTCCTCAGTTGTGAAACAAGTCATAAAAATTGAACAAAGGAAATATTCCGAAGAATCAATAATCATGAGATATGTGATATCAATATTGATCAATGGAAACATTATAAACCCATAACAAGGACAGAAAAATTTTGTTGGTTTATTGGGACATCAACATCATATAAAATATACCAAACCCTTACCGAACTCTTACAATTTGAATAAAATTATGTAAAACTTTCAATATAAATATCTAGGTAAAATAATCACTACCCCATTCATTGGAGTTATATCCAGTCCCACCCATCATATATGTTATAATGGGATTACCCAGCGCTACCTGGGTGCACCCATCATATATAATTTTCAAGAACCACAATAAGAATAAAGTACATAGACCGTTCATTATAAACTCGTAGAAACATTTTTTATTCTATAACATGATTAGCACATAGATAATAAATGGGCATCCTATAAATGTCTTTGAGACATGATTAACCCATATAAAGTAAATGATTTCTATAATAATGTATTTAAAACATGATAAACCCATAGAAAATAAATGGGTTGCATACAAATCTCTTTGAAACATTATTAACCTATAGAAAGAAATGGGTTCCATAATGATATCTTTGAAGCATTATTAAACTTTATGAATAAAGGGTTACATAACAATCTCTTTGAAACATGATTACCCTATATAAAAGAAACAAATTTCCAACCAAAGAGATAAATAAAGTCATATTTTCTTAAAAACATTTTCTCAATTATTTTAAGTACCCAAGGCAAGAAAAATGGTACTATTACTTTTAAATATTATGAATAAACGTAGTAGAAGAAGAATATTGAATATCATGAAATATGGATCATAATATCTCATAGTTGTAAGAATAATTATAAATTTTTCCAATAAATGATGAGATTGTAACCTAAAACTCTTGACACTTTGGTATCATTGAATCATAATACCAATGAAAGAATATCATTAAATTAATCTTATAATATTATGAAAATAATTAGATTAATGATAAAACATTTCAAAGGGTTTTTGTATACACCTCATAAAAGAAGATAGGGGTATAACATAATTTACATCTCAAAGAATGAAAATTGAAACAAAAATCCTTTACCGCTTTGGTAACATTGAATCAGTAAACCCCATGAAAGATATATACTAAAATGGATATGTAAATCCTCATTAATTTATGTTTAATAACCATAAAATACATTCATGGGAAGTATATACACCACAAAAAACATGTAGTTGATATGGAATACATCTCATTGAAATAAAAATGAGATGAGAAAACCCTTACCTCAAGCTTGATTTTGTTTCAACAGGATTTACCCTCCTATATAATGGTTTTAAACTAGTTATTAACTTATTAAGGAACCATATTAATATGTATAATATCATATATGATTGTTTTATAACATCTTATCACCCATTTTTAACAATTTATCCTTATTTTCACTCTTTTGGGTGTTAATTTCCTTATTTTATCATTAATAATTTGTTATGAAAGTCCTAGTTCTTATGAAAATAATATAGTACTATCATCTCTAGAATAATAATCGGTTTTGAGGCGATAGTCTATCGTACACCTGAACTATGATTTAGTAACCCATTTTATAGAAGTGGAGTTTTTTGTAGCTCAATAACTTATTATAATAACATCCCAGTATATTGATGATACTGGGGTTACTATACAATCATTGTTTAATAATTATTTAAGGAGGTGGAGAATTAAATAAAATAAAGATGCTCCTTGAAGAACATTACCTCTTCTTTAGGTTTCATTTTAATGTTTTCAATAAAGCCATACTAGGTTGGATTTTAGCACAAAATAAGGATTATATGATGAGGGGGTGGATTTTAGGAAGTTATTGGGGTAGTTCATGGATAAAAAAACAGTTTTTAAGGTTTTGAGAATAGAGGAGAGGGGGTGGCCTTTTATAAGTGGGGAGAGGGAAGACTTGGTATTTTTTAAAAGAATTGAGAGCTCTCACATTTTTAATATGTAAAAAGTGTCCTAAATCAGTTATTATCGAACCCTATAGGTGTAACAGTACAAATATATTCATAAAATAGTTTTTTAGACAAGGTTATAAGTCATTATTTTCCATATTTTTAGTTTAACCCCTAGTAAACCCATTTTTACCTTAACCGTAGTTATTAATCTTTACTACATTCACTAATAAATTTGGTAAAAAATTAGGTTGATCATATTATAAATTTAAGTTATTCTAATTAAAATTATGTAATCCATTTTTAAAAATTTCGGTTACATAATTAGAAAATTTAAATTTAAAATTAATCCTCGAGATGCGATGATAAAGAGGGTTTTTAAAGAGAAAATGTTCAAATGTTTATAAAGTTTTTTATATCAAAATTTAATATGAAATAGATTAAAATGAGATAAATTGTATTAATTGATGTACAATTAAACTAAATTGACTTTAAACTCAATTTAAAATATAAATTCAACCCTCTAAATAATTTAAACAAAAATTCAGCTTTCAATTAAAATTCTGTATTTTCCATTATTCATCAAAAAATTAATCTTTTCTGAAAATTATAAAAAATTACACTTATATAATTTTTTAATTATGATTTCATAAATTAATTTTAATTTTTGAAGTAAATATTATAAAATATTAAAAAATTAAATTTAAAAAAATACCAAAGATGCGACGAAAATGTGGATTTTCATGAAGTGTATTCTTCAAGGGAAAGATTATTTTATATTAGTTCTATGTTTAATAATAATTATTTTATGAATATAAAATAATAATTAATAATATAAAATATATTAATTTTATTTATAACATTATTAATTAGTTATTATTTTAATTAATTAATTTGGAGAAACATTATGTAGTTTATAAATGTATTTAGAAAAACCCCTTTTTAAACCCAAAACCAAACTTATACTAAAATCCAATATAATGTTGATTAAGAATAAATTAAGTATGTTAAATATAATTAAATAATACTTATGTTTCTTTAAAACATAATTGGTAATTTAATTTACCTAATTTATTGAAAATAAAATATATTTTTACAAAAAAACATTAATTTTCACTATTCATTGAAAAATCAATATTTTCAGAAAAATTCAAAAATTTCACCCAAAGTGATTTCTAATATTCTAATTCCAAAAATAAATTTAATTTTATAAAATATATTTTATATAACTTCCAAAAATTGATTATAATATTTTTTCATTAAAAGAAATAGAAAAACTATTTTTGAAGAAAACTTATTTTTGAAGAATAAAACTACTTTACTAAAAACTGATTGATTATTTACTCAATATCTATAAATAATTTATATTGAGTGTGAAATATATATATATATATATTTCATAAATTAGTTAATATTATTAATACCCATCAATTTAATAGCTAGGTTATTGCGGTTATATATATCGTCGGTTGTTTAAGTTCATTGTTATGTGTTGAATATGCTAAAAAAATAACAAACTTGGGGTTTCATGTACCAAAAGATATTGAAGAGACTAAATTTATTATAAATAAATATATATATATATATATATATATATATAACTATTGGGGTGTTACATTAACCCCACTATTCCCTCATAGGCATATGTTGTTAGTTGGAAGCATATGGTATATAGGGAGGCATGACAAAGGTATAGTAGAAAACATTGATCTGGGAACCTATTATTATTCTGAAATGGAAGGACATTACAAAGAGGCATCAAATAATCCTTTTCTTTTTTTACTATTTTGGAAAGGTAGGTAGGATATAGAGTGTTTTCAATACATGGTATGAAACTTATACCTGGGACTAGCCACCCCACGTATGAGGGAAGACCATATTGCTAAAGTGGGGATTGTTGTTCATGTTGTTTTATTTTACTATAGATATTATTTCACTTCAAGTGACACATGTGATTATGAGGTTATTTATTTATGTAATATTCAAATCTTATCATGTGTGTACAAGCATCATATCATGTATACAGGATTTACATTTCATTTTCGTGATTGTATGTGATTGACTACTTGTTTACCTAAACTATGAAAAAGGCTGGTTATCTAATGTTTCCACAACCATTTATACAGTTCTTTCATGAATAAGTGTACGGTGTAACCTTTCTTAATCAATCCTCTAAATTGATAAATTCATGTTATGTGATCAATAACATGATTTTTATATAATGGAATATAAATAAAATTCCAATTATAACTTATAAAGTGGTTTACTCTATAAATTTTACATGAAATTTTATTTTACTAAGCCATTATTATTGGAACTTTTTGGTTAATATAAAATAAATGTGTTAAATTTTAAATCATATATATATATATAGAAGAGGTGGACCTAATAGGTATATGGTGTTTGACACGATGTGTGGGCAGTTGAAGTTGTTGAGAGAACATGAGTAATGTGGTATCCCTGTGATGTTGAGACCTTAAAAACAAAAATATAGATTGATGTCGGTCATGGTGTGTGTGAGTTGACCTTCACGATAGGAAAAAGTGGGATAGAAAGAGATCTTAGGTTTTAGGCCTTTATGATGTGGGGTGTATGGGATTGTTGAATACCTTTATTGTTGTTACTTTGTTTGGAGTTGTGTCCTTGACTTGGGGTGTATTGTGACTACTTGTGACCTTAGTAATTGTGCATGATTCGTGAGTGGGTAGAGTGAACTTAGTTCAAAACAATTTGTGATACATGGTTTATAGGACTAGTTGCAACTACCTAGTTTCGTTGATGTGTGACTTGGGATAATTTAGATTTTAATGGGTTAAATGATCAAGGGTAACTATAGAGTGGGGTTGCCTATGAATTTTAGTGCATTTAAATCCAAGGATCATGATTAAATTCTCATGTATGAGACTAATATATGGGAGGTTCCATTAGTGTGTAGTAGAGGTTGGTGAGACTCCATGAGAATGTGGGTCTGATTTTACTCTATGTTCCAGGATTCCCTTGAGTGGTCTTGGGGAAGGATATGTGGATTCCTTAGAGTGTTTTCAGTACCGAGACCAGTTTGGAGGGTAGTATGGTTTGGATTCCTAGAATTTTCAAATATCGATGGGGGTTATATTGATAGTTCAATAGTGAACCTAGATTCCTGAATACAGGAAGATGAGAGCATGGTTAAATGCTTTAGGTTTCATAATGATGCTCAAGTTATGAGTGGTCATGTGGGTGGCCTTGGTTGGTGAGGTTCTTGAGTTTTTAATAATGTTGAGGGTGCTTTTACTTAGTGATACTGAAATGCGATAGAGTCAAGGAGAGTGGTGTATGTGTGTGTCCTAGTTTTATAAAAATGTGACATGCAGGTCCTCATGATCTTTATATGTAAAAGAATGAAACCACTGAGGTTCGATGGGATCTTGAACACAACCACATATTGCAAATATGTTGTGCCCTTTGTCTTTTGGTTTGGGTGGTATAGAAGTGTATACCTATGATTCCAAAATGAGAAAGAAGCCATATGTGTGGTGTAACACCCCGACACCAGTTACCCAGAGTCGGTGCGTTATTACATAACATTGGCACGATCACAATAAAATCATGTCCTGAAAGATCGATCAGTTTAGTATTATTGGAAACAATATTCATACATAATTTCAACATTACAACTCGAAAAGAAATACAACACTAATTTATTCCATTATAGACATCCAAGACTCCAAGATTATGCCTGAAATTCACTCAAAACTAACTCCTTCATATCCTGGGAAAATGAAACATAAGAAAGGGGTGGGCTCAAACGCTCAGTAAGGTTAAGCAATGCAGCGGAAGACAGCATAAATATTAAGCGTGGTGAATAATTGAAAACACATGCCTTTATAAATAATAAACATGAACACTTTTATGGCTGGAATATGATATGAGTAAATAATGACATAATAAAACATAATCATGGATATTCTACTAGTCGAATGACCACATGAACCATCAATATTTTTTTTCATAATGATGGAATGAATAATGTCGGACATTCTGAACCATTTTTTCAAGGCCTCAACAAATACATCTAAAAATTATTTAGGCCTCAACCAAAACCATATATCAAATTGGGAAATGCCTCATTAAATTCCACATCTAGTTGTCTCATGAGACCTACAGATGCACCGAGGAGCTATAGCGGGGTCCACCCTTCAGTTACTAAGTCCAATACATTCTTTATATGAAAGAGTTGAAATATAACATAAACATTCATATTAAAACTAGCATACGAAATGTAAATAAATTAACCATAAACCATGAATGGTATAAAAATAACACATCCATATTCAAACATATCAGAAAACCTTCAATGTAGTATGGAAGATTTGTATCATAATAGATCCACTTCAAACTACTTTAAAATCCATCAAAGAATGTTGACATAGATGAAAGGAAATTTATTTAATAAGAATATATATTTCTATTTTAAAATCATTTAAAATTCATTTAATTATAAAATAAAACATTTATTTTGAAACTATTCTTACAATCTTGTAAGGGAAGCTTCGATGATGTTATAATGGCAGAGAATAACCACACTCACCGTATAAGTTAAAAAAACATTCTTACCTTAATTTTGTCAAAAAGGTCATAAAGTACCTTGTTTGGAAAATGACAGAAAGATTCATTTTAAAACATATAATGTCAAATAAGTTTATAAATTAATTTAACTCATAGTCTAGTAAATATTAAAAAAAATTAATAATACATTTTTAAGAAAACACAGATGTGGATTATAAAGAGGTCCCATTAGATACTTATATAAAAACAACCTCGGATGATAAAGAGATTGTAGAATTAACCATTACCTTGAAATTTTCATTTTTCAAGGGTAGGCTAGACTCTATTATAATGGTGAAATTATAATTATTAAATTATAAAATAACTATATACATTAATAAGATATCATATATGGTCTTATAATATTTCTTTGTTAATGATATTTCAGTAGTATCATCATTTAGTGTGCTAACTGATTCATTTTCCTTTATTTTCTTTATTACATAAGTAATATTTATTATGGATAGGATATATTTGATTCATATACAGAATTATATTATTTTCATAAACATTATTTTTAATCATAAAATGTAAATTATTCTTGAATGAATTTGATGGGAAATGAATCTCATCTTGTTCGTGGAGACGGTAATCCGTACGTATGCACGAGTGAAAATATCATTCTTTTGATATTAAAATCATATATAATTTGATTCAATATCATATATAAAGAATCATTATCATGTTATATTTATTATTTACATCATTTATGCTCATTATTATACCCATCCAAATGATGAAGTGTTTGAATAACAAACTATACCACGATGTGGAGACGCTAATCCATATGTACGCACGTGTGGTGACTTTGTCATTTATAGGATGGATAGAATAATTTATAGGGTTGTAACATTTTTATAATAACATCACAGTATATAGATGATATTGGTGTTATTATTTTATAATAGAAACAACAAAGAAAGAGGAACTGGAAGAAGAAAAGAACTTTAAAGAGGTGATGAAATATTTACCACTTCTTTGGATTCTTTCTATTGATTTGATCAAAAGGGATCCTTAGTTTGATTTTATGACTAAAGTAAGGCCTCTATGATTAAGGGAGGACAATTTAGAGGATAGTTGTTCAGGGTTTGGCCGAGAAAAATGGTCTTGAAGGTGTGAATTTGAGAGAAGGGGAAGTGCCCTTTTATAAGAGGGGTGAGGGGCACCTTATAAAAAGGTTGAAATATTATTTTATAATAAAATAATTTTCGGTTTCAAATGGATTCAAAATGATTTATTTCTAGGATAAGGTGGTTATGTATCTAAAACTACTCAACCAATAGGTTTTAGATAGGTTTGGGTCACTATATTAACCTTATCTTCTAGATTTAACTCTTAGTTAATTAGTTGACATTTACCATGTCTCCTTGTATTTTTATATTATATGGTTAATAAACATACTATAACAAGACATGTGAACCCCAAGTGGTTCATTATTAATATATATAACCTTATATAAGTAATTTGGCCAAACCTTATATTTTTAGGAATATTATATCAATTAATAATATAATATTTGGTTTAAAAACTCTTTTATGTCAATTTTGACACTATTTGGTATTTTATTTTTTCTAAAATCATAACAGCATTATTACTTCAAAAATAATTCATTTAATCAACCATAACATGTAATAATAACCTAGGAAATTATTTGAATTCATAAAAAGTCTGAAATTACATTTATTTGTGTATTTATATTATCAATTATTTTAATATTTCATTAATAAGGTAATTACGACATCATCATTGTGTCAAAAATAAATTATATTATTTAATGTCTAAAATTTATAAATAAAATAACATTATTTTTTGAAATATATCTATATTTATAATGAATATTTTTAGTACAATTTATCTTATGTTTAACCATATATTAAAAATGGTATAGTTATTAAACATTGAATTTAACACTTTTAACTCTTCTTTGAATTAAATAATAATAAATGTCCTAATCTAATCCATGTGGACCTAGAGGATCATATTTTCTTCCTAAGGTTGTTCTTTGTTCAATTACACTCATCCAATAGAATTAGTACATGTGTTAGGGTAACAATAATATAATTTTTACCTTTAATTACAATATTTACTTTTAACCGTGGTAAGTAAAAGTCAAAAGTTACTATTCACCAAAAAAATATCTTTATCTTATTGAACCACATTTTACTTACTAATATCAACTGTGTCTCTTGGATTTTTGAAATTCCATTAAACGAAGCAGTAAAATTATGTTTTATGCAAATTTGCAAATGCTCTAAGGAGGAGTGTAAAAGACGATAAAAAGTTCAATATTATTTTTATATATCAAAACTTATTATAAAATGACTCCAATGAATTAAATTTAAATTATATAGGTATTATGAATCTATTTTGACCTAAAATAAATTTAAATAAAACAAATAATAATTTAAATAAAAAGTCAGTTTTAAACAATAACTTAGTGTTTTTCACTATTCATCAAATACAGAAAGTTTTCAGAAAGATACCAAAAAATAAACCTAAGCTAATTTCGATATTCCGAATCCAAAAATGAATTTCATTTTGAAAGATAAAATTTATAATATTTTAAAAATTGGGTATTACTATTCATAACAACTAGTTTGATTGGTTGTGGTGTGTTTGAACTCGAAGTTGCGTACAACACAAGCTACTGTATTATTCAAAGAGAAACATACCGTAGAAGCTTGTGGTGTTACATGTGGTATGAGAATTCAGTTGTGTTGATATAGGGATCAGTGGCATGGTGTCCTATGGATTTTAGATATGAATCATGGTGTCCTTTGTAGTAGAGAGAGAGAATGTGCAGAACTCAAGTTGAAGTGGCATGGTTGATCAAAGATTGAATCTTTATGTGAGCTAATGTGAAGAGTGAGAATGGATCAGTATAAGTGAGGATATATGGTGGGGGGTTCACTAGTGGATGGTAAAGGGTGTCACATCACATTAATGGAGCTCCAACTAATGCCATGGGTAACATTCCTGGTGAGCTTGGAGTGGGTGGAGGTTGGTGTTTAGTGTTGTTTCTTAGGAAAGAGTGGAGTGGTCACATTTGGTCATTGCATGTAGTAATATATAGAGGATGGACCACATAGATTAGAGTTTTGTTTTAATGGATCAAGGATGTGGGTACTCATGTGTTGGGGAGTATCGAATCGATCAGGAGTGTGTGATTCAATGTGGGTAGGACCATGGATATAGTGAGATCTATTGATGGATGGTCAAAATTACTAAGGGATTCCATTGTGTGGGTAAATTTGGTTTTATCTGATTTTTTGGGAGTACCATATTTGGAATTCATATGTGGTGTTAGTTAAAGTCCAAGCATTAAAATCATAATCGGGGTAGAATTTTGTGATTCAAGCAATATTCACATTGGTGGTGTGTTGGTAACTATGGAAAAGCACAATGATGGTTTTGGGTTAGTTAAGGATGAGATCATGGAATGGCACTGAGACTCAGGTTCAGACTATGGTGTGCATTCTCAGACATCTTGTTTTGCCTTCAATAGCTAAGAAACATCTCTAGAAGGTGTGTTCATGTGTCAGTGGTTGTAGTTGAGAAATCTTCAGAAGGTTTCGCCAGAGGGGGTCCTACCAGTGACATTCTACGTAGTTGGATATGGTTAGGTGGAAATCATATTGGGTACATCATTGTAATGTGAGGTATCTTTTTTTTATGAATCTTTTAATGGTTCTGTTTTTGGTAATTGATGTTATCCAATGTGGAATAATAGTCAATCGTTGCAACTAATTGTAATTATCAAGAGGCAGGTTAGTTGAGTGACTAAGGATATTCATATTAGGTACTCAGTACTCAGGCCTACCAATATAAATTATGAGGGGGGGGGGATTCATGTCACAAATAGTGTCTGGGATGAAACTGTGAGTTATGATGCCTTAGGAAACCAAAAATTTCATTGAAGGTGGGGAATCATGGTGTATTTAGTTGAAATGGAAATAAATATGGTGCACGGTTCAATGATTCTATATGTAGTGGAGCTGGTCTAGGGGCAGTGTTAGCATGAACCAGCCAGTGATTGGCCGACCATCTAGTTGGTGGGAGTCCAACATCTTGTCGATGGATTATTTGGTATTTTTTAAGGGGAGAAAACCCCCATGATTTCACCAGATACCACCCCTTTAGGAACCTAATTAGGTTTACCCTCATTTCGGACCAACAACAGACTTATATGAACCCATGTTCCTCTCTTTAGATCTTGAAGTTCCTCCTTCAATCCTTGGTTTCTTCAGCTTCCATTTTTTGTAATTTTAAAATAGAGGTAATTTTATGTTTCCTCTTCATTATTTTCTTCATTTATTTTACTATCAAGAAATCCCTCATAAATTTTTTATAATAAAACCTTCTTTCATGGTATCTGTATAATTGTTCATTTTATTTTTTTAGGACAAAACAAGTCTAATACAAGACATGGGGACTCTTATAAGGATAAGGTACGTGGTCCCTAAACGTTTCTCTCTGGCATCAATTTTATTTCATGTGCATGCATTTTGAGGTTATGTTGGATTGTTGTGGGGAAACCATGAACATGAAAAAAAATATTTGGCCTTGATTTCACCATGTTGGTTTATTTTTAACAATTTATTAAATAAACTAAATTTGAGGGAAATTCATAGGGTATTCTTTAACATAGAATGGGTCAAAAGATTATTTGAATTAAGTCGGTCTTATATAAATATAGTGTAGGACTTGAAATGTTATGGGACTTTTGAATGGTAAGTGATATAAGTTTCTTTAATTTTTTTTGGGCCTTATAAAACATAATTGATAATGTATACCTTAGTTTAGATTTAGGACTCCAAGGGCCCACGTGGATTAGAAAATTACAATGACCTATTACGAAATGAATTGGAGAGAATATGTTTTTATATTGAAATAGTAAATGTGTAAACCAAGGATTATGAATGGGTAATGAATTTCACGATGTGAACTGTTGTCTTTTGTTTTAAAATGAAATTTTTAATTCAATTGGTAAATGATAAGATTTTGTAATCAGATAATTTTATAAAAAACATATGTAATTTTTTTATTCAAATGGATTTTATGAAATGTTATTATTTTAGTGTTGGTCATAAAGACACCCTTGGGGGTGGTTTTGCTACTTTAATAGAAAACACCCTTGGGGGTGGTTTTTCATATTATAAATAAAATTTCCTAAGAGGTGGTGTATGTTATGAGATATGAAAAATACGATAGGGGGTATATGTGATACTTATTAGATTTCTCCTTGACTATGAACACTCTTATAGGGGAGGTCTACATAACTTATTAGCTTATTCCATGGTTGAGAAAACTCAGATAAGGGAGGTATATGTTACATAATCATGTATATTGTAGAAAATTATGTTATTTTATTATAGTTGGTATAGTCTATGTGGCATGATCAAAGAAACCCTGACACTAGCTGAAGAAAATATAGTCAACCAGGGTCACTAACTTAGAATTGATAATGGTATGGACCCGTCTTAGGTGTCACTATAGAACTTGAAAATATGTGGTTGTTATATTCCTTTGATAAATTTTTTAAATTTTTAAATTGTTTATGTATATCACTTATGTATTCAATTTATCATATTGGCTATATTTAGGGACATCGTTGGTGGATGTCTACTATGTTTTAATCATAACCTGCTCAAACCACCATGGTACTTGAGTACCCAAGAGAATGATACTTGATTATAGGTCAGTGAATGATCATAGTTTTTTCTTGATGTTTGGATTATTAGGATAGATCCGGGTAGTTTGGGATCATTCCAGCAATATGGATAGTTTTTGGGGTTTTTCTTAGTTCAGAATTTTGGCCTTTGGGTACTGATGTACTTATGATCCTTTTTGGATGTGTGACTGCCTGATATTAAGTATCTAGTTTCATTTTGACATATCATGGTTTATTTTGGTTATTTTTAATCACTTTCCTGGATATTATTTCACTGCCTCATTTATCTAGTCGATGTATGTGAATTATTTTATTTTCATTGTTTTTATACTCTAATATGCAGATATAGTCTCTTCCCCACACCACCATAGACTCATTCTACTATTCAGAGGACTCTGGAGTGTGAGGAGGTAAACTTGAGGTATAATAGTAATCTCCAATCCAAAAATAGATTGGTGGTCTAGGGAATTTTGACATTACATGGGATAACTTCCTAAATTACCTTGGTCACATGCACAAAATATTTATATCCCCTTTTCATTCTCATCCTACCTATAAGGGTGTGTATTAGGGTCCCTCAAACCATTGTCTACCCTCTAAGGGTCCAGAGCATCACCTTAACCCTACCTAGGCTTTGATATCAAGAGATACATCCTCAACTAGAACACACATTCGTGCATCAACATATAATATTCAACACACAAGGAAATCATAGAAAGGGGAATATAAAAATGCCCTCATTATTTATAAAACATGGAATCAACAACACAAGGTCAAATAAACCAAAAAAAACTCAAGAAATAAAGTCTGAATTTCCATTGAAAACCAATCAAAATCCTTTTTATATTTTTTAAAAAAATTCATAATGTTCCATCTTACTCGTGCTAAACCCATGAACAAAATAATATCAAAATATTCATTATAAAACACCACTCCTATTTTGAAAACCCATTCCAAAATTCAATTGTAAAATTAAACATTTTCCTTTAAATTTATCACTCAAGTCAAACCCGTTTTTCGAATAAATTTTTAAAGGACACCTCTTTAACTTTGAAAACAAACTCACACCACCAAAAAAATCTATAATGAGGGTCACAAATAATCATTAAACCAGGAAACCACCATTGAATAATTTGTAAAGCTATACAATCTATATTAAATAGTAGTCCATTGTTGGCATATCCCAATCTTTGGGTGAGATAATGTAAGCTATGAAACATATAGAAAAATAAAAATAAAACTAGAACATGAACATAAAATTTCCAATTGATCAAAATACTTGATAAATTCAAGGCCACATGACTCAACTGGTGATCTTAATTCCATACTAATATTGTATCAACCCACTCTAAATCCATGATCACCTATCACACTAGTAAACACCATCAAATTAATAAATTAAAATTTTATAACTAAAATTAAAAGTTGGAATAATCAAGTCTAAACTCACTAGGTGACCTCATTATGTTGAAAACTCAAATACAGGGTGTGGTTTAATCGAAAAACACACCCAGACCTATGAAACACAAAAACCAAAAATTAAATACTATAATAAGTTTAAATTAAATATAAGGGACACCCTAACCCCTCTTTAAAAATTACCCATGCATCAAAATCAACAACCAGGTATATTACCATGTCTAAATCATCTCTTCGAGGTTTTCAAAAACTCATAACTTTGATCTGAGTCTCAATTCATGAAACATTTCCCATTATGGGACCAAAAATTCAAATTCCCTCTAAATATCATAACCCATAATGTTGCATGTCATTACAAAATACCTTCTATAAGGATTCTAATCCTTGATAATCATATATAAGTCCTTTAACCATGAATCCTTATGTACCCTAGAAATAAATCCATTATTAACATGATGTGTCACATCCATGAATTTCTAATCAACTTCCACAATGAAACACCAAACCCCAAGAACATTATTGATTGAAAACCATACTTCACCCTCACAGATCTTTCCATAGATCTATCTATTACCATCTTCCCATATCTATAATCATTTCACTATAATATATTCCTGAACAATAATAATGTGGGTTCCACCTTATTGCTACTACCACTACATAATTACATCAGTTGGACCTTCTCTGCTCAACATTCCCTAAAAAATATTGGCCTCGACCACCGACACACTTACACATTCTTCGATCTTAAACCCTTAACTCATAGATTCATTGTTGAATCATCCAACTCCCACAATGAGATCTATACCCAAAATTTGGTCTAATTCCATGGTTGTATTCTCAATCGACCCATCCAATCATCATTCTCTACCAAAGAGCATCAATGCATTACCGATATGACTCACTCTTTAATTTTAATTAATCCATAACCATGTCCACCATGAAGTTTGTGAATAAAAAATTGATGTATACTCTATTCCATAGGACTATCCTTATCACCACTCCACTAAAACAAACACTTGAACTCAAAACACAAAGAAATTTTATAGCCACACTCATCTATCCCAAAAAAATGAAGTGTCATCAACTGATTCATCCTTAGACTTATGGTGCTCAAAACCATAATAATTCACTTAAAAATTCAATTCCCACTATTCGTATATCCCACTATTGGAAGCTCCTATTGAAAAAATACCTCAAGAGTTCTAAAACATGGACCCATCAACCTCTCAAATTAGACTACTTGTTCCCAACAACAAACATTTATCCCATGATCCCTAAGCACACAAATATCCTAAAACAATAATGACATACCCACCAAATCCATAATCTACACACCTCAATTCTCTCTTAACTGACTACTAAAAATCAGTCAAAAAAATCCTATATAGGCACTATATTCATTTTACTAGAACCAAACCAAATTAGTTCCATATCCACCAACCTCACTTGGTGGTTCCAATAATTACACTATACAAGCCAAAATTATAATTCAACCATTAGTGTTACCCTGATAAAAAAAGAAAAATATAATAAATAAGGTTTATATAGTATAAGAAACTTATTTAAAAAACCAACTAATATTATTTTCACATACCAAAATGCACACTAGTAGAATTATTGGATTTAATGTTGTAGTTATAATGAAAGTTTTCTATAGACTAGTGTTAAAAGTTTCAAGGGAAATTTTTAGCATCAGTTTTTAAAGAAACATTGTTAAAAGATTATGTGTATGATCTTTAACACCTATTTTTAAAAAAACCTATGTTAAAGATTCTACACCAGAACTTTTGATGTTGGTTTCTTTGAAAACCAATGTCAAAAGTCTAAAAAAGTAATTATTTTAGCATTGAATTTTTCAAAAAATGATGTCGAATCAAAATTTAAAAAACTTTTCAATGATGGGTTTTTCATAAAAAAATGTTGAAACACTTTAAAAAAAATCAATCCCAACCCGAACCCTCATTCTATTTTTTTCCAAATTTTGATTTCCTCCTGACCTTTAAAGCCACTGACTCCACCCACTATTCCTCAATCATAGTTTTACTCATTTTCATCATCTTAGATCATATTTTTATAATAATTTATCACCAACCTCCCTTTTTCATTTTTCACAATCCATAGATAGATTATCCCCAAAATCCTATTTTGATCAACCATGAAACCATCAGCCACATGAAGATATTATAAGCATATTTTAGTCTATTTTAATCCACATCACACCATCATTTATCACTAATATTTCATCCTTCATTGTTTTTTGATGATCCATGATGATATTTAGTTCCCATAAACCCTATTCCTATTGACCGACAATAAAAGTTGAAGGTTTTTTTGTTCTTTTTTCATTTTTGTTTTTGAAAATTTGTATTTTCAATGATGCAGTGTTCACTATGTCACCGACTTCAAGGGAGTAAATATATATTCAGGATGAATTTTTCATTATCAAAATCTTGATATTTCAATTTTTTAAAATTTTGAAGATAAATTTTTTATCTGTTAGTTATAAATTTGATTTATCGTATCATTTTTTATGTATTAATTTTCTATTTAATTAAATTATTTTTGTTAAATTTTATAAATTTTGTATTTAATGGAATAATCATATGTTATTTCCAATATATATATATATATATATTTATATCAGTTGAAACTAGTGTCCTTGATCTTTTTCATTTTTGATTCTAACCAAATTTTATATGTTTTGGATTAACATGAGAAACAGAAAGTAGATATAGAGTCATATATATCATAATATAATTATTAAAATTCAATAAAGCACTACTGTAAATAGAGGATATACCAATGGAGATTTTCCAACAGATTTCATAAACTGTTAGAATAGGGATCCTTACCCAATGGTTTCACTAAACCATTGGAATAGAAATTTTAAGATGATTTTTACCAAACAGTTTTATCAAACCATTGGGATATGTGATTTTTGAGATGGATTTTAACCAACAGTTTTATAAAACCACTGGGATAGGTGAGTTTTACGAAGGCTTTCCCAATGGTTTTTTAAACCGCTAGTAAAGATTACCTTTCCCAATAGTTTTTTAAAACTATTGGGAATGTTTTCCCTTAAATTGTCAACATACCCAATCCCCCATCCGTGAGATTATAGGCCGAAAGACATGAACTAAAGTAGAGATCTCTCGATCGGAAAATTATTCCACCATATCCATATTCAATCCAAAAATTGTTCTGTTCTACACTTCAAATCTGTAAGGCATACCATAGGTTTAATGTTTAGAATCTATTTTTTTTGTTTTCTATATCGATTTCGTCTAAAACTGAGGTCTGTGCAGTATGATATACACAACAATTGAAATTTTATTTGTTTTTTGTTTTTGTTCAACACTTTAACCGTTATTATTGTGTTAATAAACATTATTTGAAGTATTTATAGCCTCTTCTTTGTAGAGTTAGTAAACCATATGAAGGTATTGGGGCCGGTTAGGGTAGTGGTATAGGTGGTTTTCCATTTTTTAGTAGGGTGATATGGTAGTTTCTATGGAATTTTGATTACGTTATCTTAACTATGTATAATTTTTTGTTTTTATTTATTTGGTTTACTTTGAGCCTATAATACTTATTTATCATATGCCTGAGGTCAATTAAATTTCTTACATGTAAACCATCATACTATAACACTCATATAGAGATATTCTTATGAATAATCCATGTAAATTCTTGTTGGATATATTGTTAATCATATAAAAGGTTTTTTATAAATAATTATAATATATTAAGTATTTAACATTTGGGCGTATATTCATGTGGAGGTGTTGTGGGGGGGGGGGGTGTGCAGGTGGGAGGTGGGCTGTGTAGGTGGGGGTGTGCAGGTCAGGGGGAGGGGGGGATGTGTAGGGGAGTCTGCTGTGGTGAGGTGGGGGGGGGGGGGGGCTGTACAGGTGGGGGTGGGTTGTGGTGATGGGTGTGGGGGATGGGGCTATGCAAGTGGGGGTTCAGGTGGTGGTGGGTGCAGTGGGTGGGGGGGGGGGTGTGAAGGTTGGGGGTGTGCAGGTGGGGGGATGTGCAGTGGGTAAAGGGAGATGTGTAGGTGGGGGTGTGTAGCAAGGGGAGTATGTTGGTCCTGAGGTGGGGGGAGGGGGGTGTGCAGGTGGGGGGGGGGTGCAGGTGGGGTGGGGGAGGGGAGTGTACAGATTGGCGGGGTGGGATGGGGGGAGTCTGTTGGGGGTGAGGTGGGGGGTGTACATGGGGGAGGCTGTGCATGTGGGGTGGGGGTAGGGGGTTGTGCAAGTGGGGGTGCAAGTGGCGGGGGGGGGGGGGGATTGTGCAGTGGGTGGATGGGAGGGGTGTTCTGGTGGGGGGGGAGATATGCAGTGTGAACGTGGGAAGGTGGGGAGTGCAGGGGGAGGGGGTGTGTAGGGGGTGTCTGCTAGGGGTGAGGTGGGGAGGGGGTTTTGCAGGTGGGAAGTCATCACTTCCATAGTTCTCCAATAAGAACTAGGAAGTCATCACTTCAAGATATTTGGATAGGTCTGAATCCTCTTTGGTTTTTGGTTCTTGTCTATAATCTCTATGAGTAAGGCATCACATGATCTAAATGTGACTTCAACTATAGAGGATAAATTCCTTCCCCCACAACACATTTATCTAGAAAAAATATATCCTTGGAAGGTTTTGGGAGCCTTTTAGAATCCTTTCATTCAGAGACCAGGGGTGGAAAATCTCCACATATATCCACCTAGACCAAGGACCTACTACCATATGCACATCCCATATTCATAAGCCTACCTCTCCATGTATTAAATGAATAGTGATTCTATCTAGACTTCACCGTCTAATGAAATCCTAAGTTTAATTCATGTTATGATGAAAACGATATAGATGAATCCATACAACTTAATAAAGGAAAATGCCCTTAATCATCATGCCAGGATGATGAAAACCCTTATAAACTCATTATCATACATCATATCATTCCTAATAACTACCTATTGATATTCACTAACTTGTATTCCTTCCACCAAAATCCAATGAACCAACATTTTCCCAATTGCAAACTTGACATCATCATGTTATCAAGCCACCAATCCTTACAAATTGGATTTCCACTAAAAAATAATGTTCTAATCCTTAACACCCATCGTTGTTTTTTTATAACATGAATGAAAACCCAAATAAATCTCATATATCTCATTCACACCCCTGTAGAAATCCCCCAACCCTCGTGGATAGCTTGTACCCCTTGGACAACCCCCACCCCCGTGGATAGCCCGCCCACCCCCCTGGACACCCCGACCCCCCTAGAAAACCCCCAAACCCTTGGACAGCACCCCCAACCCCCAAGACCCCCCACCCCTATGGACACACCCTCAACCCCATGGACAACCCGCCACCCCCTGGACACCCCTACCCCCTTGGACACCCCACCCCATGGATAGCCCGCCAACCCCCTTGAAACCCCCAACCCCCTGGACAGCCATGCCACCCCCATGGATAGCCCGCCCACCCTCATGGACACCCCTACCCCTGGAAATCTCTGCCACCCCTATGGAAAGCCTTCCCACCCCCTGGACATCCCCACCACTTCCAGACACACCCATCCCCCCGGACACCCCCACCCCCTGGACACCCCATACCCCATAGACACCCCACCCCCTGGACAGCCCCCCTGGACACCCCCTACCCCCCTAGATAGCCCCACCACACTAGTGGTTAGCCCCCACCCTCGTGGACTTCCCTACCACCCCCTAGACACCCCTACCCCTTGGACAACCCCTCCCCCATCATGGAAAGCCCCGACCACCCCCTAGACACCCCGTACCACCCCTGAACAACCCCGACCCCTTGGAAAGCCCCCCAACCCTGTGGATAGCCTGCCCGCCCCCTTGGACACCCCCACCGCCTGACACCCCCACCACCCAGACACCCCCACCCCTTGGACACCCCATACCCCTTGGACATCCCCCCTAGTGGATAGCTCACCCACCCCCGTGGACACCCCTACCCCCTAGATAGCCCCGCCACCCATGTGGACAGCCCCGCCACCCCCGTGGTAAGCCCGCCCACCCTTTGTACACCCTGACCTCCTTGGATAGCCCCTCACCCCATGGGACAACCCCCCACCTCTAGATATCACCCCACCCCTTAGACACCCCCACCCCTTGGGCATTGTAAGTGATCACTCAAATAATCTACTAAAATATTAAATTTTGTCGATCTAAAATTTACTCAAATCCTGAATAATTCTCCACCACAACTATACATGATCTTGTACACTCATGTGTAGTTTTCCAAAGATATTTTGTTATAAATATAGTATTTTTTTGTTATTTATATTATGAATCTCACATAGAGTTGTGTGTCAGTTATGGTTTCATATAAAGTGAAAAATTCTCATTTACATAAATATATGTTCGATGAAACTTCAATCTTATTGAATTTATTTTGAAGAAATGACTTATAAATTGTTTTTACATAATGGATAGAAGTTGGATGTATGAAACTAATCAGATCACAAGATATTTTCAAAACAATTTTTTGAGCTTTTTAGATTTTTCATTTCACAATGCTTCAGATACTAGTCACATACACTTGACCTATTACAATTTTGTAGGAAGACCTTGGTTGAGACGTGAAGAAGTCAGCTACCACACAACCCAATATGGTTTTCAAGAAAAATACTCAGTGTGGTATCACAATTGGGAGAAAATGTAACCTCAAATTACTGATGATCTAAATGAGAGGATTGGATTGGAGAATTTTTTATATGACTGGTTTCCATTTATTCGTCAACGTGAAAAATAAAGGATTATAACCCAAGAAGATTTTGATATGAGCAGACATGATGCGTCTAATGAAAATGATGATGTTGTCAGGGTGAAAAAAATGGAATGATGCTTCCATGACTCTAGTATATCGACAATGCGGTAAAATAAAAAAGATGGAATTTTTAATTTGATTGTTTTCTGGGAAAACTATGTATGGTTTTTCTAATACTTCCATAGATTACATTCTTACCTTCTTGAAGGAATTACATCAAGATGATGTAGATATTCCCTAAAACCACTATATGTCATGGAAGTTAATTGAGGAACTTGAATTTTCAAGAAAAAAATTCAGGCTTTCCTGAAAGATTACAGTTTATTCTGGGAGGAAACTGCTGAACGAAATGATTGTATAAAATGTGGAACATCCCACTAGAAGCCAAAAGCTGATTGAACACCATCCCATGTTCCATAAAAAGTAATGTGGAACTTTCTATTGATCCTCAGACTCCAAAATCTTTTTATGTATGATGAAATATCAATAAAAATGTGGTTTCATAATACTGAGAGAAATAAGACTAATGATGAGTTGGTTCACCCTACATATGGATTTTCGTGGAAGATATTTGATTCTTTATTTCCTGATTTTGTAGCTAGTGTGCGTAATGTGAGGCTGGTCTTTCATGTGACTGTTTTAATCTGTTTGGGTAGATGATTAGGTCTCACATCACATGGATGGTTTTTATACACATTTATAATCTTCCCTCATGGATGTGTATGAAAAAACCTTTCAATTTCATGACTATAATCATATTTGGCCCTTCTGATCCTAGAAATGATATAAACGTATACATGCAACCTTTAATAGAAGAGTTGAAACTTATTTTGGATGTGGGTGTACGCATGTACGATGCATGTTCAAAATAAATATTTCATAAGTGTATTCTGATTATGTGGACGATCAATTATTTTCCTACTTATGCAATGATGTTTGGATGGAGCACGAAGGTAATAATATCATGTTTTATTTGTATGAAGAATAAATGATCTATAAGACTGAAACATCGTTGTAGTTTTAGTTTTACGTGACATCGACGATTCTTGCCGATGGACCATCCATATATAAATAATCATAAAAGATTTTAAAATACCATGGAGACTAATGATCCACCTCAGTGTATGTCTTGAACTGTTGTGCTTAATGAATTTAAATATTTTAGTTTTTCATTCAAGAAGGGTCAAATGAAATATGGAAGGAGAAAGAATGTTTCCACTGAAACCTATTATAATTGAAAGAAGAGAAGTATCATCTTTGATTTTTCATATTGGTCAACCAATTTTTTACTTAATTTCTTAGAAGTAATTCAAATTGGAAAAAATATCTGTGAAATGTTGCTTTCGATTATTTTAAATGTTAAGGGAAAGACAAAAGATGATTTACGGTCTCAGCATTACTTGGTGGATTGGGGCATCAGACCAGAATTGCATCCTGTGCATATCAGTGAAAATAAATGGCTAGTTCCATGTGCTTCTTATGTGATGACACCTAAAAAATCAATTTCTAGAAGTACTAGAGAATATTAATGTTCCTGGTGTCTATTCAAGCAACAAATCTAAATTGGTCAATAGAAAAGATTTGAAGCTAAAATCTTTGAAGACTAGTGATTATCACATCCTTATGCATGAGTTTATTCCAATATAAATTCATCATCATTTGTTTAATAATGTAAGGGTGGATTTTATTCGGTTGTTCCATTTTTTTAGAGATATTTGTGCCAAGAATTTGTCCAAGTATTTCTTGAAATAAATGTTGTCATATTCCCCATTAATTATGTGTGAGTTAAAGAAAATATTTCCTCCATCATTTTTCACATGCATGTTGCATCTAACTGTCCATATTCTAACTAAAATACTTCTCAGAGGACCTATTTTTTTCTATGTATCTAACTAGAAGAAATATTTACACATTAAAGTCTTATGTCCATAAAAAGAATCATCCTAAAGGTTTTATCATGAACGGTTACATCGCTCAAGAATGTATGGATTTCTTCTCTATGTATTTTTCTGATATTACTAGAAGAATGAACAGACCAATGAGAAACGAAGAAGAACAGTATTAGAAAATTGACCCAAGTTTTCAATGACTTCCTCAAACTGGAGAAATTCTTGTATCATATACATTGAAAACATCATGCCTTGAAGAGCAGGAGAAGGAACATCGCACAGTTTTTTTCAGCTGTGAATTATTCGAAGACTACATCTTGTAAGTAAATTGAATATGTATATCTTATATATATATATATATCTATTAAATTTTAATTATTTTTATCTATTGGGAACATAAAGCGATGATAAATAGAAAGCATCGTTCTTTATCTTTGAGAAGGAGGGAGGCTTTTCATAGTAAAGAGTTTTCTTCTTGGTTAAAATTAAAGGTAATAATATTACTATTCTAAAATAAATAAAACAATAAATAATTATTGAGTTTTCCTGCTGACCTTGTCCTTGAGGAAATAAGAGCTTTGGATTTTGGTCCTAATACTATGGTTCGTGACTGTAAATCAATTATTATCAATAGGTACATATTTATTATCACTAAATGAGAAAAGAACATGAGAACACAACATGATGGTGTTATGGTTACTACCAAAACAAACTGTTATGCTAGTGCATCAGATAGTATACCGTGATTTGAAAATGTATGTTATTATGGATTCGTTGGAAAAACAATAATACTGGAATATTATTCTCATGGACGAGTCACGATGATGAAATGCCAGTGGTTTGATTCGATGACAAGGCATGGCACATTTATTTATGATTGTGGATTTTGAGTAATTGATATGACTGGAACTCTTTCTACTGATGAACCATATGTATTGACATCATTGGAGAAACAAATTTTTTATGTCAGAGAAGATCTTCGACCTATGTTTGGTTTCATTATTTAAGTAATTCCAAGACATATTTTGATTTATGGTGATGATGGAATTAAAACCATCCCTACTTCCATTATAAACGATCCATTTATTACTTTGGATGGCTCCAATAGCTTAATTGTAAGAGTATACTGTGAACCGAAATTTTTGGTGGGAAATATATAAAATCATCTATTAATGTTCTCAATTATTTTGGTTTACCTCGACTTGGGCTGTTAAGGTTGATACTATTCAAAATTATTTAATATTGATTACAGATATGTTGTATCTGACTTGACTGTTATGTGAATTCTCAATGTTTATTAGTTACAATTTTTTTTAATTGCATTTTATAATTTGTAATTTAACTCTATTCAAATCTATGAATCCAACATTTCTAACTTGGGGAACATTTCAATGTTTCAACTATGATTTTTATAAAATTTGTATAAATCTAAGACCTCTCTTGAACATTTTACCAGTTAATGAACATGATGGTTTGTATTCTTCTGAAAAACATGTATTGAAACATGTATATCTACCTAGGCTAAGGAGATTAAATTTTTCATTAATTTTGACAACTTCTTTACCCCTTAAGAATCTGGTAGAATCAGTGTTCCATGATTTTAATATACTGATGACACTTCGTAAATAACCAGCCTACTAAAAATTAAATTTCTTTATTAAATCTTGTACGATGTATTGACTTCATTATATATCTATTCAATATCGCCTAAAATAATGGATAGTTAAATTATCCATTAATCCCCTATTCCATATCATTTATTTTGTTTTTTGGGTTACACATTAGTTATCCTTTTATATTTACTTCCATATTTGTTTTCAAATGTAGGAAATAAAACCAATTAGAGAGTGGTGAGGAAAACAGATTATGGACAAAAATCATTGCATGATTGAGTTGGGAATTCCACCACTAGTGCCTTTAGTGTGTATTTTATTTCAAATATATATATATATAAAAATAATATATAATGTCATTTGATTAATTTTTTTTTAAAAAAAAATTGCAGGATCTATCTATTAGATGATAGTTATTTGATGAGCAACCTAGTAGTGGTCCTAGTACTCAGGGTGTTAGTAAGAGGGGGGTGGTATGAGAGATAGATGATCTGGTTGGCGTACCTGATTAGACCCTTCACCTCCCACTAACATACCATCCATCCAACATTCTGATCCCATTGTGTAGTGAGGGACACATGTGATATTTAGGCCTCCCATGTCTTCACCACTCTTTACATATGAGCATCCTCACCCATCTGTACCATATCCTATGACCATTCCCACTCCCCATCCACCATTCATCCAGTCATCCCATGTCATCTTCTTTTAGTTCTGCTTCTTTATCTCTAGGATTTTATATTCCATCTTCTTCGACTCCTGCTCTGCGAGAGTCTATCCCTGCGGAGCATACATTAGGACCCACTCCATCGGTACAGGGGATTCCTTCAGTTTCGGCAGATCCAGCGGTGTCCATTGATCAGGATACCGTAGGTATACTTATATAACCCTAAATTTTTTTACACCATTATTTATTTTCATTAAAACATGAATTGATAAAATAATTGTTTTTTATTCATAAAAGATACATCTACAGATAGAAGGAAGGGGCGGGGGCATACACCCATGCATATGGTGTGGAATCGCTGCACGCAGTTGATGGTGGACTAAAATGAAGATAGCCAAATGATTGAAAAATCAGGGCTGTAATGTCGGAGCTTTTTGGCGAAGCTTTCCAAATACTACGACATCATTCTAGTCAGCCCAATCTCATGGAGATAGCTTCTAAATGTTATCAAGGATAAAGCTTGGTCATAGATATGGGTAAAAAAATCTGTTGTATTTGATGCAATAGATTATTTTTTTTATTTATATGAATTAATATTTTGGTGGTAGCTACGGTTTAATTTCCCCGATGCAGAGGGTTCACGGCCAGCACGTCTAAAGGATTTAGGTGAGATTTGGTGAGATTATAATCATGAGTTGTAAATTGGATGGAATTATAGAGTGGGCACAGAGTTAGAGGTAGTCCCCTTCATAGATGATTTTCTGTTAAAACAATATCAAAAAATGATTACTCATTGGATGACTATTCAATTTAAGGTATTAATCACATTAGACGTATTTAAATGAAAATTTTCAAAATTTTCATTAATACTAATTATTGAATTTTATTTAGAAATCATCTGGAAGAAATAAAAATAGTGATTCCAAAAACTACATCCACACATTGGGACATACTACGATGCTAGATCATGAGAAGTAGCAGGTATGAAAGTTTAAAATTTTTCTTTAATAATTACACTTTCTATTGCTTCCTCCATAATTTATTCGATTCCTAAAGTTGTTATAAAATTTTAGTTATGCAATTAATTATTTTAATCCTATTTTTAAATATTTTTTACTATAGCCAATGTCATTATAGAGGCATAAATTGAATATAGAAGGACGTGTTCCCCGAGAAAAACTTTTTTTCTTGAGTAGAAGGAAGAAATATGGAAGTGCGGTTAATGATCCGACTCAGCAACAGATTGTAAGTTTTACTTTGTTGATTTAAAATTTTAATCTCTACTTTGTAACTTAATAATCTTTATATATCTGTAACAGGCTACTTTAGAGGCCCTTGATTCCCAAGAACCTCACAATTTTGTGCCAAACGACCACTTACATCAGGTGTTGGGAGATGATCACCATGGTAGAGTACGCTGCCATCATGGGAAGAGTATTGTTCCGATGAGGTATTGGCCATCCTCATGAATGAGTTGTAGTGACACCGAGTTCCAGTAGGTTATGTAATAGGAATAAGAAGCTAAAATATGGCCATAGAGATGGCATAATAGTTTTCTAGGGGAACCACAGCATTTATGAAACTGATGGAAGTTTTACGTCCAAAACATCCACCAAAGTTTAGAAAAACTTGTGATGAATATATTTCTTCGATGAATTATATATATGGTTCACCAGGTAGAAGTTTTAGTTAAGGTTGAGATGATGGTGAGGAGGATGTTGAGATAGAGGATGAGGAGGGTGAGGAGGAGGGTGAAGAGGAGGCCGAGGTGGAGGAGGAGGGTGAGGAGGAGGGCGACGTAGAGGAGGAGGGAAATGAAGAGGCCGAGGATGAGTACAAGGGTGAGGAGGAGGGAATTGATGAGGGAAGGGATGATGATGGGGACAACAATTAGGATGAGGGTGAGGCTGATGAAGACAGTGATGATAGTGATGGTGATGACGGACAGATTGATCCATTACATTTTTTACTGATATTATTGACCTTTGATGTTTATTGATTTGTTGTTCCTGAATATATGTGTGATTAGGTAGGTCAAATTATCTCTATTTTTTTATCTATAAATAATAAAACTTGACTTCATAATTTGATGTGACTAATTCACCCCTCCCCTAGACAGCCCACACCCCCTCGACAGCCCCACCCACCCCCTAGACATCCCCTCCCCCCGTGGACTCCCACCCACCCCTTTGGACAGCCCTCCCACCCCCCTTGGACACCCCAACCCCCTGGATACCCCAACCCCCATAGATTTCCCTATCACCCCTCTGGACAACCCTCCCACCCCAAGTAAATCCCCACCCCCCGTGGATAGCCCCTACTCCCGTGGACCGCCCACCCACACCCTGGACAGCCTATACCCCCTTAGACAGCCCCGCAACCCCTGTGGATTTCTTGCCCACCCCTTGGACACCCTGTACCCCCTGGACAACCCCTTCCCACCCCCTGGATACCCCATATATAATGACCTATACTTTACATACATTTTTAATACTTCAAAATTGAAGCATACTTATGATAACATATAACAAAACCACAAACGGATCGTATAGGTATAGTGTCTTTAGAAACTGGGAAACATAAACAACTGGTTCATAAAGCATCTACTATGCCTCCCATTTATTTCATCATATCTAGAGTCCCTTTTTGGCATATTCTACTTAATAACCTTCTTTATGACCTGGGGAAATAAAACATACAAAAGGGTGACCTCAAATGCTCAGTAAGGGTAAACAAAAGAAATATCAATCACATCATATACAAAAGCACATAACTTTTGGAAATCATAACCTGCAAAAGAGATCATAATTTCATAACATGGGGTAAATCAGAGTAGTGAAATGAAATCCCAATAATCATAACTTAAAACATGAAACTTTGTGGCATACACACATAATCATAGAGAATCATTTCTTATTAGTCAAGACTCATTTCCAAGACTATCTTAGTGGACAAAGTCCATTTCTGAACCGAGTTACCCTCGTTTCAGTCCTGCTTAACTGAACCGGTATAACCTACCGTTCCAGCCATGTCTATCTCATGAGATAGAAAATCTTTACCCAATTCATTGGTGGGAGATATAGGTCCCACCCATCTCATAATGATACCATTCTTATGTGTGCCACAAAATCATAAACCATACATCATTGCATAACCCTTGTAATAAAAATGGAATTCTTAAACATCGTGACATCATAAAACAAATTCATAAAAGATAAAAGAATTAATAAAAATAATTCCATCACAACATAATCAAATAAATGTAATAATAGGGATAGAAACAGAACCGTTTATTATCTTAGATGGAAAATAATTTTGATATACTTTCTACCTTAAAAACATTTTTCCTTTCTTAAAATGTCCTAAAATTTTAAACTAAAAGAAGTTGATTAAAAATAAACTTGAAAACTTGTAAAGGAAGATTCTTGGAAATAATGTTTTAAAAATCCATTCATGCCGTATAAGTTAAAAAAAACATTCTTCTCGTACTTTTGTCAGAAAAGTCAAAAAAGTACCACGTACGAAAAACGACCAAAGATTCCGTTCATATCTTTTACTAAAAACTCACCGAAGGGTAAAATAGGATTTAACAATTGTAGGCGAATGGAAATAATATTACATATTGAGGAAACATGGATTTGGATGATAAAATACACCCCAGTAAATACCAAAGTATAAACAATCTCGGATAAAAATGAGATTGTGACATTTCCCTTACCTTAGGTCCGATATGATTTGTATGTGTCAGAACCTCCTGTATAATGATTTAAATAATTTTATTGACTTATTCTAGAATCATAATTATTTTTATGATATCATATATGGTCATATTCTTAGCTTCTTAGTAGTAATATTTCATTGCTACTTGTTATTCGGGTGTTTATAACTTTTTGTTCTTATGCTTGTCTTGTCGAATAAATTCTTATTCTTCTCTTTAGGTTATAGATACCTCATTTCCAGAATGGTATTAGTGTAATATATATCATATTCATTCATTCAATTCATTTATATAATCATTATGAAATGAAGATCATGTAGAACAAGTCGCATCACTTCGTGGAGACGGTATTCCGTACGTACGCACGAGTGATGATATCATTCCTATGATCGTGGAATTGTATTGGAGTGTATGTATACTATTTCAGAATCAGTATCACTTTACAATAGTCATATATAGTCATTATTTACACCATTATACACATCCAAGTAAGGTGGTGGTGGAAAATAGATTACACCACGACGTGGAGACGGTATTCCGTACGTACGCACGCGTGGTGATTTCTTCTTCCGTATGATGGATAGATGGTGAAATAGGGTTGTTTCATACTTATAATAACATATCAGTATATTAGTGATACTGATGTTATTACTTCATAATGAAACAACTAAATAAGAAGAATTGGAAGAAGAAATAAAGATGAAAGAATCGGTAACGGACATTACCTCTTCTTTGAAGTGCTTCTTTGAGACCTTCTTTTAGGGCACTAAAATTGGTCTTTGAAGAAGACCAGGACCTATAGGATGTCTCTAGGGAATTGGAGAGGAGAAAGTGGCAGGTTTTGGCCGAGCTTGAAGGCTCAAAGTGGTGTGAGGAAGAGAGGGAGGAGGTGCCCTTTTATAAGGGAGGAGAGGGGCACCTTTGGATTAACTAAAAATATTATTTTATTATAAAGTCAAGTTCGGTTTTAAATAGCTCCAAATTGATTTATTTCAAATCTAAGGTGGGGATGGGTAGAAACCCTCTCATACAATAGAATTTAGACAAGTTTAGGTTCCTATTTTAACCTTATCATTTAGATTTAACATTAATTTAAATAATTTTACTTTTACTGTGTCTTCTTGTGTTCTTATACTATAAGGTTAATAAACTTACTATAAGCAGCCAAACGAACCCCAAGTTGTTTATTATTAATATATATAACCTTATCTAAGTCATTTGGCCGAACGTTTGATTTTTAGGAATAAAATAAAAATTACTAATATAATATTTGTTTTAAAAACTATTTTATGTCAATTTTGACACTATTTAGTAATTAATTTTTTTGAAAATCATAATAGAATGATTAGTTCTAAAATAGTAAATTAAATAAATACTAACATGTCATATTAATATAGAAAATTAGTTTAATTCATAAAAAGTGTCAAATTACATTTATTTTGGTGTTTATAACATCAATTATGTCAATATTTCATTAATAAGTTAATTACTGCATCGTATTTGTGTCATAAATAATTTAAATTATTTAATGTCTAAAAATTACAAATAAAATACCATTATGTAGGAAATCTTTTTAGCTTTCTAATTAATATTTATAGTCGAATTTATATTATGTATAACCCCATATTAAAAATGATTTAGTTATTAAACTTTGATTTTAACTATTTTAACCATTCTTTAAATAAATTAATAATAAATGTCCTAATCTAATCCAAGTGGGCCTATCTGGTCATATTTTATTCCTAAGTTTGTTTTTGGTCGAATTACACTTGTCCAATAGAATTAATACATGTGTTAGGGTAATAATAATATCATCATTACCCTTAATTACCCTATTTACTTTTAACTGTGGTAAAAAAAAGTAAAAATTTACTATTCACCAAAAAAATTATTTTCATCTCATTGAACCACATTTTACTTACTGAAATCAACCGTGTCTCTCAGATTTTTGAAATTCCACTCACAGAAGCGGTAACATTAAGTTTTATGAATAATTCAGTTTTTTTAACTACCACTTAGTGGTTTCACTATTCATCAAAATTGAAAGTTTTCAGAAAAATACCAAAATTTCACCCTAGGCTAATTTCGATATTACGAATCCAAAAATGAAGTCCATTTTGAAAAATAAAATTTAAAAAATTTCAAAAAGTGGTTATTACTATTCATAACGGCTAGTTTTAATAATATTTTAATAGTATATCGTTGTTTAGTGAAACTCGGTATTGCGTACGACGCAAGCTATCAAGGAAGGTCGCGATTTCATGTAAAGAAAGACAAGCAAGTGTTGTGTAGAAAAAGATTATTTTGATGATTTATATAACATAAAAGTCTCAAGTGTTACATTCTACCCCCCTTAAAATTAATTTTGCCCTCGAAATTCGTCACTTTGTAACAAACAGATGAGGATACCTCTCCCTCATCATATCCTCAAGCTCCCATGTAGCTTCTTCTAATTGGTGGTTCCTCCATTAAACTTTCACCAATCGAGTGGTCTTGTTTCGTATGACTTTTTCGCTACAATCCAGAATCTCTATCGGTTGTTCTTCATAAGAAAGATCTTGCTCCAGTGGAACAACTTCTAAGCTGAGTACATGTGAAGGATCAGGTATGTACTTTCTCAGGAGAGATACATGGAACACATCGTGAACTTGAGTGAGATTCGGTGGAAGCGCCAATTGGTAAGCTACCTTCCCAACACGATCCAGTATTTCGAAAGGACCGATATATCTAGGGCTCAACTTCCCCTTCTTTCCAAATCTCATAACGCTCTTCCAGGGAGATATTTGTAAGAACACTTTATCACCCACTTCAAACTCTAGGTCTTTTCTTCGGTTGTCGGCATAACTTTTCTGTCGACTCTGAGCTGCTCTTATGTGTTGTTGAATAGATCCGACCTTTTCTGCCATTTCATCAACGAGATCAGGTCCTAATAGCTTTCTTTCCCCAACTTCATCCCAGCAAGTTGGAGTCCTGCATTTCTTTCCATAGAGAGATTCATAAAGATCCATCTAAATACTGGAGTGAAAGTTATTATTATAAGAAAATTCCACCAAAGGTAGGTGTTGATCCCAACCACCTTTGAAATCCATAGAGCAAGCTCTCAACATATCTTCTAGAGTTTGAATTTTTCTCTCAGATTGACCGTCTGTCTGAGGATGATAAGCAGTGCTAAAACTCAACTCTGTATCCAGAGTATGCTGAAGACTTCGCCAGAACTTCGAGGTAAATCTCGGATCCCGATCAGATATAATAGAGAGTGGTACTCCATGCAATATTACCACTTCCTTTACATATATCCTGGAAAGGTGATCCAGAGAGAAATCCTCTCTAATAGCAATGAAGTGTGCAAACTTTGTAAGACGATCAACTCTGACTCAGATAGCATTATTGCCTTTAGATGTTTTAGGAAGTCCTGTGACAAAGTCCCTAGTGATGTTTTCCCATTTCCATTCGGGTATGGGTAATTTTTTGTAACATCCCCTTAGACTTCTGTCTCTCAGCTTTAACTTGTTGACAAACCAAGCATCGAGAGACATGTTCAGCAACATCTCTTTTCATGCCATCCCACCAGAAGTATTCTTTCAGGTCCCTATACATCTTCGTGCTTCCAGGATGAATAGTGAATGAAGAACTATGAGCCTCATCCAGCAACTCCTTCTTTAATTAGGGTATGGGAGGAACACAAACCCGATTCTTGAACATTATTATCCCATCACAATCAAGGTTGAAATCAGGAACATTTATCACCTTCTTTTGTAACTCGACATCTCCTTTCTGTGCCTCTTTAATCTTCACATGTATAGATGGTTGAACATTCATTTGAGAAAGATAAGATTTTCCCCCTTTAATTATTATTCCAAGATCCATCCTTTGTAAGTCCATAAATATTGGATATTTTTTGTTCCTCGTCATGGATAAACTAGCATGGTCTTGTCGACTTAATGCATCTGCCACCTTGTTTGCTTTCCCAGGGTGGTAATGGATTAAGCAGTCGTAATCCTTAATCAGCTCCAACCATCTTCTTTGGCGCATATTCAACTCCTTTTGTGTGAAAATATACTTTAAACTTTTATGATCAGTATAAATGTCACACCTTTCTCCATAAAGGTAATGCCTCCAAATCTTTAATGCAAATATTACCGCGGCTAACTCCAAATCATGAGTTGGGTAATTTTTCTCATGTATTTTCAACTGTAGTGAGGCATAAGCTATCACCATATCATTTTTCATAAGAACACACCCCAATCCCTTATTGGATGCATCACTGTAGATCACAAACCTTTCTCCACTACAAGGTAGTGTGAGCACAGGTGCCCTGGATAACCTTCTTTTCAACTCCTTGAAATTCTCTTCACATTCCTCCGTCCAAACAAACTTAACTCCTTTTCGAGTCAACATGGTGAGTGGATTAGAAAATCGTGAAAAATATTTCACAAAACGTTGATAATATCCAGCCAAACCAAGAAAACTTCGGATCTCAGTCATTGTTGTTGGTCTCGACCATCTTTCGATAACCTCTGTTTTTGCTGGATCCACAGATATTCCCTCTTTTGAGATTATGTGACCCAAAAATGCAACTTTTTGAAGCCAAAATTCACACTTGGTAAATTTGGCATAAAGCTTCTCCTTTCTTAGGGTCTTCAATATAATTCTCAAGTGATCCTCATGTTCTTCCTTGCTATTTGAATAGACAAGAATATCGTCTATAAAGACTACCAAAAACTGATCAAGATAGTCTCTAAATACTCTATTCATTAGATCCATGAAGATAGCAGGGGAATTAGTAAGACCAAATGGCATCACTATAAATTCATAGTGTCCATACCTTGTACAGAAAGTCGTCTTTGGTATATCCTCACTTTTGACCCTTAATTAGTGATACCCTGAACGAAGATAAATATTGGAAAAGTATTGAGCTCCGCGTAGTTGGTCAAATAAGTCATCAATGCATGGGAGAGGATATTTGTTCTTGATAGTGATCTTGTTAAGTTCTCGATAATCAATGCAGAGTCTCATTGATCCATATTTCTTCTTAACAAACAGAACAGGTGCTCCCCAAGGTGACGCACTAGGGCGTATGAACCCCTTATCAAGATTCTCTTGGAGTTGCTTCTTCAATTCCTACAACTCAATTGGGGCCATTCTATAAAGTGTCTTTGAAATAGGCAAAGCACCCGGTACGAGTTCTATTGAAAACTCAACTTCACGATTCGGTGGAAGACCTGGTAATTCATCTGGAAAGACATCATCAAACTCCCGTACAATGGGAATATTCTTAATCGTGAGTTTCTCACCAACCCTTTGAGATAAATAACCTTCATTTAGTGGAATCAATACCCATAAAATGGAATAAATTTCCACTGGAAGGTTATGTTCATCCTTGCATCGATAGATGATCATAGATTGATCTGGAATATGAAATGTGACATCCCTTCTTTGGAAATTGATATGAGCTCCATGTAGAGAAAGCCAATACATGCCAAGAATCACATCAAATTCCACTATAGGAAGGATCACAAGATTTGCAGGAAGCACTTTCCCACAAACTTCAATCGAAGAAGAATTATAAACTTTTGATGTGACTGTTGTTCCATTAGGTGTTGTCACAGCTAACTCAACATCTAATTATTGGGGTAATATGGTGATACCCTTAGAAAATTATTCAGAAATAAAAGAGTGGGTGGATCCAGAATCAAATAAAACATTTGCAACTTTAGAGTGGATGGCAAGTGTACCTTTCACCACATCGTTATCGAACTCCACATCGCTGATAGAAATTGCATGTGACTTTCCTTTGTCTTTAGCCTTAAGATTTTTTTGACGTCGACCATCATCATCAACCCTTGGATTAGGGCTTTTATTGGCATAATGTCCCATCTCCTTGCACTTGAAACATTGAAGTGTAGTTGGTTCATTCTGTGTATCCCTTCCTTTGTTGGCATCATTAGACATCTTCTTCCCATCATCGCGGCATTCAAATGCCCGATGACCTTCCTTTCCACATTTGAAACATTTACATGTCCCTTTAAGACAACTCCCTCCATGTTTCATTCCACACTTTGAGCATAAGGGAAAGCTCATCTTCTTTTTAGTGTTCTCTTTAGATTTTCCTTTGAATTCCATTTTCCTCTTCTTATCAAACCCATATGACTAATGGGTTACTCCAATCTGCATCTGAACTTTGAGAGCACATCGAACGATTTCATTGTAGCTATTGAAGTCCCTTATGTCTAAGGCCCTTCGAAGACTTGGTTTTAAGCCACTAAAGAATCGAGAGATCTTAATCTCAGGTTGGATAATAATACCAGAAGCGTACCTTGCAATTCTTGTAAAATTTTCTTCATAGGTACCAACAGATTCATCATCCTTTTGATTCAGTTCAAGAAACTCTTTCTCCATCTTTGTTCGGAGAATACAAGGGAATTACTTATTGAAAAATAAGTTCTTGGACTCTTCCCATTCCATGGACTCAATTTCATCCCTTTGCCTTGTATTCTTAATAATATTCCACCATTGATCAGCATCACCTTCCAAACGATACACTGCTAAGATGAATTTATCATGCTCAGAACATTGAAGAACTGAAAATATCTTTTTAGTAGTACTAATCCATTGTTCAGCAACTAATGGATCAGTAGACCCACTGAATGAAGGTGGACGCTGTCTCATGAAGGATTCAACATAATTTTGCTCCTTCCTTTGCTCGTTTGGAAGTCCTGCATGATTCATAGATTGAGAAAGTTGTGTGATCATGGATACACGATTTTTCATTCCAGCTCCCATAATGCTTGGTTTCTCAGGGGGACAATCATTGCATTGCCTGTCGCATTCTGCATTAACACGAATCCTTCGGGTTCCAGCCATTGACTAAAACCAAGAAGAATAGTGTGAGCAACACTAATTATAATAGGAAAACCACATAATCAAGAATAAAATTTCACACTTAAGGTCTTATCCTAGGTTATTCATGGCCATTTCTAAAACACTAAGATTGTGTTCTATGCTTAGACTTATCCTTAGGGTTCTTACTAAGGATTTCACATCCTAGTTTCTAAAGGTTGACTATACCTTTCCTCTGATACCAACTATAAAGACCCATACTTTACATACATTGTTAATACTTCAAAATTGAAGCATACTTATTACAACATATAACAAAACCGCGAAAGGATCGTATAGGTATAGTGTCTTTAGAAACTGGGAAACATAAACAACTAGTTCATAAAGCATCTACTTTGCCTCCCATTTATTTCACCATATCTAGAGTCCCTTTTTGGCATATTCTACTTAATAACCTTCTTCCTGACCTGGGGAAATAAAACATACAAAAGGGTGAGCTCAAATGCTCAGTAAGGGTAAACAAAAAAAATATCAATCACATCATATACATAAGCACATAACTTTTGGAAATATTAACCTGCAAAAGAGATCATAATTTCATAACATGGGGTAAATACTAGTAGTGAAATGTAATCCCAATAATCATAACTTAAAACATGAAACTTTGTGTCATACACACATAATCACAGAGAATCATTTCTTATTAGTCAAGACTCATTTCCAAGACTATATTAGTGGACAAAGTCCATTTCTGAACCGAGTTACCCTCGTTTCAGTCCTGCTTCACTGAACCAGTATAACCTACCGTTCCAGCCATGTCTATCTCATGAGATGTAAAATATTTACCCAATTCATTGGAGGGAGATATATGTCCCACCCATCTCATAATGATACCATTCTTATGTGTGCCACAAAATCATAAACCATACATCATTGCATAACCCATGTAATAAAAATGGAATTCTTAAACATCGTGACATCATAAAACAATTCATATAAGATAAAGGAATTAATAAAAATAATTCCATCACAACAAAATCAAATAAATGTAATAATAGGGATAGAAACAGAACCCTTTATTATCTTAGACGGAAAATAATTTTGATATCCTTTCTACCTTAAAAACATTTTTCCTTTCTTAACATGTCATACAATTTTAAATTAAAAGAAGTTGATTAAAAATAAACTTGAAAACTTGTAAAGGAAGATTCTTGGAAATAATGTTTTAAAAATCCATTCATGTCGTATAAGTTAAAAAAACATTCTTCTCGTACTTTTGTCAGAAAAGTCAAAAAAGTACCTCGTACGAAAAATGACAAAAGATTCCATTCATATCTTTTACTAAAAACTCACCGAAGTGTAAAATAGGATTTAAACAATTGTAGGTGAATGGAAATAATATTACATATTGAGGAAACATGGATGTGGATGATAAAATACACCCTAGTAAATACCAAAGTATAAACAATCTCGGATAAAAACGAGATTGTGACATTTCCCTTACCTTAGGTCCGATATGATTTGTATGTGTCTGAACCTCCGGTATAATAATTTAAATAATGTTATTGTCTTATTCCAGAATCATACTTATTTTTATGATATCATATATGGTCATATTCTTAGCTTCTTAGTAGTAATATTTCATTGCTACTTGTTATTCGGGTGTTTATATCTTTTTGTTCTTATGCGTGTCTTGTCGAATAAATTCTTATTCTTCTCTTTAGGTTATAGATACCTCATTTCCAGAATGGTATTAGTGTAATATATATCATATTAATTCATTTAATTCATTTATATAATCATTATGAAATTAAGATCATGTAGAACGAGTCGCATCACATCGTGGAGACAGTATTCCGTTCGTATGCACGAGTGATGATATCGTTCCTATGATCGTGGAATTGTATTGGAGTGTATGTATAATATTTCAGAATCAGTATCACTTTACAATAGTCATATATAGTCATTATTTACACCATTATACCCATCCAAGTAAGGTGGCAGTGGAAAATAGATTACACCACGACGTGGAGACGGTATTCCGTACGTACGCACGCGTGGTGATTTTTTTTCCGTAGGATGGATAGATGGTGAAATAGGGTTGTTTCATACTTATAATAACATATCATTGTATGAGTGATACTGATGTTATTACTTCATAATGAAACAACTAAAGAATAAGAAGTGTAAGAAGAAATAAAGATGAAAGAATCGGTAACAGACATTACCTCTTCTTTGAAGTTATTCTTTGAGACCTTCTTTTAGGGCAATAAAATTGGTCTTTGAAGAATACCAGGACCTCTAGGATGTCTCTAGGGAAGTGGAGAGGAGAACGTGTTAGGGTTTGGCCGAGCATGAAGTCTCAAAGTGGTGTGAGGAAGAGAGGGAGGAGGTGCCTTTTTATAAGGGAGGAGAGGGGCACCTTTGGAATAACTAAAAATATTATTTTATTATAAAGTCAAGTTCGGTTTTAAATAGCTGAAAATTGATTTATTTCGAAGATAAGGTGGGTATGGGTCTAAATACTCTCATCCAATAGAATTTAGATAAGTTTAGGTTCCTATTTTAACTTTATCATTTAGATTTAACATTAAGTTAAATAATTTTACTTTTACTATGTCTTCTTGTGTTCTTATACTATAATGTTAATAAACTTACTATAAGAAGCCAAAAGAACCCCAAGTTGTTTATTATTAATATATATAACCTTATCTATGTCATTTGGCCGAACCTTAGATTTTTAGGAGTAAAATAACAATTAATAATATAATATTTGTTTTAAAAACTATTTTATGTCAATTTTGACACTATTTAGTAATTAATTTTTGTGAAAATCATAACAGAATGATTAGTTCGAACAAAGTTAATTCAATCAATACTAACATGTTATATTAATCTAGAAAATTAGTGGAATTCATAAAAAGTGTCAAATTACATTTATTTTGGTGTTTATAACATCAATTATGTCAATATTTCATTAATAAGTTAATTACTGCATCATCTTTGTGTCACAAATAAATTAAATTATTTAATGTCTAAAAATTAAAAATAAAATACCATTATTTAGGATATCTTTTTATATTTCTAATGAATATTTATAGTAGAATTTATCTTATGTATAACCCCATATTAAAAATGATTTCGTTATTAAACATTGATTTTAACTTTTTTAACCCTTCTTTAAATAAATTAATAATAAATGTCCTAATCTAATCCATGTGGGCCTAACTGGTCATATTTTATTCCTAAATTTGTTTTTGGTCGAATTACATTTGTCCAATAGAATTAGGACATGTGTTAGGGTAATAATAATATCATCTTTACCCTTAATTACCCTATTTACTTTTAACCGTGGTAAAAAAAGTAAAAAGTTACTATTCACCAAAAAATTATTTTCATCTCATTGAACCACATTTTTCTTACTGACATCAACCATGTCTCTCGGATTTTTGAAATTCCACTCACAGAAGCGGTAAAATTATGTTTTATGAAAAATTCAGTTTTTTTAACTACCACTTAGTGGTTTCACTATTCATCAAAAATTGAAAGTTTTCAGAAAAATACCAAAATTTCACCCTAGGCTAATTTTGATATTAAGAATCCAAAAATGAAGTCCATTTTGAAAAAAAAATTTATAAAATTTCAAAACGTGGTTATTACTATTCATAACGGCTAGTTTTAATAATATTTTAATAGTATATCGTTGTTTAGTGAAACTCAGTATTTTGTACGACGCAAGCTATCGAGGAAGGTCGCAATTTCTTGTAAAGAAATCCAAGAAAGTGTTGTGTAGAAAAATCTTCCTTTCATGATTTATATAACATAAAAGTCTCGGGTGTTACACCATACCCCTTGGACAGCCCCGAACACCCCCTGGACACCCCGTGCCCCTCTAGACGGCCCCACCCACACCCTAGATAGCACCATCCACCCCCTGGACATCCCCCCACCCCCTGGAAAGCCTCTCCCCCCATGTATATCCCCCACCCCCATGGACAGCATGGCCACCCCCGTTGGACACTCTCTACCCCCTGGACACCCTGACCCACTTGGACAACCCTTCCACCCCATGGACATCCCGCCCACCCCCTAGATAGCCCATCCCCCGGTGGACAGCCGCACTTATGGACGTCCCTCCCACCCCCTGGATAACCCCTCCCCTCGTGGACAGCCCCCACCCCCGTGGACACCGCTCCAACCCCCTAGACACCCATACCCACTAAAGAGCCCCACCACCCCCTGTGGACAGCCCGCCCACCCCCCTGGACACCCCATACCCCCTGGAAAACCCCACCAACCCCCTTGGATAATGCATAACCCCTGGACAGCCCCACCACCCACATGGACAGCCCCCCCCCCAGACACCCCGTACCCCCTATATAGCCCCCACCAACCCCCTGGAAACTCAATGCCCCCTGGAGAGCCCACCCACCCCCTTGGACCCCCTTACCCCCTCGACAGTCCCACCACCGTCATGGACAGCCAACCCACCCCCTGGACACCTCATAACCCCTGGACAACCCCCCCCACCCCCCCCCCCCCCACCATCATGGACTGCCCGCCCACCTCTGTGGATAGCACGCCCACCCCTACCCCCCTCAACAGCCCCATCATCCCACTGAACAGCTCCCCCCCCCATGGACAGCCCACCCACCCCCTGGACACCCCTACCCCCCATGGACATCCCACCCACCCACTAGACATCCCCTAACCCCTAGACAGCCTTTCCACCCTCGTTGACAGCCCACCCACCCCATGGACACCCCACACCCCCTAGAATTCCCCTCCTACCCTCTGGACACCCCTACCCCCTAGACACCCCCACCCCCATGGACAGCCCCTCCCACCCTCTAGACACCCCTTACCCCCCAGGATAGTCCTGCCATGTAACAGCCCGAGATTTTATGAAAATTATTCTTTTTATTTCACTAGTGTCTTGTGTTGTACGCTACACCAAAAGGAGCTTGCACAACACGCATCCTTGACTTTCCTTACATTACACGCAATCGCGACCTTCCTCGATAGCGTGTGTAATACGCAATACCGAGTTTCACTAAACAACGATATTCTATTAAAATATTATTAAAAATAGTCGTTATGAATAGTAATAACCACTTTTTGAAATTCTGTAAATCTTATTTTTCAAAATGAACTTCATTTTTGGATTCGGAGTCTCGAATTTAGCCTAAGGTGAAATTTTGGTACATTTCGGATAACTTTCATATTCTGATGAATAGTGAAAATTACTAAATTTTAATTAAAAACAACTTTTTTAATCGAAATAATTAATAGTGATAAATTATTAATTTAAGTGGTTTTAAAGTATATTTAGAATATATTTTTACAATTTAATACAATGTTGGTCATTGGATGTAATTTCACATTTAAACCAGACATAATCAAGTGTCAATCTTTTGATAGATATTGTTTCTTAAAAACACGCTATTTGTTTTAACAGCGGGATTTAATTATAAAATTAATTAATGAAACTTTTATGTAATGAATTTGGTAAAATAGACTTCATTTTTGAATTCGGAATATGAAATATAGCTTGGGATGAAATTTTGGCACTGTTCTGAAAAACATCAATTTTTGATGAATAGTGAAACTACTAAGTGGTAGTTAAAAAACTGAATTTTTCATAAAACATAATTTTACCGCTTCTGTGAATGGAATTTCAAAAATCCGAGAGACACGGTTGATGTCAGTAAGTAAAATGTGGTTCAATGAGATAAAAATAATTTTTTGGTGAATAGTAACTTTTTACTTTTTTACCGCGGTTAATAGTAAATAGGGTAACTAGGGGTAAATATGATATTACTATTACCCTAACACATGTCCTAATTCTATTGGATAAGTGTAATTCGACCAAAAACAACCTTATGAATAAAATATGACCATTTAGGCCCACTTGGGTTAGATTAGGACATTTATTATTATTTAATTCAAAGAAGAGTTAAAAGAGTTAAAATCAACGTTTATTTACTAAAACATTTTTAATATAGGGTTATACATAAGATAAATTCGATTTTAAATATTCATTAGAAATCTAAAACGATTTCCTACATGATGGTAATTTATTTGAAATTTGTAGACACCATATAAGTTAATTTAGTTATGACACAAAGATGATTCAATAATTATCTTATTAATGAAATATTGACATAATTAATATTATAAATACCAAAATAAATGTAATTTAAGACTTTTTATGAATTCCACTAATTTTCTAGGTTAATATGATATATTAGTGTTGATTTAATCAACTTTTTTCGAACATATAATTCTGTTATGACTTTCAAAAAAATCATATATCAAATAGTGTCAAAATTGACACAAAATAGTTTTTAAATAAAATATTATATTATTAATTGTTATTTTATTCTTAAAAATCTAAGGTTCGGCCAAATGACTTAGATAAGGATATATATACTAATAATAAACAATTTGGGGTTCGTTTGGCATGTTATAGTAAGTGTATTAACCATATAGGGAAAGAAAACAAAAAGACACGGTAAAAGTTAAATTATTTAACTTAGAGTTAAATCTAATTTATAAGGTTAAAATAATATCCTAAACTTGTCTAAATCCTATTGGATGATATTATTTCGACCCATCCCCACTTTAGCTTCGAAATAAGACCCTTTGGAACCATTATAAACCGATTTTTATTTTAATATAAAATAATATTTTGAGATATTCCTAAGGTGCCCCTCTCCTCCCTTATAAAAGGGCACCTCCTCCCCCTCATCCTCAAACCAATTTGAGCACTCAAGCTCGGCCAACCCCTGCCAAAATCTCTTCTCCACTTCCCTAGAAACATCCTAGAGGTTCTGGTCTTCCTCAAAGACCAATTTTAGTTCCCTAAGAGGAGGTCTCCAAAAGGCGCTTCAAAGAAGAGGTAATTACCGTTACCAATTCTTTCATCTTTATTTCTTCTTCCACTTCTTCTTCTTAGGTTGTTTCATTATGAAGTAATAACATCAGTATCACTCATATACTGATATGTTATTATAAGTATGAAACAACCCTATTTCACCATCTATCTATCCTACGGAAAAAGAAATCACCGCGCGTGCGTACGTACGGAATACCGTCTCCACGCCGTGGTGTAATCTATTTTCCACCACCACCTTACATGGATGGGTATAATGTTGTAAAGAATAACTATAAATAGTTATTAAAACATCATATTGATTCTGATATATTGTATAATCCACTCCAATTAAATTCAATATTTATGGAAATGATATCATCGCTCGTGCGTACGTACGGACTACCGTCTCCACGACGCGATGAGACTCATTCTCCATGTTAACCATTTAAGAATGATTATAAAGTATATATAAGAAATAATAATGAAATATATGACATTATAAAGTTACTGGATTTATGTATATATATATATATATGTATGTCATCTACTTACTTCCATTTCAAGACAATAAGGAAAGTAAAACAGCGTTCATGCGTACGTACGGACTACCGTCTCCATGAACGGTGTTTTTCATTTTATTTATCTATCTATTATATATATATATATACTGAATATATATGATATATAAATCATATTTTATATTCTGGAAGTAATTAGATCATGATATAAGTAATAATGATGTCAAGAACAACAAGTCAAAACACCTACGATAAATGAAACGATTTTACCCAAAACGATTCTTTAACATGGAATTTACAAAAGAACGGGTAATATAATGTCATAAGTGAACCATATATGATATCATAACAATGAATATGATTCTGGAATAAGTCAATAACAGGATTTAAATCATTATACTGGAGGTTCGGACACTTACAAAGCAAGTCGGACATAAGGTAAGGAAAATATCACAATCTCATTTTTATCCGAGATTGTTTATTCGTAAGTATTTACTGGGGTGTATTTTATCATCCACATCCATGTTTCATCAATATGTAATATTATTTCCATCCACCTACAATTGTTTAAATCCATTTTTACCCTTCGGTGAGTTTTTAGTAAAATAAATGAAAGGAATCTTTTGATGTTTTTCGTACGAGGTACTTTTTGACTTTTCCGACAAAAGTATGAAGAATGTTTTTTTTAACTTATACGGCACGAACGGATTTCTACTGTTTTATAAAGCCTTATTTTCATGAAGCTTCCTTTAAAAGATTTCATGACTATTTTCAATAAAATCTCTTTCTTTTAAAATTGCATGATGTTTTGTGGAAAGAAATTGATTTTAAAGAAGAAAGGATATTTTCCTCAAGAATTCAATTCAAGTGTTTTATCAAAATTATTTTCCATCTAAGATAATAAAGGGTTCTGTTTCTATCCATATTTTTACATTGATTTGACTATGTTGTGATGGAATTATGTTTATGAATTCCTTTATCTTATATGAATTGATTTATGATGTCATGATGTTTCAAGAATCCCATTTTTGTTACATGTGTTATGCGATGATGTATGTTTCATGATTATGTGGCACACATAAGAAAGGATTCATTATAAGATGGGTGGGACCTATATCTCCCTCCAATGCATTGGTTAATGATTTTATATCTCATGAGATAGACATGGCTGGAACGGTAGGTTATACCGGTTCAGTGAAACAGGACTGAAACGAGGGTTACTCGATTCAGAAAGGGACTTTGTCCACTAAGATAGTCTTGGCAATTAGTCTTGACTAACAAGAAATGATTCTCAATGATTATGTGTGTATGCCACAAAGTTTCATGTTTTAAGTTATGATTATTGGGATTACTTTTTCACTGCCATGATTTATCCCATGATTATGAAATTATGCTCTCTTTTGCAGGTTATGATTTCCAAAATGTTATGTTCTTATGAATATGATGTGATAGATATTTATTTTGTTTACCCTTACTGAGCATTTGAGCTCACCCTTTTATGTTTTCTTTTCCCCAGGATATAAAGAAAGGTTTTAGGTAAAAAAAAAGGAAGATCTTTATGGGAGATTTTGAAGATCTTTCACCACGATTAGAAGATTATAGTCCGAGTTTCTAAAGACACTAAACTATTACGGTCCTTGTGTGTGTGTTTTTGTAATGTACTAAGTATTCCGCAAAAGTAATGTAATGTCAATGTACGTCAAGATACGGGTCTCTACAGTTGGTATCAGAGGAAAGGTTTATTCAACCTTTGGAAACTAGGATGCGAAAACGTTAGTGAGATCCCTAGAGATATTTCTAAGGTATGTCTAGGGATGTCTCTAAGGTTAAGTATATGTATAGGTTATAGTCCTAGAATTGCTCTAACGATCTTAGAATTTAACCTAAGATGTTAGATATTGAGGGTACTACCCCTTTATTATGTTGTTTTCCCTAGCATGATTTTTGCCTCTCACACTATTCTTTTGGGGTTTTAGACGATGGCTGGAACCCGAAGGAACCGTGTTGATCAATGCAATGGACAATGCAATGATTGTCCCCCTGAGCAACCAAACGATATGGGAGCTGGAATGCAAAATCTTGTAGCCATGCTCACACAACTTTCTCAAGCTATGAATCATGCAGGACTTCCAAACGAGCAAAGGAAGGAGCAACATTCTGTTGAATCCTTCATGAGGCAGCGTCCGCCTTCTTTCAGTGGGTCTACTGATCCATTAGTTGCTGAACAATGGATTAGTACTACTGAAAAGATATTTTCAGTTCTTCAATGTTCTGAACATGATAAAGTCGTCTTAGCAGTATATCGTTTGGAAGGTGAAGCTGATCAATGGTGGAATCTTATCAAGAATACGAGGCAAAGAGATGAAATTGATTCCATGGAATGGGACGAGTTCAAGAACTTGTTTTTCAGTAAGTACTTCCCTCGTATTCTTCGAACGAAGATAGAGAAGGAGTTTCTTGAACTAAAGCAAAAGGATGATGAATCTGTTGGTATATACGAAGCGAATTTTACAAGACTTGCAAGGTATGCATCTGGCATTATCATCCAACCTGAAAGTAAAGTTGATCGATTTTTCAGTGGCTTAAAACCAAGTCTTCGAAGGGCATTAGCTATAAGAGACTTCAGTAGCTATGAAGAAATTGTGCGTTGTGCTATCAAGGTAGAAATGGTAGTTGGTGTTACATATCCATCTCATGGTTTTGACCAGAAACGAAAGATGGAGTTCAAGGAGAAATCTCATAATAATGGTGAAAAGAAGATGAATGATTCCTTATGCACAAAGTGTGGAAAGAATCATGGTAGAGATTGTCTTAAAGGGACTAGAAAACGTTTTAAGTGTGGAAAAGAAGGTCATCGAGCAGCTGAGTGTCGAAGTAATGGAAAAAGGGATTCTAATGAAGTGAATAAAGCAAACACTGCAGAGAACGCACAACCAACACTTCAATGCTTCAAGTGCAAGGAGATGGGACATTATGCCAATAAATGCCCTAATCCAAGGGTTAGTGATGATCGACATGAGCAACCGCTTAAGGCAAAGGACAAAGGGAAGTCACATGCGATCACTATTGGCAATGTTGAATATGACAACGATGTGGTGGAATGATTAAGTTTTTATGTAATGGGATTCCAAAATAATGTTGTATCATGGAATATTGGAATATTTATGTATTGGTCTAATGTGGTATTCAAAGTGATTGAGATATTATGCGCATAATGAAGGGAAAACGAGAAAATGAAATGTTTAACAGTATTCATGAGCTCTTGATTGATATAAGGACTAAGTGATATCATGGTTTGAGTATATAGAATTTTGAGGATTTTGGTATGTGGAAAGTGTTAACTTTTAACTGCATTCAAGTTTTCACTAAGGTTCAATGGGTATTCAAGAGAGTACAAGATTAAGGCCTTTGAATGTTTGGAATGTGTCCAACAAGATATATCTTATGATATATGGGGATCAACGACGATATTAAATCTCTGGTAATCGTTTTCACTATGTTATGAGAATGGACTGCAGTATTATGGATAGGACTAAAGATTGGAATGGATTATGTTGGACATAAGTTAGTATTGTTTAAGGATAGAAGTTTTTTCGATATTATGGGATGTTATAGTAGTATAGTTTTAGAAAAAGGACAACCTGCAGGACGGGCGACAGCCCATCGCTTCGGACAAGGCTGTGGGAATCGAACCCACAACCGAAGTGCGACTGGCCTTTATCACCTACCACTGGCCTACAGGAAGTCCCTGTTTAGTAGAAACTAGTTTTATTATATTAAGCAGTATGATATATGAAGTATAAGTCCATTTTAGGAACTATATATGATTAATCTCACTATAGATCGACTTATGTATATAATTTTTGCTAACCTTTTGTTTGAGACAGATGGAATGATCTGCTAACACTTCACGAATAACAAATTCAACTTCATTTATTTAAGAGATGAAGTGGAAATTGTTCTAGGCACGAACAATAGTGAGATTGTACCAAAATAAAGAAAGTATTTATTCCAATTCAAATTTTCAACTTTAGGGAAATGATCTTGAAAACCAAAAATGTTGTCCTAGTGATCTTATACCTGATGAATCGGATGGTACCTTAGATCGTCACAAATTTATGGATTTGTGATTATTGGCTTTTCCATAGCCATGTTCTCTACCACTCTCCATCAGAACATGATGGTTAGATTTCTCTTCCATATCCATATTTTCACCTATGTGGGTAACCGTTACGTTTCATACTTTTGTTTTTAAAGATTGGTTTTGATATTCCTTTTTACGATGTGGGTTTCTATTAAAGAAACTTTCAAATAGTAAACCATTTATAACCCCGACGAATTTCGAGGGCGAAATTCATTTTAAGGGGGGTAGAATGTAACAGCCCGAGATTTTATGAAAAATATTCTTTTTATTTCACTAGTGTCTTGTGTTGTACGCTACACCAAAAGGAGCTTGCACAACACGCATCCTTGAATTGCCTTGCATTACACGCAATCGCGACCTTCCTCGATAGCGTGTGTAATACGCAATACCGAGTTTCACTAAACAACGATATTCTATTAAAATATTATTAAAAATAGTCGTTATGAATAGTAATAACCACTTTTTGAAATTCTGTAAATCTTATTTTTCAAAATGAACTTCATTTTTGGATTCGGAGTATCGAATTTAGCCTAAGGTGAAATTTTGGTACATTTCGGATAACTTTCATATTCTGATGAATAGTGAAAATTACTAAATTTTAATTAAAAACAACTTTTTTAATCGAAATAATTAATAGTGATAAATTATTAATTTAAGTGGTTTTAAAGTATATTTAGAATATATTTTTACAATTTAATACAATGTTGGTCATTGGATGTAATTTCACATTTAAACCAGACATAATCAAGTGTCAATCTTTTGATAGATATTGTTTCTTAAAAACACGGCATTTGTTTTAACAGCGGGATTTAATTATAAAATTAATTAATGAAACTTTTATGTAATGAATTTGGTAAAATAGACTTCATTTTTGAATTCGGAATATGAAATATAGCTTGGGATGAAATTTTGGCACTGTTCTTAAAAACATCAATTTTTCATGAATAGTGAAACTACTAAGTGGTAGTTAAAAAACTGAATTTTTCATAAAACATAATTTTACCGCTTCTGTGAATGTAATTTCAAAAATCCGAGAGACACGGTTGATGTCAGTAAGTAAAATGTGGTTCAATGAGATAAAAATAATTTTTTGGTGAATAGTAACTTTTTACTTTTTTACCGCGGTTAATAGTAAATAGGGTAACTAGGGGTAAATATGTTATTACTATTACCCTAACACATGTCCTAATTCTATTGGATAAGTGTAATTCGACCAAAAACAACCTTATGAATAAAATATGACCATTTAGGCCCACTTGGGTTAGATTAGGACATTTATTATTATTTAATTCAAAGAAGAGTTAAAAGAGTTAAAATCAAAGTTTATTTACTAAAACATTTTTAATATAGGGTTATACATAATATAAATTCGATTTTAAATATTCATTAGAAAGCTAAAAAGATTTCCTACATTATGGTAATTTATTTGAAATTTTAGACATCATATAAGTTAATTTATTTATGACACAAAGATGATTCAGTAATTATCTTATTAATGAAATATTGACATAATTAATATTATAAATACCAAAATAAATGTAATTTAAGACTTTTTATGAATTCCACTAATTTTCTAGGTTAATATGATATATTAGTGTTGATTTAATCAACTTGGTTCGAACATATAATTCTGTTATGACTTTCACAAAAATCATATATCAAATAGTGTCAAAATTGACACAAAATAGTTTTTAAATAAAATATTATATTATTAATTGTTATTTTATTCCTAAAAATCTAAGGTTCGACCAAATGACTTAGATAAGGATATATATTCTAATAATAAACAATTTGGGGTTCGTTTGGCATGTTATAGTAAGTGTATTAACCATATAGGGAAAGAAAACAAAAAGACACGGTAAAAGTTAAATTATTTAACTTAGAGTTAAATCTAATTGATAAGGTTAAAATAATATCCTAAACTTGTCTAAATCCTATTGGATGATAGGATTTCGACCCATCCCCACTTTAGCTTCGAAATAAGACCCTTTGGAACCATTATAAACCGATTTTTATTTTAATATAAAATAATATTTTGAGATATTCCTAAGGTGCCCCTCTCCTCCCTTATAAAAGGGCACCTCCTCCCCCTCATCCTCAAACCAATTTGAGCACTCAAGCTCGGCCAACCCCTGCCAAAATCTCTTCTCCACTTCCCTAGAAAAATCCTAGAGGTTCTGGTCTTCCTCAAAGACCAATTTTAGTTCCCTAAGAGGAGGTCTCCAAAAGGTGCTTCAAAGAAGAGGTAATTACCGTTACCAATTCTTTCATCTTTATTTCTTCTTCCACTTCTTCTTCTTAGGTTGTTTCATTATGAAGTAATAACATCAGTATCACTCATATACTGATATGTTATTATAAGTATGAAACAACCCTATTTCACCATCTATCTATCCTACGGAAAAAGAAATCACCGCGCGTGCGTACGTACAGAATACCGTCTCCACGCCGTGGTGTAATCTATTTTCCACCACCACTTTACATGGATGGGTATAATGTTGTAAAGAATAACTATAAATAGTTATTAAAACATCATATTGATTCTGATATATTGTATAATCCACTCCAATTAAATTCAATATTTATGGAAATGATATCATCGCTCGTGCGTACGTACGGGCTACCGTCTCCACGACGCGATGAGACTCATTCTCCATGTTAACCATTTAAGAATGATTATAAAGTATATATAAGAAATAATAATGAAATATATGACATTATAAAGTTACTGGATTTATGTATATATATATATATATATGTATGTCATCTACTTACTTCCATTTCAAGACAATAAGGAAAGTAAAACAGCGTTCATGCGTACGTACGGACTACCGTCTCCATGAACGGTGTTTTTCATTTTATTTATCTATCTATTATATATATATATACTGAATATATATGATATATAAATCATATTTTATATTCTGGAAGTAAGTAGATCATGATATAAGTAATAATGATGTCAAGAACAACAAGTCAAAACACCTACGATAAATGAAACGATTTTACCCAAAACGCTTCTTTAACATGGAATTTACAAAAGAACGGGTAATATAATGTCATAAGTGAACCATATATGATATCATAACAATGAATATGATTCTGGAATAAGTCAATAAAACGATTTAAATCATTATACAGGAGGTTCGGACACTTACAAAGCAAGTCGGACATAAGGTAATGAAAATATCACAATCTCATTTTTATCCGAGATTGTTTATTCGTAAGTATTTACTGGGGTGTATTTTATCATCCCCATCCATGTTTCATCAATATGTAATATTATTTCCATCCACCTACAATTGTTTAAATCCATTTTTACCCTTCGGTGAGTTTTTAGTAAAAGAAATGAAAGGAATCTTTTGATGTTTTTCGTACGAGGTACTTTTTGACTTTTCCGACAAAAGTATGAAGAATGTTTTTTTTAACTTATACGGCACGAACGGATTTCTACTGTTTTATAAAGCCTTATTTTCATGAAGATTCCTCTAAAAGATTTCATGAATATTTTCAATAAAATCTCTTTCTTTTAAAATTGCATGATGTTTTGTGGAAAGAAATTGATTTTAAAGAAGAAAGGATATTTTCCTCAAGAATTCAATTCAAGTGTTTTATCAAAATTATTTTCCATCTAAGATAATAAAGGGTTCTGTTTCTATCCATATTTTTACACTGATTTGACTATGTTGTGATGGAATTATGTTTATGAATTCCTTTATCTTATATGAATTGATTTATGATGTCATGATGTTTCAAGAATCCCATTTTTGTTACATGTGTTATGCGATGATGTATGTTTCATGATTATGTGGAACACATAAGAAAGGATTCATTATAAGATGGGTGGGACCTATATCTCCCTCCAATGCATTGGGTAATGATTTTATATCTCATGAGATAGACATGGCTGGAACGGTAGGTTATACCGGTTCAGTGAAACAGGACTGAAACGAGGGTTACTCGATTCAGAAAGGGACTTTGTCCACTAAGATAGTCTTGGCAATTAGTCTTGACTAACAAGAAATGATTCTCTATGATTATGTGTGTATGCCACAAAGTTTCATGTTTTAAGTTATGATTATTGGGATTACTTTTTCACTGCCATGATTTATCCCATGATTATGAAATTATGCTCTCTTTTGCAGGTTATGATTTCCAAAATGTTATGTTCTTATGAATATGATGTGATAGATATTTATTTTGTTTACCCTTACTGAGCATTTGAGCTCACCCTTTTATGTTTTCTTTTCCCCAGGATATAAAGAAAGGTTTTAGGTAAAAAAAGGAAGATCTTTATGGGAGATTTTGAAGATCTTTCACCACGATTAGAAGATTATAGTCCGAGTTTCTAAAGACACTAAACTATTACGGTCCTTGTGTGTGTGTTTTTGTAATGTACTAAGTATTCCGCAAAAGTAATGTAATGTCAATGTACGTCAAGATACGGGTCTCTACAGTTGGTATCAGAGGAAAGGTTTAGTCAACCTTTGGAAACTAGGATGCGAAAACGTTAGTGAGATCCCTAGAGATATTTCTAAGGTATGTCTAGGGATGTCTCTAAGGTTAAGTATATGTATAGGTTATAGTCCTAGAATTGCTCTAACGATCTTAGAATTTAACCTAAGATGTTAGATATTGAGGGTACTACCCCTTTATTATGTTGTTTTCCCTAGCATGATTTTTGCCTCTCACACTATTCTTTTGGGGTTTTAGACGATGGCTGGAACCCGAAGGAACCGTGTTGATCAATGCAATGGACAATGCAATGATTGTCCCCCTGAGCAACCAAACGATATGGGAGCTGGAATGCAAAATCTTGTAGCCATGCTCACACAACTTTCTCAAGCTATGAATCATGCAGGACTTCCAAACGAGCAAAGGAAGGAGCAACATTCTGTTGAATCCTTCATGAGGCAGCGTCCGCCTTCTTTCAGTGGGTCTACTGATCCATTAGTTGCTGAACAATGGATTAGTACTACTAAAAAGATATTTTCAGTTCTTCAATGTTCTGAACATGATAAAGTCGTCTTAACAGTATATCGTTTGGAAGGTGAAGCTGATCAATGGTGGAATCTTATCAAGAATACGAGGCAAAGAGATGAAATTCATTCCATGGAATGGGACGAGTTCAAGAACTTGTTTTTCAGTAAGTACTTCCCTCGTATTCTTCGAACGAAGATAGAGAAGGAGTTTCTTGAACTAAAGCAAAAGGATGATGAATCTGTTGGTATATACGAAGTGAATTTTACAAGACTTGCAAGGTATGCATCTGGCATTATCATCCAACCTGAAAGTAAAGTTGATCGATTTTTCAGTGGCTTAAAACCAAGTCTTCGAAGGGCATTAGCTATAAGAGACTTCAGTAGCTATGAAGAAATTGTGCGTTGTGCTATCAAGGTAGAAATGGTAGTTGGTGTTACATATCCATCTCATGGTTTTGACCAGAAACGAAAGATGGAGTTCAAGGAGAAATCTCATAATAATGGTGAAAAGAAGATGAATGTTTCCTTATGCACAAAGTGTGGAAAGAATCATGGTAGAGATTGTCTTAAAGGGACTAGAAAATGTTTTAAGTGTGGAAAAGAAGGTCATCGAGCAGCTGAGTGTCGAAGTAATGGAAAAAGGGATTCTAATGAAGTGAATAAAGCAAACACTGCAGAGAACGCACAACCAACACTTCAATGCTTCAAATGCAAGGAGATGGGACATTATGCCAATAAATGCCCTAATCCAAGGGTTAGTGATGATCGACATGAGAAACCGCTTAAGGCAAAGGACAAAGGGAAGTCACATGCGATCACTATTGGCAATGTTGAATATGACAACGATGTGGTGGAATGATTAAGTTTTTATGTAATGGGATTCCAAAATAATGTTGTATCATGGAATATTGGAATATTTATGTATTGGTCTAATGTGGTATTCAAAGTGATTGAGATATTATGCGCATAATGAAGGGAAAACGAGAAAATGAAATGTTTAACAGTATTCATGAGCTCTTGATTGATATAAGGACTAAGTGATATCATGGTTTGAGTATATAGAATTTTGAGGATTTTGGTATGTGGAAAGTGTTAACTTTTAACTGCATTCAAGTTTTCACTAAGGTTCAATGGGTATTCGAGAGAGTACAAGATTAAGGCCTTTGAATGTTTGGAATGTGTCCAACAAGATATATCTTATGATATATGGGGATCAACGACGGTATTAAATCTCTGGTAATCGTTTTCACTATGTTATGAGAATGGACTGCAGTATTATGGATAGGACTAAAGATTGGAATGGATTATGTTGGACATAAGTTAGTATTGTTTAAGGATAGAAGTTTTTTCGATATTATGGGATGTTATAGTAGTATAGTTTTAGAAAAAGGACAACCTGCAGGACGGGCGACAGCCCATCGCTTCGGACAAGGCTGTGGGAATCGAACCCACAACCGAAGTGCGACTGGCCTTTATCACCTACCATTGGCCTACAGGAAGTCCCTGTTTAGTAGAAACTAGTTTTATTATATTAAGCAGTATGATATATGAAGTATAAGTCCATTTTAGGAACTATATATGATTAATCTCACTATAGATCGACTTATGTATATAATTTTTGCTAACCTTTTGTTTGAGACAGATGGAATGACCTGCTAACACTTCACAAATAACAAATTCAACTTCATTTATTTAAGAGATGAAGTGGAAATTGTTCTAGGCACGAACAATAGTGAGATTGTACCAAAATAAAGAAAGTATTTATTCCAATTCAAATTTTCAACTTTAGGGAAATGATCTTGAAAACCAAAAATGTTGTCCTAGTGATCTTATACCTGATGAATCGGATGGTACCTTAGATCGTCACAAATTTATGGATTTGTGATTATTGGCTTTTCCATAGCCATGTTCTCTACCACTCTCCATCAGAACATGATGGTTAGATTTCTCTTCCATATCCATATTTTCACCTATGTGGGTAACCGTTACGTTTCATACTTTTGTTTTTAAAGATTGGTTTTGATATTCCTTTTTACGATGTGGGTTTCTATTAAAGAAACTTTCAAATAGTAAACCATTTATAACCCCGACGAATTTCGAGGGAGAAATTCATTTTAAGGGGGGTAGAATGTAACAGCCCGAGATTTTATGAAAAATATTCTTTTTATTTCACTAGTGTCTTATGCTGTACGCTACACCAAAAGGAGCTTGCACAACACGCATCCTTGACTTGCCTTGCATTACACGCAATCGCGACCTTCCTCGATAGCGTGTGTAATACGCAATACCGAGTTTCACTAAACAACGATATTCTATTAAAATATTATTAAAAATAGTCGTTATGAATAGTAATAACCACTTTTTGAAATTCTGTAAATCTTATTTTTCAAAATGAACTTCATTTTTGGATTCGGAGTATCGAATTTAGCCTAAGGTGAAATTTTGGTACATTTCGGATAACTTTCATATTCTGATGAATAGTGAAAATTACTAAATTTTAATTAAAAACAACTTTTTTAATCGAAATAATTAATAGTGATAAATTATTAATTTAAGTGGTTTTAAAGTATATTTAGAATATATTTTTACAATTTAATACAATGTTGGTCATTGGATGTAATTTCACATTTAAACCAGACATAATCAAGTGTCAATCTTTTGATAGATATTGTTTCTTAAAAACACGGCATTTGTTTTAACAGCGGGATTTAATTATAAAATTAATTAATGAAACTTTTATGTAATGAATTTGGTAAAATAGACTTCATTTTTGAATTCGGAATATGAAATATAGCTTGGGATGAAATTTTGGCACTGTTCTGAAAAACATCAATTTTTCATGAATAGTGAAACTACTAAGTGGTAGTTAAAAAACTGAATTTTTCATAAAACATAATTTTACCGCTTCTGTGAATGGAATTTCAAAAATCCGAGAGACACGGTTGATGTCTGTAAGTAAAATGTGGTTCAATGAGATAAAAATAATTTTTTGGTGAATAGTAACTTTTTACTTTTTTACCGCGGTTAATAGTAAATAGGGTAACTAGGGGTAAATATGATATTACTATTACCCTAACACATGTCCTAATTCTATTGGATAAGTGTAATTCGACCAAAAACAACCTTATGAATAAAATATGACCATTTAGGCCCACTTGGGTTAGATTAGGACATTTATTATTATTTAATTCAAAGAAGAGTTAAAAGAGTTAAAATAAAAGTTTATTTACTAAAACATTTTTAATATAGGGTTATACATAAGATAAATTAGATTTTAAATATTCATTAGAAAGATAAAAAGATTTCCTACATTATGGTAATTTATTTGAAATTTTATACATCATATAAGTTAATTTAATTATGACACAAAGATGATTCAGTAATTATCTTATTAATGAAATATTGACATAATTAATATTATAAATACCAAAATAAATGTAATTTAAGACTTTTTATGAATTCCACTAATTTTCTAGGTTAATATGATATATTAGTGTTGATTTAATCAACTTGGTTCGAACATATAATTCTGTTATGACTTTCACAAAAATCATATATCAAATAGTGTCAAAATTGACACAAAATAGTTTTTAAATAAAATATTATATTATTAATTGTTATTTTATTCCTAAAAATCTAAGGTTCGGCCAAATGACTTATATAAGGATATATATTCTAATAATAAACAATTTGGGGTTCGTTTGGCATGTTATAGTAAGTGTATTAACCATATAGGGAAAGAAAACAAAAAGACACGGTAAAAGTTAAATTATTTAACTTAGAGTTAAATCTAATTGATAAGGTTAAAATAATATCCTAAACTTGTCTAAATCCTATTGGATGATAGGATTTCGACCCATCCCCACTTTAGCTTCGAAATAAGACCCTTTGGAACCATTATAAACCGATTTTTATTTTAATATAAAATAATATTTTGAGATATTCCTAAGGTGCCCCTCTCCTCCCTTATAAAAGGGCACCTCCTCCCCCTCATCCTCAAACCAATTTGAGCACTCAAGCTCGGCCAACCCCTGCCAAAATCTCTTCTCCACTTCCCTAGCAACATCCTAGAGGTTCTGGTCTTCCTCAAAGACCAATTTTAGTTCCCTAAGAGGAGGTCTCCAAAAGGTGCTTCAAAGAAGAGGTAATTACCGTTACCAATTCTTTCATCTTTATTTCTTCTTCCACTTCTTCTTCTTAGGTTGTTTCATTATGAATTAATAACATCAGTATCACTCATATACTGATATGTTATTATAAGTATGAAACAACCCTATTTCACCATCTATCTATCCTACGGAAAAAGAAATCACCGCGTGTGCGTACGTACAGAATACCGTCTCCACGCCGTGGTGTAATCTATTTTCCACCACCACCTTACATGGATGGGTATAATGTTGTAAAGAATAACTATAAATAGTTATTAAAACATCATATTTATTCTGATATATTGTATAATCCACTCCAATTAAATTCAATATTTATGGAAATGATATCATCGCTCGTGCGTACGTACGGGCTACCGTCTCCACGACGCGATGAGACTCATTCTCCATGTTAACCATTTAAGAATGATTATAAAGTATATATAAGAAATAATAATGAAATATATGACATTATAAAGTTACTGGATTTATGTATATATATATATATATATATGTATGTCATCTACTTACTTCCATTTCAAGACAATAAGGAAAGTAAAACAGCGTTCATGCGTACGTAAGGACTACCGTCTCCATGAACGGTGTTTTTCATTTTATTTATCTATCTATTATATATATATATATACTGAATATATATGATATATAAATCATATTTTATATTCTGGAAGTAATTATATCATGATATAAGTAATAATTATGTCAAGAACAACAAGTCAAAACACCTACGATAAATGAAACGATTTTACCCAAAACGCTTCTTTAACATGGAATTTACAAAAGAACGGGTAATATAATGTCATAAGTGAACCATATATGATATCATAACAATGAATATGATTCTGGAATAAGTCAATAAAACGATTTAAATCATTATACAGGAGGTTCGGACACTTACAAAGCAAGTCGGACATAAGGTAATGAAAATATCACAATCTCATTTTTATCCGAGATTGTTTATTCGTAAGTATTTACTGGGGTGTATTTTATCATCCACATCCATGTTTCATCAATATGTAATATTATTTCCATCCACCTACAATTGTTTAAATCCATTTTTACCCTTCGGTGAGTTTTTAGTCAAAGAAATGAAAGGAATCTTTTGATGTTTTTCGTACGAGGTACTTTTTGACTTTTCCGACAAAAGTATGAAGAATGTTTTTTTTAACTTATACGGCACGAACGGATTTCTACTGTTTTATAAAGCCTTATTTTCATGAAGATTACTCTAAAAGATTTCATGACTATTTTCAATAAAATCTCTTTCTTTTAAAATTGCATGATGTTTTGTGGAAAGAAATTGATTTTAAAGAAGAAAGGATATTTTCCTCAAGAATTCAATTCAAGTGTTTTATCAAAATTATTTTCCATCTAAGATAATAAAGGGTTCTGTTTCTATCCATATTTTTACACTGATTTGACTATGTTGTGATGGAATTATGTTTATGAATTCCTTTATCTTATATGAATTGATTTATGATGTCATGATGTTTCAAGAATCCCATTTTTGTTACATGTGTTATGCGATGATGTATGTTTCATGATTATGTGGCACACATAATAAAGGATTCATTATAAGATGGGTGGGACCTATATCTCCCTCCAATGCATTGGGTAATGATTTTATATCTCATGAGATAGACATGGCTGGAACGGTAGGTTATACCGGTTCAGTGAAACAGGACTGAAACGAGGGTTACTCGATTCAGAAAGGGACTTTGTCCACTAAGATAGTCTTGGCAATTAGTCTTGACTAACAAGAAATGATTCTCTATGATTATGTGTGTATGCCACAAAGTTTCATGTTTTAAGTTATGATTATTGGGATTACTTTTTCACTGCCATGATTTATCCCATGATTATGAAATTATGCTCTCTTTTGCAGGTTATGATTTCCAAAATGTTATGTTCTTATGAATATGATGTGATAGATATTTATTTTGTTTACCCTTACTGAGCATTTGAGCTCACCCTTTTATGTTTTCTTTTCCCCAGGATATAAAGAAAGGTTTTAGGTAAAAAAAAGGAAGATCTTTATGGGAGATTTTGAAGATCTTTCACCACGATTAGAAGATTATTGTCCGAGTTTCCAAAGACACTAAACTATTACGGTCCTTGTGTGTGTGTTTTTGTAATGTACTAAGTATTCCGCAAAAGTAATGTAATGTCAATGTACGTCAAGATACAGGTCTCTACATGCCACCCCGGTGGAAAGCCCCTCGGGACATCCCCCACACCCTGGAAAGCCCCCACCCCATGTATTATAGGGTTTCTAACATCTCTAAGATCCCATTAATCATAGATACCAACTTGGTTTCCTCCTAGGATCCTTGATCACCAATAAAAAATAGTGGATGGTATATTAGAAACTCCCATGCATAATAAATGATTTGAGAAGAACATGGTTCTTCCACTTCCACAAGATTTTGAGTGGCGACTAAGAAACCAAAATGACTACCTGAGATATCCCCTTATGGACTTTTTGATTCATTTATAGTGGTAACATTCTAAACAATTATAAAAAACAAAACCTTTAGTAATATAACATGATGTTCTAAAACAAGGGATCAAAAATCACAAATCCCATAAAGGTACATCACAAATAATTATTCTTAAAGCCATTCCAAAATCAAATAATAGATACTTATTTCTATTTAAAACTCCCAAATAGTATATAAAAATCCATTTTATTGTTCAATTTCAGAAATCATATAGTATTTTTGTCCCACAATAAAAATGTAATCATTTTCTTAATTACCAAACCCCCCTTCCTACTATACACACTAAAAGTATTCATTTTTCCCTAAATAAACACATACTATTGAAATAAACACTATTCCAAATCCATTTTAAAAATAACAACGATCTTAAAATCCATGAAATTCATTCCATTAAAACCATTACATCCCACACCCCTCCTAGACACCACCCCACCACCTGGACACCCCCCAACCCCTAGACACCCCCATCCCCATGGACAACCCCCACCCCCTGGACAGCCCCCACCCCTTTTGATAGCCCCTCCAACCCATTGGACCCCCACCCCTGGACACCACCACCCCCATAGATAGCCACCCGACCCCCTAGATAGCACCCCAACCCACTAGACACCCCTCCCCTCCTAGACACCACCCCACCACCTAGACACCCCCACCCCTGGACACCCCCACCCCCATGGACATCCACCCCCACCCCCTAAACACCACCCCACCCCCTAGACACCCCCACCCCTTGACACCCCCACACCTTGGATAACCCCCCTACCACCAATAAATCCCCCCAACAACCTATACGGCCCCACCCCTCCTAGACACCCCCACCACTTATACACCTCCCACCCCCTGGACACCCCCACCCACATGGATAGCCACCCCCACCCCATGGACACCACCCCACCCCCCTTAGACAGCCCTCTAACCCCCTGGACTGCACCCAACCCCCTGGACACCACCCCAACCCCAGGACACCCCCCACCCCTGGACACCCCCATGGATAGCCCCCTGGATCCCCCCAACCCCATGGATGCCCCCCACCCCTCCTAGACACCACCCACCACCTGGACACCCCCCCCCCAACCCCCATGGATAGCCACCCCCACCACCTGGACACCACCCCACCCCCATGGACGACCCTCAATCCCTTGGACTGCCCCCACCCCTGAACATCACCCCACCCTTGGACACCCCCACCCCCTGGACACCCCAACCCTAGACACCCCACCCCCTAGAAACCACCATGGATAGCCCCCACCACCCATGAACACCCCCATCCCCCCGAACACCCTCATCCCCCTGGACACCCCTACCCCCTTGGATAGCCACCCCAAACCCCTGAACAGCCCCCAACCCCCTAAATTATGAATTGAATTCTTTATGTAATTAATTAACTAATGAATTATGTGTTAGTGGTTTATGAGTATACTTGTTGTCTGGGTATACTTGTTGTATGTGTATACATGATGTAATTACCTTAAGAATTATATGTTAATTTTGTTAATGGTGTATGTATCTCAAAATATCATGGGCTCTTTGAAATGTTAGTGTCCTCTCACCACTATAAGATGTCTACACCAAATAAAATGAAATGGGTTAGTTGGAAGAGTGGTTGTCATGTGAATATTGAAATTGGGAAACAATGTTGTGGTACATCTCATGGTTAAAAGCATCTACTACTTTTTATGTTCTATTGAATGTGTTTTTTGTTCTATTTTAAGTGTTTTTTGCAGGTGTGTTTGCAGGTGCATGCAATGGAGGGTATGGGTGACTTCTGTGTTGGCTGTTGTGCTATTTTCTAGAAATAAACTATACCAGCAGTTTTAAACCATTGGTAAAGTGTATTTTGAGAGTAGTTTTACCAATGGTTTGAATAAACCGTTGATAGTACACTATGCCAATGGTTCAAAACCATTGGTAAAGTGTATTTTAAGAATATATTTACCAATGGTTTTAAAGAACCATTGGTAATACTATATACCAATGGTTTCTGAACCGTTGGTAAACTACATGTAAACTATATATCCCAACGGTTTATCAACCGTTGGTATAAATATATACAAATGGTTTCAATAAAACCATTGGCATGATGAAGATAACATTTCCATATACTAAAGGTTAGAGAAAACCCATTGGTATAAGCCTTTTGCAATGGCTTACTAATTGACGATTTGCAAAACTATTGGTATATTGTATACCAACTGTTTTGATGCCTATACCAACGGCTTAAAACCTTTGGTATATATTGTATTTTCAGTAGTGAAGCCATATTCATATGATATGACCCTTTAAAAGATGATTTCTATGTTATATCCATTATTAATCATCCATATATATAAGACATTATTTTAGAGGTTATGATCATGATTTTTTGTGTATGAATGTTTTACATGAAAACCACGAACTTTATTATGTTATTATAGCATTAGGATCATCTTTTTATCACTTGTAACTGATATCTCCCATGTTTAAACTTAATAATAATTTGATCTAACCCTTTTTTATGATCACCTTCAATACGTTTTGATGGAATTATCTATGTTTGATAGGTTCTAAAGGGTACTAAGTATGAAGAATTCCTAAGGGTGATATTGAATATTTCTCTTAAGTAAGTTTACGACTTAATAAATCACATTTTTTCATTAATTTCATCCAAAATCCATATTGGATGATAATGATAACCACTATCATTTTTAATCTTTGTAACGTTATGTTATGCTTGTGATTTATAGGATTCCCATTACACTAGTTGTTTCACAAGTAAATAATAAGTAATCAAAAAAATTATGGATATTAAATCAAATTTTTAGGTGTCATACACTTATTTTAATCGCATCATACAATTAATGCATATTACTATATGGTAATAGTTTTCCTAAATATTTTTATGAAAAAAATATGTTCGATAAAATCTTGGGATTAATATATTAAAATATAACATTCCTTTTGCATTGTAAAAGGGTTAGAAAAATTACTTATTAAGAAATATACTAGAGTATTTCTTAGAAAAATTAAGTAAAATGAAAAAATGGTAAAAATATATTTAATAAATAAAATTGGAAAAACATGTTTTGAAATTATTTTTTTAAAACAATGTTTTTATAAGAAAATGGGTTCTCCGACTGAAGAGAGAAATGAAGTCGGGTTTTCTTAAAAACATTTGCTAAAAAAATTTTACTACCAAGGAATTGGAAAATGGTATTAATTCTTGAAAACAGCCATGAATAACCAATGGAGAATAAAATGGAATGTTTTATTTAAAAAATTGTCATATAATTTCTCTGAATGAAAATCCATGTGTAAACAATATCGAATAAAATGATATTGTGAAGTAAACCGTTGACAAGATCATAACATTGAAGTGAGAATAAATAAATGAATATATTATGTGAATAAACTATAAATCCACATAACAGAAGTTTAAATACATTAATATATAGTAAAAATTATTTATACTCATAATCATATAATATTAATAAGAATGAGGAAGTAATATAACTCAACGAAAAGGAATTGAGTTATGAAATTTCTTTACCACTTGGTAACTTTATGTTCAAATACCGTTATATGAAATAATTAAATTGAAACTCAAAATATCTTTAATAATGAATTATTAATGATATTATATGTAAAATTGGTATTATGTGCACCATATATAAGAAATTAGTTTTACAATAGTAAATTATGCCTCAAAGAATGAAAATTGAGATGAAGTCCCTTACCACCACGGTAACTTATGAATTGGAATACCAAAAAGTAATAATAATAAAATGAAACATTTAAATAAAATTATGATAAGATTATTCATTATATATTATATCAGTAGGTGAAGTAGGTTTACCACACAAAGAAGTAAGGGGTGTTAATGGAATATGCCTTCCAAAAAGAAAAGTTAGACAAGAATCCATTAACATGATTCTGAATTTTCTCATGTGTATTTTTAATCATGAATAATAAACATATTTTAACTTTTTTTATTGATTCATAAACCTTTTTATATTTATAATTACTTTTATTTAACTTATTACCATTTTTATACAACTACATAAACAATTAAGTTTTTGTCAGGTGTTTTGAAAAAATTTGGTTTATGTGTCAAAAAAACTTTTGTAGGTCAACTATGGTCAAAGGGGTAATTATATAAAATCTCCATAATAATAATAATGAAAAAATTATCATATTTATACATCAATTATGCTTTTAAAACCACTAATTAAATATGGTTAGGAAAAATGAACCAACGTTGCAATCAGGGAGACGGTAGGTCGTACATAGGCATGAGTAACATTCCCATTTTTCAATGATCATTATGTAAAGAAGTTAAGTAACATTAATCTTTCCAAAATTATCATAATATAATAAATAAATTATAATTTAATAATATATTTATATATTTAATTCTTTTTATGTAAAATGAATCACATCGTGTCGAGGAGACGGTAGTCCACACGTCCATGAAGGACATTATCACTTTTTAATTGTGTAAAAGGGTAATAAAAATGATATATATATATATAGATATATATTATATTTAAGGAAATTTAATTATTTTATTAATATAAAATAGATATTTTTATGTTATATATTTTTAATTAAAACCGTCCTTTATACATTCCATGTATCATGTCAATGAATCGCATCGCCTTTAGAAGGTGGTAGTCCACACTTCCACAAACAACGTTATTGTATTTATAAAAAATGAAAAGAATAAAGGTATACTGCTTATAAAACTTGTATAAGAATTATTAAATTATAAATATCATATATATAATATATAAAAATATTTTCCATCATAATTACTTCAATGATAGGTTGTAATGGAATAATAAAAAAATAATCATTCTGTGAGGCGGTAGTTCGTTGTACACATAAAGGGAAAGTTTGTTACCCTTTAGATAGAAGTTTGTGTAATTGTTGGTAAAAAAATAAAAATAAAAATATATCACTATATTTATCATAATGTTTTTTTATATAATTATGTAATAAGGATATTTTAGGGGATGTATAATGAAAATTAAACTAAATAGATTAAGGAAAGATGTTACCTCTTCTTTGGGTAACTCTTTTTGGTCTACATCAAAGGGATTTCTTGGATTTATTTATACCAAAAGAGAAGATTATAGAATTATGGTATGTATGTTGAGAATCTATTTTGTTAGATATTTTTTATCCAATGTTTATTTATAGTTGTGAGGAAATGGGAGGGATGAGTGCCTTTTTATAGTGGAGGAGGAATGACACTTGTAAATTTTTGGAAAGGGAATTCCACCCACATTTTCCAATGTAAAGTGGCTCTAATAATGGAAAAATTAGATATAAGTGATTTTAGGGTCTAAATATTCCAATCCAATGTCTTTTCTAAAATGTTATAGTTTATTTATCCTCTTATGTTTAAGTTTTCTTCTTTTGTTAAGCTAAGTTTTATCTTAATCATTGTAATTAATTTTAATTACTTTCACAAAACATTTTGGTCAAGAGATAAGTTTTTTATATTATAAATTATAAATTATTCTTATTAAAAATATTTAGTCCATTTTTTCAAATTATAATCAAGGAAGTGGCAGAAATTAATTAAAATTTAATTTCGTAGATGGGACAACAATGTGGGGTTTTAAAGAAAAAATGGTCAAAATCATGATAAGTTTTTATATCCGATTTCAATGTGAAATTAATTATCATGAGATAAATTAGATTAATTAATAAAAAAAATATCTTATTATACTTTAAAACAAATATAAAATATAATTTAACATTATAAAAAATTTAGATGAAGAAGAAGTTTTGAATTAAAATTTAGTATTTTTCCAGTATTTATCAAAAATTGAAACTTCATAGAAAAATACAAAGAAAAATCAACCTAACTTAAATTTTATGTTTTTATTTAAAATATTATGTTTATTTTTGACATATATTATTTATAAAAGTTTTAAAAATGGATTTAAAATATGTTCTCATTTAAAAGGTGGTAAAAACACCTTTATAAAAATATAGTTTTTTATGAGTAATATTGGGTTTGTTTTTATCTTATGTCGATAGAGTCTATTGGATGAATATCAAAAATATTTTATTGAATATATAATATATAAAGGTTATTTTTATCATTCAATAATTTTAATTAGTTTAGTTTATTAGGATAAAATATCATTGTAGGCATAAAAATAGTTTTTATAAAAACATTCTCTTTATATTCAATTGGTTCTTATATTAATTTATAATTAATTGGTAACCAATAAATTATTATTAAATTTTTATACACCATATAATTTCATAAATTAGTTAATAAAATTAATAACATCTATTTGAACAGCTAATTTATGTATTATTATATTAAATAATTATATTTTAATAATATATTGCTGCTTGGTACAACTCTTTCTTCTGTGTAACACAAGATATAGAAAAAATTATTGGTTGAATGTAACAAAAGATAACTCGGTATTGAGTGAATTTCAAGATATATAATAGATATGATTTATTTAAAATAGTAAATTCATTATAAAGTCTCAGGATATTACATTCTCTTACACGATTGGTGTTGCGTTTCATATAGGCTATCAAATACAAGTTACAATTTTAGAATTCTTAGGGTGTTACATTTTCCCCACCTTCAATAAATTGTTTCCATTCAATTTAAACTCAATCATGGTAATATATTTTTTAATATTTCATATGTTTTAAATCTCACATCGTGAGAAGGGTGCGTAATAAATCCATTAGAAAAGAGAGAATGGAAAGTACAAATTTCGCATGGAATAAAATATAACTATGTCTCTAAGAAGGAGATCATTAGTGGAATGTCGAGATACATACATGGAAGAAAAAGCATAAATATTTATAGAGAGTGATTTAGTTCATCAATCACAAATAATTGAATGATCAATAGAATATTGAGGGCCTTAAATCCATAAATATGTGATGATTTAGAAGGACATCGGTTCAAAAAAAATTAAGGTATGAAGAAAAAAAAAATTAATTATTTTTCTAATGTTGAGTAATTATTTTACTAACTAAGAATATAAGGAAGTATACTTACTTTATATATTTCTATAAACAAAATTTTATCCTTTTGTTTTAATTCAATAAATTTCCATATCATCCATTGCTTCATGAAATGGATATCCAAAAATTAGCATTGATGCATGAATAACTAAAATAAAAATTTAAAAGATCATAAGGCCCATAAAAGAGTGACGAGTCTAACTATTGGTATCTAACTATTATCCAAATCTAATATGGTTAATACATTAATCTCTAAACCTAAAAATTTTCACTGTTGGTTCATCATTTATATTTTTTCATCAATTTTTTCAACTAAAATCAATGATATATTAAATAATTCGTTAATTAGGTTAGTAGTTGGCATTGAACCTTTATCCCCCTTTGGTCATGAATTCATGTCCTGCAGTCTTTCCCGATTTGATGGGTTATTACCTGACATACATGTTATTCTTTTCTAAAACCATATTAATATAATTTCTAAAATAAATATTATGGACATCCTTGAAATTGTGTTAATCACTAAGTATCCTTTGATATAATGGTTTAAATACCACCCCAATACATAAATACTTCATCCATTTATTTACACATAGGTTCTTCCTTGGTCTAAGATTTAACCTAGGTCATTCATTTTCATTTTCTAATAAAATAATTTACAATTGTTTGTAAAGAAAATTTGAATTATCCTATGCATATCCACCAAGAGTGTAAAACCATGTGAAAAAAAGCTGATTTTTGTGTATCAAGTTTCATCAAGTCAATCCCGACACACCATTTTAGAGTTGTAACCCCTAGGTGCATCTGTTTCGGAACCAAACACACTTATAGTATCCAAATAGGGATTAATTTATAGTAAGGTCCACATAATCTCTACCTTACCAATATTTTAGAATTCTATTTTATACTTATCATAAAATTCTACCTCGGGGATATGTTCTTTAATCTATGTTTTCCTAAATCTAGTTCCCAAGATTCCTACTAAACTTCCTTTGATACCAACTATAGAAACCTGGCCCTATAAGCCTGGAGCCGATGTATAATACCATAAAATTGACATTATTAAATGGAATCAAATCCTAAAGGACCAAAGAGTTTAGTAGTCTTGGGAAACCAGATACAAAAATGAGTCTTATATTAAAAATGAATACACTAATTAAAAAATAATTTTTTTCCTTGTATAATAACTTTATTTTATATATGATATCCTTTCATATCCTTATTAGTACACTTCAATGAATCCTAGGGAAGGAAACAAAATTAGTGTGATCTCAAATTCATAGTAAGTGAAAAGCGTAGCAGAAGTAGTGATGAATCAATGAGCATAGTCAATATGAAAAGGTAATAACTTAAGACACATCCAATGTAATCAATAAACTAAGAAGGAAGTGTGTAAAAAACATAGAAAGGTAAATAATTAAAAACACAAGATATATAAATAATTGGATAAGGAAAAATAAATATGGAAAGGTAAGAAACTAAAAACACATGTCATTTAATCAATAAACTGAGACTGAAATGAATCCATATATATGTCGATGAAAAATCTCATGGATAGATAATAACTGAATCTAAATCAAATAAATGATTGCTTATTGGAAACCATGTTTCCTTGGAACATGGAACCATTACCATCAAGACCTTTCACAATATGGTTTGAAACATAATGGTTACAAACCAATTTAGTTTTTCAATCCTTAACTCTAATGTCAAGACCTTTCACAAGAGAGTTTAAACTAATTTGACTTGGAAACAAACACAAAGGGTTTTTCTCCAACTGATTTCATCCCATGAGATTACCTATGCATCGAGGGGCTATATAAAGTTCGAGTCCCACCCATCATTTCCTTTCCAAAGAATTTGTCATATCTAATATATAATATTCCTTATAAAATATTGATATTAAATAAAGGAAATGGATTTATCAATATTTCCCCAAATAATCAAATAATTTTATAATTAAACACCATATGAAAAGTGGTATACAATTAAGGTAATAAACATATCCATGATAAATTATATGGATAATAAGGGGAAATTAAATGTTCAATGATCATTGTAAATTGAATATTTCAAGGGGAAAATAAATAAAATAAGTGAATTTAACTACTATCCTTGACCAAATAAATCATAAACCATCCAGAGGAAAAATAAGTATCATATAAATATAACATAACCCAAGTGGAGTAAAAATAAAGGGTTGTTTTCATTGATGAATAGAAATACTATAAAAATATCTTCTTCAAATATTCTTGAATAAAATATCCTTTTATTTTTGAAAAAACTTTTGAAAAATATTTTATTTTAAAATAACTTTTGAAAACATTTTATTCTAATAGTAATATTTTAAACATGCAAAGAATTATTAAAATAAATGACAGTGGGTAAACCTGTACATGTCCTATGAGGTAAAAATGACATTTTTTTCTTGGTAAAAAGGTTGGAAAAATTCCTTATTTGGAGAAATAGAAGAATATTCCTTTGAAAATTTTGGTAAAAGAAAAAAGTGTGAAAATTTATTTAATAAATAATTTTGGGAAAACATTTTTTAGAAACACTTTTTGAAAACATTGTAATGACCATAGATTTTTAATTATATTTGTTTCATAATTATTTGTGTTATTTTATTTTATACTCAACAAAATTATATCCTCTAATTAATGAAGTGGGAATAATTAAAATGAGACCATTGGGTTTCGATAGTTAAATATCGTTGGTCAATATGACCGTTAGAAACTTTAATCTTAATGTTGTGTTGTTATAAATACAGTTATCTTGGTTAATTAATACAGAAAGAAGATTGAATGGTCTCATCTAGTATACTTCATCCATATGAAGCCTTACAAGTGGTTTATAAGAATGTTTTATGTTTTTTTCATGTATTATGATCCTAATTTCCAAGGCACTAGAATTTAAAGATCTTCTATTTGTAAAATGTAATGAAAATTTATGTAATATAAAGGTTGGATTTCATAGTTGGTATCAATGGATAGTTTAGGTATTTATGGAAATTAGGCTATGAAATATTTAGGAATAATACTATAGAAAAGTTTAAATATAGGAAAACTTTCTGGTATTTTGGGGATTATTAAGTAAGTAGTTTATCAAGAAAATACATCCCTGTCTGGATACGACCAGGTAGAGGCGGCTCTAACACAGAGGTACATAGGAGTGAAAACTTCAAAAGGGAGTTTCATGCTTGACCTGTGGTATCCTGGTACATGAAAATAGGCCTTGATGCACTCTTGGTTATGACACTCCCGAGGGAAATGTTTGGTTAATCATAAGCTTTTAATGAATCATTATGAAGGATTTATAGAGAAATGAAATTGTACAAAGAAGTATTAAGACATAAATCCTTTATAGTTAAAATATTCGTGAATGAAATAAGTTTCTCATTAAGGTTTTATTCTTTTAGAAATGGCGGGCGATAAGAGGAACTGTGAAAATGGTGACCGCAATGGACCATGCACCGACGGCCCTCCGATGGATGCTGGAATGGAAACATTCATGAGAATGTTGAACCAAATGACTCTAGTTATGGGAAATAACTTGAATCAAGCTGAGAGACTAATCTCTCCACGAAGGGAACAACATTCTATTGATTCATTTCTACGTCAATGACCACCAACCTTCAGTGGACCTACTAACCCATTGATAGATGAGAATTGGATCAGCTCTATCGAGAATATCTTTTATGTGCTACATTATTTATAGAAAGAGAAGTTCACCCTGTCTATCTATCACATAGAAAAAGAATCTAATCAGTGGTGGGAGATGATTAAAAACACTAGGCAAAGAGTGGAGGTTGAAGCTATGGAGTGGGAAGAGTTCAGAGGGATCTTCTTCAGTAAGTATTTCCCTCATTCCATGAGAACAAGAATGGAGAAAGAGTTTCTCGAGCTGATGCAGAAGGAGAATTAATCTGTGGGAAGCTATGAGATGAACTTCACAAGGATTTCACGTTACACCTCTAGATTTTTCATGGATCAAAATGGAAAGGTTGATAGATTCTTCGTTGGGCTGAGACATCATCTACGGATGAATCTAGGCAACTGATATTATGACAGCTATGAGGAGATTGTGCGATGTGCGATGAAAGTAAAACTGGTGTTTGGTGAGGTGCAGTGGTCTCATAAATCCAATAACAAAAATAGATCAATGGAGCCAAGCTTAGGGATGATCTTTGATCAAGGAAGAGGAGGCAAGAAAGTGAAACATCCCACGCATAATAAATGTGCGAAGAAGCATTCAGGGAACTGCCTGCTCGGGAGCAGTAAATGCTACAAGTGTTGAAGAGATGGACATATTGCAAGGAATTGTCATAGTGGGGTGAAACCTCAACTTCCAAACACTAATGACAAGGGGAAGATGCTGTGGGACCTCCCTGATGTCCAGTTATTTATGTGTGGAGAACTTGGGCACGTTTTCAATCACTATCCAAATCTGAGGGCAGTGGAGGGGAACCTCCATCAGCCTCAACAAAGGACAAGGGATCAAGGTCGTGATTTTTATATCATGACAGATGAAGTTGAAACTTCAAATGGTGCGGTAGTAGGTACTCTTGTTGTTCTCTCAATGATAGAAAATACATTTTTTGATTCTGGTTCTACGCATTCCTTTATTTTCTCCAAGTTTTCAAAGAATTTAGAATCAACTCCCGATTTTCTAAAAGTAGAGTTATCAGTCAAGACTCCTGGTGGGATTATCCAAGCATTGTTAGTGTTTATAAACTCTAGTATTTACTTTGTAGAGCACAATATTATCGAAAATATAGTATTCATTCCCATTCTATAATTCGAAATTATACTATGGATGGACTGGCTCTCAAACTATAATGCTAATATCAAATGCAGAAGTAAGGAAATATCAGTAGTCTTGAATGGAGAACCTGCAGTTATCTTCCAAGTAGAGATATCTCAACCTGATCTTTGTCTAGAAGAACCTCATATATCCTTCTTTATGGAATTTATAGGTGATTGAGAAGTAGGAAATGAGAGTTTGAGGATAGAAAATGTTCCCATCGTCCAGGAATGCATTGACGTATTTCCTGAGGAGTGGCCTAGACCTCCCCCAGAAAGGGAGGTAGAGTTCTCTATTGAACTCATATCTAGATCTCGTCCAATATCAAAGACCCCATATAGGATGACAAATGTAGAGATAGAGGAATTAATGAAACAACTCCAAGATCTTTTGGAGAAGGGGTTTATCTGACCAAGTGTTTCTCCTTGGGGAGAACCTGTTCTCTTTGTGAAGAAGAAGGATGGATCGATGCGGCTATGCATTGATTATAGAGAACTGAACGGGATCAATGTAAAGAACAAATACCCTCTTCCAAGAATTGATGATTTATTTGACTAACTTCGTGGGGCTCAATTTTTCTCTAAGATTGATCTTCGATCAGGTTATCATCATTTGAGGGTGAAGAAAGGATATATTCTAAAAAATGCCTTCCGATCAAGATATGACCATTATGAGTTTGTTTTTATTCCCTTCATACTAACTAATTCACCTGATATTTTAATAGATTTGATTAATAGAGTATTTAAAGACTACCTTGATAACATTTTGGTAGTTTTTATTGATGATATTATGATATATTCTAAAATTTGTGAGGAGCATGAGGATCGTCTAAGGGTTATTTTTCAAACTCTATGCAAGGAGAGACTTTTTGAAAGTTCAGTAAATGTGAATTCTGTTTACAACAAGTTGCTTTCATGGGGGCACATTGTTACCAAAGAAGGAATCACAATTGACATTACAAAGAAAAAAGTTGTAGAGGAGTGGCCTCAGCCTACAATAATAACTGAGATTCGTAGTTTCCTTGGATTAGCGGGATATTATAGGAGGTTTTTGAAAAAAAATCATGAATTTCTAATCCATTAACCAATTTAACCCAAAAAGGGGTCAAGTTCATCTGGAAAAAAGAATGTTTGAGGAATGTTTCCAAGAGCTAAAGAAGATATTGGTTACTATGCCCACGTTAAATCTTCCCTCAAGTGGAGAAGGATTCATTAATTTTATCGATGCATCTCAGAAAGGGATTGGGTGCGTGCTCATGAAAAATGACCAGGTCATCGCTTATGCATCTCAACAGTTGAAGACTCATGAGCAGAATTATCCTACGCATGATTTGGAGCTGTCTGCAGCCGTTTTTTCTCTGAAGATATGGAGGCACTATCTTTATGGGAGAAATGTGATATATACATAGACCATCAATGTTTGAAGTATTTTTTCACACAAAAGGAATTTAACATGAGACAAAGGAGATGGTTGTAACTCCTTAAAGACTATGATTGTTCAATTCATTATCATCCTGGAAGAGCAAACAAAGTTGCTGATGCATTAAGTAGGAAATACCCAGTTGTTCTGTCCATTATGAGGATTCAAAGAGATCCTTTGATCAATGAACTATTTAAACTGGACATGGGAAATATATAGGAAGGTACATCATCTACCCTAATCCAAATTATTTCTCAGCTATCATTGCTAGAGAAGATCAAGAAAGATCAGAAAGAAGATCCTTTGTTACAGAAGAAGTTTGAGGCTGTAAAGGATGGGAAGTTTCCTAAGTTCAATACTAATCAAGAAGGTGTACTAAAATTTCGTACAAGACTATGTGTTCCATCTATTCTGGAAATAATGATGGATCTGATGGATGAATCTCATAGCTCTACTTTCTCTATACATCATGGTAGCACGAAAATGTATAGGGACCTTCATGATCATTATTAGTGGGATAATATGAAAATGGAGATTTCTAACTACACTTCAAGGTTCCTGGTATGTCAGCAAGTGAAGTCAGAGTGACAACTTCTGAAAGGGGTATTGCGACCACTACCCATACCAGCATGGAATTGGGACAATATCACTATGGACTTTTTCACTGGTCTCCTGAGAACTTCCAAAGGAAACAATACGATATGGGTTATTGTGGACTGTCTCACCACGACTTCACATTTTATCTTCATTCATGAAGATTTATCTCTTGATCAAATTTCTAGGATTTATGTGAATGAAGTGTTAAGGCTGAATGGAGTTCCACTTTCTATCATATCTGATCGTGATACAAGGTTCACATCAAAATTATGGAGAAGTCATCAACAAGATTTGAGCACTGAATTGAATTTCAGTATGGTATATCACCCCCAAACGAATGTCCAATCTGAAAGGACTATTCAAACACTTGAGGACATGCTGAGAACTTGATCAATGGAATTTAAAGGTGGATGTTATCAACATCTCTCTTTAGTTGAGTTCTCTTACAACAACAAATTCCACTCGAGCATCCAAATGGCACCCTATGAAGCTATATATGGGAAGTGATGTAGAAATCCTAATTTTTGGGCTTAATCTACTGAGAGAAATCTTCTTGAGCCTGATCTTGTGCAAGACATGACAACAAAGGTACATGCCATCCAGAAACACATTAAGGCTGCTCAGAGTCTGCAAAAGAGCTATGTAGACTACTGTCGAAGGGACACGGAGTTCCATGTTGGTGACAAAGTATTTCATCAGATTTCACCTTGGAAGAGAGTCATGAGGTTTGGGAAGAAAGGGAAGCTCATCCCTAGGTACATTGGCCCCTATGAAATTCTTGATCATGTGGGAGCAGTGGCCTATCGTCTTTCACTTCTTCCAAATCTATCACAAGTTCATGATTTCTACCACGTATCCCTCTTAAGGGAGTACATACCTAAACCTTCACTTGTACTAAATCCAGAGGTGGTACAACTGGAACATGACCTCCCTTATGAGGAGCAGCCGGTTGAGATCTTGGATCATAGAGACAAGGTTCTATACAACAAGGCTACCCACCTTGTTAAGGTGTTGTGGAGGAACCACAAATGTGAAGAAGCCACATGGGAACCAGAGGAGTCTATGAGATAGAATTACCCTCAAATTTTCCCATTAGAGGGTACGATATAAAATTTCAGGGACCAATTTTCTTAAGGGGGAAGAATGTAACGACCTGAACTTTTTAATTATATTTGTTTCCAAAATTTTTGTGTCATTTTATTTTATACTCAACAAAACTATATCCTTTAATTAATGAAGTGGGTATAATTATAATGAGACCGTTGGGTTTTGACTGTTATATGACCTTTGATCAATATAACCATTGGAAACATTAATCTTAATGTTGTTTTTTTATAAATACAATTATCTTGGTTAATTAATACAGAAATAAGATTGAATGACCTCATCCAGTAGACTCAACCCATATGAAGCCTTATGAGTGGTTTAAAAAAATGTTTTATGTTCCTGATTTCCAAGACCCTATACTTTAAAGATCCTCTGTTTGTAAAATGTAATGAAACATTCTGTAATAAAAAGGCAGGATGCCATAAACATGGTTTTTTTAAAGAAAATAGTTTCTCTGACTAAAGTGAGAAATAAAGTTATTTTTTTAAAAAAACATTTTCTAAAAATTTTTGAGTAATAAATAATGGAAAAATGGTACTATTATCACAACCCCATCCCAATAAAGTGTAACCATCCAAGTTTAGCAGTGTGAGAAGAGAGATAATGACCCCCTGAGTCCTACCACTAGTAGGCCCCGAGTTGGCGACTAGAACTGAGGGTATAGTAAACACACCGATGGGAGGAATTACCCACTAAGAGAACACATGTGAAAGAGATAGAAAAGATAGACCCCAAAAAACTCTTAATCATCATAAAATATAAAATAAAACCAAGTACACAAATGTAAAGTCATACAAGAAATACTACAACTGAAATGGAAAATTGCATGTACCGAAATAAAGTAAAATGACAGTTACCATGAAGCTCAAGCAGCTCCTACAACCCTGAGATAGTAGTAACCAGCCTGATCTCCAACCTTCTCCAAGTGACATGAAAATTAGGTTTCATATATAGGTAGTGTGAGTATAAAAGTATAATATGTAGGATCCTCCCCCGGACCCTCTCATGAAAATGGAAAGAAAGCATGCTAAATCACAGTGAACAACTAGTGAAACTAACTCATCACCTAAAAAGGTATACTCTATTCCCATCCTCACCATGGGTAATCTCACAAATTATCTCATATAAGATTATATAATTTAAAAAAAATTCAAGGGTACCCCACTACAACTTCTCCACTAGTTTTCTGCTTTTCCCTAGCATCACACGTCCTAAGCATCTATCTCCAAAAGGTCTTTCCCACAGACACCTAGGCGAAGCACCAAAAATTGAACCTTGTGCAAAAAAACCACCACATCCACATAACCAAGCTAACCATGTAGTTTCTAAGATGCACCATAACTAACATAACATGAATTATATGTTAGGTATTATACTTCAAGCAATTACAACCCATACACTGAGTACATATCCTCAACCCATCACAACCTATACAGGTTACACATATAGTAGTTCATAGTAAACTATATCTAGAATATACGTGTGTGAATAACCATAAGAAATTATATCCCTCGACACACATATATGGGGAAAACTAACCATTGTGCCTACTAGTACAAGTAATTACCAAGATAAGAGAGCGGGGCCGAAAGGGTTAGTTAGCCATTCATCCTTCCACCAAGATGTGGGGGAAAACACCCCCTTTATGGCTCAAAATCCCCAAGGTGTCAGTTTTCCTAACCAATGGGGCGGGGTATCATATAGAATCACAAAAAGTATAGAATATACAATAGAACACAATCACACTATGTGAATAACCAAGTCTTAGACTCAACTGTAGCTAACGTATCTCAGACTTCCGACTACCACTGCTAAGACTAGGTATCGTAAAATCAAAAAACCATTTAAAGAGATACATGAAGTTACTTTATCCCTTTTTCATTAGTTTAAATCTACATTAATTAATTAACTGTTATCATTCTACATTACATTTCATTAGCATCACACCAAAAGTTCCATTCCCTCCAGGAAAAACACAATCAAGTCCACAGTTCTTTTAAATTGTTACCTCATCATTGCATTCTAGAAAGCTCCAACACTATGGGTTAATATCATTTATTTAATCATTTATAAATAGAATTATCCCTTTTCCATAATTATAGGTATTCTAGAAAAATCCTTCTAAGAATCCCAACACAAGGGCCTCAATAGTGTGATAAGATGAACTGCATGTTGAGTGTTTTCCACCTATATCTAAAGCGTAGGCCTGTCCATCCTTGAGAAGATAAACAAAAAAAGCACATGGAATACCCCACATGTAATTTTATATTTTGGAATGAGGGTAATAAATACCATATAATTCTTGTAGTGGGAAAAGTAAATAAGATAAATAAACAATAAGATTCAACAAGTGTTTAACTTTCACATATACGAGTAAGCCCAAATTCAGCCCATTCCATCATCCCTGGTGTCCTCCTAGACACCCACATGCATAAAACGATGCATCTTGACACTTTATGTGTCTACTATTTCCACCACCACTAGGCCTCCCTACCCTCACATACCACAATAGCCCTCTAGGGTGAACCATCCCAGGATCACACCACAACACAAATAATAGGAAACAAACAACATATAAACTAGGCTCTTGTCCCTAAACAAGGAATTCATCCATCACACACAATGAGAACTCATAGATTGCATCTACAAGAAAAAGGGTACCTCAAATCCTAAAAGGAATTATTTTTATAACACAGCCAGTTCCTTATTCCATTTTGAATTAATCAATTCAATTAAACATGCATAACTCCATCCATTTGATTTATTACCAAGCACAAATAAACTACTGGATTCATTAAACATGCCTTTTTATCATTAGAAAAATATTTTATAATTTATCGTAGATTTAAGTTCTTTACCAATTTCCATCAAGAACAACATGCTAAACAATCAAAGCATAGATATCAAAAGATCTGGAAAATCAAGAGGCAATAACATCACTATGAAAAAGATACAATTTCTTTAATCCAGTTCAAGTATTTATTATGTCAATTTCATTGTGATCTAGTGGATAAAACATGTTAACACTAATAATTCATGTATAATAATAGAGATGATATGAATCCCCTTCCTAAATATGTTTCTGATGTTCTTTTCTTAGAATGACCAACACAATAGATCATGATCACCTCTCCTGCAATGATTGGATCCACCTGGGGACGCCGCTACACAACTGATTAAACCAACACCCAAGAAAGGACCATTAAAAACATGGATATCACATGATTTAACATGGAAAGGAGAATTAGAGGAAATAGATCGATTAACCCAGAGGAATGGAGGTATAACATACCTTATATTGAGGACAGATTGACACTTCCTAGTTGCACCAAGATTGGGGGTGTGTATGCAGTAGTAAAACTACAAAGAGAAATGATCCAAGGATATCACAACCACACTACTACTCAGAGAAAAAGGTTCAAGGTTACTCATACCAATAGAAATAAGAATAAAGAACATGGCAGAATGTATCTTGTCCCTTTTGAAAATCTAAATGGAGAAGGAGTTTAGATACGGTCTAGATTTACCATTAAAGGCGTATCTGGTCAAGACTACCCAGTTTGACTGAGTAAAGGCACCTGAAAACTTAGGAATATTAATATAGAAGTTATGGGATTTGAATTGGAATTAAATCCATTACAATAAGGCTTTGAATATGTTTGACATCAAAAAAAACATCAAATAGATGATGTTGTAGGAGTTAAGAAACATTGTTCACCGACTGATCTGGAAACACTATAGCACCTACTGATAGATGACCTACCGACAGAGGACTTACTGATAGATGACCTCCCGAAAGAGGACCTACTGATAGATGACCTACTGATAGATGACCTACAAACAGATGAACTACCGACAGAAGACCTACCCACAAACAACCTACCGACAGATGACCTACCAACCAACGACCTACCGACAGATGACCTACCGAAAGATGACCTACCGATAGATAGACTACAGACATATGACCTACGGATAGATGAATCACCAACATGAGTCACCAACAAGACAAACCAATGAAAATATTCACATATGCCTAATAGATGACACTGTTCACATCTGTCTCACCAAAGACACTATTTGCATCTGTCTCACTAATGACCCTATTCACATTTATCTAAATGATGAAACTTTTCACATATGTCTCACCAATGACATTGTTCACATCAATCTCACCAATGACACTATTCATATCTATCTCACCGATGGCACTGTTCACATCTATCTCCCTGATGGCACTGTTCACATCTGTCTCACCGATGCCACTATTCACATCTGTTTCACTGATGACATTGTTCACAGAATAGGAAACACTATTCAAAAAACAACAAATTTTGAAAAATGTTTGGAAGAAGTCACCTTGACCTCTCTGAACACCTAAAACACCATATTTTCACAAAGTAATAGACCATAGAGGTCTAGGCCATTACATCAGATACCTGTCAAAACATTCTCATCCTCACCAATCCAAAGCCCACCTAGATAGGAAACTAAAAAAAGAGGTCTAAACAACCACCCGTTTAGATACCACTCAAGGCTCTCACCACTAAAAGAGCTCAACCACCTCACTAGAAGAACAATAATAAATCTACACAACAACTGCAGCAAGCTCAAAAACACTCTCCCAGGGGAGATACCTCTCAAAAGATAGAATGTGACAAGAAGAAACAAGAGAAAACCATCTTATAAATAAGAAATGTCTACAACCAAAAATGAACATCGTTACAAGAAAATAGCTAAACATAAAATAGTTTAGGTTACTGAGCACGTATTTTTGAATAAAAATCCCATGTAATCTCCTCCATGACATCGTGCCTCCGCAAGACATGAACCAAGGGAATAACATGCACGTGAAACACCTTATCCTTGCAATTTTGATCTCTCCAGGCCGCTCCTCAAAGGTCACATCATTATAATCATTGATCTATACCAAATCAATGATGTGAGAGTCATCATGAACATATTGACAGGGCTATGGAGCTTGAAAAAAATCATGTATCATGCTCATATGTAGGGGAAGTGCTACCCAATACACCATGACTCTAACATGAGACAACACGTTGAAAGGACCAACAAATCGGGGAGAAACCTTACTCCCAAGACTAATCCTTCACTACCCAATATGGGGAGTCACCTACAAAAACCCATGATCCCCAACATAAATCTCTGAAGGTCTCCTCCTATGATCCGCATTGGATTTCTGATGATCATGCACTACCTTCATATTCTCACGAATCTCCTGAACCATCTTTGTCATGTTCTGTACTAGTTTCGGACTGAGAATTTCTAACTCTCTAACCCTGGTCCAGCAAAATGGAGAAATTTTTTTTGGACATACAAGGCTTCCAATGGTTCCATACCAAAGGTGGAGAGGAAAATATTTTCATAAGAGAACTCTACCTTGTGTACGTGCCTCATCTACAAACCTCCCAAATTTAGGACACAAGATAACAACATGTCTTCAAGAGTTTGGATGGTCTGTTCTCTCTAACCGTCCATCTGTAGATGAAAATAAGTGATAAAAAGTATCTGAGAACCAAAAGCATGATGGAGATATCTCCACAATCTAGAGGTAAAATGAGGATCTCAATCGAAAATATCATTCTAGGGACCCAATGTTGTCTCACCACCTCCTGTAGATATTACCTCGACAAAACCTAAACTGAGATCGACTCCTTGATTTCTATAAAGTGGGCAGATCTCATCAAATTATCCAAAACTAACCATATAGAATCATAGCCTCCCTGAGATCAAGGTAAACCGGTAAAAAATTCCATTGAAATAGACAACCACTTCCACTAAGGAACATAAAACTGTTGGAAAACCCCACCAGGAACATGGTGCTTAGGATTCACTTTCTGGCTCACCAAACATCGAGACACAAAGTCTACGACTTTACTCTTCAACCTAGGCCATCAAAACTGACTGCTCAATGATTGGTACATCTCTGTCACACTGGGATGTACCACAAAGGGTAAACTATCGAACTTCTTGAGAACCATCTCACACACTGCCAAAGGAAGACAAACCCTTCCCTAAAACAACACCCAATGTTATTCATCCTCAGACCAACCATTAGGGGCCTCACAAAAAATAACTCGGTCTCTCCCAAACTAAACCTCAATGTCCCCCAATAGAGAATATTCTACCCTCTACACTAAATATTACTACACCATCATCTAAAAAAGAAAACCGCTGCCCCAAAACATCTCCCATATCCATATTTAATACTGAAAGTTCTTCCATTCCATTACAGGAATAAACTAAATTCATTCACTTAAAAACTACGCAACTTATTGCCTAGTACACCAGTTACCAAATTCCCCTTACCAGGTGTATACAAGATTTTGAAGTCATAATCATTTGATAAATCCATCCACCGATTCTATCAGAGTTCAATTAAAGCTTAAAGAAAACATTCCTCAGGCTTTTATGATCAATAAAGACCAAAAATCACTCTCTGGTGAGGTAATATATCCACAACTTCAGGTAAAACACCACTAGTTCCAACACAATATTGTGGGTGGAATTGTTATGTTTGTGGGGATGCAACTACAGATACCCATAATAAATGACTAATCTCCGCTACATCAGAACACTACCTAACCCCAGACATGAATCATCACATAAAACCTCAAACTAGTCTCCTTATAATGGAAGAAAAATAACTCAAGCACTGACCAACATCTCCTTCAGATACTCAAATTCTTCTTGACACTGATCAGTCCATATGAGTGCCTAATCCTTTCTAGTGAACGTTGTTAGAGGAGTCGCAACCTGAGGGAAATTGGATTTGAACCTTCTGTAATAGCCTGCAATACCAAGGATACTTCGCACATCTGCCACTATATTGGGGGATACCCAATGAAAAAATGATTATATATTCTATGGGTCCACAACTACTCCCTGATATGATATAACATGCCCGAAGAACCAGATTTCTTGATCCAAAAACTCAAACTTCAACAACTTCGAAAATAGTTATTGTAGATGAAGGACTCCCAAAATGACATGGAAATGCTCTACATGATCCTCCTCAGACACGGAGTACACAAGGATATTGTCGATGAATACCACAACAAAAATATCTAGGAACTCACAGAATACATCCTTCATCAACCCCATGAATGCAGATGAAGCATTTTTCACACCGAATGACATCACAACAAACTCGTAATTTCCATGACGACAACAGAAGGTAGTATTTGGAATATCCTCATCCTTCACACACATATAATGATATCATGACCGAAAATAGATCATCAAGAACCAACTTTCACCCTTCAGTTGATCAAATAAATCATCAATTAATGGAAGAGGATAATGATTCTTCACTATCAATTTGATTAATTGATGATAATTGACACACAACGACAAAATTATGTTATCGTTATTTATGAAAAAAACTGGTGCACCCCATAGTGACACACTCGGTCAAAAAAACCTACACTATAACAGACTATCGAGTTGTATACACAGCTCCCACAACTCATAAGGTACCACCCTATACAGATACATCGAGATAAAAGACACACCTAGATATAGCACAATCCTAAAATCAATCTCTCATTGAGGGGATAATGCTATAACCTCTTATAGAAATACATCAGGGTACCCTTCTACGACCCTAAAAAACACCAACTGGTAATCCTCCGATGAACATAGTATTAGCTCAGCCATCAAGTATGATAATTATGGAACATGCCTCTGATGCATCTGAGGGTCTCTCTCGACAACAAACACTATTGTCTCTCCATCAACAATGTAGAACACTACTTACACCCTTAATAAGTCCATGATATACTACACTAAATATAACCAATCTATGATAATGATAGAATCATTTTGTTACATCTGTTAACATAGGACATGTCCAAAAAAGCTGTTTCTCCACAACACTAGCTCTCAGTCTATACATACTTCAAAAATTCTAGTTTGGCCTCTAACTGGCGTAGTCAATGCCCAGGGAACTGTAAGCCTCTCTACCTCAAGTCCCAAATCATGGCCAAGTGAAGGGGATATGAAAAAGTGTGTCACTCCTAAATCAAAAGAGTCATGAACCCAAGTAGAAAACAAGAAAAGGGTACCTAAAATAACTTCTACCTCACCCAGCACTGACAACACTAAAGAATGATGTTGACCACGACCTGCTCCATGGCCTCTCTAACCCTACTAAAAACCACATGCATGGAAAAACTACGATCTCTAAGGGGATCGTCCCAATGATATTATCTGATTTACTCATATTCTCTCTGTGGATCCAAATCTGGTGCAACTTGCTATTGCTTCCTTGGCTGTAACTTCCTCAATAGAGGAACCTGAAGTGGAACACCTGATGCATGTTGTCTACACATAATGGTCAGTCCCTATCGCTGCTGATGACCTCGTCCCTCATAATGAAAACAAGAACCAGCTCCCTTTTCATAATTCTAAGATCCTCTTCCCCTGAAGAAATGATATATTGATGTCTAGGACCTACCCCCAACCAAACAGAAACTCTTCTTCCCTAAAACCAGTAACCTCATACCGTAGCTATGATTTGTGAGGAATTATGACAACTCCCCTCTCATGATGATCTGGTTCTCACTAACATATTTTCAATTACATATTCCCTTGCGATCAACTCAAGATATTTTTTTAGAATAAATGGGGTGACCTAGCACTGGATATCTAGATTCAAATCATTCTTGAAATGCCTCACCCTGGCCCTCTTGTCTAGAAATATGTCCAAAGCATATTGAAAAAAGATCATGAAATGGATTCCAAACTATCACACACTGGATCTATATTGTTGAAGGGTAAGACGCCCCAAGAGACTATCCCTATTTGAGATCAAAGAAAGATACTTGACTTTAAACTAGTTTGGGAATGCCTCCCATGAGACTACCGACTCCTTAAAATCCCTGAGGAACAAGAACCACCACTACCTCAATGCCCCATGAAGAATCGCCATAACCAATGACACTCAGTACTCCATCCGAGCAGGAATCAAACTAAAATCTATCTCAACCTTCTCCAACCCATCCTCCCTAAATGTATATAAAATGGAGCCCTCATACTTTTGCATACACTTGTATTGAAACTCTCGGAAGGTCTTCCTCTATATGTCATCGTGGTCAACCTCTACTCTACGGCGACCAGCTAACACAACCGGCTAAACATCTTCAGCATGATCAGGATGAGGATGACGACCTAGAGCCATACCTACAAAATAAAAAACATTTAGAACTCCTAATACTGAAATATGGATGACTTAACATTAATTAATTTTTTTTATTTTATTCATTTCAGGCTAACCTATCATAAGGTATACCCATTAAAACATAGGTGTAAGAAAGAATGATTCATGATCCTTTCCTAAGCCTCTACCCTAAATAAGTATCAAATCATTTAGTAGCCACTATAAAATTAAAGGACCATGCATCATATCAGATGGGGCCCTAAATACCCATGTATCTGTCGGTATCCCATTTTTATAGTTCTTTGTAAAATTAGCTAACATTGATTCCCTACCAAACCATGAAACCTCACATATTCCTAACTCCAAAATTTATCATATCCCTCAAATATACCTTTGATACCACTCTGTCATGACCCCCTCCACACAAAGTGTACCCCTCCTCGGCCAGAAATGTGAGAGGAGAGAAAATGATCCTTGAGTACCACCTTCAATAGGCCCTGGGTTGGTGACCAGCACTTTGTGTATACTAAACACATTGAAGGGAGACATTAACCTCTATTAGAACATATGATAAAGAGACTGAAAATCTCCAACAACCCCAAGCTAGTAGTAACCATCCTGATCTCCACCCTGCTCCAACTAACCTAAAAAATAGTTTATATATATACGTAGGGTGAGTATAATAGTATACTCATTATGATCCTCCTTTGATCCTTTCATGAAAAAGTAAAGAAATCATGCTAAATCACATTGAACAATAATTGAAACTAACTCATCACCTAAACCAATATACTATGTTCCGAGCCACACCATGGGTTCTCTTACTAAGTATCGCATGCAAGAGTATATAATATAATAATGAATATCAATGGTACTCTGATACCACTACCCCATTGGTTTTACACTTTTCCCCAACATCGTACATCATAGGCATCTCTCTCCAAAAGGGTTTTCCCGAAAACACTTGGGGGAAACACCACAACATGCACCTCATGCAACACACCCAGCACATCCACATAACCAAGGTAAATGGGTAGTTTCATAGATCCACCATAGCTCGCATAACTTGTATTATACATTGGGTATTATACCTCAATTCATTATAACCCACACACCGAGTAAGGATCCTCAAGCCATCATAGCAAGTACACTTTACACCTATAGTATTCCATATGAAACTATATCCAGAATATATGTCTGCGAATAACTAAAATCCATTACATCCCTCTACACTCATATATGGGGAAAACTGACCATTGTGCCTACCATTAAAAGTAACAGTAAAGAGAATAGAGTGGGGCCAAAGAGGGTTTCTATCCTTCCTTCCTTCCACCAGGATTTTGGGGAAAACACCCCCTTGGGATCAGAACCCATAGGGTGTATGTTTCCCTAACTGATAGGGTGGAGTAGAATATTGAAACACAAAAAGTACAAAATATACTATATCTCACAACCACACTATGGGAATAACCTAGTATTAGACTCAACTGAAACAAATATCTCTCAGACTCCCAACTACTACTGTTAAGACTTGGTATCCTATAAGAACAAAACCATTTAAAGAGCTACATGAATTTACATAATACCTTTTTCATCAGTATCACTCTACATTAATTATTTATTTAAAAATTAATTAACCGTTATCATTCCACATTACATTTCATTATCATCACACCCAAATTTCCATGCCCTACGCATATAAGCAAACCAAGTCCAAAACTCCTTTAAATTTTTATCTTAGTGTTTCATCATAGCAAGATCCAACCCCATGGTTTAATATCAATTATTAATATCATTACCACTTTTCCATAATTACAGGTATTCTAGAAAAATAAGTCTAAGAATCCAAACACAGGGGGCTCAACACGGTGAGTAGATGAACTACTCGTTGAGTCTTTCCCACCTATATCTAATGGCAGGCCCATCAATCCTTGAGAACCAAAAAATGAAAAGCACGTGGAGTACCCCATGCATATTCGCCTCTTTTGGAAGGAGGGTAAGAAAGAACATCTAACTAAATCAGTGGGGAAATTAACGTATATAAACAAACAAAAAGATTCAACAAGTATTCAACTTTCACATCTATGGGTATGCCTAGCTTCAACCCGTTCCATCATCCCCGATGTACTCCCTGACACCCACATGCAAAAAACAATGAATCTCTCCACTCTAGGAATCAACTACTACCACCATCACCTTTGGGAATACCTACCCCCGCATACTACAATATCCATCTAGGATCATCCAACCTAGGATCACACCACAACACAAGCATTAGGAAAGAAACAACATAGCAACTGGTCTCTTGGCCCTAAACAAGGCATTCATCCATCACACACAAAGAGCACTCACAACTCCAAAACATAAGGTGATAAGCCTCTACAAGGAAGAGGGTAACATTGAACCCTAAAATTCATTATTTTTATAACACATATGGTTATTTATATCATCTTTAATTAACCGATTTAATTAAACTTGCATAACTTCAACCATTTGATTTATCACCAAGAACAACAACAACAACCAGATTCACTAAATATACCTCTATATCTTTAAACAATTAATTTATAATTAATATTGGATTTATGTTATTTACCCACTTACATCATGAATGAAATGATAAATAATCAAATCATATATATCACAAGATCTATCAAATCAAGAGGCAATAACATCATTGTGAAAAAGATACCAATTCTTTAATCGTGTTTAATTATTTATTATATAATTTTCATTGTGATCTAGTGGATAAAACATGTTAAATCTACAAATGCACGTAAAATAGTAGAAAATCCAAAAATCTCCTACCTAAAAATGTTTTTGATGTTCATTCCATGAAAATGACCAACCCAACGGATCATGATCACCTCTCCTGCAACGACTGTATCCACGCGAGGATGTCGTGGCACAACTGCCTCAATCAACACCCAAGAAAGGTCCATTAGAAATATGGAGATCGCATGTTGTATCATGGTAAGGACTATGGGAGGAAACTGATCATGGAACCCAAAAGATTAGATGTATAACATACCTTACATGGAAGACAAATCAACACTTCCTAGTTGCACTAAGATAAGAGGTGCTCATGCAGTCGGTTAACTACAATGAGAAATGATCCAAGGATGGAGAAATAAAAAAACATTTTAGGAACAAAGGATTGGGGAATCTCACACTAAGATAAAGGAGAATAAATAATAAAGAGGAATGTATCTTGGCCCTTTTGAAAATCCTAAATGGTGCAGCAGTTTAGATACAATTTATATTTTCAATTAAAGGTGGATCTGTTCAATACTGTGAGGTTTGAGCGAGTAAAGGCACCCGAACACTTAGGAATATCAATATGGGAGTTATGGGAATTGAATTGTCCCTAAATCCATTAAAATAAGGATTTTAGTTTTTTTAACGTCATAGAAAACATCAAATGAGCGAAACTGTAGGAAGCTAGAAACACTATTCACATACTGATCTAGAAGAACTATAACACCTATCAACAGATGACCTACCAACAGAGGACCTATAGATAGAGGACATATGGGTAGTGGACTTACCGAAAAAGGAACTACCAATAAAAGACCTACTGATAAACGACCTACTGACCGATGACCTACTGATAGATGACCTACCGACAGATGACCAACCGATAAACGACCTACAGACAGATGACCCACTGAGAGAGGGCCTACCGACACATGACCTACCAATAAATGCCTTACCGAAAAACTAACTACAGAATGATAACCTAATGATATATGACCTACAAAATATGACCTATAGACATATAACATATCAATAGCTGACTCATCGACGTGATCCATGACACTGTTCACATCTGTCTCACCAATGACACTATTCACAATTATCACACTAATGGCACTATTCATATCTGTCTCACTGATGACACTATTCACATCTTTCTCACCTATGACACTATTCCTAAAACTGGAAACACTATTCATAGAACAAGAAATTTAGCAATGTGCTAGGAATAAGTCACCTTGACCTCGCAGAATTCCTCAAACACCAGATTTTTACAAAGGAATGCACCAGAGAGGTTTGGCTCATTATTACTATAATACTTGAAATTTTTTTGAATTACCAAATTAGAATAAAATGATTGTATTTATTGAACAATTTTCATATAATTTCTTTGAATTTAAATTCAATTGTAAAAGATACATAATAAAATGAGATTGTGAAGTAATGTTTTGAAAAGACCATAACGATGAAGTGAGAATAAAACAAAAAATATTTTATGTGTATCAACTATAAATCCCCAAAAGGGAATTGTAAATACATCAATATGTTTAAAAATTCATTATACACATAATAATATAATATTAACGACAACGAGGATGTAATATAACTCAATGATAAAGAAATTGAGTTATTATATTTATTTACCACATGGTAACTTTTAGTTCAAATCACCTTATATAAAATAATTCCAACTGAAACTAAAAATATCATGAATAATGAATTAATTATGATATTAAATATTAAGTGTGGCATTTTTTACACCATATATAATAACTTAGGTTCACAATAAGAAAATATGCCTTAATGAATGGAAATTGAGACGAAGTCCCTTACCACTGTGGTAATATAGAAATTGGAAGACACAAAAGTAAATTCATCAAATAAAATATTTAAATACCATTAATATAAAATAATTCATGATATAGTATATCCAAAGGGGTGTTAGTTACACCACAAAAAATAATTAAATGGTTTTAATGGGATATGCCTCACGAAATGAAAAGTGAGACAAGAATCCCTTACCTTGAGTTTGACTTTTCTCATGTGTCTTTATATTCATGAAGAATAAACTTATTTTAATTATTTAATTTCTTAAAACCATTTTTCATGTTTATTATTAGTTATATTTCAATTATTACCATGTTTTATTCAACTACTAAAATATTTATGTTTACATCATGTGTTTTGACCAAATTTGGTTTTTATGTGAAAACAACTTTGGTATGTCAATTATGGTCAAAGGTGACATTACATAACATATAATGAATAATAATCATGTAATAATTATCATATTTATAAATAAATTATACTTTTAAAACCAATAATTAATTATGTTTATAATAAACTAACCAACTTTATAATCATGGAGAAGGTTGGTCGTATGCACGCATGAGTAGCACTCCAATTTTTCAATTATCATTATAGAAAGAAGGTAAATAACATTAGTCTTACTAGAATTATAATTATATAACAAATAACATGATATTTAATCATATATAAATATATATATATATATAATCATTTTGATGTAAATGTAATCACAAGATGTTGAGGAGGTGGTAATCTATAGGTCCACGAATGACATTATCACTTAATAAGTGTGTGAAAGGGTAATAAAGAAAATGATATATATATATATATATATTATGTTTATAGAAAATTAATTATTTCATTAATATAATTTATGTTTCTGTTTAATTAACATATGTTTAATTAAAAATATCTTTTATACGTTCCATGTATCATGTGAATGAATCACATTAGTTTTAGGAGGCTGTAGTCCACACTTCAAAAGACGGTGTAACTGTATTTACACAAAATAGAAAACATAAAGGTATGTTCTATATAAAAATTATATAAGAATATGGAAATTATAAATATAATATATAAATATATTTTCTATCATAATTCCCACCATTATAGGTGTTAAAAGAATAATAAACAATCATTGTTTTGTGATGTAGTAGTTCGGCGTACACATAAATAGTAAGTTTGTTACCTTTTAGATGGAATTTTGTGTATGTGTATATAAAAACCATAACCTAAAAACATATCAGTATATTGAGGATATTGGTATTGTCATATAATTTGAATAATTATGTTTTAGGGGATGAATAATGGAAATAAATATAATTAACATTAGAAAAGTTGTTACCTCTTCTTTGGGTAACACCTTTTGGTTTGCACCAAAGAGATTCCTTAGATTGATTTCTACAAAAAGGGAGGATTGTATGATTATAGGAGGTATTTTTAGGATTTATTTTGGAAGATATTGGTTGATCCAAAGTGTATTTAGAGGTGTGAGGAAGTAGGAGGGGTGAGTTCCTTTTATAGTGGAGAAGGAGTGGTACTCATGTAAATTTTTTAAAAAGAGTTCCCCCCACGTTTTTCCCAAGTCAAGTGGGTCCAATAATAGAAAAAATTATATAAAAGTGAGTATAGGGTCAATATATTTCCATAAAATGTATTTTTTAAATGTTTCTAGGTCATTTTGTCCCTTAAGTTTAAGGTTTAGTCCTTTGTAAAGCTAATTTTTCTCTTAATTGTTGTAATTAATTTTAAATACATTCACTAATATTTTTGGTCAAAAACAAAGTTAAACATTTTCAACATTATAAATTATGATGATTACAAATATTTAATCCATTTTTTCAAATTCCAATCTCGTAAGTGGAAAAATTAATTTAAAATTTATCTTAGAGATTGGATAACAATACGAGTTTTTAAAGTAAAAACATTCAAAAGTTTTCCAAGTTTTTGTATCTAATTTCAAAGTGAAATTAATTATAATGAGATATATAGGATTAATTAATAAATTTTTAATTTATAATTAATATTTAAAACAAATTTAAAACATAATTTAACCTTATAAATAAATTTTATGAAAAAACAGTTTTGAATTAAAATTCAGTATTTTTTCACAATTCATAAAAATAAAACATCATAGGAAAATAAAAAAAATCACCCTAACCAAATTTTAATGTTTTTATTTAAAATATAAAAGTTATTTTGACTTATATGATTTATAAAAGTTCTCAAAATGTGATTTAAAATAGTTTCTCCATTAAAAGGTGGTAAAAGTGTCTTTATAAAAATATAGGGTTTTATGTGTAATATTGGGTTTGTTGTTATCTTATGCCATTCAAATCTATTATTTGACTATAAAAAATATTTGATTAAATATATAATATATAAATTTAATTAATATAATTAAATAATTTTAATTTTTTTAATTTTTTAGGATAAAACAAGTTGGTGGGCATAAAATAGATTTTTATAAAAATATCACCCTTTATTCAATTGGATCTTATATAAATTTCTAATTAATTGGTAACCAATGAATTAGTTTATATATCTGTAAACCATATAATTTCATATGTTATTTAATACTATTAATAACCTCTAATTTAACATCCAATTTATATATTATTATAATAAATAATAATATTTTAATAGTATATTATTGCTCTGTAAAACTCGGTATTTAGAGTAATGCAATATATCAAAGAAAGTATTTGTTTCTTGTAACATAAGCTAAATCTGTATTCCATAAATTTAACGATATATAAATGATTTAATTTTTTAAAATAGTAAATATATTATATAGTCTTGGGATATTACATTCCCTTATGCGCTTGGTGTTGTGTGTCATACACACTATCGAATACAAGTTACTATTTTAGAATTTTCAGGGTGCTAAAGTTATTAATTATTAGATGTTTAATATATATATATATATATATATTAATTTTTTGTTATATTTTATATTCAAAAGTTATTATTTAACATTTTTTAATTGAAAACCCCAACGTACAACATTACGTTTTCATTAAATTTACACATATGAAAAAATAGATGTGATATTTAAAATTATAAATGTTTCTATCATTTGAGAATTTATTTTTATATTAAATAGTTTAAGTTTTATATTTTTTGTTTAATAATCATGACATCATTTTCTTTTAAACTTACTCATGCGTGACATTATTTTTTTAACTTACATATTTTTGTAATCATTGTTTTAAAATATTCACGTTCCTATTAATATACAGGTACACATAATTTCATTACATTTTCCAACTTCAATGATAGATATAGAGGCAGAAGAAAATTTAGTGTGGTATATTCATTTTTTCATTTTATTAAATATTTTGTAATATAATTATTTAAGGAAATAAAATGTTTTATTTATAAAAACAAAATTATAGGACTAGTAATGTGCCTCCCACAGAGGCGTCTTCTCGTTATTCTACATAGAAGTCAATTTCTAGAGTTAGTAAATGTAGGATTATACAATTAACATAAGTGTCACAATCTATTTGAGACTAGATGTTTCGTATTAATATTGATGATAATAATAACCCAACTAGCCCAAATGCAATGCAGTTTACTAGTTATATCAGCATGCAGAGTCGTTATAGGATTAACATTTTATATCCTAATTAAAAGTCTATCGATAAGTTAGTGAAATAAAAGCTGTGGGACTTCATAATGGTAAAATATGTCAATTGATTAATTTTTATCCCATTTTATGAATATTATATATTTGTAATGACTAATATTTCATTTGCTCAATTATATATGATATTCAATTTTAATGAAACGAATGAAATTAAGAAAAAAATTATTCATTAATTGCAGTTCAATAGAAATATTTTAAAATAAAATTTATAAAAATTTATGTTTTTAGGAATTTAAATAATGAAAAATTATTCCTCAAGTATGAGTTTTTAGATGCAGATACATGGAATAAATTTATCACTAGTGCACATGATAAACCATTTAAGGTATGATAAATATTTTTTTTATTGTAAATTTTCATGTATATTAACTGATTAATTATTAGTTTTTTTATATAACAGGCCTCAAGGAAATCTAATTAATAGATCCAATTTCATAATATAAACCATCATACTTTATCACACGCTGGGTATCATTTATTATAGGGTAAAATGATTTCAAAAAAGATTGATGAATTAAGAGTACATTCTACTAGTTGTTCAGAAGAGGTCTAGTTTGGGCCTCTATATATCCCCACTAGACATGAAAAAATAAAAATAGAATTAATAATAAATATTAAATGAATCTTACATAGCAATATAAGGAAGTATCGGAAAAAATTGGAAGAAATTAGTTTTTATTTTCCATGAATGTTTATGTTTTTTAAATTAACACTAAAATTCTATTTTAATTTTTCATTTTAGGAAGACCTTCAGGAGAAAGAAACACTGAGGAATATTATCTTTGAGGGTAGTTTGGACATCCTAGATACTATTTTAGGAAATTTAGAACACCTAGGCTATATAAGAGGAAATGGGGCGGGTGTTATTCTTAGAAAAGTATTTGGTCATCAAAGTAAGAAATCAATAGACCCCAAAATATATTTCAAAAAAGATGAGATAAAAGACCTAAAATGGACTATGGATGATAGGATATAATCAGCTACGTAGGATATTTTTGTACAATTTATGAGATATGACAGCTTTCACAACTTACATAGCCTGTGCAGCATGTAGGGCCTAAGTAACCTGCCTACTTGGATCCTCCACCTCCTCATTTAGACTCGATCATATAATATGAGTTGTATTATGTTGATCCACAAGTAATTATTATATCATACATAGTCATAAATATTTTTAGGGACTCTGTACATCGCCAACCTATGCAGTTGGGTTATGTAAGAATACTAGTACATGATATTGTTGATGCAACTAGTCTACTACCATTTTCTATCGAGGAGGTTACCATAGTTGGAGAATGTATCAGTCATTTTGAACATTGTCCAACTATTCATCTTCGTTTTCTGACATATGTGGCATGCATTTTTTAAAATTATTTACATTTTACTTACAATTAGTAATAATATTTTCTGAAATTTAATTTATATCACAATATCCAATATCAAAATAATTAGTGAAAAATAAACAAAAGGTTCAGTCACCAACAAATTCAGATACTTCTAAGATTTATAATGGTATAATAATATTATCATAGTCTTCTTCTTCCATAGATAATATTTATGATTTTTGGATGATTTATGAAATATGTTGAAGAGACTATCCATTGAGAATATTAAAAAAAAAATATCAATGATCTGGTTATTTATTACTGGGTCATCGTGCCTGCCTTGTAATTTTTTTCCATGTAAGTAAACTTATGCATCCATTTTCCTTTCTTTAAATAAAGATAATTTCAAGTGACATATTATATTAATTATTAAATTTGGTATCTGAACACACTTCTTATTCAAAGTGAGACCACTAGTTTTTATGGTCTTATGGATCTATAATTCATTTCAACAACTATACGATATCTAAAAACACATGTTATAGTTTCATATATATATGATTGATTATTAAGTACGGATATGGAGTGATGGTTTTTTCTATTCCTTTATGGGTAATAACAATAATATGATTATGAAGTAATATTTATTTTAATTTTATTAATTGTCAACTTTTTATATTATAGATTTCATTGGATGTTAGGCATATTCAGCCCAAAATATTGAAATTATATTGGTTTTTCTCTTTACTAGGTGGTGCTCAAAAAAATTTAGCAGTTCATTTCAAAATTAATTTTTATTGTTTTTTATAAGTTTGTTTTTAATTCTTAATATTTATACTTGTTTTCTTAGTTGATATATATGAAAATACAGGTCATGTAAAAAGTTAAAAAATGATTAATTGTCAATAAAGCTTCTAAATAAAATCCAATACATTGAATTAATGGTAAATATATTTTATATTTGATAATATTTTGTTTTTGTTATATATATATATAGTGGTTTTTATTTTCAATTTATTTATTTATAACTTTAGTGACGTCATAAAAATCTGTGGAATGTGGTTATTATGTCTGAAGATTCATGTATGAGATAATCACAACCGGTTCAATGACTGATTTTGATAAGGTTAGTTATATTTATTATTTTATGTTTTATATAAAAATATTCAAATTTTAATCTTATAAAATTCATTTTTATTGTATATTTTCATTGATACTGAGTCGTATATGAATGAAGAACTTACGCATCTTTATAGTTTTTTTGGAACTATTTATTAAGTATGATTTGGTTTTAAATTATCAGGTATATCTCTTTTAATAAAATTTAGAAAAATGATTATTTAGATAATCATTTTATTCTTTAAGTTGTTATATTCTGTTTATTTTTACATGGTTTTTTTCTATTGTATGAATGGTTATGTATTTATAAAAAAAAATCTCCACACTAATTAATCCTTTAATTTGCAAGGTATGTCTTTTTTATTTAATGTTTAAAAATGTGTAATTATAAAATCATTTTTTTGCTAGAAGTTTGCATATTCTATCTGTTTTTATAGGTTTCAAATATTTTAGGTATATCTCTTTTAATTAAATTTAAATAACTGAGTATTTATAATTTTTTTTTCTAATTTTAGTTAGTTTATTGTGTTTGATTTTACAGGGTTCTTCTTTTCCTTAAGTTAATGTTTTAGGCGAAGTATGTAAATATATTAGAAAATTTTAAAAGAAGTATGTCTTATTCTTTTTTATAAATTCTTTATTCTTAAATTTTATTTTTGATACATGTATTTATAATTGATAAATTAAAATAAAGTTCATGTAAAAGGTCTACCCATGATCATTTGTTGATATAACATCCAAATAAATTCAATTATGTGAAATTATTTTTAAATATATTTTATATTAGATAATATATGTTTAGTATTATATATATCTGTGTGTGTGTGTGTGTGTTTTTGTGTGTGTTGGTTTATATTTTTAAGTTAATGTTTCATAAGCACAGTTTCATCACACACCTTCAATCGAAGCGGAGATCAACATTTTCAACTTCCATAATCCGTATAAATATACGACCCTTCTTTCATGACTTTTATCATAGGTTTTCATTCGGGTTCTCTTAAATTACTGAACCCATAATTTTTTCAAACTCATCTAATTTAGCTTCTAATTTACACAGTTCTTTCAATTTAGTAACCCTAATACTGTGTTTGTGGTTTTATTCTGATTCTAAGTTCAATGTTTCTTCCCTCTATGTGTTGTAGGGTATTTATTATAAATATTTTATGATGATGAATGAACAAAAGTTTATAAATATTATTCCTTTTATTTTATTTAAAGTGTAATAAAAATACCTTTTACCTTTTTATTTTCAATGGAATCTTCTCAGAAAAATAAATTGTTAATGTTTATTTTTTTTATTTCTGGTAATCAGGACATGAAGGGTTACAGACAATACAAACTTTTTCTCTATTTCCATCACTTGGCATGCAGAAAATGTTCAGAAAGTGAATTTTTTAATTAGTTGATTTTATGATTTGATTGGTTTCATTTTTGACCAATTTTTTTAAATAATACAAGAGGTCAAGTTTTCAAACCAAAAAAAGGCATATATATTTTCATCAATATATATACTAAAATTAGATTTTTATTTCCTACATAAAATAAACAATTTTTTATTAGTTCTAAATTAATTTTACTTACTAAATATATGGGTTTTAGTTTAAAACTGATATATACTATAAAGAATTATTTTGTATTATTGTGAACTATACGTACTGGTAAAAATATTAGTTGAGAACTAATATTAGTTTGGTTCATATGTCTATTTTCATCAATACATATTAGAATGAAGTTTAAAAATTTATTTTGATTAACGTATATACTAGTTTAGAACTAATATTGTGGTCTAACATATGTTAGAGTGTCAAATGTGTCAAGTAAAAGAAAATACATATATATGTATTATTTTAGAAATAAAATTGTAATTTTAAATTTACTTAACAATTTTTCATTTTAATATATTCTCCAACTATGTGATTGTAACTTTTTTTATCACATTAAAAAAGTGATATATAGTTTATATTTTCAATTTTTGGGAATTTTAATAAAAAAATTATTATGTATAATCCATATATGAAAAGTGTTGTTTCATTTTGGATTTGAATTACATTATATTATGGGTTCAAGTTTTATCTAGAAATAAATTCTTTAATGGAGGGAATTTGTTTTCACAATTTTCCTGAAAAATATGTCACTCAAAGAGGGTAATATGACTGATCTAATGTAAATGGTACATTATTATTACAATTATTCCTTACATTGAATAGTATTAGACTAAAATTATCTATATATTTATATATTTCATGTAGGAAAAACTCTTCTAATAGACATGCGACATGAATATGGGTATAATTGGTATTAAACTCTACCTGATTTCAGTTTTTAAATTATGTTTCTTTTTATATGTATTTACTTTTATGTATATTTTATGTTTCTTTATTTTATCTTTTTTTACAGATTTTTGTATTTTAGGTTGTAATATCTACTCTTAATTTTAAAAAAATAAACTCTACACAATGTTTTTTTAAAAAAACTAATGTGTAAAGTAAACACTTACACTTACGTTTTCATTTTTTACCAAAAAATGACATTGAAATTACAACGTGAAAATAACATATGAATTTTTACATCGATTTTCTATAAAAATCGATATAAAAAATATTTTTATAGTTTTTTCTATATTAAATAATTAGACATTCAACATCAGATTTACTAAAAACTGACATGAAAATATTTCTGTTATCTATACTATATCAAATTTACATTTAAACTAATGATGAAAAGTATTTTTAATGTCTTTATTTTTATAAACCGATGTAGAAAACCCCCTTAAATTCATGTTTTAGTTAATGTTTAGACATCGGTTTTATTAAAACCAATGTTGGAAATATTAATTATTATGTCACATTTATAAACGTCGAATAAAAATCAATATTAAAAAGTAAAAAACCAGAAATGGATATAGATATTTCCACTAGTCTCACTCTAATTTTGAGAACATCCCTTGGAATCCAAGTGTATTCACCAAAAACCAAAAACCCAAAATTACATACTTAGTCAGTCACTTTCCAAAAAAATAATTCCACTTTCAAAATAAATTTTTAAATCACTACTACAAACAAAAATTTAACAACACTTGTAATAGTCTTTATCAATGCAAAAAAAAACACTAACTACCAAAGTGAGGTTAAAATCCAAAATTTATTAGCGCTAGAAAAAGTAATGGTAAACGGGGCCTTTATTAGTGCTTTTATTGAGTGTTGATAAACGTACCCCAATATCAGTGCTTCTATTTAACATTGATAAATGCGCTCTTTATTTGCAATCTTTAGTACTTATAAATGGGGTCTTTATCAGTGCTAAAAAAGAACTGATAAAGGAACCCTTTATGAGTTACTGATTTAGAGCTGATAAAAAATGCAAGAAAAATATTTTTTATACCCTTTCTCAGCACTCAAGACGCCATTTTTCAGCACTCCAACTGGCCTCCTTGTACCCACCCCCTTCCCTAGCACTCGTGAACCCCCTTCCTTATCACTAGATAGCTACTCACCCACCCATGCATGCCTGGATTTAATATCGTGACCTCCATGTGCTAAACAATCCTCTTTACCCCCTACCCAATTTTTATATTGTATATTTTTATATTTCATCTTATTTATATTTATCTACATGAAAATTTATTATTCAAATATATATTTAATTATTTTTAAATATATTTATAAAATATAAGTTTGTGTGAGTGTGCATTTCTCTATGATATATATATATATTTAAATATATTTAAGCATATTATATATTTATATTAATTTACATATAATAGAATATAAATATGAATATATATTTTTAAATCAATAAACACATATATATATATTTAAATATTAATGCATTTTTATAAGGTAAATAAAATGGATAATTATTTATTTTTATTGAAATTAATAATAAATATTTTTTCAATGTAGTGTATATATTTAAAAATACATTTTTATGTTAATATGTATTAATAAAATTGATTTATTTTAATTAAATATAATAAAATATGTATATATCTAATTATAAATGAAATTACATTATAAAAAATCACAAAAATTCAAAAACATAATATCTAAAAGAATGTGAGACCTAGGAAAAAATTTAGTAACCATTGAAAAGGGAAAAGAATACTCCCTTAAACAAAGATGAAATATTTCCAAATATGAAGAAAAAAAATTAGGGTATCTCAACTAAACACTCAGTCTTGGAGACCTTTTAGGCCACTTTTTACCACAAATAAATAATAACTGGGGTTTCCCCAGTCAACGTGATATAGATCTCTTCATAGTATTTGATTTGATATGTAGTAGAGACCAGATGGGCACCTATATCAAAATTTATGGCTGTTAAAAGTTCAACTCATGTTTTCAACTTATCTTAGATCATTCATTAATTAATTTAATTTTTATGTCATATAGTTGTTATTAAATGAAAAATACTCGATAATAATAAGAAAATTATTAATTAATCTTATTCTATAATTATTTTATAATCTATTTGAACTAATATCTTATATATTAAGTGTAAATTCGTATTTATACTTATCTAAATTATTTTTTAAAAAATATGTTAAATTCATATAAATATAAATATATAAATATATAAATATATTATTTTTAATGAAATATATTTCATTTTATGAAATATACCCTTTATCATTGATGATAAAGGGACCCCTTTATCTGCACTCTTTTTAGAAATGTTAAAGACCACCTTTATCTGCGATTTTATCTAGAACTGATAAATTCTATCATCAGATAAAACCAAATTTGTAGTAGTGAATCCAAGTTCAAATACAATTTTCCTTGTATTTTCTTAAACCCAAAATCCTCATACCATTACAAAATCACTAGCTCCATGATCTATTTCAAGTAAATCATTTTATAAAACCCATATTATACATACTTCATGCCACTTCATGAGTTTTGTTTTTAAAATTGGGTTTTATTTTTAAAATATGATTTTTATTAAAACCAACACATACTGAACATAATTTCCTTGTGATATAAAAACAATCAAAATCAAAATCACTAAAAAAGTACCATCAAATACACATTAATCTAATCACCACTTATAATATAATAGATAAATCATCAATTATATTATAATTTTATTAAATCAATAATGGATCCTGATGAGGCAATGTTTCAAAAAATACCATCCATAGGCATGTGTATCATGCCCTAAGCATTCCAATTACATGATGCATGAATAAGTCACCAGCTCATAGTCAAGCCTCATGAATCATCATGAGTCTCATCCATCCCAAATTAGGATTCTTGTTCTAATACAACACCTTAATCCTCTTATATATCCTAGTCCCAACACTCTAAAACCCCTAAAAATAGAGTTTTACCCATTTATATTTTATCTTGGCTTGCGATCAATCTTCCTCATGAGTCCTGACAGCCGAAATCCACCTCTCACTAAAATTATCCCATCTAAAATCATGATCTAATGCCATTCAATAATAACCCTTCCTAGATCTCCTAAATAACCCCTATGTGATGATGCTATATGACCTCAGGTGAACCTATTTATGATCCTGAGGCATCTAAATAGAAAAAATTTCCTAAAACATCCATGAGTATATTATTCTCTCTAAAACAAGGCCTAATGATAATTCCTAAATCTATCGAAAATTCAACATGACCTATCTATATAGCAGACATCCCAAACCTATGTACAAATAAACAAGGATCCAATAGGTACCATATGATTTATAATAGAATCAAACGAATCTATCTAAATGATAGACCAATGAAAAACAGAGTAGTGTCATCAGATAAAAAAATAAAAAATTCTTCATAAAAATAAAAGACATGTTATCCAATACACATGCAGAACAAATACTAAAAAGAAACTATAATGGCTTCTATTCCAACTCACATAATCATCTGAGCTTATAAATGGACTCCATGTCTTTCTAACTGAACCACATATCAAAATATAATTTATACCTATGTCCTAAGATAAAACAGAAATGTTTACCTGTATACATCCAAACCCTTGTTGTATATATGGGTAAAGGGTGAGTCAAACGACCCAGTAAGAATCCCTAATTTCTCAAAAATATAAATTATTATTGTGATAAATTTGGTGTCAATTATATATATATATATATAAGTAGTGTAGTCATGATCATGCAACACACACACCTGGAAAATGTAACACAAAATACACATATAATCATACATGTTAGGTCATCATATGACAACCAAGACACCATAGAACATGAACCTACCTACATCATATCCATGATGAAAGGAAGATGGTATCCTCATACTAAAACTTGACTCATACACAAATTCTCTAGATAGGGTGTCAAATAATACCTCAACACGTCGTTAATTTTGTAGGGTATGGTTTCATGTCAATTCCTTCACACTACCTGAAGGTTCAAGGTAGTGTACCCTCAATTCCCAATTACCTTGGCCAACCCTTCTCACACAATAGAGGCCAAGGATCCCATCTAGAGACACATTTTATCACTCTTGTTTTCCAAAAATTACCACACATCTAGGAACCCATCTCACTCATGGAGGTCCTATCAACGCCTTCTCACTCAAGGAGGGGAAAATCATCAAGATCAAAACCCCCACACTGAGATCTATTTACAATCACAAGTATATTATGAGGAACACATGGGAAGTAAAAAATAGTGCACACAAACCATATCAAAAACTTATAAATATCATTATCAAGTGTTAGAATCTTCATACCTAGCTCTTAAAAACTCCACATACATCTATACTTAGAGGATAACGTACTATACCACCACATTCCCAACCGCATAAAATTTTAATCAATTAAACATTATCATACTATATATAAGGATTTCCACTGGGGACCTTTAGATCCTTTTAAAACCTATAAGGGGTTAATCACATCACCTCAACCCAACTAAGGCTCTGATACCAAGAAAAAACATCCTCATACACCACACAGAGTCATTTATCAACATACAAAAAACATCACATAAGGCATACATGGAAATGGGTCATATAAAAATGAACACAGGATTTATAAAACAAGGAATTACTCATGTGATTTCAAACATACCAAAACAACTCAACCAATACCTAATGAATTTACTTTTAAAGTTAAAAAAATTTATTTTTAAAAATAATTTAAAAAAGGAACCACATACCATATTAATCACACAAGGACGTTGGAAAAAACATCATTAAAAAATTTATCCAAAAAATCCACTATATTATTGAAATACCATTTCAAAACATATTAATAAAATCACCCATTTTTGTTTAAAATTCCTACTCAAGTAAAAAACATTTTTAAATGAAATTTTAAAAGTAATCCTCTCTATCTTTGAAAAAGAACTAAATCCCCTAATAAAAACATAAAGTTGGATTTTGATACTATTTATACTTGGGTTCCACCATTGAACTATGTATCAATATATATGGTCCATGTTGACTATCTGGTCAATGCAAGCCCATCCTAATATATGAGAAAGATCACATGGTTCATGCAACATGAAAAAGATAGTAATAATAATAATAATGGAACAAAAACGTAAAATATATAATTAAATAATATACATAATAAATTCAGGGCCACCCATTTTAAACAATGATCATAATTACATCCCAATATCACATTGAAAACCATTAAGTCTACAATCACATATCTCACCAATAAACACCAGAAAATTAATAAACTAAAATTTTAAAACTAAAATACCAAATTGTAATAAATCGATTCCAAATTACTGGGCAGCCTCATGGTGCTAAAACCTTGATCAACATGGGGTGGTTCCATCCTAACACACACCCGGGCCTAATACATAAAAAATCCCAAATTATATAATAGAATTGATGGTCAATTTTACCTAAATTATCAAAAAAAAATCTAATTAAATCTACAGGTTAATATAACTGATGGTGAATGATGAATAGTGGCTTGAAAACCTCCTCCTGGGACCTTCTCTATAAGGCACACACAAAAGCCCCCTCCATTGGGATAATTTCACCATGCCATTGTGAAATTTACTCTATAAAACCCTAACAAGGTGAACTGAAATAAGAGAGAGACAAGGGGGAAGAATTGGGAAGTGAAGATAAGAAACGTTACCTTGAATCGGCTTGATGAACCACTCCCAAATGAACCTGATCAAAGGAGGACCAAAGGAAGGAAAAGGGGGATACTATCACGACCCGTCCTCGGGGCCCATGCCGTGACAACCCCAAGCCCGCCTTCTATAGGTTAGGGGCTGGCGACTAGCACCAAGGAATAATTCCCGATAAAAAGGGAAGTCATTTCCTTTTCAAAGTAAACAAACACCATAGAGAAAGCAAGCAGAAGAAGTAAACACTAAGTAAAACTGGGTACAACAGTAAGTGAGGAAAAGTAAGTGGGCCAGAATACAAACCCAAATTGAAAGTAAAGTACAATTGAAAAGAGAGTACAACAACTGAAAAGTAAAGCCACAGCCTCGAACCATCCACTGGAAGTCCCACCTGAAGGGTGGGTACAGATAGCTTCCATATCTCCTCTGGTCCAGCCGTCCACTCCAAGTACGCCCCGCCCAGTGGTCCACCTCCGGGAACCGACTTGCTCCTCGACCCTCTACCATGATCAGTGTTGTTCATCGTCTACAACCAACACAACGTAGTGCGGGCATAACCCATGTAGGGGTGAGTATAAGCTACTCAGTAGAGACCCCGAGACCCCCAAAGGTCTCCCATAATCCACAAAGGATAATCCAAAAAGGAAAGATACAATCACGACGTAACATCCGACACTGCTTAGGTACATGCCCATACATATACCTAAGTCATCAATTCCTATTCAGCTCCAACATCCGAGCCCAAGTACAACCTAGTCCACACAGGAAAACGTAACCCGTTCCACATAGGAAATCACAACCCAATACACACAGGAAAGCATAAAGTAATCCACACAGGATATCAAGTCAATCTTATCTAAGATAAAGATTGAAAGTCAAGATTCAGCTCACACAGGTATACTTCTTCGTAAGACAATAGAGATGATCAGATGTAGTCACTGATTTATCTAAGCTATCGAACCCACACCGGATCGATAGGTAACTAACCCCCGCAATGACCCATACATGATCGATAGGTAACTAACCCCTGCAATGACCTACACAGGATCAGACCCACACATGATCTATAGGGGCTGGCCCACATAGGACAGCTGAGCGCTAACCCACACAGGATTTGACCCACACAGGATCGGTAGCACTGATCCACGTAGGATCGCTAATTGTTGTAGTCGTCGCCATCGAATCCACGGAGGTTTTCTGTATAGTCGTCATCGTCGTCGCAGGCGCAGCCAGCTCTAGGATTTCCGCACATAGCAAGCTCGTTCGGGAGGGTCCACCCCACGATTCGAAGGGCTGATACATCAACATACACATAGTCCGGAGTTGATGTATCCAAAAGTTCCATATCGTCAACAGGAACTCAACGTCACAGACGGCGCGTCAATTGGATGCTTGGTCAGAGAGTTATTGGCTTTATCATCCCAGGGGCCCGGTTGGTTTTAAAGTCAAAACCAACCCAACCTTACTCCATCTGCATCCAAACCTCGAGCGTAGTAAGCTAAAAGGTCCTTCTAACTTAGAGGAATCCAACAAAGTCAACGACACGTCAATCGGACGTCCGGAGCTCAAGTTATAAGCGTTTCCTCTCCGAGGGCCCGGTTGGTTTCATGTACGAACCAACCCGACCGAACCTAAAGTACTCTGACACCTTGAATGTAATATATCAAAACGACCATCTCGTTCCAAGGATCACATCGCCACTGACGGTGCATCGATCGGAGGTCCGAAACCCATGTTATGAGCAACAGACTGAAACAACCCGGTAATAGGGGGTTTAGGTCCGGTCCGACCCGGCCCGATACCCTCTGGTTCGGCCCGAACCGGGTCGACCCATCCCAGATCCGGGTCCGGCTTGATTGGGTGCGGCCTGGCCTGGCTGGCGGGCTCGTCCCGGCTGGCGCGGCCCGGCCCGGCCTGGGCGCGGCCCGACGCGTTGGCGCCAGCCAGGTGGCTCGGCCATTTTGGCCGAGCGGACAGGGGTGCGGGGGGGCACGTTGTAGCCCGCCCGTTTGTAATCCTCGGACCCTATGTGGGGGGCCGCTCATGTCCGGCCAGCCGGGTGTTACGAACCCCCAGCTCTTCCTCTGACCGGCCGGCCCGCTCTGGCCGGCAGGCTGTTGTCGCCACGGGACCGACAAGCGCTGGTCCCCTTGCTCGGACACTAGCGGCCCGGAACCGGTCGCCGGTTCCCCTACTCCATCAAGGCCTAATCCGTGGCCTTGGACCATCCAACGCAATGCAACGCGATGGCGCCACGCCCCTCCACCGTGGCCCCGCTCTGGCCGCGGTGCCTTCGGGGTTCTCCGGCGCGGCGCGACGGCGCCGCATTCTTATTCGATTCAAAGGTGGGGCGCGACGGTGCCGCACATACCTTGCCGCATGACCCCGCGCAGTGCGACGGCACCACGCCATCCTCGTCCTATTCCTCCACAAGGTAGACATGATAAAAAGGGGAGGAGGGTCAGCCATGTTTGTGCGGTCTGACCCCCTCCCGTTAACTGGTAACAAGCAGTCCAATAGTTTGAGGAAAGATGATGGAAGAAATTAACAAAAAGAAACGCATGAATCCCCTACCTCGTCGAATTCATTGAGCAAGGGTTCATCGCTAAAATAACCATCGTGGAAGAAGACATCGCGGAAGGAGAGAGTCGCATCATGGGGAAATGATTCGTCGGCGTCACGTCATCGATATCCGTGGAATCCGACATTCTTTGCGTTCTTCACATTCTTCGTCGAAGAAGAAGAAGTTCTTCAAGATCCTCAACATTTCTCCAAATCCTCCCAATGCAACAAGCTCCAACCAAAATAAAATAAGTCCTTTACTTATTTTATTAACATAACTTAAGCATTTGAAATTCAAAATATGAATTAATCCACTCAATTAGTTAACTCAACATGAATTATTAAATGGAGGGTTATGGAAGGTTAGGGAAGATGAAGGGGTGGGGTTAGTGTGGGCCCCACCACTCTCATAACCTCCCATGGGAAGTTGGTTGGTTACACTAACTTCAACTCAATGGACAAACCACTTAAAAGAAATAAAAATTGTAACTCAATTTTTATTTTAACTTCCACAAATTTTTAACAACTCCTCCCATGAAAAAGAAACTCCGGAAAAGGTGTTCATAAGAAAATACTGGCGCTGCGAATTCATCGGTTCCCTCAAAATTCAATTTTGAGCACCGGTTCAAAAGTTAGAAAAACCCGCTCATTCGTTCACTGAACGTACCCGAGCTAAACTTCTGATAGAAATTCTGGGCACACCGGGCCTCAGAATCAAGTGCCGTCAGAAACCGCATTTTTCTAAAATCCCAAAAAAAAATAATAAAAAATTTCCCTTGAATTTTAAGGGTCTTTACATTACTCCCACCTCAGGGCTTTACGTCCCCGTAAAGATACATCAAAAACTAGGGGAACAACTGTGGGTACTGTGCACGCATCTGAGCCTCCCGCCTCCATGTGCACTCCTAGAGGTTCCCGTGCTGCCATCTGATGTGCACTAGAGGAATCGACCATCCATGAAGGTCCCACTCCTGTCGATCCTCGATCTCCACTGGGACCTCTACAAAAGTCTCCCCATCATCAATGTCCATCTTCCCATGGTCAATGATATGTGTCGGATCGTGCACATATCTTCTCAGCCAGGATATGTGGAAAACGTCGTGCACCCGGTGCAACTGAGGCAGTAGAGCTAGGCGATAAGACACCTCGCCAATCCTACTGAGTACCTGGAATGGTTCGATAAAGCGTGGAGACAACTTTCCGCCTCTCCCAAATCTCTATATTCCACGTCGAGGTGAGACTCGCAAGAAGACGTGGTCGCCATCCTCGAACTCTAGTGGCCTCCGCCTCCTATCATCATAAGACTTCTGCCGGTTCTGAGATGTCCTCATCAGCTCCTGGATGACCTGGACCTTCTCTGTCGTGGCCTGGACCATATTCGGTCCCACAAGTACTGACTCCCCAGGGTCTATCCAGCACAAAGGTGACCTGCAAGGTCGGCCGTACAATGCCTCGTAATGTGCCATCCCGATGGTGAGTGGTAGCTGTTATTGTACGCAAACTCCACCAAGGGTAGGTGGTCCTCCCAACTGCGACCAATGTCGAAGACACATGTGCGAAGCATGTCCTCAAGAGTCTGAATGGTCCTCTCCATCTGACCATCTGTCTGAGGGTGAAAGGTGGTGCTCAGGTGTAGCTATGTCCCGAATGCCTCATGCAACCCCTTCCAAAGCCGGGAAGTAAAGCGAGCATCTCGATCGGAGACGATGGATGTTGGAACACCATGAATCCGTACAATATTTTGAACGTAGAGACGTCACAATCTCTCCACTGAGCCCTGCTCTCTGATGGGTAAGAAGTAAGCCGACTTGGTGAGTCGGTCGACAATCACCCAAATGGAGTCGTGACCTATGGATGTGCGTGGAAGTCCAGTCACGAAGTCCATAGATAAGTCGTCCCATTTCCACTTCGGGACCTCCAAGGGCTGTACCAAGCCTGCTGGTACCTGGTTCTATGCCTTCACCAGTTGGCAGGTGACACATCGAGAAACAAACTCTACTATAGAAATAGACTGCAAATCGATCGCCCGTCAGATAGTGTCGCCACATCTTCAGAGAAAAGACCACTGCTGCTAACTCCAGGTCTTGGATAGCGTAGTTCTTCTCATGATGCCTCAACTGACGTGATCCAAAGGGGATCACAGACCACTCTTGCATCAGGACACATCCGAGTCTGGTCCCTGATGCATCGCAGTATACTACATATCCAACTCCCTCCTCCGGAAACCTCAAGATAGGCACACTGTTCAATCTCTGTCTCAGCTCCTGGAAGCTCTGCTAACATCTATCTGACCACATGAAGGTTTTCCCCTTTCTCCTTAATGTTCTGAAAAGCTGCAAAGATTTCTCCTTTTCCGAAAAGGGAAATCTGGTCTCATCTCCTGGATGAACCATGTTCCTTTCCTAATACAGTCTGTCCCGTCATGATTAGTTAATTCATGCCATAGATGACGTCATAAGGCCTCAACACTGCTACCAACAGATCCAACCGTTACTCTCGCCTCCAAGGGTTGAGTCACACTGTCGGCATCAGTGTGTGGTCAGTGGGTCTCTTCTAGTAGGAATCTCATAAGTGAGGGTCAATTCAACAGTTTTTAACCGGTATCTCTTAGTATTAACATAAAAAAGACAAGAAAGAAAATGTCACCAATGCAAGTGTCTTTTATAACATCAACTCAAAGTACAAGGACACAAGGCAACACAAACAAATAATATAGAGGAAATATGGTCAAGGGCCTCTATTCTTGGAGCTAGTCCTGCACTTTTCCACCCACTTCCGGAGCTCCATGATCGAAAGCTTCAGCTTCCCGAAGCTATGCTCTCCCCTGTGGTTAGGGTGGAACTCCTGGTGGTGGTGGTGGTGGTAGAGCCTCAAAACATCTTCCACAGCCTGCCACTCGAACAGCTCCTCGACCTCGTCTGCCTGCTCCCTGTGGACCGCCACGGATGAACCTCTGCCTCTCCCTAGGTGGTTCCTCAACCTTCTTCTACCACTATGCATGGCGGGTCGGGAATCCATGAGCCAAGTGGCCCTGCCCGCCGCATGAATAGCACTGTCTTCCACCCATAAGATTGGCTCTACTACGTGTGCCCCGCACCTCCGAGCCAGTATCCTATGGTCGTCCGCCCGATGGTCTAGTCCAGTTTGACCTCTGCGACATCTGTCTACTGTCGGCTGCAGAAGAATCCGCTATGTGCCGCCCTGCGGTAGGTCTCACTACTGGTGTAGGCTCATCAAGAAAGCTCTCAAGGATAAGGGCTCTCTCCAGTACCCCTGCCTGTGTCGAAAAGCTGAGGGATATCAGCGATGCCCTGATCTTATGCCTCAATCCCTGCTCAAAGGTCTGGGCCCAGAAGAATTGGTCTCATACCATGTTCGTCGAATAGCGCGAGAGGTCTGTAAATCTCGACGAGTTCTGGGCGACCGTCAAGCTGCCCTGCCGCAGCTGAAGAAGCTCTTGGATGTGCACCGCATAGAGGGTGGCTGGGACAAACTCCGAGAAGAAGAGACTATCAAAGTCCGTACAGAGAAGAGATGCCTCGGCGTGCACCTAGAGCATTAAGCTCCACCATCTGCCTGCTGCCGCGTGCAGTAGGCTCACTACGAGTATCACCATGAGGTCTGCTGGTGTCCTCACTAACCTGAAAACCCGAAAAACTGCCTCCAGCCAATCCTCGGCTGCCTGAGGGTTCGTCTCCCCATGGAACCTGGGCGGTCACTGACACTAAAACTCATGCAGTGCCCTAAGGCAACGTGCATCGTCAGTGGCTGGGGCTAGTAGCATCGGTGGCTTCAGCGGGTAGAGGTACCGCTGGTGCCTCTACTGTCAAAGGGCCCTGTACCGAGGCCTCGTTGCTCTGTGGGTTGTCGTCACACACAACACTCGGAACCCTACCTGGCTTCCATCATGGGGCCATCCTATAAAGAAACAGGTGTTCCACGGTCAAACAGTATACCTGGTGAGCTGACACAATGTAATCACAAATAAAACTTGAAACACACATGCAATCAATGTTTTCGTGCATTAAGTTGGAAATCAGAAGTCAGGGTCTTGGTTTACGGATACGTCGGCCGCCACACCAACACTGGACTCCCTGGACTGATAACCACACTCAATACTCTTAACACTATTGATTCACATAGAAAAAGATCAGAGTCCTGGGTTCTGCGGTAGAACCGAACTCCTTTGATACCAATTTGTCATGAACCGTCCTCGGGGCCCATGTCGTGACTACCCCAAGCCCGCCTTCCATAGGCCAGGGGCTGGGGACAAGCACCAAGGTGTAATTACCGATAAAAAGGGAAAGCATTTCCATTAAAAAGTAAACAAACACCACAGAGCAAGAAAGAAGAAGAAGTAAACACTAAGTAAAACTGGCTACAACAGTATGTGTGGAAAAGTAAGTGGGCCAGAATACAAACCCAAACTGAAAGTAATGTACAACTGAAAAGAGAGTACAGCAACTGAAACGTAAAGCCGCAGTTTCGAGCCGTCCACTGGAAGTCCCACCTGAAGGGTGGGTACAGATAGCCTCCACAGCTCCTCGGGTCCAGCCGTCCGCTCCGAGTATGCCCCGCCCAGTGGTCTACCTCCGGGTACTGACCAGCTCCTCGAGCCTCTACCACGATCAGCACTGTTCGTCGTCTTCAACCAACACAACGTAGTGCGGGCATAGCCCATGAAGGGGTGAGTATAAGCTACTCAATAGGGACCCCAATACCCCCGAAGGTCTCCTAGAATCCACAAAGGATAATCCACAAAGGAAAGATACAATCACGAAGTAACATCCAAAACTACTTAGGTATATGCCCATACATATACCTAAGTCGTCAATTCCAGTTCAGCTCCAACATCTGAGCCCAAGTACAACCCAGTCCACATAGGAAAACGTAACCCGTTCCACATAGGAAATCACAACCCAATCCACACAGGAAAGCACAACGTAATCCACACAGGATATCAAGTAAATCTTATCGTAGATATATATTGAAAGTCAAGATTAAGCTCACACAGGTATACTTCTTCGTAATACGATAGAGATGATCAGATGTAGTCACTAATTCATCTAAGTCGCTGGACCCACACAAGATCGATAGGTAACTAACCCCCGCAATGACCCACATAGGATCGATAGGTAACTAACCGCCGCAATGAACCACACAGGATCAGACCCACACAAGATCTGTAGGTGATGGCCCACACAGGACCGCTGAGCGCTGAACCACACAGGATCTGACCCACACATGATCGGTAGCACTGATCCACTTAGGATCGCTGAGTGTTGTAGTCATCGCCGTCGAATCCACAGAGGATTTCTATACAGTCGTCATCGTCGTCACAGTCGCAGCCAACTTTAGGGTTCCCGCACACAACAAGCTCATTTGGGAGGGTCCACTCCATGTGCCGAAGGGCTGATACATCAACTGACACATATTCCAAAGTTGATGTATCCAAAAGTTCCGTATCATCAACAGGAACTCAACGTCACAGACGGTGTGTCAATCGGACGCCCGGTCTAAGAGTTATTGGCTTTTTCGTCCCAGGGGCCCGGTTGGTTTTTAAGTGAAAACCAACCCGGCCATACTCCATCTATGTCCAAACCTCGAGTGGAGTAAGTCAAAAGGTCTGTATCACTTAGAGAAATCCAACAAAGTCGACGGCACGTCAATCGGACGTCCGGAGCTCAAGTTATAAGTGTTTCCGCTCCGAGGGCCCGGTTGGTTTCGTGTACGAACCAACCCAGTCGAACCCAAAGTACTCCAAAACCTTGAGTTTAATATATCAAAATGACCATCTCGTTCCAAGGAACGCATTACCGCTGATGGTGTGTCGATCGGAGGTCCGCAGCCCAAGTTATGAGCAACAGACCAAAACTGTCCAGTAAAAGGGGGTTCGAGTCCGGTTTGACCCAGCCCGATACCCTCTGGGTCGGCCCGCTTGGGCACGGCTCGGCCCGGCCGGCGCGGCCTGGCGGACTGCCCTGGGCAGCCGGCCCAGCGCGCTGGCGCCCACCCGGTGGCTCGGCCGTTTCAGCTGAGCGGACAGGGGTGCGGGGGGGGGGGGGGGGGGGGGTGCTTCCCCCCGACCGTTTGTAATTCGTGGCCCCCATGTGGGGGGCCGCTCATGTTCGGCCAGCCGGGGGTTACAAAACCCCGGCTCTTCCTCTGGCTGGCCGGCCCGCTCCGGCCGGCCGGTTGTTGCCGCCATGGGACCGGCAAGGGCCGGTCCCCCTGCTCCGACGCCGGTGGCCCAGAACCGGCCACTGATTCCCCTGCTACGCCACGGCCTTGAACCATCCGTCGCGGCGTGACGATGCCGCGTTCTTGTTCGATTCAAAGGCACGGTGCGACGGCGCCGCGCATACCTTGCCGCATGACCCCCCGCGGTGTGACGACACCGCACGATCCTCATTCCATTCCACCACAAGGTAGAGAAGATAAAAAGGGGAGGAGGGTTGGCCATGTTTGTACAGTCCGACCCCCTCCCGTTAACTGGTAACAAGCGGTCCAATAGTTCGAGGAAAGATGACAGAAGAAATTCACGAAAAGAAACGCATGAATCCCCTACCTCTTCAAATTTGTTGAGCGAGGGTTTGTCACGGAAATAACCTTCGCGGAAGAAGACGTCGCGGAAGGAGAGAGTCGCGTCGCGGGGAAATGATTCGTCGGTGTCGCGTTGTCGATCTCCGAGGAATCCGGTGTTCTTCGCTTTCTTCGCATTCTTCGCTTTCTTCTTCAAAGAAGAAGAAGTTCTTCAAGCTCCTTAACTTTTCTCCAAATCCTCCCAATGAAACAAGATCCAAACAAAATAAAATAAGTCCTTTAATTATTTTTTAACATAACTTAAGCATTTGAAATTCAAAAGTTGAATTAATACACTCAATTAATTAACTCAACATGACTTATTAAATAGAGGGTTATGGAAGGTTAGGGAAGATGATGGGGTGGGATTCGTGTTGTCCCCACCACTCTCATAACCTCCCATGGGAAGTTGGGTGGTTACCCCAACTTCCACTCAATGGATAAACCACTTAAAAGAAATAAAAATTGTTACTCAATTTTTATTTTAACTTCCACAAATTTTTAACAACTCCTCCCGTGAAAACGCAACTCCGGAAAAAGTGTTCCTAAGAAAATACCGACACTACGAATTCATCGGTGCCCTGGGAATTCGATTCCGAGCACCGATTCAAAAGTCAGAAAAACCCTCTCATTCGTTCACTGAACGTACCCGAGCTAAACTTCGGATAGAAATTCCAGGAACACCGGGCCTTGGAATCAAGTGCCTTCAGAATCCGCATTCTTGTAAAATCACAAATAAAATTAAGAAAAAATTTCCATTGAATTTTACGGGTCTTTACAGATACTAGGGGTGGATCTTCCCTCTCATTCAAGTATAAAAACCCAAGGGATCGTAAGGGGGTTCCAAATAGGAATCCTTATAAAAAACTAATGTACCCCTCTAAATAAGTTGAATAAGGGGCCCTTTGCAACATGGATATAGGGACCACAACATAAATCCCCCACATGACAGGTTTATTTCAGTGTAATCCCCTAGTTTTTAGCATAAGGGACCTCCCCCAGCCTCCAACAATGGTGTAGAGAATATCTACATCGTTCAGTTCACCTTAGGGGTAGCCCAATGGGCCTACATCTCTAGGGCCCTCCATGGAGTAGCCCCCTGGGATGGGGAATGTTTCTTCCCTTCCAACCACCCTACGACATAGCCTCCTCAACTCTAGCACATCCAATCCCTAAAAAAGAAGTTAAACCATACATACCCATTCCTCAATCCTTTGAATATCCCCCATTTTGTTGTTTTATTATATTCTTCAACCCTGGGTCACCGCGCAGCTTCCCCCTTCGTTACACCTTAGTGGTTAGTTGTAGCTAAAATTTATCTACACAGCCACCCCAACCCTTCTCCAATAATCACCTAAATACCTAAACCATCATCCAAGTCCCATAAAAAAAATCCAAAACCATCTTCTTGAGATTTAAAAACACTAAAATCTTTGATACAAGTATCTATTCATGAAACACCCCTACTCTAGGACCACACATTCAAATTCCATATAAATAGCACAATTTGTAAAGACGTGGATTGTTACAAAACCCTCAGATTGTCTTGATACTTTTGGAAAGTTATTTATGATTAATTTTTTATGTGTAGGAATTAATTACACATTAATATGACACATGGTGTGGTAGGATTGATAGAATGTTCATAATTTTAGTTTATAAGATTCATTTTAGTCTAAGATTCACGTCACATACTCAAAACTAAATGAACACACTAGAATTTTCATGATAATTTCATTATTAATTTGTGGTGTTTAGGAATATAATGCATTTTAATATGACACATGGTGTGTCTGTTATGACTAGAAGTGTGTGTTTTCATTTAAAAGTGGCATATTAGTAACAAACATGAATCACATACTCAAAACCAAGAAACTTTTCTTATATTTCCTTAGAACTTTTGGAAAATGATATGTTATTAATTTTTTATGTTTAGTAATCAACTACACATCAATATGATGCATAGTGTGGATGATATGACTAAAATTGAATGTTTTAACTTTAATGTGACATTTTATTTCAAAACACGTGTTATATACAAAAAATTTAGCAAACACACTTGGATCATATTGATATTTGAGAAAAATGATTAGTGATTCATTTTTTATGTGTATAAATCAACCTCACATCAATCTGAAACATGGTGTATATGTTAATAATAAAAGTGAATGTTATCATTTAAATATGAAATTTAAGTTCAAAATGAGCATAACAAACTCAGAACTACAAAAACATTCATTTATTTTCTGATACATTAGGATTTTTTATTTTTATAAATAAACATTATATTAATATATCATTTGTTGTGTCTGGTGTGACTCAAACTCTATGTTTTTAGTATAAAAGTAACATATTAGCTCACAAAAACATGTCACATTTTTAAAAATAAGAAAAACACTAATATAGCATTTATACTTAAGTAAAATGATCTATGAATCATTTTTGACATTTTTAAATTAACCACACATTAATTTTATACATGGTGTGGACAGATTGACTAAAAGTCGACGTTTTGAGTTTAAAAGTGGAATTTTAGTCTAAAAAACACAAAACATACTCAAAACCAAGTCAACATGCTCATATTAACTTAATATTTTTGGAAAATGATCTATGATTCATTTGTGAAATGTATGAATTAACCTCTTACCAATATGACACAATGTGTTTTTAGATTGACTAAAAATTCATGTTTTCAGTTTTCAAGTGAAATTTTAGTCCACAATGTGTGTAACATACTCAAAACTATAAAAATATGATTAGTTTTTCTTGATGACTCGGAAAAAGGATATGTGATTTATTTTTTATATATAGTATTTAACTATAGGTTAATATGACACATGGTGTTGGGGTATAACTGAATGTATGTGTTTTCATTTAAAAGTGATATTTTAGATCAAAATGCACATCACATATTAAAAGCTATTTCAACACACTTGTGTTGTCTTAATAGCTTAGGAATATTATTTTTGATTTATTTTTTATGTGTGGGAATGAACCTCACATAAATCTGACACATGGTGTGGCTATTATGGAAAAATTGTGCGTTTTCATTTAAATGTGACTTTTAAGTTCAAAACTCACATAACATACTCAAAACTGAGAAATCATCTCATATTTTCAAAATAATTTAGGAAAATGATATGTGGTTCATTTGTGATGTGTATAAATTAATTTCAATTACAATATAAAGTTCATTTTTCATTTAAAAGTAACATTTAAATTTAAAATGCACAACACATTATCAAAACATAGATAATCTTAATAATTAAGGACAATGATTTGTGATTCATTTATTATGTGTAGGGATTAACCATACATAAATTCATCACACGGCGTGTCTATTATGATTGAATATAGATTTTATCATTTAAAAGTGACATTTATGATCAAAATGTGTGTTGCGTACTAAAAATAGAGAAAATATGGTATAGTTGTTTGGATACTTTAGGATAATAGTTTGTGATTATTTTTTTTGTGTGGGAATTAAGAAGTCATAAATATAACACATGGTGTTGTGTTTATGACTGAAAGTGTGTGTTTTCATTTAAAAGTAACATTTAATTTAAAATCACACATCACAAATCCAAAACCAAGAAAAAATTCTGAAATTGTATTAATGTTTTTGGATAGTGATCTATGATTTGCTTTTTATGTGTAGGAATTAACCACATTTCAATATGATACACAATGTGTCAAGTATGACTAAAATTTAATCACATACTCAAATAGAGAAATTTTTATTTTGTGTCGCATTACTCTCTAATATGTTTTATTTATTTATTATGTGGTTATTTTTATTAATGTATTATATTTTAGAATTATTATTTCCTTTTTTATTTGTTTTTATTAATACATTATTATATCATATTTTAGTTTTATTTATTTTTTTATTGTATTACTAAAATAAGCAATGTTTTTATTACGTGTACACTTTAATTTTCTTCAAAATGTGGGGGGTGTGTTTGATAATTGGTAGCGAGATTGGGCTATATTATAAGGGGCCTAAGAAAAGTTGAATATAGGAAAACCATTCTACTATAAATTGTTTTCATAGTTTTTTTTAAATTTTTAATGATTGTAATAAATTGTACATATCATTGTAATTGAGGGGTATGATTATGTTTATAATGTTTTTTTAAATTTAAATATATTTGAAATTTATTTTTTTGTCTGCTTCAATGTTTTATTCATATAATAGAACACTACTACAAAAAATGGAATTTATAAACCCTAGATTTTTCCATGATAAAATTCATATATTTTATCAGCGCTATCATTATCAGTTATGTTTAGTACTAATAATACCATTTTTTACTATTTTGTAACCCATATCTAGTGTATCGAAATAAATTGAGATATTAATATAATTACTAAATTTCAAATTGTGAACTTATAAGACCTATTTCATACAAAATCAATTCACTTATCTGTACTAAAATTTGTTAAAAATTTTTTTTATATATTTCCACTTAAATGTCTATGTATTAAAATTTTCAAATTTAATATTGAAAATAAATTTAATTAAAAAAATAAAAATTCTAATTAAATATATTTACTTAAAAAATTAGTTACAGAATTAAAATAATAAGCTACATGTGTAATAGATAATCCACTTCACTCACATCCCAACAAAAGTAATTTATTTTAACATGGTAATCACAATATATAAACATTGATCAAAATAATAAAATATGAAAATCATGTTTGTGTTATTGAAATGATCAATGTACTGATTTGAATTGTCATTGAACAAAGAAAACTCATTATCACTAATTAACAAAGTAGGGAAAATGAACCATCATCCATTCTATCTAGGAACATGAAATATCCCTGTTGAAAATATGGGATTTAAAAGCATGAAAAGATCCTATTATCATCACTTAATAGGATCTGATAATGTTGACATTGATAAAATTCAGTCACTTTTATGAGAGATAATATTAGTTATGATAAAATCCATCATCTTCAGTAGTATACTCCTATATTAACAGAACAATGAAACTTCCAAAAATAATAAATTTCAATGAATTTAAATTAAATTTACATTACAAAAAATTAAAATTAAAAATAAATTTACATTATAAGATTTTAAATAAATTACATTTCCAATGATATGTACAATTTTTTATAAACATTTTCAATTTCTATCTAACTCAAAAAAAGGAGATCAAGGGGCCCTATATTCCATTTTCCTTATAACTCCCTTTTAATATAGCCAAATTGATCTACAAGTTTTCAAACACACCACCCCTAACTCAAAAAAAATGAAGTAGACTTGTAATAAAAAAATAGTTCTTATTTTAGTAATACCATAAATAAATAAATAAAAATTAAATATTATATAATAATAAATTAATTAAAAATTAATTAAAAATAAAAAATGGATGATATAACATAATACATAAATAAAGCGGATACCATAATAAATAAATAGAATATATAATAACGTAATACGACACTTAGAGCACGTTAGCTCTATTTTGGGTATGAGACACACTAACAATAATACCATCCACATTATATGTTGGATTAATGTGAGATTAATTAAAACATGTCTCAAATTAATCATGTATCATTTTCGTTAAATATACGCATAATTTGATCATGTTTTCTTGGTTTTGAGTATGTGGTGTTTTCTGAAAATAAAAGTTACTTTTAAATGAAAATAATCACTTTTATTCATAATGGAAGAACTGCGTATAAAATTGATGTGAGAATAATTAATACATATTGAAATTGAATTATAGATCATTTTATTGAATTATAAAGATAATTTGAGTTTTTTCTTTTAGTTTTGAGTATGTGATGCATGTTTGAACTTAAATATCGCTTTTAAATGAAAATTCATACTTTCAGTCATATCAACCACATCATGTTTCGGATTGATGTGATTTCACTTATTATATATTACAAATGAATCAATGATTTTTTCTATTATGTATAAATAAAACAAAGAATGTTTGAATATTTTTTATTATGTGAAATTCATTTTGAAAAATTTCTTGGTTTTGAGTATGTAACGTGTGTTTTGAGCATAAATGTAATTTTTAAATAAAAAAGACACATGTAGTCACAACGACCACACCATAGGGCAGATTCACATACCATTTAATAATACACATCACAAATGAATCACAGGTATTTTTATTAAATTTTGAGGATAATATTTGTGATTTTTCTTAGTTTTGAGTTTATGATGTTATTTTGAAATAAAATGTATCTTTTAAAAGAAAACATGCACTTTTATTTATACTAGACACACTATGTGTTAGGCTGACATGTAGTCAATTCCAAAATATCAAAATTAAATCAATGATATTTTCCCAAAAGTATTAATACAATCCAAAAAACATTTTATCAGTTTTCCATATGTATGCACATTTTAGACCTAAATGATACTTTTAAACTAAAAATATGCACTTTTAGTCAATCAAAAATCACCATGTGTCTGATTGACACGAGGTTAATTACTACACATCAAATATGAAATAAGGAACATTTTTCTAATGTATAAATATAATAAATGCACCTTTTCTCTATTTTGAGCATGTGACACGTGTTTTAGTCTAAAATACCACTTTCAATTGAAAACATATACTTCCCATCAATTCAACCACACCATGTGAAATATTTGTGTACGGTTAAATAATACACATAAAAAATAAATCATAAATTTGTATCCTAAATTATCATGATAATATGATAATGTTTTCTTAGTTTTTACTATGTGAAGCATGTTGTGATCTAAAATGTTACTTCTATACTAAAAACACACACTTTGAGTCATATAGGACACACAATGTGTCAAATTTATATGTGGTTGATTCTGAGACATCATAGATGAATCAAGGATAATTTTCCTTGAGTATCAAGATCATCAAGAAAATTTTCCCTATTTTGAGAATTTGATACATGTTTTGAACATAAATGTAATATTTAAATGAAAACATGTACTTTCATTTATAATAGGAACACCATGCGTCAACTTGAAAATAGTATAATTCTTATACCTCAAAAATGATTCAAAAATTTTATTACCATAGTATCAAGATAATCTAATTATTTTTTTCTTTTTTTGGGGTATGTGATTTTTGTTTTTAAATTAAATGTCACTTTTAAATAAAAACTTGCAGTTTTAGTCATACTGGTCACATTGTGTGTCATATTGAAATGTGTTTGATTCCTACATGCCAAACATGAATGAAAAAATCCCTAAAGTATCATTACAATCTATGTTTTTTCTTTTCTTTTTAGTATGTGATATGTGTTTTTGAAAAAAAATATAACTATTAAAAGAAAACACACACTTTTAATCATGATAGACACACTGTGTGTCAGATAAATTTGATGTTGATTCCTACACATAAAAAATAAATAAAAAATAATTTTCAGAAATTATCAAGAAAATTTTATTTTTTAGATAATATTTGAGTGTGTGACACATGTTTTTCATTAAAATGTCATTTTTAATTAGAAAACATACAAATTTGGTCAACTCGGTCACACGATGTTTCATATTGATGTGAGGTTAATTCCTACATGTAATAAATGAATCAAGGAAAATTTAACTTAAATATAAAAAAAATATAATCTTTTTTTCATAGTTTTGACAATGTGATGCATGTTGTGCGTTAAAATATTAACTTTATACTGAAATCATACACTTTGAGTAATAGTGTCCACATCGTGTGTTTTATTTATGTGTGGTCGATTGCAAGATTTCATGAATGAATCAAGAATCATTTTATTAAATTATCAAGATAATCCGAGAATTTGTTTTCTTAGTTTTCAGTATTTGAAGTGCATTTTGAACTAAAATGACACTTTTTAATGATAATATAAACTATCAGTCATATTAGACACACCATGTGTCAAATTTAAGATAGGTCGATTCATACACATCGTAAATGCATCATGGATCATTTTCCTAAATTATCAGGACAATATGAGATCGTTGGATTTATTTTGACTATGTGGTTCATATTTTGAACTAAAATGTCAATTTTTAAATACAGACATGCACTGTTAGTCCATCCGACCATACCATGTATTATATTGAAGTGAGGATAATTCATAAACATCTCAATTTAATTATAAATATTTTTCTTAAAATTTTAAGATAATATAAGTGTATTTTATTAGTTTTGACTATGTAATATTCATTGTGAATTAGAATGTTGCTTTTATATTGAAAACATGTAATTTGAGTCACACCACCACACCTTGTGATGAATTGACACATGGTAGATTCAAAATACTCTATGTATTTTACCATACTATTTTTAGTACAATGAGATAAATCCGCATTAATATCACCATAAAATTTATAAAATGAGCCTAAATATCAAAAACAATAAACTTTTGAAATAACATGCATTCTCAATCTCACATCCATTACATTATTATAAAATCATTTTCTAAAACTACACTTCATAAATTTTGTATTATTTCAAATTTATATGGGTACATTTTGATTCTAATGTATCTCTCTATAACACCATCTTAAAATTATAAGAAAATTAACTAAATAAATATTTTATAAACCAAATCTTCATGATCTTCATAGAAAAAAAATTACAAACATGATAGGAAATAACCTCTTTATGATGTTTACAAAAATTATAACACCATTTAAGTTTCCTAATCATTCATAAAAAATATACTTCTTATTTTGAATATGTGGAATGTTGATAGTCTTGTTATCATTGAAAAAAAATAAATAAACAAATAGTTAATAAATATTTAAATGAAATTGTAATTATCTTCAAAAAATGTATATAATTTGGATTTTATTTGTAAAATTTTGAATGTATTGTGTTACAAATTTATAAGGGGCATCATGTGTGTTTTATTTGTTAGATATACTTGATTTGGATCCAAAAAATGTTACTTCGGAAGATTCAAATTGATTGTAATGTGTGTACAATGATTCTTAAATAAAAAAAGAAAAAAGTAATGAAAAATGGAAATAAAATTTATATTATTAAATTATAATGTTTTCCCCCTATATTCTAGGTATTAAGAAGTTATTTTCATCTACTATTTTTTTCAAATGTTGCGGCTACTTGGTATGATTTAACTTAAATTTCATCTTCATTCATTGTTTTTTATGTAAAAGTGACAAGGTGACTAATGTATCTAAAATTTTCATCAAATGTTTTTAAATTTTCATTGTAGTGAAATATAAGCTAATAGAAAATATTATTACTATTGAAAATATAATTTACATAGTAGATGAATAATTAGAAAATTATATTATAAAAAGTTACCTCATGTATATATTCACGACCAAGGCTCCAAGTGTTTCATGCTTTAGAATTTCACTAACATTATCAAGACCAATAATTTCAATAATGGCCTCACCATAAATTTTTTCAAAAAATTAAATATTAGAAATGTTTTTATCTCAATACATTGTATCTTCATGAACATGAAATGTCAATAAAGAGAAAAAATAGAATTGGTGGGGTATAAATACTCACAGAAGGTCTTTTGGATATATTATTTTATCCTATAGATTGTCTTGATTCAACCTTCTATTTCCCCATATTTTTCTATTTCTGTTGTAACATACTTCAATTTAGACCTTAATTCATTAATTTTTAAATTTTTTCTTATAAAATAAATATGATTTCTCATACATTTTTATCATCATATATATTTATAAGATTAAATATCAATGATAAAAAAAGTTAAAATAACAATTTCAACCATGTGAACATTGAGATCATCGAGGGTAATGGGACACATGATGATCATATCATGAGCTATCTGAATGTATACTCTAAAATGACCATTTGGATTTTGTTGTTGTGTAGAAAATCTACTTGTATAGTATACACGGTACTTTTAGAAACAATGTGATGAATGGGTTCTATTAGATGTAAATCATAATAAATTCTATCTTGTATATTTTTACCATAATAAAGGTATAAGAAGTTGTTTTATTCACATTTATATAATACTAATATTAATAAATATATTACCTTGGGTAATGTGGGCCTTTTAGGGGAATGGATAGCCTTAAAGATGAGTAGGCGTGGCTATTGATGTTGTGGTTGTTGTTATGTTGTTTCTTATCAATAATCCCTTCAATGAAACAAATCTATCACAATAGAATTACAATTATATTTCTCATTTATATCATATATAAATGTTGTATTTTTTTCATTCTCTCATTTATATCCATCTATGTATTTGTTTTCACAAATTATGCTCAAGGTGACCCTCCAAAACCCTCACCATTTGTAATTCCATATTATTACGGCACTTAAAATCCACTAAATGTAGTTATTCATAGGGTATATAAAATGGTGACTCATGTGTCTAAATGAGATAAAAAAATTAAGAAAATTAGTAGTCATTGTTATGTGATGTTGTTTTAAAGCTGTACAAATTAATAATATACCATATTTACACATTATTCCCATACATCCTATCTATTTTCATATACTAGTTGTCCCTTTCTATTTACATGATCCTCCTTCAATACCATGTGATGTGGGATGGATGTTTATTGCGATCTTGATTCATCAATATTTATATAAGAAAAGAAACATAATTATGTTTTTGTTTTCTATCAAGTAAAATTTATACTAGGGATTTAAAATACATACGATTGAAGCGTGCCCTATATGGGATTTACAGTAGGGGTAAGTTGGATTTTATGCATGCTTCATATTTTTTTAAACTTTTTTGATATTTCATAAATTAACAATTATAGATCAAAGTAATTAATAAACATAAGGTGAAATAAAATATTACTAATTATAATATATCATAAATGTTTCATACTTCTGATGGACAATGAAATCATTACAGGTTTCTTGGTTTATTATGTGTGTATATATAGTTTGTGGGTGGGGGTTTACTTTCCCCTCGCAATACTTAAGATGATGTTCCATGATAAGTTTTTGAAAGGTGATATGAGCCTTTATATTGACCATTAATATGAATTTCATCCAATAATTATCTAATATAATTATACTCTACAAGAGATAATTAAGAGTAAATCAATATTCCATTATTTTATTTTTTGGTAAAATAGAGAAATTATATCATAATGTTACCCTTATGCCTTCTAAAATTGTTACCCTTAATGTAAGAACAATGTTGTTATTGATATATACATCAATAACAACATTCATTAGAGTGTTTAGCCCAATATAACTAATGAAAATATATTTTTTGGGGTTAATAGGTTGTCCACATGCATTCCAAAGAATCTAAAATTTTATACCTTTACATCCCACCTTAATAATTTTTACTAAGACAATTGAGTTATTACAATCCTGTATTTTTTCAACCAATTTTTATTCTCCTTTTAACATTTCTATATTTTTTAATTTACAATATGTTTTTCCCCAAAATTGGTAGCTTCAGTAGGCGAAGAATCCATTATCATCACAAGTAGATAAATTGTTAATCATATATATTTTACATATTCATTGAAATCCTTTTCTTTTCTTTAATGGTTTAAGGTGTTTGTCATATCTATCAAGTATCCAAATCTGCTCCTTAAGGTCCCCTATAGAAGACAAGACACCATCTAAATTAGGACCATTGTGAAATGATTATGATGTCCCAATGAAATTGTCATCCTTAGTGGAATATTCTTTTGACCATGCTGTTTACTTAGTTAGAAATAGAGGAATTGACAATTTTTGTTATTGTAGGATATGGGGCATAAAATACTTGTATTTTTTTATTCCATTATTAATGGTTTATCCTTGAACCCTTTCTTACTAAAATTTACATTATTGAATCTCATTCCATTTATTTTAACTGTAGTCCAATAATAAACCAATTTTCATCAAATAACCAATTCTGTAAATTTGTATAATATAACTCCCATATTTTTTTGATGATTTCAAATTATAAAATATGTACATAAATTTCATTTCTACCCTAACTACCAGATATATTCATTGATTCTTTTATAAGAGTAACACCACTATTTTCATCATGTTGCGATCATTAAGTTACTCTATATAAAATGTATAAATTTTTATTAAATAACCATTATAAGATAATACAGTTAAAATTGTTCCTCTGGATAGATATTTATGTCATTATAAAATTCAATTTGGATTCACATGTAACTCCTTAATAACATGGACTCAAAACCATCATATAAACTATTAATTAAGTGTATTTGATATCCTTTTTTCAACCCTTTATGGATTCAAATGCAAAAGAATTAGTCTATGAGTATCAACATATAGTGAAATCACTTTACTATTATATAGAGAATAAAGGTGAGCCTAATCCCACTTTGTAGCAGTAATTATGACCATATCTCATTTAGAAATTCCATTACCCACACGGTTCCCATTGTGATGATATTTTTGGAGACTAGTTTTATCTACATTAGACAGGGAGTCGATATGTAATTTAACTAATTCCTTAAAAATATATCACATTGTAATACAACCATTTGACCACATTTTAATTTGTACATACCCTTTCAAAATCCCCATTTATTATTCAATGGGGTAAATCCATATATAAGGTATAATACCACATAATCATATCTATATATCTAATTTAACAACCAATTCTACCATTATATCAAACAATGATAATGGGAATAACATCTCACATTCACTTAATATGGAAACAAATTTCTTCTCGATTATTTGAATCCTTTTCAAGATTATATCTTTTATGCATATATCTTTGAAAAAATAATCCGAGATTATTTAATGTGTGTTGGAAAATTTTAAGCATGGTGTAGTATATATCAAATGACCTTAAATCTTAAATAAAAACATGAAAGTCATTTGATTTTAATCCCTTCAAATTCAAATTAGTCATCAACATCATAGTTTTTTTATTTTTTATACAACACACTATTATCTTTAAACTAATAAGGAAGTTTTTTCCACCCCCTAATGGCCCGAAGGCCTTGTTTTTTATTTATTTTAGATAATCCCCATTTTAAGGTTTGAAGGGGATCCTTACATGACCCATAGGCCCAATTCCTAAGGCCCAATACATGACGTTAAAGGCCCAAGACATGACACACTTGAAACAGCCCCTCCCCAGCATCTGCATCTTTGAAGGTTCTTAGCTCCCCACATCACATGGATGATCAGCTAGCATTGCCCCATGTAGAGCTTCATGGTGCCTGGTCTTGATGAAAGTTTTCATACTATCTCATTCTTCCAATCTGGATAGCTCTTCTTAGGTGGGTTCTATTTTTCTCTTAATCATCTTTTTGGATTTCTCCTGTGTGGTATGCCCATGCTACTTCTTGGTTTTTTTGTGGCCAGAAATCCTTATAGACTAAATTCCATTGGAGGCCCGATGTCCCTGAGAACCATAGGCCCAAACCGGTGGGCCGAAGTCCCAATTTGGATGAATAGTTATAGAATATACAGTACCAAACAATTCCTGTTATAGTAATTTCTATATTACTGTTACAGTAACATGGAAATTCACTCCCACCTGAATTTGATCTTGGTACTTTGGGATGCCAAGAAGGAGACCCTGCCACTCGGGTACAGACTTGTTGAAACACCAATAAGGATGTTGAAAAACTGAAATGTGTCTTGATTATAAATATAATAAGCTATTGGTGAAAGAAAATTCCACTTAAAACCCTTCACTAGAACCAACTCTTCCATTATCCCCATATCAATCATGTCCAACTTAGCCATAATTCCACATTTGTTTCCAAGTTCATTTAGTAAGATGATGATGACACTATCATGTACATTTTTTTTCAATGTCCATGACATCAAAAAAAATTTGATATATAAATAATTCCAATATGGTAATTTAAATTAAAACTAACCACTTTTTTCAATGCAATTTTGTATGGTTCTTTGAAAAGGTTTTACCAAAAATAATGACAATGTCATTTTATTTATTAAACAATTCGTCACCTATTAATAGAGACGGTGTTGTACCTTATTTTTAATTCCTATTGAATTATTTTTTATTAGAATTGTATTTATTTCATCTAGGTAAAAAATTTTGATGTCTTAAAAATAATATATTTTGGGAATGTTTCAACATAACCGAGTGTGTACCTTCATCGTAAACAGGGCACCCTAACATTCCTATAATGCTATATCCTAACAAATTTCAATAACCAGAAAATTTATTTATCATCCTGAAAAACATGAATCTTAACATGAAATTTTAATTTCTATGAGAATTGTATAATGTATCCCATGAATTCGACATAAATTTAAGATCTTCAATCAATAAATCCAAATAAACATCAATATCAATACTAGGTTGAGATGGTCCTAATATAAGCGAAGACAACACAGTGTATTTACACTTCATGCTTAACCATGGTGGAATTTTATAATTTACCAACATAACTATCCATGTACAGTGAGTGATAAATTGTATATGCAAAGAATTCATTCCATCTATAGATCGCCCAAGATGATTCTTTTTTGGGTTTTCAAATTCAGGATAATCATGATAAATTTTCCTCTATAGAGGAGGGCCAAAAGGGTGGTGAAGTTTCCCATATTGAATTCTTGTATATTTGTGACACAATAATTTCCATGAATTCTCCTCACTTAAATATAGATGTTTAAACCTTATAATGATTTGAAATTATCATATTACTTTTGATGGACTTTATTCATCTTTCTTGTATCGAATCCCGCCACACATAGGGAATTTTTAACATGATTCATGATCCTTTTGAAATAATATCAAATAACTTTGACTGACATGAATAATTTTAGAGATCATATCCTTTGAATAGATAATTAATTTAGCATCATATGTTTGACAGGGAAGCTCATTGTCTTCTAGTAACATATCATTCAAGAGTGAAAGTAGTTTTCTATTATCAATGTCACTTTATGTATTTTCATCTTTAAAATTATATATCTTCAATTAAACTAATAATATTGTATATTTAATACAATAAGCACACAATTACAAATTTTCAAAGCTCTTTAACTTCTCAAATATCTTTGGGAAATTGTGAAGGCCATATTTAAATGTCATTTTCATTTCCCCAATATGATCCCCATCTTTGTTTATAGTTTTAATCATATCATATGATCCATAAAACATAGTGTTATCCCAATCAATAGATACATTCAATTATTCATTATATTTAGTTAAAAATTTATAACTTTTATCTATTTCATGACAAATCAAGTGTTCTTCCAAGTCATTTGGTCAAATCCTTCATGAATAAAAAATATAGAACATGGAAAAATGATTTCAGAATGGTCATTTCCATGAACTATTTCAAACATGATGAGCTCTTTAGTCCCATCTTCATACTTCCTTTTTATTGAAGTTCAATCCAACCATTTTTATCCATATTCATCATTTTTTTACAATATTCACTTGTAATAAAAAAAATACACATAATTTGTGCAAATAATGTATCATTTTTTATATGCATAAATTACATAAAGTAAGATTAAAAAAATATAATTATAAATTATAATACATAAATATATAAAGTATATAAAATAATAGGTATAAATTAAATGTTATATAATAAATTGAAAATTTATACATATAATAAAATTGGTATATATAAATATAATTTCAAATAATATGTATATAAATTAATATGTAAAACATATATTTGTGCATAAATATATAAAAATGTGTGTGTCTGACCATATTTTTTTTACATATATAAAGCCTATGTTTTATAATACAGTGAAAAATATCATGGTATGATTTCATTGTAGTGTATCGTGGTATGTATAGTCGACAAAAACTTATTAGTTTTCATGGTTTGTTTTTAAAATATTTCATTTCACTGTATATATTCTCTTTGGAATTCAATGTATGTCAAATGTGTTATTCATTTTTAATATGTTTGGTTATTTATATTTTTTTTCCTTTATTATTTATGTTTTTTTATCAAAATCATAAATTGTTTCATTCAATTAAGTGTTTTGTGAGTTTCTTAATTTTTATGGGTAATACGATAATTTAGAATAGAATTGATAATTTTTTTAGGATATGTGATTTATTCAAATAATTTAATGAAATATTATAATTAAGTAAAATTTATTGAAGTACTCAAATAAAATTTTCAATATAATCATCAAACCCCTTTACAATCATGGTTTTATTTTATTATTATATATAAAGGTATCATAAATATTATATATAAGATAATATACATATTTGAATCATGTTTTTAGTATATATAGATATAGTATATTAATATATATATATATAAATTATATTAAATATAATATAAACTAATTTTAATGTACAAATATATAAATTCATATACATAAATATACACAAACCTATATGCACACACACACACACACACACTAATATATGAATGCACACATATACAAACAGAAACATATATATATATTAATACATACAAAAATAGTTGAAACACACACATTTTTATATGGGTGTTTGTGTACACAAATATATACATATGATTGTGTGAAAAAACCAAAAATAATTAGGGGTTGAAATAAAAATATTTTCTATATATAAATTTATATCAACACACACATAAATAGATTTACATATATAAAGAATTAGGGATGAATGGATTTATAGAAAAATGGGAGAACAATAAAAAACCTGAAAATATCATGCAAGATTGGTTGAGAAATCCTTAAAAAAGTTATGAATAGTATACCATTGGTTTTGAGGGTCGATTCATCCAAAAAGATCGACAAAGTTGGTGGAAAAGTTTAGGTTCTTCAAAATCTTGAACAACGAGGGAGGAGAACAAAGTAGTTAGAGTGATTTTAAAAGGTGAGAAGGGGTGATATAAGCACTAACAAAAAAAGATCTAATAAAAGTATCATTTATTAGGGCTATAATGATAAGTGGAGATAAAGAATGATTTTATGAGTGCTCAATTTAGTGCTGATAAAAGCATGGATTTGTAGACATTACAGAAGCATTGATAAAGAATGATTTTATCAGCACTGATAAAGGCATGGTTGATCAACACTAATATGTAAGTATTTTTCCTTTAAAAAATTAAGACATAACAATTGAATTTTAAATATTAAAAATTACATTTAAAAAATAAAATAAATCACTAATTATATAAAATTGAATATTAAGAATTACAAAATTACTTCATAATAAAAAATTATAAATATTTAAAAAATGTGTAAAATACAAAATAAACTTAAAAATTAATAGATAATTGTTATTATATAAATTAAAAGAATATTAAAAATGAATAAATATTAAAAATTACATTTTAATTGAAAATATTTAAGATAAATTACTTATTAAAAATGAAAAAAAATTATTGAATAAAGATTTAAATACAAACATATTAAAAGAAATATTAATAAATATTAAAAATTAAAAAATATTAATTATTTAAATAAAAAAGATATTAAAAATAAAAAAATTATAAATATAAAATTTATAAATAAATAGTATAAAAGAATAAATTAAATAATATTAAATGAATAGATATTAAAAGTAATAAATACTAATAATTTAATGAATATTAAAAATGAAAAAAATGAAAAAAAACTGAATAAAAGGAAAAATTATTAAAAAATGAATAAATGATATTAATTATGTAAATTATAAAAATAATAAAAATGAATGTTTATTAAAATAAAAATGAAAAAAATATATATTACAAATACATTTATGTATAAAATATTTATAGTAAATTAAAAATTATATAAAATTATATAATATTAATAATATATATTAATAATAACTATATTTAAATATTTTTTATTGGTGAACTCAACACATGAGAATATATATACAACTATTTATAATGGATATAATATAATTTTATCCTAATTTCTATATATCAAGACCACTTGAACCATGGGTTTTAGCCCTTTTTCCCAAAAATTATTGAAAATAAAATGAAAAAAAGTATAAGGGAAAATGGGATATAATGGAAAATGATATCCACTAACACAAAATAAAAGCACAAAATTAACTTATAGAAATGACCATAACCTCTACCTCTCAGTTGAAGTCCCCTCTTATTGGTTTTGGGTTGTCTCCATTTATCATCACCCACTCGATAATCAATATTATCTCCTGGTGGGGTGGGATCCTCTAAGGGTAAAGGGTATTGTTCTCCAGTTGTGCTTGAGCCTTCAGATGAGTTTCCTTCAACTCTGGTGAAATTATCATTACCAAATTATTCACGGAATACTTCTTTTCTATTATATCTATTTAATATATTTATAAATATAAAGAAATTATTTCTTGAGTCTGGTGGAGTTGAGAGCCACTGCATGCTCAGCATCATGCCTTCTTTCCGGGGTTACAAGGCAGCTTGTTTCTCCCCTTCATCTATTGGTTCAGACTTATTTGAAGTTCCAAGTGAAATTTATTTCTTATCAGGGGCCATATGGAAGCCATAATTATCAATGAGGGTGTTCTTTCCCTTAGTGCCAATCAAAAATCTAGTCTCTATGAAATATTTAGAAACAACTCCTCATATATTGTTCTTTTTTTACTTTTCACTTGTCATGAACAGTCATGGAGAAATTCTTCATCCATTACTTCAGAAAAATTAACATCAAATTCAGTTTTAAAATCAAACAAGTCAACATTATTAGGCACAAATTCAGAAAAAATAGTATTGGGAGTGAGTAGTTACCAATTTTCCACTTCAGATGCAATATATGCCTAGAATTTCTTCTTGTTTGAGAACTACCTCTCCCCATCCACATCAACTTCAAAACTAATATTATGTGAAAGCTTGTGATAATACAATTCATGGTATTGAATATTTACTATGCATTTATATTCCCTTAACCCTTCAATATCAACATAGGGTCGAGTGGGATCCCTTGGTTCATGAGAGGTCTTCTCTATTGGAGAGAATATATATATAGTAAAAACATTATCAAGTGAAGTGCCCCCTTGGCATGCATCCCCACCATTATTGACCTTCATAGAGTCTTGTGGATTGAATACAAGAGGTTATTTGAATTTTAATTTCTTAAAATACTAATTATACTCGTGGCCTCTAGATGAGAAAAAGGAGCAGATTAAAGACGTTATGCAATTTGAATTATCATGTCCAATTGTCATGCACTCCAAACAGTACTGGGGGATTTTCTCATATTCAATCCACAAAAAAGTTCATCATATTCCATTGAAATAACCACTTTATCTACTAGCATTGAACTCAAATTCATCTCAACCATGAAGAGAGTGTAATGCTCTAACCTGTCCAATTCGGTATCCCTAACAATTTATATGGGGATTTTGATAACAAGGTAAATATTGTATAGAATTCATGGGTGCCAAAGAATCCTGTCTAGACCATGAAATTTGACCCACGTTTGCATGAAATAATTACAAATATTCAATATATTGAAGTTTTGAACCCACTCCCAAATGCGAAGAAAACCTTGCTTGAGAGACACTGATCCAAAACCCCACAATTTTTTTAAATCTTCTGAGGGAAAGAGAAGGTGAAAAAATTTAAAACTTAAAGAGACAGTTTTCCAATTTGAAAAATGCTATATTTTTAGCGATGTGCATACAAGTTTCCAATCCTCCATGTTTTGGAAACCTTTGGAAGGATGTGTTGAGAAACAATAGATATCTTACCTTTATCTAGCCTCTCCAAGATCGCATCAAGATCGACAATCAAGTGTGTGACATTTCCATTTCTTTGGGGACTTCCATAAATAATTTATTTGAAGAGGGAGAAAGAACGAATGGATTCATAGCACAAAGAATCATACAAGATCCCACCATGAGAAAGATTTTTTGCTCCCCATATCAACATCGACAGGTTTTCTACTATCAAATCTTTCATAGAAAAGAAAATCTTCAGGCTAAGGGATAACCGTTGAGAAAACCCATGAAGAAGAACCCTAATCACCATTGAATCATAGAGAGATATGTTTATGTATAAAAAATCTTATATTAATTAATATTAATATATAAATATTAATAAAAAATGTGTAGGCACCATGTGTACTTAGTCCAAAAAAATTATTAAAATAGAGGGGAAAAGGTGGAATTACTAAAAGGGTCTTTAGAGTTGAGTGTAAATTTCACCCATAACATCAGATTCTACTAAGGATGAAAAAACAAAGGTGCAAGAATTCAAAACATTGATATTTATTCCATAATTTCTTTCTTCAAAATTGTATCTACCACCTTCTTTTCTTCTCTTTAGACATGTGTGACAAATTTTATTTATTTTTCAATATATCTAAGACATACAAGCCATTTATGATAAAGTGTTTGTGGGACATTCCTCGATATTCTCCTTAAAATATCCGCAATGATAATTGAATCATATTCAAACCAAATAAGTATCTAATTAAATTGAACTATACATATATTTGATAACATGAATCATCACCCATAGTTCCACATCAAATGTAGATCAATTTCCCAAGTAAAAATAGAAGCATCCCTTTATAAAACATCGATATGTTTGAAAAAAACCTCCAAAACCTAAGACACCTGGTGCACCTATGGGTGAACCATCAATATTTATGTTGAACCAAATCAAAATCGGTGGGATCCATCATATATAGCTCATCATGAGGAAATTTCTTCTCCTTCCAGGTAAGCAAAGAGTGTGTAGAGTAACTAATTCAGAAACACAGTTATGTATCAAACATTTTTGGATTCTAGTGGATGCGTGAGCCTCCTTGTGAATTAGAGTGATGCCTACATGTATGGAATCTTGTTGGTTGTAAAAGATATCCCAATTCCTTGTACTTTGGATAAAAGAAACAACTACTTTAGTTTCCACATGTAATATGTTCAAAATATTCTGACCAAAGGTAGACTCATTAACATAAACCATTTGTCTAGTAAAGTTAATATCTATACACAACTAAATAGAAAATAAATCGTTTATATAACCCCATAACTTCCCCCAAATATTACATTGAACAAAAATGCGTTGGATACTTTTAAACACCTTCATGCAAAGTGAAAACTCTAAATCCTAATGCAGTCCATATTTCTGAAGTTGATCGTTAAGAGGTATAGGATTTCACTGAAGTCACCATATGTGAAGATATCTAGATAGAGCAATAAAGGGAATAATTGTATTATACATAATAAAAAAATATCAATATTAAAATTTATTAATTAAATTTTATTAGTTATATTTTCAAAAAAATATTATAAATTATTTGAATGAATAAATATTTTGAAATAAATAAAAACCTACGCTTATATTTATAAATATTAAAAATGTATTATATTTAAATAGAAAGGATTATCGATAAATTTTACTAATTAAAATACAAATATTAAATTTAGTATCAACTATATTTAAAAAAAATTCTATTATTTATTTTTTTATTTGAATTATAAATTTTAAAATTTATACATTTCATATACATATACATATACATATATATATATTATTTAATGCATATATGGAATATTTCATTAATTACATTTAAATAACATTAATTATTCATATTATATATACCTTTACAAACATATATACATTCACATACACATATAAATAAATACACATGCATGCATGCACATACTTTCACATACATGCACATACCAACATACATTCACATACATACACATGCATACACATACATAAAAATACACAGATTTATTTTTACATACATACATACACATAAATACACATACCTACATATACATATACATGTAAATAAAAAACATACACACACGTACACATACATAAACACACATGTGTTCACATAAACATACATAAACATACAAATATATACATACATTTACAAAAACATGCACAATGTGCACATACATACACAGACACACACAAACACACAAAAACATACACATACACATACTTGCACATATATTCACATATTTACGCATACATACACATACATGCATACATACACATACATACACATACACATACACATACACATACACATACGCATGAAAATACATACATGGATTCATATGTAAATACATACATGAAAAAAACATATTCATATGAATACATGTGCGTATATGAACATACACATTTATTCACATGCATAAACATATATATTATTTAATGCCCAATGGATTTCAGGTCATTAGGTTTTGAGGAGTATAAATTTTGAGTTTCTTGGTATTTAGTTATGATAAATAAGGCGGGTTATGGAAAAAAGGGTTTGATCATCCTAAAATAGAGTTTTTTGGTAGGGATTAAGGTTTTGGGGACACTTGAGGAGTTCGGGAGGGTGCTATAGGAGGGAAAAAGTAGTCGGGTTATAGGGAGGGCCTACTATAGGCCGTTAATTATATGAAGCATTTCTACATGTTGTGAGTTTTTGGGATAGGTAGTTGATCACCTAAATAATATGGTTTATGGCGTAAAATTATGGTTCACATCATGAAATGGTGATTTGGCCTTTTTTACACTACTGGAAACATGATCTTTCCCAACACTTCTATACCAACGGTTTGTAAAAACCGTTGGTATGCTACTCTTTCCCAACGGTTCATCAAAACCGTTGGGAAAGGGCCAAAAAACACACCCTTTCCCAACGGTTCACCAAAACCGTTGGGAAAGGGTGTGTTTTTTAGGCCCTTTCCCAACGGTTTTTGTGAACCGTTGGGAAAGAGTACCCTTTCCCAACGGTTAACCAAAACTGTTGGGAAAGGGTGTGTTTTTAGGCCCTTTCCCAACGGTTTTGATGAACCGTTGGGAAAAGGAAGGAAAAAATCCAGCATTCACCCATCCAAAAATACACCCACCCAAAACCTATCCCAACGGTTTTGACAACCGTTGGGATATGTTCATTGATTTTTTTCCAGATCTACTACCAGAGAACATTATATAAATAAAAAATTTAAATAATTATGATAATACATATATATATTTATGAAATTATATTTACAAAAGTGATGTTATCTTAGTGGTTAAGTCGTTCGATTATAAACGAGGGGTCCTGGGATCAAATCCCAGCAGATGTTTTATTTTTGGAATTTATATACCAACGGTTCCATTACCGTTGGTATAGATTTCATATTACCTGTACCAACGGTTTCCAAAAACGTTGGTATAGGTCTATACCAACGGTTTTTGGAAAACCGTTGGTATAGACCTATCCCAACGGCTTACTTGGCTACGGTTCTCCAAACCATTGGTATAGGCTATACCAACGGTTTGGAGGCCTATACCAACAGTTCCAAACCGTTGGTAAAGGTTAGTTTTCCAGTAGTGTTAAGGGGGTCATCCCCCTATTCTGAATAGGTTGGATGCATGCACGTGGGGGTTGTTCATCTAATATCTCCCCTCTTTATCCTCTCCTCCTATCTTGTAAATACTCATACCCTAGTAGCCCATAGTGGGTGTCTTAATCTATTACATTGGCATAAGGTATATGTAATCACATACTAGAGGAACAAATAGTATAGTAATCATGGTAAACTAAATACATATTTTAAATTAAAAATTACGTTTTAAACATAAAATAAAAAAAAGTATTTTCTTTAAGAACACCATTATTCCCCTTATTGTAACATTGCATATCAGTCATAATATTCCTATTAGAATCTAGGGGGAATATGATACATATAAAAGGGTTGAGCTCAAGTGATTAGTATGGGTATCCATATAGTGAATGTTTTCATAAATAAGCATAAATAATTATGGCAAGGTATATAATTTAAATAAATGTAATTAATCAAATAACATAAGCATAATTTGGAAGGAATGAATGTAATTAAAATAATTTCATAATAACATGAGATAAAACTAATCCATGAATAACTATACTAATCATATAATAATATGGAAATCAATAACTAATCACATAATGATGAAATTCCTAATTCAAGATATCATAAACATGTCATCAAGTCTTCGACCAAGACACTATACATAAACGGGTAATGCCTCATACAATACACAAACTAGTTTGTATTATGAGACCTACTAATGCATCAAGGGGCTATATTAGGCCCCAATCATCACTTACTAAGTCCAATTAATTCCTCATATAAAATGGGCGAAACATAAATAATGTGAACTTTAATATTGAAAAAACTATCTTACAAAATGTGAATACTTTAACAGTATACCATGAATGGTTACAAAATAACACATCCACAGTCGAACTCATCATAAAAATTTCAATAAAATGTGGTATATGGTTTCATAATAGGTCAAAATAAATTAAGTCAAAATTAAGGTAGGAAAATATTCTCATTCCACAAAAGTTATAAAAACATTCCTTAGGAATTTTTTTAGAAAATTCATATGGCACATCATTGGAAAATAAAAAAAAAGATTCCTTTCAAACCATTTTGTAAGAATTCAATCATGGGTAAAAAATAAAATTTAATCATTAGTATGATAATATTAAAAACCTTTTTTAAAATTATTTTTGGAAAACACTGACATGGAAAAGAAATATTCCCCCAGTGGAGACTTAAATAGAAAAAATTGTGATTAATGACGAGACTATGAATTAAACCCTTAAATTAGGTCCAATTTCCTTTGTATGTCTCTAAAACTCATGTATGATGGTTTAAAACATTTAATTAATTTATAAAAAACCATATTAATTTTTATGATATCATATCTGATTCTATTATATCATATTATCTCCATTTTGTTAATAATATTTTGTTATTTCCCTTGTTTCAAGTGTTAACTACTTCAATTTTATGCATGTTTCATCATATAAGTCCCAATTCTAGTTCTAGGATATAGTTATGTCATCTCCATAATGATATTAAGTTAATAGATATAATATTTAATCATTATAAAAATTATTATAATCATTACTGAATGGTGAACATGTAAAATGAATCATATCACGTCGTGGAGACAGTAGGTTTTATGTATGTACAAGTGATGGTATCATTCCATTATTAGTTAAGGGTTAAGAAAGTGGATGGTATATTATTTTTTTTTAGAATAAATATAATTTCATAATTATAAAATATATATAATATTTCCATCATTATTCCAATCCATGTAAAGTGATAACGAGAAATAACTTACATTATGGTGTGGCGATGGTAAGTCGTATGTACGCACCCATGATGCTTTCATTTTTCAAAGGATGGATAAAAGGTGTAATATGAATGTACCATAATAATAATAACATATTATAATATATATTATACCTTATTTATTACTTTATCATGTAAACAACTCATTAAGAGTATGAATAAGAATAAATTAACTTGGATGAGTCGGTAAAAACGATTACCTTTTCTTTGATGGACTTTCTTTAGATCTCATATTAATGGTTCTTGGGTTGGTCTTTTTTGAAAACCATGATCTTAAAAACATTTATAAGGTTGTTTTTAAAATAAATATTCAGGTTTTGGTTGAGTTAAAAATCTCAAAGTGGTGTAAATAAGTGATGGAGGTGGGTTTAATAATTGAGGTGAGGGGCTCATTTGGAAAATCTCAAAATATTAAATTAAGATAAATTAATTTCCAATTCCAAATGGATATAAAGTGATTTATTTCGTATATATGAAGAGTATGTCTCAAAATCAACTAATAAAATAACTTTTGGACAAGTTTAGGCCTCATTATTACCCTTATCTTTCTGATTTAACCCTTATTTAATCCATTTAACTCTTACCATGACAACATGGATTTGTAATCTTTGAGGGTCAAAATTGTTAGTATAAAATGAAAAAATAACCATAAATTAATCATGTATAAATTTATAAACCTTATATAAATCATTTGGAAGATTTTTATTTTTTGTATTAATTTTATATCATTTAATAAAATATTTTTTATTTTAATATAATATTAATGTAACGTTTGACACTATTCATTACATTGACTTTTATAAAAATAAAAAAAATGTATTTGAATTAACTCTTTTAACACATCAAAAAAAATCAAAATTTTCTATAAAATTTGTGGATAACATTAATTATCTAAAATTATATTTATTTTAATATCTTTAAAATCATTTATTTGATATTCCCATAAAATAAACAATTATTTCATCATTATTGTGTAAGCCTTTATGATTATTATTTATTACCAAAAAATTAAATATAAATCACCATGATAAATATAAAAATTTTATATTTAGAATTAATATTTATAGTTGAATATATATTCTTAATGACCACATATTAAAAATGTATTACTTATTTAAAATGTGAGTATGACATATTTGACTTTTTTTAAAATAAAATACTATAAAAGGCTTAATGTCATCCAAGTGGCTCTAAGATCTCAAAAAATCAACCAAATTATATTTTGTTTCAAAAATGACTCATCAAATAAAATTAGGACAAGTTTTGGTGTAATTATATAATATTTATAATATTATTTTTACCCTTAATTGTTCAATTTACCCTTAACCATGGTAATTAAAATTTCTTGAGTTTATTATTCATATTTTCCAAAAAAGGGACATATTTAATAAATTTTTGAATTATGATTAAAAAAATGGAATCCAATTTTCAAAATTCAATACATAAATTTTTCTAAAATTAATTTAAAAATAATCCCGTACATAGGGCATGAATGTTGGGTTTTAATGTAGAAAAATGTTCAAAATATTGAATTGTTTTTAAATACAAATACAAAATAGAAAAGATTCCAATGAACTTAGTTGAATGAAAATATGTATTATTGATGTAATGTTCCATTAACACCAATTTAAAATATAATTTAATATTATAAATTATTTATATCAAAAGTTATTTTTCAATTAAAATGTAGTATTTTTTACTATTCATCGAAAAATGAAACATATCATAAAAATACCAAAAAACAAAACAAAGTAAAATTTTATATTATTATTTAAAAGATGATGTTTATTTTATCGAGAATAATTTATAAAAGTGCCAAAATTGTATTTTAAAATAAGTTTGTCTTGTAATGACTCAGATTTTCTTGGTTTTTTAGAAAATTTCTGGGATAATTCTGAGACCGAGAACCGAGACAACATGTGATTCTGAGGTTTGGTGTGCCTGGAAAGGTCTTTGAAAAATGATAAGTTTTAAATAGAATGCATGAGATTTTTTCCTCAAAATGATCAATAACTCTTAAAGGGTTGTCCAGATCAGAAATCTGAGGGCACTGTTACATTCAAGATGGCTAGTTTACCCTAGCTGACACTTACGTTTAGTAGGCATGAGCTTCTAGTGAGAAAACCCAAAAATAGCATAATCGTAAATAAAATAATTAAATAAAAATATTTTATTTTTAAAATCCTTATAAATTATGAAAGATGAATCATATTAGAAATATGAGACCACTATTGAGCTCATGAGGTCGTGCTTTAGTTAGGCGGTGCCTAACATTGGCTGGCACAAGGAAACTATGGAAAGTAGTTTTTGGGACGTGGCCATAAATAAAATAATTAAATAAAGATTATTTTATTTATGATAACTCATAAATGGTAACTCATATTGGAAAATTGAGAGTATCATTGAGCTCCTGAGGGTGTGCATTCCTTAGGCAGGGCCTAACATCGACCGGTGCAGGTCGAAGGTAAAAGTTAATTTTCATGCATTTTAATGAAGATTAAAATAAACATAAAATCTTTATTTTATTAATAATTGCTTCATTGTGACACAATTTCATGTTGGATATTTCATTTCATAAATTAAATAATGTGACAACTCTAAAACTAAAGCACAATAAAAATGTTATTTCATAGATGAAACAGTGTAACGATGCTGCGACTCAGTGTGACAGAAATGATGAAACATGTTTCCTACTTTTAATGGATTAATTGATTACGAGTTCGTGGGAAAAAGATCCAATATTACTCAAAAACTTTTGAGGATTTGAATTTGGGAGAGATGAATGATGAATCTCCACCAACGACGGATTGAGGATTGAGGAATGACGGTCCACGATGGCGCGACTCCAATCTTCGATATCGAACAATCTAACCTGACGAATGATGAAACTCCACCAACGACGGATTGAGGATCAAGGAATAATGAGCCACGATGGCGCAACTCCAATCTTCGATATCGAACAATCTAACATCAAGGTAAGGGGTTATTTTCTATGTGATTTTCCCTTCCCCATTCCTTATTAATAAATGATGAATGCGGATTGACTCACTAACAAGTTGATCTGTGGGTTGATAATTCTTGTGGGTTTGGGAACTCTTTTGTGGGGATACAAAGATATGGGTATATAAATTAATAATTGTTCGATGTCTTCCTTTTTTATAACACAATGAATGAAGGCCACACGAACAGGGCCAACGCACGTCGCTTTGGGTGTTCCTTGTGATCTCCCCCTCCCTCGCGTTCTTCACTGACAGAACCACGTGGTCGCGTCAGACCTTTTTGAGAGGTTCTGAGCATGAACGGACTCCTAGATTAATAAAAAGACAATTTGGAGCCCACGAAAGGCAATATGAATATTCGAGGACCCTAGAAGACCCTCTGGATCGAAGAAATGACCACTGGAGAAAGTCCAGTGTCCCAAAGAATAAACCACTGGCGTGCCACAGTGGAGGAGGTCATGGCTAGGGAGCCGCATTGGAGTGGAACCACGGCGTTGCGTCATGTCGGGAGACCCGCGTCGGGCCATAGGTAGTTAACAGCACACGGACCATAGGACAGTGTGCAAGGGAGGTGGGCGACCACCTACCAGTCACGTGACGTTGAGGGGATATGACTATTTCCGTATCCGGTGGAGACCGAATGGGTCTGCAATGGTGAACCAGGCTGGTAAAGACGGGCTACCCCAGGCGGCCCAGCGGAACAGACCAGGACGGGATGGTTTAGGTCGAGCCTAATGGGCTGGGTAAGATTATGGCTGGGTCAAACCCAGATTGGGTCGGTGGACCCTAGGCCAGCTCATGTGGGGTCAGTCCCGACCGGGTCGGATCGAACATGGACCTGACCTGCATCTTTTTTCATAAAAGGGGCATAACTTCTAAACCATACATACAATTGGTGAGAGTTTTATAGTGTTGGGGCCCTCACGACAAGGTGACACTTTTCGTATAAACTAATTTTAATTACACTGAAGTTGAGATGTTACCGTTGTATTGAGTAGTAGACTCTCCCGGAATCTAGCATGCTATGAGCGGGTCTATGTGATCCTGTTTTCCCAAGAGATGAGTGGGTCTAAGTGATATGATTAGCCCAAGAGACGAGGGGGTCTATGTGATCCAGTTGGTCCAAGAGGTGAGATTGTCTATGTGATCTGATTGGACCAAGAGATGAGTATGTCTAAGTGACATGGAAACCCTAAGTACTTGTTAAGGATGAGTGATTTAGCAGTACAAGGAGTTAAGTGTTATGACTGTTAGTATTGCATTATTTTCTTTAGATTAAACCTAAATGAGCTGACTCTCTTGACTATATTAACTCTCATGAATATACTTCTTAGAGACTAATCTTTGTGTACCTCTTTGGTAGTATAATTTGTGTATTACTTTGCGGTATACCTTTTTGGTTTGGGGTCCCTACAATGTGTTGTTTTACTCACCCCTTCACGGGCTTCACCTGCATGTGTCGTGTATTTTGTAGATGATAGACGATTTGAATAATACCATGGTGTACTTGGGAGAGTAGGTTCTTAGAGTGACCCGATAGATGATATGTGCTTCTGCAACTTTATATATCTTTTTATGTTCCTACCCATCATGTAGGGTTTTCTATGGAGGAGTTATAGAGACTTATACTTTTACTTTTCTATATCAGTTGGGCTTGTATTCTAGCCCCATTTACCTTTTACTTCTATATCATGTATTTGTTTACATAGTTTATTCACCTTCCAGTATCTGTCTCTTAGAGTACTGTGTATGTACAAGTACATAGGAAAATGTCTCCCATTCGTTTTGGATATGCCTACTCTGCATAGTCCCCATCCCCTATCCTATGGGAGGTGGGCTTGGGGTAGTGATGACATGGGCCTCGGGGGACGGGTCTTGATAGAGTGGTATCATAGGAGGTTAGTTATATCTTAAGAACCCAGAGTCTATGAGTATGGTATGGGAAAATAGTGTTAAGTGTTTTGAGATCGACATTCAAGTCAGGGAATCCAGTGTTGGTATGATAGCTGACATATCCATACAACAGAACCAGGAATTTTTCTCTTTCACTCGGTACATGAAAACACTAGTTATAGGGAGAAAAAAATGATGGTATATGTATCGTAAATATATGGGTTGAGTTTTTCATGTCCTTCTTGAGTCAGCTCACTGGGTAAAATATATTGATAGTCATTTAACTTGTTTTGTTTCAAGATGCTTCCAGGATGATATCCATCCCGGATTCCACTACATGATCATGTAGATGATCTGCGAGGTGATGAGATGGGTACGGAGGTTCGTACCAAATATAGACTACTAGGTGGTGTACCATCTATAAAGCCACATGTTTAGTAGCACATGGTACTCATAGTAACAGCATACGATATGTGTCAGATGAGATTACATCACGAGTTTCAGCGACAAAGACCCCTATGGTTCTAATGCTAGCCCCACTAACAGGTGCCTAAGTACTGGATTAATGTGGTAACCGAGTTTTCTGCCTAGTAAGGACATCAATAGATCAGATGGAAGTTCTAGAAGTGAGCCTTTTACATGGCTTAGTAGGGAGATGGTGGGGTTCAAATTACATGATCATACGATGAGGAAAATATTTCATGGTCATTTCTTGAGAACCTTTATCAAATAAGGGGATATATCCATAAAAGCTAAGTTCTATGCATGCCCAAGAACTTATACAACTCTGAAAGGATGAAATGGTGGTATCTGAGTATTCTTCGAGGTATACCGACCTTTCCAGGTACTCGATGAATACAATACGACCAGTTATTCAGGGCTCGAATCTCTGACCGAGGTGTGTTTAGGGATATATCAGCCAAAACTATTCATATGTGCATTCCTACTTATGTTATGGTGCTAGAGAGAACCTTTTTGGTTGAACGTCATTTGGATGTGCAGATACAGCCAGTGGATGTCAGTAGTGGGAAAGCATGAATTGGAAGTTAGTCTCAGAGACTAGGATGTGTGATATGTTCCAAGAAGAGGTCCTAGGATAGGGGATCTACATCTCATGGATAATTGGGTGAGTCCAGTTGTCATAGGAAGAGGTAATGATTTTCAAAACATTGTTAGGGACATCTCGCTAGAGATTTTCCAGCCTGTCGTGCTAACATTGAAATGGTGGATGGGCCACTGATGTAGAGACAATAACAGGAACAAATGAATCTATAGGGTGTCAGATGTGGTGGAAGCTCTAGGAGAGCAGAAGGACGTACTATAAATTTCAACATGTTATAACCACCACACCATTGTGGTCCACTCTAGGCTCAGGGAGCTAGTGTAAAAGGTAAGGGAGTGGCTGTATGCGGTCAAGGAATACGACCCAAGGGATCTAGGGATGATTTGAGGTATGGTATGTGTTTACTCTTAGCTACTGTATTAATAGAAACTTGTGATAATCATTCATTATTGTCACAAATCATGTTCAATACCTATATTTTCCAATTAAACTATTGACATTACCCTTACATATATAGATACCTATGGGAGGAGACTCGATAATCACACTTATGCCGAATATGTTATTTAACTCATGAGGCGAGAGTTTCGGTTAGAACCTCATGGTGGAAGCTTCGAGACCTTACGATGTTACTTTGGGTACGGACTGGTCATCAACAATTCATGCTTAGATTGACTATTTTTGGAAAAAGGATACGGTATGTCTGTATTATTGGAATGGGTTTTTCCTAGGTCAATGATAAAGGAAACCCAGTCAACATGAGATAGACTCATGCATAAGAGGGCGTAGCCAGTCACTCTTGAGTCGGATAGTCTTGCCCTTAGGGCATTGGATGTTATGGGTTTTAGTACCCAATAGTAGTGGTCGAGTACAAGGACATCTTTCTAGGAGATGTTTTTAGGTTTACCTCCCCATAGGGAGATATAATTTTTCTTTCTTCTAAACCTTGAGATGGAACTGATATCAGCAGCGACATATCAGATGGCTCCCACAGAGCATCGTTAATTGAGGGCATAGTTGGAGGACTTGTAGAGGCAGGGCTTCATGAGACCTAGTTGTTCACCATGGGAAACCCCAATATTATTTTACAAGAAGGTATATGTGATCATGAGGGTATTTGTGGACTTACAGTGCCTAAATCAGGTGACTGTGAGGAATAAGTATCCACTATCGAGGATTAATTATCTCTTCGATTTTTTGTAGGGAGCGAGATGGTTCTTGGCAGTTGAGACCACATAAGGTGAACTATGTGACCCACACCATGAGTTTTCAGATGTAGTATTCACAATGAAGATGTGGCGACACTGCCTTATGGGTGAACGATTTATCTTCTACTCTAACCACACGAGTATCAAGTATAAATTCTCTTAGTGGAATTTGAACGTGAGGGAGAGGTGATCATTGGAATTCCTCCAGGACTAAGACTTTTAAGTAGTCTATACTCAAGGTAATGGAAATGTAGTAGCAGATTCCCTTAATAAAAGATCCAGTTTTTAGTTGTAGAATGAGGAAATAGAGAAATGGGCCTCATTATAGTTATCCTTCATGGATAGAGATGATTAATCTTACCTAGAATCAGTAGTTTTTACCCCTCCACTCTTAAGGGAGTCAGGGAGACACAACTCAATGTTACTGATAATGAGACATTATATACTCAATGGTCCATGGGGAATTCTCTTGATGGATATTCGAAATGTGGGGAATTATTCATTCCTTTAAAATGATGCACAGTAGTGGAAGTGGACACATAGAGTGGGGAGATGCATTGGGATATGCATGTTGGTGTCAAGGAGGACACCAGGGAAGAAGGAACAGGTTGAAGTTGAGTTTACGAGTTGATATAAGAGCTGAGTGCTTGTTTAATCAGTTTCATGTTTTTTCAACACATTGTGTCGAGCCCTTGTGCTTGGAAGGGGTTACTCTTTTCTTCCATGGGGTGACAAGATGGGAGTGAGAAATGATATCAATGGAATTTTTGACGGGTTTATCTCATATATCTAGAGGACACAGTGCCATCTGGGTGGTCATTGAAAAACTCACCATGTCAGTCACTTCTTAACTTTTTAGAAATAATATACTGTAGAGAGATTGGGACACCTCTACATATAAGAGATAATTAAACTCCACAGAGTCCCATGGACGATAGTATTAAATCCAGATGCATGCTTTACATCTCGGTTATGGAAGGGATTGCAAGAGGTGTTTGGGACTCATATTTTCTTGAGCAAGGCTTTCCACCTGCAGATAGATGGGCAGATGAAGAAAACTATTTATATCCTATAGGACATGCTACATGCTTTCATCCTTGTTTTTGTCCGCAGTTGGGAGGACCACCTACCTTTGGTGGAGTTTTTATACAACAATAGATACCACTCCACCATTGGTATGGAACCATTCGTAGCCCTGCACGGGTGACCCTGCAGGTCACCACTTTGCTGGACTCCCCCTAGAGAGTCAACACCAATGGGCCTGGAGTTAGTGTTGGATATTACAGAGAGGGTCAATGTCATCAAGGAGTGGATAAAGACTACAAGAAGCTATCATAAGTCCTGTGATGATAGGGAACAAAGACCCTTGGCGTTTGAGGATGTAGACCATGTGTTTCTGCGAGTCTCTCCTCGAAGTGGGATACAAAGAGTTGTCCAGGGTGGAATGTTATCTCTGAGGTTCATCATACCTTTTCTAATACGACATAGAGAGGGTGAGGGTGTGTACTTCATGGCTCTAACTCCACAGTTAGAGTAGGTGCATGATGCCTTCCACGTATCCTAGATGAGGATATATTTACATTAACCATCACATATCTTTGACTAGGGAGAGATGGAAATTGACAATGTGGCGACTTTTGATGAGTTTACAGTGGAGATTGTGGATCAATAGGAGAGGACCTTCCGTGGGAGATCGATTCCTCTAGTGCGTGTTCAATGGATGTACATGAAATCTCTAATAGAGCACATGGGAGTTGGAGGATCAGGTTCATTCTTGTACCCTCATCTATTTGGGAATCCCTTGGTTTGGATTTCAGGGATATAAATCATTAAGGTGGGGAAAATTTAATGACTCATATTTTCCTGGTTTTATTTTTAGAAACTTTTTGGGAAAATTTTGAGGCCAGGCGCTGAGACGATGTGTGATTTTAAGGCCCAGGGTTCCCTGAAGGGTCCGTAAAAAATGTTATGTTTTAAATAGCATGCATGTGCAGTTTTCCTGAAAAAGTGGAGTACCTCTTAAACGGTTTCCCATATCAGAAATCGGAGGGCACCGTTGCATTCAGTATGGCGTGTTTACCTTAGGTGCGACTGAATTTTAGTTAGCACATGCCTCTAGTGAGAAAACCTAAAAATGGCATAATTTTAAATAAAATTATTAAATAAAATTATTTTATTTTTCATATCCTTATTACTCTCAAACACTGACTCAGATTAGAAATCCGAGAACACCATTGGGCTCTTAAGGTTGTGTGTTCCTTAGGTGGAGCCTAACAGTGGCCGGCACAAGATAACTATGGAAAGTGGTTTTTGGTACATGACCGTAAATAAAATAATTAAATAAAGATTATTTTATTTCTGATAACTCATAAACAGTAACTCGTAATTGAAAACATAGAGTACCATTGAGCTCATGAGGTTTTTCTTTCCTTAGGTGGGGCCTAACCTTGACCAGCACGAGTCGAGGGGGAAAGTTAATTTTCAAGTGTTTTAAAGAAGAATACAATAAACATAAAAAACACATTTTATTCAAAAAAAATTGTTGTGACGTAACATCACGATGGATGTGTCATTTCATAAATGAAATATTGTAAAGACTCTGAAGCTGAAGCGCAACAGAAATGTTGTTTCATAAATGAAACTGTGTAACGACACAAAGACTCAGCGTAACAGAAACGCAGAAATGTGTTCCAATGTTTTAATTGATTAATCGAATAAGAGGTCATGGAAAAAGATCTAAGATTAATAATAACCATTAGAGGATTTTTTTGGGTGAGTGACAAATTACGAATCACCACTAACGACGGATTGAGGATTTAGGAACGACGGGCGAAGATGGTGTGACTCCAATCTTTACCATCGAATGATGAAACCTTGAGGAAAGGGGTTCTTTTCTAAGTGATTTATCCTTCCTCGTTCCTTCTTTATAAACAAAAAACACGGATCAACTCACTAGAATGTTGATCCTCGTGTTGATCGTTCTTACGGGTTTTGGAACTCTTTTGCGGGGATTAAAGATAGGGGATATGAATTATTTATTTTTTGATGTCTTCCCTTTTTATAACATGATGAACGAAGGCCAAATGAATAGGGCCAAAATTTGTATCTTTGTATGTTCCTTGTGATCTCTACCCCCCCCCCTCCCACATGTTCTTCGCTGACAAAAAAACCGACATGGTTACGTCAGACCATTCCAGGAGGATCATAGCATGACCGGACCCCCATATTGACGATAGGATGAGTTGGTTCCCGCGAAAGGTGAGATGACGATACGAGGACTCTAGAAAACCCTTCAGATCAAAGAAAGGACCACATGAGCATGTTAGATGGCACACAGAAGAAACCACTGGTGCACCATAGTGGAGGAGGTCGTGGCCAGCGGGCCGTGGTGGTGCAGAACCGCTGCACCGTGTCAGGTCAGGAGACACACAATCTGTAGGACCGAGTTCGAGGGAGGCAGTCTGCCACCTACCGATTGCGTGATGTGGAGGGGATGCAGTCATGACCACTTCTAGGGGAGATCGAACTGGAAAGCAGTGGTGGGTCAGGCTGGTGAATACGGACCTCCCTGAGTGGCCCAGTGGGCTAGACCCGAGTGGCCTAGTGGTCCGGACCTTGGTGCTCCAGCGATATTGACCCATGGACCAATGGGCTAGACTAAGCCCATCCTGTTCAGGTCAAGCCTGGTAGTCCAAGTGGGATCCAAGTCTGGTCGGGTAAATCTAATTGGGTCAGACTGGACCCAGACCTGACTGACCCCTTTTACTAAAACGAACTTAACTTCCAAACCCTACCTCCGATTGGTAATCCATTTGCGACGTTGGGACCCTCATGATGATTTAGCCCTTTTGGTATACACTAAGTAGACATACATGGGAGTTAATATGTGACTAATGGACTAAGGAGTAGACTCTCTCAGAATCAATTGCACTATGAGTGGTTCTAAGTGATCTGATTGGACCAAGAGATGAGTGGGTCTATGTGATCTGGTTGGCCCAAGAGATGAGTGGGTCTTAGGGATCCGGTTGGCCCAAGACTTGAGTGGGTCTAAGAGATTCGGTTGGCCCAAGAGATGAGCAGGTCTAAGTGATATGACATCCCTACGCACTCATTAGGGATGAGTGCTTTAGTAGTACAAGGTGTTAAGCATTGAAACTGTTAGTTTTGATTTCCTTTCTTTAGATTATACCTACGTGAGATGAATCAAGTGACTCTAGTGACTCTACGGAATGTACTTCTTAGAGGACACACTTTTTTACCTTTTTGGTAGCCTTCATTGTGTATTTATTTATGGTATACCTTTGTGGTTTGGGGTCCCAAATGATTATTGTTTTACTCACCCCTACATGGGCTTCTCCCCCACATATCATGTCTACTGTAGATGATCGACGCTTTGATGGAGACCTTGGTGGACCGGGGCCAGGTGGTTATTAGAGTGACCCGATAGATGAGACATGCTTCTACGACTTCAAACAGCAGTTTATCTACCTACCCTTCAAGTAGGGTTTTCTGTGGAGGATTTCTAAAGACTTCTACTTTTACTTTTCTATTTTAGTTGGGCTTTTATTCTGGCCTCGTTTACCTTCTACTATTGTAACATGTATGTGTTCACATAGTGTATTCTCCTTCCAGTATCTGTGTCTTGGAGTTGTATGTGGGTGTACAGGTACTTAGATAAATGCCTCCCATTTTTTTGGGTTATGCCTTCTCAACACTAGTTTCCAGCCCCTGACCTAGGCGAGGTGGGCTTGGGGTAGTCATGGAGCATGCCCGAGGGGACGGTTCATGACATTCCATCAAAATGCAACAAAAATGCCGTTAGAAAAATATAGGTTTTTATGTGAATAATTTTGATTTATTTTTCAATCATGTTTAGAAGACAAATAGGATTAATGTTAAACATTATATTAAATATATTATATATAAATTTAATTAATATCATTCAAAAATATTAATTAATTTATTTTTTTTGGATAAAACACTTTTAGCGTATAATAATGGTTTTTATAAAAACACTTACCTTATATTAAATTGAATTTTATATTTATTTTAAATTAATTGGTAACCAATGAATTCAGTAATATAATTTCATAAGTTATTTAATCCTATTAAAAACAAAAAATTTAATGGTTATGAGATAATTTCATTTTAAATAATAGTATTAATAGTATATCATGGTTTTTTCAAGCTTGGTTTGCATGAAACATAATCTATCGAAGAGATTAAATTTAAAAAGATAAATACAATAAATTGTTTTTTTGTGACATTCCCCCCTCCTTAAATAAATTTATTCCTTATATTTTTTTAAATTCAGGCTCGGTAACTGAGGTATGAAATTTCAAAATTCATTTTATTGAAAACCCACTTCGAAAAAATTATTAATGAATCTTCCACTTAAAAAGAAAGAAACAGAAGTATGAATGCCACATGAGATAACACATAATGTGATTACATATAGAAAAATATGGATATAAAAGATAAAACTAACTCTCAAATACTAATACTAAGTGATAGAGTAAATGATCATGGGAAAGATAACCATAACAGAACCATAAATATGTGATGGGTTAAAAGTCCGTTGATAAAATTAAACGAATAATATATTTTTTTAAATATTTTTAATAAATTTAAATAATTTATTTACTTTCTACACTAATAAAATAAGTAAAAATACTTTGAATTTAATCCTTTAATAAATTTCAACCAAAAACTCATATTTTTCTAAAAATGATGTGTATTACAGATAAATTTTTCGTGAATGAAAAATTCAAATAAACTTCTATAGATCATAGAATCCACAAAATTGTAACTATAAATTCCTCCTATCTTTATATACAAACCAAAACCATAATGGTTAGATTATGGTAATATAATTCTCCAAAAATAATAAACGTTTATATGATGAAATCAACTTTAATATCCATAATTCAATAGTAATACCAAAAGTTAAACATAGATCATTCAGAAAATAACTGTCCTTCCTCAAAAATATTCTATACTAATATTAAAACCCAAAAATTAAAAGTATTTGATCGCATAGTCTTCCAAATAACATCAATCAATCTTAATGTCACATGCCAAAAATTTAATTGTCTAAATCACATAATCTCTAAGATATTATAACCATTTTAATAAATAACCTGAATCCCCATAAGTCCACAAAAAAAATCATAATTTAATCTAAAATAGAATTCAACATTTATTACTCATAATATTCGATTTACCTTAATCTTATTGGATTCCCAAAATAGTGAACACCTTCAGAAATAACATTAATCACTTAATTACCAAATGATTTTCCAATCCCAAGGTTATATATTTGATAAAACAAATGACTCTAAAATCAAAGTAACCTCTATCCATTAGATAGTTAAAAAATCATGCTAACTGAGACATAATTTAGGCTAGTGGTAGGATATGCACCCTTGTCGCATGTTGGTTATGGGTTCAAACCCAATAGCCATGTCGAATGCGATGGGTTGTCACCCGACCTATGGGTTGTCATTTTTCTAAAATTATATTAATATTATCCTAATATTTGATAGGAAAACTAAAAAGTAACCAAAATATATTCTACATTAAAGAAATTTTTTAACCATAAAGGTTATCTCATTCGTTTCATTTTGTATTCCCAATAATTTAATAACCCACAATTATCTTAAATTAAAATATCATATAAGCCCTAATGGTTATATTTTATTTTAATCGTATTTATACAAAATTAAAAGGCATTATTCCTTAAAAAACTTCTTCACACATACTAAACCAATGGGTGGTGTTACCAAAAATGTCTCCCAAAATATCTGTAATCTTGATTAACTCTCATAATATAAAATCTCAAAAGGGTGGTTAAGAGCATTAAAATCATAAATCTATTATGGTGTCTATAACTCTTAATTCAATGAAAATATATCAACACAATTCCTTATAAAATTCATGATTCTTATAAACATGATACCATTGGTGACATACTTCATTAAACATTATCTATCACACCCAATTTTAAACCAGTTCCTTCTGGTTCAATCCATTGACTAAAACCAAAATCACAGTATGAGAAACACTAATAATAGTGATAAATCACATTGTCATGAAGAAACATGTATAAGATGTCTAAATAATGATACTTTCTCAATATATGTATCCTTAAGATTATCCTACTTTTTTTATGGTCATTACCAAATCTATTGGATGTTATCTTAGAACATATCATCAATAGTTAGTCCTAGGGTTGTGTTCCCTAATCCATGTTTTCCTAAATATATTTCCCATGGTTTATAAAAAACCATCCCTAATACCAACTATAAATACCAAGAAACTGATATACTAGAGTTAGTGCCTTAATTTATTACTTTAGAATAAGATACAAGTAATATAATTCCAGCCCATGGGGTGTTAGCCGAGTGGTACCCGCTGGTTGTACCCCTCGCTCTCCATGGGAACTGGTGCAGGATCGAGTCCCACCAGGCTCAAACACTGTTCATATTATGAACAGGGTGATTCAAAGCCATTTCTTAGCTAGGGAATGTGGAGCGCACTTGGGCTGGTGGGGGCCCCCTCCGGGAGTCGGTGTTAGCAACACACGTTTTCACCCATGGGGTGTTAGTCGAGTGGTACCTACTGGTTTTACCCCTTGCTCTCCATGGGAACTAGCGCAGGATCGAGTCCCACCATGCTCGAACACTGTTCGTATTAGGAACAGGGCGATTTAAAGCCATTTCTTAGCTGGGGAACGTGGCGTGCACTTTGGCTGGGGGGGGGGGGGGGGCTCTGGGAGTCGGTGTTAGCAACACACGTTTCAGGATTAGAAAATGATTTTGGATCGATGAGACCATAAGGGGAGTTTCGTACGGTAGGGTTTCCCGTCGCCACCTCTTCAATTTCGACATATGTTTTACTACGATCCTTCTACAATGGAGTGCTTCTCGGCGGGATCAGATGTGTGGTGGCCTACTTCCGCTTCTTCGTTTCGGTCACGGTCTGCATCGGGCATCGAAGTTTTTCTGCGGCGGCTCGGGTCTTGCAACTCAATGTGACTTTAGAAATCGGTGCTCCTCACGTCGTCCTCGGATCTCTAAGCAGTGGATTCAGCTTCCGGTCATTGGCTGTGGACGTTGGCTTCCTTCTACGGCAGATCTGGTAGGCTTCGTTCGTCAGATTATCTCTGGTGACCTGCACTGGCACTTTTTCGGGTTGACTTGGCTACTACAGTCTGCGGTGGCGACAACGTGGATGCCGTCGGCTGTGGAGGATCTTCGGCTTTGATCCGATGTTTCCTTCCCTAATCATTGACTCTAGATCTGTGTTTTTTCCAGGTTTGGTGCGGATTTGGGTTGCTACCCATTGTTTTGTGCTGATGAAATGCTGTGTGGGTGGTCCGCTGTGGTCTCTGTGTGCGATCGGGTGGGTGGTGATGGGTGTTGCATTTTTGGTGTGGTGCAGGTTCCATCTTGGTGCAGGCATTGTTGGTGATGGTCTTCTTTCATTTGAATTTCTTCTTGGTGAGGTGATTCTATTATGGTGTGTGACTGGTTTTCATGGTGTTATTGTGTGGTTGGTGATCTCCGGTTTAAGGGTGGAATTTTGGTGGCCTGTGGTATAAGGTTTGAGAGTCATTACATCTTTTCTCTTTCAAGGAATTGCTTCAGATGGGGTTCAGAGCAGCAGTTTTCTTATGGTTTTTGCTTTTGAATTTGGATTTATTAGAGGGTATGGTTTTTCCATCGGTTTCAAGCCCATGCAGTCATGCACGAGACTAGTTTCCGTGAAGAGATGAGTAGGAGGAAACTGAACTATGTTTATAATGCTGGGTAGGAGCTATTTTGTGGAAGTGAATGAATTGTTTCCTCTTAAATTTTGTATCGTGGTGCCTTCATATTAGTCGTAATATACTTCTTAGAATCCTTGGGAAAAATGGTAAATTTGAAAGGGGTGATCTCAGGTGCTTAGTAAGGTTATGAATACATTGGAAGCTATAATAAATAATAATAAATAGTTATGTCATTGTATATAACTAAAATATATGCCATTAAAAAAATAACGTAAGAATAATATGGAATGAATAAATGTAGGTCAAAAAAATACCATACCAACATAAGATAAAACTTATCCATGAATAAAAATCTAATCAGATGATCACATGGGAATAAATAAATAATAATATAATGAGATAATGCATAATGTGGAACATCATAAACATACCGTTAAGGCTTCAGCCAAGACACCATACCTAAATGGGTAAGTCCTCGGTCAATACCGAAACTAGTTTGCCTCATGAGATCTACCAATTCATCGAGGGGATATAACTGGACCCACTTGTCACTTACTAAGTCTAATGAATTCATTATATGAAAGTAGTGAAACTTAAACAATGTAAACATTTTTTTTAAAAAACTAGCATATGAAATGTGAATTATTTAACTATAAATCATAAATGGTATAAAAATTGAACATCCACAATAAAAATGATCACAAACCATTAAATAAAATATCATAGGTGTTATCATAAGAGATCAACCTAAATTAAAGAATCATAAAGGAGGGAAAATATGATCATGTTTTATAAATCAAAAATAACGTTCCTTATTTATTTTTTTAGAAAAGTCATAAATTCCCCATTTGGAAAATGAAAAAAAGATTCATTTCAAACTGTTTTGTAAAAAGATAAACATGGGTAAAGAAAAGGGTTTAAACCTTCATCGGAGAATAGTAAAAAAAGTTTTTAAAAAAATTAGAAAACAATAACATGGAAGAGAAATATTTCTCAGTATATACTTAAATAGAAAAAATATCGATTAATGATGAGATTGTAAATTAAACACTTATCTTAGGTTTGATTTCCTTTGTACGTATTTGAATATCCTATAAAATGGTATAATGAAATTTATTAATTTATACCCGTACTATATTCATATTTATGATATCATATATGATCATATTATTGCATCTGATAACCCTTTTTTAATAATATTTCATTATTACCCTTTTTTCGAGTGTTAACTACTTTATTTTCTTATGCTTTTTTGTCATGTAAGTCCCAATTCTTGTGCATATGATATAGTTCAATCATATCCAAAATTATATTATGGTCTTATATACCATATTTATTCATTATAAAAAAATTATAATCATTCATGAATGATGAACATGTAAAATGAATTGCATTGCATCATGGAGACTGTAAGTTTTACATACACACAAGGAATGGTTTCACTCCCTTATTGGTGAAAGTTCAAGGAAGTGGATGATATATTAATTTTTATAGAATAAATATCATTATATAATTATCATATATATCTATTATTTCTATTATTATACCCATACAAGTAAAGTGGTGATTAAAAATACATTACACCACGGTGTGGATATGGTAAGTCCTACGTACACACACATAGTGCTTGCATTTTTTATAGGATAGATAAAACGTTTAATATTGTTGTCCCATAATCATAATAATATATCATCCATAAATGAAAATATATTTATTACTTTATCATGGAAAAAATTAATTATTATGAAGTATAAGAACTTGGATGAGTTGTAAAAAATGATCACCTCTTCTTCGATGAACTTCCTTTAGATAACTTCTTAAGGGATTAGGGTTTGTCTTTTTGGAAGACGGGGATATCCAAAACATGGATGTGGTTGTTTAGAAGATAAATTGGTAATTTTTTTTAACTATAAGGATAAAATTTGTGTTAATAAGTGAGGTAGAAGTTTCCCTTGTAAAATTTATGTGAGGGGATCTTTTGGAAACTCTCAAAATATTAAATTCAAATAAATTAATTTTAAATTCAAAATGGATCCAAAGTGATTTATTTAAAATATAAGATTACTATTTGTTGAAATAATCCCATAAAAAATTAGATATGTTTAGGTCACATTATTACCATTATCTTTTGGTTTTAACCCTTATTTAATCCCTTTAACTCTTAGTGTGATAACATTTATATTTACTCTTTGAGGGTCAATATTGTTACAATAAAATGGAAAAAATCATAAATTAATCATGAAAACAATTTTAACTCTTATTTATTTTTTTTACTTTACTCTTATATTCCATTAACTATTATCTAAATATTGTGTATAAATTTTATATTGTTATTGATTTTATATCATTTAATATAATATTATTTATTTTAATGTAACATTAATTTTAATTTTGACACTACTCATTACTTTAAATTTTACAAAAATCAATAAAAACAATGTATCTATAAACCCACTCATTTAACACACAAATAAAGTGTCAAATGTTTCTATAAAGTTTATTTATAACATTAATTATCTCAAATTATATTAATTTTAATAGTTTTATAATCGTTTATTTGATTTTTCCTTTAATTAAACAATTACTGCATCATCATTGTGTATTCATTTAAGATTATTGTTTATTTCATAAAAATTAAAAATAAATCACCATGATGAAGATAAAAATTTTATGTTTCAAATGACTATTTATATTTGAAGATATATTCTGAATAAGTACATATTAAAAATGTATTACTTATTAAAACCATGAGTATGACATATTTGACTTTTCTTAAAATAAAATAATATAAAAAGATTAAAGTTGTACATATGGCTCTAAGAGCTCATAAAATTGTCCCAACTATGATTTTGGTTTAAAATCACTCATCCAATAGAATTATTACAAGTTCTAGGATAATTCTATAATATTTATTATATTATTTTTACCCTTAATTTCCTGATTTACCCTTAATTGTGGAAATTAAAATTACTATGTTTACAATTCATATTGTCCAAAACTAAGAGGGAAATATTTACTAAATTTGGGCCTTATAATTACAAATATATAATCCATTTCTCAAATTTTGAAAAACATAAGTGGATAAAATTAGTTTAAAATAAATCACATAAAAGGGGCATGAAAGAGGGTTTTTATTGTGAAAATTTTCAAACTCTTGAAATGTTTTTATATCCAAATTCAATATAAAAAAGTTCCAATGAACTTAATTTAATTAATAGACATATTAATCATATAATTATTAATTAAATCTAATTTAAAATATAATTTAAAATTATAATTTTTTTAGATGAAAAGTGGTTTTTCAATTAAAATAATGTATTCCTTAATTAATCATCAAAAAATGAATCATTTGAGAAAAAAAATCAACCAAAGAAAATTTTTATATTAATCCTTATAAAATTAATTTTATTATTTAATATATAATTTTTAAAATTGTTAAAATTTTGTTTTAAAACAAGGGCACCATCAAAAGGTAGAAAAACTGCCATTAGAAAAATGAGCTTTTTATGCATAAAAATTTGATTTATTTTTCTATCTTGTCTAGAAAATATATAGGATACATGATAAACATTATATTGGATATATTATATATAAATTTATTTAATATCATTCACTAATATTAATTAATTAAATTTATTTTTATAAAACACCTTTGGTACATATTAATAGTTTTTATAAAAAAATCTCGTTTATATTCAATTGTGTTTTTGTATTTATTTATAATTAATTAGTAACCAAAGAATTCAGTAATATATTTTCATAAGTTAGTTAATCTTATTAATAACGTCTAATTTAACAGCTAGTTGATAAATTCATTTTAAAAAATTAAATTAATAGTATATCGTGATTCGTTTAAGCACGATGTTTCATGCAACATAAGGTATCATAGAGAATAAATTTAAAAAGATACATACCAAAAACTCTTGGTCTGTTACATATTACCTTGGTTTGGGGTGCGATTTAATAATTTTTCTAGGTGATTTTCTCCTATCTCACCTTTCCAATTTGTTTTCTAGTGGCTAGCCCTAATTTTTACCAAATTTGGTTTAGAGTTCTTGGTGATTTCCATTGAACCATGGTGAAAATAATCTTGATTTATGGGGATTTTATTCATATTTTATATAGGATGTTTTGAAATATTAATTGTACATTTTTGGAAGTTATTTTCACAAAGGTACATTTCCCAATGTATTTCCTATGGTTTTTGGAAATTTTGGGAGAAATTAATCATTGGAATAGAGATATTAATTTGAGAGTTTATGCAGCCTAGATCTGCATTGTGTCGAGAGTGTACTATATCTGTTTTCTCATGATTCCAGCAATTGTTTGACACCTAATGAGTTTTTAGGTGGTTATAAATATTTAAATTAAGTTGAATAATTAATTAAAAAAATTTATAATTAATTATAGGTGATTTTTTATGTGGGATAGGTATCCAAGAATGTAGGAGATGATGGGTTGGCATGAAAGAGGGTCAGGGGAGCTTGAAGATGGGTTAACTACAATATCGAGGTAAGTTTCCCATAAGATACAAAAATCATATTCTTGTCTATTTATGATTGTGAGTTATTTTATACTACATGGGGTTCAAAGATAGGTCTTGGGGAACAAGGGTTACCTAAGTTTATGAGATAGGATGACAGTAGGCCTCATGTGCTCGAACTATGTGTTGTTAAACACTTAGGTGAACACGGAGTCACCCGATGACTATGTCACCAAGGGGTGGGGGCTTTGGTTGATCTAATGAGAGAACAATGGGATTTCTTGGGATGTAAGAAAAGATAAAGTATGTACTAGGTTGAGTTCCTATGGAAAGTGAGCATGCAAGAGCATCTTGGAGTCGAGTGATGATGGATAGGATAATTTTATGTATTGTGAGTGTCAAGGAACTCCCTTATGAGGTCATAGGCGAGTCACAGTGTATGACGTGAGTAGGGTAAGTCCTCTAAAACTAGGTGTATTTAATGGAGAGGGTTTAACTTTAGGTGAAGGGTTGATAGATATTCTTTAAGATACATGAGACCGAACCCAAGTGCGGGTTATGGGAATCATTTAGGGATAAGCATCATGATATCCATATGTTTAGAGTTTGAAAGATGGAATTGTTATTGGGTATCAGAACCAAAAGTTTTGAAGGGCATAATGGGTAAGTGTATTGGGCTAGGATCTCCGAATTCGATAAGCCATTAGTCGGTGCTATCGCCAAGGGGTGATGACCATGAGATGGTATTGATGATCTATGATCATGATGGTTTTAGAGGAACAAGTGGATTCCCTATTGGGTGAGGTGATATGGGATTTGATGAGGGTATTGTTCTTGAGTGACTAGTACCCAAGGATCAACTAGTGAGTTATGTGATAGCTTACCGGACTTCTTTATGTTTTATGTTCTTATCCTAACCTCCCTAGAGTCTGGAATGGATGGGTCACTGTGATGAACACTCCATAAAGATGGTATTAGGTCAATAACCTTTCCACGTGTGGCTTGGGTTGATGTACATGAACAGAGCCGGACCATACCCTGAGTGATAGGGTAATGGTTGTGAAAGGGGCCCCGCCATTGGGATAGAAGGATTGGGTGACCACTTCTTGAGTGAGAGTGTATGGCTTGATAGATGAAAGAAAGACACCCTGGGGGATGGGTCGTGGTGTGATGGGAGAGGAGACCGATGGACCTCCCTTGAGTGATAAAGGATTGGTTGAGGCTTATGGATGTATGATGATGTCAAATTTCTATGGACATTAGGTTGGGGTTTTGGATGTCGCTCAACCATGAGTCTTTGGGTATGGGTCGGGCATCAATTATGAGTGTGATGGCATGAGGCAGAGGGTGAATTCTGGCATAACCCTGAAGAAAATATGTTTAGTATCAGGGTGTCCTGATTAGCACCAGATGAATAAAAAAGAAAGGTATACCTCATAAGGTGTCATGGAATCCTGGTTAGTGCATGATGACCTTGTAAGTGTGTTCATGTATTTATTTTCCTCATGCATAGACACACATATGACTACTTGTATTAAGGGTTCTTGGTGACACCCTACTAAATTTTATACCCACACAAGAATCTCGGTGCACATGCAGACCATATTTTTGCATTTTAGGTCAGAGAACAAGATGTGTAAGAGATCAAATTGGTGAAACTCAAGCATATTATAGAAAAGTTGTGTGAGGCCTGAGGTTGGTAGTAGGGCTAGGGTGTGGGTGTGGGTGTGTGTGTGTTATATTATATTATTTTTATTTGGGATCATCCCAATGGATGATCTATTTATGGATGTTTTGTATGAAATCATCATGTATGTGATTGTATTTTTTTGTTGTTCATGTGTACTCTGATGTTATGGATGTGTGTGATGTTTAGTTATTTCAACTATTTGTTATGCTCTACTTCGAGGTAAAAGTTTACCCACTGTTTGTCTTAGGCTTTTGCCACTAGTTAGTAGCCTATGGCATATAGGGAGGTGCGGTTAAGGCCATAGGGCACCTTGGCTCAGATAGTGGTTTCGGGTTGGGTCATCATATACACATACATACATATACACATACATAAATATACACATACATACATATATGTATGTGTATATACACATATACAAATATATAGAAACAAACAGATACATACATATATATATACATATATACACACATAATTATAAAAATATACATACTTATACATACATACATTCATACACATACATATTTTAGAAATATAAATATATTGACCCCCTATTTTTTGACAACTTTTTTCTTTTATCGTAACACGAGTTTTTCAGGACATATCAAACCAGCGTCACAATACCAACAATTATATTAATATTAATATACTTGAAAAAATATATTTTAATTTGTATATTTATATATTTTTTAATATATATATATAATTTATCATTTTTACGTATACATTTTCAATGTATTTGAATACAGAATTAAATATTGTTATTGATCAACATATTATCTTTTTGTTATATAAATTTTTGAAAACAATATTGATTAAGAAATTATTGTAATATAAAATATATTTTTAAATATATCTTTTATATTTAAATTTTTTTAATATATATATATATTTTAAAGACCCAAATTTTCCATGTAATTTTTTTTAAAATTATATGGAATATTATGAGACCGGGAAAATTGACAGTGTGTGATTATGAGGCCCGTTGTGCCCGAAATGAATTTTTGAACATTTTTTTGGGTAAGTTCCGTAAACGTGTGAATGGGTTTTTGTGACTTTTGAACCGGTGGTCAGAATTAAAATATGAGGGAACCAATGAACTCGCATCATCGATATTCGCTTAAGAATACCTTCACCTCGACCGTAGTAGGTCAAGGGTAAAATTTAGTTTTTCACTTTTTTGTGGAGGGATAGAAAAAAATAAAAATACTTAACAGTTTTATTTTTCTTGTAACCTTCTTTGGGGTTATGGAGGTGGGTACCACCCGAACTAAAAACTCCCAATTTAAATTCAAAGGTGGGGACCATCCGACCCTTGAACTCCCCCTTTAATGGGAGGTAACTCTTGGAATCCCTCCACTTTATTTATGTCACATCAATTAATGAATTAATTAAGCCAACCACATCACAATTAATGGCCAAATTTGATTTAATAAGTCATCTATTCTTTTTATTGTGTTGGGGAAAATTGTTGGAGAAGGTTGGTAATGCATTGGAGGATTTAGAAGAACTCTTCATCTCCAATGAAGAAAGATTCTCCGATAAAGAACTTTCTCCAACAAAGAACAAGGAACCAACCCCGATCCTGTATGAACCGCCTTGCTGGAGCGGCAAATGTCGATGCTCTTCAAAGAATTCTTCTTATTCCTCGCACCTCCTCTTAAGGAACCTTCATGGTAGGGGTTGTTTATTTGATTGATCATCATTAAGTTTTCTCTCATGTTGAATAACCTCCCTTGAGCAGTTTGCTACCGCCCTAACGCAGACGGTACGGGCCAAACAAACATGGACCGACCTCACCGCAAAATATTTGTGGTTATTTCTACGTTCTTTGTGATGGGGGAGGATGGAAACCAACATCGGTGGGGCTCAGGTACGACGACCAACACCATGAACGGCCGCGAAAATAGCGACGACGCAACCATGCCATCAGAGAAGGGTCACAGCCCATCAGCCGCAGCCGACCAAGGGCGACAGCCAGCAGAGGTCGACCGCACGGAGAAGGTGTGGCACACAACCACGCCGATAGAGGAAGGTGTCGTATCCCACCTAGACACGAAGGATGGTGGAAGGCGGCCGACATTTAGCCGGTCGTAGAGGGGCAGCACACGACACGCCACTAGGAGGAGAAAGGGGTCGGCTGGTTCGGCCAGTCGAGTTGTACTGAGAGGGACATGTGGTGTGTCCCGCGTGCTTCTTGACAACCGAACGGCTTCGGTCATTGGGTGATTGAGGTAGGGGTGTGCACGGCTCACCCCCGCATGCGGCTAGGCCGGGTCGGACAAGACCTGGACCAGTTTCGACCCATTCCACACATTCAGCTATAACTTGAGCTACGAGTGTCCATTTGATGAACTGTCTACGGTTCCAGAGACCTCGGAGCGAGATGGTCCTTTTGGTATACACCACTTGAGATTAGGATAAAGGTGGGGTACGGTCAGGTTGGATCGAGCACGAATCCAACCAGGCCCTCGGGACTAAAAGGCTAATAACTTACAGACCTGGCATCTTTTGGACGCACTGTCTGTTGAGTTGAGACCCCTATGATGTGGCGGTCCTTTGGGAAACTTCTTCATGGGAATTCATGTAAATTGGAGTATCGAATAGTTTCTTGAGGAGTGGACCCTCCCAGAGACGAGTAAGCTTAGAGAGGCTACCTTGTAACTGGATGTGACATGAGAAAGGGATACTTCGTGGGTCTGTGATTGAGGGTCCCGCATGGATCCGGTCTAGTAATCCATGCAAGAATACTCTAGGATCCTTCTTGGGTCTGCTATAGTAGGATCTTGTGTGGGTCTGACAATGTACTAGGATTCTATGTGGGTCTGATGAAGTACTAGGATCCTCTATTGGTATAATGATGTACTAGGATCCTGTGTGGGTCTGTGATTTAGGATCCTTTATGGGTCTACCTCTTAACAAATTAAGATGATTCAATAGTTACATCTGATCATCTTTACTAATGTACCTAAGATATACCTAGTGTGAGTTGAGTCCTTAACTTCATGGTGATACCTTTGTGGTATTATTCTGTGTGGCATATTTGTGTGGTACTTACCTTCACGGTGATAACTTTGTGGTATTCTTCTGTGTGGCGTACATGTGTGGTACTTACCTTTGTGGTGTTACCATCATGGTATTCTTTCCTTCGTATAAGTGTTTTAATTTGCCTAAGGTTTGGTCTTGAGTTTCCTCATGAATGATATGGGCATACTTGATGACTTAAGTATTTGTATGGTCCTATACCTAAATAGGGTCGATAGTTGTTCTCATGATTTTTGGTTTTTCCTTTGTGAATTTTGTAAGACGTTGAGGGTCTCTGGGTCCCTACTGAGTATCCTTATACTCACCCCAGCATGGTCTATGACCGCACCTTGTTGTGTTTGGTGCAGACGACAGACAACCCTGATTGAGGACGAGAGTACCAGGACTAGAGGTAGATCAGAGGTGGAAATTAAACGATACATACCGTAGAAACGGCTGTTCGAGATCTGTACCTACCCTTCATGTAGGATCCTTGGAGGGTGTTCACAGGAGCTATTTCTGTTTACTTGTACCTTTCATTTTTCTTGTACTTTCTAGTTGGGCTTGTATTCAGGCCCCTTTTTCTTACTGTACTCACTCTGTTAAATATTCAGTTTACTCATGTTCATATCTTGTTGTGTTATTGGTTGCGTGTGTTTATAGGATATAAAGGCAATGCCATCCTAGTTTTTATGGAATACGCCTTTCGGTGCTAGTCGCCAGCCCCTGGCCCACGGAAGGAGGGCTTGGGGTAGTCATGACACGGGCCCTGGGGGACGGGTCATGAAAAATTGGTATCAGATGAGGCTGTTCTACCGTTGAACATAGGACTCTGATCTTCTTAATGACAATAGTGTTGAGTGTAGTGAGTTTGGTTATCAGTTTACGGAATCTTGTGTTGGTGCGGTGGCCAACGTATCTATACACCAAGACCCTGAATTCAGATATCCGACTCAGTGCACGAAATCACTAATTGTGTGTGTGTTTTCGAGAGTTTTCTTTGTTATCGCTTTGAGTCAGATCAACAGGTATAACTTACAAACTATGGCACACCTGTTTCCTCTTTAGGATGCCTCCACACATACATCTAGCTAGGGTTCCGGGTTTAGTACGTGATGATGGACCACCGGGCGATGAGGCCTCGGTATAGGTCCATATTACAGTAGAGGCACTAGTGGAGGGAATAGCGGTACCATTACCCATTGGGCCACTGATGCCACCAGAACCAGCAGTAGAGGGTGCACGCTGCCTGAGCACGTTGCAAGATTTCTAGCACCAGAGGCCACCCAGGTTCAGGGGACAGACGGACCCACTAGCAGCTGGGGATTGGATAGAGGCCATGGTGAGAGTCTTCCGATTGGTAGGGACACCAGCTAATATCATGGTGATCCTTGCCACCAGTCTTCTACAGGAAGCAGTAGGCAGATAGAATAGATTGATGGAATAGGTTCACCACGAGGTGATGCTTATTTGTGTAGACTTCGAGAGCCTGTTTTGAGCAGAGTTTGTCCCAGCAACTCTTCGTGCAGTGTGCATATAAGAGTTTCTTCATCTACAGTAGGGCAGCATGACTATGGCTCAATACTCAGTGAGGTTCACCGAACTCTCATGCTACTCCACTGATATGGTACGAGTCCCGTTCTTCAGGGCCCGGACCTTCGAGCAGGGACTCAGGTGTAACGCCCCGACCCTAGAACCTAGAGTCGATGCACTATTATATAACATTGACATGATCACAAGAAAGATCAACTCTTGAAAGACTGATTAGTTTAATATCATTGGAAACACTAGATATATTCATAAAGTTTACATTAAATCAATAAGTGAAAAACTAAAAAAACATATTTTCTTCATATCCCCTCATATTATCCCTACAGGTCATTCATAAAATACTTCTTCACATCCTGGAAAAAATAAAACATTGAAAGGGGTGAGCTCAGATGCTTTGTAAGGATAACAATATAGCAGAAACTTTCATAAATAAACATAAAAATTTAAGGCAATGTATAACTAAAACAAAATCTTTTTAAACTCGAACTTAAGAATAATATGGAAAGGATAAAATGAAATAATGTCATTTACTTATTCACATGGATATTCTACTAGTCTAATAATCACATGAAAATATTAAAAACCACTTTCATAATGATGGAATGCATAATTCTAGACTATCAAAACCACATATCCAAGGCCTTGTGCCAAGACAAAGAATAAGATTTTTCCAAGGCCTTGTTCCAAGACAGTATTTTGTCTCAAGAGACCTATCGATGCAATTTTTTTAATATACTTACATTTAAAATTGCCCAAATATACTCCAGTGTTTTTCTGAAAACATTATGCACACTTATGAAAACAAAATAACTAATTCTGAGACTGCTCGACTAATTACAGGCCATGATGGGTCCTTTCCCAATCCCTTCCTGTCTACCACACTCGAGAGTCGGGTTTTCTGAAAACATTTTTAAGCTTGCGTTAAATACGTATACATTTGCACTAGATTTTCATGTATTTGTGAGAAATATCTCTTCTTTTGAAATCATTTAAAAATCAAAAAATTTTAAAATAAAACATTTACTTTGAAATTTTTTTATAAGCTTGTAAGGGAAGCTACAAAGATTTTATAATGGCGGAAAATATCTGCACCCAGTGTATAAGTTAAAAAATGACATTCTTACCTTAATTATGTCGAAAAGGTTAAAAAGGACCTTGTTTGGAAAGCAATAGAAAGATTCATTTATAAACTTCTTATAAAAAGTCAAACAAGGGTATAAATGAATTTAACACATATTCTGTAAAATAGTAATAATGTTTTGAAAAACATTTTTAAGAAACATGGATGTGGATGATAAAGAGATCACATTAGATTATTACGTATAAACAACCCCGGATAATGAAGAGATTGCGAAATAAACCATTACCTTGTACTTTTCCTTGGTTGGGGTAGGTTAACCGCCTATATAATGGTGAAATAATTGTTATTAAATTATACAAGAATCATATATATTAATATGATATCATATATGATCTTCTAACATTGCTTTATTAATAATATTTTAGAATTATCATCGTTTCAGGTGTTAACTTACTCATTTTCTTTTATATGTTTTGTTATGTAAGACATGTTTGTTATGGATAGATTGTATATTATTCATATCCAGAATGATATTAAGTCCTTAAAAATTATTATTAATATTCAAATGAGAATTATACTTGAATGGATACGATGGAGAATAAATCTCATCGTGTTCGTGGAGACGGTAGTCTGTACGTACGCACGAGCGACAATATCATTATTTTGATATTAAAATAATATTTAATTGGATGGTATATCATATATACAGAATCATTATCATGTTATATTTATTATTTACATGAATTAAACATCATTATTATAACCATCCAAATAATAATGTTTTGAATAACAATTACACCACGACGTGGAGATGGTAGGCCGTACGTACGCACGTATGGTGAAATGTCATTCAAAGGATGGATAGAATACTGAAATATGGTTGTACCATATTTATAATAACATAAAAGTATATATAATATACTAGAGTTATTATTTTAGAATGGTAATAACTAATATAGAAGAAGTGGAAGAAGAAAGGAAATTGAAAAGGGGTGGTGAAATCATTACCTCTTCTTCGGGTTCTTCCTTTTGATTTGATCAAAAGGGACCATTAGGATGGATTTAGGATCAATATAAGGCCTCTAGGATTAATTTAGGAATGTTGAGAAAGTATTTGGGATGTGGTTGGCTGAGCCAAAAGTCTTTGAATGTGTGAATTAGTGAGAAGGGGGAGTTCCCTTTTATAAGATGTGTGAGGGGTACCTTTGGAAAAGCTAAATATATTATTTTATAATAAATTTATATTCAGTTTCTAATGGCTTCAATGTGTATTATTTAAAGTTAAAGGTGGGTATGGGTCGCAAAACACTCAACCAATATAATTTAGATAGTTTTGGGTCATTATATTAACCTTATCTTTAAGTATTATCTCTTAGTTAATTAGTTTCACATTTACAATGTCTCGTTGTATTTTTATATTATATGGTTAATAAAATTACTATATAAATCCAAGAGACCCCAAAGTGGTCCATTAATGATACACCTATCATGATATAAGTCTCATGTCCTAACCTTAGATTTTTAGGAATTGAATATAAATTAATAATATAATATTTGTTTAAAAACTATTTTATGTCAATTTTGACACTATTGGGTACTTTGTTTTTGATAAATTCATAACAGCATTATTACTTTGAACACAATTTATATAATCAATACTAATATGTCATATTAACCTAGAAAATTAGATTAATTCATAAAAAGTCTCAAATTATATTTATTTGGGTATTTATAATATCAATTATTTTAATTTTTCACTATTATGGTAATTATTGCATCATCATTGTGTCATAAATAAATTACATTATTTAATGTCTAAAAATTATAAATAAAATATCATTATGTAGGAAATCTTTTTAGATTTCTAATGAATATTTATAATCTAATTTATCTTATGTGTATCCAAATATTAAAAATGTTTTAGTAATAAACTTGATTTTAACTCTTTTAACTCTTCTTTGAATTAAATAATAATAAATGTCTTATTCTAATCCAAGTGGACCTAAATGATAATATTTTATTCCTAATGTTGTTTTTGGTCGAGATACACTTGTCCAATATAATTAGGACATGTGGTAGGGTAATATTAATATCATTTTTACCCCTAATTACCGTATTTACTTTTAACCATGGTAAATAAAAGTAAAAAGTTACTATTCACCAAAAATTATTTTCATCTCATTGAACCAAATTTTACTCCTTGATATTAACTATGTCTCTCTGATTTTCGAAATTCCCCTCACAGAAGCGGTGAAATTATGTTTTATGAAAAATTCAGTTTTTTAACTACCACTTAGTGGTTTCACTATTCATCAAAAAATGATGTTTTTCAGAAAAACACCAAAAATTCACCCTAGGCTAATTTCGATATTCCGAATCAAAAAATGAAGTCCATTTTGATAAATAAAATTTATAAATTTCAAAAAGTGGGTATTACTAGTCATAACGGGTAGTTTGATTGGTTGTGGTGTGTTAGAACTCGATGTTGCGTACAACACACACTATTGCATTATTCAAAGAGAAGTGTACCGTAGAAGCTTGGGGTGTTACATTCTACCCTCCGTCAAATAATTTTGTCCTCGAAATTTCTAGAATACTACCGCATGAAAAGACTCGGGTGGTTCTTCATCATAAGTTCCTCGGGTTCCCACGTTGCCTCTTCCATCTTATAGTTTCTCCACAAGACTTTTACCAGACGAGTCGTCCTGTTTCTCAGTACTTGTTCTCTCGTATCAAGAATCTTGATGGTCTCTTCACAATAAGATAGATTGGGTTCCAGTTATAATTCCTCATAGGTGAGTACATGCATTGGGTCAGGCATGTATTTACTCAATAGTGATATGTGGAACACATCGTGAACTTTAGAGAGATTTGGTGGCATTTCCAAACGGTAAGCTACAACCCCAATTCGTTCAAGAATTTTTAAAGGTCCGATGTACCTGGGACTCAATTTACCATTCTTACCAAAACATATGACACCCTTCCATGGAGATACCTTCAGTAAAACATGATCACTGACTTGAAATTCCAAATCCTTCCTCTAATTATCGGCATAGCTCTTCTGCCTACTTTGAGCTGCTTTAATATGGTTTTGGATTACCATCACCTTATCCATTGTTTCCTCCACCAGTTCTGGGACTATAAGTTTTCTTTCACCAACATCATCCCAACAGGTTGGTGTGCGACATCTCTTTTTATATAACGCTTCATATAGTGCCATCTGAATACTTGAATGGAAGCTATTGTTATAGGAAAATTCTACTAGAGGTAAATATTGATCCCACATACCATGAAAGTCAAGTGATAAGGATCTCAACATGTCTTCTAAGGTTTGAATAGTTCGTTCTGATTGTCCATCTGTTTGAGGGTGGTAGGCAATGCTCAAATGAAGTTCAGTATCCAAGGCTTTCTGTAGAATTTTCCAGAATCTTGAAGTAAAACAGGGATCACAATCAGAAACAATCGATAGGGGTACTCCATGAAGTCTCAAAACATCATCAATATATAGTCTTACTAGACGTTCTAGTGGTATATCTTCTCTTATTGCAAGAAAATGTGCTGACTTGGTAAGACGATCAACAATAGCCCATATTGAATCATTCGTTCTAGGTGTCGTTGGTAGTCCCATGACAAAGTCCATCGTGATATTCTCCCATTTCCACTCAGGTATGGGAAGAGGTTGCAATACTCCACCAGGCTGTTGCCTTCAATCTTTCACTTGTTGACAAACCATACATCTTGACACAAAATCATAAATCTCCCTCTTCATGTTGTCCCACAAAAAATGTTCCTTCAAATCTCTATACATTTTGGTGCTCCCATGGTGTATAGAGAAATTGGAACTATGAGCATCATTCAGCAATTCCCTTTTTAGATCAGGTATATCGGGACCAGAAGGCCTCTTCCTGAATTTCAAAATTCCTTCTTCATACACAAAGTCTCTCAATCTTACATTATTCACAGCTTTAATATTCTTTTGAAATTTGTCATCATCGGTTTGAGAACTCTTAATCCTTTCTAGTAATGATGGTTTTGCAACCAGTTGAAAAAGCATTGATGTTTCACCTTCCCTGGTTATTCCCATTTCCATCTTCACTAGATCCATGAAAATTGGATCCCTTTCAATTTTCATATTGATCAAAACTCCATGGTCTTTTCTTCTCAAAGCATCTGCCACCTTGTTTGCTTTCCCCGGGTGGTAGTGTATCTTACAATCATAATCCTTGAGTAATTCAAGCCATCTCCTTTGCCTCATGTTGAGTTATTTTTGTGAGAAAATATACTTCAAACTCTTGTGATCAGTATAAATATCACATTTTTCACCATAGAGGTAGTGACTCCATATCTTCAATGCAAAGATCACAGCTGTTAACTCGAGATCATGAGTAGGATAGTTTTGTTCATGAATTTCCAACTGTCATGATGCATAGGAAATAACCCTATCATTCTGCATAAGGACACAACCAAGTCCTTTTTTCGATGCATCACTATAAATAACGAACCCATCATTCCCCGATGGTAGAGTCAATATAAGAGAATTGACTAATCATCTCTTCAGTTCTTCGAAACATTCTTCACACTCTTTTGTCCAAACAAATTTAACCCTTTACATGTGAGCTTTGTTAACGGGTTATCCAACCAGGAAATATTCTGAACGAAACATCAATAATAACCTGATAAACCAATAAAACTACATACCTCAGTTATACTCATAGGTGCAGGCCATTCTAGGATTTCCTTGGTCTTAGAAGGATCAACAGAGATTCCATCTTTAGATACAATATGTACAAGAAAATAAATCTCCTGAAGCCAGAATTCACACATTCTAAACTTCCCGTATAATTCATGTCTTCTCAGAGTCTTCAAAATAATGCGCAAGTGATTTTCATGATCTTTGTAGATTTTGGATTATACCAAGATATCATTAATAAATAACAACACAAATTCATCGAGATATTCCTTGAAAACTATATTCATCAGATCCATGAATACATAGGGTGCATTAGTAATTCCAAAAGGCATTACTGTAAACTCGTAATGCCCATACCAGGTTCGAAATGCTGTCTTCGGAATGTCTTCCTTCTTCACACACAACTGATGGTATCCAGATCGAAGGTCAATATTTGAAAAGTATTGAGCTCCATGCAGTTGGTCAAATAAATCATCAATGCGAGGTGAGGGATACTTGTTCTTTATTGTTATAGCATTGATCTCCTTGTAGTCGATACATAACCTCATAGATCCATCTTTATATTTAACAAAAATAACAGGGGCTCCCCATGGAGAAACACTACGGCGAATAAATCCCTTTTTACTCAATTCCTCTAGTTGATTCTTTAGTTCAAATAATTATACAGTGGCCATTCTATAAGTGGTCTTCGATATAGGCCTTGATACAGGAATTAAATCAATGGAAAACTCAACTTCTCATTCTGGAGGATGTCCAGGTAAATCTTTCGGAAACACATCTACATATTATTTCACAATAGGTACATCCTCTATTTGAACATTCCTTTCCCCACCCACTGTAATTTAATCCTCTTCCTCCACAATAATTGAATTTAGTTGAGCAATTGGGGGTGGATCTAGATAAGAATTAGGTGGTGAAGATTCTGCTCTAATGATAAGGTGTTCCTTATCATCATCATCAAAAATCCTAACCTCCTTCTTCTTACAATAAATCTTCACATCATGGTCCGAAATCCAATCCATACCGAGGATTATATCAAACTCAATCATATGTATGAAGATGAGATCATCGGATAAAAAAACTTTTATGTGCTCTAATGGGGACTAATTTACAAAACTTCATTTCAATGATACTTCCCTATGGAGTTTTAACTGACAACTCCCTTGTTAAATAAAATTGGAAATATCTAATTTTATTAGCAAACTGGGAATTTATGAAATAATGCGATGATCCAAAATCAAATAATGCATTTTCTAAACTTGAGGAAACCATTAAATTACCTGCCACCACATCTTTCGGAGCTTCTACCTTAGTAGTAGTGACAGAATAAGCTTAGCCTTGATCCCTGTGACTTTTCTGAGATAAGTTCCTCTCACGCTTAGGACATTCATTTGCATAATGTCCCATCTCCCCGAAATTGTAGCACTGAACATCAGTAGCTTCCTTCTTCCCTTTACAGTCACAAGCTTGGTGGCCTTTTTCACCACACTTGTAATAGACACCCATTCCCTTCAAGCAAGTATCGAGGTGTTTCTTCCCACATTTACCACAGGATGTATATTCAACCTTTCCCATCTTCCCCTTATTTCCATTCCCAGATTGATCAGCAGATATCTTCTTCTCTTATTTTTCTTTAAAGTCATAAGACATAGAGAATTCCTTTTCTTGTCTTGATAGCACATTAGACAATGTCTTCGTACGATGAGAAGGATTGTGAGACTAATGCTTGATGGGGAAATGGTTTTAACCCATCAATGAAATGATCAATATTACTTCATGGGTCATGTATATAATCTTTAGCATACCTTGTTAACCTTGTAAAGTTAGCTTCATACTTTGCGACATTCTCATCCTCCTTTTGTCTCAGACTCAGAAATTGTCTTTCTGTATCTGCTCGATGGTCACGAGGAAAGTATTTTTCTAAAAACAGATATTTGAACTCCCTCCATTCCATATTTGATACTTCATAATCTTCCTTTGTGTTTTGAATCAATGACCATCATTGATTAGCATCATCAGTGAGGCGGTAAACTGCCATGATAACTTTTTACCTTTCACTACTCCCCAATGCCTGAAATATTTTCTCTAGGGAATTTATCCAGTGCTCAGCTACTAAGGGATTTTTAATCCCATTGAACGTTGGTGGTTGTTGCTTCATGAAGCGATCTAACATTGATCCTCCACGATGCAGATCAGGGTGATCCATACGGGTAAGGTTATTATTCATAACCTGAGTGAGTTGTCCCAGTATGGGGACTAGATGATCGGAACTAGTTGCATCACCAGCTCCACTATAATTTTCTTGAGAAGGAGGGAAATCGCTACATGGAGTGTGTGCATTGATACGGTTTCCATTTCTTCCACTAGGTGCCATTTCTAAACAATGGCATAAACTAGATCAGTTTATGAATCAAAATACATAATTTTATACTTATAAAACACTTAACATAAATTGAACTATTTATGGATATAATCCATAATCATAAAAATGTTTTCTTTGAGGAAGTATATACTTATAAACCATTCATAATTATTTTTAAATAAAATGAGAGTCATCCTAAGCATATCCCCCGGGAGTGTCGTAACCAAGAGTGCAGCAAGGCCCGTTGTTGTGCACCAGTTCCTGTTTGAGTCTAGCTCAAAGCGGTGTTTTCGGGTTTTACCCCTAGGTACATCTGTTCCAAAGCCACCTCTTCCTTCTCGTATCCATAAAGGGATGTATTTCTTAGAAAACTCACAAAATCTCTAAAATACCAAAATTTTAGGAAGTTCTTCTATACTAATCTTCAAAGTCCATCTTAGGTCTATGTGCTCTAATCAGAGTTTATCTAAATCTAGCTTCCAAGGTTTGTACTAAACTTCCTCTGATACCAATTGTAATGCCCCGACCCTAGATACCAAGAGTCGGTGCATTATTACATAACATTGGCATGATCACAAAAAAGATCATGTCTTGAAAGACCTATTAGTTTAGTAGCCTTGGAAACACTAGATATATTCATAAAGTTTACATTACATCAATAAGTGAAAAACTACAACAAAATATTGTCTTCATATCCCCTCATACTATCCCTGTAGTTCATTCATAAAATACCTCTTCACATCCTGGGAAAAATAAAACATTGAAAGGGGAGAGGTCATATGCTCAGTAAGGATAAAAATATAGCAGAAACTTTCATAAATAAACATAAAAATTTAAGGCAATGTATAACTAAAACAAAAGACTTTTAAACTTGAACTTCAGCATAATATGGAAAGGATAAAATCAAATAATGTCATTTACTAATTCACATGGATATTCTACTAGTCTAATAATCACATGAAAATATTAATAACCACTTTCATAATGATGGAATGCATAATGCCAGACTATCATAACCACATAGCCAAGGACTCATGCCAAGACTACAAATAAGATTTTGTGAAGGCATTGTGCCAAGACACTAGTTTGTCTCATGAGACCTACCGATGTAATTTTTTTTAAGATACTTACGTTTAAAATTGATCAAATATACTCCAGTGATTTTCTGAAAACATTATGCAAGCTTATGAAAACAAAATAACTAATTCTAAGACTGATCGACTAATTACAGGCCATGATGGGTCCACGCCCAATCCCTTCCTGTCTACCACACTCGAGAGTTGGGTTTTCTGAAAACATTTTTAATCTTGCATTAAATATGTATACATTTGCACTGGATTTTCATGTATTTGAGAGAAATATCTCTTTTTTTGAAATCATTTAAAAATCAAATAATTATAAAGTAAAAAATTTACTTTGAAAATTTTCTTATAAGCTTGTAAGGGAAGCTTCGAAGATTTTATAGTGGCGGAAAATATCCACACCCACCGGATAAGTTAAAAAAAGACATTCTCACCTTAATTCTGTCGAAAAGGTTAAAAAGGACCTTGTTTGGAAAATGACAGAAAGATTCCTTTATAAACATCTTATAAAAAGTCAAAAAAGGGTATAAATGACTTTAACCCATATTCTGTAAAATAGTAATAATGTTTTGAAAAACATTTTTAAGAAACATGGATGTGGATGATAAAGAGATCCCAGTAGATTATTACGTATAAACAACCTCGGATAATGAAGAGATTGCGAAATAAACCCTTACCTTGTACATTTCCTTGGTTGGGGTAGGTTAACCTCCTGTATAATAGTGAAATAATTGTTATTAAATTATACAAGAATCATATATATTAATATGATATCATATATGATCTTTTAACATTGCTTTGTTAATAATATTTTAGAATTATCGTCGTTTCGGGTGTTAACTTACTCATTTTCTTTTATATGTTTTGTTATGTAAGCCATGTTTTTTATGGATATATTGTATCTTATTCATATCCAGAATGATATTAAGTCCTTAAAAATTATTATTAATCTTCAAATGAGAATTATACTTGAATGGATACGATGGATAATGAATCTCATCGCGTTCGTGTAGACGGTAGTCCGTACGTACGCACGAGCGACAATATCATTCTTTTGATATTAAAATAATATATAATTGGATGGTATATAATATATACAGAATCATTATCATGTTATATTTATTATTTACATTAATTTCACATCATTATTATAACCATCCAAATTAAAATGTTTTGAATAACAATTACACCACGACATGGAGACGGTAAGCCATACGTACGCACGTATGGTGACATGTCATCCAAAGGATGGATAGAATACTGAAATATGGTTGTACCATGTTTATAATAACATCATAGTATATATAATATACTGGATTTATTATTTTAGAATGGTAATAACAATGATATAAGAAGTGGAAGAAGAAAGGAACTTGAAAAGGGGTGTTGAAATCATTACCTCTTCTTCGGTTCTTCCTTTGTATTTGATCAAAAGGGATCCTTAGGTTGGATTTATGATCAAACTAAAGCCTCTATGTTGAAGTGAGGGAAGTTGAGAGAGTATTTGGTCAGGGTTTTTCCGAGCCAAAATTCTTTGAATGTGTCAATTAATGAGAAGGGGGAGTGCCCTTTTATAAGAGGGGTGAGGGGCACTTTGGAAAAGCTAAACATATTATTTTATAATAAATTCATATTCGGTTTCTAAGTGCTCCAAAGTGGATTATTTAAAGTTTAAGGAGGTTATGGGTCTAAAAACACTCAACCAATATAATTTATACAGGTTTTGGTTATTATATTAACCTTATCTTTAAGTATTAACTCTTAGTTAATTAGTTTCACTTTTACAATGTCTCTTTGTATTTTTATATTATATGGTTAATAAACTTACTATATACATCCAAGAGACCCCTAAGTGGTCCATTAATGATAAAAATATCATGATATAAGTCTCTTTGTTGAACCTTATATTTTTAGGAATTGAATGTAAATTAATAATATAATATTCATTTTAAAAACTCTTTTATGTCAATTTTGACACTATTGGGTATTTTGTTTTTGATAAATTCATTACAACATTATTACTTAGAACAAAATTTATATAATCAATCCTAATATGTCATATGAACCTAGAAAATTAGTGGAATTCATAAAAAGTCTCAAATTATATTTATTTTTGTATTTATAATATCAATTATTTTAATTTATTACTATTATGGTAATTATTGAATCATCATTGTGTCATAAATAAATTAAATTATTGAATGTCTAAAAATTATAAATAAAATATCATTATGTAGGAAATATTTTTATCTTTCTAATCAATATTTATAATGAAATTTATCTTATGTTTAACCCTATATTAAAAAAAATTTAGTAAATAAAATTTGATTTTAACTCTTTTAACTCTTCTTTAAATTAAATAATAATAAATGTCCTAATCTAATCCAAGTGGACCTAAATGATAATATGTTATTCCTAAGGTTTTTTTGTTCTAGATACACTTGTCCAATAGAATTAGGACATGTGTTAGGGTAATATTAATATAATTTTTACCCTTAATTACCGTATTTACTTTTAAATGTGGTAAATTAAAGTAAAAAGTTACTATTCACCAAAAATTATTTTCATCTCATTGAACCAAATTTTTCTCCTTGATATTAAGCGTGTCTCTCAGATTTTCGAAATTCCACTCACATAAGCGGTAAAATTAAGTTTTATGAAAAATTCAGTTTTTTAACTACCACTTAGTGGTTTCACTATTCATAAAAAAATGATGTTTTTCAGAAAAATACCAAAAATTCACCCTAGTCTAATTTCGATATTTCAAATCCAAAAATGAAGTCCATTTTGAAAAATAAAATTTATAAATTTCAAAAAGTGGGTATTACTATTCATAACGGCTAGTTTGATTGGTTGTGGTGTGTTAGAACTCGATGTTGCGTACAACACACGCTATTGAATTATTCAAAGAGAAGCATACCGTAGAATCTTGGGGTGTTACATTCTACCCTTTTTCAAATAATTTCATCCCCTAAATTTCTAGAATACTACCGCATGAAAAGACTCGGGTGGTTCTTCATCATAAGTTCCCCGGGTTCCCACGTTGCCTCTTCCATCTTATGGTTTCTCCACAAGACTTTTACCAGACGAGTCGTCCGGTTTCTTAGTACTCGTTCTCTCGTATCAAGAATCTTGACGGGCTCTTCACAATAAGAGAGATCGGGTTCCAGTTCTAATTCCTCATAGGTGAGTACATGCGTTGGGTCGGGCATGTATTTCCTCAATAGTGATACGTGGAACACATCGTGAACTTTGGAGAGATTTGGCGGCATTGCCAAACGGTAAGCTACAGCCCCAATTCATTCTAGAATTTCGAAAGGTCCGATGTACCTGGGACTCAATTTACCTTTCTTACCAAAACGTATGACTCCCTTCCATGGAGATACCTTCAGGAAAACATGATCACTGACCTGAAATTCCAAATCCTTCCTTCGATTATCGACATAGCTCTTCTTCGTACTTTGAGCTTCTTTGATATGGTTTTGGATTACCTTCACCTTTTCCAATGTTTCCTCCACCAGTTCTGGGCCTACATGTTTTCTTTCACCAACGTCATCCCAACAGGTTGGTGTGCGACATCTCTTACCGTATAACGCTTCATATGGTGCCATCTGAATACTCGAATGGAAGCTATTGTTATAGGAAAATTCTACTAGAGGTAAATATCGATCCCACATACCCTAAAAGTCAAGTGAGCAGGATCTCAACATGTCTTCTAAGGTTTGAATATTTCATTCTAATTGTCCATCTATTTGAGGGTGGTAGGCAGTGCTCAAATGAAGTTCAGTATCCAAGAATTTCTAGAGAATTTTCCAGAATCTTGAAGTAAAATAAGGATCACGATCAGAAACAATCGATAGGGGTACTCCATGAAGTCTTACAACTTCATCAATATATAGTCTTGCTAGACATTCTAGTGGTAGATCTTATCTTATAGAAAGAAAATGTGCTGACTTGGTAAGACGATCAACAATAACCCATATTGCATCGTTCCTTTTAGGAGTCATTTGTAGTCCCATGACAAAGTCCATCGTGATATTATACCATTTCCACTCAGGTATGGGAAGAGGTTTCAATACTCCACCTGGCTGTTGCCTTCCATCTTTCACTTGTTGAAAAACCATACATCTTGACACAAAATCGGCAATCTCCCTCTTCATGTTGTCCCTCCAAAAATGTTCCTTCAAATCTCTATACATTTTAGTTCTCCCAGGGTGTATAGAGAAATTGGAACTATGAGCATCATCCAGCAATTCCCTTTTTAGATCCGGTATATCGAGAACACAAAGCCTCTTCCCGAATTTCAAAATTCCTTCTTCATACACAAAGTCTCTCAATCTCCTGTCATTCACAGCTTTAATCTTCTTTTGAAATTCTTCATCATCGGTCTGAGAACTCTTAATCTTTTCTAGTAAAGATGGTTTGGCAACCATTTGAAAAAGCATTGATGTTTCACCTTTCCTGGTTATTCCCATGTCCATCTTCACTAGATCCATGAAAATTTGATCCCTTTCAATTCTCATATTGTTCAAAACTCCATGGTATTTTATGCTCAAAGCATCTACCACCTTGTTTGCTTTCCCCAGGTGGTAGTGTATCGTACAATCATAATCCTTGAGTAATTCAAGCCATCTCCTTTGCCTCATGTTGAGTTCTTTTTTGTGAGAAAATATATATCAAACTCTTGTGATTAGTATAAATCTCACATTTTTCACCATACAGGTAGTGCCTCCATATATTCAAAGTAAAGATCACAACTGCTAACTCGAGATCATGAGTAGGATAGTATTGTTCATGAATTTTCAACTGTCTTGATGCATAGGCAATAACCCTATCATTCTGTATAAGGACACAACCAATTCCTTTCTTCGATGCATCACTATAAATAACGAACCCATCATTCCCCGATGGTAGAGTCAATATATGAGCATTGACTAATCTTCTCTCCAGTTCTTAGAAACATTCTTCACACTCTTTTGTACAAACAAATTTAACCCCTTTACGTGTGAGATTTGTTAATGGGTTAGACAACCGGGCAAAATTCAGGACAACACGTCGATAATAACCTGCTAAACCAATAAAACTACGTACCTCAGTTATACTCATCGGTGCAGGACATTCTTGGATTGACTTGGACATAGAAGGATCAACAGAGATTCCATCTTTAGAGACAATATGGCCAAGAAAAGAAATCTCTTGAAGCCAGAATTCACACTTGCAAAACTTCTCATATAATTCATGTCTTTTCAGAGACTTCAGGATAATGCGCAAGTGATTTTCACGATCTTTGTAGATCTTGGAGTATACCAAGATATCACCAATAAATATCACCACAAATTCATCGAGATATTCCTTGAAAACTCTATTAATCAGATCCATGAATACATAGGGTGCATTAGTCAATCCAAAAGGCATTACTGTAAACTCGTAATGATCGTACCTGGTTCGAAATGCTGTCTTTGGAATGTCTTCCTTCTTTACACACAACTGATGGTATCCAGATCGAACGTCAATCTTTGAAAAGTATTGATCTCTATGCAGTTGGTCAAATAAATCATCAATGCGAGGTAGGGGATTCTTGTTCTTTATTGTTATAGAATTGATCTCCCTGTAGTCGATACATAACCTCATAGATCCATCTTTCATTTTAACAAAAAGAACAGGGGCTTACCATGGAGGAACACTAGGGCGAATAAATCCCTTATTACACAATTCCTCTAGTTTTTTCTTTAGTTCAACAAATTCTACAGTGGACATTCTATAAGGGGTCTTTGATATAGGCCTTGATCCAGGAATTAAATCAATGGAATACTCAACTTCTCATTCTGGAGGATGTCCAGGTAAATCTTCCGGAAACACATCTACATATTCATTCACAATAGGTACATCCTCTATTTGAACATTCCTTTCCTCACCCACTGTAATTTCATCCTCTTCCTTCCCAATAATTGAATTTAGTTGAGCTATTGGGGGTGGATCTAGATAAGAATTAGGTGGTGACGATTCTGCTCTAAAGATAAGTTGTTCCTTATCATCATCATCAAAAATCATAACCTCCTTCTTCTTACAATAAATATTCACATCATGGTCCGAAATCCAATCCATAGCGAGGATTATATCAAACTCAATCATAGGTGTGACGATGAGATCAGCAGAGAAAGAACATTTATGTGCTCTAATGGGGACTGATTCACAAAACATTGTTGTAATGATACATCCCTTAGGTGTTTTAACTGATAACTCCCTTGTTAAATCAAATTGGAAATATCTACTTTTCTTAGAAAACTATGAAGATATGAAATAATGCGATGATCCAGAATCAAATAATGCATTTTCTAAACTTGAGGAAACCATTAAATTACCTTCCACCACATCTTTAGGAGCTTCTGCCTCATCTGTAGTGATAGAATAAGCTTGGCCTTGATCTCTTAGACTTTTCTGAGGTAAGTTCCATTAATTCTTAGGAAATTCATTTGCATAATTTCCCATATCCCTGCAATTGTATCACTGAACATCGGTAGATTCCTTCTTCCATTTGCAGTCACGAGCTTGGTGACCTTTTTCACCACACTTGTAACAGACACTCGTTCCCTTCAAGCAAGTATTGGGGTGTTTCTTCCCACATTTACCACATGATTGATATTCAACCTTTCCCTTCTTCATCTTATTTTCATTCCTAGATTGATCAACAGATCTCTTCTTCTCTTGTTTTGCTTTAAAGTCATAAGACTTAGAGAATTCCTTTTCTGTCTTGATAGCACATGAGACAATGTCTTCATATGATGAGAAGGATTTTGAGACTAATGCTTGACAGAGAAATGGTTTTAAACCATCAAAGAAACGAAAAATCTTACTTCTTGGGTTACGTATATAATCTCCAGCATACCTTGATAACCTTGTAAAGTTAGCCTCATACTTTGCGACATTCTCATCCTCCTTTTGTCTCAGACACAGAAATTGTCTTTCCATATCTGCTCGATGGTCACGAGGATAGTATTTTTCTAAAAACAGATATTTGAACTCCCTCCATTCCATATTTGATACTTCATCATCTTCCTTCATGTTTTGAATCGATGACCACCATTGATCAGCATCTCCAGTGAGGCGGTAAACTACCATGATAACTTTTTCCCTTTCATTACTCCCCAAAGCCTGAAATATTTTCTCTAGGGAATTTATCCATTGCTCAGCTACTAAGGGATTTGTACTCCCATTGAAAATTTGTGGTTGTTTCCTCATGAAGCGATCTAACATTGATCCTCCATGATACGAATTAGGGTGCTCCATACGGGTAAGGTTATTATTCATAACCTGAGTGAGTTGTCCCAGTATGATGATTAGCTGATCGACACCAGTTGCATCACCAGCTCAACTATAATTTTCTTGAGCAGGAGGGCAATCCCTACATGGAGTGTGTGAATTGATACAGTTTCCATTTCTTCCACTAGGTGCCATTTCTAAACAATGGAATAAACTAGATCAGTTTATGAATAAAAATACATAATTTCATACTTCTAAAACACTTAACATAAATTGAACTATTTATGGATATAATCCATAATCATAAAAAAATTTCTTTGAAGAAGTATATACTCATAAACACTTCATAATTATTTGTAATGAAAACGAGAGTTATCCTAAGCATATCCCCCGAGAGTGTCGTAACGAAGAGTGCAGCAAGGCCCATTGTCGTGCACGAGTTCCTATTCGAGTCCAGCTCAAAGTGGTGTTTTCGGGTTTTACCCCTAGGTACATCTGTGCCAAAGCCGTCTCTAACTGCTCGTATCCAGAGAGGGATGTATTGCTCGGAAAACTCACAAAATCTCAACAATACCAAAATTCTATGAAGTTCTTCTATACTTATCATCAAAGTCCATCTTAGGTCTATGTGCTCTAATCAGAGTTCATATAAATCTAGCTTCCAAGTTTTGTACTAAACTTCCTCTGATAACAACTGTAACGCCCCGACCCTAGATACCCAGAGTCGGTGGATTATTACATAACATTGGCATGAGAACAAGAAAGATCAAGTCTCAAAAGACCTATTAGTTTAGTAGCCTTGGAAACACTAGACATATTCATAAAGTTTACATTACATCAATAAGTAAAAAATACAACAACATATTGTCTTCATATCCCCTCATACTATCCCTGTAGGTCATTCATAAAATACTTCTTCACATCTTGGGAAAAATAAAACATTGAAAGGGGTGAGCTCTGATGCTCAGTAAGGATAACAATATAGCGGAAACTTTCATAAATAAACATTAATATTTAAGGCAATGTATAACTAAAACAAAAGCCTTTTAAATGTGAACTTCATCATAATATGGCAAGGATAAAATAAAATAATGCCATTTACTTATTCACATGGATATTCTACTAGTATAATAATCACATGAAAATATTAATAACCACTTTCATAATGATGAAATGCATAATGCTAGACTATCATAACCACATATCCAAGGCCTCGTGCCAAGACTAAAAATAAGATTTTTTCAAGGCCTTGTTCCAAGACACTAGTTTGTCTCATGAGACCTACCGATGCAATTTTTTTTAAGATACTTACATTTAAAATTGCTCAAATATACTCTAGTGTTTTTCTGAAAACATTATGCAAGCTTATGAAAAAAATAACTAATTCTGAGATTGCTCGACTAATTACAGGCCAGGATAGGTCCTCGCTCAATCCCTTATTGTCTACCACACTCGAGAGTCAGGTTTTCTGAAAACATTTTTAAGCTTGCGTTAAATACGTATACATTTGCACTAGATTTTCATGTATTTGAGAGAAATATCTCTTTTTTTGAAATCATTTAAAAATCACATAATTATAAAATAAAACATTTACTTTGAAAATTTTCTTATAATCTTGTAATGGAAGCATCAAAGATTTTATAACCGTGGAAAATATCTGCACCCTCCATATAAGTTAAAAAAAGGCATTCTTACCTTAATTCTGTCGAAAAGGTTAAAAATGACCTTGTTTGGAAAATGACAGAAAAATTCCTTTATAATCTTCTTATAAAAAGTCAAACAAGGGTATAAATGAATTTAACCCATAATAATTAAAATAGTACTAATGTCTTGAAAAACATTTTTAAGAAACATGGATGTGGATGATAAAGATATCCAAGTAGATTATTACGTATAAACAACCTCAGATAATGAAGAGATTGCGAAATAAACCCTTACCTTGTACTTTTCCTTGGTTGGGGTAGGTTAACCTCATGTATAATGGTAAAATAATTGTTATTAAATTATACAAGAATCATATATATTAATATGATATCATATATGATCTTTTAACAATGCTTTGTTAATAATATTTTAGAATTATCGTCGTTTCAGGTGTTAACTTACTCATTTTTTTTTATATGTTTTGTTATGTAAGCCATGTTTGTTATGGATAGATTTTCTCTTATTAATATCCTGAATGATATTATGTCCTTAAACATTATTATTAATCTTAAAATGAGAATTATACTTTAATGGATACAATGGAGAGTTAATCTCATCACGTTCGTGGAGACGGTAGTCCGTACGTACGCACGAGCGACAATATCATTCTTTTGATATTAAATTATATTTAATTGGATGTTATATCATATATAAAGAATAATTATCATGTTATATTTATTATTTACATGAATTAAACATCATTATTATAACCATCCAAATAATAATGTTCTGAATAACAATTACACCACGACATGGAGACGGTAAGTCGTACGTACGCACGTATGGTGACATGTCATTCAAAGGATGGATAGAATACTGAATTGTGGTTGTACCATTTTTATAATAACATAAATGTATATATAATATACTGGAGTTATTATTTTAGAATTTTAAGAACAAATATAGAAGAAGTGGAAGAAGAATGGAACTTGAAAAGGGGTGGTGAAATCATTACCTCTTCTTCAGGTTCTTCCTTTTGATTTGATAAAAAGGGATCCTTAGGTTGTCTTTCTGATCAAAATAAGGCCTCTAGGTTGAAGTGATGGAAGTTTAGAGAGTATTTGGGCAGGGTTTGTCCGATCCAAAAGGCTTTGAATGTGTGAATTAGTGAGAAGGGTGAGTGCCCTTTTATAAGAGGGGTGAGGGGCACCTTTGGAAAAGCTAAAAATATTATTTTATAATAAATTCATATTCGGTTTCTAATGGATAAAAAGAATATTATTTAAAGTTTAAGGTGGGGATGGGTCAAAAACCACTCAAAAAATATAATTTATACAGGATTGGGTCATTATATTAACCTTATATTTAAGTATTAACTCTTAGTTAATTAGTTTCACTTTTACAATGTATCTTTGTATTTTTATATTATATGGTTAATAAACTTACTATATACATCCAAGAGACCCCCATCTGGTCCATTAATGATACACCTATCATTATATAAGTCTCTTGGAAGAACCTTAGATTTTTAGGAATTGAATATAAATTAATAATATAATATTTGTTTTAAAAACTCTTTTATGTCAATTTTGACACTATTGGGTATTTTGTTTTTGATAAATTCATAACAGCATTATTACTTCAAAAAAAATTTATATAATCAATCCTAATATGTCATATTAACCTATAAAAGTAGTTTAATTCATAAAAAGTCTCAAATTATATTTATTTGGGTATTTATAATATCAATTATTTTAATTTTTCACTATTATGGTTATTAATGAATCATCATTGTGTCATAAATAAATTAAATTATTTAATGTCTAAAAATTATACATAAAATATAATTATGTATTAAATCGTTTTAAATTTCTAATGAATATTTATAATCGAATTTATCTTATGTTTAACCCTATATTAAAAATGTTTTAGTCAATAAACTTTGATTTTAACTCTTTTAAGTCTTCTTTGAATTAAATAATAATAAATGTCCTAATCTAATCCAAGTGGTCCTAAATGATAATATTTTATTCCTAAGGTTGTTTTTGGTCGATATACACCTGTCCAATAGAATTAGGACATGTGTTAGGGTAATATTAATATCATTTTTACCCTTAATTACCCTATTTACTTTTAACCGTGGTAAATAAAAGTAAAAAGTTACTATTCACCAAAAATTATATTCATCTCATTGAACCACATTTTACTACTTGATATTTACCGCGTCTCTCAGATTTTTGAAATTCCACTCACAGAAGTGGTAAAATTAAGTTTTATAAAAAAATCAGTTTTTTAACTACCACTTAGTGGTTTTTCTATTTCTCAAAAAATGAAGTTTTTCAGAAAAATACCAAAAATTCAACCTAGGAAAATTTCGATATTTTGAATCCAAAAATGAAGTCCATTTTGAAAAATAAAATTTATAAATTTAAAAAAGTGGGTATTACTATTCATAACGGCTAGTTTGATTGGTTGTGGTGTGTTAGAACTCGATGTTGCGTACAACACACGCTATTGCATTATTCAATGAGAAGAGTACCGTAGAAGATTGGGGTGTTACACGGGTGGGAGATCAGGGCTACGATGATTCCACTCATCATCCCGACGTAGGCAGGGGTGTTAGAGAAATCCCACTTAGTGGAGAGTTTTCTTGTTGAGCAGCCACTAGCAGTGAGACCCACCACCAGTCGTCACATAGAAAAGTCTTCTACAGCTAGAAGTAGACAGATGTCATAGAGGACCAAGAAGACCAGACCTACAGGTGGATGACCGCAGGATTCATGGTCGGTTGTGCGGGGTACTAGAGATAGCACCAGTCATGTGAGGAACATGCAATCTTACATTTCCGGTGGGCAGGGTCACATGGCTCGTGACTATCCGACCCATTGTACGGATGATCAGAAGATGACCGAAGGATCGCCCCAGAAGAGATAGAGGTTCTAACAAGGAGGTCCATAGGGAGCAGGCGAACGTGGAAGAGGAGCTGGTCGTGTAGCTGGATGTGGGTGACAATTCGAGATATTACCACCACCACCACCACCAGGTGGTCCACCCCGACCATAGGGAGCAGGTGGACAGGGGTGAGCTCAGCTCCAGAAAGTTGAGTCCTATGACCATGGAACTTTAGAGATGATACGAGGTATGATCTGTGTCTAATCCACCTCAGGTACAGTACTTATAGACACAGGTTCCAATCATTCTTTTATTTCCACTACCCTCGTTCGGAGCTCAGAGATTCCAACGGAGCCTTTGGCTTGATCCTTACGACTAGAGACTCCTACGGGAGTAGATTCAACGATTACGCACTAGTGCTGGCAGTGAGAGCTTACTTTAGGAGGCAAGAGCTTCTGCTGGGATCTCTTAGTAGTCGTGTCAAAGCCTTACGACGTCATCTTGGGTATGGACTGGTTATCTACACTCCATGCTCAGATTGACTATATTAGGCACAAAGTGATTTGTGTTTGCACAGATGGGGCTAGTTTTACCGTAACCAGTGAGAAGGTAAACAAGGAAGCATGGTATGGAAATATTCGGAGGAGAGTGCAGTCGATCAATCATCAGTTATCTAGCCTTACCCTCAGAGCAGTTTATGTGGAGAGTCTGAGCTATCTTGTAGTGGTGGAACAGTACATGGATGTCTTCCCTAATGATGTTCTGGTTCAAACTCCTAATAGAGAGGTGGAATTTTACATTGACTTGTACCCTAGTACGACACCGATATCCAAACCAGCATATTGGATGGGTCGCACGGAGCTTTATGAGCTGCGGGTACAGCTAGAGGACTTATTGGGGAAGGGATTCATCCTACCAAGTTTTTCTCCTTGGGCAGCCCAGATTTTGTTCACCAAGAAGGCGGATGGGAACATGAGGCTTTGTGTTGCCTTTCAGCGCCTGAACCAGGTGACCGTGAAGAACATGTACCCACTCCTGAGGATTAATGACCTCTTTGATCAACTAAAGGTAGCATGGTGGTTCTTGAAGATAGACCTCAGGTCAGGCTACCACCAACTCTGAGTACAAGATGAGTATGTGCAAAAGACGACTTTTAGATGTCGGTATGGCCATTATGAGTTCTTGGTTATGCCTTTCAGCATGACCAACTCCCCATCAGTTTTCATGGGACTCATGAACATGATCTTTCAACCATACCTTGATTGCTTTTTTGTGGTCTTCATTGATGACATTCTGATCTACTCGGCTACTGAGGAGGAGAATGTCTATCATTTCAAAGTATTACTGGACACACTCTGAGAGAACCAGATTTATAGTAAGCTCTCAAAGTGCCAGTTCTGGATTCATGAAGTTCACTTTCTGGGATATGTCATTTTAGAGGCTGGAGTTGTGGTGGATCCTGTGAAAATTGAGGTTGTACTTTCTTGGGATCCACCCAGGAGTGTGACGGAGGTATGGATTTTCTTGGGTTTGGCCGGATACTACCATATTTGTGATAGAATTATCCAAAGTTGTACCACCTTTATCAGCATTGACGAAGAAGGGTCAACCCTTTATGTGGTCTGAGAGATGCCTGTGGAGTTTTTAAGAGCTCAGGCAGAGGCTGACTAGTGACCCCATCTTGAGGCTTCCAGAGGAGGGTGTAGGGTATGTAGTCTACTATAACACATCAGGGACCAGGATCAGATATGTCTGGATGCAGGAGTGGGAAATTATCACATTTTTTTCTCATTAACTGAGACAACATGTGCAGAAATATGCTACCCATGACCTGGAGTTAGCATCATTGGTCTTCACCTTGAAGATGTCGCGACATTACTTGATGGGTGAAGGTTTTGCAGTATACTCTGATCACAAGAGTCTCAGGTATATCTTCTTTCATAAGGACCTGAACCAGAGACATCGACGTTGGTTTGAGTTCCTCTAGGACTATGACTTCGAGATAGTCTATAATCCTAAGAAGGGGAACATTGTAGTAGATGCACTCTGTAAGAGAACTGGTATATAGCTACTAGTTGAGGCAACAGAGCAGCTGGCCGCTTTACAGATATCCTTTGTGGATCAAGTTAGAGCAGCATATCTTCAGTCTCTTATAGTCACTCCTCCACTCCTTTAGTGAGTCAAGGAGTCATAGCATGGGGACACTGACTGTGAGGCTCTATGTGGTTAGATATCCAAAGGACATGCACCTAATGGGTTTTTTGAAGGTGGAGAGCACATCATCCTTTTCATAGGACATACCATGGTACTAGTGTCGCTTCGGGAGGAAGTGTTGAGGGAGTTCCACATGTCCCCTCTAGAGGTACATCCAGGAGTGGAAAAGATGTACCAGGATATCTAATGATAACACTGGTGGTTGGGAATGAATAAAGAAGTATTAGAGTTTGTCTCTCGATGCCTCACTTGTTAGCAAGTGATGGCGGAGCAACAGGTACCAACAGACATGGTTCGGCCTTTAGAGGTCCCAGAGTGGATGTGGGATGGGATATCCATGGACTTCATGACAGGACTTCCATGTATAGCCAGAGGCCATGATTCTATCTAGGTGATCATCGACCGACTCACCAAGTCAGCTCACTTCCTACCGATCAGAGAGCAGGGTTCAGTAGAGAGATTGGGAAGCCTCTATTTGAAAGAGATTGTGAGGCTACATGGAGTACCCTCAACTATTATCTCTGATCTTGATACATGTTTCACTTCCCGTTTATGGAATTGGTTGCAGGAGGATTTCGAGATGTAGTTTTTTTAGCACCGCCTTCCATCCTCAGACGGATGGCCAGACTGAGCGGACCATTCAGACCATCGAGGACATGTTATGTTCTTGCATCCTTAACTTCAGTCACAGTTGGGTGGATCAGTTTCCTTTGGTTTATTTTTCATACAAAAACAGCTATCACGCTACGATTGGGATGACACCTTTCGAGGCTTTGTACGGCCGACCTTGCATATTGCATTTGTGCTGGACTGACCCAGGGGAGTCAACACTCATGGGAACATATATGGTACGAGCTACCACAGAAAAGGTGTAGATCATCTAGGAGTGGATGAAGACTACAAAAATTAGGTAGAAGTCTTATACAGATAGGAGATGGAGGCCTCTAGAGTTTGGGGATGGAGACCATGTCTTCATACGAGTCTCATCCTGATGGGGTTTGTAGATATTTGGTCGGGGCGACAAGTTATCTTCGAGGTTCATCAGACCTTTTCAGGTCCTCAGCAGAGTTGGCAAGGTGGATTACCACCGAGCATGTCCCCTTCAGTTGCACTAGGTGCAGGTCGTCTTCCACATATCCCAGATAAGGAGATATATGCCCGACCCTTCTCATATCATCGACCATAGCGAGTTAGACATCGATGATGGGGAAATATTTATGGTGTTTCTAGTAGAGATTGAGGATCGACATGATCGGGTCCATCGTGGGTGGTCGATACCTCTGTTTCACATTCGTTGGAAGTAGGGGAACCTCTAGGAGAGTACATGAGAGTTGGAGGCCCAGATACATGCTCAGTACCCCCACATGTTCCCTTAGTTTGAGTTTTGGATTATGGGGACGCAAAGCCCTGAGGTGGAGAGAATGTAAAGACTCTAAATTTCCATGTAATTTTTTTAAAAAAATTGATGGAATATTACGACACCGCAAAAAATGACGGTGCATGATTCTGAGGCCTGGTGTGTCCGGAATGAATTTTTGAACTTTTTTTTGTGTATGTTCAGTAAACATGCGAGGTGGTTTTTGTAACTTTTGAACCAGTGCTCAGAACTGAAATCAGAGGGAACCGTTGAACTCACATCGCTGGTATTCTATTAAAGATACCTTCACCTCGACTATAGTAGGTCGAGGGTAGAATTTAGTTTTTCAATTTTTCATGGAGGAATAGAAAAAACAAAAATACTTAACATTTTTATTTTTCTTGTAACCTTCTTTGGGGTTATGGAGGTGGGGACCACCCAAGATAAAAACACCCAATTTGAATTCAAAGGTGGGGAACAGCCGACCCTTGAACTCCCCCTTTAATGGGAGGTAAATCTTGGACACCCTCTACTTTAATTATTCCACATCAATTAATTAATTAATTATTCAAACCACATCACAATTAATGGACAACATTGATTTAATAATTTGGATTTTTTTATTGGGTTGGTGAAAATCATTGGAGAATGTTGGAAAATAATTAGAGGATTTAGAGGAAATATTATTCTCCAACGAAGAACGCTTATCCGACAAAGGACTTGCTCCAACAAAGAACAAGGAATCGACCTCGAGCCTAGATCGGAAGCGCCTTGAGGGAGTGACGGACACTGAATCTCTTCAACGACTTTGTCTTCTTCCTCGTGCCTTCTCTTAAGGAACCTTCAAGGTAGGGGGTGTGTTTTTTATTGATCATCGTTAATTTTTTCTCTCACGTTGAATCACCTCCCTTGAGCCGCTTATTATCGCCCTAACACTGAGGGTACATGCCAAATGAACATGGACCAACCTCAATGCAATATCTTTGTTGTTCTTGGGGTGTTCTTCGTGATGGATGAAAATGGAAACCAACACCAATGGGGCTCAGGTATGGCGGCTGAAACCACGACCGACCATGAAGATGGCGGTGGCGCAACCGCGCCACCGAAGAAGGGTCGTGTCCTGTCGACCACGGCGGAGCAAGGGTGATGCCTAGTAGAGGTCGGCCGCACGATGAAGGCATGGCACCCAACCACGCCGATGGAGAAAGTGGTCGCGGCCCGCCTGACCACGGCGGATGGTGGAAGGCGGCGGGCGTTCGGACGGCCTCGGAGGTCCTGCGCATGATGCACCACCGGGAGGAGAAAGGGGTCAGCCGGTTCGGCCGACCGAGTTATACTGAGTGGGACCCATGGCGGGACGTGCGTGCTGCATGGATACTGAACAGCTGTGGTCGTTTGGTGATTGAGTGCGGGGGGCGTGCGACTCCCCCCGCATGTAGCCAGGTCGGGCCGCCTAGCACGAGTCGGGCTGGACCTAGTGGGCTTGACCGGACCTAGTGGGCCTGCCCAGACCCAGTGGACTGGGCCGGACACAGTGGAACATGTCGACCCGAATCATGTCGAATCGGCCCAGACCAGGTCGAGTCGGGTCGGCCCCACCTGGTCGGACCAGACGCGGACCAGTTTCGACCCATTCCACACTTTCGGCAATTACTTGAGCTACGAGAGTCATTTTGACGAACCGTCTGCGGAGCCAGAATCCTTGGATTGAGAGAGTCCTTTTTTTATACCCCACTTGAGATTTGGATAAATTTGGGGTACAGTCAGGTTGGATCGAGCATGAATCCAATCGATCCCTCGGGACCAAAAGGCTAATAACTTATAGACCGTGCATCCATTTGACGCACTGTCTATTGCGTTGAGACCCCTATGATGTGGCGGTCCATTGGGAAACTTCTTCATGGGGCTTTGTAGTAGTTGGAGTATCAACTAGTGGCTTGAGGATCAGACCCTCCCTCAGACGAGAAAGATTAGAGCGGGAACCCTGTAGCTTGCTGTGACATGAGAAATGAATCCTTCGTGGGTCTATGATTGAGGATCCCACGTAGATCCGCTCTAGGAATCCATTAAGGACTACTCTAGGATCCTTCGTGCGTCTGTTGTACTAGGATCCTGTGTGGGTCTAACGATGTACTAGGATTTTGTGTGGGTCTGATGATGTACGGAGATCTTGTGTGGGTCAGATGATGTACTAGGATCCTATGTGGGTCTTTGATTTATGATCCTTCATGGGTCTGCCTCTTAATAGAGTAAGATGATTTTGTAGTTACATCTAATCATCTCTACTTCTGTACCTAACATATACCTGGTGTGACCTAAGTCTTTACCTTCGTGGTGATACCTTTGTGGTATTATTCTGTGCGGTGTACCTGTGTGGCACTTACCTTTGTGGTGATACCTTTATAGTATTCTTCTATGTGTCATACCTTTGTGGTACTTACCTTTGTGGTGTTACCTTCGTGGTATTCTTTCCTTTGTGGAACAATTGTACTTTGGCTAAGGTTTGGGCCTTGAGTTTCCACATGAATGAGATTGGAATACTTGATGGCTTAGTTATATGTATGGGCATATACCTAAGTAGGGTCGACAGTTGTTCTAAGGATTTTTGGTTTATCCTTTGTGTATTTTGTGAGACCTTGATGGTCTCAGTGTCCCTACTGAGTGTCGTTATACTCACCCATGCATGGGCTATGCCCACACCTTATTGTGTTTGGTGCAGACGATGAATAGAACTAACTGAGGATGAGAGTACCAGGACTGGAGGTAGATCAGAGGTGGAAATTAGACAAGGCATACTGCAGAGACAACCGTTCGAGAGTTGTACCTACCCTTCAGGTAGGATCCTTGGCGGTTGTTTATAAGAGTTGTTTCAATTTACTTGTACCTTTCAGTTTTCTTGTACTTTCTAGTTGGGCTTGTATTCTGGACCCTTTTTCTTACTGTACTCACTCTGTTTACTATTCAGTTTATTCATGTTCGTATCTTGTTCTATGCTTGGTTACGTGTGTTTATAGGATATAAAGGCAATGTCTTCCCGGTTTTTTGGGAATATGTCTTTCGGTGCTAGTCGACAGCCCCTGGCCTACGGAAGGCGGGCTTGGAGTAGTCATGGCACGGGCCCCGGGGGATGGGTCGTGATATATATATATATATCTGTGTGTGTGTGTGTGTGTGTGTGTGTGTGCGTGTGTGTGTATATGTATATATTATGATATATATAAATATATGAAAACACACACACACCTAATTTTATATGTATATATGCATATTATAAATTATATAATATAAATATAAATATTAAAATATAAGTATGAACTACACTTAATGTATTTATATATTTTTCTGTAGTTTTCATCACTATATTTCAATACGTGTGCATGTGCGTGTAATTATAGTTTTATATATAATTATAAATAAGTATAAAAGAATAAAAAAGTATAGATGATTAAAAATATATAAAAATTGTGTGTGTGTGTGTGTGTGTATTATCATATTAATCATATTTAAGAATATATAATTTTGTATGTATATAATATATATGCATGAAAACCATTATATATGTATGTATGTGTGTGTGTTAATATATATTTGATGCAAAATGTATATATATTAATACATGTAATTATAAATATATATGTATATTATAAACAAACACATATATATTTATAAATATATATGCATAATATAAATTCTATAATAGGAAAGTAAATATATAAATTTAATATGAACTATATTTAATGTATTCATAGTTTTTTGTAGTTCGCATTGGTATATTTTGTAATATATATATTTATGAAATTATAATTAGGAATATAACTAAAAATTTGTATAAATTAATATATATATATATATTGTATTTATATAAATATATATACATATTTTTGGATAAATCATATTTAAATAAATATATATATATACATATTAAAATTTTAATAATACCCTTAGTAGTGCTGATAAAGTGTCACCACTATAGAATCATGAATATTGAGCTGTGACCTTTATCAGTGCTAAAAAAAGCGCTGATAATGGGGTATTTTTATCAATGCTAGAAAAGTGTTGGTAAATGGTATCTTTATCAACACTAAAAAATCACTGATAAAAGTATCACCTTTATCAGTGCACATTTTAGTGCAAATTAAAGGTGATCTTCTTAGAAAAAATAATTTATTATTAAAAATCAAATTTAATATATAAATAAATATATATATATATAATTTACTTAAATATTATTTATATAATATTAAATATTTATTTACACTTAATATATATGTCATATATTTAGGCCCTTAAGGTGCATCTCAATGGTAGATTCCCTTGTGGGTCTTGGAGATGTCTTGAGTTCAAGATTCATGATGTATTTTTTTGTATTTGTATGTTGTATGGTTTTCTTTAAAATTTAGCTCAGTTCCCCTACATTGGTATAATATGTAATATATTTTGTTATAATTTAATTAAAAATTAATTTCAATTTACAATATTGACTAATTGATATTAATAGACATTTGATAACATTTTTTATATCAGTGTTTATTTTCAATTTTATATATAAATAAAATAATAAATATTTTTTATAAAATATTTTTTTTAAATATGTGTACTAAGAATTATTATTTCCGAATATAGTAATTTCAAGTACATAATTAATTCAATTTTATAGAAACACACATACACAAATAATAAATTGTTAATATTATCATTTTAAATTTTTATTTATTAATATTTAATATTTAATATATATTATAATTTTAATTATTAAATTTTGTTGATATTTTTAAAATATTTTTTATAATATATTCATTTTTATTTTTTATTTGTTTAATATTTTTTTTGTAATTTTATTCATTTTTAATTTTTGAAATTTATATAATTAATACCACTTATTCATTTTTTAAATATTTTTTCAATCTATTTATTTTTTAATTAAATTTCACTCATTTTAACATTAATTAATTTAATATTATTATTAGATTGGTGGAGAGGGGGGAAACAACCAAAATCTAACTTACAGCACTCTTGGAGTCTCGAAACTGAGACCTCCAAAACATTCATTCATTTAATTTTATTTATTCATTAATAGAGTTAAGTATTTTTCCACTTTTTTTATAATCTATCATTTTTAATATTTATTCATTTAATATTTTTTCAATTTATTCATTTTTATGTTATTTTATACATGATTATTCATTTATATTTTTAATATTTTAATATAGAAATATATGCATAGTGACATATATATATCAGTATATAATGTTTCCTTAAATACGATTTATGTAATAGTAAATATATATTTACATATATATATATGTATGTATTTATATTTATATAATTAATTTATAGCATTCATTTTTTAATATTTTTTCAATCTATTGATTTTTCAATTAAATTTCACTCATTTTAAACATTCCTTAATTTAATAATATTTATTCATTCCTAATGTTATGTATTTTTTTTAACTTTTTTATAATTTGTCTATTTTTAATATTTATTCATTTAATATATTTGTAATATATTTGTTTTAATATTATTTTATACATGATTATTAATAAATATATTTAATATATTTAATTTTGAAATATATTCATATTGATATATATATACCCCAAGCCCAAAGGTCATAATTTTTTCATTAATTTCCCCCCTTTTAAACTAGGTTGAGGGGTAGCCTTACATGGCCCAAATCCCCGAGACACCTAAGCATAATACATGACCCTAAAAGGTCTAATTGCACAGAGTAGACCCCACCCTAGCTTATATTTTATAAATTCCCAAAGAACATTGCCGATAAGGGTGATCAGCTAGCAATGCCCCATGTACAACTGCACGATGCCTGTTACTAATGTTGAAAGTAATACCCTCTCATTCTTCCAATCTGACAGCATTTTGGGGGCTACTCCTTTCCCTAAACTGCATCTAGGAGAACCTTTGATTTTTCATCTATCATAGATATTGTTGCGAGCTTCTATTATCGCACGTGTGTCTGTCGACACCTACCTATATTCATTGCCCAAGACCCCGCTGACCACCCGGGATGTCTATAGCTATCACCATTGAAATGATCTGACCTTCATTACCTGAGGACACAGCTAAACCATACACACCCTGACATCACCGACGCAACACCATTTATCCCGATGTTGCCCCACCATTCACAACCGACCGTTGGACCTTTCATCGAACATCACTAACGGGACACACCTCGTCTAAGACTACCACACCCTCATCCCTTTTCCTGTCAATGTCGAGTGCCCCCCATTCTCGTCGCTTGAGAATAATACCAAACTGCCCCAAATATTCGGGGTCCACCATGATTTGATCTTATGATTTGATGTAGGATCACAGGGTTCCATTACCACTAGTCCAGACCTTAATTTCTTGATATATATATATACAGTGAAAATGGTTTATAATTAAACATTTATATTAATTAAAAATATAGAATAATTATTATTGAGTAATTGATGTTTAATTCACATATTATATAAATGTCATTTGTTTTTTCAATTTAACATATATATGTTATATATATACACATTAATTTTTCCCACACATACACATAATTAATGTAATTTTTTATAGCAACACACACACACACATTTTATTTCTATAATTTATTCATTTTTTAATATTCATTTTAAAATTTGATTTACTAACATAATATATTTAATATATTATGTTTTTAATCAGAAAATTTTATTCATTTTTTATTTTTTTATTTAATATATACTATTTATTATTTTTATTATTTTTTATAATTTATTAATTTTTAATATTACTTATTCATTAATAATATTCATTTTTTTTAATAATTTTTCTAATTTATTCATTTTTAGTTTTTATTTATTTAATATTTTTGTAATTTATCCATTGTCAGTATTAATTTATACAGGTTTATTCTTTAATGATCAATGTTTTCAACATGACTATAATTTATATAATCAATATGAATTCATTTTCACTTTAATATATTTTCATTTTTATTTTTTTAATAATGTATATAATTAATAACACTTATTTTTATTATATTTTATCAATCCATTGATTTTTTTAATTATGAAATTTTAATCTTTATAAATGTTTTTAATTTAATAATATTTATTAACTAATAACGTTAATTTTTTTTATAATTTATTTTTTTAATATTTATTCGTTTAATATTTTTTGTAATTCATTCATTTTTTATATTTATTTATACATATTAAATCATTAATATTGAATGATTTTATATGGTTATAATGTAAATATTTAATATGTATTCATCTTCATTTTATTATTTACACATTTTTTATTTTTTTAATAATATATATAATTAATAAAATATATTGTAATTTATTTTATATTGTTTTTATCGGCTCTTAAAAAAATAACTCATAATGATAGGTTTTATCAGAGATAAAATAAAAAAAATTTATAAAACTTATCTTTATCAGTGTTTTTTGGAAAGTACTAATAAAATCCTTACTTGTCTTTCAGAATGAACCCTAACTGAACCCCACTTTCTCATGTCATTTAAGATCTTGCAGGACTAAACTTCTATCGTTACTCCTACACAATATTCTAGGACGAATCGACATTTTTTATGCCCCCCCTCGATCTTCACAGACAAATCAACCATATCACAACAGAAGATATGTGATTATTTATACTCTTTTTTAGTCGATCTTACATTTTTTTTAAAAAATAGTTCTTCTTTATTAGTGTACCATACCACCCCCATTACCTGTATCACATCAATAATGTAGTAGCTAATTAACCCGCCGGAAATGATCAAGACCATAATGTTTTTTATTACCCTTGTTTCATGTATCTAATTCCTTCATGGTTCTCTACTCGGCCATGATTCCAAAGGGTTTGGATACTCAAGTTTGGGTGTTTTTAATTTTTCAAGTCTCGCATTGAGTATTTCAGGATTTTCTTCAAAAAAATATTCTTTAAAATAATATAAAAAAAATCTTATGATTTCTTTCTCCCATATGTTCTGACTATATTATAAAAAATTCTATTAATTTTAGGGTCAAAATAATGTAAATCATTGTGTGGGTGTTTTAGAATATGATTTTTGAATATAAAACAAATTTTTTCACTAAAATATAGAAAGCAATAAGATGAATTTTCAAAAATATTTGAATCCATATATGAAAAACTGTGAACTTCTTGGTAACCCCCCAATAATGATACCAATTTGATAGTGGTGATTTTATCACTGAGTCCCAATCAAAGTATATTTTACTTAAGAATGCAATGTAAATGTTTTAAGTTGTCTCTCAAAGAGGTTTCTAATTGGGTTCTTTTTCACTTAAAATATTATTTGATTTTTTTATTGAAAAGGTGATCACCTTACCCATTGAAAAGTCCCTTTTATAATGAAAACATAAAGTTATATCAAATGAAATTATGAAATTTTACAATAATCCCTTTGAGAAGGGGGCATAAGATCATCAGGTAAAGTACTAGAAAACTGGAGCTCTCACTATTTATCCCTATGTTTTCAAGCCCTTATTATATATTTCTGGCCTCTTGATATGTATGAGTAATGAAATGGATCATTTTTTGAGAAGATCCAAGAAGTTTATCCATTTACTGGTGAATCTCAATTAGAGATTAAATTTACCATTTATAATTGCTTATACAATAACACTGGAGTCACATTTGAACCAAATTTTTCCCATATGTTTTTATCCATGTGCACAACATTTATGAGATTAAGAATATCTTAATCCAAGGATGTAGCAATTCCACGTGGACTTTAAAGGCACCCTGTAGTGTTGGTGTTGTTCTCTCTAAATACTTCCCCAAAACCTAAATGACCTTGGTTTCCCTTTGAATCTCCATCTGAATTACATTTTATCTAGCCTATAAATGCATTGTACCAGAAGACTTCAAGAGTACCACTTATTGCTGGGAAAGCTGCATCGATTTCCAACCTTCTCAATAACATTAGATCATGCGCGAAATTGTTATATTGTCCATTTTTATATAATTTTTATCCTTCACTACATTTAGGATTTTTAAAGATCAAGATAAAGCTTTGGTGTAGTCTTATCATGTATTTTAGAGTTAGAAATTTTCTATGTGATGCGAAGAATTTCAATACCAGATACCTAGAAATGTTTCAAGAGTTTTGTTGATAGATGAATATGAATGAAATCAAACGTGAACACCTATATAGAGTCAGTTCTTAGTAGTCACACATTAAAGATCCTGTAAATATAATTCCATAGAGTAGTAGCAATATAACATCTCATAAAAAGGTGTTTTATATCTTCCCTATATTGATGGAATAATGGAAATTTCAAATAGAGATTGATACACACTGCCTACAAGTAGTTATCAACTCGATGTTTGGAGTGTCCAATTATCCATAGCCATAAGAAATTAAATGGTGGGATTCATTTTTTAATACATTTTTTCAATCCAACTTTAATTATTTCCCTCAATTAAGATACAGTAGAAATGATTTGAGTAATTTAAGAACAAGATTTGTTGTATTAGCCTTAAACATGTTCAAGCTATGAGGTTCCTATTCTTAATTGTCCAAAATATTTTTTTCAACAATTTATTTTTAGTAATTAATTCATAATTAATAACTAAGAACTGATATTTTTAAAATTTATGATATTATTTACCATAATCACAATGAGAATTATCTTTCATTCAGTAAGATTTATTATGTAGTCAATGATCACAGATAAGTAGATTTCAATGAATAGTAACTATTCTCACAACTCCAATTGAGTGTTCAGAAATTTAATTTGTTTTTAAATAATTGAAACCATTTCTGTATATTTTTTAATTATCATAATATAATTCAATATAATAACCTTTTAATAAAACATATTAAAACAAAATAATAGAAGAGAAATCATTAATTAAATTGTTTGGGAAGAAACAAAGAAGGATTTTTTAACTAAATGAAACATTCCCAAAATAAAGAATATGAGAGTATGTAAAATAAATATCAATATTTCACTTGATCTCTCCCAAGTTTAGGTCACCAAATATTTATCCATACATGGACATACAACAACTTCTATCCTTTTTTAATTACAGCTTTTGTTTTTATTATTTTTTTGAGTGTCCAAAGTGATTGTGCCTTTTTTCACCGGAAAATAATCAATTTTCATAAAAGTATCAATAAATTTTGACATGGATTATAAATATTATGTACTTATTTAAAATATAATATTTATATATTTACACACAAATGTGTTTATATACACACATATACTCAATTATATAATTACACTAAAATTCTGATACTTTTCTTATATATTATTATATATATACATTATACGCATGCCTTATGTGTATTTATTTATTTATTGTAAAAAAAGAATATTTTTTAACCTAATAGGAAGGATATGAATATGAATGGATGGATACTAATTGTATGACAAAGGGTCTTGAGGATGGAGTCAAAGATTACATCAAGTTTGTAATATAGAAATTATAAGACTCTTCTCAAATCCTTTCTGTATATTTATGATGTTGTTATTCAAGATGAATTCATCTAAATGAGTTGTAATAACATTTTATTTGTCACCAAATATATCAAATCTATTAATAATAGAATAAACATGGGGGCTGCTGAATCTACATACTAACTAGGATGATATAGTGATTTATGGATCATTTGATATGAATAATAGTGTAAATGATGATTTAGATCATATAAGAGAAACAGAAATTGAAATTTAAGATGAACTCGTGATTGTAAAAAGTCGATTTAGAAGTTAAATAGTTGAGAAAAGAGACCATTGTAAACTATTTTTACTAAATATACTACATTTTTAGCTATATTGAAGTTATATAATTTAAAATATGGTAGTGGATTGAGCAACACTAACTTCACCAAATCACTTTGTCTCTTGAATGATCTGATACTAAAATAAAATGGTCTTCCATATCAAATATAAGATTCCAAATGAAATCTACATTCAATGAGTATGATCTCTAAAAAAATACATTCATGTCCAAATAATTATATATTGTTTCACAAGGACCATGAATCGCTCAAAAAATATCCAATTTGTGCCATGTATTGAAAAAATAATTATGAATCATGTTATTTAATAGTTGTATGGTACATTCCTATAATTCCAAGATTCAAATGACTATATCGATGTTAGGAAAATTCTGGATATTTTATATGGCATATAGATACAATAATTGAATATGGTAAACTGTTTCACCCCATAGACTATCCTTATTGGAATAAAATTTATTATGTGTATCTTGGATTTGGAAACGAGCTGAGAAAATTTTATCTTGTGATATCTATAGATGGAATAAATCCTTTCACTTTAAAAAAAATTATTACTTACAGTGCATGTCTAATTATATTGGTAAATTATAACTTAACACCATAGTTAGGCATGATGTAAAGATAAATTATGTTTTCTCTACTTATATATGGATCAAAACAACCAAACAATGGTATTGATGTCCATTTGGATCCGTTGATCAAATATCTAAAATAGATGTGGGATATAGGTTTTTCATTATATGATGCTCATAGAAGAGAAGAGTTCTCATTTAGAGGCTTGTTGTGCATGATGATAAATTATTTTCCAACTTATGGAAACTTATCAAGATATAGAATTAAATAAACATTGGGGTGTCTTATTTTTGAAGAAGGTGCATACATAGTTAATTTGAAACATTCCACAAAGAATATTTTTAGGACATCATAAATTTTTACCCTGACGATATCAATACCAATCCTAGACAACATCATTCTATGGAAATACAGAACATGTTCCAACACAGTATCCACTAATGGGTGATAAAATATTCAAGAAAGTAAAATATACTGACCCAATTTTTAGTTAACATTTTTCAAAAGACATTAAAAAATTAGGTTTGAAATAGAGATCATTTTTTATTGAACTAGAATACTATAATTTTTTGAACGTCATATATTTTCTTGATGTTATGTATGTGGAAAAATTATATGTCATAGTGTTGTTGTTGCATTACTAAATTCATGGGAAAAAACAATATATAGAATTAAGGCTAGGTTTGACATGGTTTTCATGGGGATAAGGTAATAGTTGGCACCAATGAAGGGTGAAATATGAACTTTTATTTCTCTAGCAGCTTACACTATATCGAAACAAGAAAAATTCCAATTTTTTAACTTCATTAATGGTGTAAAATTTATAGAGAGGTATTCATCAATTATCCAGAATGTCATGTCAAAGACTAATTTTATGTTATAAGGTTTAAAATCTCATGACTATTTTGTTTTAATAAAATATTTAATGCATATAGATTTACACTGCATTCATCTAAAAAATATACAATATACATTAACCAAAATTTGCTTCTTTTTCAAAGCCATTTATGGTAAATGTATAGACCCGGTGAAGTTTCAAATCCTGAATAAGAAAATTGCAATCATGTTATGTGAATTGGAGATGTCATTACTTCCATCATAATTTGATATAATGGTCTACATAATGGTTAACATAGTTAGAGAGATTCAAATATGTGTTCCTATATAATACAAATGGATATACCTAATTGAATGGTATATGAATATTTTTAAAGAATGTGTTAAAAATCAAAGTTGTCTAGAAGGTTGTTTTGATGTGAAATATCATCATAATGAATTTTTTGAATTTTATAGTGATCAACTATCAAATTTTGATATCACTGGTCCCCCAAAATCTCATCATAGAAAACACCTTATGGGTGAAGGGATTTTTGGATTATATTTTGTTATAATTACCATTGTAGAGCTGGAGAACGCTCAATTTTACAATTTACACAATAGTGTAGAGGTTTCTCCATATATTGAATCCATTAATGTAATTCTTAGACATTTTAATCCATTAATGGATGAAGTATGGATATCAAATACACATAATCAATAGTTTATAATATGGTTCCAAGATCATATTTATAAGTAATTATCTAAAAATATGAATTAAATTGTAGAATGACTTCAATGGATATCTTGAGAACCAAATGTAAATATATTATCTTATAATGGTTATGTAATTAACGGTATATGTTCGATATAAAGTACCATGAGGAACACAATACGATGAAAAATAGTGGAGTTGTGTTTATGGAAGAATCGATGCATGTATCCGGTTCTAAGGATAGAAATCCAATTTCAGTGAATATTTCATACTTTAACATCATCCAATAAATATATGAGTAGGATTATAAAACAATTCAAGTGTATATTTTCCAATTAAGATGGGTTGAAAATATGAGTAAAACTAAAGTCAATGAATTATGATTTATGAATGTGAATTTCAATGTGGAAGGGTGTCACACACTGACTCGGTATCTTGTGGTCGCAGTTATTTTTTTATTTATTTATTTTATTTAATGTTGTGTTTTTTGTTTCTTAAAGTTTTAAAAAATATTATTTAATTAAATTCAAAATGAAATAAGATAAAATAAATTGATTTTTTTAATAATAATAATAATAATATTATGGTTAATTATAATAGCATTATTATGTTTATTATTATTATTTATTAATGTTTTTTTTGTTTTTTATCTTTTATTTTCTATTTCATTTATTTATTATTATTATTATTATTATTATTTTCATTTTTTACTTATTCCCCTTATTTCCCTCCTCCACCTTTCCCCTTCCTCTAGCGCTATACCGACCCCCCCAATTTCCCCTTCCTCTTGCGCGATGCTCCCCCCCCTCTCCTCCCGGACCTCTGGCCAAGCACCCCTCTTCATGGTGCACCTCCATTTCCCAATAGCACACCGTATCAACCAAAACCCCCTCTCCCAGCTCCCCTTCAAACTCAAATGACTCCACCTCTTTGGCCGAACCCCTTGATGTGCGACCCCCTGTAGTGCACATCCCATCTTCTGATTTCCTCTTCAGTCTAGAAAGGTATGGTCCCTACACCCCTTCTCCACCCTCGATTTGAAAAATTCAAAATTTCCCAACACACAATTTGAGCCTGGAAAAATCCTAGGGTTGGGCTAATTTGATTTTCATTGGTCTCTTCCATCATTATGGTATGTGGAATGCCTCTTGGGTTGACTTCATGCATATTCCAGCATCCACTGCCAAATGCGAAGAGGGTTGGATCATCCCAGCTTGTCTCCACCGCTTAGGGTGAGGGTTGTATTTTTCTATGTTGTGTTTCACACCTTCTTTTTGGGTTCCACAGTGATTTAGGGTTCCTAGTGTTGTTGTAGAATGTTGATGGCTTCTTGTGGTGTTACGCTCACATGTATAGGTACATATATATATATATTCATTCCTTGCACACATTCCCTCATGGTGAGGGGAAAATGTATAATGGATTAAGGGTGTGTATATATATATTTATAATAATGCATTTGTGTGCAAGTGCGGGGTGATCTTCGTCATGTGTAGAATTTAGCAAAGAGCTCTGGCTGGGTCTTCTCTTCCTTATGGTAGGTGTCTATTCACTTTGTTTCCTATGAAATTATGATATGATTGTGCTTTATTTACTTTTTTATGGAAGTATAAATGTATTTTTTAGCTTTGTGTTGATTTGAACACATTTTAGTATTCCTTGGCATTGTCACAAACGGTTTGTTCCATGTGTCCTCATTTTATGATTTAATTTAGAATATTTAATTGTGTTCGGATTTTGATGAAATGAATTTGATTCCTTTTAATGGTTTTAAATTGGGACAATGCGTCTTGGTCGGTTTGGTTTTCATTGGGTGAAAATGAAATCTTAAAAAGGAAATTTTGTTTTAAATTGAGGTGTGACCTCAAATGATTTGAAATGATGTTTTCACTTTTATTTGAAATGGTGTATTTCTTGGAACAATGAAACTTGGTTTTGAGATGGGGTTTTATCTATTCTTTAGGTTGGATAAAAATTCAAATAAATGCTTTCATTTTGAAATGCAATTGATTGTTGGACTTTAGGCCATATGGGTTTTAACATGGGCATTCTTTTTGTTCGATGGGTTTCCTTAATTTGAAAAGGGTGTTTGGTTTTATAAAATGGAAATGGAGATTCCTTGGATTTATGTGGGTACACTTGAATATTCTTATTCCTTCCTTTGGAACTATGTTTGAAATTTCATATTTGTTTAAAATGGATTTTCAAATGTTAATGAAATGAGTGAAGTCCTAGTTGGAACTTGTGATGTGATATTGATTTTCCTTGTTGAGATCTCCTGTTGAAGATGATGATTATGGTTTATGTGATTGAATCTTGTGTTATAATAAATTAGTGTGTTATTTGTGAAAATCCTTGGTGTGTTATTTTACAATTTTTTATAGGTTATTTAAGTGTTTATTTGTTTTCTTAAATAATTTGTGTATTGTGTTGGACCTCGCTATGATGGTTTTGGACTGCGGGTGTCGAGGTATCCTACATGTACATCCATAGGGTAAGGAATATATATATATATGCCCTCTTTGTACATATTACCTCAGGGAGTGGGGAATATGCACAATGCAATTAGGGGTGTATATATATATACTTATGTACGTATAAATGCATGGGAATGTATGTGTCAAATGTCAGTTCGAGTGGTCGTCGACAAATAGATACATGTTTGAGGTAGGTCCCCTATGCATATGCTTTTAACTTAAACGCATGGGTCACCAAGGAAAATAAACTACAATCACTCCCAAAAGTGATCCAAGACTGAAACCTGCAACTGAAAAGTAAAGTAGGCATGAGAACCGAGATGCTCAGTAGGAATGCTAAAATATAACCACATCCTATGCCCCCGACTTTAGTAATAAATCCAATCTGGCCAGTTTAAAAATAAGATATAATAAAATAATGTTTTTCCATATTTTCAAATTCAAGTAACGAGTTCTCATTTTCAAGTAATGAATTTCTCTCCCACTACATTTTCAAAATAGTTTCCAAGCATGCATTAACCTTTAAAAATGAAAAGAAAAAAATTTGGGTTAAAATATGGTTTTCACAAATAACACATCAAGTATGAAACAACTGAAATGAAAATTACATCACAAGAAGCATGTTGCAAATGAGCACCATGGGTAATCCCTATAGGTATCTAGTACAAGTGGGACCCATGAGACCTTTTACCTTGGTGAAATGTGTCTTAGAACCCACGACCCTAAAAAATGTGGCTTAGAAACCACGACCCTAAGTAAAAGTGGATTAGAAACCGTGACCCTAACTAATTCATATGTTTAGTTTGTGTTGTTTTGTCAACCCTACAAGAAGAACTGGGATGAACCCCTGCCGTGTCATCTAGCGTACTATTCCTGGTCACCCACATAGATACCCAGGTTTCCTATTGTGATCTATTTCAAGTGGCGTTGAGTTTTACTTATCAAGAAAACATAAATGTACATAACAATTTATTTATCTAAAACCCAATAAACATCTCACCATAATTTCCATCCTTAAGAGCATTCCCCCTCTTTCACATCACACAATGCATAAGCATCAAATTAGGCACATAATAACACATTCAACATAAAAATCATTTTTTTGAAACCAAGGGGGCGTTCCTCAAAAGTGGTTTTTAGTTTTCATAAAACATTCTTAAGGTGCCAAATGGGATTAATTACATAAAGGGAACACTTTTTACAATGAGCTAGCCAAAAGGCCTAAAATCTTGGGAAATAATCATTACCAATTCAAAACCACTTAGGAAATAAATTTTCAAGAAAAGTCACTTAAGACCAATAGTGGTAGAAATACATTTCAATTTCCAAAACAATGCACAATCATTTCAAGAAACTACCACCAGATTTCATAGCATGTGTATATAGAGTAAATGTAAAACTTATTTTTTTTAAAACAAGCAAGAAATTATAAAATTCAAATTAAAGGCATAGGCATAGGGGACCTACCTCAAACATGTCTTTATTTGACGACGACCACTGGAAATGACAATTGATGCATACACGCACACACACATGCATATATATATATATACACTATATATACACCCCTAGGTGAATTTCATATATTCCCCATGCCATGAGGGAATATGTACGAAGAGGGAATTTATATATATATATGCCTTACCCTATGCATGTACATGTAGGATACCCCGACACTCGCGGCCCAAAACCATCGTAACGAGGTCCAAAGCACTACACAAATTATTTAATAAATTAAATAAACACTTAAACAACCTATAAAACATTGCAAAATAACACACCAAGGATTTTCGAAAATAACACACTCATTTATTATAACACAAGATTAAATCAGATAAACTATAATTGTCATCTACAATAGGAGAGCTCAATAAGGGAAATCAATATCATGTCACAAGTGCCAATAGGGCCTTCACTAATTTCATAAACATTTGAAAATATATTTCTAAACAAATCTGAAATTTAAAACACATTTCCAAAGGAATGAATATGCATATTCAAGTATACCCATATAAATCCAAGGAAACTCCATTTCCATTTTATAAAACCAAACACCCTTTCTAAATTATGGATACCCATCGAACACAAAGACAGCCCACACTAAAACTCATTTGGCCTAAAGTCCAATAATCAAGTGCATTTCATAATGAAAACATTTATTATCATTTTTATCAAACATTAATAATGGATTAAACCCCATTTCAAAACCAAGTTCCATTGTGAAAAGTAAATCCACCATTTCAAATAAAAGTGAAACCCCATTTCAAATCATTTGAGGTCGCACCTCAATTTAAAACAAAATTTCCTTTTTAAGATTTCATTTTCACCCAATGAAAAAAATGGCCAAGACCCATTGAACCACTTTAAAACCATTAAAAGGACTCAAATTCATTTCATGGAAATCCTAACACAATTAAATATTCCAAATTAAATAATAAAAGGAGAACTCATGAAACCAACCATTTGTGCCAAAGCCAAGCAATACTAAAATGGGTTCAAATCAACACAAGGCTATAAAATAAATTTATAATTGCATAAAAGGGAAATAAAGCACAATAATATCAGAATTTCATAGGAAATAAAATGTAAAGGCACCTGCAATAAAGAGGGGAAGACCTTTCCAGAGCACTTCGTCAATTGAAACCCTTGACGAAGACTGCCCCGCACTCACGCACACATGAATTATTATATATATATATATATATATACACCCTTAAGCCATTATATATTTTCCCCACTCCATGAGGGAAATTGTTCAAGGAAGGCATATATATATATATATACACACACATGTACCTATACATGTGAGCACAACACCACAAGATGCCAACAACATTCTACAAAAATACTAGGAACCCTAAATCACTAAGGAACCCAAAAAGAAGGTGTGAAACACAAAATTGGAAAATACAACACTCACCGTAAGGGGCAGCGACAAGCCGGGATGAGCCAACTTTCTTCTCATTCGGCGGTAGATGCTGGAATACGCACGAAGTCGACCTGAGAGGCATTCCTCATACCCTAACAAAGGAAGAAACCAACGAAAATCGAATTAGCCCAACCCTAGGATTTCTCTAGACTCAAATTGAGTGTTGGGAAATGATGAATTTATCAATTCAAGGGAGGATAAGGGATGTCGGGAGCATTCCTTTCTGGAAAAAAGAGGAAATTTGGAGGAGATGGGCTGTGTACTACAAGGGGTCGTGCATCTAGGGGTTCGGCCAAAGAGGTGGAGTTGTCCAAGTTCAAAGGAGAGCTGGGATAGGGGGTCGTAGTTGTTGTGGTGCACTATAGGGAGAGGGAGGTTCTTCGTGGTGAGGGGTTCTCGGACGAAGGTCCGGGAGGAGGGGGTCGGAGTCGTGCAGAAGGAAGGGGAAAGGGGGGTCGACATAGTGCAAGAGGAAGGGGAATGGGGGATGAGGGGAAATAGGGGAATAAGGAAAAAAAGAAAATAATAATAATAATAAATTAATTAATTAATTAAATAGAAAATAAAATATAAAAACCAAATAAAACATTAATAAATAATAATAATAAACTTAATAATAGTATTATAATTAACTATTATAATAATAATATTATTATCAAAAAAATTCCATTTATTTTATCTTATTTCATTTTGACTTTAATTCAATAATAATTTCTTTTAAACTTTAAGAATCCCAAAACACAACTATAAAAAAAAATAAAGAAATAAAGAAATAACTATAGAAAAAAGATGTCAAGTCGGGGTGTGACAATTCTCCCCACCACAAAAAATTTGCCTTTAGAAAGTCTCCCATCCAAACGAGGAATAAAACTCGAGTTTGAAACTGAATGAGGGAAACAAAATCACAACTAGGTATGACTTTTCACTCCATCAGTCACACCCTACCAACACTATTGGAAACTACAAAGAGAATAGTCATCAAAAAACAAGGAGGGTTCTCCCCACCACAAGAATCTGACAAGCCTGACTAACATTGAGACTCTCAGCACGAGCTAACTCTAGAACTCCTAACTTGATCCAAAGAGGAAATTGTCAACACCGACCAAAACTCCCACACAAAACAACTCTTGAAGAAGGAACAACAAGATCCATGCTGGTTTCTTTCACCATCTAACAACTGATCAGTTCAAACAAACCATCATATACCGACACAGGAACATCCAACCCAAAATAGAAACCACTGACACGCGAGAAATCCCACAAAAACATTAAACCAAATAGCGAACTGAATTGTAACTCATCATTTCCACGAGAGATGAGAATCTCCAAAATGATCACATACCAAAACAAAAACAGGACACATTTGAGGAGGCACAACTACTGTAATTTTAAGAAAACAAGATCACAATGCCTTCTTACAACCAAAGTGGGGTATTTAAAGAAAAAATACAAAAAGAAGAAAAAAAGACCTCTACGCCTCTTATAATAAAATATAACCTTCAAAGAAGCGGGAGCTTGAATAAAGAAATTTAAACTGTCCCTATTTTAGCACGGGAGACAAAAGTTAGACCAAGGTTCCCCACCCCCAATGATTCCTAACTGTGTGATAGGATTCACTCTGATACCTGTGGTTGGAGCTCTGATGTCTTTAAGCATCTGCTACCCCGCAGTCAGGAGCTGACATCCTCCGATCGAGACTCCTTTTGACGATTCCACTAGTGGAACCTCTCCAAGTGTCCCAAATGGCCACACCGACAACAATCCTTCAGAGGATGACAACAAGGTGACTTAAATTACCCAAACTGACCATACTTGAACCAAACAAGGGGGTGGCCTGACTAATAGAAAATGGAATTTTATGAGACAGTTTTCTCCAGTTCACTCTCACCAAATGGGGAACCATCCCAAACACCAAAATTAATCAGTCCTTGAACCCTATAAAAATACCTCACAAAAGAGAACCTTTAATTGATTTCACGATGCTACCTCTGGAGAAAAGGGAATCAGCCCCTTGGAATGCATGACATAATCCTTCACTATCTATTGGCCTTGCTGGACACTCACAAACTCTGCCCATTTCCTCACTTTCACCTCCTTAGGTATAAACCATCAAACTGAAGTGGTCCTAAACACTTTCAAATACATCCTATCAAGCAACGATGTTGGAATTTTCTCCCACACCAATCCAAAGTTGAACCATCAAATAAACTCGAACCAGCACATACTCTCATAGAATTGAGAGTTTCCAATAACCTGAAAACACCAATGATTTCAACAATCTAGTCCTCTACCTTCGATAGATCACGATCACCGTGGAAGATGGAAAACAACCAAAATTAATTCAATTCCACCACTCTTCTAAGAGTCTAGGTAGAACCAACATTTATAAAAGACTCACTAGAAACCTCTGGGACTTTTTTGGGAAACAAACTAAAAATCAAGGGGCACGAATCTGAATCAAAACTCATCATAAGTCAAAATTTCACACTTCAATCACAAACTACAGCTCAAACTCAAACCCCCATTTTGACCACAATTAAATATGTCAAATCCAAGATCCCATGAAAAAGGATGCCAAACACTAAAAAAGAACACTAAAAAATTGCTCATTTCCTTTTCAAAACATTATAATTACCCTTTTCAAAAACCATTTTTTCAACAAAAAAAACAACTTTAATATCCACTATTAGTATTCCATGAAATCTCACACATATATATCCATGTGCTAGCTCCATCACCCATACAGTCACATCACCAATTTCTCCAATTCCCATAGGTGCACCTCAATGTATGTGATCACTCATAGGAATACAAAGGGGCAATTCAAGACACTTCTCATTTCCAAAACATACCATTCATCACAAAACACAAATTCCCAACCAATTTGACAAAGTCACTTATCATTAAAGTAACATATTTCTAAATTCCATAACATTTTTCCATTTCAAAAACCATTTTTCCACTCCAACAACCATGTTTTTTTTTTGAAAACCCCTTTCAAAAAAATCCATTTTCATTTTTGATATCTACTCATGCCAACCAAAATGAAGGTCAAACATAACTCACATAAAAATTTCAAAAAACAAGGAACTAGAGGCTATCCCAACCCAACAACATGGCTTAGAAGGCCATGCTCCAAGCGAGCATCAACCACAAGAAGCATCTTGAACCATGCACTCGTGTTGTACATGGGTCTCTACTCCATGCAATCCTACCGCGTAACACCAGATAACTTCCTTTGTCATCCCTAATTTACACAGGCCAAGCCAAAGAAGAAAATTCAAATGCTATAATACCCGTGGAAACTCGAGTCTCGGGACGGGCAAGGGTTCATGACGTACTTTCCACGCCTACCTATCGAGTCCCAACACACCTAATCACCAAGATACCTAACACCCACTACTGAAAATTCCATCTTTCCCAATGGTTTTAAACCATTGGGATATCCACTGAAACCATTGGGATAGTATTTCCCAATGGTTTCACAACCCATTGGTATCTGAGGCGTGGAAGTAGCTCTATACCAACGGTTCCTAGAGAACCATTGGCATATATGGTCTGAAATTAATCTACACCAACGGTTCTACTTAAATTGTTGGTATATATATGTACCAGCGGTTGATGAACCGTTGGTACTAGTGGGTATACCAACGGTTTTCATACCTCTAGTATACATTTTATTTCAACTCGGAGTATACCAACGGTTTCAGAACTATTGGCGTACCTGTATACCAACGGTTTCAGAACCGTTGGCCTGTGTACCAATAGTTTCGGAACCATTGCCATACTCTGTCCTGTATACCAACGGTTTCAGAACCGTTGGCATGATCTGTCCAGCATAATCTGTATACCAATGGTTTTTAGAACTGTTGGTATACATCTTATATCCCCAAAACTGGACAGCCTACATGTAAACATCCTGCATCCTGCATGTCGATGGCCTGCATGTAAACAGCCTGCATGTAAACCCCTTATTCCAAAGATTTAAACCCCAACCTGTAAAACTATAAACCTGCACCTCTCAAATATATTTCCCAACTTGTAAACCCCAAAAAATAAAACTGAAAACCTACACCTCTCTAAGATAAAAAAATTGTTGTTAAACTGTTCTTAGTTAAATACAAAGTGTTAATAGTTTAAATATAACTATTTACCAAAGGTTTGATAAATGATGAGAAGCCATTAGTTGGAGAGATAAAAAATCCAAAGGAAATTTTGTAGATATATTAAATAAAATTATTGGTTAATAGAGATTGAAAATCCAAAGGAAATTTTGGATATATATTAAATAAACCGGTTGGTTAATAATAACTAGGTGATCATCAAATTAAATGGCCAATTTCTTTCCTTTATTCATTCCATTATTGTAGAAAAATGTTTGTTTCTCATCCTCTTACTCTAATAAAGTATGATAATTCATATAAGGTTCAATTGATCCTTCTTTAATCATTGAATATTTCTCCTTTTTAAAATTCCCAGCCTTCTTGGTATTTATGTTACCAAACCTTTTCCACTCCATGAATTATCATCATCTAAAGGCCCTTAACCTAAATATAAGAATCTGTTCTGAAGGGGAACTCCCTTGGAAATGTCTCTACCAACATCACCCTCCTTCTAGGCCTCCGTTTCTTCCATGTTTTATGAACCCGCATGGTATGCCTCTTTTTTTCCAAGATCAAAGCCAAAAATACCATATCTATAGGTCAGAGATGAAGGACCAGATCGTTAAGCCACTGGTCGACCTCAAGCCACACAAAACTTGAAGGAGGTTTCAAAACATCCAAAGTGAAGCAGTCGGAGGATCTTGATTCCAGTGAAAGTCATAGGACCACCGAAAGAAATGGATTGAATATGTTTGTTGAGTTCGAAACCACCGAGAGAAATGGATGCCACAGAAAGGGGGCCAAACAGATTTCTTCCGAATGATTTCATCTGTCTTCAAATCATACCAAAATCGGGACGAATTTGGATAATAGACTAACTAGAAGTCACACACTTTACTTTTGATGGTTGTATAAATATTGAGAAACTATGGTCATCAAAATATGAAGAAAATAGGATGATCGAATGAATAGAACACCTTAATGAATTGAAAATGTCCTTAAGATTGATTCAATAAGATTGATTCCTATGGAATGTAAGGTTAACTTCACCTTATGAAAAGAGTTTCAATAAAAAAAATATAGAAAAAACATGGTGTAGTAATCATCAGAAATAATTATGAAATGTTAAATTGAAAATAATTTTCAAGAAATAAGAAGAAAATATGGTGTTTAAGGCTCTGGAAGTAGATGAGAAAATGAAAGGAATAAATGTGTGATTACTTCATAAGTAAAATTAGTCTTAGATAAATGCATCAGAATATGATATAGGTCAAGTAGGCTATGTGTGATTTTTGGTGTGTGAAATCGAGATGGATTTTTTGGACCTTTGAAAGTAGTACATGTATGGTAAAACCTAATATGGGTTTTGGAATATAGGGTGGCTTTGGTTTTGATGAAGAGAACTTGAGTGCATGTGGTTTACCATTGTGGTTGGATTCTAGAGGGATGGACATGTTTCGGTGCCTAGCCTGTGTAATGTATATTAAAATGGGTGGTCCTTATGCTTATATATTTGATCATTATAATAATAGGTTCTCAAGGAAATGAGAGTTGATGTGGTTTTATGTGAAAACATTCTCTTTGGGTGGAGACTATGCATGAGAGATTTGGTTTTGGTAAGAAGCACATGGAGGTGCCTAGTTTTCATTAAATGAGAATCACATGGAGTGTTGGTGTTTTTCTAGTGTGTGTGGTTACTATGCGTAGGACCAATTAGAGGGCGTAGGCTGAGTTTATTGAGTATGTAAGAAAACTATGAGTAGGCGGATGAATGATTCCAATGTGATGATATTATCATGGGTAGGGATGCCCAATACTTTCAAATGACTTTGACATGTCCATGTAGTGATTGGAGACATTTTAAATAGATGACTGTTGGTGGTATTCATTGGTAAAATCATATCATACAATTATTTAGGGATGATCATTCAAAAAACAATAATATCTTCCTTAGAATAATGAGGGGAAATGGCTATATGTCTATATACCCTGCTGTCTTTTGGATAGATATGAAACATCTTCGGGGTTATGATCATGGAGAGTTTTTGTGAAGCCACATGGTGGAAACTACACCATTTACTATTTATGGGAGAGGTCCTCATAGTGGATAAAATACTGAATAATACCTTGGGTTTCATTCAAGGATGTAGGGAATGAGTGGCAGTTTATGTTTCATTTGGTTGCTCAGGTGTAGGAAATATAGACATGTCTAATTCTATCTTTAGTAGTGGTTGGAGAGTTCGACAAAGTGGTTGAGGTTTTTTGGGTGAGTTGATGATGATGAAAATTCTATCGTGGGGAGTGATGTATTTGTTAGAAAGATATAATCCTTGTTCTAGAAGGATCCTTGGTTTGTGGAACTAGCTTTTGATTAGTTGGGGTGGAATTGTGATTGGATTGGTTGGGGTGGCATTGTGATTCGAGTGAGGAATCCTTGATGTGTACAATTAGTTTTCACAGGGTTTTTAAATAGAAAATCATTTAGTTTATATGATTGAGCCGATTATGGGAACGGGATTGGGGTGTTTTTGAAAATAAATATGAGGTGTGGGGTATCTGAGGTGATTTGTTGCGTGCGGTAGGAAACAAATGTGGTTTTGAGTTAGTAGAGGATTTGACTATTGAACTACACTAGGGTAGGGTACAAATTCCAATTGGTGGGTTTGGGTGGTTGTGTAATGCCTTTGGTAGTGAAGGAATTAAAATGAATTTAGGTGGAAACATGCCGATGAATGGAAATGGGTTCTCAGGGAATGAGTCAAAAGAGGATAGACTAACTGAGGATAACACAAAGTGTGGGTTCTTAAGGTTTCACGATACATCTATTGTGTGGTTTTGGAAATTATAGGTGTGTTTAGAGTTTGATATATGTCTAACCTTTTGGGGGCGTGATCTCTAAAAGGGAAGCATGTATTTAGAAAGAGATGCTAACAGTGATAAGATGTGAATTCAGCAATGTGTTGGGTTGTCGAAATTTGGAATTTGTTTACAGAAAACAAAAAATCTGAAATATGTTTTCAAAATCAGGAATTTGTGAACTGTTTTTTTAACCTGTGAACTACTCTAAAAGTTTTTAGAGCATGGTTGTAGGAAATCTGAAATTGGTTTAAAAAATTAAGAACTTGTGAACGATTTTTATAACCTGTAAACTGCTCTAAAACTTTTTTGATCATGGTTGCAGAAAATCTAAAATATGATTACAAAATCAAAAAAACTTGTTAATTGTTTTTGTAACCTGTGAACTGCTCCAAAAGTATTCTATGCATGGTTACATGAATATTTCATTCAAAGGTTCAATGAATGATTTTTATATTGAAGAAGTATTGATTCCCTACTCATATCTCATGACATTTCAAAGTGTTATGAATAGATTAAGTGTTTTTGAAGGTATGAATGCAAATCAATATCTTATGAACATCCTACACCGATTTCACTCAAGTAGACATAGAATTATTGAATGATGGTTCATGGATAAGTGGTTTGAGTTTGAAAGTGATTTATGTTCCTTGGTTGGCAACAAAATCTGTATGGGTAGATTGATGAGGTCAAGATATGTTTTGAAGATGTTGAGTAATTAAAGAGATAGTTGATACAAGAAGTTCCCTCTAGCATGTGGAATTTGTTTAGAGAAGAAGGTATTGATAGTGTTGAAGTAGATGTGGTTAATGTGTTAGTTTTTGTTGTCAATACATAAATCATGCTCTAACTCACTTAAAATAACATATCTTAGATGATTTGAAGGTTGTTGAAAAGGTTAAACATTATTGGAGTTGATTTGAGAAGGATTTGATGTTATTTGTAAGGATGTGTAGTTTGAGCTAAAATGTGAAGGAGACCTTCGTAGGGTACACCCTGATACTGGATTTTGTAGGGCCCCTCATACTGGATTTCATAGGGTATACCCTGATGTTGTTTTGGGTAGAGGCATGGAAACCTACTAGGTTACGCGTAGATCATCTTAATGTACAGTACAATTTCAAGGTAACTGGACCTTTTAAGATTCCTTCGTAATGGTCATGAAACTTGTAAGATTCCTTCGTAAAGTCTGAAAAGTTTATAAGGTACAATGAAGACTTCATAAGGTACATGAAACTTATGATTGGATCTTCAAAAGGAGCACCGAAGGAAAGAGAGACTTTGTAGGGTACAATGAACCCTATGATGAAACTTAAAAAGGTACGAGCTAAGATAAAATGAACCCTATGCACTAGTTCAAACAAGAATGACTAGGAATCATACACCCAACACAAACCATTTACAAATTCTTTCACTTTTCCTAAACATGACAATTTCATTTATAATATTCAAAGGGTGAAAAGAAAAGTGACATGGTAAGGCATATGCCTACTCAGGAAATGTCATTTGAGCTAAATGAGTATGATAAGATAATTTATATTATTCAAAGAAAACAAAAACTTACTAGCCACAAAAAAAACACCAACAAGAGGTATTTGGAAAACTCAAACCAAATCTAAACATGATACATATAACTATCACTAATCATTGGTTTAGAAGATAGTGCACCTCCGTTGGAGGGGTTTTATTATAAAATCATGGAATTTATTTATCAAAAAATTCATTTAATTATATTTAAAATTTATTTTAAAACACATTCAACACAAATCAAATGAAATAAGTTAAGCAACTAGATCAACATAACTATCACTGTGAGTTTTCATAGACAGCGCACCTCCGTTGGAGGGGTTTTATTATAAAAACATGACTTTATCTATCAAATGAAACGATTATATAAAAGAACACTTATTCAAGATATGTAGGTCAATATAATTAAGAATAATTAAGATAGAAGGTAAATACAATTTAAAGCATTCTTGAATTAAAGATACTAAGAGAGGGACCCTACCTAAAGGTGGACCAAGTCATCCACTTCGGCTCTTGGAGCTTTCTAACTAAATGTTGATGCTCCCCCACTGAGTGTACGCACCTTCACACACATACAAGGACACCTAGCCCCTATGAACACACCAGCATGGCCATGAGCATGTGAAACGGGATCCTTACACATATGATTAAATGCATATACTAGTCTCCACTCACCTGCGTATGCATTTTTAAATATATACATGGGAACTCTTATCCCCGCATGTGCATAATCATTGTCATGGTTTATTGTACATGTAACGGGGGAACCCACATACATATACTTACTTATCTATGCACACGCAGGTGAGTCACCCTTGACTTGGTTACTCGAAACCAACCAGTAGGGATAAACACACTACACAAAGGATATTAAGAACCTTAAAACACTTAAAGGAACCTACATAACTAGTCAAAAACCAACCAACAACATTAAATCCTTACCTCTATTGGCGAGAACAAAATCCACCCAAACAAACACAAAACGATCCAATGCCCTACCAAAAAAAATATGGAGTCAAAAACATTGAAATACCTAAAATATATGAGGTGCAAGACAAGTAGTAATCATAGAATCTTACCTCAGATCAAAGCCGACAGACTGAAAAAATACGAACCCCTTCTGGCCTCCTTCGTAGAATATAACAACTCCATGTCCATTGAAACCAGTAAAAGACCTAAGTGGCCAATGCGATAAAGAAAATAAAATAAAAACTAAACTAAAACATACCACTCTCATTTGACTATACGTGTCACCACCCAACATATAAGAACCACAATTCCACATGGGTCAAATCATGTTCCTACAAGCAAGTGGGAAACAAATCCATGTTTCAAAATGATACTATTAAAAAGTACATTCCTATTAATTAACAATTAATCTTCCTATAAATGGTATATAATTAACTATTTGAATAGTGTATTACCAGAATTTAGCAGGCCACCACCTAAAATATCCTCTCCTCCATTGTACATACACCTTCACACACACATGACATCAACAAAACCACTGCACACACTCTTAACAGCAACAAAACCACTGCACACACTCTTAATAGCAACAAATCCACTACAAAATCAACTACATACACCAGCATACTCTTAACAGCAACAAACACCTACAATAGAACACAAAAGCACATAAAAAAAGAATCTACCTTGAGGTGGGGTTGACTCGTATACGTCACATATGACTCACGGATCGTTGTCCTAAACTATCAACAGAATCTGAATGCGTTTGGTTGGTTTTCCGTTTGTCAGTTGTTGATTTCACTTAAAATGATGTCCATTTTAAACAAAATAGAGACACTTTGAGTGGTGTTGGCTACACCACACCATGGAGTGAGGCGGGGTTGACTCGTACACGTCATTTATGACCCATGGATCGTTATCCTAAAGTATAAACACAATAAGAATGTGTTTGGTCGGTTTTCTGTATGTCAGTTGTTGTTTTCACTTAAAATCTTGTCCATTTAAAATAAAAATGAGACAGTTTGAGTGGTTTCAGCCCCACCAACCCTCGGATTGAGGCAATGTTGACTTGTACAGGTCACATATGACCCATGGATTGTGGTCCTAAAGTTTCAACAGAATCCAAATAACTTTGTTCAGTTTTCCGTATGTCATTTGTTGTATTAACATAAAATGGTGCCATTCTTAAACAAAAGAGAGACACTTTGAGTTGTGATGGCCACACCACGGGGTGTTCTCCTGGAGCAGGTCCAAATCAAGGCATTACTGCAGTGTGACCGTGTCATGACCGCGACGTGTTGGCCCGGTCCAGCGACATTCGTGGGGCGACATCTTCCGGCCAGGAGTGAATGGAGCGGGAGGAGGAGGGGAAACATTCCAACCATCGCCTCCCTCCCCATTAATTATGGGTGGGTAATGTATCTAAAACTCTATATAGGTATCATACATAGAATTCTGACAGGACTATGAACTTCCACGGGTTGTCGTCCTGGAGCAGGGCCAAATCGCGGCGTGACTGCAGCGTGACCGCGGTGTGACCACGACGTGACCGTGGCGTGTTGGACCGGTCCATCGACATTGGCAGGGCAGAATCATCCAACCAGGAACGAAGGGAGCATGAGGATGCATGGAAAAATTCCGGCCATCACCTCCCTCCCCTTTAACTATGGGTGGGTAATGTATCTAAAACTCTATCTTGGTATCATATATAGATTTCCGACAGGACTGCGAACCGCCGCAAGGTGTCGTACTAGAGTAGGGCCAAATCAAGGCGTGACCGCGGCGTGACCACGGCATGCCTGTGGCGTGTTGGGCCGATCCAGTGACATTTTCAAGGCATCAACTTTCGGCCAGGAACGAATGGAGTGTGAGGAGGTGGGGAAACATTCTGGTCATCACCTCCCTCCCCATTAACTATGGGTGGGTAATGTATCTAAAACTCTATCTAGGTATCATACATCGAATTATGACAGGACTGTGAACCACCGTGGGGTGTCATCCTAGAGAAGGAAAAAATCATGGCGTGACTGTGGCGTGTTGGCCTGGTCCAGTGACATTCATGGGGAAAAATCTTCCGGCCAGAAGCTAAGGGAGCGAGAGGAGGCGGGGAAACATTCCGACTGTCGCCTCCCTCCCCATTAACTATGGGTGGGTAATGTATCTAAAATTATATCTAGGTATCATACATTGAATTCTGACAGGACTGTGAACTACCGCGGGGTGTCTTCCAGGAGCTGGGCCAAATCACGACGTGACCGCTGCATGACCGCGGCGTGACCGCAGCATGACCGCGGCATGTTGGACCGGTCCAGCGACATCTGCGGGGCAGCATCTTCCGACCATGAGCAAAGGGAGCGGGAGAAAGGAGGGAAACATTTCAGCCTTCGCCACCCTCCCCATTAACTATGGGTGTGTAATGTATCTAAAACTCTATTGAGGTATCATACATCGAATTTCGACAAGACTGCGAACCACCGTGGGGTCTCGTCCAAGAGCAGGGCCAAATCATGACATTACAACGGCGTGACCACGGCGTGACCGCGGCGTGTTGGCCCGGTCCAGCGACATCCGCGGGGCAGAATCTTCTGGCTAGGATTCCAAATAAATCCTATGTTGTTGTGCTTCACATTATAGAAACCAATCATATGTTATAAAAAACAGACTCTTGATTCAGGATTGTGGTATGATAATGATATATATTTTATATTCATTGTTTTTAAAAGTGTTTCTAGGTAGTTGAAACTAATGATTGAGAGTAAAATTATGCAGGTATATTACTTATAAATGGTATATGCATTTCTCGGAACTCTAATAATAAAACTTTAGTCACCTTGAGAACAATAGAATTTGAGTATGTTTTAACATCTCATGATGCAACACAAATCATATGGAAGAATTCATAGATGTAAAATATCTAAGTGACCAATGCGATAAAGAAAATAAAATAAAATAAAAACTAAACTAAAAAGTATTCAAAGATCTAAGTGACCAATGTGATAATGAAAATAAAATGAAAACTAAACTAAAACATACCTGTCTCCTGTGACTATACCTGTCACTACCCAACATAAATGTACCACAGCGCCCCATGGGTAAAATCATGTTTATGCAAGAAAAGGGAAAACAAATCAATGTTTCAAAATGATACTATCAAATAGTATATTCCTATTAATTAACAATTACTCTTTCTATAAATGGTATATCTTCAATTTGGCATCAGTTTCAACTTAGTTTGGTTTTTTTGATACAAGGGATGTGGTCTTATTATTCTTGGTTTTTTTGTTTACACTTGAGATATTTATTTAAAAATGATTCATGTATTTGGAATTATTATTTATGGTTATAGTTCTTAGCCTGTTGCTATAGGGCCTATCCACATGAATAATTCTTGGAATTTAGGGTTCAGTTGACATTTATGTGCTTTAATGTGATTGATGTCACTAATGATGATGATTTAGATCAAGTAAAATATTCCTAAAAGTATTGGGCCTTGTAGTGATAGGTGTGGCAATTGTACATCTAGAATTTGATGAGGAAATACTTATGAGGATGGATTGGAATCTTGGTAGGTTATTAGAGTGGTATGGTCCCCATGAGTATATAAAATGTATTATGATAGGTTTTACTCCATTTAATGATTCAAGAGTTCAACTAAAGAGATGAAAGATGATATGCTAGTGTGGGTATTGGGTATTGTCGGACAGATTGGCATTATAATGCAAAGAGGCTTGGTGTGATTTAGCTTAGGATGGAACCTGATTAGTGGGGATGGGTTATAATACATGATTTTTATGAGGTTCTTCATCGGATTATTGAGAATATAATGTAGATGGGCTCAACATGGTGTGATTTTGTGATTAGTACAATCATAAGGTGAATAATCATCTTTGTCTAGTTGGATGATGAGATGTTCATCAAGGCATGGGATAATACTCGAGAGATGAGTCTAGACTATGTGACTGAGAGGATATACTAGGATAGGTTTGATAGGATTGGGTGAGTGGACAACCCATGCGAGGATGATACGATGTATGGAGACACTTGGAGACACTTGGGGTTATTTATTCTATCTCATAGAGATACTGGGGGTTCATGACTCCAACATACTCCAGAAATGTTCCCACACAATGTTTTAGAAAAACAATTCCATCTCATGGAAGACCCCAAGGCTCATCTATCTTCCAATGTTTCCTCACACTCACACCTCATGGTATTACAGTATACAAGTGATCTACATCAACTAGTCAAGATAACATCACTACCCTCCATCCATAGAAAGAAGTAAAATATCTAAGTGGACAATGTGATAAATAAAATAAAATAAAAACTAAAAAAAATCATACCAGTATCCTGTGATTATACATGTCACTTCCCAATATATAAGAACCACACCGCCCCATGGGTCAAATCAGGTTCCTACAAGCAAGGGGGAAACAGTTCCATTTAATAATCTCTTCATTTTTCATTATGTTATTTATATAGAATGTTGTTGGAAACACCATAGTAGTACACTTATCCATTTAATATGAACCTATGAAACATTAGTTGAGTTGAATATTGTGCACATAACCCTGCTAGAACACCGCCGTGTCACACCGCGATCCAAGATTGACTACTATGGTGAATAATATTCGATGCATCATAAAATGAAATTCGGCATAGATTTCCCTTGTGGCTTAAATAGCTCTCCTACTAGCATCCACCATTCCCCAATCAATTGTGAACTTGGTCTATAATGAATTCAAATAAAATTAATACATATAACAATCCAAGAATTGTCACTCTCAAAACCCCATCTTACTAGCCTATTGAGTGGTTATAATGTAAAATAACTGCATAGAAAGTGGTTGTTGTGTTAGGGATTGGAAAAACTATAACATCGCAACGTTTATTTACGTAAAAGTTCTATTTAAAGTAACATGAATGTAATAACTCGATGTTTAGAGTCCAAAAATACTCTTGAATGTAAAAAAAATAACAAAACAACTTAGTTGTAAAACTCCATAGGGGAGTAAAAATGGCCTGATGCCGTTCGTGGACCTGGACAGTCTGTGAGACATATTTCGTACAATGGGCCTAGCCCATGTAGTGTTTTGGGTTGGACTTGAACTAGTGAAGGCCCAAAAAATCCAAACAAAACCCAATCCCAGACTAAGCCCAGACCAACCAAATTGATAATTTTGTTCAATCTTATTTTAGTTTGATGAATTGTAAGTTTACTATATTTATTATTGTTAATTTATGTTATGTTTTACATTTTACATTTTTTAAAAGACTTAGACCGGGAACTGACCCAAACTATTGATTTGTAACATGCCTCATTACATACCTATTCAACAATTTGTATAACACCAGACGTCACAATCGACCCCTTTCCATTTATGTCTGCAATTGGGTTGAAGTCATTGGCATTTCATCCCCCCTCTCCCACCACACCAAAATGTCTAATTTCATACTTATGCCCTTTAATAAGTGACAGTGATTCATTTTCCGTGCCTCTGGATTTTTGATCTATAAAATATAACCAAAATACTAAAATTTCCATTTTTTATAACCAATAGGCTCATGAAAACAGTCCACTCAGAACTCATTATGTTGATTTTCAAACCAAATGTTTTCACATTTCCAAATGCCTAATGAACATAAAAAAGACATTTTTCTGCATTTACAGTCCAATAGATTCCCCTACTCTTATACCTCTCATCACATGAAGTATCCATGATCCAACTATTTCAATTACAAGCATCATCGGAACAACTAAACAATTAATTGCACATTTTAACGAACAGAAAAATAACATGGTTGAGTTAGAACTATGAAGAATTAATAGATGAAATTTTTTTCCCATCTGGACTGGAAAAAAAATGTAAAAATGGAAAATTACGATTACACCTAAACCATAAGAAAATCATCAACTAAATATCCACAAACACAAAAACCAAGATATCAGATGGGCAGTCCATCACATTAATTTGGAAAAGATTTACCTCTAACTCTTGGGGTGTAGGGGTCGGCCCTGACAATATTATTGTCTAGACGGGAGGAGAGGGATCCTAGAGAGGGGGACGTCCCGCGGGGTGTTCGGCCATGGGGGGTCTCACGCGTGACTAGAGAGGGGGCTAGGGGACGTTAGAGGAGGAGATTGAGCCAAGAGGGGAGGGGGATGTAACTAAGAGAGGTAGATGAGAGGTTAAGGGGGAATTTCGTCAGGAGCCGAGAGGGGAGGGGGACGTCGTTGTCGGAGAAGGAACTGAGATAGGAAGGAGAACGTAGCTGGAGGAGAGGGAGGGGGGCTGGGAGGCGGAGGTGGAGGCAGAGGCCAGGAGGTGGAGGCGGAGGCTAGAAGGAGGTCAAGGTCCGGGAGGGGAGGAGTGCGCAGGGATAAAATGTCGTGAGAGAGGGAGCCCTAATTTTGATATAATTTTTCCCAACGGTTAATTAAAACCGTAGGTAATAGTTATCTTTCCCAATGGTTCTCTTTAATCATTGGGAAAACCCAACATAAAACAGCCTATGCCAACGGTTCTAGTAAACCGTTGGCATAGGTTCTTTTTCCCAACGGATTTTCTAAACTGTTGGGAACAAAGTGTTGGTATAGACTCGGTTTCCAGTAGTGACCCCAAATATAAAGGGCCTCCTCTAATAACAAATGTGACAATTGAGTCCCGGTGACAGCACAATCACCTGACCTTAACATGGTCATCAGGTCCTGGCCCACCAGGTACCACCAGTTTCCCTGTAGGCATGTGGTCCCCACCCTAGGGTCCACCCACATGCCTAAATGGGTCATCTGACTAATGACAATACCCACAGACCAACACAAGTCCTTTCTAGTGTGCTTTGTCCTCACTCACACAAACCCTGGAAAAATTCCCAGAAGGTCACCCATCCTGATCACTACTCAAGACCAAGCAGGCTTAACTATAGAGTTCTAATCAGACAGGCTTCTGAAAAGGAAGGTGCACCTTGTTGAAAACCACATTTTAATCGAAATTGGGTTCTTTTTATTTTGAAATGCTAGTGCATTCTTGAAACCTATTTTGAAATTGTAGTTGGAGAGAAATGCTTTAATTGAAAATGCAAACTCATTAGATGAATTTGAAAAGAAGGATAAAATTATTTTATTATATCTTATTTTCAAACTATAATGATTGGATTTCTTAATAAAGTCAGGGTCATAGGACATGGTTATATTTTGGCATTATTATTGAGAATCTCAGTGCTCACACATAATTTACTTTTCAGTTATAGGATTCAGCCTTGGATCGCTTTTGGGAGCAGGTGTAGTTTGCATTCCATGGTGACCCACGGGGTCACCTGAGGTGTGACATGTTGCTTCATTTATTTCTATTTTTCTTCTACCAGGTTGTTTAGTTTATTTTACATTATTTATATGATTTTTCAGTTTATGATTATTTATCTTTGTTATGGGACAAATCGTTCCCAACTGGTTTATTTTGAGGACCGACACTAGTTTCCAGCTTGTGGGGATATGGAACAATCTTAGGTCCATGTCGCAGACCGGCTCGGGTGACCAGTTCAGGGTTGACCCGGGTTGGTTTGTGACAAAGGGTATAAGTATGAACCATTCATAATAGAATCACAAGCAATGAAAGTATTATATGTCCTCACTCTAGAAAATATTAATTAGACAATTGTTTTTTTGGCGACTAAAACAACTCCAGGGTCAGTTGAAAATTCAATTGAGGATGACCCTTTCATTGGGATATCACAATCATTTCAAGGTGGTCCAAATATAGAGAGAGTATTGCATGTTATAAGGGACCATAATGAGGGTACTTGGATACTCAATATACATCCAAATATCATCACCCTTTAACAAAAAAATAGAGTTAAATGAACATGTAAAAGTGTTTTTTAATATACTATATTGTTTCTAATTATATTTTGTGTTCTCTAATACATTTACATAATCTAAATTAAATGTTTAACTAATCATACAAATAATGACTTATTTACATGTTGATGTTACTGATCATGGGGAAGAACACACTATCAATGTTGAAATTGATAAATTTTTAGGTGATAACAAACAAGTGGATGAAAAAAAGAGTGATGTAGAATCACCGTGTTAACTAGAGCTATCAAGGTAAGAAGAAAAGGTATAAAATTTTAGGTTGGATGGAATCAATATGTCTAACATGTTGACCCCAACAAGTCAATGTTCATTAGTTTCATTGGGGCCACAACTTGAATGCATGTTCAAATGGATATAGTATGTGGAAAAATTTTGTGACTACATTGATGAAACCATTTGGAAAGATATTATGGTAATGATATGATATAATTTCTCCATTTTACTAAAAATTATATAATTAATCGTTCATTTACTTTTCATTATCCCTTGTAGAGTTTGTTTATTTTAAATGACCATCGTATGAAATTTATATTGATGATCACTATAAAATCTCATAGATCCTTATGGAAACTTGTGACATAGTGAAATATTAGGGTTGATGTGGGGAATGCAAACCATCTCCTACTAGCTTCATATTCACCCATTATAAAGTAAGAAACATAGAAATCTTTCATTAGTATCGACGATGAGGAATCATTTCAGGTTCATTGTAATTGATAATATTTTATTTTAAGTTATTTATTTTATCCACTTTGATTAAAATATTTTAATTTATGAAATAATAAAAGTGTGCTAAAAATAAGTGTCATGTATCAAAACCATTGTACCCCAACTGTAATGAAAGGATGGGGTACACTTTACTTGATAAAAATGGTATGTATTTTAAATCTATAGTAAATGTTTTAGGTGATATGAAACAACACATATTCCTTTATTTATACATATACTGATGAATCAAAATTCAAATTCACTTCCATACCATGTCATGTTCTATGGAAGGAGTCTCATATAAATAAAGAGGTAAAACTAGTAGATGAAAACACCCAATCAGTATGGGAACCACGTGTAAGTATGACATAATAGTAATTTTTTATGCATTATAATAGTATTACATAAAAATATATATTTATGTTCATATGTTTCTTATATGGTTTAGTCATAAGAATCTTCATTGACTATACCCAAAGAAAAAATACATTAAATTATTTTTAAGTGGCCAGAACAATATGGTCACATTAGAGGTTCGGGTTTTGGACTGTTACCTCGAGCACATGTTAAGAAGATAAAGATTCAAGGAGATACATATAAGATAAATAAAGGAATGAAATAATAAATAGATGCATTAAAAGATATTATTTCCCAATCTAGTTTGGTATACCAACACATGCAAAAGGGTCAAAGAAAACAAATAGTAGAACAATGATTAGAACATGAAGAGCCACATTAACCCACTATCATTGAGGCTAACAATTCCCCTCAACTGTCTGCTTTACTCGAGGTAATGAACTTTTTCATAACTCTTTGATCCAAATATGAATCAAATAAATACTTATAACTTTATATTACTACAATTATATAGTTTTAAATCATATATGACTTATATCTATTATTTACCACCCATCACCTTATTATAAGGGTAATGGTGTAAAATATCCAAGGATACATGCTATAAAATAAAAAACTCCCAAAATATCACATTAAAGTGATTATTGAAGTATCTCATCATCTTACCATCAATATGATTGTTCCTTTTGATTATTTGGATGTCACCATGGTTGATTATTCTATTATAACTTTTGTAGCATGGTTGTTTAATATTATAATGATACATGGAGATAATGAGGAATATCATTTATATATTTTTTCAAATTAAAAACCTTTAATAGTAGATTAAAAAATGTTTAAAATGATTTATTGTGTTATAAATGGAAAAAATGAAGGGGAAATAGAAGGTTCGATCAAGGCAATACAATGGATCAACCATGAAATCAAATGTACCTTCTAAGAGTACCTTCATCCCACTAATTCCACTACTTTATATATTAACATTGCAAGTTTATATAGATACAACATACAATGATGGAAATATTTTCTACATTGAATACAAAGAATAAATATTTATAGATTCCATTATAGATGTGATTTGTCTCGAGAGTATAAGTGAAATTGTTAAGTTTTAATGGTTGGCAGTTTCAATTGTTAATGCATATATGAGGTACATTTTCATTGTATTTTAATCTAAAAAACTGATCTACTATGTTCATCATAGTTAATAACTTTTCATATTTTTACATGTGTATATATTACTAATATATAAAAGAAAACACCCTAGGAAACAGAATTTGAACTCATTAATTTTTCTATCATTTGTATGCCAAAACATAATTTTAAAATGGAGGATTTTTTTAAAAAAAATATAAACTAAGTGTGGCTTTTGAAAATAAAATCAAAGCTGATAGAATCTACTTGATGCATATAATTCAGGGGTAAAACTATATAATCTAGTAATATAGAATATATTTTTATTCATTCATTACTTATTTTTTTAGGAAGCACTCGATGCTCAATGTAACAAATTTTTATACCCCAAATGTTTGTTTTTGGGATCCAAATCATGGATTTTCAAAAAATTTACACACATTATGTCCATTGTGAATTTTTAATTTAATATAATCAATATTTTATAGATACACTTCAAATTATATTTTTTAGTTCATTTTTAACAATAATTTTGTTATGATAGTGTGATAAAAAATTTCATCCAAATCATGGTATGAGGTTGGTGAATGAAAACAAGAAACCAATTAAGTTCTAAAAATGGAGACAAATTAAAGTATATATACTATGATTTACCTATTAAAACATATTTCATAACAATTTACTTATTTTGGTTAATGTTTTTACAATGTTTGAAAAAAATATTGACAATTATAGTGTATATTACATTTATAGATTTATGAAATATATAATATAACATAAAAAAACTAGCATCCAAAAATTGGTATTTCCAAAGGTAAATATAATTTTATTTAAAATGATTTTAATCATTTATTTGCCTATATTTTCTCAATACTACCAGGCCTACCAACTGTCTATCTACTCAAAATAAGAAATAAATATGTTAAAAGATGAGTAGTCAGAGTACATGATGTTAGAATATTTTATGACATCAATTTTATGTTTGTGATCTAGTATAGTCTATGACCTTATAGATACATTTGGGATATGAAGCATTAGTATTATAATGATTAGATTTTATTTTTCCAGAATAAATTTATTTTTTGTTGTAAATTCTATGGTTATATTTTTAGTCTAATCCTACAATTTCAGTTAACATCCAAACATTTTTTTGGATTTAATCCCCCTATCATTTCAAAGGAATTTGAACCCCATAACATATTTTTTACCCCTCTAGAGCGAGTCTATAGAGTCCCCAAGCCTCCCCCACCTGTGGTTCCTCTTCCTTGTGAGAAAACAATGAAAGCTTTGATTAATGATGTTAAAACCATAGTATCTATTTATGGTAATCTATTTAAGGACCATTATAGGAGAAAACACCAGTCAAATCATTTGATTTATTTTCTTACTATGGGATATGGCCATGATTACTATGTAAGGAAGCTTTTGGAGAAGAAAAAAAATAATCTTGATAATAAGATATGGCTTTATGGTAAAATATTTCAAGATATTCAAAACATTCAAATTCACCTTCTTCTTCTATGGATGGAGTCCAGCTTCAATTAAAACTTTCATATACACTTACTAAACTTGTATCTCATGTGAGTAATTCAGTATTACTATTATTACTATAATTTTTAAATGATTTTAAATGGTATATTATCTTTTCCAAATTTATTGGTCATTTCTTTTCAACTACTCACTCATTTCATTACTCTAAAGGTTAGGATGAGTTTCTAAAAACTATAAAACCTTTTGGTAGTGAACCTAAAAAGAAAGAAATAATGGAGTTGTTTCTCAAGGAGAATTATCATGGAGGGTTATTTTCTATAAATTTTATTAAAGCTATCAAACAATCTAAAACATATAATGTTCATGTGAGATTGGACTTATAAGCTATAGTAGCAATAACAGTGTGATGGAAATGGGTCAAGGATCCTTCTTCCCATTAATTTTAAGACTTATTACCAACTTCTGGGATATATTTCACCCCTACCAATTCAACAATGTATTCTATAGGGTTGTTTTTATTCATTTTAATACAGGACTATACCTTTTGTTTCTTGTATTTTATTAATGTATTAAACATAATTTTCCCTTGTGTTGAAGTATTATAGGATCAAAAGGCTGATGATTTAGAAATTAAGAAGCCTTACCCATAATATGAGGAGTTTCAATGGTAGTCTTCTCAAATTTTACTAATTCCTTTAATAATTTTACCCTTAAATGGATGTTCCTAGCCTCATCATTTGAATTTTGTGTCATGATATCTTTTGATGATTTTTTAAAAAGGTTTGGGCCCTTTTATAATCACTTACACCTACTTGATGGAGAAACACTATTTATTCCTTTACTTTCAAAATTTATTTTACCAAATACATGGAAATTAAAGATACTATAAATACTAATATAGATGCACCAACCATATCCCAACCCTTATTATGAAAATATAAATGAGTAATTAATTCTGATATAAGTTGAACTAGGGTTGTAATTTGACACTTTTGAGAGGCATGTTAATCTCTAAAATGTAATTTAGTTTAAAACATGCATCACAGTTTCAAAACCAAGAAAATAAGATCAAATTATTTTCAAACATTAGGAAAAAAATACATAATTCCTTTTTGGAATATTGGAATTAACCATACATCAATCGGACACACAATGTGTTCAATATGAATCAATGTGTGTGTTTTCAATAAAAGTATAATTTTATTTTAGAACATGTATCACATTATTAAAACTAAGAAAACAAGATCCAAAAAATTTCAAAATTTATAAAAATGATCCATAATTCATTTGTGATGTGTAGGAATCCACAACATTTCAATATGAGACATGTTATAGACGATATGACTCAATGTATATTTTTTAAATATAAATGATTCATTTTAGTTTAAAACAGACGTTAAATTTTTAAAACCAATAAAAAACTCATATTCTTTTCAATATTTAAGAAAATTGATTCTGAATTCATTTGTGATGTTTAGGAATCAACCAAAATTTAATCAAACACATTATGTGGATTTTATGACTCAAAGTGCATGTTTTCACATTCAAACAGTAATTTTACTCTAAAACACACGTCACATAGAAAAAATAGAGTAAAATAGATCTTATCATCTTGAAAATTTTGTAAAATTATCCTTAAATAATTTTTGATGTTTAGGAATTGACAACACATCAACATGAAACACAAGGTTACCGGTATGATTCAAAGTGTGTGTTGTCAATATAAAAATGACATTTTAGTTTAAAAGGTGTGTCACATTGTCAAAACTAAGAAAATAAGCTCAAATTATTTTTCAAATCTTAGTAAAACAATACATAATTCATTTGTGACATGTATAAATCAAACACATGTCAATACAACACATGATGGGTCCGGTATGACTCAAAGTACATGTTTTCACATCAAAAGTATCATTTTAGTTTAATATGTGTGACATGTTGTCAAAACCAAAAAAAAAGATTGTATTATCATTTTACACTAGTAAAGTGATCAGTAATTCATTTTCGATGTGTATGAATTGACCACATATAAATCTAACACACAATGTGATTTTTATGACTCAAAGTGTGTGTTTTCACATAAAAAGTTTCATTTTAGTCAAAAAATCATCATGTATCCAAAAATTAGTGAAAGTGATTATATTGTCTTGAATATTTAGTAAAATAATAAATAATTCATTTTTTTCATGCAGTAATTGACTACATTGTGAATCAGACACATGATGTAGATGGTATGACTCAAAATGTGTGTTTTTAATCCAAGTGTAATTTTAGTTTAAAATTCATGTCATGTTGTTAAAACTAAGAAAATAATATTGTATTGTTTTAAAAAAATTAAAATGATCCATAGTTAATTTTTGTGTGTGTAGGAATCGACCAATGTCCAATCTGATATATGATGTGGACAGTATGACTCATAGTGTGTGTTTTCAATATAATAGTGTCATTTTAGTTTAAAACAGACATCAAGTTTTCAAAACTGAGAAAATGAGTTAATTTTTTTAAAACAATTATTAAAATTATACATAATTTATCTTTGAAATTTAGTAATATAATTCATATCAATTTGATTCGTGATGTGGTCGGTATGGCTCAATGTGCGTGTTTTCAATATAAAATTTTCATTTTAGTTTAAAAAGCATGCCACGTTTCCAAAACTAAGAAAACGAGTTATGATTGTCATGAAACATTAAAAAAATGATCCCTAATTCATCTTTTATGTTAATGAATCTACCTTTTTTTATTCTGATACATGATGTGGCTAGTATGACTCAAAGTTTTTTTCACAGTAAAAGTGTCATTTTAATCTAAAAAAATCATCAGATATCCAAAACTGAGTAAATTAACTTATATTTTCTTGAAATTTTTTAAAAATATTACATAATTCATTTTTTAAATATAGGAATAAACCACACATAAATATAACTCATGATGTGGTCAATATGACTCGAAGTGTGTGTTTTCAATATAAAAGTTTCATTTTAGTTTAAAACAAGCATCACATTGTCAAAACCAAGAGAATAGCTTTCATTTTTTTCAAAAATTAGTAAATTCATGAATATAATTAATTTTTAACTTGTATGAATTGACCTCATGTCAATCTGAAACATGATGCATCTGGTATAACTCATAGTGAATGTTTTCACATTAAACATGTCATTTTAGTTTAAAACATGCATCACATTGTCAAAATTGATAATAAAGAGATCATATAGTCTTGATACTTTAGTAAATATCCATAATTTATGTGTGGTGTATAGTAATTTTCCACACATCAATATGACACACGATGTGGTTGGTATGACTCAAAGTGCATGTTTTCACATTAAAAGTGTCATTTACTCAAAAACAAATTTCAGATATACAAAATGGAGTAAACGAGATCATATTTTATTGAATAATTATGAAAAAAAATAAGTAATTAATTTGTGGCATTTAGTAATTGACCAATTGTTAATCGAATACATGATGTGGCTGGTATGACTCAAAGTGCGTGTTTTTATTATACTAGTCATTTTAGTTTAAAAAGAGCATCACATTGTCAAACCCAAGTAAATGAGTTCGGATTATTTTTAAATTTTAGGAAAATTATCCATTATTCATTTATGACATGTAGGGATCAACCACACGTCAATATTAAACATGATGGGGTCAGTATGACTCAAAGTGTGTGCTTTCACATTAAAAGTGTGATTTTAGTCTAAAATGTATGTCACACATCCAAAACCAAGTAATTTTTTTTATTGTCTTGAAACTTTAAGAAAACGATCCATAATTCATATGTGATGTATAAACATTTATTTCACATGAATATCACACATGATGTGGTCGGTATGACTCAAAGTGCATGTTTTCAATATAAAAGTGTCATCTTAAATCAATGATATAATAATTAACAACTATTTAAGAAATTAAAATTATTAAAAAAATTAATATCATTGATATCATTAATATATTTAGTAATTAACAATATAATTTATTTATATTATAAACTAAAATTGTTATTAATAATTAATATATAATTAACAATATAATCATTCAGCATCTAGGAATAAAGGCAATCTCAGTGTGTCTTTTGAAAATAACATTGTGACTGAGAGGATTTCACCGGACCCTGTTCTAGAACTTCTCAGGAATCGGGTGCAAAGTCCTCAGTATTGGAGGACACCAGGTTGGGAAACAGTCTCGGCCACTGGAGAAGATGAGTCTGGCAGGGGAAGCGGAGAGGAGTACGCATTTGATGATTTTTACTAATGGTTTTGTGTGTTGACTGTTGTTTCTGGGTTTAAGTTGTGGTTGTATGATTGGGCACTAGAACCCATTAAACCGGCTATTGAAAATCAAAAAAAAAGTATTTCCAGTCAACAATATAATCATTAATAATATAATTAATCATATAACTGCTAATATCATTAAAATACTTAGTAATTAATAATATAATTTATCATATGTGGATTAAATAACATTAAAAATATAATTTGTTTATTTTTCTAAAAAATTTACTAAAATAAAAATTGGTTTTTTTATATGGTGAATCTTTTGTACGAAGGTTGGTCACTATAAAATGTCTTCTATAAGAGTTTTATTTTTATATATTGGGTTGTATCTATCTTATTAATTTTAAATATGGAATCAATGTAAATATTTTTTTCGTAAAATTTGAATTTAAATGATTGAACAATGTAATATTTATATTCCAATATAGTTTTCTGTATATTTTTATTACAATATATTTATGTTTCCTAACACTGTTTTATGTTATAAGGTTGATAGATGACTACAGATTTGAAAAAAACCATTATGGACTTTATCAATTCCAACAAAATCATTGGTAAATTTATCCTTTATCGATGCTAAATGAAAACACTAATAAAGGTCTCCTTTATCAGTGATAAAATAAAGTGTTAATAAAGAGGACCTTTATCAGTACTTTTATTAGTGTAAATAATGGTTTTGTGGTTTTAAAGGTACTTATCACATAAACACATTTTGGAGATGACAAATCCCTTTTCAAGAACTGATAAAGATGGATTTTTTAATAGTGAGTAGACTTTATCAGGGCTAAATAAAGCACTAATAAATGGTGACCTTTATCAGTTTAAAAAATACAGTGATAAAGAGTTCCCTTTTATTTCTGCAATTTTTAGCATTTACAAATGCTACCTATTATTATTATTTTTTAGCACTTATAAAGTTCAATTCTATTTTTTCATGATTATATCGTACTGTATTGAAAATTATGAACACAACATGAACCATCACTAGGACAGTGATAATACTTTCCACAAATCATTATGCACAGTAATTTCACAATCCACCATTAACACCCACCACACACATAAACTATTGATAAAATGAACTCCCCATGTGTTGTTGTGTACGTATGGTTGAAAATGAAAGAAGGGTTCGGTGTGGATGGGTGTTTCTAGGCTACGGGTTCCGAATTTAATAGAACACGGTTGCTGACACATATGAACTTGGGAATTCCGATGTGGGTTTAGAAGAATGTAAGTGGTTATACTCTACTTTAATAAGAATTAGATATGAAAAAGGAGGCATATAGGGGAGGGTCGCATATGAGTGATGGTGATGTTGGACAACAAAAGGGAAACATGTAGAGACTACTGGGATAGAGGTGTTGGGTCACAGTTGTCGATCCAAGGAAGTGAGGCATGAGAAGGGTGGTGACTCAATGGTGTTCAGGTGTATGATATAGCCTAATAAATATAATGAAATGTTTTTGTGGTAAATTGATTTTTTATTTTATTTTTTCACACCAAAAAACTATAAGAATAGGGTATGGTTAAAATAATTTTACAAATGAGTTCTCATATTGTGTTAACCCCATTCACAAATATTGAACTAATCCCACAAGTGATACCACTAGCTTTCATGAACGAGGTTTACACATGACTATTAATGGAGAATTAAAAAATAAATGTGTTCACAATTCCTATTAGGAATTTAAAAAAGAGGTGTGAATGAGATTCATGCTTCTTTCCACTCCCCTCTTATAAAATCCTCCCCACCTCAATGTCACAAACTAACCTAGGCCACCACTGAACTGGGTACCCAAGTTGGCCATGCACAACTGAACAAATCAATTATAAAAAAAACAAATAAAGTACAGAGCATAAATAAATAGAAACATCTCAAGCACCGAACAATAAAATAAATAAATAGCATCACACAATTAAACCTAAATAGATCTAGGTCATCAAGGCTGATATAAAGACATCCCAAAATAAAAACAAAATAGAACTAGATCAAAGATCTCCATGTGACCCATGACTATCACCAAACAAACCAAGACCCATCACCTAAATGAAACCAAAGCTCGGAACCTAAAATGAAAACCATAAGAATAGTATACACCAAATGGAGTATATGAAGTGTGAGAAAAACCAATCCCATTAGGGTCTCACAATGATGTTTTTGTAATTACTTTTAAGATAAATTTCATTTACACTAGTCTCAAATACCATTAGAAAATATAATTTTATATTTAAGAACATGAAAACCAAATAGCACATTAACAACTATTTTATAAACTTCTATTTATTTCTTCTTTAAATGAAAACAAACACTTTGAAATAATTACTTTAAATCCTTTCATTCCATTAAAGAAAATACCCATTACAATGTCACTTTTAACCCAATTTAGAAAAAAAATTAAAAACATTGCAAACAATTTAATGAAACAAAACCATTCTCAGAAAAAGTAAAGTAAATCACTAAGGTACCACATCACAAATGATATATGAGTAAACAAGTAATGAGAACAAGTCATGGTGTCATCCATGTCAATAAAAATAGGGTACATAAAGAATGGGAATCCCCAATGAAAGTAATATTATATAATGATAAATACACTAGGTCCTAAGGTAATACTATCCTAGACATTACCAAATACACATGATCAACAATCATCCTTCATTGTATCCTAAACTAGTACACAAGCCACATGATTCTCACATTTTCTCACATATCCACATGTCATCAAGATTTTCTCTATTTACTCATAGTTGGTTTCCCACTACACTACTATAAAACTGAGTATGAGTAAATTAATGAAATGTTTGATTGCTATTAATGGTTTCCAATAATGTTTTTTGAGATCTTCATTAGTAGTCCACAAAACTAAACAATATTTTCGCTGAAAAATATTCCCACAAACCTTCCCTTCCCATTCCCTTTTCCAAAATTTTATTACTCATGATCCCTCCACTATTATGTTACCTTTCCTTTCCAAGAATCCTCTTCAGTATGACTTAGTCCCCTCACTTACTTCACCCACATCCAATTTTTCCATGGATATTGTGTTCCTCGTTATCCTTATCACTCAGCCTCATTATTGATATGCAGTGCCACTAATATAAAAGATGATTTTATCAATGCCCAAAGTAACCATTATTGGTTCTAAAAATCAGTAACATGATAAGAACCCTTAAAATCATGTTACCCTTATCAGTGGTAAAAAAATCACTGATAAAGGTCACCTTTATCAATGTTATGAAAAAAAAAACTAGAAAACGGGCCTACGACCATAGTTTAATAGCCAAAGTTTTCAGAACTATGGCCATAGGGAAACCAACTTCAACAATTAGTATTAAACCATGTTCATAGGTCTTTCTAGGTCAACCTATAGCCATGGTCTACACAAATTGTGGTGAATAGAAAACTTAAAACCACAATTATTTGATACTATGATCATAGGTGGGTGTGGGAACTACGAAAATTTCATAGGGAGTTGGTGGGAAATTCCTATTTCCATTCTTTTTCAAAATTGTGGTAGTTGTGTTTGAACCAGACACCAACAACCATTGTTTTAAAAATATGTGGTGATAATCCTCCCTAAAATCACTTATGGATATGGTTTTAAAACCCCCTGTAAATAGGATTCCTTTGAATCACCTATGACCATGGTTTCTAAAAACCCTCTAAATAGCCTTCCATCCAAATAATTTTTTTAAATATAAAAAATTTGTAAATATATAATTATGTATACACTTTTGTGTGTGTTTTTGTGCATGTGAATTCATATATTAGAGTGTAGTGAATTGGTAATGTCACTTGAGGATTCTAGTAGAGGTCAAAAGGTGAAAGGATACATGCACAGTTTAGTAAACTATGGAAATAGGTGTCATTAGCATATAGTGTGTATCTTATGGCCATGATCCACATGGACAGTGGACATAGGCCACCTAAGGAAATGTTTTGAAACCATGGATCTATCATGGACCTTATTACAATGGACATAGGGTCCATGATCCATAAAAACTGTGGAACTAAGCTATGACCATAGTTTTTGGGCCTATTACCATGGTTTCAAACTATTATAATAAACTAATTTTTTAATAGTAAAAACACTAAGAGAGGGTGAATTTATTGGTGCTAAATTTTTTTGATAAATTTAAAAAATATATTTTTTCTCTGGCTCATGACCCAGCCCTCCCACCCTCAGTCAGCACCAAAACCCACTTTTGTAAGTTCTCTTAGATAGATCTGCTCCTGGTCACATGGGATGGCTTCCAGGACCCAAATTTCTTAGCTCTCGTGACACCCCTTCGTCAATGCTTGACCGCTTCCCCACCACATTCTCACCTACACATGCCTGGAATAAAACATGTGACATCCAGGTGTAAATAAAACCCCTTTACCACTATTTTATCTTATTTTATACTATATTTTACAATATTTATATTTATTTATATATATATATATATATTTACAAACATTTTTCCCATATATTTATATTACTATTTTTAAATACATTTATAAAATATATGATTGTGTGTGTATTTATATATATTCCTTTGTGTGTGTGTGATATATATATATATATAGATATACAAACCTATATTTATTTAAATATATTATATATTCACATTCATTTACCTATATTAGAATATAAATATATATATATATATATATTTTTATTAATACACACACAGATATGTGTATATAAATATTATTTATACATTTGTAGAGGTATATATATACTCATACATTTTTTAATGTAAAAAATGGTAATATCTTATTTTAAATAAAATTGATAATAATTTTATTCATATGATTTATATAATTATTTGAACTTCATTCTCAAAATATGTATATGTATTGTATATTTAAATATAAATTTTATACATATTTACATATATATTTATATATCAATATATTTATAAATATTTATATATGTATACCTATTTATATATAATTGTACATTTAAATATACATTTTTAATAATTTATTTAAAAATATTTATTTTAAATATGTTTATATACTATATTTAGTTACAATATATTTATTAAAATACATATATGTATCATGTATTTACACAATATTGACATACATATACACACACATACACACATATATTTACAAACACATACACATTTATCATTCTCACACACATGCACAAATATTTACATATATGTATTTATTTACATATATTATAATATACACATAAATACATAAATATATATTTGTTTATTGGTATGCACATATAATATACAACCGTTTCTTGAATCAATATATATATATATATATATTAATTCTTTTTTATAAGGAAAATATAATATATAATTTTTGGTTTTAAATAAAATGAATAATTATTATTTTATTTCCACATGGTTTATATTTTTAAAAATACATTTTTCTATAAATTGTTTAAATATTTATTTTTAAAATTGATTTATTATATGTAAATTTATGAAAGTATGTATATATTTAATTATAAAAAACACTACAATTCAAAAAATGGTAAAATTTAAACATTATAATATACCTATGATTGTAAAGTATGGTAATGAATTAAGTCTCCACTAAAAGAAGAAAATGATATCTTCTTAAACGAAGCAAAAATTCCATTGAATATTAAAAAAATCATGGTCCCCAATAAAAAATCTCAATTTTTGAGTACTTTGATCCTTTTTTTACCTAAAAACACATTGAAAAATATTTTTTCATATCACCACATCATAGATATTTTTTCAATCTTAGATTTTATATGTGGTAGGGTCCAGACAGTCACTCAAATCAAAAGATTTGGCCATTTGAAGTACAAGTCACACTTTCAATTTATTTTAGATTGTTTGTTGATTTATTGAATTTTTATATCATAAAATTGACATTAAATGGATATTAGTCAAAAATAATTATCAAATTTTTAGTTAATACCAATTTATAATTATTTTATAAACTATTTTTCAATAAATGTATTATATATTAAGTTTAAATACATATTTAGTATTATATAAATCATATTTAATAAAACATATTACATTTATCTCAATAAAAATATATATTGATATAAATATAGTATTTTTAATTATATATAATTTCATTATTATATTTATATTTTATTAGTGCTAAAAAACACTGATAAAGGTCACCCTTTATCAGTGCTAAAATATGATGATAAAAGTGATCTTTATTAATGCTAAAAAAGTGATGACAAAGGGGCCGTTTATTAGTGATTTTTTCTAGTTATGATAAATCCATCCCCTTTATCATCAAATTTTAAATACTGATAAATGGTATCATTGAATATACCAAAAATATGTTTCATGACCCCCTTAATCCTAAGATACTGTGATGAACAAAGAGAGATAATGCCCCCCGATTCCCACCACCAATAGGCCCCCGATTGGTGACTAGCAACGAGGGTATGAAAATCTCCTAAATGAGAGGCATTAAAGTCAATAAAAAAATAGGATTGGGAGATATGATAAATCAACCGCAAGAGACTCCATGACATAATATAAAAAGAAACCCAAAAGCAACCCATAATGCATGTATAAATAAAACAAATACAGATAAATGTCTCCAAATGAAAATTTCAAAATAAAAGGTAAGGAAGCGACATAGAAACAACTCCAAAGGCTCGAGCTATTAATGTCCATAAACGTCCAAAAATACTCCTAGAAACTTGAAAATAGTTTTATATATGTAAGGTGAGCATACAAGTATACTCAGTTGGATAACCAAATTCTCTCATGAACATGTGAAAAGAAAATACAAATGCACCCGTGAGAAAAAAAATAGAACCAAAAATAGCTAATCAAGACAACAAACCGAACCCCAACCTCACCAATACTCCATCTCTAAATAATGCATCCAAGTATAATAACATAATAAGAAGCATATGGTTAAAGGGTACCTCTCACTGATTTCCTACTAGTTTTCCTCTCTCACGCCCCAACATCATACATCCTAGAAATCCCATTTCCTCTGAATAACATATATCACTGCCCCATAACACGGTCACATAATATCACACTTGAAAACACTTGGGCCACCACTCCATTGCATAGTCACATCACATCTCATTCGAAGAAACCTGGGCCTTCTTGTCACAACCATTACCAAAACCAAATAAGTAGGGTATCGTGAACATGCATTACTTAAACCTCATTCCCTCCTCTTACCAGGAATCACCCCCCATCATATGATGCCTCGTAGCACGGTCATATCACAAATCACCCAAAGACACGTGGGCTACCACCCCAAAGTGCGGTCATATCAAATCTTAGCCGAAGACACCTGGGACACCTTCCCATAGCATGGTCATATCACATCTCTCCCAAAGACACCAGGGACATCGCCCCATAACAAGGTCATATCACAGCTCACCTAAAGACACCTAGGTCATCACCCAATAGAATGGTCATATCACATCTCTCTTGAAGACACATGTTCCATCACCTTGTTCACTAACAAACCTTCGACCATCACAGCCTATGCATATCTACTTCCATGGAAGAGAGAGTAAGAAAGAAAGGGTAGCCATCCATGCATCATTATCACAGGGATATTAGAAAAAGAACCCCTCCTATGAAAATAAAGGTGTCAGCACATAATGCTCGACACTAGAGGAGTGTGTATAGAAATCACAATGAACATACCAGTATATATATATAGTCGCACATAATCCCATTATATGGGTTCACAATAGACACTGACCAACTCACACGTCACCAATTTCACTACCACCTCCAAAATCATATCACCACATAAGAAACCCACAATCAATTATCCACACTTCATTTCAAATAATCTGTTTTCTAGATTTCCCATTTATGAACCAATTTCAATTAAAACACCAATTGATTTATATTTCTCAATCCATTAATTCATTAGTCATTTCTATTTCATTAATAAAACTATCACATTCATTTCAATTCGAATGTTATCATTTAATTCCAAAACTACATGGTAATATTAGCACAACCCAACCACATAACACTAGTAGTTACCATCACCACCATACGATCACCTTGATTCCCCAAATGCACAACCAAAATAACCATCACTTCACCTCCCCAAAAGCATGTCCAAACAAAACACCACCTCGCCACTCCAAAAGCACAATAAAAAAACCACAGCACTGCCTTGCTGCCCCAAATGCATGACCAAATCTCACCCATCATCCCCACATACCCAGAACACACAAAAAAACACACATCACCTTACACAACATCACAATCACACATCAGAACACATGAATGATAATTTTACATTTTAACAAAGGGGATTTTATCACATTCCAATTTTTCATTTAAGGCCATTCTCACACTAGCCATAAACCCTAGGGAAACCATTTTACCTACCAAATATAAGTGATTAACCAATTCGATTTAAAGTGATGAAAAATAATCACACCAATCAAGGTTTCACAATATTTTTCAAATTATCACAAATAAAGTATTCAAATATCCATGATTTTTTTAGAGGAATCAAACATGTATAATCCTTTAAAAAAAATTACAACACAAAAAAAACATATGAGATCTTCATTTTAATGAAAAATAATAATAATTGACATCATGTTATTAACAACTTATATAGATACCCAAGCCTTTTATATATAACATTAAATGATTTTAAGCATAATTATACAACACAGTACAAACCAATGATCGTTAAGTCTAATGTCTGTGAAGACTAGGTACATAAAACATAAAACATAAAACAAGGGGATAAAAAACACTTCTTTATTTAATCTCCATAAAGATATACTAAATTCATTTGAGCCCCTACATCTGCATAGGGTTCCCTGGGAAACACATGAACAAATGTATGAGCTGAAAAGCCTAGTAAGGGAATGAACATAAGGATACATCTTAAGCAGATGAGTTATGAGGCATGCCATAATGATATCCAAATCATGGAACATATGAAATAATATCATATAATCATGGGATCATATAAACATGGAATCACATAAATGTGGAAGAATCATAGAACATATATTTGGTACGGTTCAAGGTTTACCACAAATCGTGTTTCCCATTTTAGTATGGGTCCAGGCTAACCGCCAATCCGGTTTCACATCACATGTCATGAGACTTAAACTTACCCAATGCATTGAAGCGCAATATGGGTGCACCCATATCAAAATTTTCATGAATATTATTTATAGATAAATATTCTTACCACATAGATAATCATGCATAATCAACCATACATAAACATAAGGGTACCCATGGAAAGAACATGGTACCATAATCATGATATAAATCATAACCAATGGGTGTATCATGAAAGTGTCCATGAAAGGAATGGATTAGAACATACATAGAAATTAATAGGATAAAATAAGAATATAACATTGTAATTGGTGTCATTCAGAATCTACAACATCTAAGAAATGTATTTTAGAAACATTAGCATTAAAACATTTTTGTGCAGTTTTAAGGAAAATACTATAGAGATTTTAAAACAGAAAAGAGGAAAATCGTTTATATAAAACCATAAATGAACCAAAAAGGTTTTAATAATAAAATAATGATTTTATAAATACAATGGTGGCTTAAAATAGAGGATATAGTGCACTTTAAATTGGGTAACAGTTCGGCAAGTTCCCCTAAAACAAGTTTTGCTTATCAGAATGTTCTAAGGAGAGAATCTTTTAAAAACAAATATATCCTTTAAAGAGAGTAATGAAAGGGTATTCATAAATGAATTTTTTAAAAATTCAAAAAATATATAATATGTACATAAATAGATAAGATAACTCCATTTTGATATAAAGAAAGATAAGGCAACCCGAATGAACAAAAAGGGTTTGGGTAGTATTCGTTACGGTTTACTGGCTTGTTTTTGGGTGTACCTAAGAGGGATTGATGAGAGAAAAACGGGGTTTCTAATCACTTATAAATATTGAGGGAATTATGTTGGAGGTTTAAAAACATTCCCCTTAATTTTTTATTACCCATAAAATGACATATCATAGAGGAAAATCTTGATTAAGAGTGAAATATAAAGAGGATCCCTTACCTTAAATCTAGTGGTGTTCTCCAATTTTTATTAATGACCTGAATAAACACATTAGGTTTATTAATTAATAATTCAGAACCTATTATATATTTAATTGATTTATTATAACCATTTTTAGTTAATTCATGGTCTTTTTTATTAATTATAAGGTTCAATTTCTTTCTCTGGGCTCATTTGTTAACTTGGTTTTAAAATATCGGTTCACTTATTTTCATGTTCGGATAAACAAGGAAGATGGAAGTGGTTGTCCAGAAATGAATTTATATGATATTAGTGAACATAAAAGATATTAAATGGTTTCAAATTTAATTTTGTTACTTAGAGTGAAGTAAAAATATTATATATAAAACCTTAGTGATAACTGTTTTGGTTAATCGGGGGGGGGGGAATTGATTACAAAGAACATGTTTTTATTTATAGATTAATACCATTAGTAAAAAAGGATTATAGAACCATAAAAAGGATATATTGCATATATAACAATCTGGTTCAACCATAACACAAATGGTTTTATGACCAGAATTAATGATCATAATAAAAATTGATAAATTGTTTCCCTTGAATGTGCTAAATTAGCACATCTCAAACAGTAATGTCATTTCTTAAAAATAAAAGGTGGAGAAAGGAGAGAACATAATGAAATATCACATTATCATGAAAACATTCCATTACATGTATGTTACTAGATTTATCATACTATTTGGGTGAAGGGAGGTGAGGAATTAAACAAAAAGAAAAGAACTTATAAGAAATGAAGGAATTGGAAAGAGGAATTTTCTTCTTGAGACTTCCTCCTTTGAGAACCTCTTAAGGGGAGAGGTTTTGGTATTTTGAAGAGTCTGGGAGCTTTTTTACATGGGAGAGGAGCTTTGGGAGAGATTTGGGCATAATATTGGAAAGGAACAAGTCTTTAGAGGATTGGGGGGGGGGGGGGTTATAGTGAAGGGGAGGGGGGTTTTCATAATTTTTTAATCATTAGTTTATTCTTTATTCACAACAACAGGAATAGTAAGTATTCCATGACCAATAATAGTAATAAATGAATGTGAGTTCGATATTTGGGTACTTACAACACTTGTGATGTCAGGAATAGTGGATTTTAATTATAATGTATTTATACGGTAAATTAATAATGTATTTTACTATACACTAAAAATTCACGTTTTTCATAAAAATACCAAAAATTCATCCTAACCATTTTTCGATGTGTAGAATCAAAAAAATAAATCCATTTTTCAAAAATAATTTTCTAAATATGATTATTTTAATATTTAATTAAAATCATAATTTATTATCAAAAAACTAGTTTTAAAACATTCATTTACTTATTATAAAATATAGATATATCATACTTTCAACATGAATATTATTTACATATTATCATAGGTAAGGTTACTATTCATTAGGGTATATCACTATTCATAAGGGTATGTTACTATTCATAAGGGTAGGTTAATATTCACCAAAAATTAAGTTTTTCTTATTAAACTCCAAATAACTTACTTATTGCAACCGTGTATGTCATATTTTTAAAATTCCAAGTAAAAAAGTGATAAAATTATTTTTAAACGTCACCTAGCACTTATTAGTTCATTATGTTGTGTTTTCATGTGATTTTATGAAATATTTAAAAGAAATGAATTTCCATTTATAAAACAATGGGTCATTACATTCTTCCCCCTTATAAAATTTTTCCATAGAAATTTTGTTTTATATTCAAAACCAAAAATAGGTGCGGGTACATTTCCTTCATTACTTCCTCCAGTTCCCATGTTTCCTCTTCGTACTTATGGTTTCGCCATAGTACCTTTAACATATGAGTAGTCTTTTTGCGTAGAATTTTGTCTCTGCGATCTAAGATCTTCCCTGGCTACTCCTCATAGAAAATATCATGCTCCAACTGTTCCACCTATAAAGAGAGTACATGTGATGGGCCTAGTATGTACTTCCTTAAGAAGGACACATGAAATACATCATGTAATTTTGACATGGTAGGTGGATGTGCAAGTCGATAGGCTACAGCTACGACTCGATCAAGGACCTATAAGGGGACGATATAAGCGGGACTCAACTTTCCTTTCTTTTACAACCTCATGACCTTATTCCATGGAGATATGCATAGAAATACCATGTATCCAACTTTTAACTCAAGGTCTCATCGATGGTTATCTTCATAACTCTTATTTTGACTTTGGGCTATTGTGATATGATGTTGAATGTTTTTCACCTTCTCCAGCATTTCTTCGACAATTTCAGGTCCTAACAGCTTATGCTCACCGACTTCATCCCAACACCCTGGTGTTCTTCAACATTTCCCATAAAGGGCATCATATGGTCCCATTCCGATGCTCGAGTGGAAACTATTGTTGTAGGATAATTCAACCAGTGGAAGATGTTGGTCCATCCTCCTTTCAATTCAATAGAACAGACTCTCAACATGGCTTCCAGTGTCTGAATAGTTCGCTCAGACTAGCCATCAGTTTGAGGATGATAGGTCATACTGAATTTCAGTTCAGTGCTCAGAGCATGCTGGAGACTTTTCCAGAACATCGAGGTGAATCTCGGATCACGATCAGATATAATAGATAGTGGTACTTCATGAAACCTTACCATGTCTTTGATGTAAATCTTTGAAAGTTGATCTAATGAGAAGACCTCTCGAACCACGATAAATTGAGTTGTCGTTGTAAGACAATCCATAATGAACCATATAGCATTATTTCCTCTATATGTCCTTGGAAGTCCAGTGATAAAGTCCATGATAATGTTCTCCCACTTATATGATGGTATGGGTAGTGGTTACATAATCCAAATATACTTTTGTCTCTCATCCTTCACTTGCTGAAATACCAGAGACTTTGATGTATATTCAGCAATCTCCATTTTCATATTGTCCCACCAAATGTTTTCTCGGATAACTCGATACATATTTGTGAACCCTAGTTGGATAGAGAAGGTAGAGCTATGTGCATCATTTAATAGAAACTTATTTATCTCTAGATCTTATTGTACACATAATCGCACCCCAAATCTTACAATCTTCCCTCAACAATTTTGAAATCGAAGGACTTCCCATTTTTAACAGCTTCCACCCTTTTTGGAATTTCAACATCTTTTCTTTGAGCATCCTTTATTTTCTCCAAGGTGGATGGTTGAGCAATCATTTTCAAAAGGATTGATGATTTTTCTCCCTTAATAATTCCCCTGTCCATCCTTTTCAAATCTAAGAATATCATATCCTTTTCCATTCTCATCATTGATAAAGATGCAGGATCCTTTCTACTTAAATCATCTTCCACCTTATTTGCCTTACTAGGATGGTAGTGGATTGAGAATTCACAATCCTTGATGATCTCTATTCATCTTTTCTAGATCATATTAAGATAATTTTGTGTGAATATATATTTGAGAATATTTTGGTCAGTATATATCTCCCACTTCTCCCCATAGAGATAATGCCTCTAGATTTTCAATGCAAAGATCATAGCTGCCAACTCCAAATCATGCATTGGATAGTTTTTATCGTGGATTTTCATCTACTTTAAGGCATAGGCTATCACTTTATCATTTTGTAATAGCACATAGCCTAAGACCTTCTTTGAAGCATCACTGTACACCAGAAAGAGTTCCCCACTTGTTAGGAGTGTGAGTATTGGCGTAGTGATAATCCTCTTTTTCAACATAGTGAAACAGTCTTCAGATTCCTATATATGGATGAAATTTAATCCCTTCTATTTCATCTTGGTCATTGGTTTTGAAAATCGTGAAAATTTATTCACGAATTGTTGATAATACCCATCTAGACCCAAAAAGCTACGGATCTCTGTCACAAAAGTTGTCCTCGGTCACTCTTCAATTGACGTCATCTTGGAAGGGTCCACACATATCCCTTTGTTAGTGATAACATGCCCCAAGAATGATACTTCCACCATCTAAAACTCACATTTACTTTACTTTTCATACAACTTATCCCTTTGCAAAGTCTTTAACATGGTATTCAAATGATCCTCATGTTCCTCCTTGCTCTTGGAGTATATCAGAATATCATCAATAAATACTACCACAAATTTTTGAGGTAATCTCTAAAGACTCTATTCATTAACTCCATGAAAATTTATGGAGAATTAGTGAGTCCGAAGGGCATCACTATGAACTCATTGTGTCCATACCTCGTTTGAAAGGCATCCTTGGGAATATCTTCCTTCATCACCTTTAACTGGTGATATCCCAACAGAAGGTCCACATTAGAGAAAAACTGGCCCCATGAAGCTGATCGAACAAGGAATCTATCCATGGTAGGGGATACTTATTCTTTATCATTATTTTATTGTACTCACTATAATCAATGCTAAGCTGCATTGATCCGTCCTTCTTTTTGAAGAAGAGGACTTGCTAACCCCACGATGATGCACTCAGGCATATAAAACCCTTCTCCATATTCTCACGTAACTGCTTCTTAAGTTATTTTAGCTCTACAGTGGCCATTCTATAAGGTGTCTTTCAGATATAAAGAGATCTAGGGATAGGTTCAATTGAGAACTCAAACTCCCAGTCAAGAGTTAGACTTGGATACCCTTTAGGGAATACAGTTGTATAATCCCTCTCTATGGGAATGTATTCAATCCTGATTCTCTCCATTGTCTCAATCATTTGAGCTAGATATGCTTGCTCACAAGGAAGGAATATCCAAACAATTGATGAAGATTCCAAAGGAGACTCATCTCCCTCTTTACACTTGTAAATAACCGAAGGATGCTTCATGATGTGAAGAGTGATCTTCCTTTCCTGATAGTTGATGTTAGCCTTGTATAAAGATAGTCAATCCATGACCAATATAGCATTAAACTTCACTCAAGGAAGTATGATGAGATTTTATGGGAGTTTCAGTCCACAAACGTTAATCGGGGAGGAGTTATAAACCATGGATGAAACAATTTCCCCATTCACTGTTCTCACAGATAACTTTTCCTCCAAATTTTGAGGTGGTGTTTGAATAGTTCTACTAAACTTGAAAGATATGAAAGAATACATAGAACCAGAATCAAATAGTAAGTTCACTATTCATGAATGAATAACTAGCATACATGTCACCACATCGTTGTCCGGATCCACCTTAGTATTAGTGATAGCATAAGCTCTTCCTTGTTGCCTTGGAGGTTGTTGTTGATTGCTTCTGACAACCCTCGGCTTAGGAAAATTGTCTGCATAATTCCCAGGCTCTTTACAGTTGTAACACTACACTATAGGTTGAGTGTTGATCTCAACCTTTTTTTGTTCTTCCACATTAGTGGAATTTTTCATATCCCTTCGGCATTTTTTGGAAATATGATCAAACTTTAAACATTTGAAGAAATTCTTGGTTCCCTTGAGACAGTTACCAAGATACTTTTTCCCACAAATTTTTCAAGGGAAAAACTCAGGCTTCTTTCCATCATGGGATTTATTTGATGAACCACCCATGTTGTTCTCCATTTTTCGCTTCCTATCACTAGGCCCACGAGACCACTTAGAGTCTCCAATCTCCATCTCAACCTTGAGGGCACAACATAAAATCTCCTCATAACTATCAAAGTCTTTAATTTCCAATGATTTTTGTAGACTCGGCTTTAGTCTGCTAAAGAAGCGACCCACCTTGCTTTCAGTCTTCATGACAAATCTAGAGGTGTACCGTGCAAACCTTGTAAAGCTTGCTTCATATGCCCCGATGGACTCATCTTTCTTCTTCTTGAGTTTGAGTAACCCACTTTCCATCTTGAGATGGAGGGTTTAAGGAAAAAATTTATTGAATAACATCCTCTTGAATTCCTCCCAATCCATAGAATCAATTTCCTATTGGGATTTTGTATTATTGATCATTTTCCACCATTGATCAGTTTTCCCATCAAAATGATAGACTACCAGTACCACCTTCTCTTCTTCTGAGCACCGGAGGATAGAGAATATATTTTCAATGGATTTAATCCACTGTTCCATTAGGAAGGGATCAGAAGATCCGCTAAATATGGGAGGCCTTTTCTGCATGAAGGATTCTATAGAAACATTCTATTTCTATGGAGGAGGACGGTGTTTCGCCTGATTCATTTTGTTATTCATAACTCAAGGCAACTGCGCAAGTACTATCATTATGTTTTGAGCACCCTCTCCCATCATTTCAATCATATCATTAGGGAAATCTTCACATTGGTTGTTAGAACGTGTTCTTCTATTTACCTCTATTAAAGAAGTAAAAGAATATATAATTAAATGTCTTGAATACTTAGCTATTGACCATAAAAGGAAACTTTGAAAAAAAAAGGATAAACTTATAAAGATGAAGTACATCCTAACTTGTGATTCATTAGGTTTAAATATAGGTTATCCTATATCTATTTATTAACTTATATTCTTATAGGATTTTTTTATTTGTCCCTTAATAATGTACCAAGCTCATGAATCTACCAAAGCATATCCCCCGGGAGTGTCATAACCAATAGTGCAGAAAGGATCGTTGTCATGTACAAGGATACCCCGAGTCAAGCCAGAAAAGCCTTGTCGAAGTTTTCAATTCTAGGTATATGTATTCCAGAGCCACCTCTACCTGCTCGTATCTAGACAGAGATATATTTCCTTGATTAAACACTTACTCAATACTCAACAAAATTTAGGAATGTTGTCACGACCCGTCCTCGGGGCCTGTGCCGTGACTACCCCAAGCCTGCCTTCCATAGGCCAGGGGCAGGCGACTAGCACCAAAGGCGTAAATACCAAAAAAAAGGAAGTCATTGACTTTATAAAAGAAAACAAAAAACACAGAGTACGAAAACTGAAGTAAACACTAAGTAAACTGTAAAAAAACGCGATGAAAGTACATGGGGCTATAAATAAAAGCCCAAAATAAAGGTACAAATACAACCGAATGTAAAGTACAACTCAAAGGACAACAACTGAAAGGTGAAAAGATGCTCTTGGATTGTCCTCCAGCTTACTACCAGAAGGGTAGGTACAGATCTCCTCCTCTGAACTCTACGTCCGTCCATCTCCTCTGGGTTCTGACTTGTCATGAAATCCAACTCCAGGAACTGGCTCGACGTGATATCCACCTCTGGGCACCGAATCGTCGTGAGATCTTCCTCCAGGTACCGTCCAACTCTACAAGCCTCAACCACGATCAGTGATGTCCGTCGTATGAACCAACACAACATAGTGCGGGCGAAGCCCGTGCATGGGTGAGTATATGATAATCAGTATGGTCCCCGAGACCCCTGAAGGTTTCCCTGAATCCACAAAGGATAAACCACAAGAAATGATACAATCACAAAGTATCATCCAACACTACTTAGGTATATGCCCATACATATACCTAAGTCATCAAGTCCAGTTCACCTCCAACTCAAGAGCTCAAGTACAATCCAGTCCACTTAGGAAAGTAAAACGTAATCCACACAGGAAAGTATGACCCAATCCACACAGGAAAGAATAATCCAATCCACACAGGATTTCAAGTCAATCACATCGAAGATAATGATTGAAAGTCAAGACTCAGCTCACACATGTATCCATTTTCGAAGAGGGGTGGAGATGATTAGATGTATCCTCTGAATCATCTACACTGCCGAACCCATGTAGTATCCATGTTTATTAGTCGTCGTTGTCGAACCCACAGATGATCCCAGCATGGTATTCGAACCCACGTAGTATCCAGGTTTAGTAGTCGTTGTTTTTGAACCCATAGAGGATCCAGTACGGTAGTCGTTCTCGTCGAACCCACAGAGGATCCCGTACGGTAGTCGTCTTCGTCAAACCCAAAGAGGATCTATTACGGTAGTCATCCTCATTGAACCCATAGAGGATCCTGTATGGTAGTCATCTTCATCGAACCCACAGAGGATCTAATACGGTAGTCGTCCTCGTCGAACCCACAGAGGATCCAGTACGGTAGTCATCCTCGTCGAACCCACAGACGATCCAGTACGGTAGTCTTCCTTGTCGAACCCACAGAGGATCCAGTATGGTAGTCATCCTCGTCGAACCCATAGAGGATCCAGTATGGTAGTCGTCCTCGTCGAACCGAAAAAGAATCCAGTACGGTAGTCGTCCTCGTCGAACCCACAGAGGATCCAGTACGGTAGTCGTCCTCGCCAAACCCACATAGGATCCAGTACGGTAGTCGTCCTCGTCGAACCCAAAGAGGATCGAGTACGGTAGTCATCCTCTTCGAACCCACAGAGGATCCAGTACGGTAGTCGTCATCGTCAAACCCACGAAGGATTCTAGTACAAACATCGTCGTCGTCACAGTCGCAGCCAGCTCTAGGGTTCACGCACACAGCATGCTCGATTCCGGGAGTGTCCACTCCATAAGCCAAGGGGGTCGATACATCAACTGACATGAAGTCTGGAGTTGATGTATCCCAAAGTCCCGTCTCGTCAAAAGGAACACAACACGACAGACGGTGCGTCAATCGGACGCCCGGTCTGAGAGTTATTGGCTTTTTCGTCCCAGGGGCCCGGTTGGTTTTTAAATCAAAAACAACCCGACCGTACAAAAACTACGTCCAAACCTCGAGAAGAGTAATCCAAAAGAACTATCTCACTAAGAGGGATCCAACAAAGTTGACGGCACGTCAATCGGACGTCCGGAGCTCATGTTATAAGTTTTTCCACTCCGAGGGCTCGGTTGGTTTCGTGTCCGAACCAACCCGGCCATACCCAAAGTTCCCCTAAACCATGAATGTAATATACCAAAACGACTTCCTCGATCCAAGGATCGTATCGCATCTGACGATTCGTCGATCGGAGGTCCGTAGCCAAGTTACGGACGTTTGAACGAAACTGTCCGATTTTAGGGGGGTTTGGGCCCGGACCGACTAGGCCCGAAACCCCCTGGGTTGGCCCGAATCGGGTCGAACCAACCTAGGTCAGGGTCAGGCCCACTAGGGAATGGCCCGACACTACCGGCGCGGCCAGGCCCAACCGGCGCGGCCCGGCCCGGCGCAGGGGTCCGGCCCAGCGCAGGGGGCCCGACCCGGTGCGAGTGGCCCGGCCCGGTGTGGGCAGCCCGACCTAACGCGGGTGTGGCCCACGTGGCCACCAGCTCTGCCGTTCGGCTGAGCGGGATATAGAGGGGGGGCGCTGCCCCCCCCCCCCCCTTGATTGATGAAACGACCCCCACATGGGGGGGTGGGCGCCTCTTTGCCAGCTGGGGGTTACGACCCCCGGATCTTCCAAAAACGGCCGACCGAGTTGGCTGGCTAGTGTGCCGCCGCGGGACCCCCGTGGGTCCCGCCTTCCATGCACCGACTGCCGGTGGGTCCGGCCGCCACTCCCTGCACTGCCACGGCATTAAGCCGCGACCTTGTTCGACCAGCGTGGGACGCTGGCGTCGCGCCCCTCCACCGCGGCCCACCCCAGCCACGACCCATCAAGATGATCCAGCGCGGTGCGATGGCGCCGCGCTTCTCTACTGCGTTCCGTCCTTGGCTGTAGCTTGCTAAGGCTTCGCCGGCGTGGTGCGACGTTGCCGCCACTTTTTCCGCGTTCATCCTCGTTTTCGCGTGGTTCCTTTGCACCGTGCCGCCTCTGTTCCAAACCACGTCGATGATCAATAACAAGGGGAGGAGGATCGGCCGTGTTTGTGTGGTCTGACCTCCTCCAGTTAATTTGATAACAGGAGGCTAAATTAATATTAAACAACTTCGACAAGGCAAGGAACAAATTTAATCCATTAAATTTGAACTTAAAACCCCTACCTCGAAGAAGGCATTCGTCGGTGTCGTGGTAGACGGGCGTCGTTCCGTCCACGTCGGGAAGGTTGAAGAAAAGGGTGGCATCGACATTCTTTGTTCCTCGTTGTAGGAAGAGTAAAACACTCCAAGTGCTGGGCGTCGTGCCTTGCTGCTAGCATTCCGCCGCTTGAAGAATCCATCCATAACTCCTCCCCTAGCCTCCTTTAAATAGGAGTGGTGGGTTCGTCGTTGGCATGCATGTCATAAATGGGGGATTTAGGACATAGGGCCCCACCCAATTAATCTGCTGAGGTGGAACATTAAAAAAAAGAAGAATGATCCTCATTAATTAAACAGGTTGGAATTTAATTAAAGAGAGGGAGGGGAGGTTCCTCATAAACTTGAGGGGTTGACATGTATTAAAGAGGGAGAGTGGGTGAGTTACAAATTAATGGGGGGGGGGGGTTCCAACTTTAATAGAGGTTAGAGGAATTTGAAAAGGTGGGGCTCATGTGGGGCCCACATCACTAATATCCTATCAATAAGAGTTATGATTTAGTGTGTCCCACCTCAACTTCCACATGTAGGTTATAATTACAGAGTAGAAATAAAATTGAAGCACGTATTTTATATCACTCTTTAATTAAACCACTTAATTTTTAACATCACCTCCCGAGCAAACGCAACTCCAGTTGAAGTCTCCTTAAGCAAAAACTGGCACTGTGGTTTCATCGGTGCCCTCAGATTTCGATTCTGAGCACCGGTTCAAAAGATAGAAAACCCCGCTCGTTCGTTCACTAAATGTACCCAAGCTAAACTTCAGAAATTGATTCTGGGAACACCGGGCCTCGGAATCAGGGGCCATCAGAAACTGCATACTCATAAAATTTCAAAGAAATTAAGAAAAAAAATTCTTTGAAATTTATGGGTCTTTACATTACTTCCACCTCATATTTTTACGTCCCCGTAAACCTATATAAAAAACTAGGGAAACAAGGTGGTACTGAGCACGCAACTGAGCCTTCCGCTCCAATGTGCTCTCCTGGAGGTTCCTGTGCTTCTAGTGAAATCACACCTGAGAAATCGACCGTCCACGTAGGACCCACTCCTTTCGATCCTCGTTCTCCACTAGAACCTCTAAGAATGTCGCCCTGCCATCAACATCCAACTCTGTGTGGTCGATGATGTGTGAAGGTTCATGCACATATTTCTTTAGCTAAGATATGTGGATGAAATCTTGCACCCGGTGCAACTGAGGTGGAAAGGTCAAGCGATAAACCACCTCGCCTACCCTGCTGAGGACCTAGAAATGTCCTCTGGCCCTCGGAGATAACTCGCCGCCTCAGCTACATCTCCGTAAACCTCGTCAAGGTGAGACCTGTATAAGAGCGTGGTCGGCATCCTCGAACTCTAGAGGCCTCAATTTTCGGATTGAACTGAAACTCAAAACTCCTACAGCCACGAGGGTAAGGTTGGTCTCCCCAAGAGTGATCAGATACACCCTCCTATGCATGAGTTTATCCTATGCTGCCTGGGGTTTCCTTTTTGCCGACCAAGGAAAGCCCATCCCGATGTTTTCCAAATACCGTCAATTTTTGTATGAACTGTGATTTCCCAGTACATACTAAAACTAACGTCGTAAGGCCTCGAAGATGCCACCAAGAGGTTCCAACCAAAACTCTCACCTCAAGGGTCAGATCACACCGTCGGAGTATGTGTGACTATCGAGTCCCCTCCCAAAGGTATCTCCAGATGTGAGGGTCAATTCAATGGCTTAACCGGAAACTCTAGGTCTGGGACAAGATTCATGGAAGGAAGGGATGATTTGTATCGATTTCGGTTATTATGACAACTAGTAGAAGACACAGTCCGTACATCAAATCATCCTTAGAGCATTTCAGTCACACTCCTTGACCGCATGCAGCTACTCTTTCCCCTGCCCTTCAGCTCCCTGAGCCTAGCGGGGATTACAAAAGCGGGTGGTTACAACATGTCAAAATGTTCACCATCCCATGCTGCTCTCCTAGCTCTGCTTCCACATCTGCTGCCTTGTAGATTCATCTGTCCTTTTCACTTCCTCTACATGAATCATTTTACATGCCCACGTCTCCAAGATGGGTGCCAGTTTCCTTCTTCCCACTGCTAACCTTAACTGGCTGCATCCACGGAGCCAAAGAATTATCAACCACAAAGGTTCTCTCTAGCACCCTAGTATAAGTAGGAATGCATAGAGAAATAAGTGCTAGCTCGGATTTCCTTTAGACACACCTCACTCAGAAGTCCGAGCCCTGAAGAACTGATCACATCGTAGTCATCGAGTACCTGGAATGGTTTGGTATGCCCCGATGAATTCTCAGCTGCCAACATGTCATCCTGCCGAAGCTGTATAAGCTCTAGAAGACTCTCAACCACCTCCTCAAGCCAGTACTCAGACACCTATGAGACGGGATTTCCTCGAAACTTGAGGGATATCTAGTGCTGAAACATGTAAGGCACTAATCCTACAGGTGTCCTCTACTGGTACTGCCGGTAGTGTCTGTTGACCAACAGGTTGTGATGTAGTTGACACACTACCCGAAGTTACTATATCCGGCATTTTCCACATACCGAAGCATCTTTACTATGAATACCAATCTCATGGTCACTCACTAGAAAAAACAAGTTGTTATGTCCACCATCCACTCTACTAGTGTCTAAACTAGGTGTAGACCTCTAGAAATCGCCTCTATCCAGTCCATTGTTGCCTGGGAATCTGTCTCGCCTCATAACCTCGGAGGCCTCTGCTGCTGGAACTCGTGCAACGCACTCTATCAGCGTGCACCGCCCACTAGTACAACTAGTGGAATATGCTGCCTAACAGGTTGTCGTGCTACTGGTACACCACCCAAAGGTGCCAGCAAAGAAAGAGGGCCATACACCGGACTCTTGTTTCTCAGTGGGCCATCATCGTGTACTATCTCAGAAACCTAGATGGATGCCATCGTGGGTCCATCCTGAAAAGGGACAGGTGTTTCACGGTCAATGATTTATACCTGGTGAGCTGACACAAAGAAATCATAAAGAAAACATTGAAACACACGTGCAATCAATGTTTTCATGCTCTAAGTCGGAAATCAGAAGTCAGGGTCCTGGTGTATGGATACGTCGGCCGCCACACTAACACTGGACTCCCTAGACTGATAACCACACTCAAATACCCTTAACACTATTGCTTCACTTAGAGAGAGATCAGAGTCCTAAGTTCTACGGCAGAACCGAACACCTCTGATACCAATTTTTCATGACCCGTCCTCGAGACCCGTGCCGTGACTACCCCAAGCCCGCCTTCCATAGACCAGGGGTTGGCGACTAGCACCAAAGGCATAAATTTCTGAAAAAAAAGGAAGGCATTGCCTTTATAAAATAAAAAAACACCATAGAGTATACAAACTAAAGTAAACACTAAGTAAATTGTAAACAAACGTGATGAAAGTACATGGGGCCAGAAATACAAGCCCAAAAGAAATGTATACCTACAACCGAATGTAAATTACAACTCAAAGGACAAAAACTGAAAGGTGACAAGCCTCTCTTGGATCTTCCTCCGGATTCCTACCTGAAGGGTAGGTACAGATCTCCTCCTCAGCACTCCACGTCTGTCCGTCTCCTCCAGGTACCGAATCATCGTGAAATCCACCTCCGGGCACTGGCTCGATGTGATATCCACCTCCGGGCACCGACTCATCATGGGATCTTCCTCCGGGTACCGTCCAACTATACAAGTCTCAACCATGATCAATGATGTCCATTGTCTGCAACCATTACAGCGTACTGCGGGCGAAGCCCGTGCATGGGTGAGTATATGATACTCAGTAGGGACCCCGAGACCCCCGAAGGTCTCCCTGAATCCACAAAGGAAAAACCACCAGAAAAGATGAAATCACAAAGTATCATCCAACACTACTTAGGTATATCCCCATACATATACCTAAGTCATCAAGTCCAGTTTATCTCCAACTCACGAGCTCAAAACAATCCAGTCCACTCAGCAAAGTAAAACTTAATCCACACAGGAATGTATGACCCAATACACACAGGAAAGCATAATTCAATCCACACAGGATATCAAGTCAATCACATCGAAGATAATGATTGAAATTGAAGACTCAACTCACACAGGTAACCATTTACGAAGAGGGGTGGAGATGATTAGATGTATCCTCTAAATCATCTCCTCTGCCGAACCCACGTAGTATCCATGTTTATTAGTCGTCATTGTCGAACCCACAAAGGATCCCAGCACGGTAGTCGAACCCATGTAGTATCCAGGTTTAGTATTCGTTGTTGTCGAACCCACATAGGATCTAGTACGGTAGTCATCCTTGTCGAACCCACAGAGGATCGAGTACGGTAGTCGTCCTCATCGAACCCACAGAGGATCCAGTATGATAGTCATCGTCATCGAACCCACAGAGGATCCGGTATGGTAGTCATCCTCATCGAACCCACAGAGGATCTAGTACGGTAGTCCTCTTCGTCGAACCCATAGAGGATCCATTACTTTAGTCATCCTCGTCGAACCGACAGAGGATCCAGTATAGTAGTCCTCCTTGTCGAACCCAGAGAGGATCCAGTACGGTAGTCGTCCTCGTCGAACCCACTGAGGATCCAGTATGGTAGTCATCCTCGTCGAACCCACAGAGGATCCAGTACGGTAGTCATCCTTGATGAAGCCACAGAGGATCCATTACGGTATTCTTCCTCATTGAACACATAGAGGATCCAGTACGGTAGTCGTCCTCGTCAAACCCACAGAGGATCCAGTACGGTAGTCATCCTCATCCAACCCACAGAGGATCCAGTACGGTAGTCGACCTCAGCGAATCCATAGATAATCTAGTACGGTAGTTGTCCTCATCGAACCCATAGAGGATCCAGTACGGTAGTCGTCTTCGTCGAACCCACGGAGGATTCTAGTACAAACATCGTCGTCGTCACAGTCGCAGCCAGCTCTAGGGTCCTCGCACACAGCGTGCTCCATTCTTGGAGGGTTTACTCCATGATCCAAGGGGTTAGATACATCAACTAAAATGAATTCTGGAGTTGATGTATCCCAAAGTTCCATCTCGTCAATAGGAACACAACGCGACAGACGACACATCAATCAGATGTCTGGTCTGAGAGTTATTGGCTTTTTCGTCCCAGGGGCCCGGTTGGTTTTTAAGTCAAAACCAACCCAAAAGTACTACAACTGTGTTCAAACATCGATCAAAGTAATCCAAAAAAAACCATCTCACTAAGAGGGATCGAACAAAGTCGATGGCACATCAATCGGACGTCCGGATCTCATGTTATAAGTGTTTCTGCTCCGAGGGCCCGGTTGGCTTCGTGTTCGAACCAACACGGCCATACCCAAAGTTCTTCGAATCCTTCAGTTTAATATACCGAAAAGACCATCTCGATCCAAGGATCACATCGCAAATGATGGTGCATCGATCGGAGGTCTGTGGCCCATGTTAGGGACGTTTGAACAAAACTGTCTGATTTTAGGGGGGTTTGGGCCCGAACCGACCCGGCCCGAAACCCGGAGGGTCAGCCCGAACCGGGTTGACCTGACCTGGGTCCGGGTTTGGCCCACTTGGGCGCGGCCCAGCCCGACAGGTGCGGCTCGGCCCGGCTAGCGCGGCCCGACCCAGCCGGCGCGGCCCGGCCCAGCATAGGGGTCTGGCCCAGTGCAGGCTGCCCGGCCCGGCGCGGCCGGTCCGACCTGACGCGGGCGCGGCCCGCGGGGCCAGCGGCTCTGCCGTTCGGCCGAGCGAGATTCGGAGGGGGGGAGCTCCCCCCCCTGATTGAAGAAACGGCCCCCGCATGGGGGGGGGAGCGCCTCTTTGCTAGCCGGGGGTTACGACCCCCAGATCTTCCAAAAACAGCCTGCCAAGTTGTTCGGCTGGTGTGCGGCCGCGGGACCCCCGTGGGTCTATCCTTCCATGCACCGAGGGCTGGCGGTTGCAGCCACCGCTCCGTGCACCACCTCACCCCTCCGCCGCGGCCCGCCCCAACCGTGGCCCTTCGAGATGCTACGGCGCGGCGCAATGGCGCCACGCTCCTCTACCGCGGCTCGTCCTTGGCCGCAGCTTCCTAAGGCTTCGCCGGCGTGGAGCGACGGCGCTGTGCACTTTTTCCACGTTCATCCTCGTTTCCTCGCAGTGCCCTGGAACCACGCCGCCTCCGTTCCAAACCATGTCGATGATCCACAACAAGGGGAGGAGGATCGGACGTGTTTGTGCGGTCCGACCTCCTCCATTTAATTTGATACCAGGCGGCTAAATTAACATAAAAAAACATCGACAAGGCAAGGCACAAATTTAATCCATTAAATTTGAACTTAAAACCCCTACCTCGAAGAAGGAGTTCATCGGTGTCGCGGTAGACGGGCGTCGTTCCGTCCACGTCGGGAAGGATGAAGCCGAGGGTGGCATCGGTGTTCTTCGTTCCTCATTATAGGAAGAGGAAAAATCTCCAAGTGCTGGGCGTCGTGCCTCTCTACTAGCATTCCGCCGCTTGAAGAATCCGTCTAGAACTCCTCCCCCTAGACTCCTTTAAATAGGAGTGGTGGGTTCGTTGTTGGCATGCAAGTCATAAATGGGGGATTTATGACATAGGGCCCCACCCAATTAATCCAATGCGGTGGAACATTAAAAAAAAGAGGAAGGGTCCTCATTAATTAAACACGTTGGCATTTAATTAAAGAGTGGGAGGGAAGGTTCCTCTTAAACTTGAGGGGTTGACATGTATTAAAGAGGGAGAGTGGGTGAGTTACAAATTAATGGGGGGTTTTCCAACTTTAAAAGTGGTTAGAGGAATTTGAAATGGTGGGGCTCGTTTGGGGCCCACCTCACTAATATCCTATCAAAAGGAGTTAGGATTTAGTGGGTCCCACCTCAACTTCCACACGTAGGTTATAATTACACAAAGTAGAAATAAAATTGCAGCACGTATTTTATTTCATTGTTTAATTAAACCACTTCATTTTTAACATCACCTCCCGAGAAAACGCAACTCCAGTGGAAGTCTCTTTAAGAAAAAACTGGCGCAGCAGTTTCATCGGTGCCCTCTGATTTCGATTCCGAGCACCGGTTCAAAACGTAGAGAAACTCGCTCATTAGTTCACTGAACGTACCCGAGCTAAACTTTGGAAATTGATTCCTGGCACACTGGGCCTCAGAATCAGGTGCTGTCAGAAACAACGTACTCATAAAATTTCCAAGAATTTTTTTAAAAAAAATTTTTCCTTGAATTTTATGGTTCTTTACAAATTTTTTCCTATAATTAGTCTCATCCTTAAGGTTCTCACTAAGGTGCTCGATTCCTAATCTCCAAAAATAACTAGCCCGTCCTCTGATACCAACTATAGTGACCCAAGCGTTTTATATATAACATTACATGATTTTAATCATAATTATACATCAGAGTACAATCCATGGATCGTTAAGTCTAGTATTTGGGAAGACTAGGTACATAAAACATAAGAAAAGGGGCTAAAAACACCTCTTTATTTAATCTCCATAAAGATATCCAAACTTTCATTGAGCCCTTACATCTGCATAGGGTACCCTAGGAAACACATGAACAAAGGGATGAGTAGAAAATCCCAATAAGGGAATGAACATAAGGATATATCTTAAGCACATGAGTTTAGAGGCATGACATAATGATATCCAAAGAACAGAACATATGAAATCATATCATATAAGCATGGGATCATATAAACATGGAATCATATAAATGAGGCATAATCATAAAACATTTCTTTGGAACAATTCAAGGCTAACCACTAATCTTGTTTCCCACTTTAGTACGGGTCAAGGCTAACTACCAATCCAACTTCACATCGCATCTCATGAGACTTAACCTTACCCAATTCATTGGAGTGCTATATGGGTGAACAAATATCAACATTTTCAAGAATATTATTTGAAAATAAATATTATTACAATATAGATAATAATACATAATCAACTATATATAAACATAAGTGTACCCACAGAAAGAATTGGGTACCACAATCATGACATAAATCATAACCAATGGGTGTATCACAAAAGTGCCCATGAAAGAAAAATATTAGAAAATACAAGGAAATTAATAGGGTAAAATAGTCATATAACATTGTAAGTTGTGTCAAACAGAATCGACAACATATAATAAATATATTTTAGAAACATTATCATTAAAACATTTTTGTGCGGTTTTATGGAAAATACTATAGAGCCTTTAAAACAGAAAAGAGGAAAATAATTTATATAAAACAATAATTGAACCAAGATGGTTTTCAAAATAAAATAATTATTTTATAAATACAATGGTGGCTTAAAATAGAGTATAGTGTGCACTTGAAATATGGTAACAATTCGGGAAGTTCCCCTAAAACATGTTTTCTCATCAGAATGTTCTAAGCAGAGAATCTATTAAAAACATGTATATCCTAGAAAGATAGTGATGAAAGTGTATTCATTAATGAATTTTGTAAAATGGAATAGAATTTAGAATATGTACATAAATAGATAAGATAAATCCATTCTGATATAAATAATGATATGGAAACCCGAATGAACAAAAAGAGTTCGAGTAGAATTCGTCACGGTTTATTGGCATGGTGTCGAGTGTACCTAAGAGGGCTTGATGAGAGAGAAAAGGGGTTTATTATCATTTATACATCTTGAGGGAAGTATTTTTGAGGTTCAAAAACATACCCAATCATTTGTTATTACACATAAAAATGCATAGCATAGAGGACAGTCTTGATTAAGAGTGAAATAGAGAGAGGATCCCTCACATTAAATTCGGTGGTGTTCTCCCCTTATTATTAATGGACTGAATAAATAAATTAGGATTATTAATTAATAAATAAAGAACCTATTATATATTTAATTTATTTATTATAACCCTTTTTAGTTCATTCAAGTCCTTTTTGATTAATTATAAGGGTCAATTTCATTGTTCGGACTCGTTTGTTTACTTGGTTTTAGAAGATCTGTTCACTTATATACATGTTCAGATAAACATGGAAGATGGAAGTGGTTGTATAGAAATGAAGTTATATTATATTAGTAAACATCCAAGATACTAAATGGTTTTTAATTTAATTTGGTTACTTAGAGTGAAGTCAAAATATGATATATAAAACCTTAGTGATAACCGTTTTTTTAATCGAGGGGGGGGGGTGGGTGGGGTGGGGTTGATTACAAAGAACATGTTTTGATTTATAGCTTAATACCATTTTTAAAAAATGATTACATAACAATAAAAAGGATAAATTAAATATATAATAATCTGTTTCAACCATAACACAAATTGTTTCATGACCATAATTAAAGATCATAATAGTAATTGATAAACTGTTGTCCTTGAATGTGCAAAATTAGCACATCTCAAACGGTGCTTTCATTTCATTCAAATAAAAGGCGGGGAAAGGAGAGAAGATAATGAAATATCCCATTAGAATGAAAAAATTACATTAAATATATGTTACTAGATTTATCAGACTATTTGGGTGAAGGGAGGTAAGGTAATAAACAAAAAGAAAAGAACTTAAAAGAAATGAAGGAATTAGAATGAGGAAATTTACCTCTTGAGACTTCCTTCTTTGAGAACCTCTTAAGGGGAGAGGTTTGGGTATTTTGAAGAGTATAGGAGCTTTTGGACGTGGGGGAGGAGCATGGGGAGATATTTGGGTAGAATATTGTCAAGGAACAAGGCTTTAGAAGAGTGAAGAGAAGGGGGGGGGGGTGAGTGGGTTTTATAGTGGAGGAGATGAGGGTTTTCATAATTGTTTCATCATTGGTTTATTATTTCTTCACATGACAAGGAATAGTAAGTATTCCATAACCAAGAATAGTAATAAATTCATGTCAATTCAATATTTGGTTTCTTACATCACTTGTGATTTCAGGAATAGTTGATTTGAATTATAATGCATTTATACCATAAATAAATGTATTTTACTATTCACTAAAAATTAATGTTTCTCAGAAAAATCACAAAAATTCACCCTAACCATTTTTCGACGTGTAGAATCCAAAAATGAAATCATTTTTTGAAGAATAATTTTTTAAAAATGATTATTTTAATATTTGATCAAAATCATAATTTATTATCAAAACACAGTTTTAAAGCATTCTTTTACTTGTTATAAAATATAGATATATCGTACTTTCAACATGAATATTATTTATATAATTTCATAGGTAGGGTTAAAATTCATTAGGGTATATCACTATTCATAAGGGTATGTTACTATTCATAAGGGTAGGTTACTGTTCACCAAAAAAATAAGTTTTTCTGATCAGACTCCAAATAACTTACTGAATACAACTGTGTATGTCAGGTTTTTGAAATTTCAAAGCACATGAGTGACAAGATTATGTTTAAAGGTCACTTAGCACTTATTAGTTCATTATGTTGTGTCTTCATGTGATTTTATGATATATTTATAAGAAATTAATTTCCATTTATAAAACATTGGATCGTTACAATTTCTCTTTCCAGGTTAATCTTTTAATTATCTAAATTATGATAACATGTGATAATAACAATAATAATTCTATATGAATTCGATAATACTTTATATGGAAACAATTATCCATGACACGAATAAACCGTATAAAATAAAGTCAAAATTTATTCCTTCCCCATACATTCCAATTAATTGATTAATTATATTAATTAAACCAATGTATACTATTTTACTAGAGAATAAATAAAAATATAGCACCTCACACATGATATACTAGGAGATAAATGAAGGATCCTCTACCTCAATTTTCATGCCCAGTAAGGATGAGACACATTTTTTACAATGCCCGACAAGAAGCTATAATCGATCGATTCTCCTTCTTCAACAATTTAAATGTAAAAATCAGATTATTTAAATCTATAAATTATAACTTTATGCTTGCATTAAAAAAATTGTTCTTACCTTCTATTCATCATGAAGAATCCAACGGAACTAGAAGTGCATCAATTCAATTAGTAATGAGGGAGATATGTAATAATGAAGTAGAGAAATTTGGGTATGTTATTTAACTATTTTTTAATTATTAAATAACATTATTCATTTAAGTCTCACAATTTATTCCCTCATTTAATTCTCTTATTTAAATCAAATCCTATTGAAAATTTATTATTTAATTTCAATTCTTCGATTTTCCTAATTCCTTATTATTATTATTAAAACAATTTTTTTTAAACTAGGAATGGTCGCACCCCATGGTGTGATGCCCCCTCTATTTTCCTCTCTTACTCTCCATACAATTATTTATTATTTACTCTCTATCTTTAATAAATTTACATTTTCCTTTATCCTTTAATTTTTTTCATTAATTAAAACACACACACACTCTCCCATCATTACTCCCAACCCATTCATACCCTCTCTCTAGTATTCTTTTATTCTCCTCTTTATCCATCTCCCATGACTCAATTATTTATTCATTCATTTATAATTATTAATCTTGTAACACACATATCTCTCTATCCTCTTATTTAATCTAATTATTTATTTCCATTAAATGTCTTACTCTCTCACTCTATTTAATTATTATTTTTTTAAACACCACCCACACACCAAATTAGACAGATATCACGTTTTTTATTTTTTTTAACTCATATATAGTTACAATATATATATATATCATGATTTTTTAATAAAAACCATGATATATATATATTCAATATAAACCAAACCATATATATATTTATCTAGTGATAAATATGTATTAAAATTATACACACACGCAGATATATATATATATATATGTATGTGTGTGTGGATAAAAATATAAACTTATTTTATATGTATAACAATTTAAATTATGGAAACACACACAAATATATATATATATAAGTCCATAATATGAAACTGTGAAACAAACACAAGTTTATTTTTATAATAATGTACTATGTGTGTGTGTGTGTCTAACATTCGTAACACAAACATTTTGAAACACTTAATTATAAAAAGACACATGTAAATATACATTCTTTAACATGTTTATAATATGATATATAATTTTTAATATACAACCCCTAATTAAAATTTTTAAAAACATATTTAAATTCAATAATATTTAATTTCTAGTAATTAAATAAATAATCTTAAATTAAATCATTTTAAAACCGTCAAACTAAATTTCAAAACTTCAAAATTAATATTAATAAATTATCAAACCCGTTTTAAACTACTTTTAATTTATTTCCTAAAATACCCATACCTCAGAATCACTATGAAATGACCTAGAATGAAAAAGAAAGGTTTGAGAATATTTTGAATGTTTACATTATATACCTCTCAAACAATTTTCATCCTTGATAATAAAAAAACCAGAACAAAAGGGAGATGGAGTCCTGATCAATGAACCTGCAAGATAAATCTCAAGGATCTTGATATATATTAGGAAAAAAGTAACCACTAGGGAAAAGAAGTGTAAACATACACAACACTTTATGCAATATATCAGGGGAGATACCTCTCAAACAAGAGTAGGAATATTAATAAATCATTACATCAAGGAAAGAAATATATCTCATATATGAACATGAGACCAAATAATTTATCCTAGCAAAATAAGATTTAAAAAACTTGGAATATTTACCACACATTTGGGACTCTCATTTCAAAAAAAAGTTCACAAAGATAAACCATAATAAACCATCAATCAAAAAATATCAATTAATTATAGGAAAACATTTTTTCTAATCAATTCATCATCCAAATTTTAAATTCCCAAATTCATGTTCAAAACCATATAGTAGTAATTATTATTTTAATTAACAAGTTCATGCCTTTCAAAATAATCCTTCATTTTAAGACCTCATTTTTTTATATACGTCAAAAATACTTCAAGAATATAACTTTTCATTTTAAGTCATTTTTTTCCCTTGAAATATTTTTAAAGCTATTGAAAAAAATGTATTATTTCACAATTCCATGCCTTTATTTTCAAATAAAACATTAAATGTTTTTTTACCAAAAACATATTCCAATAATTTCAAATAATTATAATCCAAATCATAAAACATTTTACACTCTTATAATTTAATTTAAAAATAATTCTAGTCATTATTACAACTCAAGAACATTTTTTAGAAAATAACAAAATATTTAAAAAAAGTCACTATGAAGGGTTTTCATCCTACACACCATGCAATTAAAAATCACTAGTAAAAAGTATCAAAGTTTTCATATAAAATGAAACTTAAAAAAAACATAGGGTTGGAACAATCTATTCTATCTTTATTGAAAACTTTTACTAAGTTTGTAAAAAAAAATTATTTAACAAGAGCATACCCATAAAAAATCACATTGAATTTCTCAAGAAATCACAAGAACTTATATAGAAAAAAACAAAGATACCAAAATCATACAAATAAAATGAAACCATCAACTTCAACATTATAATATCCTCTTTGGGAGGCATGGACTCACCCGCATGGTTTTGAAACATGTCATAATACAATGTAACTAGATGCAGGAAAGAGTTTCACCTTCTTCATATGTTCGATATCATAACATGTGTCATCACTATAAGATTAATAAAAACAAACCCAAACAACTAGATTGTAGTAAAAAAAATTCATCTCTTAATTTATAAAAATATTTAGGTGTGCGAGGTAATCCCATTTCCGTAGTTTCAATATATTCTAAAAAACTCTTTTTGTTTTATTGCTGAATTAAATTAATTGACATTTTTATAGGAGGTGGTGATCCCATTAATAAAAAAATAACAACACAATACAATACATCCCACCAAAAAAACCACAATTCTTATCCATCACACATTACCACCACATTATAACACAACCATTGGCCTAAAGCTACCAATCAATGAAAATTTCCAGCATACATTTCACAAAACCACATCACCTCACCACCTTATCATCCACAAGAAACTACACTTGTCACAAGATTACAGGTTATATCTCAACCTCCACACTGCCCCAACCAATGATCACCACCATTATCATTTATCAACGCCCCCAAGGACACAATTAATGGATTCCATCTCCCATGTCATGATATTATCTACTTTGGGCAGCACTGACTCTCCCACATGGTTTTAATCATGTCAAAGTATAATTCATAATTATTAGTGATCAGGTTTCCCCATATTCATATTGTTGATGTTTTTAATCACACATCACTTAAGGTGATGTAAAAAGAAAAACCATGCATTTAAACAACATATTTATTCTTCCATAATTATTCAAGGGCTTACATTATTTCATATCATTAATTGTCATGGGTATTTTCAAAAAATTTCAAATTTTTTATAGTGAAGTTGACTCTAATAGACATAAGTTGGTTTCTTACTTTTTTACATTGTCATAAATACAATATTCAGATCCTAAATTAGCTTTTAGTATAGCAGTCTTGGTAAAATAGATACATTCATGAGTCTTGTATTACAAATGAATCTAAAAATTGAAACATATTTTTTTCTACTAAGAATAAAATTATTAAATTTATTATATCCTTGTATATCAGTGATAGTAAACTTTATGGGATCCTACGGAAAGAAAAAAATAAGGGTGAGCTCAAATTTTCAGAATGGATTAAGTATAGAAGAAGTAATAATGAAACAATGAGCATAATCAAGATAGAAATGTAAATAATTGAAAACACGTGTCATTCAAATTACATGACTACAATAATAAGATAAGGCTAACTAAATTTGTAAATGTAAATAACTTAAAACACATTAAATTTAATAAATAAAATGAGGATGAAATGCATCAATATATTTTTTTGTAGTGAAATTCTCATTGATAATAATAACTGAATTCTGAATGCACATAATGCTTAAAGATTTGAGGTAATTCCAGAGGAACATGAAAACCTATATTTTCAATACCTTTCACTAGAAAATTTAAAACGAAAATTTTAAACCTTTTTTAAATTTTACAAATGATTTGTCTCATGAGAATAATCAATGCATCTTGGGGAAAGATAAAGTTCAGACCCCAACCATCACTACCAGTCTAAATCATTCATCATATATTAAATATTTGATTTAATTCATGAATAATGTTCCTAATAAAATATCTAGATTGAGTAAAGAATATAGATTTATCAATATTTCCCTATATAATCAAATAACCATAAAAGTAAACACCATATGTATCCATGGTAAAAAAAATGTTGATATTAAAGGGAAATTTACTGTTCAATGGTAATTGGAAAGTGAATAACTCAAGGGGAATTTAATGAATAAACAAATGATTCAAGGAATTGAATTTCAATGATATAATTGGTAAAAATAATTATAATCCATACAAAGGTAGAATAAGGATGGTATCAATATGTAGTATACTCATTGGTGTGAGAATAAGGGTTGTTGTTGGTGGTGAAATAAAAAATATCTTTAGAATCATTCTTGAGGAAAATATCCATTTCATTTTGAAAATAATTTTATTTTAAAATAACAGTTAAAAGAATTCATTAAAAATTCATTCATAAACGTTCAAAATAAGTTTCAATGAAATTATGGTGGGAAATTTTGTACATGTCAAACAAGGTAAAAAAACATTTTTTTTCATTGTAAAAAGTATAGAAAAGTGACTTGTTTAGAATGATATAAGGAGAATAATTTTAAAAAAAATAAAAAGAAAAAATCGTTAAAATTTTATTTTAATAAATCATTTATAAAATATTAAAGAAAATATTTTGTGTTTTTTTTAAATAAGGTTTTTTATGAAAATGAATTTCTGATCAAAGAGAAAATGAAGTCGGATTTTATTAAGACATTTTCCCAATAATTTTACGTTACAAAGAGTGAAAAATGGCACTATCACTTAAAAATATCCTTAATAACTAGAGTATAAGAAAATTTAATAGTTTATTGGGGAATTTTTATGTAATTTCCTTCAACTTATATTCAAGAATAAACAATCTCGATTAAAATGATATTGTGAAATAAACCATTAAAATGATCATAATACTGAAGTGAGAATTAATAAATGAATAGATTATGTGTATAAACTATAAATACACATAAAAACGTGTGAATACAAAAATATATAGTTAAAATTAATTATAAAAATAATAATAGAATATTAATAACCATGAGAAAGTAATATAACCTAATGAAAAGTAATAGAGTTATGAAAATCATTACCAATTGGTAACTTTTAATTCAAATCCCCTTAGATGAAATAATTCAAATTAAAAAATAAAATACCATTAATAATGAATTATTCATGATATTATATTTCAAGGTATATTATATACAACATATAAAATTAATTAGGTTCATAACATTACAATATACCTCATTGAAATGAAATTGAGACGAAATCCCTAACATTATGCTTCCTTTTGGTTGAGCATGATTTCAACTTTTGTATACTGATTTTAAACATGTTATTAACTTATTAAATAACCATATTAGTATTTATTATATCAGATATTATCCTTATCTAACATAACATCACCCATTCATTAATAATCTTCCATTCTATTCATCTTTTCAGGTGTTAATTGAATTGTTTTTAGAGTATGTTTTGACATATTATTTTTTATTCCTATTAATTAGAATATGATTTAATAATATCCAAAATTTAAAAAATTGTGTAAATATCATATATATTAATCATATATTAATTCATATTAATATATAAAATTTTGTAATAGGAACTGAAATACATCATTCCTGGAGATGGTTTGTCGTACGTAAGCATGAACTATGTTTCCGTTTTCTTGTCATATTAAAAGAAAGTAAATTAAATGATATATATATATATATATATATTATCATTTAAGTATAATTTTTATGTAATATATTTCATATATTTTTGTTAAACACATCCTAATACATTCTATGTAAATCATGAAGGAATCACATCGCTTCAAGAGGCAGTAGTCTGTCGTACACACAAACAAAGTTATTGTATTCCACAAAATAGAAATATTATAGGTATGTGTTATATATTATCAATTAAATATACTTTTTATGTAATATATATCACATATTTTTTTAAACTCATCCTTAATACATTCCATGTAAATCATGAACGAATCACACCGCTTTACGAGGTGGTAGTCATTCGTACACTCGAACAGTGTTGTTGTATTCCCACAAAATGGAAAGGATGAAGGTATATGTTATATGATAATTAAATAATAATAAATACATCATAAATATCATATATATCATATATAAATATTCTTTAAATCATTATTACCAACCTTTAATGGTGTTAATGGAAAAATGAACGACATATGTTCATGAGGCAATAGTAAGCCTTACACACGAATAATGAATTTATAACCATTTTGATTGAATTTTGTTATGTTTTAGGAATTAACCATAACATAAAAAATATCATTATATTTAAGATACTTATTTTATAATACAATCATGATCTAAAAATAATTAAATGGGTTTGATGATGAAAAAAACGTCCATTGGTGAACAATACCTCTTCTTTGGGTATCTCCATTTGGTTTTTACCAAGGGCCATCCTTGGTTGTATTTATACCAAAATTAAGGATTCTAGAATTATGGTATGGATTTTTTAAAGTGATGTTGTTAGGTATTGGTAGATCCAAAAGTCTTGTGCAGTGTGAAGAAGTGGGTTGAGTGAAATCCATTCTATAATGGAGGAAGAGTGGCAATGTTGTAAATACCCAAAAGTATTCACTATTAGGAGGCCTCTCTTACCTCATGTGCCTCCAAAATATAAAAATAATGAATTTTATGGATTAATTGGTTGATAAATACCTTCAATACCAAAAATAAATACAATTTTTATCATGTTATTCTTTAGTATTTATGATTACTAAATATTGTCTTTACGGTTTTTACCAAGGTGACTTATATATTTTTATTTACCTAGGTGACTTATCTATTTAGATTATAATTAAAAATTGATTTATTAGATAATTTAGATTGTTTTATTCTAAATATTAATTCCAATTAATTAAATAAAAATATGATGTGTGTGTAAAATTAATTTTAATACAAACACATATAATATGAAAAAACCTATTTTAACCATAATAGTGTAAATTAATTTTAACGGTTTTCAATAATCATTATGGTAAAAAAAATTGATCTCATTATATAATATAAATTATTCTTATTCCAAATATTGAATCCATTTTTTAAAATTTTAATCATAGAAGTGGTGTAATTTAATTTAAAATTAATTCGGTAGATGTGACGAGAAAGTGGGCTTTTAAAGTGAAAATGTTCAAAAGTATACTAAGTTTTTATACATAAATTCAATATTAAAATAATTATAATGAACTAAATTGGATTAACATATATAATTTATCTAATTTTAAGTTAAAACAAATTTAAAATATAATTTAACATTAATAATTATTTAGATGAAAAGTAAGTTTTCAATTAAAATCTAGTATTTTTCACTATTCATACAAAATGAAACTTCTCAGAAAAATAACAAAAATTCACCGTAAGATAATTTTGAAATTATTATTTCAAAAAAATAAGTTTAATTTTTCAAATAAAAATTTTAAACTTTTAAAAAAATTAGGTTTAAAACAAGTGCACTATTAAAAGGTGAAAAAAACCACCTTTCGAATTTTATGCATAAAATTTGATTTGTTCATATCTTTTTCCTATAAAATTTACTAGATTAATGTAAAAACATTTTATTGAATATATAATATAAAAATTTCATTAATATCAACCCCAAATATTAATTAATTTAATTTATTAAGTTAAAATGATTTCGGCACATAAAAATCATTTTTTATAAATACATTTCCTTTATATTCAATTGGTTATTACATTCATTTATAATTAATTAGTAACCAATTAATTCAACAAAATAATTTTATAATTTTTTTAATATTATTTATAACTTCTAATTTCATGACCCCTCCCTCTAAATATTCCCCTCTTGAGCTGGCAATGAAGAATGGGAGATAATGACCTTGAGTCTCACCTCCAGTAGGCCCCGAGTTGGTGAGTAGCACCAAGGGTATACAGATATCACAATATGGGAGGTATTACCTTTTTTTTAAGTAGTATCAAGATATAAAATGAATCAACCACAAGAAAACTAGACATATATAAAAGATATAAAAAACCCAAACCACATGCATGCATAAAAGTAGAACTACTACAATTAAAACAAAACTCTAAAGTAAATTACCCAGAAGCAAGATAAAGCAGTGACTAAAAAACTATACCAATCCTGAGATATTAATTCCTAGAATGATCCATATAATCCTCCTAGAAACCTGAAAATAGTTATATATACATAAGATGAGAAAATATGTATACTCCATAGGAAAAACAAAGTCTCTCATACACATGAGAAAGAAGCATACTAATGCCCTTGTGAGAAAATAGTAGAACCAAACAATACCTAATAGGTATACTAACCATCCCATCCTCACCAAGGAACACTCACCAAATAATTCAAGTAAATTAATTTAATACAATATAAATCAACGATAGGGTACCCCGCACCACTTTCCACTGATTAGCTGCTCCTACCTAATGGAAAATGTCCTCGCGCTCGCACCTCTTCCGAAAGTACCACATCATAGCCCGCATGCACACACCTGGTCCTCAAAAACCACACAAAATTTGTCCCACAAACATCAGGTCCACAAACCACATTGTGTATTTCCCACATACACCTAGTCCACAAACCACATCACATCCCTCCCATAAACACTAGGGCCACAAACAAAATTACATCCCGCCCGCAGACACATGGTCCACAAACCACATCGCATCCCGAAGACACCTAGGGAAGAACAACACATCTCATATTAATGATACATGGGAAAAAATAGATCAACTCATTCTGAAGACACCTAGGAAATCACAACTCATCTCATCCCAAAGAAACATGAGAAATCAAAAAAAGCCCGCAAACACCTAGTACTCACAAACCAAAATCTTCCTGAAGAATCTTGGGAGTCACTGCCTATAATAAAGAGAATGGAAGAGTGGGTGACCAGCCATCCATCCTCCCAAAAGTATGTTTGGTAAAGACACTATCCCCCATGACGATGGGGGTGTTCAGAACATAGTTCTCAACTAGTTAGGGGTTCGTATAGAAATAACAAGGAAAATACAAGTTTATATACATATATTATAACAAAAACTCTAGCCCAACCTATGGTTCTTAAACAAAAAAATCAACCCACAGTTACCACTACCTTTTTTCTTCTACCTTTAAGTGCACAACAACACCCAAAAAACCACAAACTCTTTTCAATTACAAACCAATTCCATTTAACCACTTCCATTATTTATTAAAAAAAATCATTTATCCATTCCATCACTATCTAGGAAACTAATAAGCATAACAAACAACAAGAAACACCTAAAAATAGTTGTCTGAGAAGGTGAAGATCCATGGTACAAAAGTTAACAAGGCTTCATATTTCCTCTTCTTTTAACACCCATTCATGGTATATCAATCTCTAGATACAAGGGAAGCTTTCTTCATGCTAATCATGGGGAAATTCAGGGAGAAACAATCATATCAACTGCTATTATCATTCTTTAAACTCATACCGCTCAAGTAATATACCAATAGAATGAAACCCCAACCACAAACCCCTTCTGTAAGCACATCACACCACTACCAGCTCTCCACAGCCTCAGTGCAATGCATTTCTCATCCATTTTACAATCAATCAATCTCTCAACCTGAGATTCCATTGCATGGTTAGGTTGATGTATCATCTACAAGTTTATCTATAACACCTCCCAAGACATACCACAACACACAATAGTTCCCACACACATACCACATCACAAAATAGAGAAAAACCATAAATTAAAAGAACCCATGTACCAAAAAATAACATAGTTTTAGATTTGAAAAGGCATCCCTTATTTAATTTCACTTGTTAATTTAGGGGTTATCACAAAAACTACCTGATCCTGGGGTATCCATTCATTATCCATATTTACATGATTAACCAATTTCTATATATAAGTGATCAACATGAACAAAACAACATGAAAATATTTAGTTCACAAAAAAGGGCCTCCAATGTCCATGATTTCCAATGGGGAATCATTACCGTATAACACACAATCAAAATCATAATATCAGAACTACAAATTAATTGGAAAATGAATCCCCCTACCACATTTAATTTCATTTAACTGATTCTTTAACTTTGATTATCCTGGAAGAACGATGGTCCATAGGTGAAAAAAAGTAGATCCCTCCCACATTATGCAGAATTAAAGAGAAATAAGGGAAATCTTACCTGAAATGGGTTTCAATGATCCTCACATAAGAAAATATCACATAAAGGACCTCTGATTACCTCTCCAGCAAGATATGCCTCCACCCTAGGATGTTAGGACACCATTGCATTGAAAAAAACTAAAGAGAAACCCATTTATTACTAAAGGAGAACATTATCCACCCAAGTCAAGAAGAACAAGAGGAAAAGAGGGGCCACCCTAGAAAAAATTTTAGAAACAGTGAAGAAAAAACCATAGATTGAAACCAGATCACTACAGATTGAATGAGGGAAACTAGGAATTGAACCTTAAAAAATGAATCTTCAAGACTTCGGAGAGTGGTCATTGGGTCACCTAGGTTTGAGGGTGTATCACTGAATCCATAATTTTTGATAACCCAAATATCTAGAAAAATGTTTAAAATGTTACATGAGTGAGGGATTACACAATGTGTAATCCCATTTCACAATGTGAAATACATAGAGGTCAACTTTCTCTGAAAATACCATCAACTTTTGATTTATGTTACTTTTCAAACCCTGAAAAATTTCATGCTATAAACCGGCCTGGAAAATATGTGAAACTAAACTTCACACCATGTAACCTACTTACACAACGTGTAATCTAGTATCAACTTTGTTGGACTGCCCAAATCCTATGAAAACTCCCTGAACCTCCCCTAAACATCTCTAACATCCAAAACTGAAAATGTAATGGACTAGGAGTACATGTACCATTATATAAGATACCTCTCAAATGATTCTCATCCTCAAGAATCCAAAACAAAGACCAAATGAAAAGGGAGGGGGTCTGAACAACCACCCTGTGATATACCTCTCATGTGTCTCAACACTCCTAAAGCACTTCCACCATCCAAACACACCAACACAATTGACTGCGACAAAACGTCCACCCAAACCCCGCACAACCATCTCAACCTCTGCACAATCCAAGACAACAACTACTACAGTCATCGAACTATATTTTCCTAAACACAGGAATCAGATAATTCCATCATCTATGTCAAGATACAATCCACTCTGGGTGGTACTAACTCTCCCACACATATTTAAGAGAATAATATTTAATGTGTCTCAATTAGAAATATTTTCTCCCTCTTTTCACATGATAGTAATTTATCACACATTTCACCATACACATCTCAACCCACAGGAAAAAATTGATCATTTCAAAAAAAAATCAAACATTAAGTCACATGGAAAAATAGAACAAATAAAAAATAAAAAAAACTCTATGTACTAGGAATTAATCTGTGTTACTCGATCCGAAGTACTCTCCTCCAGGACACCATGCCTCCACAACACACTAACCAAAGGAATGGTATGTCCATGCATCACTTTCTTTTGATGATCTTGGATCTCTACTGGATGATCCACATACATCACATCATCCTCGATATCCAACTCTCCCCAATGAAAGACATGGGAGTCATCACAAATATGTAGAAGAACATGGGAGTCATAGAAGACCTCATCGATCCTCTCCAACCATAGTGGTAATTAAAATTGATATTCCGATTTACTAACTCATCCCAATACCTCGAAGGGTCCAAAAAACCTGGGAGAAAGCTTAATTCAATCTACCAAAGCTTCATTGTCCACATAGAGGGGAAACCTTACAGAACACATGGTTCCCAACCTTTAACTCCAAGGTCCTCCTCCTACAATCATCATAAGACTTTTGTTGGTCATGTGATACTTTCATTCTCTCATAGACAAGCTGAACCATCCCTATCATGCTCTGCACTACCATGGGACCAAGAATAGTTGTCTCCCCAACATCTTATCATCACAATGATAAATGGAACTGACTTCATTACAAAGATTTAAATATATCTATGCCAATAGAAAATTGGTATCTATTATTATAAGAAAACTCTACCAAGGTAAGGTGTCTCAGCCAATATCCACCAAAGTTTAAGATGTATGATCGCAACATGTCCTCCAATGTTTGGATAGTCTGTTCCATATTACCATCTATCAGAGGGTGTAAGGAAGTGCTGAGGCATAATTTGGTGCCAAAATAATACTGCAATCCCCACCAGATGCATGATTTAAAACGTGTGTCTCGATCCGAGACTCCATAAAACCACACCAGCTTGTCCACATACCTCTTTTCCAAGGAATCCACTGCACCTGAATCCTTGATTTCTATGATGTGAGCTGATATTGTCAAATGATCCACTATTACCCAGATAACATTACAACCTACCTAAGCTTTAAGTATCCCTGTGACAAAATCCATCGAGTTTTCATCCCACTTCCACTCAAGAACATTCAAAGGATACAAAAAAACCACCAGCAACATGGTGCTCAACTTTTAATTAATGGAAGATTGCACCATCATTTGAAGAAAATAACTTATACTTCCATACACTCCTATATCCATGTGCAAGGTTTCCAAATCCTCCATCTCACTCAAAAAATCCAGAGATAGTCGAACAACCTCCTTCTATGAATCACTACTTAAGGAATCGGACACAACATTCCATTTTCTCGATGTGTTGGAGATATCAAAATCATATTTCTAAAGAAAATACATCCACCTCTGCTGTCACATGTTCATATCTTGTTGGGAAAGGATATACCTCAAACTCTTATGATCCGTGAAGACCACAAGTGCTCCCTAATGAGGTAATTCCACTACAACTTCGGAATGAAAACCACTGATTCCAACTCAAGATTGTTGATGGCATAGTTATGATCATGAAGATGTAACTTCTTGAACCCATAAAAGATCACCACTCACTACTAAATCAACATGAATCTGAAACCCATATGGGAAGAATCACAAAACACCTCAAACATCACCCCTTACTCGGGAAACCAAAGCACTAACCAAATTCCCCTTCATGTAATCGAATGATGACTGATACTAACTACTCCACATAAAATCTTGGTCCTTTCAGGTTAAATCAATCAATGGGGTTTCAACTCGAGAGAAATTAGGTACAAAAATCTGATAATAGCTTGAAAGATTAAGAAAAATGTAAACTTATACAACATTCTTAGGTGATTCCCAAGAAAAAACTGCTTCAAACTTCGATGGGTCTACTGCTACACTATTATGGGGAACTACATGCCTAAAGAAATTCACCTCTTATGTCTAGAACTTACACTAAGGAAAATTTCCATATAGCTACTGGCGTCAAAGATCCTGTAAGAAATATATAATATTTTCGGTGTTCTCCTCCTCTAAATTTGAGTATATTAATATATCATTGATGAACACGATGATAAATTGGTCCAGGAACTCATGGAAAATAGAGTTAATAATCTTCATAAACACAATTGGTTCATTCGTAACACTGAATGGAATGACTAAAAACTCAATGTGCACATACCTGCACCTGAAGGCAGTCTTCAGGATATCATTCTCCTTCACCCCCAATTGGTGATATCCTGGCCACATATTGATCTTGGAAAACCAATTCACTCCTCTCATCGGGTTAGAAAGATTGTCTATCCTCAGAATATGGTAACATTTATTGAACATTACACGATTCAACCTCGGGTAGTCTATACACAGCCTCATAATACCATTCACCTTCTTGGCGAACAACACCGAAGCAACCCATGGTGACACCCTGGGCCAGATAAAACCCTTCTTCATCAAATCATCTATCTGAATCCTTAATTCCCATAAGTTATAATGTTCCATCCAATAAGGGGCCATTGAAATTAGAGAATCACAGATTTTCAAATCAATCCCGAACATGACATCATGTCAGGGGGTGGGGGGTAGCATCATAAATCATCATAGAAAACATCCAGAAACTCCCCCAAAAACTTTGGGAACCTCCTTTGTCCCATATTCCACTGATTACACTGATAGTTCATCCAACAAGGAGAGAATGGGTTCAACAACCCAAACAACCATATGATAACTCTACACTCCAACAAAAACCACACACTGGCCATATACATCTGAAAACATGACTCTCCTTTGGAAATAGTTGATAAAATCATGTATGAAACAAAAATAGTTGATGATAGGAATGAAATCGCATGGTTCCATCTGTAGCAAGAAAATATCCCCACAAGTCTGATGCGGACCCATCATCATTCTACATTCCCAACACGCATCAAACTAGCTAGTTTGGCCTTTGAAAAGCGTACTAAACACCAGGGGAACAAGAAGACTCTCTATGTATGGTCCTATATAATGGGCTAGAGTGAGTCTAATAAATGAGTGTGAAGATCCTTAATCAACAAAATCACACGAAAGGTTACTAAAAAAACACATCGTACCTATGAAGATATCTAAACCTGATGGAAATACCACCTCCACTATGTGCAACTGACCACACCTAGATCCACTAAATCTATACTGATGACCACCTCCACGACCATGCCTGGGTTGAGGTCCTTAGGGAACATCCTAAGGTCGGACTCTCCCTTCTCTGTATCCTCTCAGTGGAGCATGAGCCTGTTATCTTAGCTGCTGAAATGGCCTAACTAGAAACTACCATAGAGGCTGGTGCTGAACTTATCCACCTCCACTATACTAAGCTCGAACATTTGTTGGACACTAGTTCTGAAGACAGCCGCAATATAAAAAAATAAACACCTCATCCCCATTTCCATAGAATGGGATGACGAATGCAACGATGAAAAGGGAACTATTGAGGTCAACTCCCTTGTGGTTGAAACCTTGAAATTCCTAGATCTTGAGACCTATCGTAGGTAACCTTGCCTCTCAAAGAACTATGTTAGCTCCCCTCTCACATTAGACCCCCTTGCGAGGGAATCCACTCAATCACATATTCCATTTTTTGAAACTCTAAGTATGTTGGAAATGTAAAAGGAGTAACCATGTACTGGATAGATGTACAAAGTGACTCCTTAATATATCTTTTGGATGATACTCCTCATCCAAAAAGGAAAATGGGGAAAAATGAAGTAGATCCTTGAACTTCATCCCCAAATCCTGCACTGACATACTCCAATGCTAAATGGAGAGTAGCTCCTGTCTCTTCTCATCCTTCATGGTTAATGAAAAGAACTCTTCTTGGAACTCTTTCTTGAAATCAACCTATAGAACATCAGACACCTTATTCTTACCCAGTTACAACACCAACCAACGACGTGAATCTCCTTACATCGAACTAACTACCAAATGAATATAGTACTCCATTAGGCCTTGAATCAATCTAAATTTGATCTCAAGATCCTCAAGCAAGATATTTGTCTCCATGTCCAAAACACTTCCCTCATAATTTTCTAGGGCTTGCTGCTGGAAAGCACATAACGTTATCTACCACTTGTCATCCTCCACCACTGGATCAACCCTTCACTGATCAACCGGATTGGCATGCTGGGATTTAGCTACCTGATCCACATGAGGAAGGTGACCAAGAACCATAGCTGAAAGGTAAACAAAGAATTGGTATGCCTAAGTAATATGTAATTTAATTTGAGATTGATTTTAACTCATTTGTTATTTATTACAACCTTCCCAATACAACCAAACCCAAAAAAATAACATAAGTCATTATGATGCATGTACCTTTCCCAGGGTCTCTACCCTAAAAATGGGGTAGCCTCATTTGGTAATTCAATAGGATCATATTCCTTACATAGAGTCATGGGGGGACCTAAAATCCTATGTCCTAGCTGTTCTTCCCTAGCCTATGTCACACACCAAGATCATTTGACACTATTTCCCTACCAACCCATGCAATCCTCATTTTTCCTAACCCCAAACTCAATCATATCTTTTAACCATCGCCTATGATACTTTTCATTCATGACCCCTCCCTCTAAAGATTCCCCTCCCGTGATGGAAATGAAGAACAAGATATAATGACCCATGAGTTCCGCCTCTAGTAGGCCCTATGTTAGCGACTAGCACCAAGGGTATACAGATTCCACAATATGGGATGGATTACATTTTGTTAAAATAAGATCATGAGATATTATAGATAATCCAAAAAACAACTCCAATATATAAATAAAAGGAAACCAAAAACCATCCCACATGCATTCATAAAATTAGAATTAGTACAAATACAACAAAACTCCAATGTAAGTACCCAAAAGAAAGATAAAGAAGTGACTCAAAAATTGTCTAAAGCTCAAACTAGTAATGCCTATCACGGTCTATTTAATCATCCTGGAAACCTGAAAATAGTTTTATATATGTGGGGTGACCATATAGGTACACTCAGTAAGAAAACCAATATCTCTCGTGCATATGTGAAAGAAACATACTAATGCCCCTGTAAGAAAATAGAAAAACTAAACAACACCTAATAGGTATACTAACCATCCCAACCTCACCAAGGCATTCTCACCAAATAACACAAGTCAAGTAATGTAATATAATTAACCTCAATGATTGGGTACCCTACACCTCATTCCACTGATTATCCACTCTTTCCTAATGAAAAACATCCTCGCACACGCACCTCTTATGAACGTACCACATCACAGTCCGCTCGCACACACCTAGGCCTCTCAAAGCACACCACATCCTGCCCACAAACACCTGGGCTAGAAACCACATCACATCTCTCCCAATGAAACCTGGGCCACAAAACACATCGCATCTCACTCGTAGACACCTTGTCCAAAAACAACATCACATCCTACCCACAGACACCTGGGCCACAAACCACATCACATCCTAAATACACTTGGTAAAGAAAAACCAATCTCATCATAAAGATACCAAAGAAATAAACGATTATCTCATCTCGAAGACACCTATGAAACCACAACTCATATCATCCTAAAGACAATTGGGAAAGCACAACTCACTCACAAACACATGGTCCTCAGAAACCAAAACGTACACAAATAATCTTGGGATATCACCACCGAGAAGAGGGAATACAGAAGAGGAGGTGGCCAACTATATATCCTCCCATCAGGATGTTTTGGAAAGACACCCTCCCCCGTGAAGATGGGGGTGTTCATCACATATTGCTCAAATAGGGTGGGGTGCATATAGAAATCATAAAGAAAATACAAGTACATATACATATATGATACCAGACACTAAAGCCCCACCTATGGATCTTGAAAAGAAAAAACAACCCACAACCACTACCACCTTTTTTCTATTACCTCTAAATGCACAATAACACACACAAAAACCACAACCACTTTTCAATTTCCAACATATTCCATTGAATCACTCCCATTATTTATTAAAAAAATTCATTTATCCATTCCATCACTATCCTAGAAACTACTAAGCACATCAAACAATAGGAAACACAACAAAATCCATCTAATAAAGGGAATAACTTTGATACAAAAGTTAAGAAGGATTCAAATTTCCTCTTTGTTTAACACCCATTCGTGGTATATCAATATATAGATATAAGGGAAGATTTATTCATGCTATTTATGGAGAAATTATGGGAAAACACTCATACCAACCACTACTATCATTTTTAAAACTCATCCCACTAAATTCACATACCAAACATAACCAAACCCAAAATCAAAATCCCATCCGGCACCACATCACACCACAACCATCTCCCCATAGTCTCCATGTACCAAACTTTTCATCCATTTTACAATCAATAAATCTATCAACCTGAGATTCTATTACATGGTCAGGTTGATGTATCATCTATAATTTCATCCATAATACTACCCAAGCCAAGCCACAACATGTAATTGTTCCCAAAGACATACCACACCACAAACCAGAGTAAACCCACACATCACAACACCCCATGAACCAAGGCATAACATATTTCCCAATTTGAAAAGGCATACCTTATTTAATTAAACTTGTTAATTTATGGGTTATCCTAGAAACATCATGATCATAGGAAATCCGTTCATTATCCAAATTTATATGATTAACAAATTTCCATATATAAGTGTTCAATAGAAACCAAACAACATGAAAGCCATTTAGTTCTCAAACAGGGGGCCCCAACAACCATTATTTTTAATGGTGCATCAATTCAATACAACTTACAATCAAAATCATAATATCAAAACTGAAAATGCATAAAAAACGAATCCCCCTACCCTTTTCAATAAAATTTAATGAATTCTTCATCTTTGATTGCTTGGAACATCCGTGATCCATAGGTGAACAAGAGTATCTCTCCCACATGATGCATAATCAAAGAGAAGAAAAGAAAATACTGCCTCAAAATGGTGACAATGATCATTGCAAAATAATTGATCATGTAATGGAACTTTGATTACCTATCCCTCAAGATCTGCATCCAGCCAAGAATGTCGCGACACCAACATATCGACAAAAACCAAAGAGAAACCCATTTAGAACTAGAGGATAAAATTCCCCATCTCATTAAAAGAGGAACGAGAGGAAAATAGGGACCAACCCAGAAGAAATTGTAGAAATGGGAAAAACACACTTTATAATGAAGCCGAATTGCTACGGATCGAATGAGGGGAGTTACGAATCGAACCTTGATGAAGGAATTCTCAATATATAAGAGAGGGTTCGTTGGGTCACCTAGGGCCAAGGGTGTATCATTTCATCCATAGGGTTTGATAACTAGAGTGTCTGAAAAAACGTTTAAAACACTACACCAGTGGGGGATTACGTGAAATTTAGTCCCCTTTCATGACGTGAAATCCCTCGAGGACGACTTCTGCTGAAAAACATGTTGCTTCCGATTTATTTTATTTTTCAGACCCCAAAACGTTTCATACCATGAACCATTCTAGACAATCCATGAAACTAAACTTCATTCTGTGTAACCTACTTACATGATGTATAATCCGACAACAACCTTTATGTACTCCCAAAGTCCCACAAAAACTCTTGGAACCTCCCCTGAACATCTCCAACATCCAAAACTGGAAAAGTAATAGACTGGGAGGACACATACCATTACATCCCATTTAATTGTTATGATATAATTTTCATAATAATATTAATATTATTTGGTAAAACTCAGTATTTCGTGTAACACAATCTATCTAATAAACACATTTTTGTGTCTAATGCGTGCTAAACTCGACATTTAATTAATTACAAGATATAGAATGTATTTCTTTTATTTAAAATATAAATTTTTTTGTAAAATCTCATTATGTTATATTACATTAAAATCAATGTGTTTCATAACAAACATGAAATCAAATACAATTTCTTTATTTTATAATTTTAGTGTGTTACATTCTCCCCACATTAAAAAAATTGCATCCTCACAATTTAAGCTTGATATCAGTAATCAAGGGTTTGAAATTTGGAAATAACATTATTGATAAAACCCATATTGTAAAAGGTTTAATAAAATATACTGTTTATATGAGATAATTGTAAGTATAAAGGTTAAGTGGAATAATATATAACTAGGTTTCTAAGCAGGAGAACAGTAGTGGAAAGTGGAGATCTGTACATATAGGAAAAGAATAATTAATTATAGGGAGTTATTAAGGTTTTTGATCATAAGAAAGTGAATGATCAAATTAAAGTTGAGGGCCTCAAAACCTTACATCTAATAGGAGTGAAAAAGGTCATCGATATTTTAAAAAATAATGGTAATATGATAACATTTTATTTCAAGGTCCTTTTTCTAATGTTGAGGAATTATTTTACAATCTATGATTTTAAGGAAATAAAGTTACTTGATACATTTGTATTTTGAAATAATAATTCCATCCTTTTATTGTTTTTATATCTATAACACCATAAAATGAATATCCATAAATGATTTTTTTATGACTAAAGCAGTAAAATTATCTTTTAACAGATCGTAAGATCCATAGAGTGTAAAAAGTATTTCCATATGTCTCTAACTATTTTCTAAAACCAATATTTTTGATGTATTAATCTATAAAACAAATAAGTAATATTACTTGTTCATCATTAATATTTATTTTTCAAATTTTTTAGCTGAATGAAATGAAATGTTAACGAAAGAATCATGTAGGACAGTGGTATTCATGAAACCCTCATTGTCCTTTATTCATGGGTTCAATACCCACTTCCTTTCCAGATGTGATTGGTTTTCACCATGCATGTGGATTTTCCTTTTTACAAACTTTATTAATATAATTCCTATAATGTTTCCCAAAAATATGATCGATATCCTTTAAATAAATATAATCATTAAATAACCTTTTACTACAGTTTTCAGTACTACATATTTTTCTTCCAAAAATTCTAATAATCTTAATTGACTATAATGATCATATTAACCCTAAAGTTTATCAAAGCCTTTAAACTAATTTCTATAAAATGTAAATGAATTATTACTCAAATAAATTTTCACTAAAAATTGTACTAAACTAATGGGTTTTATTGTCAAAATGTATTCCAAAATATTCTTAATATTGGTAGACTCCGGTTACATAAAACATAAAAAAATTATTTATTTAATTGATCTTATTTTCAATCATAATCTTATAACCCATGATGGAATCCATAACTCTTATGTTAATGAAGACACATGTTCTTATAAAATTTAAGAGAATTATGAAATGTTTCATCATTATTGTAAGAAAAATATTATTAGCTTTAGGAATTTGTTTCATGAATCACAATACATAAATACTTTATCTTTTTTATTCCAACAAATTTCCTTCCTTGGTCTAGGTTTTTTCTAGGCTATTCATTGTCATTATCTTTCCAAAACCTTCATAATTATTTGTAAAGAAAATTTGAATATTCCTAATCATATCCCCTATGAGAATAAAATGAGGTGCACAGTAAGGCCCATTATCATGTACTTGGTAATGCTTGATTTAATCCTAACACACCCTTATCAGAGTTATTACTCCTAGGTACATGTATTCTAGAAGCACATCCAATTTTAGTATCTAGATAGAGATATATTTCTAGGAATACCCACATAATATATAACTTACCAAAACTTCATGATGTTATTCTATACTTATACTCAAATTCCATCATAGGATTATGTTCCCTGATATTTGTTCTATTAAATATAGTTTGAAATATTTCTACTAAACTTTATCTAATACCAACTGTAGAGTCCCAGAATCCAGTAGCATAGAGTCGATACCTTACTTTATTACATTGGCATAGATAGAAGTTTTAGATCACAAAGGACTGATCGGTTTAGTAGTCTTGGTAGACTAGATACATACATGAGTCTTGTATTGCAAATGAATACAAAAATTAAAAAAAAATTCTTTCAAGAATAACATTATTCCATAAAGAATATTATTTCATATCAATCATAGTAATATTCATGTAACCTTAGGGAATGAAAAAATATAAGGGTGATCTCAAATGCTCAGAAAGGGTTAAGTAAAATAAAATCAATAATTAATCAATTCGAATAATCAATATTTAAAGGTAAATAACTAAAAACACATGCCATTTAAAGAACATAATTATCATGATACGATAAGGTATAATAAATATGGAAAGGTAAATATCTGAGAAAATATTCCATTTAATCTATAAACTATGAATTAAATTAATCCATTGATTTTATCATAGGGAAAATATCATGGATAATAATAACTGTATTTTTAATCCAGGCAATTCTTAAATATTGGACATCATGTTTGAGGTGCATTAAAACCTATTCCATCAAGACCATTAACAAGATGGTTTAAAAATATGGTATAAACCCATTTAATTTGGCTAACTAATTTGTCTCATGAGACCTCTTGATGCATCAAGGGGCTATATAATGTCTGGGCTCCACCAATCACTATCATTAAATCATTCCTCATATAACAAATAACTGATTTAATTAATGATTAATGTGCCTTATCAAATATACATATTGTGAAAATAATACAAATTTATCAATATCTACACACATAATAAAATAATTATCAAAGAAAACACAATATATTAAAATAGTATATGGTTTATGCAATAATCATATCCATGAGAAATATTGTGAATGTTTAAGAGATTTAATGTTTAATGGCCACTAGAAAGTGAATAACTTAAGGGAAAGTTAATGAGTATAAAAATGATTGAAGGAAGGGAATTTCAATACTATCCTTGGTAAAAATAATCATAATACACACATTGTAAGAATAAGGATGGTATTAATACAATGTATACCAATTGATGTAATAATAAGGGTTATTTTCTTTGATTAAATAATTTATTTTAAAAAACATATTCTTGTGGAAAATATCCTTTTCATTTTTGAAAATCATTTTTGAAAATAAGTTTATTTGAAAATAAATTTTGAAAACATTTTATTTAAAAATATATTCATAAAATTGAAAAAGATTATTAAAAGAAATGACTATTAGTAATTTGATACATGTCGTACAAGGTAAAAATAACATTCCTTTTACATTGTAAAAAGTTTAGAAATATTCCTTGCTCAGAAAGCGATAAGAAGGTTACTTTATTATTTTCTAAAAAATAAATAAGGTGTAAAAATTTATTTTAACAAATAATTTTTAAAATTTTAAGGAAAAATGTTTTTAAAAAAAATTATAAAACGTGGTTTTGTAATAAAGAAGATTTTCGACTAAAGAGTGAAATGAATTATGATTTTATTAATACATTTTATCAATAATATTAAGTACCAAAGAGTGGTAAAATTGAAAAATCACTTGAAAAATATCATTTATAACCATAGTAAAATAAAATTTAATGGTTTATTGAGAAATATTTATGTAATTTCCTTTAACTGATATTCAAGAATAAACAATCTCAATTAGAATGATATTGTGAAATAAACCCTTAAAATAGACATAATGTTAAAGATAGAATTAATATGTGAATTGATTATGTGTAAAAAATATAAATACATATAAAAAAGTGGAAATATAATAATATATAGTCAGAATTAATTATATACATAATCATATAATATTAATGATAATGAGGAAGTAATATAACCCAATGAAAATGAATTGAGTTTTGAAATTCTATATCGCTTGGTAAATTTTAATTCAAATCCCGTTAGATGAAATAATTCAATTTATAACTTAAAATACCATGAATAATTAAATATTACTGATATTACATATAAAAGGGTAGTATATACATCATATAAAAGTAATTAGCTGCATAACAATACAATATGTCTAAATGAAAAGAAATTGAGATGAAATCCATTACCTTACATTCACTTTTGGTTGAATGTAATATAACCTCATATATAATGGTATTAAACATGTTATTAAATTTTATAGAACCATATTAATATTTATTATATCATATATTATTGTTTTATTACAGATAATCACCCATTTGTTAATAATATTTCATTATTTTAATCTTTTCGTGTGTAAATTTCCTTGTTTTTCGAGTATGTTTTGACATGTAATTTATTGTTCCTATTAGTTAGATCATGATTTGATAATATATATTTTTTAACTATGATTTATATTTAATATTTATTCATTATATATGTATTGATATTAGTCTATAAAATTTGGTGATAGGAAATAAAACACATTGTTCATGGAGATGGTAGTTCATACGTATGCATGAACATTGTTTCCATTTTCTTATTGTATTTAAAGAAATTAAATTAAATGATATATATATTATCATTTTGGTTTCATTTTATTTATATTTATCACATATTTTTATTAAACTCAACTTTAATACATTTTATGTAAAGCATGAACGAAACAAATCACTTCGCGAAGTGATAGTCCATCGTACACACAAATGATGTTATCATATTACAAAAAATGGAAAGCATGAAGGTTTGTTTTATATAATAATTTAAGAATCATAAAAAAATAAAAAATATAATATGTAAATAGTATTTATTTCATTATTCCCAGCCTCGAAAGTTGTTAGAGGAAAAACAAATGAATCGGTTTGCAAGGCAGTAGTATGCCGTACACATGAATGAGGATTTTGTAACCTATTTGATGGAAGTGTATGAAGTTATAGGTATTAAACATAATATAACAATATATCAGTAAATTTAAGATAATTATGTTATTACATAATTAAGATATAAAAATAATTGAAGGGGTTTGAGGAAGAAATAAAAACATGTTTGTTAATGAATGTTACCTCTTCTTCGGGTATCTCATTTTGGTTTGAACTAAAGGAGTTACTTGGTTGGATTTACACCAAAATTAAGGATTATATGAATATGAGAGGAAATTTTGGAAGGTATTTTTTCAGTTTTTTGTCAAGAAAAATGATTTGGTAGGTGTGAAGAAGTGGGGAGAGTGCATTCCCTTTTATAATGGAGGAGTGGCATTCATGTAAATACCCAAAAGTATTGACTATTGGGAGGTCTCCCTTACATCATATACCTCCAAAATAGACAAATAAGGGACTTTAAGGATTAGTTGTTTGATAAATACCTCCACTGCATAAAATAAATACATTTTTATCATGTTATTCTTAGTCATTCAGTATATTCAATTTTATATTTATAGTTTTCATAAAGGTAAAATGTATATTTTTATTTACCTAGGTAATTTATTAATTAATATTATAATGAAAAAAAAATTATTATAAAATTTAGACCCGATTATTATATATATATTAATTTTAATTAACTAAATAAAAACCCTATGTGTGTGTAAAATTAATTTTAATATAAACGCATGTAATGTGCAAAAACCCATTTTATCCTTAAACACGTTAATTAGTTTTATCTGTTTTCACTAATCATTATGGAAAAAATTAATTTTTAATTATTATATAACATAAATTATTCTTATTCTAAATACGAAATATAATTTTCTAAATTTCATTCACATAAGTGGCACAATTTAATATAAAATTAATCTCATGGACATGATGAGAAAGTGGGTTTTTAAAGTGAAATTTTTTAAAAGTTTACTAAGTTTTTATTTCTAAATTTAATATAGGAATAATTATAATTTCCAAAATTAGATAAATAGATTTATAATTGATCTAATTTTACTTTAAAAACAATTTTAAAAATAATTTAACATTATAAATTATTTAGATTGATATTCACTTTTCAATTAACATCTTGTATTTTCACTATTCATCCAAAAATGAATCTTCAGAGAAATATATAAAAAACAACCCTAAGATAATTTTGAAATTATGATTTAAAAAAAAATTATTTTTGAAATAAAATTTATTACATTGTCACAATTTAGTTTTAAAACAAGTGCGCCAAATAACGGCAGAAAAACTGCCTTTAGAAAAAAAACATCTTTTTGTACATAAAATTGGATTTGTTCATATCTTATGACTATAAAATCTATTAGATGAATTTATTTTTTATTTAATAGATAATATATAAATTTCATTAATATTATCCACTTGTATTAATTAATTTAATTTTTTAATTTAAAACTCTTTTGGCGCATAAAAATAGTTTTTATATAAAAACATTTCCTGTATATTCAGTTGGTTTTTATATTAATGTATAATTAATTGGAAACTAATTAATTCAATAACATATTTTTATAAGTTAGTTAACACAATTAATATCCTCTAATTTAATTCATAGGAGAAAATTTTCACTATAATATTAGTATTATTCGGTAAAACTCAGACTTTCCTGTAATGCAAGCCATCGAAGAAAGTCATTGCATTGTATAATGCAAGATAAAATCATTGTTTCATGCATTTAAACACTCAGAATTTATTTAAGTTTTTTAAAATATATAAAATATATCACAAATTATTGAGGTGTTATATTCATTTCTACACTTGGTGTTGCATGTCATTCACACTATAAAATACAATTTCCTTATTTTAGAATTTCAGATTGTAACATTATCCCCACCTTAAATAAATTGTGTCCTAGAAATTTAAACTTAATCTTAGTAAACAAGGGTTTCAAATTTGGAAATACCATTGTTGAAAAACCCACATCATTAAAAGTTTTATTAAATATCGCCTCCATAAGAGAGAATTGGAAGTATAAAGGTCACATTGAATAACATATAACATGGTATCTAAGTAGGATAACATTAGTGTAATGTGAAGATGTTTACATAGAGGAAAAGCATGAATAATTATTGGGTGTGATTGATGTAGCATCCCTAATGAACGGACCACTAAATGGGTATCCATACTGGTCTCCACATGGCGTCAAACATGCATCCCCATATGTCAGAGGCTGCCGACTAGCATTGAGATTCTAATACTGGTATGGTGGAGAGACTATGCCCTCATGGTCAGAGTCACAAAATAGTATATCAGGTGTAAATCAATGGAAAAACATGGAACCAGTAATAATAAATGGAAAACATCGAAAGATAAATATAATGATTGAATAAAAGTAAATGTCCAATGTTAATACTTATAATAATGCATTCATGTCCAGATGATTCTAAATGATACAAGCCATAGATACAATAGGCAGTACAACATAATAAAAAAATATCCCAAAGTCCTACTCCATGAGCATATAGAGTACTATATCATTCATTTTCTCCCAAGATCCCAAGTACACAACACAATAGATGGAATAAATCTAAGGACCTACAAACATGATGATCTCCATGGGTACCCAAGTACAAAGGTGGCCCAAGAAGGGTGTGAGATAAAATCCTTATAGGCTACCACCAATGGTGTATAGATAAATCCAGTTCATTCACTATAACATGAATAGTGTGCCTACATAAATGAATGTAAGGCAATAAATAAATAAATAAATAAATAAAACGTTAGTCCAAGTTCCTAAATGGATACCCAACTGACTCTACTTGCTTCGGACTACATCAATTTTTTATGGACCAAGGGAACCAATAAAAGTAATATGGTAATGTACATGGAATCATATACAATGAAACAAAGTGGGCTGACCCCAATCTTGTGTTTTAGATTGGTGGTCACACACCTAGAACGTCATTCATTCCTTCACATACTTAATCCTGACAATGATAATGATAAGGTAGTTTACGAAATCCATGATAAGCATCCTTCAAATATAGTAATGGAATCGTGATCCCATCCAAGGTAATATTTAATGTAATCCTAAGGGTCTCTATAGAATTCCATGATATGACCAATAAAAAATAGTTCATCCATGGTGACCTATACCAACGTCCCTTGTATCACTCTTATTATGGTAAAATCTGAGTTCATACCAGGTATCTCACATATGGGGTATAGTATCACCCAAGGTGTGGAGTAGCCATCTTTCCAATGACTCTATACACAATTTCTCCCATATGGAACCAACTTCACTAACAATTATAAATAAACTCCTTAGAGAGACCATCCAAGGAAAACCATAGGATCAATCCTGGTGTATCAATTAGTACCAAGACAAGCATGGTGAGTCCATCCATGATATCCTTAAGTTGGGACCCATGTTATCTCCCATACCACAAGTGGTCAAGGCATAACAACCAATATTATACACCAACAAGGCATAGCATATATAACCAGTTAATAAGGCTAGCTAACACCCCTTTAATTCAATCCAAATAACCATGGTATAAGGCATATATGTCAATACACAAAAGGCATGCGATCTAACCAGGGCACCATGCACAAATCATAAACATAACCACTAGTATATAAAAAATTAACACATGGAAATAAGTATAAGATGTGAAGTAACATGAATGAATCTTAAGTCACATATCATGATAAAATAATTTTGGAACATAAGGTGTATGACATACAATAAACAACTTGCTTAAAAATAGGAGGCATACGATAAAGGCATAGGTATAAATCATAAAAATGAGGCATATGACATAACGTGCATTGAATAAGGTATAAAGCACATGGTATGGGGAGTAAGCACAAATCATAAATCAGGGAACATAAACAATGGGGCTGAACTCATGGTCTACAATTCAATTTTATTATATTTATGATTTTAAAGAATTTATTACCTTTACAACATTCCTCAAAGGTGTTTATCAAAAATAGGTTAAGGGAAACAAGTCCTCTAAGTAGGAACACACAATAGGTGGACCGCAACCACATGAAAAATATATGTGTTTATTCAATACTAACCAAGGTCACAATAGATGTAGGATAACCCTTTAATTATATTAATTCTCATTTTTTAGGTGTCACTGGAAGGTTTTGGCATGCGGTATGAAAACACACCGTATAAACACATTGAAACTTTAGGGAGAATCTGTACAACCTACCTTATTGCAAGGATGTTTCATCCATCCAATAATATTCTTTGATTTGTTTTAGTTTGAGAGAAATCAATGAAACAGATGAACTCCCTAAAAATATGGAAAGTTAGGTCATTCCAAAATATCATAGTAGAGGAGGTAGTAAATGAAGAATGGAAGGATAAAGAGTATAGATCTTACCTGAAACTTTTTTATGCATCTGATGGAGAAGGATTTGGAGCCCATATGAAGGAGATATAAGAACCCTACCTTGGAGGGGATCTTCATGGGTAAGGGAGAAGGGGACACCTACTGGAGAAAAAAGAAGAGGAAGATATGGGTTTGGAGTTTAATTTTATCATGGTAGAAATCATAAATTCAATCAATAATAAAAGGGTTCATGTTTTGGCTGCATGGTTGGCCAAACCTTGTGTCAACCATAAGCTAAGGCACTACCCAGAAACCCCCTCACAAAGGCTATCCACACTATTTGGCTAACCATGCGCAGACCCAATGATATAACACTATAAAAAACATATAGAAGTCTATATATTCATTTGAATCCCCCCATACTACTAGATCAAATCGTGTGGAACCTCCTACTCCACTGGACAAGGCTACATGGTTTCTTCTAAGGTTTTAATGGTTTCAAATAACCATGCACCCTACCAGCTTCTTCTATTAAGAGGGATATCAGACCCCAGAGTTCTTGAAACATAAAAAACACCTAAGGGGACCCTTATCACTTAAACCAATACTAAAAACAACACATTTAAGTGTTCAAACTCTTGTAATTCTATTACAATGCTTGGTTTAAAAAATGTACCATCCACAAAATGAAAAAACTTCAAATTCATTTGGAATTTAATCCAGTCAAAAAACATGGGACACTAAAATCTCCCCACCATAAAATTTATCATCCCCAAGAAGCCTTGGGGAAATGAATAGAACATCAATCAACCTACTCAAGTCATGAATTATTGTTCAAATTAACATGTTTCAATTGAAAATCCTCCAACGTACCTCTGCACATCATCTTATCATAAGCTACATAAGTGGTAGAAACATTAGAAAAAGATCATTTATAATCAGAAAAACAGGAAATATCTTACCAGAGCCCATGAACCCAAAACATTATAATGTCATCATCTCTTTCACCATGCGGCTTTTTGTTCCTTCCAGCATAACATCTAAAATTTAAGGGTCAATTCCAAGTCACGATATCCCCATCATTGAAATTATCCATTTGAACATTCCATTAGTGCTCTGATGTCCCTCTTAGAAAGATTCCCATATTGAGAAAATATTTAACTTTCAATCAACATCAAAGGCCTCTTTGAGCCAACATTTCATGAAAGGTATTGACCTACACTCACAACACTTTCCACCACACATCAACATTCCATTAAGTGGTTCCTCACTGACCATAAATGACATGAGAGAGGGATAACCAATCAAATTGTCTCTAATAGAATACTCTCAAAACATTAATATTGAAAAAATGATGTACTTAAAAACTAATCCTGATGCCTTTTGATGGAGTTACCTTAAGATTTCTCTGAGCACCCTCACTGAATCATGTAATTAGCTTTTGTTGAAGTCCTTATCCAAAACACCCACTTTGAGCTATCATTTCCCAGCACAAACATGGGTGCATGATCGATCCATCAAACTTGGATCGATACCCTCTTTAGACATCCCTTCTAACCATGATTAATGTTTATGGTATCCTAGGAATCATCAACAGGATTTCAAGGATCACAACCAGGGAAAACCTTAAATGAAATTTATAAGAGATACATCAGTACAAGGCCAAACGTCCACATATTTTGAACACTAACTAATTACAAAGCAGCATTCAACTGGATATCAATTCAAAGGGAAATAATTGGTGTTCATGAGTCCATCCATGGATTTCCTACCTAAAAATATAGGTATCACTTAGGACTAACCACACCTATGTGGAAAACCATGCTTCTGGAGAGCACTCTGATAGAGACTACTCAACAAGCCCAATTACTTTTAAATTTAGAATTGTGCATAACTGATGCTCTCTTATTATACTTATATGATTCGAAGATAGGGGACATGCTCATCTCTAAAATAATTGTACACTAAGAGGATTTTAAACATCTAAAAAAAATTATTTTAGACACTAGTGTTTCCTCAAGATGAATTGATCGACATGATTATGAACTAACTATACACCAACTATGGAAATAAAGAGAGATATAACCATTACTATCTGACTTCTATTATAAGAATATAAACTTAACCAATGGTCACATCATCATTACCTGACCACGATTACTTTATAGCTGACACATCCCATGATTACTCAATCACAACCACCAAAGTCCATTCTAATGATCGATGTTTTTAAAGGATTCACATATAGCCAATAAGAACATATTCATTATATATTGTAAGAACTGACATAGAACAAAAGATTACCAGCCACAGGGGTGTTCAAAAACATCATTGGTCATCTTTAAATTGTCCTCTTGGTTGTTCTCCTTGAACTCAGATGGATATGTTTAACTATATTTTAAGTGACACTCCCCACCTTAGAAGTGACCTTAATGTTTTATTTACAGATGAAGGGATATTATCCCATGGAAAATGCTCTATCAACCACTATCAGTGGTTCATAGCCTTGTGCAACACACTTTTAGAAAGTCTTGAACCAAATGAGAGAAGAAAACTAACCACTTAAAAGTTCACTAGATCAGGGTAATGATTAGACATATGTGTGGAAATCATTTAGAGATATTCCCACATGCACTATAACACAAGGCATAATGGACAAACCAACTGATCAGTGCATGAAGACACTCAATCCTCTTTAGAGTGTTACCTTGAGCATTGTGAAGAGTTTGATTTATAAAGAGCCCAAGTCACTCTACCTCAAAGATGACATGTGATTCAAGCGTACCATCTCAAGGATTAAAAGGATTCAACTGAACAAAAATGGTTTGTTTTACCATTTACCAACTTTATGATATCGTGTATGCTAACACATACTACACTATAATCAATAGATCAACAAAACAACCTCGATACTATCTATAGGATTTCCATCCCTATGTATTCAGTTATCTGATGTTCTAAAAAAAGAACTAACCCAAAGTCTCATTACTCTATACAACTGTAAAACTGGAAGATGACCTCCCAAGTCATAAAACACTAAAGAGGAAGGAGAATAAGGTTAACACAAACTACTATATAGTCGAACATTCCCTTGGAATGTCTTGCCTGCAAGAACTGGTCATTTTATAATGATAAAACTCTTATAAAAGGTCAAAAAAACATGGAAACCTATCAAAAAAGGTGTCTTTTTTGAAACAATGAGTCCTACATGGAAAATAACACTAGAACAATACCACTCCTCATAAATCTTATTGCATAGAACAAGTATTTTAAGGATATGAGGTTGCTACCTATAATGGGGCATCCCTTTACCGAAACTCAATCATCAACCCAAAATGAGGTCACACCTATGAGAGGTCACTAGGCTTAAGAGCCTATCATTTAGGCTCAAGCTATTGGGTAAGAGGCCTAGGGAAAACGTTCATTTTCCCATTCATAAGTGAGCTCAAGGAACACCAAAGTACCCTTACATGAGGGATAGACCAAGAACACCACTTAAGGTTCTATTTTGAGGCATTAAACCAAAACTCATTTAATTATTTAAAAATTTAAAGGATTAGTTTTTAGGAAAAACTAACCAGTCATAAACAGAAAATTTTCCACTTTATTTAGTTAATTCCACAAATAAAAAATAACAACTAAAATTAAACATTATTTTCAACATTAATTATTAATATGACATGCCATATTAATTAGTCCATTGGTTTCCCAAACCCTTATTTTAAACCTCATTAATTTATTTATAAGGTCTCACAATATAGATTTTTTAAAGAAAATAACAATTGTAATCTATATAGGAAAGCACCCTTTAGGTTACAATTGTAATTTTAATTATCCAAGGCCTTACATAAATTATCCCAAAGAAGTTTAAAAGGTTTCTTATTAATTAAGAGAAACTAGTCATGTAAGATACCACCATACATCTATATATGTAACTAAATAAGTGTATACTAACACCTTAAATGAATTTTATCACATCACATAAGCATATCTCCATGTGGTTAAATATTGAGGAAGAAAAGATCAATCAATGGAAACCTGCAAGAGTCACATTAATATATATAGGGTTTATCTGAAACAATTAAAACAATTTAGGCATTTAGATTTTTTTTAAACACCCTTAGTGTGTTCATTACATAAGAAACATGTCCCAACTGACCTACGTAGGTCTAGTTGTGAATTTATAAATTTATCCATACGATTCATTAATCCCATGAAATAGGGGAATAAGATTTAATAATGCAACCAAAACATTTAAGGTCAAAATTGAAAAACATTTATATTTACCATATCTTTTAAATATATAAGTCTCATAATATATGGTTCAGTTATATCGGTCAACGCTACTCAATTTATAAAGTGATGATTCACTTTAAAAATTTTAGGTAGCTCCCATATAAATGCAACCATTTTATCTAGTATTATGAATAAAATTAAATAACCTTAAAATTTATGCAATATAATATATGTATATAAACTTCATCTATAATGGTTCATTTATATGTGTCACACTATTCCAATTCATAAAGTTCTCATACACATTATAATTTGGAAATTGGATCCCATTTTACCTCAACCAAAAAAGTTCCAACTCATGAAAAATAATCAAAGATGCATGGAAATTGGAAAATGGTGATTAATTAGTCACCTAAACATGATAATCAATTATAAATGATAAAATAATCACTAGTCATGCTAAATAAGCACAATAAGGTGAAGTAATCCTAACAATATACTATGTAAGTAGGAAAACTCAACATGTCACATAAATAAAGAAAGATAATTTAAATTATAGAATCATTATAATCAAATACCTAAGTAGGTGAAAAATATAAATGTTTTCAAAAGAACCTATAATGGAATATAATAGGTATGAAAATAACTCACAAGTCAAACAAACAATTTCAATCAACCTAGAAATGAAATATGCATGGAATGACATATGCATGGAATGTGAATTTCTATGTGCATATCATGATGCATGTAATAATAATTCCTTGTCATACCAAGAAAAGGGAAAATATTATAAATCTCATAAATCAGTAAGTAGTGGAAAGTAGTCCATTCACTCAAGGTGGAATTAGAATAAACAATAATATCAAACAACATGAACAATAGTCTCATCCATAGTCACTTGGACATTTCTCTATATGTGAGTTGATTACTCCTTGGAACAACTGTTTACCTAGCAGTGACACATTCCTAGTCTCTTGACTACTAGCCCAAAATAGTAACACAAAGGAAATGGGGGCTTTGATGTCACTTTCTAATATCCTGGCCCAACTAGCCACTAAACCAGTATCCGGACTGGTCATCACATAGACTCAAGTTGACCTCACTTATGCTAGAGGCTTCCAACTAACAATGAGGGTCTAATAGTACTGAGGTAGAGAGACTATACCCTCATGGTCATAGTCTCACAACAATAATTCAAGTGTACATCAATTTAATGACGTGAAAGTAGTAATAATAAAAGGAAAATGGTGGAAGATAAATACTATGACTGAATCAAAGTAAATGGAAAACACTAATATGTATAATAATACATGTATGTCCATAGGATGCTACAAGAAACAATAATAAGGTAAAATAGGAAGTACAACACAATAAAAAGAAAAGATCCTAAAGGATAACTCCATGAGAATCTTGAGTAATAGCTTAGTCATGTGATCAATTGCTCCCAAGTACACAACACAACATAAGAAATAAATCCAAGGACATGCAAACATGAAGATATTATCAGGTACCCTAGTGAAATGGAGGCTTCAGTAGGGTATGAGATAAAATCCTAATAATACAACAACAATGGTGTATATAATCAATATATTTCTTGCACTATAAAAATAACAGTGTTCCAACATAGGTGAATACAAGGCGATAGATAAATAAATAAATAAAACATTCGTCCGGGTTCCTAAATGGATACCTACCCAATTCTACCTACTTCAACATAAGACTGGTGTTTGAACCAAGGGAACCTGTATAAGGAATGTGGAAATGTACATAGAATTGTATATAAAGAAAAATAATTTAGTCTACCATAGGATTGTTCTTTGGCTTTGCGATCACACCCCTAGGATGTCATTCAAGCATTCACATACTGTAATAATAATAATGATAATGACAAGGCACCACAAGTAATATATGAAAAGAATCCTTAAAATATTGTAATGGAATCATGAGACCATCCAAGTTGATCCATAATAGAATCCCAAGGGTAACAATAGGATCCCTCGATATAACCAATACCACAAATTCTATCCAAGGTGACTCGTAACAGCATCCCTTGTATCACTCTTAGTATGGTAAACTCCGAGTCCATATCAGGTATCTCACATAGGGGACCAAGTATCACCCAAGTCATGGTGTGTCCATATTTCTAGTGAACCTTACACAGTTTCTCCCCTAGGTAAACAGGTACACTCATGACTAAAAATAAATCATCTGGAGAGCTCATCTAAGAAAATACCGAGGATCTCTCCCAACATGTCATGTAGTACCAAGCCAAGCACGTCGAGTCCTTACAAGATGTCCTTAAGTCATGACCCATGTTCTCTCCTAAAACACAAGAATTAATTGAATAAAAACCAAGATTATACACCAAAAAAGGAATAAAATATATAACTAGATAATAATGCTATCAATTTCCTCTTTAATTCAACCCAAATAACCATGGTATATGGCATATGAGAATACAAAAAAGGTATATGATGTAAGAAGGGTACCGAGAACAAAACATAAACATAAATACTAGGCTACAAGGCATGAACACATGGAAATAAGAACAACACATGAAGAAAAAAACATTAATCATAAGGAATATATCATGACAAATGTATTTTGGAAGATATAGCATATGGAATTCTACAAAAAACTAGCATAAAAACATGAGGCGCATGATAAATGCATAAGAATAAAGCATAAGAATGAGGCATATGACATAAGGCACATGGAATAAGGTATATCACAGATAGTATATGGTGTAATAATAAAGTATAAAGTTGGGAACATAACCAATGGTTCCTAACTCATGGACTGCACTACAGCTTAATTCAATTTGTTAAGGCATTTATTACTTGTGCAACACACCTCAAAGGTTTTTATGAAAAACAGGTCTAGGAAAATAAGGATTCTAAGGAGGTGAACCCATGGGGTGGCTCACACCAAGGATAAGAACCATCTGTGTTGATTCACTACTAACTATGGTTCCATTAGACATAGTAGAACCGTTTAATCATATTAATTCACATTTAAGAGGAGTCGTCAAAAGGGTCTGGTACGTGGCATGACGACGTACCATATAAAATAAAAAACACTTAGAGAAGAATCTAGAACACTTAACTTATGTTGATGATTATTTACTCTGTTGATAACATGTTTATATTTTATCTTGTTCAACATAAATCGAAGAAAAAGGTGAACTCCTTAAAAATATGGTGAATAAGGTCATGATAGAATAGCATAAAAAATTAAGGAAGAAACGAAGAATATAAGGATGAGGAGTCCAAACATAATCTCAATCATTTTAATTCTTCTAACACAAAAGGATTTGGGGCCTGTATGAAGGAGATATCAAGAACCCTACGTTGGACAACAGGGGGGCTTCATGTGTGAGGGATAAGGTGACACCCTCTAAAGAAAAAAAGGAGTAAGAGAGGGGTTTGTGGATTAATATCATTAAGAGTGAAATTTTAAATTTAGCTAATATATAAGGTTTCATGGTTTGGCTACACGACTGGCCAAACCGTGTGTCAACCATGCACTAAGACACTTCCCAAGAACCCCCTCGCATGGGCTAGCCGCATGGTGTGTCTAACCGTGTGCAGCCTGTGAAAGTGACCATTATTAAAAACCTACAACATTCCGCACAATTGTGAATCCCCTCCCACACAGTTTGACTAAATCATATAGATCCTCCTACTCCACTGGAATATGCAACATGATTTCATCTAAGGGTCTCATAGTTTCATACAAACCACACACCCTTTCTTCTTCTTCCTTTAAGCAGGATTTCAGGCCCTAGTGCTCTTAATGCCTGATGAAACACCCAAGGGAACACTTAGGCCTTAAACCAAGTATAAAAAAACATGTAAAATTGTTCTAACTCACATAATTCCATTTCAAAACTCAGTTTACTAAACATACCATCCACCCAATGAAAAATATTAAATTCCATTGGAATTTTATTCGATCCAAAAAACATGGGATGCTAAAATTAAGGTCATTGATCATAGTAAATTGAATGATCAATTGTATGTTTAGGGCCTAAAAACCATAAATATATTATGTGTGAAAAGGTCGTTGATAAAATTATAAATTATGGTAATAGTAAAACATTTTATTTCAAGTTCATGTTTCTAAAGTTCAGGAATTCTTGTACTATCTTTGAATATAAGGAAATATACACACTTGATATGTTTCTATTTTATAGGAAAAATTTCATCCTTTGGTTGTTTCTTTGATCTCTTATTCCATGAAATGAATATCCATAAATGATTTTTTATGCCTGAAACACTAAAATTCACTTTTAATGGATAATAAGATCCAAAGGGAGTGAGAAGTATTTCTGTCTATCTCTAACTATTTTCCAAAACAAATATGGTTAATACATTAACCTATAAACCAAAAATTAATACTATTGTTTCATCATCATTGTTCCTTTTTAAAATCATTTAGCTAAAAGCAACGAGACGTTAACCAGGACATCATATATGCCAGTGGTAGGATCAAAACCCATATCATCATTCGTTCATGGGTTCAAGCCCCACCGCCTTTCAGGATGCAATAGGTTGTCACCTTTCATGTAGGTTATCATTTTTGTAAACAATATTAATATAATTCCAATAAATTTCCAAAAAAATATGATGGATATCCTTGAAATAAAGTTAATCATTAAATAAAATTTTTACTATGGTTTTCAATACTACTTATTTTTCTTCAGTAAAGTCTAATAATCTTATTTGACTATTATGATCATATTAACCCTAAAGGTTATCAATGCATTTAAAATTATGTCTATAAATTGTAAATGAATTATTTCTCAAATAAATTTTCCACTAAAGCATTTACTAAGATAATGGGTTTTATTTCCATAAATGTATTCCAAACTATCCATAATATTGGTAGAATCCCATCACATAAAACCAAATAAAGTTATTTAAGTGATTGATCTTATTTTCAATATTAGACTCATAAACCATGATAATATCTATAACTATTATATTAATGAAGACACATGTGAATCCAAAATTTAACAAAATCTATAGATGCTTCATGATTCGTATAACCAAAATACTATTGGTAAAAAACTTTAATAATTTATTTCTTGAAACAAAATACATTAATACTTCATTTGTTTTTCTTAAAACAAGTCCTTCCTTGGTCTAGGTTTTATCCTAGTCCGTTAATCTTCATTATCTATTCAAAACATTTATAATGGTTTGTAATGAAAATGAGAATAATGCTAAGAATATCCCATTAGTGTGTCAAACCAAGTGTGCAGTAAGGCTTGTTGTCGTGTTCTAGGTTATACTTGAGTCAAGCCTATCATTCCATTTTCATATCTATTACCCCTAGGTATATATTTTTTAGAACCATGTCAACTTTCAATATGAATACATGGATATATTTCTAAAAATACCCAAATAATCACTACCTTGCCAAAATTTTAGGATTTTATTCAATACTTATCCTCAAATTCAATCATAGGGTTACTTCCACTAATATATGTTTTCCTAAATATAGTTTCAAAGGTTTCTACCAAACTTTCTCTAAAACCAACTATAGAGACCCCATACCCAGTAGCCTAGAGCTAATTCCTTAAATTATTACTTTAAAATAGATTCAAGATTTAGATTCCAAAGGAAAGATCCGTTTAGTAGTCTTGGTAAACTAGATAAATACACGAGTCTTGCATTATAAATGAATAAATAAATTACAACATTTTTTTATTTTGAGAAAAAAATTATTCTATCTAGCATATCCTTTCATATCAGTCACAGTAAACTTCCTGGAATCCTCGGGAAAGAAAACAAAACAAGGTTGAGCTCAAATACTCAATAAGGGTTAAGTAAAGTGGAATCAATAGTAAATCATTGAGAATAATAAATATGGAAAGGTAAATAACTATAAACCCATGCCATTTAAAAAAATTTACTATCATGATAATATAAGGTAGAATCAATACAGTAAGGTAAATAAGTGAAAACACGTTTCATTTAATCCATAAAATGAAAATGAAATAAATCCATTGATTTTGTCATAGTGAAAATCGCATGGATAAAAATAACTAAATTATGAATACATGAAATGATTAAACAATGGATTTCATGTCTAAGGAACTTGAATACCTACACCTTCAATACCCTTCACAAGGTGGATTAAAACTATAGGTAATAACCTATTTAATTTGGCCAACTGATTTGTCTCCTGAAATCTTTTGATGCATTGAGGAGTTATATAAAGTATGGGCCCCACCCATCACTACTAGTCCAAATAATTCCTCATATATAGAATAATTTATTTAACTAATTAACAACGTGACTTATCAAAAATCTGTATTGAGTAATGAATAGGGATTTATCAATATTTCCCCATATAATCAAAAAACTATCAAAGTAAAATCATATGAAAAAAATATTATATTGTTTAGGAAATAATCATATCCATGATAAATAATGTGAATGTTTAGGGTAAATTTAATGTTCAATGGTCACTAGAATGTGAATAACTCAAATAGGACATTATTGACTATAAAAATGATTCAAGGAATTAATTGCCTATATTATCTATGGTCAAAATAATCATAATCCATCTAGAAAAATGATAGAGTGCTTTTCATGAGGATGGTCCAAGATATATTGATAAGACCCAAGATATAGCACATTGGATAAACTTTGGGTCACTCTCAATGAAGAAGTGTCAAGACACTAGGTTTTAGACAAGTATAGGTCACAAATTTAACCTTATATTTTAGCTTTTACCCTTAGTTAACTAATTTAACTCTTACCATGTCTTCTTGTATATTCATACTATATGGTTAATATAGTTACTATAAAATTAAAATCAAATCTCAAGTGGTTCATTAATGACATTTTCAAAATTATATAAGTAATTTGGATGAATCTTAGAGTTTTAGGACTACTATAACATTTTATAAAATAGTATTTTTTAAGAACCCATTTATGTCAATTTTTATACTATTCATATCATGACATTTTAAAAATCCGTAACAACTTGATTCATTTTAAAAAACATAATTAATTCCAAGATAATAAGTCATTATCATATATAAAATTATTCTATGTCATAAAAAGTTTAAAAATAAGTTTAATTTAATTTTTATAATCTCATTTATTTAAATCATTCATTAATAAGGTAATCATTACATCATCATTGTGTCATAAATATATTTATTTATTTGATGTATAAAAATTATAATTAAAATACCATGATGTAGGAAGTATTTTCATATTTCTAATGACTACTTATAGTTGAATATATCACTTATATAACATAATATAAAAATAATTTTAGTAAAAGATACATGTTTAGGGTATATTTTCCTTAACTTTAAATTAAAAGTAATTAAATGTCATTTTCACTTACAAGTGGCTCTGTGTGGTCCTAAAATTGATCCATGGATGCCCGTGGTCAGACATAACTCCTCCAATAGGGTTAGTAAATGTGTTATAGTATCTTAATATTATTATAATATTATTTTCTTACCCTTATTTACCAGATTTACCCTTTTAACCATGGAAAATAAAATATTAACTGAAGTTACTATTCATAATGTCTAAAAATAAAAAAATACCTATTTATACAATTTGGACCTCCTGATTCCAAATATCAAATCCATTTTTCAAAATTCAAAACACCAAAGTTTTTTTAATTAATTTAAAATTAATTCCTGTTGTCAAAACCAAAAAGTGGGTTTTTAAGAAGTAATAACTATCAAAAGATTAATATGTGTATATGTCGAAATTAAATGTGAAATTAATTAAAAAGACCATAATTGTATTAAATGATAAAAATATAATCCAATTATACTTTAAAACCAATAAAAAGGACAATATAACTATATAAGTAAATTAGATGAAAATGCAGTTTTTAATTAAAATGCAATATTCTCCACTATTCACAAAAAAATGAACTTTATCCGGGTACCAAAATTTCATCCAAAGTAAATTTTTATTCCTCTCTTATAAATAAGTATTATATTTTCTTAAATAGAATATTTTTAAAGTGACAAAAACTTGATTTTAAAAGGGTTATCTATCAAAAGGTGGTAAAATTACCTTTGAAAAAAATTAGTGGTTTTCATGCTTTAAATCGGATTAATTATTATTTTAAGCCTCTAAAATTTATTTGGTAAATGTAAAAACATTTTAAAAACATTTTTAATAATAATATAGTTAGTTATGTTCATTCCCAATAATACAACATCTATGTGTTAACTACCATTTAAAATAATAATAATATTATATTATTTTTTGGTGTAACTCCAAGTTGTGTGCAACGTAAGATTTCAAAGAAACCCACTGTTTCATGTTGATTACATTATCGAAAAACGTTTCATATTTTACATAAAATTAATATCATATTCATAAATATTAATTATTATGAAAATGTATTATTATATAAATACCCGGGTCTTTACATCCTTTTCCCCTTCTGGAAATTGTATCCTCGCAATTTTAAAATTGGTCTCAGAAACTTCATTCAAGGCCCCACATCAGAAAAGCAGTCAATAAAACTATCAATTTAAAAGAAAGAAATATAAGTACAAAGGTCACCTGAGATAACCCATACTTGGATTCCAAGTAGGAAAACATGGATATTGAAGAGAAAGTAACCATCAGGTTTTGTTGGAGAGTGGTAGTAAACATGACAAGGAGAATGTTAACCGTAAGAAAATCACAAACTTTTGATAGGTTAAACGGCATTTGATTACCTAGTAGGAAAAGTAAACACACAATGTTTTTTTTTAATTTCATTTTCATAAATTTGGAGAATTTATTTATGAGAATTATTAAGAACATAATGAAACATAATTACTTTTCAAGTAGAGTTTCATCCAATAATAAATTTTTATCACAAACTTATATTTTCTCCAAATGATGAGTATTCAATATGACTTGGTCACACCAGAAGAACTAGAATCAACTTCCTGATAATAAAATAATCTAAAAATGTTTAACTATATATTTCCCTTGTCTTTAGACACTAACCAATACCAAAATGGTTAGTACGAGATAAGATAATCCCCCAAACGGAAAATCCTTTATAAAAAGAAATACTAAACTTAATCTCCAAAATTGATCAAATAAAAAAAATGTTTAACAAAGACCATTAAATACTCAATTGTCTTTAATATTCTTCAAAATAACCCATCTAAGTTTGAAACCGAAAATTTAGAAGGATTTGATCATGTAGTCTTCCACGATAAATCTTAACATTTAACTCCAAATAACATCGACTATTCTTAAAATCTCATACCAAAAAATAATTAACCAAATCACATATTCTCTATGATAGGTTAATCATTTCCATAAACAACAAAAATATCCAAATTTCCACAATAAAACATAGATTCTTCCAAAATAATATTTAACCATTAGTATTCAAATTAAATCTCATAGTATTCTATTTTCCATAGGCATATAGTGTTACAAAAGGAGATAACATCCCCTAAAATAACATTTATCACTTAATCACCAAATTGTTTTCCTATACTAAGGATATACATTTGATAAAACCTAAGTTCCAAATTCAACTTATTCTTGATTCATAAAATTGTTTAACTTAAAATAATAAGTCATAATAACCAGGGAATTCATGTAGGCCAGTGGTAGGCGATGCACCCCTCTTTCCCTTCTATTGTGCGTTTGATTCTCGTGGCCTTTCCAGATGCGATGGGTTTTCACCCATATTATGGGTTTTCCTTTTTCTAAAACCATATCATTCTTATAACATTCTCAAAAATAAGATAATTTCTCAAAAAATTAACAGAACCTTCTTTATCCTCAAAGGTTATCTAATACCTTTCATTATGCATCCCAAAATGTAATAACCATTAATCATCTCAAAAAAAGATCTTATGAACCCCTAAGGTTATCCATTATGTCCACAAAGAAAAGGTATTTCTTACTTGAATAAAATTTTTACAAATCATACATCAGGGTTACACACATTAGAAAAAGTCTTCCCAATGTAATCCCACCATCAAAAGAAAATTAATACTTTTAAACATTTCATCATCCTACAACCAACCATAACTCTTTAATCCCTTATATGTAGACTTCTTACTCCTTCATCACTCTGCATAAACCATTAAAGATATATTTCCACAATATTTTTTAGTACATCATTATTGAAGATCAAATATCCTCATCTTATATAAATATCAATCCAAATATGCTTCATTTTTTATTGATAAGAAAATATATCATACCTTGAATCCAGATATCATGATCTTTTGGATGACCCCTTTCCCTTTCGACATGTTGTCATACTTTCAAAAAGTAAACATTTTATTTACTTCCTTAATTTCACCATTCAATAGAATTAAAAAAGTTGAGATCTTGAAATCATATAAAAAAGATACCATGACCCATAAAATTGTTTTAGAAATGAGTAGGTGTTTTATAGCTCAAAAAATTTATTACGGGTGATTTAAATACTCAAGAATATGTCAAAATCATTTGAACATGCATTTTTCCATTATAGTGATGATCATATCAATGGGGAGGGATATGAGGGTTTTGCAAGGTATCTTTGCTTCAATCTTGAAAAATAATCCTTAATCTACCAAAAGGAATCAACAAGTAAACATGAAACTAAATATTATAATTTAAATAAATGAATCCTTTATAGGTTAACGATAACATAAAAACTTTTATATTACTTAAATCCATCAACCTCCTTACATCTCCATTGTCAAAGTTTTAATCCAAACAACCTATTTTACCATAACACTCTAAATTTTTCCAAATTATAATAACCCTCTTGGTCATATGGGATCCTTTACCTACACAAAAATGACACCCTATTCTCTAAAGTTATCTAAACTGACCTGTCACACAAACTATAAGGCCATAGTCTTAAAACATTACATAATCTTGAGATAAAACATGAATTCACATTGAGGATCTTTTCAGGTTTAGATTTTTAGAGAATTTGGCCATAACTATTACATTACATCTAAAATATTACAATGTAGACACGTATACTCTAACCAATTTTCTTCCCAACAATAAATATCCTTAAATAAAATAAGAATTATTTTCTTGATATAAATCTTCTTGAATTATTATATTCGCTTAACCTTCCTTATAACTTTTGAAAAAAAACTTAAAAGTTTGGTATGTGCATAAAAATATTAGTAATGGCTCTAAATTAAGGAAAGAAAACACTGGTTTATCAATTCAATCAAATCAATGAAATCTAGCTTTTCATTCATATAATACAAGCTCTTTAGCATACCGTATGAAATGATAAGATTTATGTATAACACGCAGAAATAATAAATCATAAAGTTAACTTGTGGTATCTATAACACACTTACATTGTATAATTCACGACATTATAGGTAGTTAAATTTGGATTACCCATCACAGTATATTCCCTAAATCCCTTAGGAGAAACATTAATGTTTACCTCTATCACATTACCCAATGCATTGAAGAGCTATCACAAACTCACCCACCCTAGGATTATTATGGAACCACCCGTAATTGGTTTACCAAGTAACCACCCGTCAAATGTCCAAGTCCCATTACACAATCTTAACACATAAAATATTAAAATTATCAACAATTCACTCATCAATCCCAAGAAATAAATTCAGGATATTGAAATATTCAATCCATTTACAAGACCATTTAAAACATTTAATAAAGATATTTTTTGAATCAAAGTGTCTCATACCAATTTGAAAAATTTAAACAAATTAATATTTTAAAACATTAGTGTCCATATAAATAAATCGTAAAACCCATTTCGAAAACATGGGTATTAATGAGAAATATTTTTAAAAATAAATCTTTAAAACATTTAAAAAAAAATTAGTTAAAGAGACACCTACCACTAGAGAAAATACATGAATAAAAATAATTATAGAATAACTTTAAACAAAAATTATAATATCATGAGAATAAGGAGATTCATGATATAATTTTTCAAAGGGAGGTATATACACCATATAAAGGGAATTGGTGTATAACAAAAAATAAGTCTCAATAGAATGTAAATTGAGACAAAAATCCCTTACAAAGATCGAATAAATGACGTAAGAATTTATCAATGGAGTGATTATGTGTTGAAAAAGTATATCCACAAAAAAGTAAGTGGAAATTAAAACTAAATAAATAAATAATGATTCAAAATATAATCTTGGAATAATATAATCAAAAAATTATGCGTAAAACCCAATGAGTGGAAATTGAGTTTTGAAATTCATTTCGAAAATTGGGCATCCTAACGGCATCACTTAAAAATTCAGAAAATGAGTTGATGAGGGGAAAAATGGTTTCTCATAACTTGGACATACAATTTATAGTAGTAATAATATATAATAACATATACCAAAATAAGAAAATTTAAATTAAAATACATGACATAAAATAAGACTTTGACTAAAAGAGAAGGGTGAAAGGTTCCCTTACCTTATGTCTAACTTGTCTTGTTCATTCTTTAACTCCATGAATAATAAACATAAGTTAACTTATTATTGCTTAAAAAACTTTTTCAAGTTTATTATACCTTTTAAATTACTTATTAACTTACTATAACAATCATATAATTATTCAAGTTCATATCGATCGATTTGTCGATGTTTGATACTTGAGTCAAAAATGAACTTGTTATAATTACAAATTGTCCATGTGGTCAAAAGTTAATTATCTGTAGAACTTTATTAATGATTTAAATATATTATAAATCCATTATATATTTATTTAGATCCACTATATATGTATTTATAATAGTCCATAACATTTGGATATAAGAAATGAAATGCATCGTTCATGGAGACGGTAAGTCGTATGTACACATGAATGCAGCTTTCATTTCTTTTACATATAAAAATTAAATGATAAATAGGGATGTTATAATTAAATTATAAAATATATGTTATATATGTTACATAATTTCATTAATTCCATCCTTTATACGTTCCATGTATAGCATGAATGAGTTATATCACTTTGATGGGGTGGTAGTCCACACTTCCTCAAAAGAAATTATCGTACTTATGCGTTATGGAAAGCATAAAGGTATGATGTAAATGAAAAGTACTGAATAATAAAGGAAATATAAATATAATATATATCATATATAAATAATGTTTCATCATAATGACCACCATGAGAGGCAGTAGGAGATAATTGAATAATCATTGTTTCGCAAGGCATTAGTTTTCCATCCACAGAAACAGTATGTTCTAAATCCATTAGATGGAGGTGTGTGTGAGTGTTGTTATAATAATTGGAACAAAAACATCATAGTATATTTATGATACTTTTTTTGTTATTAAATAATTGAATAAATATTGTTTAGGGGGTTGGAGAAGGGAAAATAAATGAAAGAAGCTTGAAAAAAGACACTACCTTAAATCTGGTAACTCTTTTTGATTTAAGCTAAAAAGAATTTCTGAATTGCATTATTCCAAAGTTAATGCCTCTAAGAGGAAGAGAGGTATGTTTTAAGATTATTTTGGAATAGTTTGGATGATCAAATTGTGCTTGAAAAGTGTGAGTAAGGGTTATATGTGATGCCCTTTTATAAGATGGAGGAGGGACACTTTAGGAAAGTTTGAAAGTATTATTTTGTTATAAAATGATTTTCAAATTTAAAAGGTCCCAAAGTCATTTATTTAAAATTTAATATTTTTTTTGGTAAAAAAACACTCAACCAATAGGTTTTATATAGGTATTGGTTTCAAATTTAACCTTATCTATTAGCTTTAACCCTTAGTTAACTAATTTAACTCTTACCAAGTCTTCCTATATATTCATACTATATGGTTAATATAGTTACTATAAAATACGAATAGAATATCAAGTGGTTAATTAATTAAAATTTAAACATTACATAATTAATTTTATGAATATTATATTTTTAGTACTGTTATATGATTTAATAAAATATTATTTTTTAACTCATTTTTTCCACTTTTTATACTATTCATATCATGAATTTTTACAAATCCATAAAAACTTGATTCATTAGAAAAAAATTCATTAATTAAAAGATAAAAATTTATACACATACCTAAAATTTGAGGATGGCATAAAAATTTTCAAAATAAGTTTATTTTAGTTTTTATAATCTCTTTTATTCAAATCATTTATTAACAAGGTAATCATTACATCCTCATTATGTCATAAATATATTTATTTATTTAAAGTCTAAAAACTATAAATAAAATACCATGATTTAGAAAATATTTTTATTTTTCTGATGACTATTTATATTCAAATGGATCAATTATATAACCCCATATAAAATGTTTTTCGTAAAAGATAAATGTTTAGGGTATATTTTCCTTAAGTTTAAATTAAAAGTAATTAAATGACATTTTCACACACAAGTGACTTCATGGGGTCCTAAAATTGACCCAAGGATGTCCATGGTTGGAAATATCTCATAAAATATGGTTATTAAATGTGTTAGTGTAGATTAATATTATTGTAATATTATCTTTTACCCTTATTTACTAGATTTACCCTTTTAACCATGGTAAATTAAAATATTTTCTGAAGTTACTATTCATAATGTATAAAAATAAAAGGTACATATTTACACAATTTGGACCTACTAATGCCAAATATGTAATCAAAATTTCCAAATTTAGATCACATAAGTTGCAGTGATTAATTTAAAATTAATTTCCGTTGTCAAAGCCAAAAGGCGGGTTTTTAAGAAGTAATAACAATCAAAAGTTTGAAATGTGTATATGTCCAATTAAAACATGAAATTAATTCCAAATATCATAATTTTATAAAATGATAAAAATATAATCCAATTATACTTTGAAAATAATAAAAAGAAAAATTTAAATATATAAGTAAATTAGATGGAAATGCAGTTTTTAATTAAAATGAAGTATTCTTCATTATTCATTAAAAAATGAACTTTATCCAAAAAATACCAAAATTTAATCCAAAGTAAATTTTGAGGCCCCAATTCTCAAGAAGGATTTTATTTTGTTAAATAGAATATGTAAAAGTGCCAAAAACTAGTTTTAAAAAGTGTTCTCCATCAAAAGGCAGTAAAACAACCTTGTAAAAAATTAGAGTTTTTCATGACTAAAATCAGATTCATTATTATTTTAAGCCTCTAAAATTTATTGAATAAATGTAAAAACATTTTAAAAACACATTTAAATATAATTAGTTATTTATGATCATTCCTGGCAATACAATAGCTATGCGTTAACTACCATTTAAAATAATTATATTATTATATTATTTTTTGGCATAACTCAAAGTTGTGTGCAATGTAAGATTTCAATGAAACTCGATGTTTCATTTTGAGTACGTTATCGGCAAAAGTGTAATATTTTACATAATATTAATATCATATTTATAAATATTAATATATATATATATGAAAATGTATTATTCTATAAACACTAGGGTCATTACATCCTTCCCCCTTTAGGAAATTGCATCCTCACAATTTTCAAATTGGGCTTGGAAACTTCATTGAAAGCCCCAAATCAGAAAAAGAGTCAATAAAGCTATCACTTTAAAAGAATGAAAAATAAGTAAAAATGTCACCTGAGATAACCAATACTAGTATTCCATGTAGGAAAACATGGATATGAAAGAGAAAATATCAATCAAGTTCTGATGGAGAGTGGTAGAAAACATGGTCAGGTGAAAGTTAACCACTAGAAAATCACAAACATGTGATAGGTTAAATGGTCTTTAATTCGGTCGTAGGAAAAGTAAACAGGCAGTTTTTTTTGTTTAAATTTACTTTTCATAAATTTGGAGAATATATTTATGATATTTATTATGAACATAAGGAAATTTACTTACTTTTCAAGTAGAGTTTCATCTTTTAATAAATTTCTATCACAAGATCATCTTTTCTCCCAACGATGAGTATTCAAGATGACTTGGTCACACCTGAAGCACTATAATCAACTTCCTAAGAATCACATAATCTACAAAAGATGAAATATATATTTTCCCTACCTTTAGAAATTAACTAATAACAAAATGGTTAGTACAAGATCAGATAATCCTTAAAAAGGAAAATCCATTCTAAAAAGAAATACTACTCTTAATCTCGAAAATTGAAAAAATAATACACAAAGTTCAACGAAGAGAATTCAATATGAATTTGTCTGTAAAATTATTCAAAATAATCCAACTAATATTGATACCCAAAATTCAGAAGGATTTGATCACATAGTCTTCCATAATAATTCATAACATTTATCTCCAAATAACATTGACTACTCTTAAAGTATCATAATGAAAAGTAATTAACCTAATCACATATTCTCTATGATAGGTTAATCATTTCCATAAATAACCCAAATATCCATATGTCCATTATAAAACATTTATTCTTCCAAAATAATATTTTAACCATTACTCAAGAAATTAAATCCAATAGTATTCTATTTTCCTTAGGTATATAGTGTTCTCAAAAGAGAGAACGACCTCCAAAATAACATTTATCACTTAATCTCCAAATCATTTTCTTATACTAAATATGTCCATTTGATAAAACATAACTTCCAAAATCAAATTATTCTGGATTCATAAAATCATTTAACTAAAACGAATAAGTCATACTAACCAGGGAATTCACGTGGGCCAGTGGTAGGTGATGTACCCTTGTCTTCCTTTGGTTATGGGTTCGATTCATACGGCCTTTTCGAATTATATGGATTTTCACCCATCCTATGGGTTGTCCTTTTTCTAAAACCATATCATTCTTATAAAATTCTTAAAAATAAGATAATTTCCTCAAAATTTTCCATAAGATGCTTTATCCTGAAAGGTTATCTCTTACCTTTCATTTTGCATCTGAAAATGTAATAACCATTAATCACCTGAAAGAAAAATATCATATGAACCCCTAAGGTTATCCATTATGTCCACACAATAAAAGGAAATTCTTCCTTGAATAAAATTTTCACATATCAAACATCAATGTTACACATATTATAAAAAGTCATCCCAAAGTAATCCTATAATCAAAAGAGAATTAATACTTTTAAAAATTTCATCATCTTACAACCTATCATAACTCTTGAATCCCTTATATGTAGACTTCTTACTCATTCAACGCTCTGCATAATCCATTAACTATGCATTTCCACCTTATTTCTTAATACATCATTCTTTCAGATCAAATATCCTAATCGTTTATAAATATCAATCCAAAGATGCTTTATTCTTAATTTATATGAAAATAAATCATAACTTGAATCTAGATATCATGATCTTTAGTACTTCCCTTTTCTATTTCGGCATGTTTTCATACTTTAGAAAAGAAAGTTTTTTCTCCACTTTTGTAATTTCACTTTTCGATATAATTGGAAAAGTTTAGATCTTGAATCCATATGATAAAGAAACCATGACCCATAAAATTGCATTATAAATGAGTACGTGTTAGATAACTTAAGAAATTTATTATAGGTGACTTGAATAATCAAGAAGTTGTCAAAATCATTTGAATAGTCTTTTTCCATAATAATGACGATCAAATAATCAGGGAGGTATTAAAAGGTTGTTCAAGATCTTTTTCCTTCAATCTTGACAAATGATCCTTAATCTGCTAAAAATAATCAACACTTAAACATGAAACGGAATATTATAATTCAAAAAATGAATTCTGTATAGGTTAAAGATAACATAAAAACTTTTATATTACTCTTATCCATCAAACTCTTTATATATCCATTGTTCAGGTTTTTATATAATCGAACTATTTTACCATAACCCACTAAAAGTTTTAACATGATAATAACCCTCTTAGTTATATAAGATCCTAAACCTACACCCAGATAACGCCCTATCCTTTAACGTTATCTAAACCGACCTCTGATACCATCTATAAGGCCCCAGAATTAAAAAAGTACTTAATCTTGAGTTAAAACAAGAATTCAAATTGGTGATTTTTTCAGGTTTAGATTTTTAGAGAATGAGGCCATAACTATTACATTACGTCCCAAATATTACAAAGTATACACTTCTAATCTAACCAATTTTTTTCATAATAATAAAACTCCTTAAATAAAACAACATTTTTTTCTTGATATAAATCTTCTTGAATTCTTCTTTTCTCTTACCCTTCGTTATAACCTATGAAAAAACATTTAAAAAGCTTGGGAAGAGCATAAAAATATCAGTAAGGGTTATAAAATAAGGAATGAAAAAATTAGTCCATCAATTAATAAAAATAAATGAAATAATTCAATTCACTCATATAATATAATCTCTATAGCATACCTCATGAAATCATAAGATTTATAAATGACACACAAAAATCATAAATCATAAAGGTAACTTGTGGAATCTATAACATACTTACATTTTATCTTTCACAGCTATATAGGGAGTTACATTTGGAATACCTGTCATAATATATTCCCTTAATCTCTTAGGATAAACATTAACGTTTACCTCTGTCACGTTACCCAATGCATTGGAGAGCTATCACGGGCTCACACGCCCTAGGGTTGTTATTGAACCACCAGTATTTTGTTTATCACATAACCACTCATCAAATGTCCAAGAACCATTACATAATAATAACACATATAATATTGAAATTATCAACATTTTACTTATCAATCACAAGAAATAAATTCCTGATGTGGAAATATTTAATCCATTTCCAAAACTATATACAACATTTTATAAAGATATTTTGGAATCAATGTGTCTCGTACCACTTTGAAAAATTTAAAGGAATTAACATTTTAAAACATTAATGTCCATGTAAATAAATCCTAAAAACCAATTTGAAAACATGTACATTAATGATAAATATTTTAAAGAATAAATCTTTAAAACATTTAAAACAACGTTTTAGTTAAAGAGTCACATACAACTTGAGAAAATACTTGAATAAGAATAATTACAAAATAAAATTAAACAAAGCTTATAAAATCATGAAGATAAGGAGATTCATGATATAATATTTCAAAGGATAGTATATACACCATATAATGTGAATTAGGGTATAACAACAAATAATCCTCAATGGAATGTAAATTGAGACAAAAAAATCCCCTACAAAGATCGTATAAATGACGTAAGAATTTATCAATGGAGTGATTATGTGTTGAAAAATTATATAAACACAAAGGGAAGTTGAAATTAAAACATAAATAAATAAATAGTAATTCCAAACATAATCTTGGATTAATATAATCCACAAATTATGCGTAAAACCCAATGAGTGGAAATTGAGTTTAGAAATTCCATTACGAAAATTTGGCAGCCTAACGGTGTCACTTAAAAATTCAAAAAATGAGTTGATGAGGGATAACAGGGTCTCTCATCACTTGGACATAAAATTTACAACAATAAAGATATATAATACCATATCCCAAAATAAAAAAATGGAAATTAAAGATATAACATAAAAGAAGTCTTTGACTAAAATAGGAGGGTGAAAGGTTCCCTTACCTTGTGTCTGACTTGTCTTGTTCATTCTTTACCTCCATGAATAATAAACATAAGTTAATTTTAAATTTATTAAGAACCAATTTAAATTTTATTATACCTTCTATATCACTTATTAACTTGTATAAAAATCATATAATTATTCATGTTCACATCGATCATTTTGTTCACGTTCGGTACTTGAGTAAAAAATAAAATTGTTATAATTACAAATTGTCTATGTGGTCAAAAGTACATTATCTCCAAAATTTTATTAATGATTTAAATATAATATATATATATATTATATTTATTTAGATCCAGTATTTATTTATTTAGAATATTCCCTGACATTTGGATATAAGAAATGAAATGCACCGTTCAAAGAGACGATATGTCGTACGTATGCGTGAACGCTCCTTTCATTTCTTTATCTTATAAAAATTAAATGATACACAGGTCTATAATAATTCCAGTATAATATATATGTTATATATTTTACATAATTTCATTAATTACATCATTTATACATTCCATTTATAGCATTAATGAGTCATATCACTTTGAGGCGCGGCAATCCGCACTTCCTCAAATGAAATTATCATATTTAAGAATTTTGGATATCATTAATGTATGATATAAATGGAAATTATAGAAGAATATAGAAAATATAAAAATAATATATATCATATATAAATAAAATTCCTTAATAATTTTCCCTAAGAGAGGAGGTAGGAAATAATTGAACAATCATCATTTCGTGAGGCAGTAGTTCCCCATCCACAGAAAAAGTATGTTCTAAATCCATTAGATGGTGGTGTGTGTGAGTGTAGGTAGAATCCTTAGAATAAAAATATCCTAGTATATTGAATACTCTATTTTTGTTATAAAACAATTGAGTAAATAGAGTTTACGGGGTTGGATAAGGGAGAATAAATGAAAGAAACTTTAGAGAAGACACTACCTCAAATCGGGTAACTCCTTTTGATTTATAGAAAGGGACTTATTGAATTTACTTCTGCCAAAATTAGGTATTATAGATGGAATATAGTGATGTTGGGAGATTATTTGAATAGATTTTGGATGAGCCAATGGGACTTGAGAGGTGTGAGTAAGGGTTAGAGGTGATTTCATTTTATAAGAGGGAGGAGGGGCACTTTTAGAAAGTTTAAAAGTGTTATTTTATTATAACATTATTTTCAGTTTTAAAAAGTCCTAAAGTCATCTATTTCATAGATAATATGATTTTGGGTCTAAAACCTCTCAACCAATAGGTTTTAGACAATTCTAGGGCACAAATTTAACCTTATCTTTTAGCTTTAACCCTTTGTTAACTAATTTAACTCTTACCATGTCTTCTTGTATATTCATACTATATGGATAATACAGTTACTATAAAATGAAAATAGAATCTTCAGTGGTTTTTTAATGAAATTTTCAACATTATTTAAGTCATTTGGACGAATATTAGATTTTTTGGACTGTTATATCATTTAATAAAATAGTATTTTTTTTAAAACTCATTTATGTCAATTTTTATACTATTCATATCATGACTTTTTAAAAATCCATAACTACTTGATTCCTTTGAAAAAACTTCATTAATTTGAAGATAAAAAGTAATAATCATCCCTAATTTTTTTTATGTCATTAAAAGTTTCAAAATAAATTTATTATAATTTTAATAAACTCATTTATTAAAAGCATTCATTAATAAGGTAATCACAACATCAATATTGTGTCATAAATATATTTATTTATTTGATGTCTAAAAATTATAAATAAAATACCATGTTATAGGAAATGTTTTTCTCTTTATAATTTTTTATAATATCATTTATAATATATTTTTTTGTATGTTTTTTATCACTTCATTGATTCAACTCAAATGATAATTAAATAATTCAATATCCCCTTTTTCATTTTAGTTCAAAATTACTCTCACCTAAATAGACTCAGTTTTTTGACAAGGTACTTTATTTATTTTTCCCAGTCATATTTATTGTGAAAATAATTGTACATATCAATTATTGAATTTAAAAATGTATTTTATTTATTCACAAAAATTCACCAAACATCCTTATCTAAGAGAATCACCATGGGATCCCATTTCCAATTTTACTTTAGATTCAAAAGACTTAAATGATTATCATTAGAGTTGACTATCTAAAGTGTTTTATCAAAAAGAGTGTGTCACCAAGGTTTAAGATCAAATTTATATATTTCTCAATTTATAATATCAATTCATTAAAAATATATCCCATCACACTCTATTTCCTAGTTTTCAAATTGGATATCAATAAAATAGGTGTAAAACTCCACTGAATAGTCATATATCCCCAATAACTTCATAATGAGGTGCAGCTCTCAAAAGATAGCCAATTATTTATCCACTATGAATGAAATAATTAAGGGACATATTGAATCCAAATTACCATTATGTTGAGAAATAAATTTATTTTTTTAATAAGATGATTTTTTGATAAAATTTGACCATTTTTTAAAAAACAAATTCGGGGAATTTGATGCATTAATAATGTAAATCATATACAAGCACAAAAACAACCCTCTCTCCCATAATTAAAACTCAAAAAAATTTCAATTGTTGAATCTCATAGTGAGAGATAAAATATAAATTTTTATTCAAATAGATGTGAAATTTAGTACAAATGATGGTTTATTTTAATGGGTAATAGGAAATCTCAACAATTTTTTTTATCAAACTGAAATAAAAGAAAATGAACAAAAAATAGATCCCACTGACCAACAACAAACAACAAAGTGAATTTTTTTTAAATGTTCATGCCTTTATTTTTTAAAATTTTACAAAAAAAATTTCACTGAATTTCAAAAAGTATCACGATGAGCAATGTTGTACAGCATCAACTGACATTTCTAAAATAAAGGAATTTTGATGGTGTTAGCCCAATTTTTACAAGAATTTCAAGTTAATTTTTCAACTCTATAAATTCTAGCAATCTAAGAACCCAATGAAAAAAATAAGTGAAAAAGTTTCCCAAAACATCAGAGGGACTCCCCCACACTTATGTCCTTGCATCATGAAACATGAATGTAATGATTTAAAATTTGAAAAATTTAAAAATTGAACTTCCTTGAGTGTAGAAGTTTTTTTTACTCAGTTACATGGGTTCTCCCTTTAATAAGTGAAAAACATCCCCTGGATACTCTATTGAAGATCCTATATGATATAAATAGATTAACAATAGACTTAGGAATTTAAAGCTCAATGTAAAATGAAACCAAAGTGTGGGTTAGGGAATGTTATCCATTAAATACAATTTACTAATCACTTTGGTATTGAATGAATTCCACATGGAACTAAATTACTAATTATTCTACTACTAAGAAAAACCACACAAATTAAATATTAAGTACAGAGAAACTAAAACAAGAAACTATATGGGATAATATTGAGATAACCCCTCAAGGGGTTTTATATTTTGAATGTTAAAAACGATATAGTTAGTGGATCATCCTTAGTCTGATGAGGGATGTGGGTTCTTGATAAGGAACCATTAGGTGTTATTATTTACAACCTCAAATATTTTCCGTTGGTTGAGTACCACATGAACAACTTCCTTAAATTTTCTCTCCTTAGTAGTGTAACGTTTTTGGGTTGATGGAGTGGGAAACATTATGTAGGGGTACTTCCCCTCTTATGAATCTTGAGGTTGAGGGTGAACAGGTTGTGTGAGTTCAACTCTTGGATGAGACATATCCTCTGGTATATGCCAATTTGTTATTTTCTATTTGATAGTAATAAATGTGTCATCATCCACTCTTGATCCTGTGTAAAGCTCCAAAAAATCATCTTCAATAGTTGGGAATTCATAATGTTCAAACTCAGATACTTGTTTGGTTCTATCAAGGATACCTAAAAAGTAAAAAAATGAATTATACTCAGTAATATCTATATAAGGAAAATCATCATTAGAATTAATTTCAAATATATCAGCATTAAAACTGTTGAGAAATTTATCCATAAAAGTGTAAACTCCCTCAATATGTTCATCTTGTTCTTCTCCAAGAGTAGTCAGGGCTCTTAAGAGTATGTCTATGGAATTATTGAGGTAGTTGTCCTCCTCCAACCACTCTTAAAAACAAAACACCTCTAGTGTGGTGTCTTCTAAGGAAAAAGAGTTAATTTATTATATTGTATGAATCTTTTCAGTCATGTAAAATTGTTAGACAAGTTAGAACACAAAAAATCGTCAAATGAAATGATAGAAAATAAACAACCTCCCATATTATGTCTATCTTCTTCGATGTATTCTTGTTCTATCTCTTTCCAACACTTCAAAACTTACTCAGAATATGGATCTTGTATCTTCAATCTTGAATCTTGGGGTAGTTTAATATTAAGAGTGGGAAACTCTAATTATGCATCATAATCTTTAGTTAAAAGTGATAAAATTATTTAAGTTACTTAACTGAGGATATAAATTTTGTGGTCTCACATCCTCGTTAAATTCTTCAATTATTTGGTCAAAATCATCTTAATAAATGTTTTTGAAAATATTATTATTTTTTAATGCAAGAAACCCAACATAAAACTCAAATGATATGGTTGGTCTCATCATTTTTAAATTTTTTGGTTTTTTTTATTTTTGGTTTTAATTTTTTAATTTAAAACACCACCAAGGAAAATATTTCTTCCCTAGAAATGGAGCCAAAATATTATGGAATTCATACAATGAGTATGTTCAAAGATAAATTTATAAAACCCAAGATACAGCACAATGGATAACCTCATGGTCTCTCTCAAGGAAGTAGTGTCGAGATCCCACATAGTATTTTCAAAAATATTTTTATGTTTTTATACTTTGAAAGCACCTAATTAAAACAAAAAAAATAATGTCGAAAATCATAGAAGGGAGATATGAACCAATGTTAAAGAATAAATACCTATAGAGTAAAAAAACACTCCAAAAAAATAATTTTTTCAAGAATAGTTCCATAAGTAGGTCAATACACTCTCAACTCCCTGTCATATATCTACTAAAGATAAAACCAAAAACTTTCAACTCACTCATTGCATGGTCATTGGATTGATGCACACACCTCTCTCACCCATAACATTGAGTATTTGTGTGCTTAATGACTTATAACATACGATCACTCTCCCAATAATCTAGAAATATCATAATCAGATCACTCTAGTCAATAATTTTATCCTAACCGCAGTGATCTTTATATGATCAAAAATTAGACAATCCTCAATTAACCGCTTGATCGAGAATGTTATGAGATTAAGGGGAAAAGGGTTACGGTAAATCAAGAAGGAAACCAATCCAAGTAATGAATTTTCTATCTCACACCCCAATAATCCTTCATGACCTCCTTAGAGTGATGAAGAGCTAACGATCACAATGAAGATGATATATCTAAGAAGAGTTGAGATTAAATTTCAAAATCTGGCCTCGTAAATTAGATCGTCATTACTGGAGATTCTAGATCATATCCTGAAACAAGGGGGAAGAACCAAAAAACAAAACAATAAAAAACACAATTGAATTCATAAAACATTAGACGAACGATGATATTTATGGAGTAGAAGAAAAAAATGAAAACAAATAAAAAATAGAATAGAAGGAGGAGTGTGATTACCTTATCTAAGTATCTAATACGGTTCCCTTGTCTAAGGTTCTAGAATACAGAGGAGGATCCATCCTCTTATTTTGAAACTAAGAAAAATAATTAAACTAAAAATAAATGAAATCCTAATAGGTAGGAGATTCACATGGTGTTTCTTTACGTGTGTTTCTCCAATCTTTGGTTAACTCCCAATAAGTACATTAATCCTCTTGAGTTGATAAGTGTATCCCCTTGAATTTTCACATGACCAGCTTCAAAGATCATTTACCCATGATCAGATACATTTTCTTCCATAAAAATAGAGAAATGAATAGTGGGAAATAACATGAAATTAATGTTATTTTTTTGGGCTCAGATGTCGTTAGGTGACGTCTGAGAATTTTTTTAATTTTTTTTTATATTTAAATATGTATATGTTAGATAGAGTACTTAATTGTAGTTATATTAAATAAAAGTTCAAAATATATATATTCTAGTATATAAAATTAAATATGTACTTAAATTAAAATTCATGTTAATATAAAATGTATATAAATAATTATATAAACAAATAAATGTATGGTGACATTACTATAATATTTTTTATTATTAAAAATTAAAATTAAAACAAATATTAATAATAAAAGATATATATTTTTGTATTAATAAAATATATGAATTTATAATTATTATTATTATAATTTATCTATATATATAAGTATATTAGGAATATAATATTTTCTTATTTATTATATATAGTATATTATATGTATTATATGTCATTATATGTAATATAAATATAAAATTAAAAGAAAAAAAAGAAGGGGGGTTGGAGAATAGAGAAAAGTGTGGGGGAAGGAGCTCGGGACGGAGGGAAGGGTAGGAGAGGGGTGATTATGTGGTGGTGAGAGGAAGGGAAGGCTTATGAGAGTCATCAAATGTCTCCTGCATGTAGAGGCATTGGGCATAAGGTGATAGTGGATAGTTGGAGAGGTAGTGGGATTCCAAATTTGGTTGGCGGTCGGTTCTCCGAAGGTGGTAGAGGGTTCATTGAGTGGCATATACTGGGGATCTTTAGGAGGGTCTGGTTCAATAGAGGTATCTAAATATCATATTTTAGGCTCGAATTGGTTTTCTTTGGTGGATTTTGAAGCTAGATTCCATGTTTTCAGATCTAGAAACAAAAAAGGATGTTTTTTTGGGTTACTATTCAATCTATTGTGGTGATCTATATCTGGAAAATCTCTATTGTTATTTTAGTAGTGTTTCTTTCAATTAATCCGGTTCTATGATTTTCGGTGGTTTGAGGGTGATTTCCACTTAAAGAAGTAGACCTATGTTGGGTGGAATAAAGGCTCGACTTGCGGTGGTTGTGGTGCAGTGGTGGATGGATGGGATTGGTGGCTGAAAAGCCACAAATGGTTTTGGGAGGCACCATTAGGTCACAAATATGGGTATGGGTGTAGGATGAGCCACCGTTGACCAATGGTGAGTTGGGAGTCACTGTTGGCAATAGCCAATGATTGATGAATCTAGTGGTGGGTGACTCACCTACCATTGGGGGGTTGAATCACCCACTATTGGTAGGTTTCCAATAATGGGTTGGGATCCAATGTTAGTTCCAATAGTAGGTGTGGCTAGCAGCATGTGTTCTAATGGAAACACCTAAAAAACAAAAAAAAGTGAAACAAATTAAAAAAGATTAACAATTAAATTAATTAACCTTTGTAAGTGAAATTCATCTAATTAACTATAAATTAATCAATTCAAAAAATAATAGAAATTCAAATTCAAATTCACAATTTAAGTTGTTAAAATCCAAATTATCTAGGTGAATTTTTTTTTAAAGAATAAAATAATTCAGATTATAATTGGTCAACATAATTTACAATATAAATAAATGAAATTTCTAATATAATTAACTAATAAAATAATTAAAATAATTAATAAAATAAAATAATTATATTAAAATTGAATATTAGTATGTATTAAAAAAACTAAATAAACTAAAAAAATTAAAAATTAATATAATTATTTAATGTTTCAAGAAAAAAAGTGAAATTTATTTATTTATTTTAAAATAAAAAAATGGATTTTTTAAATTGGTGACTAAATCTAGAAGTAATTAAAATAGAATAAAGGAAAAAACTAATTACCAAAATAATAATGTAATCTAAAGAATGACAATAAAAAATTATTATTTAAACAAAAACAAAAGTATATAAAATAAAGGTACAAATAGAATGAATAAATTAATCTTATTATTCAAAGATAACTAAAATAAACACTAAAAACATATTTTTAACACATAAACATGTATTTAACAATTTAATATTCAAATAAAAATAGTCTTAAATTATTAACCAAAATACATTAATATAATAATAAAAAGGGAAAAAAGTGAAAAATGGCATAGAAAAGTGAAAAAATTAGACACATCAAGGAAGAATAATTATAGAATCAATAAGAAATATACCCATTGGGGTACGAATAAGGTTTGTTATCATTGAAGAAATAAACAATATATCTTTAAAAACATTCTTGAGAAAAACATTCTTTTCATTTTGAAAAAAAAAATGAAGATATTATTATTTTAAAATAAATTTTTAAAGAATTTTATTTTAAAATGTTTTCATAAACTTGAATAGTAAGGATCAAAGAAATTATGTTGCGTAATTCCAAATATGTCATAAAAGGTAAAAACATTCTTTTTTCGGTGTAAAATGTTTATAAAAGTGGATTATTCGGAAATTTATAAGATGATTGATTTGAAAAAAAATTTGAAAACATAAAAAATGGGTAAAAATTTCTTTTAATAAATCATTTTGAAAATAATAAATAAAAAGTTTCTGGTTTTTTTAGAAAACATCAATTTTTAAGAAAAAGAATTCGGGGTAGAACAGAGAAATGAATTAAGATTTTATTAAAACATTTTTTTCAATTATTTTAAGTACTAAAGATTGAAAAAATGGTACTAACACTTGAAAAAGATCCTGAATAACCATTGGGGAATAAAATGGAATGTTTTATTAGGAATGTTTCATGTTATTTTCATCAACCCATAATAAAGAATAAACAATATTGATTTCAATGAGATTACAAAATAAACCCTTAATGATCCTAATTTTGAAGTGAGAATTAATAAATTGATAGATTATGTGTATTAATAGTAAATCCATTTAAAAATTTTAAATACAATAATTTATAGTAAAAATTCGTTATACACATAATCATTGAATATTAACAACAACAAGGAAGTAATATATCCCAATGAAAAAGAATTGAGTTATGGAATTATTTACCGCTTGGTAACTATTAATTAAATTCCCCTTAGAAGACGTAATTCATATTGAAACTTAAAATACCATGAATAATGAATTATTTCAGATATTACATTTAAAGGGGAAGTATATTCATGATATAAAATTAATTAGGTCCATAACATTACAATATACCTCCATGAAATGGAATTGAGACAAAGTCCCTTACCTGACACTTCCTTTTTGTTAAATGTTATTTAACATTATATATAATGTTTTTTAAAATTTTGTTAACTTATTGAAGAACCATATTAATATTTATGATATCATATACAATCCTTTTATGACATCTAATCACCCATTTATTAATAATCTTTCATTATTTTCATCTTTTCAGGTGCTAATTACATTATTTTTCAAGTATGTTTTGACTTGTTATTTTTTTTTCATTTTTCTTATATCATGATTTCATCATCTAAATAATTTGAATCATGATTAAAATATCATATTTTTTTCAGAATATATGTATTTAGAGTAATCCATAAAATTTGGTGATAGGAAATGAAATACACCATTCATGGAGACAATATGTCATACGTATGCATGAACACTATTTCCATTTTCTTATTGTATTGAAATAAAGTAAAGTAAAGAATATATATTATCATTTTATGTCATATATATTATATATTTTAATTAAAATAATATTTAAAACATTCCATGCGAATTGTGAATGAGTCACATCACTTCGTGAGGCGGTAGTCAGCCCTACACACAAACGAAGATATTATATTCCCAAAAAATGGAAAGCATGAAGGCATGTATTATATAATAATTTCAGAAGAATAAATGAATGATAAATATCATATATATCATATATAAATCATATTTCTATCATTATTCACAACCTTTAAAGGTGGTTATGTAAAAAAATGACATTGGTTCGTGAGGCGGTAGTCTGTCATACAAACGAACGATGATTTTGTAACCCATTTGATGGAAGTGTGTGAAGTTATAGGTATTAAAATTTAAAAAAATATATATATATATTTAATATAATTATGTTATTACATAATCATAATATAAAAATAATTGAAGTAGTTTGGGGAAGAAATAGAAAAACACATGTTGATGAATGTTACCTCTTCATTGGGTATCTTCTTTTGGTTAGCACCAAAATAATAACTTGGATGAATTTATGCCCAAAGTAAGGATTATAGGATGATATTATGGAATTTGGTAAGTGATTTTGGTAGTTTTGTTTGAGAAAAATGGCTTGGGTGGTGTGAAGTAGTGGGGAGAGTGAATTCGCTTTTATAATGGGGGAGGGGAAACATTTTTTTAAATTCCCAAAATTATTCACTATTGGGAGGTCCTCTTTACCTTATGTGCCTCAAAAGAATAAAAATAATGGATTAGGGGATTACTTAGTCTATAGATACATCCACCACAAAAAATAATAATTTTTTTTACAAATTACTCTTTAGTATTTAAGTTTACTGAATTTTTTCGTTATAGTTTTTACCAAGGTAACTTGTATATTTCTATTTAACTAGGTAATTTATTAATTTATATTATAAATAAAAAAAGACTTATTAGATAATTTATACCCACTAGTTCTAAAAATTATGTCCAATTAATTAAATAGAAAATTCCTTGTGTGTGTAAAATTAATTTTATTTTAAATGCATGTAAGGCGCAAAACCCACCATTAATCATGTTAATTAATTTTAATTGTTTTCACTAATCATTATGGTGAAAAATTAATTTGAACTTAATAGATAATATATATTATTCTAATAAAAAATATATAATCCATTTTTCCAAATTCCATTGATAGAATTAGGAGAATTTTATTTGAATTAATTCCACATACGTGACGAGAAAGCAGGTTTTTAAAATGAAAATGTTCAAAATTTTACTAATTTTTTACATCTCAATTCAATATAAAAATGATTATAATTACCTAAATTGAATTAATAGATCTATAATTTATATAATTTTACTTTAAATAAAATTTAAAATAAAATTTAACATTATAAATTGTTTAGATAAAATTTAGTTCTCAATTAAAATCCAATATTTTCAATATTCATTAAAAAATGAATCTTCTAGGAAAATTATCAAAAATTAAACCTAAGATAATTTTTACATCATTACTTCAAAAATTAATTTTTTTTTTCAAATAAAATTTATAAAATTTTCAAAAAAATATAAATAAGCGCAATATTAATAGGTGGTAAAACTACCTTTAGAAAAATACAGTTTCTTATACGTAAAATTGGATTTGTTCTTATATTATACCTATAAAATTTATTGGATGTATTTAAAAACTTTTTATTGAATATATAATAAAAAAATTTCATTAATATCATCCACTAATAGTAATTAATTTATTTAACTAAGTTAAAATTCTTTGGTCACATAAAAATAGTTTATTATTAAAACATTTCCATTATATTCAATTGGGTTTTATATTAATTTATAATTAATTGGTAACCAAAAAATTAAACCATGTATTTTTATAAGTTATTTAATATTATTCATAACCATCGATTTAATTACAAGGAGATAATTTTCATAAAATTATTAATATTATTCGGTAAAACTTAGTCTTACGTGTATTACAAGTCATTGAATAAAGTCATTTTTACAGGAAATGAAATATATAATCAGTGTTGTGTGCATTTTAAGTGATATAATATATTGAATCTATTTAAAATATAAAATATATCATAAAGTCTATGAATTTTATATTCCTTTCTACACTTGGTGTTACCTGTCATACACGCTATCAAATAAAATATCATTATTTTAGAATTTTGGGGTGTTAGATTTTCCATGGGAAACTGGTTCACTGAATATATATAAGTGATTAATCTTTTGATTTATTGGGATCTTAATCAAGAAGTCACATCAGGGGTCTTATAATCCATGCTAATAATAGTTCTATAAAGTTCTCCAACAACCATTATTTTTATCAAGGAATGTCAACACTTCAACACAATAATAACAATGAAACCACGAAGAATAATCAATATTCCCAAGTCATTTCTGGTGACACACTATTCTTTACATTTAAATGTTTCTAACATGTATCCAAGTTAAAAATGAAACTGCACACATGTCATCTCACATATAATGTTTAATATGACTAAAAAATACATTCTAGGTTCATCTCGTAACCAATTAAAAACACTTCCAACTTTATTGGAAAAAATTTAATTGTTGGGTTCTTATATTCAATTAAAAAACCCAATTACAAACACTACATGCTTGCTTAATAATCAAAATAAAACATGCTTTCTGATAAAAAAATTAAAAATGAACATGTTTTATTTCTATGTTTCATTCATTATAATGATCTAACAAAAAATTATTTAATCATTTCATGGCTCAAGAAAACAAACTTATATACAAAAATAAGGATAATATTATTATATTTCCATATTTAAATACAACATATTAAACATGATACATGCTCATGTATCACAAACTAGAATTTATCTAGTTACAACACAAATGTTTTCAACTTTAGGATTGCTTCTCTTAGAGAATAATCATGAATTAACATGTGAGGTAATGTTATTTCAGTACATAAAAATATTTATTAGTCAAAAAAAGATTAATATTAACCATTTAAATAGTTTTAAGTCTCAACAGCTTACCACAAGGCATGCTTTTCATTTTTTCCCAAAATATTAAAGCATTTTCACCATAATTTCTAGATTAACACATGATTATGAGATAATATTATATTATTAATGTAGAACTAAAACCATGAAAAAATAGGGAGCAATTTATTCTTGTTAGGGTTTTCAATTTCAAATGATTTAGCCATAAAAATGAGCATTTTTAAGAAATTTTAGAATTTAAATGTCCAAAACCATGTTTTATAACAAGTTTAAAACAAAATATAATAATCATTATTCTCTAAATATTTAAAACATTATGAAATCAAGATGTAATTTTATACATTTTTAAAAAAGTAAGAAAAATTCAATTAATTAAAAATTGAGCTATAATAGGAAAGTAAACATGACATTCAAGCATCAAAAGTGTATCAAAAAAATTCTTATTCTAGTTAACCATCATTCCTATTTATTTTTTAGGTTATATGAATAATTCATGAAATAATAATAGTTCATCGGCAACTATATCATGCACAAAATCATAGAAACGCTTATAAAATTCCATGATTTATTTATTTAATTTTCTTAACATCCATAATCCAATCCATTCAATCACAAATACGTTCAATCATGATGCATGCACCTCTCTTAGGACTCTAACCTACAACCTATTCCACCTTAATTGGTCATTATTTTGGCACATAGTTATTGCATCGGATCACAGGAGGCCCTAAAATTATGTGTTCTTACTAGTCTTCCCTAACCTATGTCACACACTTAGATCATCTGACATCATTTCTTTACCAACCTGTGCAATCCTCACAGTGCCTAACACCAAAATTTATCCTATATATCAACCATATCTTTAATACCACTCTGTAATGACCCCCTCCCTCCAAAGATACCTCAATTAATGAATTGAGATAGTGACCCTTGAGTCCCACCTCCAGTAGGCCCCGGGTTGGGGACTGGCATCGAGGGTATAAAAATATCATAAATGGGAGGCATTAACCTCTAAAATAAATTAGGATTCGAAGATAGGATAAAACAATAACTAGAAACTCAATGACATAATATAAAAAGATAACCAAAACCATCCCATAATTCATGTATAAATAAAACAGATACAGATAAAAGTCTCCAAATGAAATTTGGAAAAATAAAAGTTAATGTAGAGACACAACAATAGATCCAAGGGTCTGAGCTAGTAATGTCCAACATGGTCCATGAATTCCTCTTAGAAACATGAAAATATTTTTATATATATAGGGTGATCATACAATTATACTTAGTTTGATATAGAAAATATATCATGCACATGTGAAAAGGTTATATTAATGCACTCGTGAGTAAATTGAAGAACTAATAACACCTAATTAGAACATCCAACCAAACCCCATCCTCACCAAGGATTGATCAATAAATAACAAGTCTATGTATAATAATATAATAATATGAATATCAATAATGGGTTCCCCACACCACTTTCCCATTGATTTTCCACTCTCATGCCCCAACTTCATACATCATGGAATTCCTATATCTTCTAAAAAAACATGTACCACTACCTCATAGAATGGCCACATCACCTCAGATCTGAAGAAACCTAGGCTACCGCCCCACATCATGGTCACATCTCATGTCACCTAAAAACAACATGGTCATCACATCACAACCACATCCATAACCAAAGTAGTAGGGTATCATGAACATGAAGGAAATCAACATCATCCCCTCATACTACCAAGCATGACCCCCACCATAAGCCACCCCACAACACATTCATATCACATCTCGCCTAAAGACACCTATGCCACCGCCCCACAACATGGTCATATCACATATCACCCAAAGACACCCGGGCCAATATCCTATATCATTTTTATATCACATCTCACCCTAAGGAACCTGGACCACTACCGCACAACACAATCATATCACATCTTACCTGAAGACACCAAGGACACCACCCCTAATCACGATCATATCACATCTCACCCAAAGACTCCTGGGTCATCACCTAGAGCAATAAAAAGCTCTGTCCATCACAACCTATGCATATCGACTCACTTGGAAGAGAGATAAGGAAAGAACAAGTATTCATCCATCCATCCTTATCACTGACATGTTTGGAAAAATACCCCTTATATAAAAATATGAGCATCGCCACATAATGATTGATGTAGATGGGGTTCATATAGAACTTGCAAGAAACATAAAAGTATATATATATATATCCACAAACAATCCCATTCTATGGGTTCACGATTGGAATATATCAAATCACAACATCAGTACTTTTATTTCCACCTCAAAAATCTCAACACCATATAAACAAGCCACAATCCATTAGCCGCATTTCATTTTAAATAATCCATTTTCCATATTTCCCATGTACCAACCAATTTAAATTAAAATAGCCAATCGATTTATATTTCTCAACCCATTAATTCATTTTTCATTTCCATCCCATTAATCAAACATGCCCATTAATTCCAATTCCAACGTTATCATTTAATTCAAATACTACATAGGAATCTTGGCACAAAAACAACCACAAATCACTAACATCTCATCATCCTCATTTTACCTTCACCTCACCGCCACAAAAGCATGTCCAAACAAACCATCACCTCGCCACCCCAAAACCACAACTAAACAAAACATTACCTTATTTCTCCAAAAGAATGGTCAAACAAACCATAGAATCATCTCCCTAAAAGCACGACCAAATATCACCCATAATCCCCACATGCCCCAACTACACATCAACTTCCCATCGACCCACATGGTATCACAACCACACATCACAATGCATCAAAGATCATTTTACAGATTTACAAAGGGGATTATTTTACATTCCATTTATTTATTTAAGGTCATTATCACGCAAGTCGCAAGTCCCAGGAAAACTGTTTTATTAACCAAATATAAGTGATTAACTAATTCCATTTAAAGGGATGTCAAACAATCACACCAATCAAGGATCCACAACACATATCAAATTAGTATAAACAAAGGTTTCCAACAGCCATGAATTTTTGTGAGGCATCAAACATGTATAATCCTTTTAAACAATATTACAACATAATAAAAAACATATGAGATCTTCCTTTTATGGAAAAGAATAATAATTAGCTTTATATGATTATCACTTTCTCTCTTCAGGATAATATTTCAATTATCTAAATTAACACAACATGTGATAATAAGGATTATATATCTCTATGAATGTGATAAAAATTTATATGGAAAAAACTATCTACAACATAAAAAAATATAAAATACAGACTAAATTCCCTCATTCCCATTCAATTCCAATTAAATGATTTTTTAATTAATATATTTAAATTATTTTTTAATAATTTTTTAATTTAAATATTTAATTACATTTGGTATATCTTTTTTTACCACTTTGTCCTTGCAACATGCACTTTATCCTTTTTAAATATATTTAGGGGCCATAAGCTTGCTTGTGGTTTACACATTTCGAGTATAAATACTTTTTAATATATTTATTTATAATTATAAATATATATAAACAAATACATATTTAAATGATTATAAATTTGAAATAAATATATTTAAATGATAAATATATTTATTATAATTATAATTATAAATAAATACTTTTTAAATATATTTTTGTATAATTAAAACTATAAATATATTTATTTAAATTATTATTATTTATTAATAAATATATTTAAATAATAAATATAGTTATTATATTTATAATTATATATAATTATATATTGATATAAATATATATAATTATATAAATATATATAACTATGTAAATATATATATAATTATATATATATTTAATTATATAAATATATTTATAATTATATAGAATTATTTTTAAATATATTTATTTACAATTATAAATAGGAACATATAAATAAATATACATATAAGTAATTATAAAATTACAATAAATATATTTAAATAATAAATATATTTATTATAATTATATATATATATATATATATATCATTCTATAAATATATAAATATATTTATAATTATACAAAAATATTTATAAATATATTTATTTATAATTATTAATATAAATTTATATATTTAAATAATTATTAAATTATTAAAAATATATTTATAATTTTATAAACATATATAATAATGTGAAAATATTTAATTTTATAAGTATATTTATAAATATATTGAAATATTTTTAAATATATATAATTTTTTTAAATATATTTATTTATAATTAAAAATTTAAATAATTAAATATATTATTAAAATTAGACCTTTATTAGCGCAAAAAAAGCGTTGATAAAACTTCTCTTTATCAGCACTTACAATTTTAGCGATAAAAAACTACTCTTTATCAGCACTTTCACTACTACAAAACACACTTTTAACAGCACTAGAATCAGATTTTATCAGCACTAGATAAGCAATGATGACCTTAGCGTGGTTAAACGTCCATGACTTTTATCAATTCTAAAAAAGTGCTAATAAAAGTGAGATTTAGCAGTGCATATAAAAACAATGATGAATTTGAGATTTATCAGCACTTTTTTAGCACTGATAAAAGTATTATTTATCATCGCATTTATAAGCGTCGATAAGGGATCCCTTTATTAGTGCTTATAAAAATGCTATTAAACGGAATATTTATCAGCATAGTTAATAGCACTAATAAAGGTGAAAACTACAGTGTGATGCAACAACACACTGCATCACTAGAAACATGTGCAATGTGCTGCAACACACTACATTCGCAGAAATATCAACAAAAAATACAAAAAGAAGATACAAATACTGAATTTAAATGAAATAAAATTTCTTACATAAATACAAGAAAAAGAAAACACTATTATAGAGTATGTCAATTGTTTTTATGATTAAAATTAATGTCACTTTTGAATAAAAAAGAAGCACTTGGAGTTATATCAGTCACACCATATGTCGGATTGAGGTGAAGATGATCCCTACACATCACAAATGATGTATGGATCGTTTTCCTAAACTACCAAAACAATCTCAATGTGTTTTCTTGGTTTTAAGGATGTTAGTTAAGAATAAAAAAAAAGAAATTTAAGTCATATCGGTCACACCATGCATCGGATTGGAGTGAGGCTGAATACTACATGTCCCAAATGACTCATGGAAGATTTTCCTAAAGTATCAAATCAAACGAAATGGGTTTCTTAGTTTTGTGTATGTCGGTTATTTTTTGATTAAAATTAATGTCAGTTTTGAATAAAAAAGATGCACTTGGAGTCTTACCATTCACACCATGAATCAGATTGTGGTGTGGTTAATCCCTACGCGTCACAAATGATGTATGGATCGTGTTCCTAAAGCACCAAAACAATCTCAATGTATTTTCTTGGTTTTGGGTATGTCAGTTTTTTTATTAACATTAATGCCAGTTTTGAAGAAAAAAGACACACTTAGAGTCATACCGGTCACACCTTGCTTCTAATTGAGGTGAGGATGAATGTTAGACATCCAAAATGACTCATGGATTTTTTTAATAATGTATCAAACCAATCAGATTTTTTTTGACAGGTTTTGAGTATGTCAGTTGTTTTTTTATTAAAATTAATGTCACTTTTGAATAAAAAAGACACACTTGGAGTCATACCAGTCACAACGTGCATTGGATTGTGGTGAAGTTGAATACAACATGTCCCAAATTACTAATGAATCATTTTCCTAAAGTATAAAAATAATAAAAATTAATTTTCTTGGTTTTAATTATGTCATTTGTTTTTTTGATTAAAATGAAGGTCACTATTTAATAAAAAAGACGCACTTGGAGTCATACTGATTCCATCGTGCGTGGGAATGTGGTGCAGATGATCCCTACATGTCATAAATGTTATGTGGTTCATTTTTCTAAAGTAAAAAAAGAATCTGAATGTGTTTTCTCAGTTTTGAGTATGTTAGTTGGTTTTTTATTAACATTAATGTTAGTTTTGCAAAAAAAAGGCACACATGTAGTCATACTGTTCACACCGTGCATCGGATTGAGGTGAAACTGAATAATACACGTCTAAAATGACTCATAGATCATTGTCTTAAAGTATAAAAATAATCAAAAAGCCTTTTTTTTATTATGTTAGTTGTTTTTTTAATAAAATCAATGTCACTTTTGAATAAAAAAATATGCCCTTGGAGCCATTCCTGTCACACCATGAATCAGATTGAGGTGAAGAAGATCCCTACATGTTAAAAATGACCTATGGATCATTTTCCTAAAGTAGAAAAACAATTTTAATGAATTTTCTCAGTTTGGAGTGTGTCAATTATTTTTTTGATTAACATTAATGGATGTTTTGAATAAACAATACGCACTTGGAGTCATACCAGTCCCACAGTGTGTCAGATTGAGCTTTAACTGAATGCCCCACATCCTAAATTACTAATAGATCATATTCCAAAAGTATCAAAACAGTCATAATGTGCTTTACCAGCTATGAATATCACAGTTGTTTTTTTATTAAAATGAATGTAACATTAGAATAAAAAAGACTCACTTGGAGTCATAATGGTCGTACTATGTGTTGGATTGAGGTGCATCTGATTCATACACATCAAAAACAACATATGGATCATTTTCTTAAAGTACCAAAATGGTATGAATGTGTTTTCTCCTTTTTTAGTATGCCACATGTGTTCTTTACTAAAATTCTAGTTTATTCTGGAAAGATGTAAAATGGATCCTATCTTTAGTGGAAAGTGTTGTGTTCACTTTTAAATAATTTTTCTCAAACACAATTGTGGTATAATCCTTATTGTACTTTATTTCCCAATAATTTTATTTTTTTCAAGCCAACGCTTCTTATCCTTTTCTGCCTCGGTCTCCACCTCGGTCTTCGCCTCTGCCTCCTCATACACGTTGGTCTTCAACTCCGAATTTGAATATGCCTTCACCTATATCTTCACCTCTTCCTTTTCCTCTACCTCCACCTCTGCATCTGCATTATCCCAAAAGTTTTATTATTTATAGGTTAGCATTTCTAAACAAATTTATTTATTCGATTAATCTTCTCCTTGAGAACAAGATGAAGAATAATATATAAGCATCCTGACACTAATGCTTCACACCCCAAATATTTTTCTATTATTAATACTCATACTATATCACTAAAATATCATGTAATCACCTAAATTTTTTGTCGGTATACATTCTGATAAAAATTATGTTTCCCAATCGTCTCTAAACAAATTGATTTCTTATTTTGAATAACTTTGTTTTTGGAAATATTGATAGTACTAAGAAAATATAAACAAACAAATGATTATGAAATATATTTAATGAAATTGTAATTACCTTTTGAAATTACCTGTTGGGGGATGCTGGTTTTTTCATGTTGTATGATTTCTCTCATAAATTTACAAACATAATATCCACAATCAATTTGATTATCTTTTTTAGACAATGCATAAACATTGACCAAAATAAGTAAATTATTTCGAAATGTTTTGATAGGTAAATATTTTTATATTTAACTTAATTGTTTTCCAGTTATAGTAAGACACAAGCTTTATATTTTTAGATGCTGGCCTCATGCCATTTCTTAGCCTATATTTAGGGACCTCCTTATCATAACAAAATTCTCATTAAAACAAAGACTAATCATATAATTAGAATTTTATCTACAAAATATTGATTATAGTGTATTACATAATCACAATACACATCATGTGTTGTTGGTTGGTTGGAAGTCCATGCATTTAATCCAGAGAATAAATAGTCGGGGTGTCTATGTTGACTGTTATCAGCATGCAGTGCTTCCTAAAAGAAAAAAAACAATTAAGTGATGAAAAAATTTAAAATATATTTTATGTAATTAGATCATAGAATTTTACCCTTGCATTTTAGAAATAAAAAATAGTTTTTCTTCTGATAAATTTTTATTAAACGCTTCGAGTAACTCATATATTTTCATATCTATTTGTTTCTTATACAATGTAATTTTTTCTATAGAAATGATACTGGGATTAATGAATCCAAATTGTGCTTCAAGAGATCTTCCCTTTATATAGTTGTAATATAAATTCCTATCCAAAGTATTAATATTTATAAAATATAATAAAAATATTTAGCTGACTATTTGGACATACATATTTTGATTATGTACATTATGTGGGTATTCACAACTAAAACATCCAACCATCCATGCTTGAGAATCTCATTTAGAGTCTCATGACCAATTTTGTCCATAATGGAAACTCCAAATATTTATTCTTCTTAGTGAATGTAAGATGTAGTTTTATCTTTAAATGTGGTCTCTTCATGAAGTTGTAATGTTATTAGATTTTTCACTGGAACTGGTGGAGAGAAGGTACTCTCAGATGTTCATTTTTTTCTTGATTGATTCAGTAGATTTTATTGATTCGACCTTTCATTTCTTGGTCGCTTTATCCATCTATAATATCATACCTCACTTCAGACCTTTTAACATCAACTATTACATGATTTTCATTTGAAAAAAAAATTTAAATACGTACCTCGTGTATTTTTATAAGATTAGACAGCCATGCTATGAAAGCTCCAATAGCATCTTGGACCGTTGTAATTTTTAGATCATCAATTGGAATAGCCAACTCAGCATTCAACTCATAAGATACCTCAATCCTCACTCGCATGCGATATTTTGAGATGGGTTAATTGTGCAGCTAGTCTCTCAGGATATTATACATTGTACCCCTCGCAACACGGTGGTACGTGGGTGTTGATAGATAAAAACCGCATACAAATACACCCTCTAGAATTTTATTGATATAAAGTTATCATAAGTTATTTTATTAACATTTAGGAAAAAGTGTAATTAAAAAATTGATTACATCGGGTAACGTTTGGGGGTAATGAATAGCCTAAAAGCTAGTGGGATCATTTGGATCATGTGTGGATCTTTTCTCCACCATCAATTCTCTTTGATCATTTCTTATACATTGGTCTTCCAATCAAACCACAAAAAAATATCTTACAGTGAGTCTGTTTTTGTCTGTATTTGTCTCATTATATTATATATATCATCATGTGGTTTCATATTATCAAAATATTTTTTAGGAGAGACTCTTAAACCTAATCCACTAATGCGACCATATTGTTCGGGCCGCTTCAAAGCTACTGAAAGTCTCTTTTCTATTGGTATGGTTGTTGCCAATTCTTATGTCTAAACCATATAAAAAAATATGAACATATTAATTTTATATAATACTATTATAAATCATAACAAATTACAATTATTTCATACTTACTCATGATTCCAATATTGCTTTTTGTTTCCATCAACTAATATAGCATCTTTACTTACACAAGCATCCTTCCATAGCACATGATGTGGGATGGAAGTGGCTTCATATTTTGATTCATCAATTTTCATATAAACAAATGAAATATGTTGTTTCATATCACATTATTAAGCATTTATTTTTTATTTAAAATACATACCAATTTCTTCTCTAATGAATTATACCCCATCCTTCCTTTGCGATAGGGGTATGTTGGTTTTGATGCACACTGTTTATTTTCAGCACTCTTTTATTGTTTCATAAATTAACAAATTTGAATCAACTGGGATAAAATAAATAATTTCAAATAATATATTATCGACCGCAATACAACTCAAATGATTTTTTATTATGATGAAATCTGAATGAATTCTGTGTTTCCTGCTTTAGAATGTGTGTATAAAAAAGTGGTGGGTGGTGCTTTATTTTCCCCTTAGCATCCCTAATATTTAACTTTGTCATAAGCGTTCTTAATGATTTATGGTATTTTCTAGCTACCATTAGGAAACTTTTCTTACGGAAATACTCTAAAATAAATGGTGTCTTCAAGGAATAATGAAAACTAAATCAATGTATCATTATATAACTTTTTAGTAAAATAGATAAAGTATATTGTAACATTACCATTATATCTTTCCAAATGATTTCATTCATTACAGGTTGGATGTTGTCTCATGAATCAATATCAATCGCCACATTAATCCTTATTGTGACCCCAAAATAACTGATGAATGTTGACTTTTTGTGGTCAATAGGTTGTCTGCATTGATTCCAACCAACCTCACATTTTATACACTAACTTCTTACTTTTGTAATTTTATTCAAAACTATGATGTTGCATCATTCTTGTTTTTTATCTTTTTTTCATCAATATATTTTTGATCACCTAAAAATTCCATTGTTTTATCACCAATATCTTGTTCTTTCTAGGGATTGGAAACTTTATCTTGTTCAGAAAACATAGTCTGTATGAGTATTCAAACATTTAATATATCTTAAATAATAAAAACACAATACACTCCATGTATAAAAGTACACAATTGCATCTGTCTTGCACGAAAATTGTTACTATCTTTAACAGAGATGTAATACTTAAATACTATAGTACAAATAACCTTCACTACCTTTATTTAATCCCTCCTCAGATTTTTGATTGTCTTCCATATCTTTATGATGCATTTGAGGCTACTCATTCCATCTTTCAAACTATCATTCATGCCATCACTGTTCGGGAGTTATGTCATCAATGAACTTTGGAACCACAATGATGGGAGGAATGATAGTTTGAAATAGTGAGTCCAATCCATCATCAAGAGATTTAGTACAATCAATCATATTAGGATAAAAGTGTCCTAGTAACCTAGAATAATGGAATCACTCAAAAACTCTCATCAATTGAAGAGGAATTAGAATACCTCCACTCTAATGGTCTTGTGGAAATGAATCTCACATCACCTACATTGGGCATAACTTCTTTCTACTCAAGGATTCATCACCTTCCAATTTTGGATATTTTTTAACACACCATAAGAACCCTCCAATAACATTTATCCCTTTAAAGTGTAAAATTTTCAACTTATGTTCAGTATTGATCTAGAATTTTCTTACTCTTATAAATGAAATGAATCTATTCACTGTAATGCTAAATTTATTATTATGATATATTACCATAAAATCATAGAGAGGAATCATAGATACTTATTGTCATTGAAAATTATAACACATAGCTTGAAGTATATCTACAATTGCCTCTAAGAACTTCCTACTTTTCAACTGATAATGATATTATCAGTTTTAAAATATAATATTGGAGAGAGGTATCCTCTTAACTCAATCATATTCTATAATGGAAATTTAATCATATTCCATGACTGATTAAAGTGTAATAATAATCTTGAATTAATTAAAAAAGAAAAACTCTCACAACATGCATCACTAAAATAATACTTGGAATGTGACTAATTAATTTAATACTTTTTGGAATTAAAAAAAATTATTCATCAAAATCATAAATCTAAATAACCCATTTCATTTTTTGACAATTCAAATGAATAACCAGAATCCACAAACCATGTTTTAAAGATTTTTACACTTACTTTGGTCCCTATATGTTCATCACCCATAAATGAGGCCTACAACTTGGTATCCCCTTATCCTTAAAAACCATCATAATATACCATTTAAATATATAATCTAGTATATCAGATGAATTAAATTTGAGAAACTACATAGATTTTTGAACCCTATATTATTCAAATAAAGAGAAAATCGAGGGGGATGAGAGGTGTGCTTATTAATTTTGAGTGTAGAGTTAACCATTTATGTGTGTCTCTAGAGACAAATGGGATAGACACTCAAATACATATGAATGAATATAAAGAAATAGAACCATACTCATTTTCTTTCAGTAGAGAAGAGAAGATATGTAGGGTTCGTCATGTTTAAGAACAGCACAAGGACACAAAACACAGAATACAAAACCTTAAATAAGGATAGAGGAAAAGTAGGAAATAAAATACAATGGATTCTATCCCGGATTAATCTGAGGGAAAGTAGAGGAGTCACATCGGTAGTAGATGAGTTCCACGAGAGCTTGAGAATTGCGAGCGACTGAGTCATAGTCATGGTATTTTTAAATAGAGCGGGCATTATTTTAATAGATCATTCTTAAAAGCGCTGATAAATATCCCATTAATAAGTGCTAAATTTATATGTGCTGATAAAAGGAGCATTTATGAGGGAAAACATTTTAGCACTAATAAATATGTCTTTTAACAGGGCTTTATTAGCATTGATAAGGATTGATCTTTATCAGCGCTACAAAAGAGATGTTAAAAGTTTTTTAATTATAATTATTTAAAAAAATTATTATAATTTTATACATATTTAAATATATATAATTATTTATTTTTAATTATATAAATACTTATTTAATAAAATAATTATTTATTTATATTAAAAATGTCTTTATAGTAATTATTAATAAAGGAAATATACATTTATAGATATATTTATTTCTATATGCTTATTTACGAATATATTTTTAGCATTATTAATGGATATATAATCTTAGATTAATTCATTTTGAAAATCGGTGAAATTGAATAATTCAAAATGAGTACACTTTAAAAATATTGAAAACATGGATAAGTTTTTTTAATTCAATATAAGTTAATTAAAAAATATGGATTTATATATATAGAATTTGATGAATACACATTTAAAATATTAAAAAATATTAAATAAATATATATATATAACTCATAAAAAATTATCAAATTCAAAAATAAAATAAAAAAAAATAAAACATTAAAAATGAATACCCTAACAGTACTATATTAAAAACAAATAAAGAAAATTGACTGATTAAAACATAATATATATTAAATGTATCATGTTATAATTACATTCTAAAATATACTATTGGCGAGTCATTTTATCGAAGATACATTATCGGTATACCAAATTGTTTTTACCCTAACTAGTATAGTACCGGTAAGGGGTCGATCCACAGGGAAAAAGATGTTATTTTTCCTTGATTAACTTAGTTTTTATTTTTGTTTAAATTAATTTTATTGTATTGAAAATAAATTTTGGATGTTGTATGAAAATAATAATTGGTTTTAAGTTTCTTTAATAAATTACTTAATGAATAAAGGTAAATACCGGAAAATTGGTTTTGATGCAAATAAGGATTGAAATGCGTTGGGGTTATGGATTTATGATAAGTTGATTATTAAATAAAATTTCTTATGAGGTTGTGTTGTTTATAATAACCCAACACACAAGGTTTCAATTTTTAATAATGTTTCCTTGGTCTGGTAAACTTATATTTAGAGATCAAGAAACTAACTCCTTATTCTGGTAGTCAGTGTTTCATAGTTCTTTATTTGGCTTAGTCCATTATGATTCAATGAATACTTCCAATGATCATGAGATTATTCATCATTATTCTTCTTTTGAATCCCTTAAAATGCTACCCCTGGTCTAGTTCATTATTTTTAGTGATAAGATGAAGTGATTTAAGAAGAATAAGAAGAAGTTAATAGAACAAACACATTCATAAAAACTAATCTAAATTATAACTCTTACATCACCCACAACCCCAAATCACTGGGTTTTTGGTTACACATAGAGGAAAAGATAAATACAAAACCCTTGATACCTGATCTGATCATTATTGAATCTTTGAGGAGGGAGGTATTCTTTGGTAGAGAGTAGAATGGTGGTAGTATGTAACTAGAGCTTCTTTCCTTCCGTCCTTCAACACTTTCTCTCCACAATTTCTCCTTTCATGGTCTGGAGTCCAAGGCCTCTATTTATAGAAAATACAACTACATGGAATGTGACAAAAGTACATGGCGTGTGGAAAAAGTACATGGTCTGTACTTTTTTCAACGCACTTTTTTCAATGTTTTCTCTGCTGGTAGGCGGTATAACACACCCTCTTGGACTTGGAACACGGAGTTACCTGATAGGTAGATAAACATGGCATGTAGAACCAAAATACACGGTGTGTAGTCTCATATTTTAGCCACCAACCACTTCTAGAATTCTATACACGGCGTGTATAGGTTGAACACGGTGTGTCCCCGTCAGTTGGCCACATGGGCGTGTAGACTTCTTCTCATCTGCCGACTACTTCAAGAAGGGTATACATGGTATGTTTATGTTCAACATGGTGTGTACCATCTTCTGGTTACTGGGGCATGTACTTTTCCAAGTCAATTTGTGTCTATGTCTGAATGTACATGGGGTGTATATATGTACACGACATGTAGTTGTAAATTTTCTTCTGGTTTCCCCTAGTTTTTTTGTTCGGCCAGAAATCACATGAAAATGAACAAGATCACCAAATTTTGATTATTTTTCCACTCAATTGTAGATATTTTCTGAAATCCTCTTCTTATTTTCAATAAAGTATGCAAAAATGTACACACAAATCTGGTGCATCAAACTCCCCCATACTTATTAATTTTCTTACCCTCAATAAAGTCTCAACATAGAATTAACAGAGTCTATATTTTAAAAGGAAGGAATTCAGTCAATCATAAATTTAAATAATAAGACACAGGATAAAATTCTCAAAAGCTACAAAACAGTTTCAATTTAGGAGGTATTTTAATCCGGCTTCATATATAATTCAATTAAATACTATCATCCCCTTTTAACATATTTTTCAACCTTTAAAAAACAATAAATCCACTTGATGATCTACCTCACAAATTATATACTCAACACACAAAATATTTTAAAACAAAGTTATGCTCGATCAAAGATATATACACTCTATCAATAGGTTTTAAATAAATCTAGTTCTCCACTTCAGAAAATTGATTTACAAAAATCATGAGGGCTTTTTAATAAGGATTAGACATTTCTGTGGCTAAGGATTGGTATGTAAAGATGTGAAAAATTACTCTGAGGCTTAAAAAATGAGGCTAAATTCATTAAATAACAGTCCATGATATTTGAATTTAAGATCAATGTAAAAGTGTACTCAACAATCTTTATCGAATAATCTCTTCATCATCATATCTTTTAGTTTGTTAGGGTTCACAAACCGACAACTGAGTACAAGGTCCCTTTATCTGTAAATTTTTTTTTAATATAACAAAGGGAACCTTTTAGAATTTCCACGAATAGAAGTTTGGAACCCTTTTTTCCCAAGATGATCAAAATGATTCCCCCCATACTTAATTTCATGACAATTCAAAAAAATATGCCATGTGTTCCAATGCCTTATTTTCATCTCAAGTGAATAATCACGAAAAATCATAAAATAATTAGGTAGGAAGGAAAATAGGCTCATAATATGGATTCCTATAAAGGATATTCATGGTTTCTTGGGGCTTCACGAAGATAAGTTGTAGGGTAGGTCACAAGATAAAGGGGTTTACGCAATCTAATGCCTCAATCATTTTAATGTAACTCAAAATATCTTCATGTTTTGAAAATAAAAATGGGAAATTATGGTAGTTATATATATCCTAATAATCTTTAAATAAAGTGGGTATTATAAATAATATGAAAAATGGTTTAGAATACCTCTCAAGAGTGGAAAAAACAATGAAAATCAAGTCATGACTTTCATATAATTGATTTGTTTAATCAATGTAATTATCCAAGGATTACATGTTACAATTTAAACTATATCAGTAATCATTTTCAAACACTTAAGAACCTAAATAAGCATGAAACTGTTTAAAATTTCCCACTTTAAGCAGTAATATTTAGAAATATGATTAACCAAAATGTCTTCACATTTTAAAATACATATTCTAATACTGATGTCTCCTAGAATGATGATAAGGGAAAAGACTAAGGTGGTCGAGAGATGCTCCCCCATAATTAATATCACACATGGTCCACCAAGTTCCACATAAAGATAGAGAAAGGAATGGGGGAACACAACAGTGGACCAGAACGAGGGGAAGTAAGGAAAGATGTAAATCAAGGAATAAAATAAAACAATGGAAAAATGTGGAAAAACAATACTTCCCCCATTTATAGGAGAAGAAAGATGTGGAGTGATGGAGAAGTCTAGTCCATAGCATGCCAAAGTACCTGTGATGGTCATGGAGAGATAAAAATGCAAGTATACACAACATACATAGGCACAAGATAGCACAAATATATATATATGATGAAAAACATATGTCCAAAAACCAGTCAGGGGGTTACATCAGAAGAGACACCATCCGATACAGAAGCATCCTGTAGAGAAGGATCAGGAGTCGTGGAAACTGGAGGCTCAAAATATGTATGTGGAAGAGAAACCAGAGAAGTCAGAGCTGAACAAGATAGGATTGGAATAGGAGGCTCGATAGCGATCCCTGGACTCTATCGTGTGTTAAATTGGTGACCGGTAAAACCATTCAAGGGTAGGGAACACCTGTAGGGGCCGGTCCAGTTGGAGGTGCAGTAGCATCTGGCTCTGTGGGTGGATCAGAGGAAGTAAACAGAGCGTCGCTAGATGGGGTAGCTGAGGATGGACCAGCTTCGAATGAGGAGAGAACAGGTGGAGTGGATGCTAGTGGGAAAGAAAGGGTGGTGCTCAGATTCTCTGTTCTGGATGGTGGAGTCGCGGTGGTACTAGGACCATCCTCTGTCAAGGTGGAAGGTAGTGGAAGGATGGCCAACAGAGGGAGCTGGTATACTAGAGAGTCTGGATCTGGTAGCATCTCGAGCCAGAGTCGGATCTGACAAAAAATGGGCCTCTCTCCCTCAGTGGTGGAGGCAGACCAATTCCGATGGGAAGGATCTATGTCTGCCATATCCTGAAAGATAATATAAAACCCAAACAAAATAAAAAGAAAAGAATAATAAAACGAATAAAATGTGAGAAAACTGAAAAATAAAAAATACACGACGTGTATATAGGGGTATAGGGTGTGTAATGAAAGTGGGTAGCATCCTGTGTTCTCTGGATATACACGCCAAGTGAACATGAAATCTTCCAGGGAAGGATACATGGCGTGTACCGAACATACACGCCGTGTTTGTGAAAACTAGTCTTGGTTGTGTGTTTTCAAATACATGATAGTTGGTGAAGCAGTTTAAACAATACAGGACACACTGTGTACAAGGCAAACATGACATGTACAAGAGCAGAGGTAACATGGCCGTGTGAAGGATGATACATGGGTTGGCTATAAGAAATGGTATGCATAGTGTGTACTGAACATACACGCCATGTATGCGAACATGGTGTGCGAGGCCATGTGAAAAAGGGACCTGGGCACGTTCGAGGCTGGTACACGGTGTGTACCAAACATACACATCGTTTATTTTCAAATCACGAAGCATTCGGTGTGTGGACATGTACAAAAGTACACGGTGTGTGTTCTTCAATTCGTGCCCATGTATCGCAGAATCTGAATGGTTGGCCGATCCAAAATTCTCATTAAACGCTTATTATAACATGAAATGGAGGTTGTAGAAGGGCGTACCAGGACCAAGGATCACAATGCAAAAGAAATCAGAAGCAAAAACGCCCTAAATCAGCGGATTTGGGAGTGGGGAGGTCGGGTGTTGTATGGGGGAAGAAATATGGAGAGGGGAGGGAGCCGCGCGACACGGTCTAAAGCCAGGTGGTCCGAGGCTTTTATATCCGAGGTACATGGTGTGTACAATAGACTACATGCCATGTATCCCATGTTTTTAATATATATATATATATATATATATATTGATATATAATTATTATAGTAAATTATATAGTACTTAATATTAATTATAAATATATATATATATACATAATTTATTAAAAATAAAACTATACACGTAATGTATCAGGAAATAAACGTCGTGTGTTCTAAAAATGGAAAAAGAGAAGTACAACCTTTGGTCCAGTGCTTGGGGCGAGGTTCGAACCAGCGATCAGACGTTTTGAACGGAAGCTCTAACCACTACAGAAAAGGTTGTACTGCTGCTCCTATTTATTATTTATATATATTTAATGTATGCTATCTATAATACATGATAAGATGGAAATGCAGGGCGTGTGGTTTTTAATTGTTCAAAAAGGGATGAAGCAGGGAGATTAGCTGAGTTCGAACCTGAGTCATTTGGATCCAGGGCTGAGACTCTGCCAATCTGCCAACTCCACCCACATGAAGTTCTTTATATCAAAAAACTTTTCAATTTAGTAATGAAAAACATGGTGCACATAATGTATATCAAAAGAAATGTTGTGTGGTTTTATTAAAAGAAAAATGATGGAAATGGGGCATTTTTCAGGATTCGAACCTGGGTCTTTTGGATCTGGGTTACGACCCTAGCCAACCGCACCATTCCCACCATGAGTTTTCTAATAAGAATATATATATATATATATGTGTGTGTGAAAAAATTCCACACACACCGTGTAAGAAAGCACGAAAACAAAAAGGAAGAACCCCGTGTCGAAGGTAGGTCGGGAGGATTTGAACCGGTGATGGCTTGAATAAACTCTAGTGACCATACCATCGACACTAACATCATCCCTTCTTATTACATAGTTAAACTATATATTTATAATAGTTAGAAGATAAATAAAAATGAATAAGTACACTCCATGTATATAGGGGGTACACGGCGTGTATCCTCTGGGTTGCCTCCCATGAAGCGCCTTTGTTTTAGGTCATTGGCTCGAACTACTTACCTATTCTTACCTAAGCTGTATGGTGGAAAACGTTCCCACCGATTCATCTATGTGATGGTAAGCCTTCAACCGTAGTCCATTCACCTTTAATGGCTGACCATCCTCTCTTGAAATTTTCGCTGCTCCATGATGAAATATGCGTATATATTGGAATAGTCCTGACCATCGTGACTTTAACTTCCCTGAGAACAATCGAAGACGAGCATTAAAGAGAAGTACCTGATCACTGGGTTGGAAAGATTTTTGTGAAATCATCCAGTTGTGAATTTATCTTGTCTTCTATTTGTACAGCTTGGCATTCTCATACACCTCTAATCTGATTTCATCAAGTTCCAAAAGTTGGAACTTTCACTTTTCTTCATCTGCATTCAGTTCAAAATTTCGGGCCTTGACAGCATTGTAGTCTTTGTGTTCCAACTCCACTGGTAGATGGAATGGCTTTCCATAGATGAGGTGGAATGGGGACATTCCCAGTGGTGATTTGAAATTAGTCTGATATGCCCACAAAGCATCATCTAACTTCTTGGACCAGTCTTTCCTCGAAGTGGTCACTGTTTTCTCCATGATTTTCTTGATCTCATGATTGGATATCTCCACTTGTACACTAGATTGGGGATGATATGGTGTCCCCATAGGATTCTTTACTCCATACATTAACAGTATTCCTCTCATCAATGTGTTGTCGAAGTGGGTCCCTCTATCGTTGATCAGCACTTGGTGAACGTCGAACCTACTAAAAATATGTTTCTTTAAAAATCTCATGACTACGTTGGTTGTGTCGTGTGCTATATCTGTGGATTCCACTCACATGGAGACGTAGTCGACGCATTCTAGTATGTAAGTGTTTCCAAAATATGGGGGAAAGGGTCCCATGAAATCTATTCCCCATGCATCAAAAATCTCGACCTCTAAGATGGGGTGCTAGGGAATCTCAACTCTATGTCCCACATTACTAGTTCTCTGGAACTGATCGAAACAACAAACAAAGGCCCAAGCATCTTTATGCATGGTGGTCTATAAAAACCTAGATGGAAAGTTCTTTGCAGTTGTATGGTCAGTCCCATGATGTCCTCCAACTGGTGAGGCATGAAAGAACTCCATGAAGCCTTGACCTTCATTCTTTGGGAGGAAACGGGGGATCACCCCATCTCCACGGGATCAAAATAGTAGAGGATCTTTTCAGAAGTACCTGTTCACATTATAGAAAAATCTCCTCCTTTGCTGGAAGGAGTGGTCAGGGTGAATGACACATGTAATCATAAAATTAACAATATTATAATACAATGGTCTAGGTGTTTCATTGACCAAAGAGAGGTTCTCGTTAGGGAAATACTCTCTGATCTCCCAATCTTCCTCCTTCTCTAAATGATGTAGCTCTTAGTGGGAGAGGTGGTCAGCAACAACGTTCTCAATCCCTTTCTTATCGTGGGTCTCCAAATCAAATTATTGTAATATGAGTACCTAGTGGATCAATTGGGGCTTCCCATATTTCTTTTTTTGTAGGTACTTTAGTACATTATGGTAATTATAAACAATAACTTTAGACAACACTAAGTAAGAATGGAACCTATCAAACACAAAAAACACTACAAGAATCTCTTTTTCTATGGTGGTGTAGTTTATTTGTGCCTCGTTTAGTGTCCTGTTGGCATAATATAGAGGTCATAAAATAGGTTCAAGCCACTGGCCCAAGACTTCTCCCATTGTGTAGTCGTTGGCATCACACATCACCTCAAATTGTTCCTCCCATTTGGGGGAAATCATCACTGGAGCTTCAACCGAGCACTGCTTCAGGTGCTCAAAAGCTATGGAGCATGTCTCTTAGAACTAAAATATGTCATCCTTGGTTTGAATATTGGTTAGGGGAAGAGATATTTTTGAGAAGTCGTAGAAAAACTGCCTGTAGAAACCGGTATGCCCCATTACGCTGTGGATGGCTCCGACAGAAGTCAGAATAGGAAGTAGTGAAATGACTTCTATCTTTGTTGGGTCCACCTCAATCCACTTTTCTAAGATTCTATGTCCAAGGATTATTCCACTTTGAAATATGAAATGACACTTTTCCCAGTTCAAAACAAGGTTAGTGTTCTCACATCGTTCCAAAATTAGTTCTTGGTGCCTCAAACAAGTGGTGAATGATTTTCCGTAAATGGAAAAATCATCCATGAATACCCCCAGGATTTGTTCTGCCATGTCGTGGAAGATTTCCAGGATACAACGCTGGAAGGTGGTGGGGGAATTACACATGCATAAAGACATCCTTCGGTAAGAAAACGTATCGTAGGGGAAAGTAAATGTGATATTATCCTAATCCTATGGAGGAATGGAAATGTGGTTGTAGCTGGAATAGCCATCGAAGAAGTAATAGAAGTTATGCCCCACTAGTCTCTCTGACATTTGGTCAATGAATGGCAGGGGAAATGATCTTTCCTTGAGGCGTCATTCACCTTCATGTAACGCACATAGACTCACCAGCCCGTGATAGTGCGTGTAGGGATGATCTCGTTCTTGTCATTTGAAATCATAATGATACCACCTTTTGGGTACCAATTTTAGGGGACTCACCCACGAACTATCCGATATGGGATAAATGATGTCTGCATCCCAAAAATGAATCACCTATTTTTTTAAAACTTCCTTCATGGGGGGATTTAGGCGCCTTTGTGGTTACTGAGATTTCTTGGCAGCTTCTTCAAGTAGAACATTGTGGGTGCAAATAGTAGGGATGATTCCATTCAAATTAGTGATTGTCCACCCAATAGCGTGCTTCCGCTGTTTCAGATCTTGCAGAAGTGCATCATCATGCTTTTATGACAGTTCTGCGCTATGCATGACATTCATTGTTTGATGGTCTCCCAAATACTCATACTTTATAGAAGATGGAAGAGGCTTCAGTTCTAGTTCAGGTGCCTTTAAAATCGAAGGTACAATTTTTTCCACCTTTTCCCATTCTAGACTATCAGGAACAACTTCACGTTGCCAATAGTGGCTTCCCGGACCTTCTAGAAATTGAAATTCCTTCATCACTTCTTCAAATGGAATGTCTGGAATGGTAAAGTTATTTGAAGTAAAAGAACATAGTAGATCTTCTCCTTTTTTTTCTCAAAAAATAATCCATGGTGGTCACTACATAACAATCCTCATACTCTGATAATTATGCATGCTTGACGGCCGTGAGTACATTATAGGAGACTCTTTCATCTCCTACCCAGAAAATCAGCTCCCCCTGGTGCACGTCGATCAGTACCTTCCCAATGGTAAAGAAAGGTCTTCCTAGTATGAGAGGTGCCTCTTGGTCATCAACCATGTCAAGGATGATGAAATATATGGGGAGGATTAACATACCCACTTTTACCAGCACGTCCTCCAGTAGACCCTTCAGATGTTTAATGGATCGGTCAACAAGTGGAAGGGCTACTTGGGTAGGCTTCAAATCATTGAGCCTAATCTTCTTGAAAACTACATGGGGAATGAGGTTCATGCTAGCCTATAAGTCGTAGAGGGCCTTCCCAAACTCACATGGTCCAATAGTACATGGAATATTGAAGCTACCTGGATCCTTGAGTTTGGGAGGAATCGAATGCGGGACGACTATAGAACACTCCTTGGTTGGGGAAATGGTTCCATGATCCTCCACCTTTCTTCTATTGGAGAGTATTTCCATCATGAAATTGGCATAAGTGTGCATCTACATCATTGCCTCTACAAATGGAATATTTATGTGTAGCTTCTTGAACACATCCATGAATATTATGAACTGGTGGTCCAGCTTTCTCTACATCAATCTCTCTAGGAAGGGTAAGGTATGCTCAAAGGGTTTGACAACCACCTTTACCTTTTTCTAGAAAGCCACCTTCCATGAGATTTTAGATGAGGAGGGGTCTGAATCTGTAATATCTTCATCAACAGCGGGTGTGGGTTCACCTGGCTGTGTTGGTTGGTTTTGGTGGAGCTCCTTTCCACTCTGTAGCGTAATAGAATGGGCCTCCTCCCTCAGGTTCTTCTCAGTGTTACCCGATAGTGTACCAGGTTGCCTCCCTGAGAGTTTTTTTTCCAATGAGACAATTTGGTTTTCCAGGCGTCATATTGAAGCCTCCATATTTTGGAACCTGGTCTCAGTAGTAGATATAAATATTTTCATGAGATCATCTAACCTTGAGGTGTTCTCCTGCTGAGGCGGTTGTTGAGCTGGTGGGGGTGGTGACTACCGCAGCTGATGTGGGTGAGGGTTTTTGATACCTTTAATACTGATAAGATCCATGTTGGGGCTGTTTTTTCCTCTGTTACAGGTTATGATAAGAAGTCTGGTTGTAATCGGGCAGTCGCTGGGGCATAATATTCTACTTTTTTTTGCCCCAGCCTGTGTATTGTTTATCACGCCATACCGGGTTTTGGTACTGTAGGTACTAGTTTCATCCATGATTTTGGGAAACATAACTCAAATCTCTTGTTGAAGGGCCTCTAGCAAAACCCGGTCATTATCCCATGATGTGGTTATCGCCACATTCGCTACACACTAGAGGGTCTACCGCAAGTACTTGAGACATTCCCTTCAGATTGAGCATGTCGATATTTTTGGAAACAACATCCAATTGGGAAGAAAACATAGTAGTAACATCAATTTTATTCATACCTCGTTTTTGTGTGCCCCGCTTAAAATTCAAATGGAATCTGTTGGAAGACATGTCTTCTAGTAGTTGAAAAATCTCTTCAGGGGATTTCCTCATTACTGTACCTATGACAGTAGAATCCACCAAAGACATTGTATTTTTTTCAGTCCTCCATAGAAGTTCTGGACATACATCCAAAGTGGGTGTTCTTAGAGTTGTAATTTGGGCAACATTTCCTTGATGCACTCCCATGATTGGTATAATGATTTTGAGTCATGTTGGTTGAAGTTTTGGATTTCATTATGTAGAGTTACCATCTTTGACAGTGGGAAGTATTAAGGAAGAAACGTCTGGGATAGATCCTCCCAGGTGAGGATAGATCGTTGCGGTAAGCCTTTTATCCAATATTTCACCCTATCCCTTAGAGAGAAGGGGAATAGGCGAAGACAAATGGAGTTTGTGGATACTAAATGGTAATGTAACATGATGCAGCCCTCCATAAAATTGGAGAGATAGGCATTGGGATCCTCATTGGGAAAGTCAACAAATTGAACAGTGATTTGGATCAGCTATATGATAGCAGGTTTGATCTTGAATTGTTGGGCTTGCACCGGTGGACGGACGATGCCCGTGTCTGCTCTGTGGATAGATGGAAGCTTGTACTCCATGAGAGTATGGTGTGGAGGTGGCTTCTTAGGGAGTAGAGCTGGTATGTATTGTTTTTTTTTAGGGGAGAAGTATAGCACCTGACGTGGCTATAATAATGGCATCCACTCTGGTTGGAATTGTTCGAGCTTCTGGAGGCCATACCCTGGAGCAAGTGGAGCTTGCTAGTTTCGGTTGTCATTCAAACCTAACTGTTGTCTAGATCCTTGGATAACAGCTAGATTCCCTTCCTTGTTCTATGCAATTGGAGTGTTTTGGATGTTCTCGATCTTGGGTGCTCGTTGGAATCTCAAGAGCGTATGTTTGATCTCTAGGTCAATTGGGAAAAACCCTGATGACTCAGTGTTCATGAGACGTGTGAGGTAGCCGTTCATACACCTAAAGACCTACACAATATGAAATAGACCAAGCAAAAACGTGGAAAAATAAAGGTAAAAAGAAATGATAATTGAAAAGAGATTTCTGGGAATTTATGATTTTTATTTCCACTAAAATTTGATACAAATATAATCAAAACAAGGAAACAATTAACTTTTTTTTATTCCCTAGCAACGGCACCAAAATTTGGCGAGCCGTTTTACCGAAGGTATGTTATCGGTGTACTAAATTTTTTTCACCCTAACGAGTATTATACCAGTAAGGGGTCGATCCACAGAGAAAAATAAATTATTTTTTCTTTCTTAACATAGTTTGTATTTTTGTTTTAATAAATTTCTCTGTATTTAAAATATATTTTTGAAGTTGGGTGAAAAGAATAATTGTTTTTACGTTTCTTTAATAAATTACTTAATGAATAAAGGTACATACAGAAAAATTGGGTTTGATGCAAATAAAAAGAGAAATGCATTGGGGTTATGGATTTATGAGAGGTTGATTATTAAATCAAATTGTTTATGAGTATTTGTTGTTGATAATAACCAAAAACTTTGGGTTTCAATTTGTAATAAAGTTTCTTGGGTCTGGTAATCTTATATTTAGAGCTGAAGAAACTAACTCTTTGGTCCGGTAATCATTGATTCATAGTTATTTATTTGGCTTAGTCCATTATTAGTCGAAAAATACTTCCAATAATCATGAGATTATTCATCGTTATTCTACTTTTGAATCCCTAAAAATTCTACCCTTGGTCTGGTTCAGAATTTTCAGTGATAAGATTAAGTGATTTAATAAGAATAATAAGAAGTTAATAAAACAAACACATTCATAACAACTAATATAAATTACAACTCTTACATCAACCACAACCCCAACACACTGGGTTTTTAGTTACACATAGAGGAAAAGATAAATAAGAAACCCTTGATACCTGATGTGATCATTCTTAAAACATCGAGGAGGGAGTGATTCTTTGGTAGACAGTAGAATGATGGTAGTATGGAATCAGAGCTTCTTTCCTTCAGACCTTCAACCCTTTCTCTCCGCAATTTCTCCTCTCTTGGTCCAGAGACCAAGCCCTCTATTTATAGAAAATAAAACTACACGGCATGTGGAAAAAGTACACGGCGTGTACTTTTGTCAACACACTTTTTTCGTTGTTTTCTCCAATGGTAGGCGGCCTAACATGCCGTCTTGGACTTGGAACACAACGGCTCCAAGTAGGTAGATAAAAAGAGCATGTAGCACCACCATAAATGGCATATAGTCACATTTTTCAGCCACCAACCACATCTGGAAATATATACACGACATGTATAGGTTGAACAGGACGTGTCCCCGTCAGCCAACCACATGGGCGTGTAGACTTCTTTTCATCTTCCAACTGCTTCTAGAAGGGTATACAAGGCGTGTATATGTTTAACACGTCGTATACTGGATTTTAGTTACTTGGGAATGTACTGGTCTAATTCAATCCATGTTTGAGTCTGAATGTACATGGTGTGTATATATATACACGCTGTGTAGTTGTAAATTTTCCTCAGTTTTCCCCCGGTTTGTGTGTTCAGCTTGAAATCACCTAAAAGTGAATAAGATCACCAAATTTAGAGTATGTGTCCACCCAACAGTAGATATTTTCTGAAATCCTATTATTATTTTTAATAAACTATGTGAAAATGTAAACACAAATCAGGCACATCAACTATAATTTGAATAAAATATATAAATATAAAGTTTTCGTGTCTCTATATATTGTGTAATATATTTGGGCATGCGTTTGTGTATAAAAATGCATTAAAACATATATATATCTATATGTGTGTGTGTGTGTGTGTTTGTGTGTGTGTGTGTGTGTGAAATAAATGAAAAACATGATTTTTAATCTAGGTAAAATTGAAAATAAAAAAACATTAAAAATGAATAATACATTAATATGTCTTTAATTAACATTTTATATATGTTATACTTATTCATTTATATATCTATATTTAATGTATAATATTTATTAATATTTATAATCGATAAATATTTATATGAAATTTATGCATTTTTATCAATAATTATTTAATTAATAGAATTTTTCATATTTTTCTTAATTTACTCATTTTATTTTAATTTGTTTAATTTTTCGTTTTATTCTGGAACTTTTTCAGCACTAGAAAAGCCTCGATGAATGGAAACTTTTATTTGTTCTAAAGAAGCGCTAATAAAGGATACCTTTTATCAGTTCTATAAATAAAGCACTGATACAGGTTTCCTTTATCAGCGCTAAAATAAAGCGTCGATGATGGTTTCATTTTATCAGTACTAAACAAGAAGCACTAATAAAGGGTTCATTTTATCAGTGCTTATTTTAGCGCTGATAAATATGGACTTTATCAATGAATTTTTTAGCACTAATAAATGAAATCGATGCTATAGGTGGTTTTTGTAGTGGTGTTTTTGTGTTGATAAAAGCTAACCTAAACTTATATAAAAACCCTAATAGAGTATCCATGCTCACTCCTTCAAGCTCTCACAGAACCCAAATGTTGTCGCCGCTATTGCTGAACCCTACTACTACCCACGTTCCCATTCTTCATCAAATTTCTCAATGAATCAACCCTATTAAAATATAAAGTATGTTTCACCATGTATTCACATCTTTTTCAACATCGGAGTCTTTATTTGGTCCGCCTTATATATTTTTTTGGGTAAGATACGTCATGATTCACCTTAGTTTGTTCGATCGCACAAATCTTAATTTTGTTTGTGTGCCTGAATGCAGTGAAATATGCCTGGGTCCACCTCCAAATCCATTAGACATGGACTCAATCATTTTTTATGTAGTTTTTATGGGGGAAAACTTTATTCCATGATCATGTTTCTTCCTCCTCCTCCTTCCCTTTTTTTATTTTCTTGATTCTAATTCTTCGTCACTATTATTCTTATTTTCCAACCATGCACCCATCTTGGGAGAACATTATAAATCTTGATAGCATAAGATGATTGCCTTATTTTAATGACTATGTATTTAAAATTTGATAGTTCCCTCTCTTTCCCCACTAAGGAACTACCATAACTGTTTCTTGTTTAATAATATTTTATTTTCAATTGATTTATCCATCATAATTATTTGAAAAAAATTAAGTAAAACATAGAACATAAAATCCCTTCCCTATTGTCAAGGTATGAAATTCATTATTTTTTCATAAATCATTGCATAGATTAAATAATTTTTAGGAAATAGGTTTTTTAGGTAATTATAACGTTAGAAACTTATAGTAGAAAATTTTGGGAAATAGATTTTTGGATGAAATCCAGGTATTCAAAACTTTTATCATTAAATTTTTTTAAATACACTCTCTTTTTTGTGTATTTTGAATTTTTATGGAAGTGAAAAAAATCAATGAATCTTCTTTGGGTGATAAATTTTTTCTGATGAACATGATATATGTTCAATAAATATATAAGTTTTCTATCATTGGGTAAATGTTACTTGTCTACATTGATTAGATGTTATGTAAACCTAATTATTGAATGGATATGAATTTCATCCCAACCAAGACATCAACCATGTCTAGTGTTGAATTTCACTATCATCAAAAAGTCCCTATCGACCATGACCACCGAAACCACAAGTGTTTTCAATGTTGTTTCAAATATCTTCATCATTCAACCTTCTATGAGGCTAAATCAAACTCCCTCAAGTTTCATGTTTTGATACTTGATATATTTTAAATATAGTTATATTATTGAATAAACTATATCCAAATTTATTTTGAATGATTCTATCAAATTAAAAATGACAATTGATTAGATTTTAATTTATAATTTATTTTTTAGAAGAATCATTTTCATTATTTTGTTTTCTATTTTAAAATAATTTACAATCATTTTTCATGGTGCAATAAAAAAAAATTTGTGATTCATTCAAGGTGATCATTTTATTTTTCATGTTTTTTGGAACCATTAATCGAATTTTATTCATTATATTTATTTTTAGGGTTGAATTGTTTTAAAAAAGTTTAATAATTTATTTTTTAATTTTTGAAACCATTATTATATTCAATATCCATATTTTAAATTATGAAAATGGTTTTAAAATAATAAAGCCTTTAATTTTTTAAATTTCCATGTATATATATATATATATTTGTGTGTGTAAATATTTATACATATTATATTGTATAATAGGTGAGATAAGCTTCCCAAAGGGGTTTGTCTGCTGTTAAAATTTAGAAAGTGTGGTTCAAAATGGAAAGGGATTGGTTATGAAAATATTGAGTGAGTTTTATGAGGAAGTTTGAAAATTAATTTGGTGTTTGATTGTCCAAAAAAAGTAATGGTTAAAATTTTTGTTAAAAAGTGATTTTAAATTAAGGGAAACATGTTCTTTAGTGGTAAAAATCATTTTTACAAACTAATAAAAAGTGTATCGAGGATTTATTAGGATAAGATTCATCAGGTTTTTATAATTTAAATGTGATTTTAAGGATAAATGATTGGTTTTAAAGTTAATTAATTATATTTTTATGATGTTCAAGAATGAGGATGATATTTTAGATTTCAATGTTGATCTAAATCAAGGATCTTATAAATTTCTCATTGAATTTAAAATAGACTTTTGTTCTTTGAAATTAGAGTGAATAGTTTCATCATATTTTTTTATAATGTAGTTTTCTCTATCAGAAATGTTCAAACCATCTCAAATAAAATTTTATTCTTCTAATAAAAAACATTTTATTAAGAGGTATATAGTACACTAAGTTCATTGGGAATAGAATTCTGTTCAAAATAATCATCAATTGTTCCCCTTAGAAATTCCATACCATTATCTGTCCCGATCATCTATAAATAGAAATTACATTCCTTCTATACTTTTCTTTTAATACATTTAAACATATTTAGATCTTATTATTTATGTATCATAAATAAAATATATTTAATTCAGGTAAATTTTTTAACAATAGAAATAATATACTTATCTCCATTTTTTGAATGCGTCCTCATATTCCCATAATTATATAAATAAACGATATTTTATTATTGGGTAGATTAATTGTTGTTTTTTATTTCATATAGGAATGTTGAGAACATCATATTACTTTCTCTTTTTAGTATTGGAAGGTCAGAAACATTTTCTCTTTAAGAGATCATACTCACGTTTTTTGGTAAGATGATCAAGTTATCTATTCCATAATTGGATTCCTAAGTTAAGACACAAGTTTAATGAATTTTCCACATCATCCACTTGAATTATATTTTCACTTTGGTCACTAAACTCATATCAAAATATAAACCTAAAATTAGGTATTGGTTTGTTTTTTATATGAAGTATGAAACAAAAAAATGGAAACAATGTATTACCTTGCATTAATCCAAGAAAACCGTCCGCTCCAACAATAAATAATGACCATTAAAGATTCTAGGGAAGTGGTAATTTATCACAAAGATAGGGAAATAAATAACTGATACACTTTTTCTTTAACAAATAGTCTTTATAAATTATCCTCTATTGTTAATTAAAGTCTTGATCCACTCACTTACTAATTTCCTTTTCCTTCTAGAACACTCCTAAAAATATGCATCAAAAAGTTGATTGGTATCTATATTTATAAACTCAATGGGATGGGTGGTATATATATTTATAAATTCATACATGTGTAAGGAAAAAGGGTGGTATCTACATTTATATTATCATATTGACTTTTAGATTCCTCGTAGATACACATAATCTTACCTTATATATAATATATATTGATAATAACACCACATAAAGGGAATTTAACTAACTCCATCCAACCCATATGATTTCCTTTATGACCCCATTCCATTCTCTTTGGCCTCACAGGAAGATAAGTGACACTAAAATTAAGTCCTCAGACCAAAAGTATTTTGATTTTCATAGAGTAATTGATGGATTTCTTTGTTTGTTGAAACTGTAACAGATGTATAGACATGAGTTCATGTAAGACCATCTAGCTAAGCCTTCTCATGATCACATCAATCAAGGAGCCCCTTGTAGGGATTAGACTATTATTTCTGCTTTTGTCAATTTCAGACAGAAAACTAAGAAATGATATCTGGTGCTTCACCAACTCCCTTATAGAGCCTCAGTTTTCGGAACTTTACCCTTTATTTATTTATTTTTAGTATATAAATTGATTGTGTTTTGTTTCAATAGGTTTAAAATAGTTTCGGGATGTTTTGGGAATTTTCTATATGTGCGCGATTTTAGAATGGTTAGTGAAAAATCAGACAGCGCCACCAAGGAAACCATGTAACTAAAACTTTGGGAACTTGGTTGGAGCACGGTTAGGTGAGCGGCTTGTCCAAACTATGTTGTGACCTTGGAGAAACCATGAAATGTTTGATAGAGGGTTTTATCATGATTGGCTCATAGTTTTTATAACAATGTGACCCAACTATGGGACGGGTGTTTGGAGGTAGTGGCTATTGCACAGTTAGAGCACAGTTTGTCTTACAATGCACCCTAAATATACTGTGTTAAATTTTAGAACCAAATTTTTTGGATCTCAATTAGTTTATCCTCTAAGAATCTCATTTTTTTTCTAAATAGTTCATAACACAAATTCCTCTTCATCCCAAGGTTGTAGTGACCATTCCCTTCGATCCAAGAGCGATCTGTAAAAAAATATTGGTGCATTAGAAGCTCGTATTCCTTGGTGAGTGACCATTATTGGTTGGTTTCCTCAGTTTTATTCCACTTAACTCTCTTGGAATCATGGATTTTTTTCCATTATGGAAAAATACATATTGTTTTTTAAAAATAATGAAGATATATGATTGTTTTTTTGGTGTTAACTAGATCTAAGATTGAATCTTAAAATTTCAAGATGGGTTTTTTGGTTTTTTTTTGTTCTTTGGTTTTGCAAACATTTGAGAGGTGGGTTGATTCTTTCTCAAATCCTCTTATTAGAACCTGAATGGTTAATTTAAAATTTTCTAATTTTCTTAAAATTTATTATGAAATTGATGTGGGATTCTTGATGGAAAACCTCTTTAGTGATGGTTTTGTGAAATGGTTGAAATTGGTTGGTTTTATGGAAAACCTTGTGATGTTAATTTTAAAATATCGATTTTAAAGTTATGGATTTCATTTTTTTTCTTCCATGAAATTGTTTCGTAGACATTCCATCATTAAAATAATTTTTTTATTAAAATGTATTGGCATGGTTGGTTTGGTATGACATTTTTCTAACTTGTTTAGCATGTGTTCATTCCAATTGTCATGACCCTATGGAAGGGGAGTGTATCATTGGGGAACTTGGTATTGGTGTCCTTGTGATGAATTGGTAGATCGATGAGAGACCACTCATGAGTATGGTGCTATCACCTAGGAAGGAATGTGTGGTTGTCTGGATATGGGGAACCTTGTATTGGGTATGAAAAACATATTTGAGAAAAGGTTTATCATTGTGAAATGGTTTCCCTTGGAACTAATTTGGTTTTGATATCAACTATTGAAATTCTTTTGAATTATTTTATATAAATTGATCTAATATGTTCTATCCTAGAATAATTAATTGGGAATTCTGTAGGGAAATCCTAATGAGTTTTATACTCACTGCCTTCTTGGGAACTTTGGTCAATTTGTTGATGAGATATATTTAGGCACAAGAAAAGGAAAGGTATCCTAGTTCTTTAGTGATGAATATTGAAACCTTGGTCTATGCATATATAGTGGATCTTAGATTAGGTTAGGAGTTTCTTAGTTGTTTTCTTCCATGTCTTTGAGTTTTTTTTGGTATTGGTTTCCATTTTCTACTCTGATATAGTTTGGATTGTTTTAGTTTACTTTGAGTTGTATTTGGTATTACCTGTGGATCATATCGTGGTTTCTTTATTATGGTTATAATGATTGGTTTCCTTATTTTCAAAGGTAAAATAATCCCCCTGTTTTTTTAGGAATCTTTTGAAATATATTATCATTATTTGGTGCCTTGGGGATGTCACCTAAGGCCTAGTAGCACCTCTACCTCTTCCCAATCCAATGGGTGAGGGGCAGGATGTTACAAATGGTATCAATCATGGTCATTCCATATTTAATTTTGGAAAAAATGGTAGTAAGGATTAGGATCATCAAAACATGAAATATTGAGCATAAAAAGGTGTATCTAAACTATTTAGGGTAAACTTCAAGTTAATAGGGAGTTTGGGAACATGAGTGTTTTTAGACACTTCTAGGAGATGTAACCTCATCATCATGGGTTTAACCAGTGAGGAGAGAATGACATGCATTGATAGAAATTAATTCCCATTAGTTATAGAATGTGGAACTAGATTGGAATTAAAGTAACCAACCAAAAGAGGATTCTGAAAATGTTGTTTCACCTCAACCACAGCTGAACCCATAGTTGGTTTATAATATTGTCCATGATTTTTAGGCCATTAATAAAGGGAACAAAAGGGATAAACCAGGAAAATTCTATCATTATATTCAGTTCCAAAAGCAGAATCTACCCATATTTTGTGGTTATTCAGAACTAGATAAAGTAGATGTGTGGATGAATAGGATAAATCGAATATTCAATTTCCTTATCACTCCAGTAAAGATGAAATTCAAGTTGGAAATGTACATGATGGATGTAACGACCCAAAATTTTGAATAAATTTTGTTTCCTAACATTGTTTTTTATTTTATTTTATACTCAACAAAACTATTTCATTTAATAAAATGAGTATAATTAAAATAAGTTTGTTGGATTTCGACTGTTATATGACAGTTGGTCAATCTGACCGTTGGAAACTAAATGTTGCTATTACTGTCTATAAATACAAGTGATATTGATTAATTAATATAGAAAGAATATTTGATGTCCCCATATAGTAGTCTCGGGTAGATCGAAGCCCATCTGACGGAACTCAGGAAGGAGTTAGCACCTTTGGGCTTTGCTCTGGACCCAACCCAAGCTGAACGTCATTGGGTGAAGCTAGAACAGAATCGCCTTTGCGAGAAGTTCAAGCTAATAGAAGTCACTACTCGGGCAATGTTGGTCGAGCTGAGCCAAGATTCTATCACCCTAGCACTCCTTACTCTTAGGTCATATGCTGGTGTTATAAGGGGTTATGTAACGAGACTATAATTTCCTTGTGTAATCCTTTGATTTTAATAAAAATTGTGATGTCTTATTATGGTGAAGTATGTGAATTTTCAAATGTCCGGATAAATATAGTATTCATATTATTGATGAATTCTAGAAAATGGATGTTTTAAAATATTTATGTAAACCTTAAATAATTAATAATGTGTAATTATTTTCAAAAACGTTCTTCTACAGCTGTATTCAGTATGAAATTTAGAGTCTAATAAGATTAACTTAATTTTTGGTGAATAGTAAATTATGAATAGTGATTTTATGCTTATGATTAGTAATGTGACCAAATGGAATAAATAACTTCACTTAAAAAAGTATTAATATAATTTAGGCACCTTGATTAAGTAATGCGATTCATTAAAATAGGTAAATAACTATTTTACACATTATTCGTTAAGTATTAGTTTTTTCTTGTGAATAGTGTTTTTATTTAAAAATTAAATTAAAAATATTTAGAAAATTATTTTCATAAAATGGAGTTCATTTTTGAAATCAGAGCATCGATACTTGGTTAAGGTGAATTTTTGAGATTTTTCTGAAACAGTTGAATTTTCAGTGAAAAGTGTTTTTATTTTAAAATTAAATTAAAATTATTAAGAAAATTATTTTCATAAAATGGAGTTCATTTTTGAAATCAGAGCATCGATATTTGGTTAAGGTGAAATATTTGGGTTTTTTCTGAAACAGATGAATTTTCAGTGAATAGTATTTTTTTTAAATTATTTTAAAAATATTTAGAAAATTACTTTCATAAAATGGAGTTCATTTTTGAAATCAGAGCATTGATATTCGGTGAAGGTGAAATTTCGGGATTTTTTTGAGAAAGTTGAATTTTCGGTGAATAGTGACAATACTGTTTTTTAGTTTCGAGTGTTTAATGACATCATTAAGGATGTAATAATTATGCAATAATTCTGCTCGATTTATGAATAGTAAGATAAGGTATGAGGTGTCTCAAGTGGCCAATACCTTAGGAAAATACCATGGGCGAGCCCATGTTTTTTCCAATACCACCGATGAGGTGTCCCTCTGCAATTAATTCTGTGTCCCCTCACTGCTCTTATAAATACCAAGCCTTTCCCTCATTAATTTCATTTATCAATCCTCCCCAATGAAGTTCTGGTCTCTTTACCTCCCAAGGAGTCCTCCCAAGGTTCCCTCAAGCCTCCCAAGGTCCCGACATTCAAGCTTTCATAGTTACTCTTCAAGGTAAGGGATTCTTTCACCCTCCTCTTTTAAGTCATGACTTCCTTTATGTTGTGTCTTATATTTTCCATCTCTTTATGTTGAGGGTATGTTCTTATATGTTCATATTACTATCAATTTTATTTCCAAATTATGAGAGACCCTTTCTTCTCTCATCAATTTGTTTTCTGAATTTTTAAGTGACGTCGTTAGGATGCGGAATTTCTCGTAAAATGAATCACATCTTCTCTTTTATTTTATGTTTCCTTTTTATGTGGTATGTCATTCAAATTTCCATACCATGTTATTATATCCATGTTTTTCTATATTTATACTGTATTATAAGTTATTTATGAGTGGGTTACTCTTGTACCCTCTTTTTCCAATGTTTTCTAAAACCATGTTATATAGTCGTTATGCTGTAGAAATTTTGCCTCAAACTTTCTATCTCTTTCTCTCTAGAAATTCTCTTGTTTTATTTATTTGAATACCCAGACCTATTTCTTTTCATTGGGTGTTCATAAATATATAAAGATAATTTATTTTATTCTATAATTGACATACATATAACCCTCACTTCCTTTCCATGGGTTTTAAATGACATAATGATCTTATTTTTTTAAGAACATTAAAACTGTCACGATCTTGAAATTTAACCCATTTTTTATTCTCCATGGGTTATTTAGGAAATGTTTGATTATGATCTATGTGGATCACATGTATGTAAAGACATATTAAGGTTGATCCCTGATAGCGCTCCAATTCATTGGGTAAATAATTAATCTCTAGAGATAACAAGTTTTACGATACCTTGGTGAATAACCTTGGTAATTTTTATAACACCTTGGGGATGGACCTTGATGATATGTTCATGAATGTCTAAATGAAATGTTGTAGACCCATATTCAAGTTATGATTCAGTTACTTTCATTAGGATATTCCTATTCTTTCATTGTTCATGTACTTATGTTTTTATTCAAGGTCTTATTGATATCACAAGTACATTGATTCCCTTGTTTACCCTTACCGGGCCTTCTGCTCACCCTTTCCTTTGATGTCTATCTCCAGGATGTAAGATTTAGTAGATGTACATAGGATAAACCTTTGATGAAGCCTTACAAGTGGTTTAGAATAATGTTTATGTTGTTTTCTGGTATTATGTTCCTTATTTCCAAGACACTAGACTTTAAAGATCATCTGTTTGTAAAATGTACGAAAATTTATGTATTAAAAATCCTTGATGCTATAGTTGGTATCAAAGGATAGTTTACGTATTTATGGAAATTAGGATATTAAAACTATAGGAATAACCCAATAGAAAATTTTATATCTATGAAATCTTTCTGGTTTTTAGCGAGTATTGAGTAAGTGGTTTATCAAGCAAATACATCCCTGTCTGGATACGAGCAGGTAGAGGTTGTTCTGGCATAGATGTACATAGGGGTAAAACGCAAAAACATCGCTTTGAGATAGAATCGAATGAGAACTGGTACACGACAACGGGACTTGCTGCACTCTTGGTTACGACACTCTCGGGGGATATGTTTGGTTAATCAAAATCTTTTTATGAATCATTATGAAGGAATTATAAAAAAATCTAATTGTCTAAGCATGATGTTTTAAGACATAAAATATTTTTTAGTTAAAAGAGTCGTAAATGAAATAAGTTTCTCAAGAAGGATTTATTCTTTTATAAAATTTCCCCATCGTCGAGTAATACGTTGGTGTATTTCCTGAGGAGTTACCCGGACCTCCCCCAGAAAGAGAGGTAGAGTTCTCCATTGAACTCATACCTGGATCTCATCCAATGTCAAAGACCCCCTACTAGATAGAAAATGTAGAGATAAAGGAATTAAAGAAACAATTCCGAGATCTTTTGTAGAATGGGTTTATCCAACCAAGTGTGTCTCCTTGGGGAGCACCAGTTCTCATTGTGAAGAAGAAGGATATATCGATGCAGCTATGCATTGATTATAGAGAACTGAATTGGATCACAATGAAGAACAAATACTCTCTTCCAAGAATTGATGACTTATTTGACCAACTTCATGGGACTCAATTCTTCTCAAAGATTGATATTTGTTCTAGTTATCATCAATTGAGGGTGATAAATGATGATATTCCAAAAACTGCCTTCCAATCAAGATATGGGAATTTTGAGTTTGTTGTTATGCCCTTCGGACTGACTAATGCACCTTCTATTTTTATAGATCAAGAATAAGTTGATTTTGGAAACTTATTTTTTATCAAATGGATATCCTTTGTATAGGAAAATGATCTGGTGATTAAATGATAAAGGTTATTTTGGAAGATGTTTTCTATTTTGGAGTACTATATTCTTAGGGGAAATAAAACACTACAAAATTTAAATTGAGGAGGAGTGGCTGAATTTTTTTTGTAAGAATTTATGTATTTATTGTGGACATAAGGTGATTTGGGTTATTTCTAGAAAATTATGAGCCAAGCATGGAGAATATGTGAATAGGTTAATTACACTTTAGTATGAGACTTTAATAGTAGTCAATGTTATTTGAAGATAAATGTTAAGATTTATTGGGGAAGACTATGTGATTAAAGCCTTCTGAGTTTTGGGTTCCAATATTAGTTTGGATTATTCTGAATATTTTTAAGGATGCTTGTGTATTGAATGGTCTTTCTGGAACTTTGGGTACTTTTTTTGAATTTTGGAGATTAATAGTCATATTTCTTTTTATAACGGATTATCCTTTTTGGGGATTATATGATCTCGTACTAACCTTTTTAGTTTTAGTTGATGACTAAATACAATGGAAAAATATGGTTATTCTTTTGTGGATTATGTGATTCTCTAAAAGACTATTCTTGTGCTTTTGATGAGACCGAATCTTTTTGAATGATCATTGTTTGGAGAAAAGATTAGTCTTGGTGGAAAATTATTAAGGGATGAAACTCTACTTGAAGGTAAGTATATTTCCTTATGATTTTATTATATTTAGTAAATTAATTCCTCATAATTATGAAAAGGAACGTAAAACAAAAACGTTGTTGGTTTACGTTTCTTACTGGGTAATCAACGACCATTTAACACATATTAAGTTTGTGATCGCCTTGTGGTTATTTTTCTCCTAATCATGTTTTCTATCACTCTCTATAAGAACTTAACCATTTGTTTTCTCTTCCATATCCATGTTTTCCTAAATGGAATCCTAGTTTGGGTTAACTCAGGTGACCTTTGTACTTCCCTTTCTTTCTTTTAAAGTAATATTTTTACTGACTCTTTTTCCGATGTGGGGCTTTCAACGAAATTTCCAAGCCCAATTTTAAAATTGCGAGGACGCAATTTCTTAAGGGGGGAAGATTGTAATGACCCAAAATTTTGAATAAATTTTGTTTCCTAACATTGTGTGTTATTTTATTTTAAACTGAAAAAAACAATTTCATTTAAAAAAATGAGTATAATTAAAATAAGTATGTTGGGTTTCGACTATTATATGATTGTTGGTCAATATGACCGCTGGAAACTAAATGTTGCAATTGTTGTCTACAAATAAAAGTGTTCTTGATTAATTAATATAGAAACAAGATTTGATGGCCCCATCCAATAGTCTCAGGCTAATCGAAGCCCATATGATAGAACATGGGAAGGAGGTAGCACCTTTGGGCTTTTCTCTGTACCAAACCCAAGCTGAACTTCTTCATGTGAAGCTGGAACAGATTTTCCTTCATGAGAAGTTCAAGATGATAGAAATCACTACTCAGGAATTGTTGGCCGAGCCGCCCCAAGATTCTATCACCCTATCACACCGTACTCTTAGGTCTTATGCTGGTGTTATAAGGGGTTATGTAATGAGACTGTAACTGCCTTGTGTAATCCTTTGATTTAAATAAAAATTGTGATTTCTTCTTATGCTAAAGTTTGTGAATTTTCAAATGTCCGGATAAATATAGTATGCATATTATTGATGAATTCTAGAAAATGGATATTTTAAAATATTTATGTAAACCTTAAATAATTAATAATTTGTAAAGATTTTAAAAAAAGGTCTTCTACAGCTGTGTTCAGTATGAAATTTAGAGTCTAATAAGATCAACTTAATTTTTGGTGAATAGTAAATTATGAATAGTGATTTTATGTTTATGACTAGTAATGTGACCAAATGGATTAAATAACTTCACTTAAAAAAGTATTAATATACTTTAGGCACCTTTATTAAGTAATGTGATTCATTAAAATAGGTAAATAACTGTTTTAGACATTATTCGTTATGTATTAGTTTTTTCTTGTGAATAGTTTTTTTATTTAAAAATTAAATTAAAAATATATAGAAAATTATTTGCCTAAAATGGAGTTAATTTTTGAAATCAGAGCATCGATATTTGGTTAAGGTGAATTTTTGGGATTTTTCTGAAACAGTTGAATTTTCAGAGAAAAGTGTTTTTATTTTAAAATTAAATTAAAAATATTTAGAAAATTATTTTCATAAAATGGAGTTCATTTTTGAAATCGGATCATCGATATTTGGTTAAGGTGAAATTTTTGGGTCTTTTCTGAAACAGTTGAATTTTTAGTGAATAGTGTTTTTTTAAATTAAATTAAAAATATTTAGAAACTTACTTTCATAAAATGGAGTTCATTTTTAAAATCAGAGCGTCGATATTTGGTTAAGGTGAAATTTTGGGATTTTTTTGAGAAAGTAGAATTTTCAGTGAATAGTGAAAATACTATTTTTGAGTTTTGGGTATTTAATGACATCATTAAGGATGTAATAATTATGCAATAATTCTGCTCGACTTATGTATAGTAAGATAAGGTATTAGGTGTCCCATGTGGCTAATACCTTGGTAAAATACCATGGGCGAGCCCATGGTTTTGCCAATACCACCGATGAGGTGTCCCTTGGCAATTAATGCTTTGTCCCCTCACTTCTCCTATAAATACCAAGCCTTTCCCTCATTCATTTAATTTCCCAATCCTCCCCAATTAATTTCTAGTCTCTTTACCTCCCAAGGAGTCCTCCCAAGGTGCCCTCAAGCCTCCCAAGGTCCCAACCTTCATGCTTTCCTAGTTACTCTTCAAGGTAAGGGATTCTTTCACCCTCATCTTTTAAGTCATGACTTCCTTTATGTTGTGTCTAATATTTTCCATCTCTTTATGTTGATGGTATGTTCTTATATGTTCTTATTACTATCCATTTTATTTCCAAATGATGATAGACCCTTTCTTCTCTCATCAATTTGTTTTTTGAATTTTTAAGTGACGTCGTTAGGCTGCCGAATTTCTCATAAAAGGAATCACATCTTCTCTTTTCTTTTATCTTTCCTTTTAATGTGGTATGTCATTCAAAGTTCCATACCATGTTCTTATATCCATGTTTTTATATATTTATACTGTGTTATAAGTTATTTATGAGTGGGTTACTCTTGTACCCTCTCTTTCCAATGTTTTCTAAAACCATGTTATAAAATCATTATGCTGTAGAAATTTTGCCTCAAAATTTCTATCTCTTTCTCCCCAGAAATTCTCTTGTTTTATTTATGTGAATACCCAGACCTATTTCGTTTCTTTGGGTGTTCATAAATATATAATTATAATTTATTTGATTCTGGAATTGACATACATATAACACTCACTCCCTTTCCATGGGTTATAAATGACATAATGATCTTATTTTTTTTAAGAACATTAAAACCATCACGATCTTCAAATGTAACCAATTTCTTTTATTCTCCATGTGTTATTTATGAAATTTTATATTATGATCTATGTGGATCACATGTAAGTAACGATATATTAAGGTTGTTCCCTGATATTTCTCTAATGCATTGGGTAAAGAATTAATCTCTAGAGATGACAAGTTTTACGATACCTTGGTGAATAACCTTGGTAATTTTTATGACACCTTGGGGATGGACATTGGTGATATTTTCATGAATGTCTAAATGAAATGTTTTATACACATATTCAAGTTATGAATCAATTATTTTCATTAGGGTATGACTATTATTTCATTGCTAATGTATTTATTTTTTTATTCAAGTTCTTATAGATATCACAAGTACATTGATTCCCTTGTTTACCCTTACTGGGCCTTTTGCTCACCCTTTCCTTTGATGTCTATCCCTAGGATATGAGATGCAGTAGATGTACATAGGATGAACCTTTTATGAATCATGACATGTTTTTTAGAAGAATTTTTATGTTTTTTTTCATGTAGTATGTTCCTAAATTCCCAGACACTAGGTTTTAAAGATCCTCTGTTTGTAAAATGTAACAAAAAGTTATGTATTAAAAATCCAGGATATTATACTAGAGGATCTTGCATGCCAGTGGTGGTATTTATAAGTTCTTTCTAAATTTGACTAAAGAATTTCATGGGAGTATTTTGAATAATTATTCAAAAAAATATCCTCATGCATTCCAAATTACTAAAATGATAGATTTATTCAGTTTGAAGCAAGATAACCTCAGAATGAAAGAGTACACAATTAATTTCATGAATTTAGTCCTCTTTTAACAAGAATATTATTGAAGTGGATACTTAAAGGCACAAATTTTTCAATCAGGGTTGAGTCCATATATTCTCTATAATGTTTTCATGATTTTTATATCATATTATACAAAGATGGTCAAAAGGGTGGAGGTGGAAGAAAGATACACCTCAGTTAATGTGGGGGGAAGAATCATGTTAATACCTATGTGAATAAGTGGGAAATATCTTTCTAGGAATAAGCAGAAGAGGGGAACCTATTTCCAAGGTAGTGGTATGACTTAGAATTATACAATGGGATTAGTAAATCTTCCTCCTAGATCGAATAGTATGTCTGGATGTTTTCAATGTGGTTTTTTTGATCACATGAAGTAGGTTTTTATAGAAACACCTATAGCATGCCACAATTAAAACTAGATGGGGTGTTTTTAATGTTATTATTATAGTGCTCTAGGGTTGGGTTATAGAGACACATCTCATGTGTTAAAAATGTCTTATGATTCAACAGGAAAAGGGAAATAAAATACTTATATTCAAAAAAACCAAGAAATACATGGTGATTTTCAGTAATACTACGACCCCCAACCAGTAAAATATCAAAAAAATAATAAAGATAAAACTATGGTGAGTAATAAATTATATGTATCTGAGAAAATGATATTGGATGCTCAATCGGTACCTTCGATGGAGATAGGTATTATTCTTCTGAATTCTAGGGTTATGAATTCTTTTTTTTATATGTGAGAATCCCCTTCATTTATTTCTTATTGTGTTGTTTATATTTTGGATTTTTATGTTGAGATGATATATTCTATTTTCAAACTTCAAAATACTCTTGGTCAAAGATAATTTTGAGCTTTTATATGAAAATCATGTTCTATAACTCTTGATGGGGATGAAATGATTTGGGATTTATCTGTTATTGAGATGGATGTCTGGGGAATTATCCTTGATATAGATTGGTTGAATATGTTCAAGGGTTTCATTGACTATTATACTTTAAGAGTTAGTTTTACAACTTATGATGGCATCGAGAATATCTTTAGAGGAGATCGTATTGTAAACGCAGGTGTAATAAAATTTTTGGAAACAAGAGATGTAACTACCTCAACTTATTTTATAGTATTGACCTTGGAATCAGTGGATGATATCGCAAATAGAGGTTTTCAAAGAAAATGTTTACCAGTTTCCTAATGTTTTTTCTAATACTTTCTAAGGGTTTCCACCCACAAGAAAAGAAGTGTTTATGATAGATCTCTTACCAGGGACTAGAACCATTTACCTTCTATCTTATCATATGGGACCAATAGAAATAGGGGAACTGAATTTACATTGGTAAGATGTGGAATGATAATGGTCTATTCAGTTGAGTGCATCTCCATGGGCAGCACTAATTCTTTTTTGTGAAAAAAGGAGGATGTAACTATTTGGATTTGTGTGGATTATCATAATATTAACCAAGTTATGATAAAGAATCTGTATCCTATTCTTTTCATAGATGATATATTTGATTAATTGAGGGAAACTCAATTGTTCTCTAAAAATGACTAGTGTTTAGGATGTCACCAACTATGGGTCCAAAAGGATGATATTATGAAGATAGATTCCAGGAGTAGATATAGACATTAAGAGTATGTGGTTATGTCTGTTAGTATTATGAATTCACCTACCATCTTTATGGAATTTATGAATGAGATTTTTCAATGGTATCTAGATACTTTTGTGGTCGTGTTTGTGGATAAAAATTTGGTGTATTCAAGGACAATGGATAGACATGAGAAACACTTGGAAATAGTGTTGGGTATTTTGTGGGGTCATCTTATGTATCCCAAACTTTAAAAGTTTTATTTTTGGATACAATTGGTACGTTTACATGGACATGAAAAATCTGAAAAATGTTTTGTTATGGATCTAAAAAATATAGAGGTTATAATATCTTGGAAATTGACATATATCTTATTTTAGATACATGGTTTCCTTGGCCTGGCTAGTTATTATTGATGTTTCTTTCAAACTTTTCAGGAATAGATTCACCAATGAAATCTTTGAAAAGGAATGGTGTTCTATTTCAATGGAATGAGTAATGTCATAAGTATTTTCAAGAGCTTAAATTTCACTATACATTTGCATCAATCTTGATATTTCCCAAATCAGTATAAGGTTTTGTGGTGTATTGTTATGCTTTAGGATCAGAGTTGGGTATGTTCTCAGGCAGTGATATAATGTTGTTTTTTATAGATCATATAAATTGTGTTTTCATGAGAAAAAATACCCAAAACGCGGTTTAGAATTAGTTATTGTGGTACATTGTTTGAATAATTGAAGTCATTTCTTATTTGGATAGAAATTTATAATCTTTAAATATCATATTAGCTTGAAACCAATTTTCTCACAAAAAGATTTGAATTTGAGACAAAGAATGTGGATAGAGTATATTCAAATTATCCACATAGACTTGATGTATACACCAAGTAAAGGTAATTCAGTGGTGGATGCATTAATAATGAATTTGAATAGTCAGTTGATGAAAAGAGTCTTGAGATTAGGGGCAGTTGATGTTGATTATATTAGATATGAACATGGATTGTAAAGACTAAGGTACTATGGTAGTTTTATTTTTAGTTTCTTTTGTTTTGGATTTGGTTGAGAAAGGTAAAAAGGCAGAAACATCTGATTCTAAATGTATAATTATGAGGTCAAAACTCAATGGTGGGGAGACCATTGAGGTATGGAATCTTAATAGAGGATTAGTGTTTTATTTTTTTGATATTAAATGGTCATACCTATGGATTTTCAAAAACAACTTTTGTATTCTTACCACCATTTGAGATGGGCTATTCATACTAGAATACAAAAGATGTATAAGGAACTTAATGCACAATTTTGGTGGGAATTCATGAAATGTGAAGTGGATGAGTTTGTTTCAAGATTCATAACCTATCAGTAGGTTAAGGAAGAGCACTATAGTATAACATGAATTTTACAGTCTGTATTTATTCCCATGTGAAAATGGGAGTAGATAGATAGTGATTTTGTAATATGTCAACTAAGGATGGTTCAGAAACAAAATACTATATGGGTGATAGTGGACCAACTCAAAAAAATTTCCCATTTCATCTGTATTCATGAATCTCAAATGGTGGAGTACTTGTCCAAAATCTATATCCAGGATGTTTTAAAAAGGCATGGTATACCAGTTTTGATAGTATCGGACCAAGACCCTAGGTTTACATCTCATTTTTTGAAATCCTTGTAGAAATCCATTGCGACTCAGTTTACTATGATCATGGTGTATCATACTCAAATGGATAAAATTTAATAAATGATGATACAAACATTGGGAGACATGGTTAGGGATTGTGTAATGGATTTTGGTGGCTCATAAAACAAGAACATACCATTTGAGGAATGCTCATATAATAATAGTTATCAATACTCAATACATATGGATCCTTTTGAATAATATTATGGTTTTCCTTTTCATTATCCACTTTATTGGTAGGAAATAGGTGGTACTTCACTAGTTGGACCAATCCTTATGCAAAAAACAATGAAGAATATTTAGTTGATCGAGAAGATAATGGAGATGGATTAGAGTCGTCATAAATCATATGTATATCATCATCGACGGTCATTTTCATATGAGGTGAGTGATCAAATGTTCTTAAGAATCATTAAAAGTATTTGGAATCATCATTTTTTGGAATCTGGTCAAGTTATATCCTCAATATATAGGCCTTCTAATATACTTTAATAGTTTGGTGAGGTGGAATCTCGTTTGGCTGTGTCGCTAAGGTTCAGTTTAGTGAATAATGTGTTTTTTGTATCTTAATTGAATAAGTATCAACTTTATCATGACTATGTGATTCGATAGGATCACATTGACCTATATCCGAATGCTACGTTAGTTTATAAGCTAGTGAAAATTTTGGATAAAAAGAAAAAGTATTTCATGGTAAAAGAAATGGTTTATTATGGGTTTTATGGATACATGATCAGATTTAGGAATACATTTGGGAGCATGAGAAGGAAATTATTGACCAATATCTCAACCTCTTCTTGACCAATGGTGGTTTTCTAATTTCTAAGGATGGAAAGACCAATGGTGGGGAGAATGTGGAACCCCCATTTTTAGGTACTTGGCCCTTTATTTATGTATTTTAAGTATATAAAGTTATTGTGTTAAATCTCAGGAGTTTTATAGGAGTTTTGAGATTTTATGGGGGCTTTTACAGAGGTTTATGGTTAGATCACGGTTGGTAGAAAATGTGCAACACCTCCCAGAAAATTGTGCAACTAAAACAATGGGCACGGGGTAGTAACACGGTTAGGAACACGGTTTGGCCAAACCATGTATCCACCCAGGAGAAACCATGAAATTTTGGACCTAGGGTTTTAGAATGGTTGTCAATTGATTTTTCATACTATGTGAGCCAACCATGTGAGGGTTTTTTGGATGTAGAGGCTAGTTCACAATTAGTGCGCAATTTTCTTAACCATGTTCCCTAACCATGAACCATTAAATTTTAGGTATGATTTTTTTGTATCTCACTTGGTTTATAATCTAAAAAAATAATTTTTTCCTGAAATCTGTCATAACATGGAATCCTCTTTATCCATAGGCATCTGATACCATTACCTTTGATCTGAGAGTGATATGTAGGTGAAACTTTGTGCATTGGAAGCCCAAATTCTTTGGTAAGTGCTTGTTCTTGGTTATTTTGAACAATTTTCTTCTTCTTACCTCTCTTGGAATCATAAATTTATTCTATTGGGGATAAATACACATTTTTTATGTTAATCATATAGAAATATCATTGTTTTTGTTGATGGAAAAAATATCTATGGTTGAATCTTGAAGTTTCATGTTGGTATTTTGGTGTTTTGTTCGGTTCATTGTTTTCATCAATGTTTTATAGGCAGATGACTTCACTTTCGACTCCTCCTATTATAACTTGGAGGCTCGATTTCAAATTGATTAAATTTCTTGAAATTGATTGTTTAATTGGTGTGTGATTATTTATGAAAAATAAATTTAGTGATGGTAATTTTGTAATGGTGTAAATTTGTTGGTTTTGTAGAAAACCATGTGATGTTAATTTTAAAATGATGATTTTTAAATTATGTATTTTGGTTTTTATTCATGGAAATTCTTTTTTAAAAACCTTTTCAATAAAATTATTGTTTTATTTAAATGGATTAATTTGTTGGAGTGTGTTCATTTGAATTGATGTGACCCTCTAGAAGGGGTGTGTACCATTGGGGACTTGGTATTAGTTTCCATATTTTGACTTAGTAGATGAATGAGATACCACTCACGAGTATGGGATTTTCACCTAGTCATGTGTTTTTTGTTGTTTGGATATGTGAAACCATGTGATTGGTATTCCAAATGTCTTTGATAAAAAGGTTTATACTTTTGAAATGGTTTTCCTTGGAACTAGTTTGGTTTTGATATCAATTGTTGAAATGATTTTAAATTTTTCAATATAACTTGTGCTAACATGTTCTATCCTAGTGGAATGAGTTGGTAAGTCATTGGGTAAATCTTAGAGAGTATTATAATCTCCCCTTCTTGGGAACTTTGGTAAATTTATATATGTCATATATTGAGACATAGGTAAAGTAAAGGTCTCCAATTTCTTTAGTGATGCATCTTCATACCTTAGGTTGGCCATGTAGAGTACATCCTGTAGTAGGTTGGGAGTTTCTAATTGGTTGTAATTCATGTCTTTGAGTGGTTTTTGGTCTTAGTTTCCACTTTGTACTCGGGTATAGTTTGGATTAGTTTGGTTTACTTTGAGTTTTAAATGGTTTTACTCATTAATCATATCATGGTTTGGTTTCTATAGTGGTCTTATTTGGATGTTTTATTTTCAAATGGAAAATTGTCCCCAAATTTTTTATGAATACCATGGCATTTATTGTCATCCTATAGTGTATTCGGGATGTGACATAAGTCCTGGTATCACCTCCACCTCTTTTCAAGACAATGGTTGAGGGGAAGGATGTTACATCCCCAGCCTAAGAACATTTATATTTGTTGAGGAAAATTTTATCCTCGTCAACTTCGTCTCCTGAATAGTTATTATTACATTTTATTTCATGAGACTCATCCCCCATATCTTCTAGGAATTCAACTATGATTATTGAAATACCCTGAGTAGTATTCATCCCTTACTAGGTACAAGTGATCATTATGGATGAATTAAAAAGATAACACTGACCAACAGTGGAGTGATTTTTTTCTTAAATTCAATTTCTCATTTCTTTTAGAGCATGATGAAATTATTTGAAACATTAAAATATTGGGTTCCCCTTGTTATAAAATAAACTTTTTTTATTTTATTATTTTTTAAAATATTAATATTATGGAATAAAATAAGATGGATATGAATTGAAAATGGGTAGATTCCAATAATATGATAAAAGAGTATGAATATGGGGTGAAAGAGGTTATAACTTTTTCAAAATATCATGCATATGACCATTCTAAAATACCTTTTCCATGTTCAAGATGTTATTATTCAAGACTAATTAGTCCAAAATAGTTAGAAGAACACTTGATCTATCACGGAATAGATCAAAGTTATAAATGTTGTACTAAACATGGGGAAAACAGAATATAGAAAGTGACTGGGACAACACTATGTTTTATGGATCATCTGATATGATTACAAATGTGGAAAATGAAGAAAAACATATCAAGTATGTGATTATATGTTTGAATGATGATGAAGATCATATTGGGGAAATAACAAGATTGTTGAAGATGAACATCATGATTTTCCAAAATTGTTTGATAAGTTAAGTAGTTATGAAATGCTGTCATTTTATGTTTTTTGTACTAAATATACAACATTGTCCATGTTACTTAAGCTGTATAATTTAAAATCTGGTAATGGATGGAGTATCAATATTTTTACTGAACTACTTTCTCTCTTGAATGATATGTCTCCCAATGATAATAAGCTTCCTATCTGAAAATATAATGCTAAAAGAATGTTATATTTAGTGGGTATGATCTCTAAAAGAATACATGTTTATCCAAATGAATGTATACTATTTCACAAGGACTATAAATCACTTAAATAATTCATAAAGTGTGGTTTTTATCGATACAAGAAAGATGAATCGGGTCCTATGAAAGTTCTATGGTACTTTACAATCATTCCAAGGTTTAGGTGCCTATATGGAAGTCAGAGGACTGTAAGGAAATTGATGTGGTAGGTATATATAAAAAATAAAGATAGGAAACTTCATCACCTAGAAGAATAAACTCAAAGGAAGAGAATTGATCATGAGTATCCTGAATTTGGAAACAATTCAAGAAACATTCGTCTTGCGCTATCTACAAATGGAGTGAATCCTTTTGGTTTTTAAAGAATCAATCATGGTAAATGGCCAGTTATGTTGGTAAATTATAACTTTCCATTGTGGTTATGCGTGAAATAAAAATACATTAAGTTATATATGCTTATATCAGGACCAAAATAAGTGGTTAATTGTATTGATGTTTATTTGGATCTATTAATCTAAGATTTGAAATTATTATGCGATTCAGCTATTGTATTGTATGATTCATACAGAAATAAAGATTTTACATTTGAGATCCATGTTCTGAGAGATTATAAATGACTTTCCTACTTATATAAATTTGTCAAGGTACATCATTAAAGGATCTCAAGGGTGTCCCATTTGGGAACAGTGTACACCGCCAATTAGGTTGAAACTTTCATAAAAAAATATGTTTCTAGGAAATTTTAGATTCCTACACCGATGACATAAGTACTGATATTTGACAATATCATTCGATGGGAATTTAGAAGAACGTACAATTCCATCTCCACTAACTGGTGATAAACTATTTGATGAAGTAAAATATATGGATATTATATTTGGAAAACATTTTTCTAAAACCATATGAAATCTAGTTGTAAAAATAGGTTATTTTTTTGGAATTACTACACTATAATTGTTTCTAAATCAGTAATTTTCATGATGTTATGCATTAAAAAAATATGTGATAGTTTCTTTGAAATGTTACTAAATGAACCTATAAAAACAAATTATGCAATTAAGGATAGGTTGGACATGATTGAAATGGGAATATAGGAAGAGTTGGCTATAGAGAAGGGTGAAAAAGGTCTTTTCTTCCTCTTACTACTTACACTCTTTATATGAAGGATATATTCCAGTTTTGAAACTTATTGAATGATGTAAAGGGTCCATAAGGTTATTCATTGAATATCAAGAATATCATGTCACTAAATAATTTAATGTTAAAGAGTCTGAAATCACATGACTATCATGTTTTGATGTGAGATTTAATGCTTTTTGCTTTGAGTTTCATTTTTGTTAAGAATTATAATCATACATTAACCAATATCTATTTCTTTTTAAAATCTATATGTAGAAAAGTTATAGAACATATGAAATTCTCAACTATGGAAAAAAGAAATTGTTGTTATATTATGAGAATTAGAAATGTTCTTCCCATTGGCATTATTAGATATAATGGTTCACTTGATGGTTCACTTGGTAAGAGATCTTCTAATATGTGGTATTTTAAATTATAGATGGATGTACCACATTTAATGTTATAAGAATATTTTTAAATGGTATGTTTAAAACAAAATTCATCTAGAAGGTCGTATTATGGAATGATATTTTGTTGAGGAATCTGTTGACATTTATACCGAATACCTATTTGTGGTGGAAAACATTGGTCTACCAAAATCTTGTCACAGTAGGTGGATTATGGGTGAATGAATTTAGGGAAAAGATATTGTCACAATAACTATTATAGATCGGGATCAGGACCACCCTTAAAATTTTCATAATAGTTTAGTTGTTTCCCCATATGTTGAAACTTACAAAGAAATTATAATGCATTTGAATTCATTAAGGGATAAAATATTGATATCAAATACACATAATAAAAATATTATAGGATGGTTTACAGACTATAGTTTTAAGGAGTAAGATGAAAATATAGATTCAATTTCAAAAAAACTCTGATGGCTAGCCATAGGACCAAGTGTGCATGTATTATCTTATAATGGTTATTTAATTAATGGTTATACATTATATATAAATGAACATCATAAAGGAAATACCATAGGAAACAGTGGAGTTACACTTGTGGATGAAGTGATTCATGTATCTAGTATTAAGTACAGATATAAAATTTATGTAAATATGTCAAACATTGGCATCATCAAAAAAATATGGGATTTGGATTATACAGATTCCAAGTGCTGATTTTTCAATGAAAGTGGGTTGATAATAGGAGCATTGTTAAAATAGATGAATCAGGATTCTTGAAAGTGGATTTTATTAAGGACGGATACATAGATAAAATTTTTATAATAGAATCATAAGCAGCATACTTATTTTATATCCCTGATCCTGCAAATTGAAAGTTGTCGATTTTTCTGTTATCGACCAAAAAAACAGAAGGTTCATATGAAAATTCAACTGAGGATGACCATTTATTGGTACATCATAATCATTTCATAGTGGTCCTAATGTAGATGGGGTCTTGTATGTCAGATGAGACCATAATGAAGGGGTTCGGAGATTCGATAGAGGGGTCAAATCCCTTCAACCATTAAAAAAATAAATTTAAATAATTGGGTTATAGATTTTGGTAATATAAATTACGTTGCCTTATATTATAATATATTCACTGATGAATTTACATAATATAAATTAAATATTCAATGAAATCTATAGATATTGACTTTTGCATGTACCAATGCGACCAATCCTAAGGAATAACAAGTTTATAAATCTACTAGCACTCTTAATGTAGAGGAACAACAAAAATATTCATGTATCAATGCTACCAATCCCAAGGAACAACATATTGATGATTATGAAAATACTAGAAAGGCTAGTTATACCCATAAACCTATACCAATTTTTTAAAAAAAATTATTGTTATAGGTGGTCCTATCCTAATGGTTTAGAAAAACCGTTGGGATAGGAAGTTTATATCAAGACTATCTGAATAGTTTTTTAAAAACCATCAGGATATATATCCATATACCAATGGTTTTTAAAACCATTAGTATAGACATTCCACAAGTCCTATCCCATGAGAGACCCCTTACTCCCATTTCATTTTCATTTAGAACCCTTGCAGCATTTAGCATTCAGGTTTCTTCCCCACCCATGATGATCTCTCATCTCTTCTTGTTTTAATTACATTCTTCTTCATTATTAAATCTATGACTTCCAAATCATCTAGGTATTCTATCATCCATTAATTTCATTTTTATTCTAGGTCTAAAACACCATGGTAGATTCATTTTTCCACGTTTAATTTCATTTGATATGTTTAAATTTTCTTGTGGTTGTTAAAACAATGGTTTTCTAAACTTATATTGATGGAGAATTTGTTAATTTTATAGTTGTTAATTCTTTTTTTTCCTTATTTTCTACATTTAATAGTACTATATATATATATAATTTTATTTTGGAAATGGAATATTTCTTATCTCAATCCCTTTAGGGGAATTCTATAGTGATGGATTGATCAATATTATTAGTAGCCTTGTGTTTTTTATATGTGGAACCTAATTTGACTCTCTTGGTTAGTTTTTTCACTTTTAATTTTTTATTATCAGTTTTTCATTGAGATGTAAAAAAGGATTAACTTTGACATCCCTCAATATGAGTTGGTTTTCTCATTATAATAATCCCTCGTGACTGTAGTCTTTCGCATATCTCTAGTTTATCACTATTACATGTTGAAGGGGAGAGTCACTAGGAACCTATCTTTAGGTTCTTTATGCCTCCTCAATTTATTCACTCAATTCCACCACATTTAAATAAAACTCCTAGATATATATATTTCATAAGTTATGTTATAAATATTAAATACTTGGCCATTAATGGATGAGGAATCAATCTAGTTCTCAAGTTCCACTATGGATTTGGCACATTATTTGATTCAACTTTATATATGTCATCATAAAATATCTAATTAATTAATTTTAAAAAGGATAAATTTCACTATGTGTAGATACCACACATATCATAGTTAATATAAAAACAATTATAATACTAAGGGAGTATGTTTAAGGGACCACTTATCTTATAAGAAAATAAATTCCCTCTTTAAGCACTACGTAGTCATCGATTTGTAGGATTGTTCAAGTGTATTGTTTATTTACCAAACACATGGGGCCCTAAATCATTCCAAGAACTAAGAAAAAACTAATTATAAAATTTATAATAAATAGTCAATTTATTTTAAATTTTCTTAAATACATATTAAGTCACCGAGTGAATGTACTACACAGAAATTGTGACTAACTACCCGTGGATGGTCTACAAAATACCCATGAACTATCCTAAGAAAAATAACTATCACTCAAAAAACAATAATCACTTTAATTTAATTTAATTTAAAACCCAAAGAAAAACATCGGTCCATATACCAAAAATGGATTCTCCATATTCGTTAACACAATAGACGCCTCATGTACAAAACGCATGCAAACTCAATATCATTTAAGCAATATTGATTTACACTCCCATACTACCCTATCTATAATCTATATAGAGAAACACATTCCATGTGTGTGATTTTCCCATAGATTAAATCAAAAATCAATATTTTTACACTATTATTTAACTTGATAGTGAATCTAGTCCAATGCTTTAAGATTCATAAGAAACTGAACATATGATCACTCTATTAATCTAATAATGATGATCATCATTCATGTCATTCCCATATAAAAAAATCTTCAGAAATCATATTAAAAATTGGATCTCTCACTCATTACAAATTCTACCACATACACACCCTCCACTCTAGAAACATTTCATAATACACAACCTCAACACACACTTTCTCCACCTAAGATCTACCCATTTAGACTCATCATCAACCAACTGATTAAAAATCACAAAATTAAAGTTCAATAGGGTTAGGAATAAAAATTATCCTTCCCTAAAATATACCATTTATACCAAGTAACTTCCATTGAAGGTTCATTCCTTACATAAATCCAAGTAATAATCATTCCTATAACATATATATTGAAGCACATTTTTTGAATTGATATCAAGGCAATGAAGGATTAATTTTAACATCTTTCAATATGAGAAACCACTAATTATGGATTTATCCAACCTAATTTTATAATTTATGTTTACTACCAAAGATTGTAACCTAGAAATAGTAATCCTTTATAAATGAATTTATAGAATAAGCATAAAATTAGTTAAAAAGTGAATAGAATAAGAGAAAAAATAAAAAACACAATTATAAACACAATTTTGTATAATGTTATGTATAGTTAATACTCCTTGATATAAGTGAATTTAATATCATGGTTTTATACTTATATAATTTATATATATATACAATATGTAGTTTTATTTTATATTATTATTCTTATATATACTTTTGTGTTAGTTATGGTTTCAAATAAAGTGGAAAAAATATCATTTCCTTAAATAGATTTTTGATTTAACTTAAGTATTATTTAGTTAATTTTACACATTACATATAAAATTTTTTATAGAAAGGATATAAGTTTTATGTATTAAATGGATTATATACCAAATTATTTTCAAAACAAGTTGGATAGTTTTTTAGATTATTCATTTAAAAATTATTCAGATAGTGGTAAAATACATTTTCCATGTTATAATTGTGTTAGAATACCTTGGTTAATATATGAATAATTTAGCTACCATATAACAAAATATGGGTTTTAAACAAACTACTATGCCTGGTGCCACATTGGGTAGAAAATGAATTCTCAAAATTTTTATGGTCTGAATGAGAGGACTGGATTGAAGAAATTATTAGATGACCAGTTTTTTTATATTCTTCATCATGAGAAAGAAAGGATTAAACCCATGAAAACATATATATTATCACACATGATGCATGTAATGAAAATGATGATGCTGATAGGGTGGAAAATTTAATTATGCCCCCACGAATCTAGTATATCGGTAATGTGGTAAAATGAAAAAGATATAATTTTTAATCTGACTATTTCATCGGAAAACCATGTATGGTATTTATAATACTGACATCAATTATATTAATAATTTTTTGAAATAATTACTTTTAGATGATGCATATATTCCCTCAAACTTTTATATGTCATGGAATCTAGTTGACAAACTAGGATTTTCTATAAACAAAATTCATGCTTTATTGAATGATTACAATGTATTTTGGGAGGAAACTAATAAAAAAATGATCATATAAAATGTGGCACATCTCGATGGAAGATAAAATGATGATGGAAGACTATATCATCTTCCACAGAAAGTAATGTAGAGCATTACCCTGATTCCTAGACTCCATAATATTTTCATGTCTAATGAAATATCAATAAAAATGTGATGGAATGATACCATGATAAATATAGATAATGATGAGTTCGTTCATCCTGTAGATGAATTTTCATGGTGTACAGTTGATGCTTGATATTGTGATTGTAAAGCTGGTGTGCGTATTGTGAGGTTGGGTTTATCATGTGATGGTTCTAATCCATTTAGTAATATTCTTACTTTTTAAATCACATGTTTGGATTTCATACACATTTATAACCTTCCTCCATGGATGTGTATGAAAATACCTTTCAATTTCATGAGTATACTCATATCTAGACCTTATGATCTAGAAAATGATATAGATTTATACATTAAACCATTAATAAACGAGTGGAAACATATTTTTAATGTGGGTGTGTGCATATAAAATTTATGTTCAAAGACTCAGTTTAGATGTGTGATGCACTTATGTGGATGATAAATGATTTTTCTACATATAAACTGATGCCTAGAAGTAGAAAGAAGGAAAAAATATCATGTATTTGTATGAATAATAAACAATCCAGAACACTTAAATATCGTAATAGATTTAGTTTTATAGGACATTGATGATTCTTTCCAATGGATCATCCATGTAGGAATAATATTTGAAGGTTTGAAAATACCATGCAGACCAAAAATCCACCTCATCATATTTCTGGAACTGATGTGATTAATGAATTGAAAGATGTTGGTTTTTTATTCATAAAGGGTTAGAAGAAATCTAGAAAGAGGAATATATTTCCACTAAAAGTAATTACAAATGGAATAAAAAATATCTTGTTAGAGTTTCCATATTGTTCAATAAATTTTTATTTCATTTATTATACATAATTCACATTGAAAAAAATATGTGTGAAATGTTTCTTTAAATTCTACTAAATTTCAAGTTAAAGACAACTGATGATTTAAATTCTTAGCATTACTCGGTGGATTAGGGTATCAGACTAGAATAGCATCCTTTGTGTATTAGTTAAAATAAATGTAATGTTATGTGTGATTCTTATGTGATGACACCTTTAGAAAAAAATTCTATAATTACTAGAGACTATAAAAGTTTCTTATGGATATTCAAGCAACATATCAAAAAGGGTGAATAGAAGAGAGTTGAATTTCAAATATTTGAAGGCCTGTAATTATCATATCCTTTAGTATGAGTTGATTCCAATAAAAATTTATCATCTATTGTCCAATAAAATAAGGGCTTCAGTTATTCAGTTGTGCCGTTTTTATAGAGATATTTTATTTCTAAGAAGTTTTCCAATTATTCATTGTAAAAAATGTTGGAAGAGGAACTGTTAATTTGTTTCAGTTATAGAAAATATTTCCTCTATAATTTTAACATGAATGTTGCATCTAATTGATCATCTTCCAACTAAAATAATTCTCGGAGGACATTTTTCTTTTCATTGGATGTATTCATATGAATGAAATATATATACATTGAAGTCTTATATTTGGAATAAGAATCATTCTGAAGGTATTATCATTAATTCTACGTTTCTCAAGAATGTATGGATTTCTATTCGATGTATTTGTTTGATGTGACTACAAGACAAAAAAAACCAATGAGAAATAAATAAGAGTAGTATGAGAAAATGGAACTCAATTTTTCCTTACTTCTCCAAATAGGGGGTATTTCTGAATCATATAAATTAACCACATTAATCCTTGAATAGTGGGAGATGACACATCACATAACCGAGGGACGGTTGTAAGTGATAAACGTCAAGGAATTTTCTATGATACCAATGAGTTACTAAAAAAATACAAACATTAATTTAATTTCTAGAATAACATATATAATTCAGCCTAATTTATTCCACTTGAATAATGAAAACACTTTGAAAACATAAAAGAAAAGACCATATTTACCAATTACATTTTCAGTATCAAAGACACAAATTTAGAAATAATTTTCAAAATAAATCCCCCTTTATATATCATTATCACACTTTCCCTTATATTGAATCTTATTCATCGATTTTTCATTTTTATACTCACTTTAACCTATTTTATCAGAAATTCAATAAAATACATAGAATAGAAATTCACACCAAACTCACAGAAAACATCACACAAACACATTATTAAATCCTCTCACCAATTCAGTTTTTTTACTCTTAAACCGTTATTTTCATATAAGAAAATAATCATTATAGTGTAAATTGTTTTTTACATAATCAACATAAAAAAGTCATCCTAATAATAAAATAAAATCCATAAACATATAATATTAATTTTTATCACAATTATTAACACATAACACACCTAATTACTCATTTAAACATAAATTTTAGTCTTTTTTCACCTTAATCATTTCATCAGTGATTACATCATTTAATCATGTAATTTTACAATTATTTTCATTAATTAATTAATTTATACATGGTTATCTATAATTCTAGAACTTATAATAAATATTAGAACCTGAAAATCACAAAAAATTTAAAGAATATTAATCTTTAACACAAGAACTATTTTTACACACCAAAAAAATAGCATGAAATTATTTAACAATTACATAGTGAACATATATTATATAATCACAATCTATACAAAAAATAAAATAAATAAGTTATCAGTATCTAATAATTAACAAAATTTTCATGGGGAGGGGGGATTTAGATCCTATAAGAACAATAATAACCAATAATCCTCCAAAATAGAATTAGAATAGAGAAGAATAGAATTTTAAAGGGACCAAATATCATCATATTCTTAGAAAATGTTAGTTTTATTGAATCTATCATTGAGATAGAAATAATGTTACCAAACAACTGAATATTTTATTTGAAATTGAATACAAATCAATACATGAATCTTATGAGATAAGGTGAGAGTTTATGAAACTCAGAGTTCATAAAAAACAATCACAATAAGAAAAATCATGAGTAAGTTTCAAAAAATCCATGATAGAAAGTACATCATGTACACAAGTTATTCAACCCAAAAAATAATGTACATCATAAAAAATACCTGTTACATGTAAACATTCCACATGATGATTAAAATTAATCAGTATACATCATTAATGACCACTCACCACACAAATAACACTATTAAAACAAAATAAAATCCAACACATCAATATGATTTAGTGTTATTAATTCAACAATTTATACTTGTATCACTATTAAACACTATTCCATCAATTTAACCCTTTAAATAACATGTAATGATTATTAAGTACTATATAACCAAATTCTTATAACATAAATTCAATAATATAAAACATCTTAAAAAAATTCATTCCACTAAAGGTCTCTGTTAAATGACAAAAATCATTTTATTACATATAATACATAATTCCCTACAATATTATTAGCTGAACATAATAAAATTTACATTTTTTCTCATTATTAATCTATAAAAAATCTTTTTAGAACTTATATATTTTAATTATTATCTAATTTCATATCAAACAATTAGAAAACAACTAAATTAAATTATCATATTAACCATAATACACTAGAGTAGTGTATTATAAGATCAAAGAATTTATAAACCACTTAACTAAAGGTATGTTACCATTCCTCACAAGGATTAGAAGCCAAATTCCCACTCTAATTACCAAATATCAAGAATCCACTATGAACTAAAAGAAAAACTAGGAATTAAAACATAAAAGAAACTAATCCTATTTACCTTTTTCCTAAACCATAATGAAAACAATATACACACCATTTCAACACAATAAAAAAAGGAATTAATCTCCATAGAACATAGAATTTGAATTTTACATACACTCAGGCTAACTAAGCATAAACATTATTTAACCAAATATACAATAAATCAAAATCTTTCATGTGCCTTTTTAACAAAAACAAACACCAATATTGAATATAATCTTTCATCAATATCCATCAATGAAAATTTTACCTTTATTTTCTCTATTTTTACCCCTTTAAAATTAAATCATAAAAACATATAAATAAACAAATAGGAACACATATATCATACATTTCACCCATCCATTTTACCATATTATACATGTATTTAATCTTGATTTTTTTTCAATAAAGCCATTCCATTTTCATTATTCTATAATTACATTTCCTATATATTCATGGAAACAATATATAAAAACAACAATCCTTAATTTCCTATTTATGTTAATTTATCAAGAAATTATTTAATCATCTTCTCAATTCTACCAATTTATTTTATAAAATTTCTTTTTTTAACCAACTAATATCATACTAGCACAATGTAATCAATCCTTTTATAAAATATTATTTCATCATCAAGTATATCCATTTGATTTTAGTTATGAAATTCATTATTAATAAACTATTTTGAATTATGGTCTTTTAAATTCAATGTCATTACATAGGGAGGTTTTTAATATTGAAGGATGTGTGCCTCAAGTAAAATTGTTTTTCTCGAGTAGAAAGAATAAATATGGAAGAATAGTGAACGAATAGACACACCAACAAATTATAAGTTTAACATTGTTGATTTAAAATTTTAATATCTATTTTGCAACAAAAAAGTCCATTTATTTTTGAAACAGTGTTCTTTGGAGGCCCTTGATGAGCATGAAGTTCACCACATTGGTCCGAATGAACATTTACATTAGGTTTTGGTAGAATATCACCATGGAAGATTATGATGTTGAATAGGGGAGATTATTGTCCCAACTAGATATTGGCCTACTTCAGTTTCCATTTTTTATAGCACTGAGTTGGAAACTACTCATGCACATACAGAACAAGATTAGGCTAAGGTAGAAGAGGCCAAAAATGGTCATACATTAGTGTGAAGGGATTCAAAAGGCCAACGATGAATTTATGAACTTTATGGTGGTCGTATGTACAACACTCCCACCATATACCATCATAGATTGTGATAAATATATGTTGACGATTCATATTAGTGAATAAGGTAATAGTCTTAGTGGTGTTTGTGATGATGATGTTCCTCAGAATGGTGATGGATATGGGGAGGATGACGGTGAGGATGATGTTGAAGATGATGCTAAGGATAGTGATGGTGATGGAGAGGGTGATGGGAGATAGATTGATCATTTGATTTTTTATTGAAATTTATGAAATTTTATGTTTGAAGATTAGTTTTGAATGAATATATAAGATGTTTTAAATCGTTTTTATCACTAATTGAATGAAATAATTAATTTCTTGTGTTATTATTGTATGTATATTGGTTAGTGATATTTGGTGAAACTATTTGGTAATTTTTATAGGTAATTGGCCGAGGTGGAGGGGGTTTTGTGGCCTTTGGTGATTCCTGCTGGATGTTTGGGCAAGGTGGGGGTGCTACAGACTAGGAATTTATTAGAGGTCTATACCAACAGTTTCAAAATCATTGGTATAGATATATACGAATGGTTTCATGAAACTATTTGTATATATTGAATACTAGGATTCCTATTATAAAGGTTTATAAATCAAATTTATATGGCTTTAGTAATGTTTTTTTAAACCATTGGTAAATAATTATACAACTAGTTTTATCAAAACTATTGGTAATATGAAATTTCTGAATTCTTATACCAATGGTTCAATACAAACCATTAGCATAGGTCTTTACCTGTAGTACCATATCTAATAGTTTAGATAACCATTGGTATAGCCTACACCAATGGATCTCTAACCTATACAAATATTGTTTAACCATAAGTATAGGCCAAATTTCCAGCATTATGAATCTATGGAAATAGTAGATAGTGAATAACTAGTGTCATAGAAAAAGCGGGAGTACCCTAGAATGATGATGCTTTAAAAAATTATTAATTTGTGAAATGAAGGAATAAATTTTATATTTGATGGAATGCATACAACTAGGTTGTTAACCCTAATAGCGACATGTTTAGTAGTTTCATTAGTCTCACCACTCGTCAACGTGTGCTGATTGATATAGATCCATGGCACAATATTGTACCCATGATTAAGATACAAATTTGGGAAGAGATTAGGGTAACATTATGATATTCTTACTTTATCTTACTAAAAACTAAAATAATGAAACACTGACTTACTCTTCATTATCCCTTATGGCGTGAATTTATGGTAGATGATTCCCAAATGAATTTTTTATTAATTATTACTAGAAAGGCTCACATGGGATTTTTCACAATTATAATGAATTTTAATCTCAAATATGTTTAAGGAAAAATAATCCCACACCCACCTTACATGTATTCATACTTGATAAGCCAAGAAGTGTGGTATGCATTTACTGGTCATCATGTGGAGACATATTTTTAGGTACACTATGGTTGGTAATACATTGTTTGAAAATATATGTATTAATGACTTTGGTTAAGAATTTTTAATTTATAAAAGAAAAACTATGTACTGAAAAAAATCAATGGGAAGAAAAACCAACATACCCCTACCATAAAGAAATAATGGGTTGTGTTCCACCTGAAAAAAATTGGTATGTATTTTAAATCTACTGTAATTATTTTATCTGACATGAAACAAGAACATAATTACATTCCTATGTTTATATGCAGAATGATGAATCCAAATCCAAATCCACTTCCATCCCATGTCATGTGCTATGAAAATAGGAATGTGTAAATAATGATGGGATTATAATAGCTGAAAATACAAAAAATTCTGAGAAGTGTAACACCCCAAGATTTTATTAGATATATTCCTTTTAATTTATTTGATGTCTGGTGTTGTAAGATACACCAAGATTATCTTGCGCTATACACCACATCGTATTAGCTTTTAGTATATGCAACATAATTCTTGGCTCATGTTACACACAATTTACAGTTTGTTTCATTGAAATTTTTCTACGAAACATTGAGTGTAGATTTTGTTCATTTTATAAATGAACTACATTTGGATTATGTTATACGATACATCGAAGGAAGATTTCACAACACACAACACTGACTTGGCTAGTGTTACACACAAGAGCGACCTTCTTTGATAGCCTGCGTTGTACACGATACTGAGTTTCACTAAACAACGATATATTATTATATTATTATTTAAATGGGATATAAACTAGCCATTATGAATATTATTAACCACATTCTGAATTTTATATAACATTATCATTAATCTTAGACATTATATGAGAACAAAATCAATTTTTTGGATAAAAGAAGTATTTTTAAAAAAAATTCAGTTTTACAACCTTTCGATGGCGCACTCATTTTAAATATACTTTTTGATACTTTTATAAGGTATATTTAACAAGATAAACTTATAATTTTTAATCATGATATAAAACTTTACGTTGGAAATTTTTTTGATATTTTACTGATAACTTTCATATTTTTATGAATAGTAAAAATACGCTAAATTTTACTTTAAACAACTTTTTTCATTGAGATAATTTATATCGTTAAATTATTTTATTGAATGGATTTAAAGTATAAATAGAATATATATTTTTACCATTTAATATAATTTATTTCATTATCATTAATTTTACATTGAATTCATAGGTAAAAACATTTCAATCTTTTGCAATGTTTTAACTTTTAAAACCCATTTTTTTAACAACAGAATTAATTTTAAATTAATTACTAAAACTTATATGTCTTGAATTTTGAAAAATGGATTCATTATTTGGAATCAGAAGGTCCAAATTATGATAATAGTATACTTTTATTTTTTGGCATTATGAATTGTAACGACGGTAAATTTTATTTTCCATAGTTAAATGTAAATCAAGTAATTAAGGGTAAAAATAATTATATAAAATTACCCTAACACTTGTCTAAATATAATTGGATGATTTTATTTCTCCCTAAAACATTCTAGGGTATAAATGGTATCTATTGGAACTCACTTGGACGAGATTAAGACATTTAATTTATTTTATTTAAAGAAAATTGAAATATGTCTCACTCAAACATTAATAATTAAATTATTTTTAATATAAGGTTATAAAGAATAAAAATTATATTATAAATAATAATTTGAAATATAAAATGTTTTTATTTATCATAGTAATTTATTTTTAATTTTTAAGAAATATATAATTACCTTAATATCTTATACATTAATGATGCAAAAAAGTATTTATTTAGTGAAAAATCAGTAATATAGTTTTTATTAAAACAAAATAACCCATCAAAAGCTCCAAAAACATTACCAAACCTTGTTGGTCAAGTTTATATATATAATAAGCATATAACGTTTGACTTGATGACCATTTGGATCCTTATAAAAGAGATTATGAAACTTATATTATTTTATTTTAAATGATGAAAAAATTATCACCTTCATAATTTAATAAATATAACATTTAAAATGTTGGGTTTTTAAGAAGATAAATTCGACTAAATGTTTTATTTTGATATATATTAGATTTATCTTCTTCATTGTATTTTGTTTTTAATTTTTAAAAACAAATAAGTAAATTAAATAATTATACAAAACATTTGTAGTAATTATTTTATTAAGAGAAACATTAAATAAATAGTTTTAAAAATATCAAAATAAATATTATATTAACTAACTAATGTTATCCACAAGGTTACTAGATGAATATGACATGTTATGAATATATTAAATATTTTTTTTGAATGAATCGTCTGTGTGGATTTTATTTCAATTCAAATAAATTAATTGAGTCAAAATTGACACTATTGATATTTTATAAAAATAAAATATTATTAAATTGTTTAAAAATAACTAAAATATATAAAAATTGCAAATTGAAAATTATATGGTCTAAACATCCTTTAAGTATCAAATTATAGTAAATTAACAACACATAAGTAAGTATTTATAACCATTTTAAATTTTAAAATATTATTACCACAAATAAAATTAAATAGATTAAATAAGGATAAATCAAGACGATAAGGTTTAAAATGAAATAAAAAAATGTCTAAATTCTATTTATTAATGATATTAAAACCCTATCTCATTTAATCTTCTAAGTTAATTCATTTTGGAGATTTTAAGTGGGGTATGATTTTATTCTAAATTAATATTTTTGAGGTTTCCAAAAGTGCCCCTCTCGTCTCATATAAAAGGTTACCTTCTCCGTCACCACTTCACTCCATTTTGAGCCTTAAAACTCAGTCAAACCCAATATATTTCCCTTATCCACTTCATTATAAACATACTAGAGGTCCTTCTTTTCTTCAAAGACCAACTTTAATTCCCTAAGAGGAGGTTTAGAAGAGGCATGTTGAAGAAGAGGTAATATCCTTTACTGATTCTTTCAAACTTCATTCTTCTTATAATTACTCTATATGAGTTGTTCGATTATTAAGTAATAACTCATATATCAATTTTATACTGATATTTTTTTATTAATATGAAACAACCATATTCGATCTTCTATCCATCCTATGAAAAATGAAATCACCACGTGTGCGTGCATACGACCTATCATCTCCACATCGTGGTGTAATCTGGTTTTCATCACCAACATAATTGGATGGGTATAATGATGGAATAAATAACTATATATTATTATTGTAAAATTATATTGATTCTGAAATATTATAGAACATAAACTTTAATACAATTCCACAATCAGGGGAATGATATCATTGCTCGTGCGTACGTACACCCTACCATCTCCCCGGTGTGATGTGATTCATTCTACATGATCTTTATTGAAGAATGATTATATAAATGAATTTAATGAATAAATATGATATATATAATACTAATACCATTATGTAAATTATATTAATATATCCTAAAAAAGGAATAAGAATTTATTCGACAAAACATGCATAAGAACATAAAACAGTTAACCCCTGAATAAAGAGTAACAATGAAATGTTACTGATAAAAAGATAATAATATGACCATATATGATATCATAAAAATGACTATGATTCTTGAATAATTCAATGACATTATTTTAATCATTATATAGGAGGTTCAGATACGTATAAATCATATCATACCTAAGGTAAGGTATAATTTTGCAATCTCATTTTTATCCGAGATTGCTTATACTTATGTATTTACTGGGGTTATATTTATCATCCCTGTTCATGTTTTCTAAAAAAATTTTCTTAAATTATTTACTATTATTCCATGTATTTTTAAAGTCATGTTTACCCCTTTTTTACTGTTACTATGTGGTATAGAAGGAATCCTTCATTTGTTTACCATAAGAGGTGCTTTTTTACTTTTCTAGTAAAAGAACGAGGATAATATTTTTTTAACTTATATGGCATAAACAGATTGTTACAATTTCATAAAGAATTATTCCCATGAAGATTACTTTACATGTTTTCATGTTTATTTTCAATTCACTTATTTTCTTTTAAAATTTCATGACATTTTGAGAAAATAAAATGTTTTTTAAGAAGAATGGATATTTTACTCAAGAATTCATTTCAAGTGTTTTATCAAAACTATTTTCTCTCTAAGATGACCTTTTTTTAATATTTTATGTTTCAAGTATAATGTCATTATTATTTACATGGTTTTATTTTGTTTATGATTAATTGATATCCATTTGTTTTATAATTATTATTTTATGATGGGCTGATTTTTATGAAACCCAATGTATTCATTAGGTTATGATGAATGATTTATGTTTATTTTATGGCACACGTAAGAATGATTTCATTATGAGATGTGTGGTACCTATATCTCCCTCCAATTCATTAGGTAAAGATTTATATCTCATGAGATATACATGGCTAGAATGGAAAGTAAATCCAGTTTAGTAATACAGGGTTGGAACGACAAGTAAACCCAGTTCATTAATGGACTTCGTCTGCTATGATGGTATTGGTAGTAATGCCTTGGCTACTATGGAAATCATATTATGTGCTTAATGGTTTTCAAAAATTCCATGTTTCATTCCCATCATATTTTATCATGATTAACTTTTCTTTATGATCCTTTCCTTACATACTCCCATGATTTATGTCATTGCTCAATATTTTGATGTTTAAACATTATGTTCATGTTTTTACGTACAAATGTTTATGGTTTGTCTTATGTTATCCATGTTTACCCTTAATGAGAATTTGAGCTCACCCTTGTTATGTTTTCTTATCCTCAAGATATAAATAAAGGTTTTAGGTAGCAAAACAAAATTGGAAGATCTTTATGTCAGATGTTGAAGATCTTTCACCATGATTAGAAGATTATGTAATGAGCTTCTAAAGATACTAAAAAAAATTATCTTTGGGAGTATGTTTTTTTCATGTATTGATTATTCCACAAATGTAATGTAATTCCTGTGTAGGTTAATCTTGGGTCTCTACATTTGGTATTAGAGTGATGGTTTAGTTATCCTTTGAAACTAGGATGCGAAATCTTTAGTGAGGTCCCTAGATATATTTCTAAGGTATGTCTAGGGATACCCCTATGGGTAAGTATAACTATAACTTATAGTCCTAGAATTAAAGTAGTAATCATGAATAAACTAGGATTAAACCTAAGATGTTATAGATTGAAATTACTCCCCCTTGATTATGTTGTTTCCCTAGTTTGATTTTTGCCACTCACAATATTTTTTTTTGGCTTTTTGAAAATGGCCAGAAACAGGAGGTTTCATGTTCATGGAGAATATGATGGACAATGTAATGATATTCACCATTAGAGACAAAGTGAAATCGGAGTTGTAAGGTAAAACATCTTTATTATTTCTAATCATTAATCTCATAATATGATCAATAATCTCAACTTTAGTAAGTTTTCCGACTCAGCTAAAAAGAAAAAGATGGAGTTTCATGATGATCATAGAGGAAAGAAAGTTCAATTTCCCTCATTTAAATCATGTGGGAAGAGGCATCAAGGAGAATGTTTCAAAATAACTAGAAGATGATTTTGTTGTGGAAAATAAGGACACAAGCCCAGTAATTGCAAAGGAAAGGGTTCAGTTAACACAATGGATAAGGATAACGATATTGCTAACACATCAACAATGGTGAAATGTTTTAAATGTGTAATATATGGTCATTATGAAAATTGATTACCTAAGATAAAATCTCATGAGGAGAATCAGCATGGTCTTATGGGTAGTATATATGTTTCTGATGATGAAGAGACTACAAATGATATATGAGATGAAGGAAGTGTTGAGGAATAAAACAATGAGGCTCGGTCAATGGTTTAAGAAGGCCGTGGAATGATTGAATGTTTATCAAGAGTAATTTTGTATAAGTAATTTCACGGTACTATGGAATAAGGAAACATATAAGTATTTTTACACTATTGTTTTTTCTTGAGTATTTTAAAGTATATGTTGAATGGTACTGGTAACAATGAAAGGTTATTCATATTTTTTTTGGAAAGAACATGATATGCACATAATGAAGGGATAATGAGATAATGTGATGTTGATAGTATTAATGAGCTCATGGTTGATATGGGGACAAAGTGATATCATGGATTGAGTATATGGAATTTTTGGGTTTTTGGTATGTAGAAAGAGGTAATTTTGACAGATTGCATGTTTTCACTATGGTTCTATGGTAATTCATGTTTCAAAAGAATACATGATTAAGGTATTCACATGTTTTGAATGTTACCAACAAGATATATCTTATAACATATGGGAGATAAATGATGGTATTCACATTCTTGTTATATGAACTTTGTGGTAATTTTTTTCTTTGTACTGTGAGATTGGATAGAAGTATTTTGGATAAGCCTAAAGGTTGGAATGGATTACGTTGGATATCAGATAGTACTGTTTAAGGATAGAACATTTTTTATATTATTTCTAGAATGTTATAATAGTATAGTATTAGAAAAAGGAAAACATGTAGGACGGGCGACAACCCATCACATCGGAAAAACATGCGGGAATCGAACCCACAACCAAAGTGTGACAGGCCTTTATCGCCTACCAGTAGCCTACAGAAAGTCCTTGGTTAGTAAAAATTAGTTTTATTTTATTAAGAGGTATGATAGATGAAGTATAAGTCCATTTTTGGAATCATATAAGATTAATCTCACCATAGATATACTTATGTATATTTAATAACTTGTGTTATCCTTTTTGTGATAAAGACATATGGAATGACCAATCATTCTATCACATGATCTGATAACACTTTAATAATGAAAAATTCAACTTCATTTCATTAAATAAGCTATGAGGTTTAAATTGCTCATGGAATGACCAATGATGATATTGCACTGAAATCAAGTAAGTATTTATACTTATGAAAAAATTCTTGAACATTATGGAAATGATCTTGAAAAAAAAATGTTATCCTAGTACTGTCATGTCTGATGAATCAGATGGTAACTTAGAACATCATAAATTTATGGATTTGTGATTGTTATCTTTTTATTAGCCATGCTCTCTACCACTCTTCATCGGAACTTGATGGAAATATTTCTCTTTAATATCCATTTTCTCACCTATGTTATTCTATGTGGAAACCTATTGATGAGTTACTTTGGGTAACTGTTTTGTTTCTAACTTTCCTTTTTGAAATGATATTTTAGTATTCCTTTTTACGATGTGGTTTTCCATGAAAGAAACTTTCATGTAGTAAAACATTTATAACCCTGAATAATTTTGACAGAGAAAATCATTTTAAGGGGGGTAGAATGTAACACCCCGATATTTTATTAGATAGATTATTTTTAATTTCTTTGATGTCTTTTTTTGTATGCTACACAAATATTATCTTGCGCTATACACAAAACTGTATTAGCTTACAATATACGCAACACTATTCTTGGCTCGTGTTACAGACAATTTCCAGTTAGTTTGTTAGAAATTATTCTACGCAATATTGAGTATAGATTTTGTTGAATGTATAAATGAAATAAGTTTGGATTATGTTATATGCAACCCGAAAGGATTATTTCACTACACGCAACACTGACATGGATTGTGTTACATGCAAGAGCGACCTTCCTTGATAGCTTCCATTGTACGTGATACTGAGTTTCACTAAACAACGATATATTATAATAATATTATTTAAATGGGATATAAACTAGCCATTATGAATATTATTAACCGAATTTTTTATTTTATATAACATTATAATTCATCTTACACATGATATGAAATAAAAATCAAATTTTCTGGATAAAATAAGAATTTTTTCCAAAAAATGCAGTTTTATAGCCTTTTGATGGAGCACCCATTTTAAATCTAGTTTTTGACACTTTTATAAGGTATATTTGAAAATATAAAATTCTTCTTTTGAATCATGATATAAAAATTTACGTTGTATAAATTTTTGATATTTTTCTGATAACTTTCATATTTTGATGAATAGTAAAAACATGCTAAATTTTATTTAGAAACAAATTTTTTAATCAAGATAATTTTAATAGTAAAATTATAATATTGAATGAATTTGAAGTATAAGTAGAAAATATTTTTACCAATTAATATAATTTATGTCATTATCATTAATTTTACATTGAATTCATAGGTAAAAACATTTCAATCTTTTGCAATGTTTTAACTTTTAAATCCCATTTTTTTAACAATGGGATTAATTTTAAATTAAATACTACAATTTCTATGTATTTAATTTGGAAAAATTGATTAAATATTTGTAATAAGAAGGTAAAAATTATTTTAATAGTATACTTTTATTTTTTGTCATTATGAATAGTAACTACCGTAAATTTTATTTACCATAGTTAAAGGTAAATTAGGTAATTAAGGGTAAAAATAACATTATAAAATTACCCTAACACTTGTATTTATATGATTTTATTATTATATTTCACCCTAAAACATTATAGGATCGAAATGGCATCTATTGGAACCCACTTGTTTGGGATTAATACATTTAATTTATTTTATTTAAAGAAAAGTGAAATAAGTCTCATTGAAACCTTAATAATTAAATTATTTTTAGTACAAGGATATACAGAATATAAATTAGATTATAAATACTCATTATAAAGCTATTTTTTTATCATGTTCATTTATTTTTAATTTTTATGAAATATATAATTACCTTAAGAACTTTTACATTAATGATGTTGAAAATATTTTTTTAGTGAGAAATAAATAATATAGTTTTTATTAAAATAATAATACCTATCAAAATGCCCAAAAACATTCCCATCCCTTATTTGTTGAGTATATCTAAACCACAAGCATCTGATGGTTGACGGTTTGACTATTTAGAACATTATAAAAGATATTATGACACTTATATTTTTTTTAACGGATGTCAAAGTTGTCCCCTTGGTAATTTAATAAATATAACATTTTAAATGTTGGGGTTTTTTGAAGATAAATTCTACTAAAAGTATTATTATGAAATCTATTAGATTTATCTTTATCATAGTATTTTATTTTTAATTTTTATGAAACATATAAGTATATTAAATAATTATACAAATTTTTTTAGTAATTATTTTATTTAGAAAAATATAAAATAAATGGTTTTTGAAATATTAAAGGAAATATTATATGAACTAATTAATGTGTTCAACTAAGTTTATATATGAATATGACATGTTAAGAATCTATTAAATATTTTTATTCTAATATATCATATGTCTGGATTTTATTTAAATTCAAATAATTGAATACTGTCAAAATTGACACTATGGATATTTTATAAAAATAAAATATTATTAAATTGTTTAAAAATCACTAAAATATTTAAAAATTTAAAATTTAAAATTATATGGTCGAAATTTTTATAAAGTATCAAATTATGGACAATTAAATAAATATAAGTAAGTATTTATAACCATTTAAATTTTCGAATATTATTACTAGAAATAAAATTAAATAGATTAAATAAGGATAAATCAAAATGATAAGGTTAAAAATAAAATCAAAACATTTATAAATGTTATTGGTTGATGAGATTACAACCATATATTATCTCATATTCTAATTTGAGTCATTTTGGAGGTTTTTAAGTGGGGATCTATTTTATTATAAATTAATATTTTTTATGTTTCCAAAAGTGCCCCTCTCCTCTCTTATAAAAGGGCACCTCCTCACTCTCCTCTTAACTCCATTTTGAGCGTTCAAACTCTGCCATAACCTATAAATTTACATTATACACTTCCCTATAAACATAATATAGGTCCTTGTATTCTTCAAATACCAAATTTAGTTCCCTAAGAGGAGGTTTAGAAGAGGCACGTCGAAGAAGAGGTAATATCTTTTACTGATTCTTTCAAAATTATTTCTTCTTATACTTCCTCTATATGAGTTGTTTCATTATTAAGTAATAAAAAAAATATCAATTGTTTAATATTATGTTATTATGAATATGAAACACCCATATTTCATCTTATATCCATCTTATGAAAAATGAAATCACTACGTGTGCGTGCGTATGACCTACTGTCTCCACACCGTGGTGTAATCTATTTTTTGTCACCAACATAAATGGATGGGTATAATTATGGAATAAATATATATATATGATTATTGTAAAATGATATTTATTCTTAAATATTATACACAATACACTTCAATACAATTCTTTAATCCGGGGAATGATATCGCCACTCGTTCGTACGTACGACCTATCATCTCCACGATGTGATGTTATTCAATCTAAATGATCTTCATTAAAAAATCATTATATAAATGAATTGAATGAATAATTATGATATATATTATAATAATACCATTCATTAAATGATATAACTATAACCTAAAAATAGGAAAATTAATTTATTCAACAAAACATGCATAAGAACATAAAGCAGTTAACACCCGAATAACGAGTAACCATAAAATGTTACTAATAAACAGATAAGCATATGACCATATATGATATCATAAAAATGACTGTTATTCTTGAATAAGTCAATGAATTTATTTAAATTATTATATAAGAGGTTTGGATATGTATAAATCATATCGGATCTAAGGTAAGGGATAATTTTGCAATCTCATTTTTATCTGAGATTTCTTATACCTATGTATTTATTGGGGCTATATTTATCATCCATGTTCATGTTTTATAAAAACATTTTCATAAAGTGTTTACTATTCTTATATGAATGTTTAAAGTCATGTTTACCCCTTTTTTATATTACAATGTGGTATAGAAGGAATCTTTTTTTTACCATACAAGGTACTTCTTGACTTTTCCAGTAAAAGTACAAGGAGAATGTTTTTTTAACTGATACGGCATGAACGAATGGTTATTATTTGATAAAGATTTATTTCCATGAATATTACTTTAAAATTTTTCAAGTTTATTTTCAATTAACTTCATTTATTTTAAAATGAATTGACATTTTGAGAAAAGAAAATGCTTTTGAAGAAGAAAGGATATATTCCTCAAGAATTCATTTCAAGTGTTTTATCAAAACTATTTCCCATAAAAGATGGAATTTTTTAATATGGTAATGTTTAAAGTATAATGTTCCAATTATTTTGTTGGATTTATTTTTTTATGATGAAATGATTTTCATTTGTTTGATATAGATTATGTTATGATGGGATGATGTTTATGAAACCCATTTTATTCATTGGGTTATGATGAATGATTTATGTTTATTTTGTGGAAAACAAAAGAATGATTTCATTATGAGATGAGAGGGATCTATATCTCCATCCAATGAATTGGGTAAATATTTTTATCTCATGAGATAGACATGGTTGAAATGGAAAGTAAATCCAGTTCAGTAATACAGGGATGGAATAACAAGTAAACTCGGTTCAGTAATGGACTTCGTCCACTATGATGGTTTTGGCAGCAATTCCTTGGATATTATGGAAATCTTATTATGTGCATAATAGTTTTCCAAAATTACATTTTTATTCGCATAATATTTTATCATTATTAATGTTCCTTTGTGATCTATTCCTTACCTACTACCATGATTTATGTCATTTCTCAAGATTTTGATGTTTAAACATTATGTTCATGTTTTTACGTACAAATGTTTATGGTTTGTCTTATGATCTCCATGTTTACCCTTACTGAGCATTTGGGTAACCCTTTTATGTTTTATTTTACTTAGGATATAAACAAAGGTTTTAGGTAGGAAAAAAAGGGGAAGATATTTATTGGAGATGTTGAAGATCTTTCTCCATGATTAGAAGATTATGTTCTCAGTTTCCAAAGATACTAAACTTATATGGTCCTTAGCCATCTTTTTTGTCATTTATTAAGTATTTTGAAAAAGTAATGTAATTCCCATGTTTTTCAAGCTTGGGTCTCTATAATACGCATGTGTAAGTATGAAATAATAAAAAAAATTACTTTATATTGGTATTACATAACAATGATTAATTATTTTCCAATATTTTTTATCCGACTTAGACATAAGAATCATCATAAACTGTGTCATATAAATAACTTCTATCAGTGGCCTTGAAATGAAAAAAAAACAGTATAGTCGTGTGAAATGTGAGGGTTTTAGAGTGACACAGCAAATGTATTTTGAGAAAAGAAATTAACAGGGGATAAAAATAAACAAATGGAAGAGATAAAATCATAATTACATTCCTTTAAATACAAATTTCATTGGAAGTATGAGTTTCTAGAATATGTTTTGGGAAGGAAGCAAAGAGAAGAAACAACTCAAGAACAACCACTACATGAAAACCACCCCCACGATCTTTGAGGTTATCTATTCCCCTTAAATATATGTATTAGATGAGGTAATCAATATTCTCATAATTGTTTTTATAAAATTTGATTTAGGAAAACACTAATATCTTTCAAGAACTGACATTCTACAGGGTGAAAATGATTGTGATATATATCTATCAACACTCACCTATAACCTTGTTGTGGGATTATAAATATCCAATAAGATAGTCTATACAACATACAACTTCCAATATGTCATGTGAGAGTGGGTATTAGTGTAGCTCATGATTCAAGCATCAAGATACCTATTCCACTTGATGACATGAATATTTATATAGTTAAGAATGATTTTAGAACATTAATAGCATGGTAATAATATTTTGTAAAAAACATGTGGATAAGAATGTATTTATTTACAATTTATTTTTTATGATAAAACATTAACAATTAATGAAAAAAGCTATGAACTTGTGAATTTTTTTTACAGAAGGACAAAGGAAAGGTGGTGAAATAAAATCTCGAATCATAAAAATATAAAGGATCAACCTATAAATTGAAAATAACTTCACAAATAACCTTTTATTGACCATTAAATATCTATATTTACTAACATTGAAGGTTCTTATAGATACAAGGGTACAATATGGTAGTAATGTTGTGTTTTATTTTGAAGAACAAATATATGGAGAGGCCATTACAGATTAAATTTATCTTGAGAATGTAAATGTAATCCTCAAGTTTTACCAGCTAAGATTCTTAGTTGTAAATGTATACATGTGGTATGTTTTCATGATTTGTTTTTACAATAGCTGATTTACTATGTTAATTATGAATAAATACAATTCATATTTTTTGTAGGGGTATATATCAATAATATTTTAAAGTAAACCACTATGAATATAAATATGGGCTCATTATCCCTTACCTAATTTCTAAACAACTAAACTCATTGGATTCAGATCAAACTGATTAAATAGTGGAAAAACTAGTTATGGAATTTGAAAGAAAACTTACAAAAAATAGACACTTCTTATTACCAATGATTCCAGGGTAAAACTCTAGAATTTAATCATATAAAATATATTTCATCCATTTCATTAATTATTATATTTTTTAGAAAATATTGGTAACTCATTATGATCAATTTTAATACTCTATTGATTTATTTTCAAGATTCACTACATGGATACACAACAAAATAACCACATGTGATAATGTTTTTAAATTTTTAATACATTATATACAACATTTTAGAACTAAACCTCAAGTTATATATATTATTTAATGTTTTAATGATAATTCTGTTATGATAGGTTTATGTTTGAATATCATCAATATTGTGTCATAAGGACATTTCATGCGTATAAGGAGCATGTCAACTTCTACAAGTGGAAAAGTATTTGGGTATATATAATAATATTTCACTATCAAAACAAATTAGTTATTTTTTCCATGTTTCTTAATTGTATGAAACAATAAAATTGAAAATATTATGGTTATTATGTTTGTAAATTTATGAGATATATCATATACCATAAACATACAAGCATCCATGAAGAGGTATTATTGAAGACAGTTACTATTTCATTTAAAAATTTTATTAATCCTTTGTGTAATTATATTTTTTGAGTACTAAAATGACTGTATAAAGTCATCATTTTCACAATATGAAATATATTTGTTTAGAAATGACTTTTCAGTATACATGGAGTTATAATGTACACATATATCTTGAAGATTTTACTTCCTACAACTAATTTAGTTGACTTTCTCGTCATTTTATCTATTTTTTAGTTAATTTCTTCATCATTTTTATTTGATACTTATTTTGATTGTTTTCATAGTGATCATAATGAAATTACTTCATCAAAATGGATGATTCACTCATTCACTATGATCATGCACTCAACACAGATGATGCATTCATGTTCACACAATTTTCTTTTTTTTTCTCCAATGAATTCATCATTCTAGATTATCAAACCATAATATTGTTAGATAGCCTATAATTTTCAATTCAATATAGTATAATAAGACATAGTGGAATCAATCATACCTCAATATGATGCACGGTGTACCATATATGACTCAAATTATGTAAAATCGATATTTTATTAAATTATTATTTCCTATTTATGTTTAATTTATTTATTTATAGTATTACTAACATAATAATTGTTTAATTATATAGGTGGATTATTTTTTCAAGATGGGGTGGTTTGTTCGAAACTCCTCGTTCTCATGAGAGATTGGACTTTGAGGCTACAATTGAGATAATGACAATATGAAAATGGCTCAAGAATGTATAAAACATCAAGAAAAGGTGAATTCCTACTACTTATTCTGTTAATTTTTTCCCCATTTTATATATTATTTTTAATTTAATTTCCTTATCATTTTTATATAATAATTATTTAGTTTTTTCATAGATAATTTTGGAATTCATATTTTTATTTCCACTGTATCCAACAGGACAGAAAAGTGAGAACATTGTTCTTTTGGATGGGGAGTTTCAGGTAGGATAAGGTTTCATTTTTCATCCAAATGAAACATGTTATCTATTTTCTGGCTTGTTGTAGATAGTTGAAATAAAAACTCACATCACATGATCAATCATATTCACATCAATCTGATACATAGTGTGCTCAATATGACTCGAACTGTATGTTTTTAGTTTATAATTAACAATTTAGTTAAAAAACATAACATAAAAAAACTGAGAAAAAACATTCATATTATTTTGATAATTTAGTAAAATGATCCAAAAGTTATTTAAAACATGAAGGAATTATCTTCACCTCAATTTTGTATACTTTGTGACTGGTATGACTCAAACTCTATCTTTTTTATTTAAAACTTGGGTTAATTTTAATAAAAAAAACACAAGTGACATACTCAAAACAAAGAAAATACAATTTTATAGTTTTTATACTTTAGGAAAATGATCTATATGTCATTTATGACATGTAGGAATCATTAAAATCTCAACCTGATGAATGGTGTGACGTTTATTACTCAAAGTGTTCTTTTTTATTTAAAATTGACTTTAACTTTAACTTTAGTAAAAGTAAAAGTAACATACTCAAAATCTAGAAAATGCATTCATATTGTTTATAAACTTTGGAAAGATGTTATATAATTCATTTTTGATGTGTAGGAATCAGTCACACCTCAATCTGATACACATTGTTCTCAGTATGAATCCAAGTGTGTCTTTTTATTTAAAATTTACGTTAATTTTAGTAAAAAGGAAAAATGACATACTCAAAACTGATAAAATGTATTCATAATGTTTTGATACTTTAGTAATATGATTAATAATTTATTTATGATGTTTAGAAATCATTTGAACAAAAATATGATACATGGTGTGCCCAGTATAACTCAAAGTGTCTATTATGAGTTCAAAATTGACATTTTAGTCAAAAATTGTGTCACTTACTAAAAACCAAGAAAATATGATTTTATTGTCATTATAATTTAGGAAAATTAATCATTACCCATTTTTTACATGTAAAAATTATTCTCACGTTAAACAAAAAAATGATGTGATTGGTATGGCTGAAAGTGCATTTTTCCAGTTTAAAATGTCATTTTAGAAAAAAACAACAACTGACATGCTCAAAATTAAGAAGTTTCATTCATATTCTTTTGATACTTCATTAAAAAAATACATAATTAATTTTTTATGTGTAGTAATCAGCCACACATCAGTCTGATTCATGGTGTTACCAGTATGACTCCAAGTGTTTCTTTTTATTTAAAATTGAGATTAATTTTAGTAAAAAGGGAAAGTTACATACTAATGACTGATGAATTTATATATATATATATATATTAGTAAAATGATTTATATTTCATTTTGGACATTTAGGAATCAGTCTCACCTCAATCTGATGCATTGTGTGCTCGGAATGACTCAATGTGTATGTTATCAGTTTAAAATTGACATTGTAGTTAAAAAAATGTGTCACTCACTAAAAACCAAGAAAACACAATTGGGTTGTCTTTATAATTTAGTAAAATAATTCATAAGACATTTTTTATATGTAGTAATAAATATCATATCAAGCTGACACAAGATGTGACTGGTATGACTCAAAGTGTTTGTTTTCAGTTTAAAATGATATTTGAAAAAAACATAAGTTACATACTAAAAACATAGAAAATTCAATCAGATTGTCTATATACTTTAGAAAAATGATCATAAGTCATTTTTTATATATAATATTCATGTGAACTTCATTCCAATGCATGGTGTGGCCAGTATGACTTCAAATGTTTCTTTTTATTTAAAATTTAAATTTTAGTAAAAAGTACAAGTGATATACTAAAAAAAAAGAAAATATATTTATATTGTTTTGATAATTTTTAACAAAAATCTAAATGTTATTTTTGACATGTATGATTCATATTCACCTCAATTTGATGCACATTGTTTCCAGTATAACTCCAAGTATGTATCTTTATTTAAAATTGACATTAATTTTAATAAAAAGGACATGTAAAAAACTCAAGACTAAGCAAACACATTCAGATTGTTTTTCTAATTTATGAAACCTGTCCATAAGTCATTTGTGACATGTAGTAATTAGCTTCAATTAAAATGGATACACTAAGTTCTTGGTATGACTGAAAGTGTTTGTTATTAGTTTAAATTTGATATTTTAGTTCAAAACATGTGTCACTCAATAAAAACCAATAAAATGAACTTCGATTATCATGATAATTTATTACAATGAATCATAAGTCATTTTTGATGTGTATGAATCAATCACACCTCAAATAGACTCATGATGTGGGTGGTATGACTCAAACTATGTGTTTTAGTTTAAAATGGAATCTTATTATAAAAACACAAGTGACATACTCAAAACGAATCAAATGAGTTCATATTGTTTTGATACTTTAGGAAACTTATCCATAAGTCATTTTTTGATATTTAGGAATCAACTTCACCTAAATCTAACACATGGTGTGAATGGTATGACTCCAAGTATGAAATTTTATATAAAATTGACATTTTAGTAAAAACACAAGTGATAGAATAAAACTAATAAAATTCATTCTTATTATTTTGTTAATTTAGGAAATTGATCCATAAGTCGTTTTTGAAATGTAGGAATTAGTCAGACCTAAATCTAATGCATGAATTTACCAATATGACTCCAACTGTGTCATTTTAATTAAAATTAACATTAATTTTAGTTAAAACGACAAGTGTCGTATCAAGGCTGAGAAAAAAAATTATGATTTTTTATACTTTATGAAAAAGATACATAAGTTATTTTAGACATTTTGGAATAATTTTCACCTCAATCTGATACATTTTGTGAATGTTATCACTCAAAGTGTCTATTATTAGTTTAAAATGAACATTTTTGTTCAAAGAATGTTTCAATCACTGAAAACCAAAAAAAAACTTTCTCTGATTATCTTGATAATTTAGTATAATGATTCGTAGCTCATTTTGGATGTGTATGAATGAAACTCAAGACCGATTTTCGCCTATCGATCTATCAAAGTTCCAATGCTCTGCTAATGTGTATATCAGCACTCAGGTCGAATCCTCGGCGATGATACTTTTTAAATAGTCGATTTTTTTTAGTTGATTGTATTTTGATTATGGGGTTTGTTTACAGAGCTTAATTGAAATGATTGATTTATTATGAGTGATTTAACAAATTTATAAATATGGGGTTGATTTAATCATTTTGTTTTTAAGCTTGTGAAATCATTTATCCTTGCTTTATATTGCATTAAATTAACACCCACTTCACAAGATAACGTTGAATGCAATTCCTAAGTGATAAGGATTTAATCCAAGCCTTAACTTAACATACATTTCTAATATCAATCATATCTTATTGATGGTTGTGTATTTATGGTTCCAATAATCCATGGAAACCACATGTTAAACAAAACAAGTCATTAATCCATGACATGTTATGTCCAACATACACAATGTTAATTCAAAGAATATTCATCGAGCAAACACTCTCAATCACTTAACATCATTAAATTTTGACTCACCCCAATAATAGATTTACTCATCCATTTGAGTGTTTAATAATATACTTATAATGATTAAGATGTTATATTAAGAAGATAAGAAAATGAAAGGGATAAGAAAAGAGTGGTGTGTTGAACACACACACACGAACAATGATGATAATTAAAAATGGACAATCGAATGAATGAGGAATCAAAATAAGGGAATGGGATTCAACTGTATTTAAACTATTTTAATAAAATTAATATGAAAATTCAAAATGTGTATGAGATTAAGATATATTGAAAAGAAACTTTCATTAAAATAGAATTACAAAAGAAATACTTACAATATTACCACAAAGAAGAATACAAAAGTAAAAGGAAACAAAGAGAGGAGGAAAGGTCGCTCAAGTGAAAACTTTAGTACGGAATTTCCTCCCAATCCTTTTTCTAGCCTTTGGTTGTGCCAATATGTTCTCCTCTCTTATGAAATGCCAACCCCTTTGAAAGAGAGGAGGGGGGTGAATTTATAGCCCAAGGAAGTGGATTGTTGGCAATCCCAATCTATCCCTCGACTTGGCTCAACTATTTGGACATCTAGACAGCCAAAACCTGAGATATCTCCTTCTTAAAAGTTGTATAAAATACTTTTGGACGACATATCTCAAAATTTAGAGTCCTTTGGACCTATGGAGCCAAAGTTATGGTGGTTTTACTAAACAAAGTTAATCTGTCCATTTCAATCCAAACATTTTGAGGTCTAAAATGTGGATGGTTTTTTGAATATGAAGATGCCTTAAAATGTGAATTATTTATTCAACAAAGTTGGCAGCCTATGTATCCTATTTCACATTGAAAAATCTCAACTTGATTGGATGATTACATCATGAGATATGTCATGAATAGTGTTCTAATGTTAATTCACAGACAAAATGGTTGGCTGGACTTCAAAGCATTAGTTGGGCCCCTTTTTCTTGGAGTTGGGCCCTGAAATTTTTATTCATTACTCCTTGAATTGTTATTACAATGTTTTAGGAGAATAAATTAATTTTCACTTCTGGATTGAGCCCAGTAATTCAATATTAATGGATGGCCCAGTTTCCTTATAGACTCTGTGGTCCTTCTTGTGTGGTCCATATGAAACTTCAAATGGAAGAATTCTCCAATGATCCCTTCTAATGAAATGTTGGATATTGAATTAGGAATCATAAAAAACATAAACCAAACAATTTGGATTAGTAGGGTGATAGTTATAAGTAAAATAGTAAACTGGATCAATTGGACTACTTCTAAAAATGCTCAAAAATTATACTTAGTATTAAAACATTACTATTTAACACACATTATGCAAATTTCTTATAAAATAAGTAAATAGATTATATAATAATTCATCAAAATATTAATAACATCGACTTCCAAAAACTTAGTCTTGTTCATTTCCTCATATTCAACAAATCTAAAAACATGACAAAATCATTTTCACTCACCAACAAATATTAAAATTTTGTTTTCCCTAATCAGGGGAGGTTTAGAGAATTTCACTCATCCATATTGAATTCCAGCACAAGTTGTTAAAGAAAAAATGTTCCAAAAACAATTAATTTTTCCATGCTCAAATTTATAAATGGAAAAGGGTGGCACACAAAACTTACTTTTCTCAAGATAATAAAATTAATTTATGGAGCTTCACTCATTCACCAACCAAAATTGAAAATCTTATAGTTTTAAAAATCTCTCAGGTTCCATTCCCTATCCTAAAGTGATCAATAATAAAGAGTCCTTTTTAGGTGTTTTTATGTGGCTATGGGACGGTTGGAAGATGATATCCAAAATATAGGAAAAAAGGGGGTAAAATACCAACATGGAAAAAGCAACGCACATTTTTTTTGAAATTAAACATGGAAGGAAATGAAAACACATATTTACAAAGGAATGATTGTGTGAAGAAAGACACAAGAGAGGAAGAAAATTTGAAGTGGATGAGAAGATGAAATATTTACAAACCACGAAACTTCTCCCATTGACATAAGAATATAATGCATGTGTTATTTTTTTTCTTTTTTTTTCTCTTTTTTTGAAAGTTGAACTTGGAAAAGATCTCACACTCATATCCCAACCCATGATTTATCTCCTCGTGACACTAATTGTAATACTTATTACAAGATCAATGTTTGTGGAGAGTGATTTTTTACCAACCCAAGAAACAACTCAATTTTTTTGTTCCTTTTTTTGATTTTTTTTTTGATTTTTTTGAACAATTTTAAATAACATTTACAAAATTAAATAAATGAAATTAAATTACATTCCCCAAAACATAATTAATTACAACCTATCCCCCATACTGGAATTGATTCTTTCCCTCAATCGTATGATAACATGATGAAATCAACAAAGGGTACCCAAAATGAAATACATCCCCCCACGCGTAAATTTCTAAAAATTATGCAATGAAAATCCATGTTGATAATGGGTGGGATAAGGTATTGGGCTTGTAATGTGGCTATCAAAGAAAAGGTTTTCATAGGATTTAAGGGACTTTCAAAATTAGGATTAATGTAAGGGAAATGGGAGGTTATTTGGCTATTTTGATTCTCATGTGGTTTAGAAAATGCCTCTATCATTTTATTATACACTAAAGATGTAAATTCAGCTCGAAGGTCCACAAACTAAAGATTCACAAATGGGGGGTGAAAAACACACATTTTGAAATGATGGTCATATGTGTCCTTGGAATGAAATCTAATTTAGTTCCTCACGGTTGGGGAAAATTATTTTCCAAATAAAAAATTGAGGATTCAAAATTCCTTGGTTTTAAAACAATATTCGTTATCCAAAGTCATGATGGAAATAAATAAAAATTGAGATGAAAATATTTCTATTGAATACCGAAAAAGTTTGGAAAAAAATTATAAATTTAAATGTGAGTAATAATTTTTATTATTTTAATATTGTTATTATTATTTTTGTTTTTTTATGATTTTTTGGTTTTTTATAAAGACACTCACACAAAAGAGGAAGAGTAAATAAAAAGTGTTTGATGAATAAAGTTGTAAAAAATGAAAGAGAGAGGAGGAATAAGAAAGAGTGAGAGATAGGAAGAGATAGAGATAGAGGAGTTAATGGGAAAGAGGTTCCCCCTGGTTTGGATTTGGTGGGTTGTCATCTCCATCCAGTGTTGGGTCTACTGTGGAAGTAGGGGATCCGATGGAAGTCGATGTAGTTCCCGGATTGTGGGATGTTACCTGAAAAATAAAAATCATTATTCATATAATTAAAAACTAAAAAGAAATCAAAATTTAATAAAATCAAAATAAAACATGGGTTGCCTTCCAAGAAGCGCTGCATTTATTTGTCTACAGCTAGATAGTTGTAGTGGACTACCCATAGTCTGACGGTGGCCATTGTATTTTCTCAACTGCAGTGTGCTTCTAGAAAAACATTTCTTTATAAAACTACCCCTAATGATATAAATAGTGTGGTTATTATTTTTTATGATTCCTAATTCAATATACAACATTTCATTAGAAGGGATCATGGTCCAATTCTGCCATTTGAAGGCTCATATGGACCACACAAGAGGGCCAACAGAATCTATGAAGAAACTGGACCAGCCATGAATATTGAATTACTGGGCTCAATCTAGAAATTAAAATTACTTCATTCTCCTCAAAGGTTAGGGGTACAATGTTAGGAGACTTGGATAAAAAATTTAAGGCCCAAATCCAAATACAAGGGGCCCGAATGATTCATTTAAACTCAGTCCACCATTCTGGCTGGGAATTAAAATCAGTACAGTATTCATGAAATGTCTTCTGATCTATTAATCAAATAAAGCAGAAATTTTTCTGTTATAAATAGGATATATATGCGGACGACTTTGTTGAATAAATCCTTTGGATTTGAAGGCATCTTCTTATTCAAATACTCATTCACATTTTGGACATCAAAAAGTTTGGATTGAAATGGACAAATTAACTTTGTTTAATCAACTGACCATAAAATTGGATCATTAAGTCCAATGGCCACCACATTTTCATAGTAGACAGAGGGGATAGTTATATACAACTTTTAAGAAGATTATATCTCAAGATTCAGCTCTCTAATTTATCAAATTGGTGATGAAATTGGTGGTGTAGTTTTGGAATTCCAACAGTCCACTTCCATGGGCTATAAATACATCCCCCTCCTCTCATTCAAAGGATTTGGCATTTCAGAAGAGAGGATCACATATTGGAATGACCAAATCCTTTCCAAAGGCTTGGGAGGACCTACCATACTCATGTTTTCACTTGATATACCTTTCCTCCTATCATTGTTTTCATTTACTTTTGTGTTCTTCTTTATTGTAATCTTGTAAGTCTTTCTTTTGTAATTCCATTTTAATGCAAGTTTCTTATTCAATATCTCTTATTATCACCAAAATTCTTTAGTTTAATATTATTTTTCTTAAAAAAATTTAAATATAGTTTAATCCCCTTCTTTTATTTTTCTTTCTCATTCAATCTAAAGTCCATTTTTAATTCCATTCATCGTTTGTGTGTGTGTTCGACACACCACTCTTTCCTTATCCCTTTATTTTTCTTATATTCTTAATTTATCATCATAATAACTATAACTAGATTACTAATCATTTAAATGTCTTAGTTAATCTACCATTGGGGTGGGTTATAATTTGGGGATATTAAGTGATTGAGAGCCTTTGCTCGATGAGTATTCTTTTATTTAATATCTTGTATGTTGAACATTATATGTCTTGGATTAATGAAATGTTTTGTTTAATATGTGGATTCCATGAATTATTGGAACCACCAATACAACACCATAAACAATTAATGGTAATTATTAGAACCCTATGTTATGTTACGGCTTGGATTAAAACTTTACCACTTGGGAATTGTGATCAAAATTATCTTGGGAAGTGGGTATTAATTTAATTCAATATAATGCAAAGCTCAAGGATATCATAAGATTAAATCTCAAATAATGAACTCACCACAATATTTAACAATTTTTTAAATCAAACATCATCCATAAATTATTTCATAAGCTCTACAAACAAACCCCCCAATCAGAATACAATTAATTAAAAACAACTGACTATAAAAAAGTATCATCGCCGAGGATTCGACCTGAGTGCTGTTATACACATTAGTAGAGAATCAGAACGTTGACCAGTCAATAGACATTTGAAAGTGTGTCTGATTGTCACCTATCAACCAGTCAAAGTTTTGATGTTCTGCTAATGTGTATAGCAGCACTCGGGTATAATCCTTAGTGATGATACTTTTTAAATACTCGATTTTTTTTAGTTGATTGTATTTTGATTAGGGGGTTTTGTTTGAAAAGATTAATCGAAATGATTGATTTATTATGATTGAAATAAAAAATTGATAAATATTTTGTCGAGTTCATCATTAGGTTTTTAAGCCTGTGAAATCATTGAGCCTTGCTTTATATTTCATTAAATTAACACACACTTCACAAGATAACGTTGATTAGAATTCCTAAGTGTTAAAGATTTAATCCAAGCCTTAACATAACATACGATTCTAATCTAAATCATATATTATTGACGGTGGTGTATTTATGGTTTCCATAATCCATTTAAATCACATGTTAAACAAAACAATTCATTAATCCATGGCATGTTAAGTCCAACATACACAATGTTAATTCAAAGAATATTCATCGAGAAAATACTCTCAATCACTTAACATACCTAACTTTTGACTCACCCCAATAATATATTTACTCAGCTAGTTGGGTGTTTAATAATCTGGTTATAATTATTATTATATTAAATTTATAAGAGAATAAAAATAAAGAGATAATAAAAGAGTGGTGTGTCGAACACACACACATGAACAATGATGATAATTAAAAACGGACTTTCGATTTAATGAGGAAGAAAAAGAAGATAAGTGGATTCAACTGTATTTAAACCATTTTAGGAACATTAATATGAGACTATAGATGGTTTATGAGAATAAGAGATATTGAAGAAGAAACTTTCATTAAAACAGAATTACAAAAGAAAGACGTACAAGATTTCAACAAAGAATAATACAAAAGTAAAAGGAAACAAAGAGAGGAGGAAGGGTATCTCAAGTGAAAACTTTAGTATGTAAGGTCCTCCCAAGCCCTTTTCAGGGATTTTATCATGCCAATATGTGATCCTCTCTTCTGAAATTCCAACCTCTTTGAATTAGAGGAGGGGGATTAATTTATTCCCAAGGAAGTGGACTGTTGGCATTCCAAATATGTCCCTCCACTTGGCTCGATGATTTGGACATACAGACAGCTGAATCTCTAGATATCTCCTACTTAAAAGTTGTAGATATTAAGGTTGTGCGAATTATATCAAAATTCAGAGTCATTTGGACCTATGTAGCCAAAGTTATGGTGGTTTGATTAAACAAAGTTACTCTATCCATATCAATCCAAACTTTTTAAAGTCCAAAATGTGAATGGGTTTTTGAATAGGGTTATGCCTTAAACTCTGAATGATTTCTTCAACAACGTCTTCTGCCTATATATTCTCTTTCACAATCAAAAATCTCAGATTTATTTGATTAATACATCATGAGATATGTCATGAATAGTTTCCGTATTTTAATTCCCGGACAGAATGCTCGGATCGACTTCAAACCATTAGTTGGGCCCCTTGTTCTTGGAGTTGGGACCTGAAATTTTTATTCATTACTCCTTACATTTTTATCAGATGGTTTGAGGAGAATTAATGAATTTTCATATCTAGATTTATCCCATTAATTCAATCTTCATGGATGGCCCAGTTTCCTCAAAGATTATGTGGGCCTTTTTGTGTGGTCCATATGAGCCTTCAAATAGAAGAATTGGCCCATGATCTATGCTAATTAAATGGTAGATATTGAATCAAGAATCCGAAAAAACAAGAATTACACAATTTGGATCATTAGGGTGATTGTTATAAATAAAACAGTAAACTAAATCAATTGGACTACTTCTAAAAATGCTCAAAAATTCTACTTAGTATTAAAACATTAATATTTCACACAAATTATGCACATTTAATATAAAATAAGTAAAGGGAGTATATAATAAGTCATGAAAATATTAATAACACCAATGAATCATTCTCACATCAAACCGATATAGTATTTGACTAGTATGACTCAATGTGCATGTTTTCATTTTTAAATGGAATTTTAATAAAAAAACACAAGTAACGTACTCAAAACCAATAAAAAACATTCATATTGTTTTTATTATCTAGTAAAATGATCCATAAGTCATTTTTGATGTACAAAAATTAAATTCACCTCAGTGTAATGCACAGTGTGTCTGGTATGACTCCAAGTGTGTCATTTTATTTAAATTTTACATTTTAGTAAAAAAAGTGACATACTGAAAACCAATCAAACACATTCAAATTATTTTAATACATTAGGAAAACAATAAATAATTCTTTTTTAACATGTAGGATTTATCCACACCACAATATGATGAACGGTGTTACCGGTATGACACCAAGTGTAGATTTTTACTTAAAATTGACATTAATTTTAGTAAAATGGTCAAGTGACATACTCAAAACTAAGAAAATGCATTCATATTGTTTTGATACATTGTTAAAATGATCCAAAATTCATTTTTGTTGTGTAAGAACCAGTCGAAGATCAACCTGATGCACTGTGTTCCCGACATGAATCAAAGTGATCTTTGTCATTTAAAACTTGGCATTTTAGTTCAAAACTAGTGTCACTAACTGAAAACCAAGAAAACATGTTCTGATTGTCTTAATAATTTAGTAAAATTATTTTTAAGTCATTTTGGATGTGTAGGAATCAATATTGCATCAAACTGACACATGATGTGAACGGTATGATTCAAAGTGTGTGTATACAGTTTAAATGATATTTTACTAAAAAACACAAGTGACATACTCAAAAACTGATCAAATTCATTAAGATTATTTTGATACTTTAGCAAAAAAACCAATAAGTCATTTTTTATTTTTAGGAATTAGTTGTACTTCATTCTGATACATGGTGTGATCGATATGACTCCAAGTGTGTGTTTTTATTTAAAATTGGCATTTTAGAAAAAAACACAAGTGAAAAAACTCAAAACTAAGAAAATGCATTCATATTGTTTTTAGAGTTTAATAAAACAATTCATAAGTCATTTTTGATGTGTAGGAATTAGTCACACCTCATTCCGACACACAATGATGTTGTCATGACTCCAAGTTTGTCTTTTTATTTAAAATTGACATTAATTTTGGTTAAAAGGACAATTCATATATTAAATACTAGTAAAATTCATTCTGATTCAATTAATACTTTAGGAAAATTATCCATAAGCCATTTTTGAAATATAGGAATCAGCCTCACCTCAATATGATACACCATGTGTAACATCCCAAGTATGTAAAGAGTTATAGATTTTCATATCTATGTCTATTTATTAATTATATAGTGTTTTAGAGGCTTAAAATGAGAATAAATCCAATCTTAAGCATAGAATACACTAATATTTTTAAAAGATTCTTTTACTGCCTTTTGATGGAAAACCATTTTTAAATCTAAATATTTAAAATTTTATAAGTTATATTTGTCAAAATAAACTTATTCTTTATAATTGGGACATTTAAATTTACTTTGGATAAATTTTTGGTATTTTTCTGAAAATGTTCATTTTTTAATGAAATGTGGAAAATACTGCAGTTTACTTCAAAACTTATATTTCATATAATTTACTTATATGGTTAGATTATCTTATTAATTTGTTTTAAAGAGTAATTATAATATATTTTTACCATTTAATCCAATGGTGGTCATTATAATTAATTTAACTTTGAATTTGGACATAAACAATTGTCGATCTTTTGATAGATATTGTTTCTTTAAAACACGTTTTTTTTTGACTGTGGGAATTATTTATAAAATTAATAAATGAAACTTCTATGTTTTGAATTTGGTAAAATTAACATCATTTTTGAATTTGGAATATCAAATATATCTTAGGGTGATTTTTTGTATTGTTCTGAAAATCTTCAATTTTTGATGAATAGTTAAACCACTAAGTGGTAGTTAAAAAAACTGATTTTTCGTTTAAATGAAATTTTACCACTTCTATGAATTTAATTTCAAAAATCCGACATACATGTTTGTCATTAATAAGTAAAATGTGTTTCAATGGGATGCAAATAATTTTTTGTGAATAGTAACTTTTGAGTTTTATTAACCGTGATTAGAGGTAATTAGGGTAATTTAAGGTAAAAATAATATTATAAAAATATAAAAATATCTTGACACATGTACTACCCTTATTATATGAGTCATTTCCAACCAATAAAATCCATGGGTAAATTTTTGGGACCCCATGGATCCACTTGGGTAAGATAATGACATTGATACCTTTTATTTAAAGTAAAAATAAAAATATCACAAACATGTTTTGTTTTACTAAAACAATTTTTACAAGGGGTTATACAAGTTATAATTTGGAATAAAAATATTCAATATAAATTTAAAAGGATTGACTAAAACATGGTAATTTTAATATAATTTTTAGACATCAAATAAATAAAATTATTTATGACACAATGATGATGCAGTGTTTACGTCATTAATGAATAAATTAAATAAATAAGAAGATAAAGTTTTAAAAAATATCCAAAACTTTCCTAATACCTATTGGATGATTTTATTTAGAACATGTTCCACCTTATAATCGACTTTAATGACTTTTGGAGCTTTAGAAACCGAATTTCATTTTATAATAAAATAATAGTTTCAAGATTTCCAAAAGAGCCCCTCCTCTCCCTTATAAAAAGACCCCACTTCTTACCCATATCTCACATTTCACAAGCCCTTTGGCTCATCCAAACTCTACTCAAATAAGCTCCCAATATCCCTCTATTCATCCTAGAAGCCTTACATTAGGCATAATGCTCTCCAAGAAACACTTTTGGTTCAAACCAAGGGGAGTTACCTGATTTAAAGGTAATGTCTTCTCTTATGTTCTTTTGTTTTATTTTGCTTCTCCAACCCCCTAAACCCTTTTTATTCCTTTCTTTTGTAAAAAAAACAGTATATTAAATATACTAGGATGTTTTTATGATAATTATTTTACTTAAACTTACACACACTCCCGTCTAATGATTAGAGAACATACTGTTTCTGTGGGTGGCGAATTACTGCCTCACGAAATGATGATTGTTCAATATTCTTTTAACACCTCCCATGGTGGCCATTAAGATGTCACTATATTTATATATGATATATATTATGTTTATTTTTTCCTTATGCTTCTTTATTTTTCATTTATGGAATACCTTTATGATTTCCATTTTGGGTAAACGTGATAATTTCATTTTTGGAAGTGCGGACTACCGCCCCCTCAAAGTGATTTGAATCATTAAATGACATATGTGGGACATATAAAGGATGGAGTTAATTATATTATATATGATATTATACTATAATTATAATATACATTTTTATCATTTTTATTTCATTTCATTAAATACGAAATAGAAATTAAAGTAGCGTTCATGCGTACGTACGGCTTACCGTCTCCATGAACAGTGCATTTCATTTCTTAACTCTAAATGTTATGTAATATTATAAATGCATGAATTTACTGGATATTTATGATATATATGATATCTACATCATGAATATAATTCTGTAGATAATGTATATTTTACCACATGAACAACTTGTAATTATAAGAAGTTTATTTTTGACTCAAGTACTGAGGATCGACAAAACGACCGTTATTAACTTAAATGATTACATAATGTTCATAACATGGTAATAAGCTATATAAAAGGAATAATTAACTTGAAATAGGTTCTTAAGCAAGAAGAAATTAACTCTAGTTTATTATTCATGAGATTAAAGAGCGATCGCGTCAAGTCGGACACGAGGTAAGAGACTTCATCTCAATCTCCTTTCATTGAGGAATATTTTTTTTTATACACAACTTTCTTTTATAAGGTGTATAAACCCCCTTGAAATTTACTTTTATTCAAAATGAATCTTTTTATATGAAGCATTTTACTAAACTAAAAAATCAATGTTTTGTCTTACGTATGCGGTGACAACAACTTCTCCACCGTCGTGACCATTATTTGAGTTTCGGCTTCCTCTACAAGCCATAACTTTTTTTAAAATGAAAAATAAATACCATGTTTTAATTTTCTTTTATTTTGGTATTGAAAATGGTTTTGATAATGTTTTGATTATATCAATATGTTTTAATAATATATTTTGATTGAAATGTGGAAATGTTTTGTTCCCTTTATGCATGTTTTATGTGATACGATTATGTTATGGTTCTTGGGAATTATTTATGAAGAAAGTTGGTTCTGTGATAAACTAAGGGCGGGTGAGCCCAAGATATCTCTCTAATTCATTAGGTAATGCAAAGGGGTTAAACTCTAAGGCTTCTCCAAATAGATTTAGGGAATATACTGTGATGGGTATTCCAAACGTAACTATGAGGGTTACTCCCTACGTAAGAATTTTATGAATGCCTCAAGTTACCTTTATATCTTATGATTTCTATGAGTTATTCATAAATATTATTATTTAATGAGGTATGTTAAAGTTCTTATGTTTTATGAGTAAAGTATGATTTCATTGATTTTTATGTATACATGGTCTAATGTTTTCTTCCCGTATTTTTATATCCCTTACTGTGCTTTTTATGTTCATCCCAAGTTTTTGAAATGTTTTTCACAGGTAAAGGTAAAGGCTCATGATGTGATGATAGTGTCAAGGAAGTGTCAAAAAAGAAACCATGTTTTATTTTAAATATGTTTTCTTTGATGGAAAAATTGAATATTGTCTTTGATGTAACCACCATGTTTAAATGTGGAATTTAATGCATAATTTTTTTATCTAATTCTCTAAAACTCTAAACCTGAAATGATCATCAATGTGTTTCTTGAAATAACTCTAGATTAAGTAATGTTTACGGCTGGGGACTTATAGTTGGTATCGAAAGTCAGTTTAAATAAATTTAGGAGTTGGAATTCTATTAAATGATTATCCAAAATATTTTTTTATGGTAAAATTGAAAATGATATAGCATTTGAAGATTACCATGTTGCTTCATCTAAGACATGTTGGTTCAGAATGGTTTTCCATAGATGAAATAGGGTTGAAGTGCTAGGAAGGCATACAGAAGGAAATGACCTTCTGAATCATCATCCTAAGATAGTCAGAATTGGAACTGAACAGTTTGTTACAGCAATGAAACAGTTGACTCAATTGATAAATGGTGGTGGTATCCATGCACAAGATCATCCAGATCAACTATAGAGGAACATGTATGGGGTGGAACATTTCACGAGGAAACATCCCCCATCATTCAGAGGATCATCTGACCCTATTCTAGCTGGAGGGTGTATTAAATCACTGGAGAAGATTTTTAAAGTCATGGGGTGTTCAAACAATCAAAAGGATAGACTTTTTGTTTACCATTTGGAGGTTGAAGCAGATCAGTGGTGGTCGATGGTTAAAAATATAAGGGACGCTGATGAGATTGTTGCTCTTGACTGGGATGAATTCAAAGGTATGTTTCTTGAGAAATATTTTCCTAAGGTTGTTCGAATTTGGATGGAAAACAATTCTTTGAATTGGGGAAAGAGGACAACTCAATGGCTCCTCATGAAGAAAGGTTCACTCTATTGGCAACGTATACTCCAAAGTTTATCCGAGACCTTGATAGTAAAATCAATCATTTTTACTCAAGATTAAAGCCAAAATATCGAAGGGCATTAGCTTCTCGTGAGTTCAAAAGTTATGAAAAGATGGTTTTATGTGATGAGAAGGTTGAAATGGAGTTTTGCGATGATCAAGTGTTCTATGAAAACCAACAGAAGAAGAGATCGAGGTGGAAAGAGAAAGGGGAGAATCCTACAAAAAGGTTTGATGGTAAGAAGACTAAGTTTGTAGTTTGTGATAAATGTGGTAAAAAGCATGCCGGGGAATTTCTTTTGAATTCTGGAAAGTTCTACCGATGTGGTAAGATGGGACATAAGGCTCGTGATTTCACTGGAAAAGATCAGGGTGATGGTAAGACCAAAATTGATTTACAGTTAGTGAAATTTTTCAAGTACAATGAGATGGATCATTATGAAAATGAGTTTCCAACAAAGAGCTCAAATGATGGGAAGCAGTCAGACTACAAGTAGAAGGGTGTGGTGAAATCCTTTGCAACTACTTCAGCAGATGTTTGGACATCAAATTAAGTGGTATCAGGTACTTTGTTTATTTTTTCATATTATGCCAATGTGTTGTTTGATTCAGGGTCTACACACTCTTTCATCTCTGAAAACTTTTCTAGTAAATTGGGAATTCCATCTCAAGAAATGACTCTTAAACATGTGGTAAAAACACCAGGGGGAAATGTTGAGGCAAAAATAATTTATAAGAATCTTCATATCCTTATCCGTGGAAAGAACCTACTTTAAAACCTTATTGTTTTACCTATAGTAGTGTTTGATGTTATCTTGGGTATGGATTGGCTCTATATTTACCATTCTAAGATAGATTGTAGAGATAAAAGAGTTTCTTTTAAGAAAGACTTTCAGTTTGTGTATAATAATGAACCCTTACTGTTGATAACATATTAAGAGGCTGAGAAACTTGTAAAAGATGGAAATGAATGTTACCTTGCACATATTTTTGAAAGCAAAGGAACTGTTTAGATTAATGATGTGCCAGTGGTAAATGAGTATCCTGATTTTTTTCCTGATGAGTTACCTGGAATAATACCAGATTGGGAAGCTGAATTTACTGTTGACTTAGTTCCTGATGCTAATCCAATTTCAAAACCCCCTTATCGAATGGCTCAAATTGAACTTTCAGAGTTGAAGGAGCAATTTCAATATTTATTAGAAAAAGGTTTCATTTGACCTAGCACATCACCATGGTGTGCTCCTATCTTATTTGTTAAAAAGAAAGATGGTTTAATTGGAATTTTCATTGATTATAGAGCCTTGAATAACATCATTGTTAAGAAAAAATATCCTTTGCCTCATATCGATTATTTGTTTGATCAGCTCTAGGGAGATCAGTATTTTTCAAAGATTGACCTGAGATCAGGGTACCATTATTTGAAGGTAAAGGAAGAAAATATTCCAAAGACCACATTTCATACAAGATATTGCCATTATGAATTTTTAGTAATTCATTTTGGGTTAACCAATGCACCTGTTGTATTCATGGACCTAATGAATATAATTTTCTATGAGTTCTTGGATAAGTTTGTGGTTATTTTCATTGATGATATTTTCATGTTTTCTAAAAGTAAATAGGAGCATGAAAGTCATTTAAGGGTTATTTTTAAAACCTTAAAAGAAAAGAAATTGTATAGTAATTTCATCAAGTGTGAATTTTGGTTGCAAAAAATTTCTTTCCTTGGTCACATTGTTTCTAAATATGGAATAACTGTTGATCTTGCAAAAACAAAAGTAGTTGAAGAATTTCTAAGACCCACAAATGTTACCGAGATTCATAGTTTTCTTGGATTGGTAGGCTATTAATGAAGGTTTGTTAAAAAAAATGACGGTTTTCCAGCCCATTGACTAAGCTAACATGGAAGGGTGTTAAGTTTATCTGGAGAAAATAATGTGATGATTGTTTCCAGGAATTGAAAAGAAGATTGGTGAATGCTCCAGTTTTGGCACTACCTTCCAGGAATGGTGAGTTTGTTATCTACAGTGATGCTTCATTAAAAGGAATTGGTTGCATTATAATGAAAAATGATCAGGTAATTTCTTATTATTCACATCAGTTGAAAACTCATGAGATAAATTACCCTACACATGAGTTGGAATTAGATGATGTAGTTTTCGCTTTAAAATTTGGAGGCATCATTTTTATGGTGTAATGTGTGAAATATATACTTATCAAAAAAGTTTAAAGTATATATTCATTCATAAATAATTGAACATGAGATAGCGGAGATGGATATAATTAATCAAGGATTATGATTGCACGAATCACTACCACCCAGGAAAACAAAATAAAGTGGTAGATGCTTTGAGTCGAAAAAGTAATGATTCATTAACAATGTTATGTTTGGAACGTGATCTTTTGGTTAAGGATTTGATGAATTTTGTCTTGGAAGTTCTTGGTGTAGGAAATTATTTTATTTTGTTTCAGGTATCTGGGAAATCTTCTCTATCAGACAGAATCAAGCAAGCACAGAAGCAAGACAGTGAGTTGCAGAAAAAGGTAGAGCTGGTTCAGAAGGGTATGTTACCTGAATTCAACATTGATAATGATTGTGTTTTGAGATTTGGGAAGAGATTTTCTGTGCCTTGTGATTTACAGTCGAAGTGAGAGTTGTTATGTGAAGTTCATACTTCTCTATTTTCATTTTATCCAGGCCGTACTAAGATGTATAGAGATCTTTAGGAGTATTAATAGTGGGATATAATGAAAAGAGATATTGTTGATTTTACTATGAATTGTTTGAATTGTCAATAGGTTAAAGCAGATTTGAAGTTACTGAAAGGGATGCTTCATCCTTTACCAATGCCAGAGTGGAAATGGGAGAACATATCCATGGACTTTTTTTTGGTATTGTCGAAGACACCTCGAGGTAATAATGCAATCTGGGTTATTGTTGATATCTTGACTAAATCTGCTCATTTACTTTCTATACGAGATAATTTTTCCCTAGATCAACTTTCTTGTTTGTTTCTTAAAGAGAAAGTCAGGTTACATGGAGTTCCCCTCTCCATTGTATATGATCGTGATCCCAGGTTTACTTCTAAATTTTGGAAAGACCTTCAAAAGTCGTTGGGTACTGAATTAAATTTCTGTACAGCTTTTCATCCTCAATCAGATGGGCAGTCAGACCGAATAATTGAGACAATGGAGGATATGATACGTGCTTGTTCGATGGATTATCAGGGAAGTTGGGACCAAAATCTTTCTTTGGTTGAGTTTTCTTATAATAACAGTTTTCATTCCAGTATATAGATGGCACCATTTGAGGCATTATATGGTAAGCGGTGTTAAACTCCATCTTTTTTGGGATGAAGTGGGTGAAAGGAAGTTGATGGGACCATAATTGGTAGAAGAGTTGGCAGAAAAAGTTCAGCTGATAAAAAAACACATGAAAACAGCTCAAATCAGGCAGAAAGGTTATGTAGACAAGAGGAGGAAGGATCTCCCTTTTGAGGTAGGTGATCATGTCTTCCTCAAAGTTTCACCATGGAAAACTGTGATGTGATTTTGTAAGAAAGGAAAGATGAGTCCAATGTTCATTGGACCATATCAAATTCTAGAAAGAGTTGGATAAGTTTCATACAGAGTGGCTTTACCTCCAAATTTATCTCACGTACACAATGTTTTTCATGTTTTAATGTTAAGGAAATACATGCCAGATTCATCTCATGTTTTGAGTCCAGAGGTAGTTCAGCTGGAAGAGAATCTATCTTATGAGGAACAACCTGTCTAGATTCTTGACCACATGGAGCAAGTTTTGCGGAATAAGGTGATTCATCATGTAAAGGTTTTGTGAAAAAACCACATTATTGAAGAGGCAACATGGGAATCTGAAATGCAATGAGGGATAAATACCCCCACTTATTCGATAAGTAAATAAATTTCGGGGACACAATTTTAGAAATGGGGGAAGTATGTAACATCCCTAGTAAGTAAAGTGTAATATATTTTCATATCTATGTTTATTTATGAATTAGATTGTGTTTTAGAGGCTTAAATGAGAATAAATCCAATCTTAAGCATAGAATACACTAATATTTTTAAAATATTTATTTACTACCTTTTGATGGAAAACCATTTTTAAATCTAACTATTGACAATTTTATAATCAATATTTGTCAAAATAAACTTATTCTTTAGAATTGGGTCATTGAAATTTACTTTGGATAAATTTTTGGTATTTTTCTGACAATGTTCATTTTTTAATGAAAAGTGGAAAATACCACAGTTTTCTTCAAAACTGCTTTTTCATCTAATTTAATTATATGGTAAGATTATCTTTTTAATTGGTTTTAAAGCGTAATTAGAATATATTTTTACCATTTAATACCATGTTGGTCATTATAATTAATTTAACTTTGAATTTGGACATAAACAATTGTCGGTCTTTTGATAGGTATTGTTTCTTAAAAACACGTTATTTGTTTTGACAGCGGGAATTAATTATAAAATTAATTAATGAAACTTCTAGGTTTTGAATTTGGTAAAATGAACATCATTTTTTAATTTGGAATATCAAATATAGCTTAGGGTTAATTTTTGGTATTGTTCTGAAAAACTTCAATTTTTGATGAATAGTGAAACCACTAAGTGGTAGTAAAAAAACTGATTTTTCGTTTAAATGAAATTTTACCACTTATATGAATTTAATTTCAAAAATTATAAATAAATTTTTGTAATTATTAAGTAAACTTTGGTTCAATGGAATGAAAATAATTTTTGGTGATTAGTAACTTTTGAGTTTCATTAACCGCGATTAGAGGTAATTAGGGTAATTTAAGGTAAAAATAATATTTTAAAAATATAAAAATACCTTGACACATGTCCTAACCATATTTTATGAGTCATGGGAGACCACTAAAATCCATGGGTCAATTTTTGGGACCCCATGGAGCCACTTGGGAAAGATAATTACATTAATACCTTTTATTTAAAGTAAAAATAAAAATATCACAAACATGTTTTGTTTTACTAAAACAATTTTTAAAAGGGGTTATACAAGTTATATTTTCGACTATAAATATTAATTATAAAGATAAAAATATTTCCTAAAATATGTTAATTTTAATATAATTTTTAGACATCAAATAAATAAAATTATTAATGACACTATGATGATGAAGTGTTTACATCGTTAATGAATAAATTAAATAAATAAGAAGAGAAAGTTTAAAAAAATATCAAAAACTTACCCAATACCTATTGGATGATTTTATTTCGAACATGGGACACCTTATCCTAGACTTTAATTACTTTTGGAGCTTTAGAAACCGAATTTCATTTTATAATAAAATAATAGTTTCAATATTTCTAAAAGAGTCCCTCCTCTCCCTTATAAAAAGACCCCACTTCCTACCGATCTCTCACACTTCTCAAGCCATTTGGATCATCCATTATCTACTAAAATAATTTCCAAATATCCCTCTATTCATCCTAGAAACCTTAAATTAGGCATAAATATCTTCAAGAAACCTTTTTGGTTCAAACCAAGGGGATTTATCCGATTTAAAGGTAATGTCTTCTCTTATGTTCTTTTGTTTTATTTTGATTCTCCAACCCCCTAAACCCTTTTTATTACTCTATTTTGTAAAAACACCAGTATATTAAATATACTTGTATTTTTTTATGAGATGGATTTGATTTGCACTTACACACACTCTCGTTTAATGGTTAAAGAACATACTGTTTCTGTGGGTGGCGAATTACTGACTCACGAAACGATGATTGTTCAATACTCTTTTAACACCTCTCATGGTGGCCATTAATATGTCACTATATTTATATATGATATATATAATTTTTATGTTTTCCTTATGCTTCTTTATTTTTCATTTATGGCATACCATTATTGTTTCCATTATGGGTAAACGTGATAATTTTATTTTTGGAAGTGTGGACTACCACCCCCTCAAAGTGATTTGAATAGTTAAATGCCATATGTGGGACATATAAAGGATGTATTTAATGATATTATATATGATATTATACTAGAAAGATAATATACCTTTATATCATTTTGATTTCATTCCATTAAATACTAAATAGAAATGAAAGTAGCGTTCATGCATACGTACGGCTTACCGTCTCCATGAACGGTGCGTTTCATTTCTTACCTCTAAATGTTATATAATATTATAAATGCATGTATATACTGGATATTTATGATATATATGATATCTACATCATGAATATAATTCTGGAGATAATGGATATTTTACCACATTAAAAACTTGTAATTATAAGATGTTTATTTTTGACTCAAGTACCGAGGATCGACAATACGACCGTTATTAACTTAAATGATTACATAATGTTCATAACATGGTAATAAGAAATATAAAAGGAATAATTAACTTGAAAAAGGTTCTTAAGCAAGTATAAATTAACTCTAGTTTATTATTCAGAAGATTAAAGAATGATCGAGTCAAGTCGGACATTAGGTAAGGGACTTCGTCTCAATCTCCTTTCATTGAGGCATATTTTTTTTATACAAAACTTTATTTTATACAGTGTATAAACCCCCTTTACTTTCACTTTTATTCAAAAGTAATATTTTTATACAAAAAATTTTACTAAATGACAAAAGGAATGTTTTGTCTTGTGAATGCGGTGACAGCAACTTCTCCGCCTTTGTGACCATTATTTGAGTTTCGGCTTCCTCTACAAGCCATAACTTTTTTTTAAATGAAAAATAAATACCATGTTTTAATTTTATTTAATTTTTGTATTGAAAATTATTTTGATAATGTTTTTATTATATCAATGTGTTTTATTGATATCTTGTGATTGAAATGTGGAAATGTTATGTTTCCTTTATGCATGTTTTATGTGATACGATTATGTTATGTTTCTTGGGAATTATTTCTGAAGACGGGTGGTTCTGTGATAAACTAAGGGCGGGTGAGCCCGATATAGCTCTCCAATACATTGGGTAACGCGAAGGGGTTAAACGCTATGGTTTCTCTGAAGATATTTAGGGAATATATTGTGATGGGTATTCCAAACGTAACCATGAGGGTTACTTCCTAGGTAATAATGTTATGAATGACTCGAGTTACCTTTATGTATTGTGATTTCTATGAGTTATTCATAAATCTTATTATTTCATGAGGTATGTTAAAGTGCTTATGTTTTATGAGTAAAGTATGATTTCATTGATTTTTATGTATCCATGAACTAATGTTTTCTTCCCGTATTTTTATATCCCTTACTGAGATTTTTATGCTCATCCCAAGTTTTTGAAATGTTTTTCAGAGGTCAAGGGAAAGGTACATGATGTGAGGATAGTGTCGAGGAAGTGTCAAGAAAGAAACCTTGTTTTATTTTAAATATGTTTCCTTTTATGGAAAAAAAATGAATAATGTCTCTGATGTAACCACCTTGTTTAAATGTGGAATGTAATGCATGATTTTTGATCTAATTCTCTAAAACTCTAAACCTGAAAATATCTTCAATGTTTATTCTTGAAATAACCCAAGATTAAGTAATGTTTAAGCCTTGGGCCTTATACCATGTGCCAGGTATGACTCAGAGTGTCCATTGTCTATTTAAATTTGATATTTTAGTTTAAATTGTGTGTCACTCACTAAAAACCAACAAAACATTATCTTATTTTCTTGATAAGTTAATAAAAAAATTAATAATTAATTCATGATTCATAGGAATCAATCTCATTTCAAACAAACACATGATGTGATCGGTGTGACTCAAACTACATGCTTTCAGTTTAAAATGACATTTTATTAAAAAACACCAGTGAAAAACTCAAAACCAAAAAAATGTATTAAAATTATTTTTATTTTTAGAAAAATGATCCATAACTCATTTTTTGATGTGTAGGAATAAACCTCACCTCAATATGACACACAGTCTGACTGGTATGACTATTAGTGTGTCTTTTTATTTAAAGTTGTCATTTTAGCTAAAAACATAAGTTATATACTCAAAACCAAGAAAATTCATTTATATTTTTTTCATAAATTATAAAACAATGATCCATAAGTAATTAGTGACATATAAGAATTATCCTCAACTCAATTTGATATATGGTGTACCAGGTATAACTCAAAGTGTTCATTATCAATCTAAAATTGACATTTTAGTTCAAAACATGTTTTGCTCACTAAAAACTAAGAAAATGCACTTATATTTTATTGATATATTAGTATAATTATTCATAAGTAATTTATGATTAGTAATAATCACTCTCACATCAAATTTACACATGATATGATCGGTATGACTTAAAGTGTTTGTTTTCAGTTTAAAATGACATTTCAGTAAAAAAGATACTCAAAACTGTGCAAAAATATTTATATTTTTTCAAAACATTAAGAAAACAATCCATAAGTCATTTTGAATGTTTAGTAATTATCCCCTCTTCAATACAACACATAGTGTGACTGTTATGACTCCAAGTGTGCCCTTTTATTTAAAATTGAAATTTAGTTAATGTATTTTTTCATATTTAAGTTTAACTTATTTTTTGTAGTATTACTAACATAATTATTGTTTTATTATAAGAGTTGTTTCTTTTAATCAGATTATGGTGGTTTGTTCAGCAACTGATACCTTGATCCGTCTTTTTTAGAGGGGGTCGCAGGTACCAAAGACAGTGAAACATTGATGTTTTCAAATGTTTGTGGATAGTAATTAAAAATGTAGTTATAAAAAACATTTTTTGAAATGTATACAATATAGTTTTTTTAAATTGTTGATGTAAATTTATTTAAATTAAATTATTAATTTTCAAATGATTGTAATTTCTATTATGTGTTGTAATTTCAACAGCACACTTCAGTAGTAGCGCTGAAAGCTCTGATAAAGAGAGACTTTTATCAGCATCAGAAATATACGTAATAAAATACCACCTTTATCATCTTTTTTTGTAGTGCTGATAATGTCCGCCATTTATCAACACTTTTTTAACACTGATAAATGGTTCCCCTTTTAACGGTGCTTCAGAAAACATAACTTTTTTAGCATTGTTAAATCTCATTTTGTGCACTATTAAAGGGCCTATATGTGGTAGTGAATGTATGATATAATGAAATATGTAAATTATACCTTTATGAATCTAAAAAATAACTTGGCGTTTACCTTTACTCATCAAGATGAATACAACATAACTGATGGTGTGTCAATCTAATTAGTATTGAGGGAGATATGAAAAAAAGAAGTTGATAGATTTGGGTATTTTATTTAACTGATTTTAATTTTCAAAACAATTTTATCATTTAATTTCCATATTTAATTCCCTTATTTAATTCAAATCCTATTACACAATTATTATTTATTTTTTATGTTTTTATTTCCTCCATTTATCATCATCATTATTATTAAACCAATTTTATATATTTTTTTCTTTTTTGAATGGGCATCCCCCCCCATGGTGCTCCTCTCCCTTAATAAGTCTATCTTACTCTCACTAAAAATTAATTCTTTTTATTGTTTATTCTTTATCTTTGATCCATTTACATTTCCTTTCTCATTTAATTATTTTCATTAACTAAAACACACTCCCTATCTCCCATCATTACTTGTAATTCATTCATACTCTCACTCCAATCTTCTTTTATTCCCCTCTTTCTCTATCTCTCATGCCTAAATTATTTATTTATTTATGATTATTATTCTCATAACTCAAATCTATCTCTCTTCTCTTATTTAATCTAATTCTTTTTTACATTCAACCCTTCACCCTCTCTCTATTTAAATCTTCTTTTTTATTCATTTATTTTAAAACCCACCCCACACACCTAATTACACACATATAACATTTTTCATTTTCTAATTCATATATGTTATGAATTATCATTAATTATGTGGATTTCTTGTATCATAATGAATGAGTTCTATTCATTTCCCAACATGTCTCTTCAAATGGCCAAACCCATTTGTTTTCCGACCATTATCTCTAATTCATAGGAATTAATCTTTTCATTAGGATCAACCTTTTTCTAATCTATAAATATGGTGACATGTCAATGGAAAAGGGGTGTGTGTGATTTTGGGTGGTCATGTACCTATGTTCTTTCTTCTATATTCTATTGTGATTGATACATTTTACTTTTCCATCATAATCCCAAGCATTCAACATTGTTATACACTTTGTATCTATTTTACCTTAATCGAAAAATTTCACAACACTTTATTAGTATGACTACTCTGAAAATTAAAAATGATAGTCATACTGGTAAGTTAAATTTTCTATGAAAAATATTACAAAGCATGTATTTCTCCTTATTGGAATTTTTGTGAAGAATTACTTGTCATGGATTATGGATACAGAGATGAACCTTGATGTAAACAACCTTATCGAAGCAATTAAAGTTGGAAATCATGCTTCCTCTCAAGATCATGCATGTGCCCTAATATTTATCCACCATAACCTCCATGAGGATATGAAAAATGAGTACCTCCTGGTGAAGGATCCTTTGGTGTTATGGTAGAATCTCGAGGAGTGGTATGATCATCTTTGACTTGTAATACTACCACAATAAAGGTTTAAGTGGAGTCATTTGTGATTCCAAGATTATAAAACGGTAAGTGAATACAAATATTTAATGTTTGAAATAAAATCAGAACTAAAATTATGTAGAGATACTATCACTGATACCAATATTTTGGAACTAAATTATTCTACTTTCCATGCCTCAAATTTCATTCTACAACAACAATATCACGAGAAAGGTTTTATAAAATACACTAAATTACATTCTTTCCTTCTTTATTCTAAACAAAATAATGAGCACCTAATGAGAAATCATGAATCCTAACCTATTTGTGTGGCTCCATTCCCTGAAGAGAATGTGAATACTTTTAATCAAATTTATGAGAATAATCAACACAATCGAGGCCTAGAAAATTCATTTTCTCGAGGTGGTCATACACCAAATTATAAGTGGAAAGGGTACCACCAAAAGTTGTCCAATAATGAAAAACCACAGATGATGAAAGAAAAAAGTGATGAAAGTAATTTCTTTAGATGTGGAATTAAGGCACATTGGTCGTGTACCTGTCATATGCCCAATCATTTTGTTGATATTTATCAACAATCTATCAAAGGAAATGAAAACAATTCTGAAGTGAATTTTACTGACTATGATTTTAAATATAATGATGATAACACAAACTTTGATATTTCCAATTATATTTTCACACCTTTATGTTGATGATAATATATATCAAGCATGAATGATCATAACAAAATTGAAGTTTTATTTTTGGTTTTTGTACGTTTGTGGTTGAAATAAACTATGGTTTTTGGTATTGTAATATTTTTAAATATTTCTTGTTTCGTTTTGGTTTATTATATTTTATTCCTTATATGTAGGTTTATTTCATTAAAATAAATGGATGATATAAATCAATCTATTGGGAATAATTTTCATGATGAATATATTTTCCTCATGTATAGTGCAACAATATACATAATTATTAAATATGAGAAATATTTTATCACCATTAAAATGGGTAGTGATCATGTATATACATTAACAAGTAGTGCGTAATTAATTGTAGGATCTAGAAGATAAAGAACATTAATACCTAGTGGTACATATATTATGATTAATAATTCTTTGTTTTTCCTAAGTCTTGAAAAAAAATTCTATGTTTTAAGATATTTGTAACAGTTGACATCACATCGAGACTATGGATGAAGGATGTGTTGAATAACTTTATATAAAAATCATTAAAAATGAGTACAAATTGATTTAAAAGAATCTTTTAAGACTCCCATCTGGATTGTACTTTATCAATATTTGTACAATTGAATCAAACATGATAAAATATAAGCTTACCAACCATTCTACATTTATTTTGTGGAATGACCATTTGGGTCATCCTTGATCAATAATGATGAGTAAAATAATTAAATTTATTCATTTTAATCCATTGGTTGGTAAAACAGTTCTTACACCCCATGATTTCTCATGTGATTCATGTTCTCAAGGAAAATTAATCATAATAATGTCACCATAAAAGATCATAACTGAGTCTTCAATGTCCCTAGACCAAATTCATGTTGATATATGTGAACTAATTCATCCACCATGTGAACCATTCATATATTTTATGATCATGATTGATGTGTCGAATAGATGGTCCCATGTGTGTTTATTATCGACTCGCAACTAGGCATTTGAAAACTTTCTTTCCCAAATAAAAATGTTAATGAAAAAATTACCTGATTTTTCAATCAAGAATATTATGGTTGATAATGCTGGTGAATATTCATCACATGATTTTAATGATTATTTCATTTCATTGGGATAAAGTGTTGAACTTCTTGTAGATCATGTTCATACACAAAATAGTCTAGCTGAATCATTTATAAAAAGATTAGAACTTATTACTAGACCATTTCTTGTGAAAACTAAATTTCGCATTTCGGAATGGGGACATAAAATTTATCATACAACAGCACTACTTCAAATAATGCCATCAAGATATCATGATTATTTCCCTTTGCAATTAGCTTGTGGCCATGAACCAGATATTTCACATTTATGGATATTTGGTTATGTTGTATATGTGCTTGTAGAACCCCCAAAATGAACAATGATGGAACCCAAAGGAGATTGGGGATATATTTTGGTTTTCAATCTCCCTTGATTATTAAATATATTGATATTATGATAGGATATGTATTCACAACAAGATTTTTATGATTCATATTTTGATGAAAAATTATATCCAACACTCAATGGGAAAAATCAATCAACTTCAAAAGAAATATCATGGAAAGAAACTTGATTGTTACATCTTGATCCTCATACAAATATGAGTGAAATTTAATTTAAAAATATCATTAATTTTCAAAATTTATCAAATAAATTTTCTGATGTATAAAATTATTCAAAACGGGTTACAAAATCATATATACCTATAGTAAATGCACCAATAAGAATAGATGTCCTGAAAGGAAAATACTACAATATTACCAAAAATGATTCCAATCCATGCCTGAGTCATGGGAGACCACATAGTTTAAAAGATAAAAATCACTGTCAAATAAAGGGGAAACAAACTATGTTGGTTGGAGATATTAATGAATCTAAAGAGAATGTAAATGTACCATAAGTACATGAACATGATCAAGAGGAAATTTCAATAAATTTCACCAATACTAAAAGATGTTGTTACCGAGTGGAGACCACTATTGATAACACATTTTCATACAATTTATCCCTTGAAATTATGTATGAGGATCAAGAACCTAAAATATCTAATGAATGTTTTGAAATTCCAGATTGGGATCAATGGAAAGTTGTAATCCAATCTGAGCTGGACTCGCTTCCTAAATGTGAGTTTTTTTGGGTCAATCATGAAAACCCCTGAAGGGATTAATCCCATTTGATACAAATGGGTACTTTTGAGAAACATAAATGAAAATAATGAAGTCATGATATATAATCCGTGACTAGTTTCTCAAGGCATAGCACAAAATCATGAGATTTATTATAATGAAAAACACTACCCTGTAATGGATTAAATAACATTTCAGTATCTCATAATGTTTGTTATGAATGAGCAACTTGAATTACACCTGATAGATGTTGTGATTACCTATATTTATTTTGATATTGATAATTATTTTTACATAAAAATCCAAAAATGATTCAAATTTATAGAAAAAATATCCTGGATCTCAAGATCTTTATTCAGTTAAGATGAATAAATCATTATAAGGATTAAACTAGATAGGGATTATGTGGTATAACTGTATGAGTAAATATTTGGTGAAGTAAGGTTATAAAAATGATCCAATTTTTTCATGTGTCTTGATTAAGAATATTGGATATGAATTTGTGATCATTATAGTATATGATTTTGATTTAAATATAGTTGGAACTAACGATGAACTTTCCAAGGAAGTTGAATATTTGAAGAAAGAATTTGAAATGAAAGACTTTGGAATGAAAAATTTCTGCCATGGATTACAAATTGAACATCTTAAGGACAGAATTTTTGTTCATAAATAATGATATAGTGGTAAGTACTATAGAGATTTAATATAAATGAATCACATCCATTAAGTACACCAATGGTTGTATGATCTCTTGATCGGGATAATGACCCTTTTAAACCATGAGAGGATGATGAAGAACTAATTGTCCAGAAGTACCATATCTGAGTGCTATAGGAGCACTGATCTAACTTGAAAATAATACAATACCTGACATATCATTTTCTAGGAATTTATTATAAAGGTATAGTTATTTTCAAACTTGTCAGCACTAGAATGGTATACAACATGTATTAAGATACCTTCAAGGTTTAAAAGATTGGGGGTTAATTTATTCCAAGTATTCAGAACCAAAGTTTGTTGGTTATGCTAATACTGGATACATTTCTGATCCACACATCGCATGATCTCAAAATGGATAGGTGTTTACATATGGTAGAGCTGTTATTTGTTGGTGTCCTAAAAAACAGACCATTGATGTGACTTCTTCCAACCATTCTATGTTGGTAACTATTCATGAATCAATTTGAGAATGTGTTTGGTTGATATCAGTGATTATTCATATTAGAAATAAGTTTGGATTAGATATGAATAATAATATTCCCACTATATTATATGAAGACAATACTGCTTGTATAGAATAGTTGACAGGTGGGATTATTAAAGGTGATAGAACAAAGAATGTCTCACCAAAATTCATTTTCACTCATGACCTTATAAAGGATGGTGAGATTGATGTCTAGAAAATTACGTCTTGTGAGAATCTCACATATTTGTTCACAAAGGAATTTCCAACTTCAACATTTGATAAATTCATTTATAAAATTGAAATTTTAATACTAAAAAGTATATCATTATTTTATGAGGGGGAGTTGAGAATGTTGTACTCCTTATCCCTTAATTAGTTTTTCCCAATATGTTTTCTGATAAGGTTTTTAATGAGACAACATAGCATTGAACCATATTAATCTGGATTCACTTGTTTTCCCCAAAGAGTTTTTTTAAGTTAATATTTATATTAGATTCTTTGGGATTATGACATCCAAGGGGGAGTTTTATGAATTATCATTAATTATTTGGATTTTATAAATCATAATGAGTGAGGTGAATTCATTTCCCAACAAGTACTTTCATATGTCCAAAAACATTTGTATTCCCACCCTTGGATCTAATTCATAGGAAATAATTTTGTCCATTAGATCAAGCCTTTTGTAATCTATAAATATGGTGACATGTTAATGGAAAAGGGGGTTTGTGTGATTTTGAGTGTCAATATACTTGAGTTCTTTCTTTTATGTTGTATTGTGATTGAGATGTTTTACTTCGCCATCATCATCCAGATCATTAGACATCATTATACACTTTGTTTCTCTTCTCCTTCAATCAAAAAATTTCACAAAAATATATAGTTACAACACACACACACAGAGATATATATATATATATATATATATTCAATGTACATGAAACCATATATATAGTCATTTATATATATATACGCAACTAATTTACACACACACACACATATATATATATATCTCTCTGTGTGTGTGTGTTTCTAACAATATACATACTTTTATATGTATAACAGTTTAAATTACACACACACACACATAGATATATACACATATGTCCATAATATGAAACTGTGTTACACACACAAGTTTATTTATATAACAATGTTGTGTGTGCGTGTGTAATATTCATAACACAAAAATTTGGAAATTTTTTATTACAACAATTCGCATGTAAATATATATTTTTAAACATGTGTATAATATTTTATATAATGTTTAATATATCTCACACAATTAAAAAACTTAAAACATATTTAAATTCAATAATATTGAATTCCTTCCAATTAAATAAATGTTCCTAAATTAAATCATTTTAAAAACATCAAAAATAAATTTCAAAGCATCAAAATTAATATTAATAAATTATCAAACACATTTTAATCCAATTTTAAAATTTATCAAAAAGTGATCAAACCTCGGAATCACTATGACATAACCTATAATGGTAAAGGAAGTCTCTAGAGTATTCCAGACCTTTATAATATGTAATAGTGTGTCCTACATTGCCAACGTTATTATTTCTGCATCGCTCCACCCTCATCGTCGTTGTTGCATGTCGTGTTCCCACTCCCATCATTGATGTTGTCACTCACACCAATAGTTTTTGTCGCATCGCTAATTTCCTATTATTCCCTCCTACCATTTTGACCACCTTGCATGGTTTTTTCCCCATATCGCTACCCTCTCCACACTTGTCGCATGTCGTATGCCCACCCCAGCCATCGTCGTCGGCCCATGTTCCCCCATTAGCCAGCTTCATTGTTCACCCACGCTTCTCATTGTCCTTTCCTCATGTCGCATTCCTACCCCCACATTTGATGATATTTCCCACTTGTGCTAGCCATCTCTGACCCCCACTCCCTCTCATCGTCTTCTGCTCACTACAATATGGGTGGTATTTTAAAAAATATATATATATATATAGGGTAGTCGTATAAGGGGTATCTGCGACCACATCAACCACAACCATAAAAATTAGACATGGAGTGACCACCCATGATATGAAATCTCCTTTCACAACTTATTTTGATGGTAATTGTTGACTCTTTTTCAAATATTTATATCATTAAAAATTATGATAATCAACAATTGTTTTAGATTATTTTATAAAATTGATTTAAACTCACCTCATATAAATTGAATTTTTATCACTTTGTTGACACCATTGAATGATTTTTAGAGGTTTTGTCATATATATTTTGATGACCTTGGGTTGGTGTATCCATCCTCCATAATGTACATGAATTTCTTGGTGATATGAAAGTATTAAATTTGATATGTAGGTTCCAGAAAAAAAATTGGGGATTTGAGATAAATGGTTAATAAATATTTCCAAAAGTGAGTGTTGGGTTTTTTTTCAAAGATATTAATGGAGAGGAATGAGATGGAGGAATGGAAAAATAGTGTGGGAAAGGGTGGAATAATAATTGGAAGACCAATAATATTTTTAAAATTTTCCAAAAAATTGACTCTAATTAGAGGTGGTAACATGGGACTAGCATTGTCACTGGTTAACTCTTCAACTAGATATTTCAGTATAACCCTGGGATAAGGACACGTGTGCTATTATATTTCCAGATATCAGATCATTTCTTCAGGGAATTCCTTGAATTTGAATTCATTGATGGTTTTTACTTTTTATGAGACAGATCAACTTGGGTTGTGGCAACAACGGAAAAAACCACAAATATAGTACTACGACGACAATGATGAAACTAATTAATCTGAAAAAAACTTCAGGGAATATAATGAGTACGATGGTGGTGAAGACTCCACATAAGGTAGTATCGTGTTGTACCCAACTCTACTCCAATGTAAAGGTATATATTTTCTTCTCTGATAACTTTCTAACTCTAGTGGTGTTTCATATCAGTATTCGATAGTTTTTTTGTACAAAACATGCACCAATGGTTAACGAAGGTGGCATAGATTAGTTATTTTATCAGAAATATGTACTTGAAAATATCTATTCCATTTATGATATTAATATTCCTTATTTAATAATTTTTTCTTATGAGAATAAGTCTGTAAATTTTTTCAATGTATCATTTTAGAATTCAAAAAACTAAAATTTCCACATTTTCAAGTCACTGCAAATAGTGTGAATAGAGGAAAACATACTATTTTCCAACTATAATCATGAAAGTACCATTGGGAGTTCTACTAGATCTTCCATTAAAATTTTCTTATTTTTTAATATTTGCAAGTTTTATAGGGTTGTTCTATTATTCCCCACTAGAGGTTCCACTCGAACTTCCATAGTAGGTTTCATTGGAACCTCCCCTGGGGGTTCCACTATAGGTTCCACCTAAACTGCCACAGGACGTTCAAATGGAACTTCCATTGGAAATTACATAGGAAATTCCATTTTAGCTTCCACTATAACCTCCACTGAAACCTCCACTTTTCAATAGAGGCTCATGGAAGTTATATTGTAACTAAAATTGGAACTTCCACTAGAAGTTCCAGTAGAACTGGCACTCAAATTCATCCTTCAAAACCCATAGTTTAATTTTTTGAATCTATATAAATAAATTTGTAGTGAAAATTAAAGGATTGATACTACAACCACCATTGTAGGTTCCACTAGAACTTCCAATTGATTATATTCTAACAAAATTTGTAGTGTAATGCTACCTTAAGTAAAAATTGTGGTGTTATTTTCTTGTAGAAGTTATATTAGAGGTTCACAGGAAGTTATGTTTTACCTTAATTTAAAGGATTTATATTAAATTCACATTAACATTACATGTTTTCTTATAAATTACTATTATAATAATGTAGTGAATATGTTTGGGAAGCTGAGAACAATTTGTATTCAGTTTCATTATATGACATTTTCTCACGTTTCAAAAAAAGAATGACAAGTAGTAGGGTAAGAATTTAAGTTAACCAAGATTAATATTATCTAACATTAAATTAGTGTGACATAATCCATAATTTTTATATTGATATCAGGTTATGGATTCTTATGCACATATTATTAAAAATAATAGTGAAATAGAGAAAATGGTTGGAATTTTCCCAGATAAATCAACTATGATTACAAGTGATGCCATGGTGAGTGTAATATTCTCTATATTATTGAAGTTATAAATATATAAATTTATATTTTTTATAGCTTTATTCATTTTTATAAGGAATAATATATTGGAATAAAAAAATTGATATTTATTATTAGAGAAACCAATAAAGGAAGCAATGCAGTTGAATGGAAAATTGTTCATCTCCATCAACACATCAAATCTACATTGGACATTGCTCATGTTTGATATTGAAAAATAATATTTCATCCATTATAAATCCATGCAGCCTCATATGGGTGCTGCTACAAATTATTGTTATCAAAAGGATGCTTTACAAATGGTAAATGTTATCCTCTTCAATATGAAATCCATTTTTCATATAAACCAAAAAACTAAATACAATTTATACAACTTACAGAAAATATTTATTGAAGAAATAATAAAAAAATGGATCCCTGAATACTTAGACAAGACTACCCCATGCTTCCTTTCATAGTGGAAGACACTCCTCTATAGGGGGTGCAACATTGGACTGTGGGATAAATTTTTTCTATCTTATAGAGAAGTTGGAAATATATCAAGCATATAACAAGAATCCATTAAAAGATGAAGTTTATTACATGTGCCTATATATGGAACATTGTTTCCTTATAGACCATGCATACAACTAGACTAAAACATCATATAGAAGTAGTAGTTTCCTTTTGGAAACAATGTTATCAGAATCAGCATAACCAGTTAAACAATATGGTTAAATGGATCTAACATCAAAGTGGAATTGAAATGGTTCAGAGGTTTTTTTACATTTATAAAACCCACATTAGTGGTTGTTGGTGGAAATTGTATTATATTATTGTTAGGTTTTTAAATAGTCATACTACCCAGTTTCATGGTTGTTTGTTAGTTTGTGTGGTGATTGAAATTATTTTGGAAATATTTCATATGAGGATATTAGTTTTTTATAGATTATTTTTATGAATATTCTTTTATCTAATGGTGGTTTGTTTTTACTGGTATCAATATTTCATTATTAATGATTGTCTGTTCATAGTTTTTCAGGTTGTTGGTTGATGGAATTTTCCTCACTATAATACTATTGGAAACAATATTTCTATTTTACTATTTCAATGTCATTGTATTGATGATTTACCAATTCCAATATTGACATTTAAATAGTAATATTGATGCTAAAATTATTTTATATAGGTATTATTTTGATTATATATAATGTTGAAGGGAATAATATGTGTAATGGGTTAAAGTTGGTTTTGTTAATTGAAATTGGTAATTACAGTGGGAATATTATGTGCTTCTGAGGGGAAATATTTTCTTCTCAGGGTAATTATTTGGTTTTTCGATTATAATTGGTGTTCATAATTATGATGGTTTATATTTGTTTTTGTTAATTGCAATGGTTTATATTTGGTTTTGGTAATTGAAATGGTTTATATTTGGATTTGGTAATTAAAATGGTTTATATTTGGTTTTGGAAATTACAATGGGTTGAATTTGGTTTTGGTAATAACAATTGGTAGTTTCAATGTGATCTTATTTTATTTTCGAAAATGCAGTGGGAATATTATTCTCTGATGAGGGGAAATATTTTTTTCTAAGAGGAATTATTTGGATTTCCTATTATATTAGGTGATGATAATTTCAATTGGTAAGTGGATGACTAGTTATGTTCACATTTTTGGTAAAGAAAATATGATCTTCACTACTATCACTTTCACAGTTTCATAAAAAACAAATACATACAAAACATTTACAATTTATTGAAATTGAATCCTAATCCTAATAAATTAGAACCAATAGTAAAATATGGAATATTTTATCCTATAAATTCTTCAATTTAGTCATTACAATTTAAAAAAACTGTCATCCAATGTTCTCTATTGTGGTCAACCTGTTCTATTGCTATTCCAGTCTACCTCCAAATATGAAGTTCCAAATTGGTTGATAAGTCTTCCTACAATAGAAAAGAAACAAAGTTATAACCATTATAGAAAATAATGTTGATAAAAAATTACATTTAAAACATTTTTTCAAGTTGTAGTACCAAAATCTGATCAGGCTTGCTGAACAATTCCCTGCGTACAAAGACAAATATTTTCAGATACCACATTAACAATAGAAAACTTGTCTTGTAAATGAAATTCGTCATATAATGAAATCATATTATCATTATATAAGTATAATTTTTTATTCAATAGTGTCTCCTTTCATTATCCATTCTCTAAAAATATTTTCGTTCTATATCCCCCTTTCATGTTTGCTTTCTTTTGAAAAGAATCCTTTCTTAAAATGGTTTCTGAACTATCATGACCATTAACTCTATCTGATGATGTATTTATGATAGTCAAATCTTTTTAAAAATTAATAAAATTTGAGAAAGTAATGTCATAACCCGCATCTGTATTACAAGCTATAGTAATTAACTTTATTCCCATTCATTATAAATCTTTTTAAAAATTTTCTATAATTAATTTTCTATCAGGAGGTACTTCAACAGAAAATCATTTGACCATCACAATATTTATAGCCAGCTGGGTCCATCTCCCTAAAAGATATTTTTCAAGTATTTCACTCACATCAATCTTCTCATAAATTTTTAATACATGATAAAAAATATACCCAATAGACTCAACATTTTGACAAGAACATTAAACAACTTCATTGAAAGATTCATATGATATACATAATTGATCTTCGTAGCCAACCATTCTAATAACATAAATGAATTGAACTCCAATTTCAATACATGATATCATAAAACAAGAAAAAAAATCATTTGATATTCAGTTTTAAATTAATTGAATAACATGGTTTTATATCCAGTAGATACATGTCACCTAAATGCATGATAAGGGTAAAGATTAAGAGGAAACTTCTCCTGCATCTCTAATTATACCATTGTTTCACGATGCTGATTTTTCTCCAACAATCGCTCAAACTGCTTAAATAATTCAACAACACTTAACATGACATGAAAATAATATTTAAGAAATTAATTAAAACTTTAACTTAATTGAGTGATATGAATACCCAATGTTAAATCAAATTTCAAAAAAAAATCATACTTTTCTCCCAATATGAATACATCATCTAACCAATGTAATTTCTTATCCCCATATTCTTCTCTAAGGGAAGACCACTCCTGATCAAACTAATTTCCATCATGGTATTGGAACATAAACTTCTGAAATATAGTTAAAATACTATAACCATCTTTAATCCAATTACCTAAATTCTTAATGCCATTGTGAATAAAATTCCACGGACAAAGGAAATGTTGAGTTCCCACTAAATCATCATAATTGGATTTTCCATCAATAAATCTTGATCAATAAAAATAGTTTGAGGTCCCTTCATATGATTCACCTGTATTTTTTTTAAATAACCAAGAAAACAAAGTTGTAGTTTCGTCATATAACAAATATTACCCAAAAATGACCATTTCCTAATGATGATTGAACCCCATAAAGAAAAATAATGTCATGAACTCATTATTAGTGCTGAATGTGGTGTAACAAATAAGAGCATCTCCAAAAAAACTCATAATATGTCTTTATTTTTGGATCAACCAAGAAAATATTACTAATTTTCCCATTCATGTCAAACTACGTAGTATATAAAAAATTGTCAATTATCCTGAATTTGTTTTTCTAGGTACTCTAACATGAAACATGCATCACCATGAAGATATTCTCTTTCCCATTTAGACCTAAAAATTTTCAACTAATCAACATGGTGTACCCAATAACTTATGGACCTCCTGTAGTAGTTGTAACCAAGGAGAAGGAATCATTTGGTTTGATATCTACTGAAGCATTCACATCTAACTCAACTGCTTGTAATTATATTATTTTTATTTGGGACCATATCATATGAATTGATTCAGGGATTTGAAAGGGATGATTATGATCTTCAACAAATAAAGTACTTTAATATTTACTAGAATACAATAAACTAACCCTATTCTAACTAGGAAACCTATACATGTCTCGGGCCGAGGAAGTTCCACCATGCTATCATGCATTTAACCTTCCTATGAACTTATTTTCTATATGAAAAAAAGGCTCAATGTGATAAATGATTTATCCTTTCCCCTTTTATTAGAGTATTTTTAGTGTACATTGAACTCATTTACTCCCCCAAATGTGACCTAAAAAGATTGTGCATCATCAAGTGACTTAAATTCCATCCCTACAACTAGTATAATAGAAGATGCTACAACATCTACATCAACATCAACACCATTGCAACATCCTACAAAAAAACATAAATTCAAGCAATGTACATTAATTTGATTATAGTATTTAATCTTTTTAAAAATTTATAAATTTTATGAGAAGAAATGTAACTAAATAATATATAATTATGAATATATATATATAATAAAATTATATTTCTCAAATTATAAATAAAATAATTTAAAAGATATATTAAATATATTTTCTAGGGGAAGTTTCAGTGGATGTTCCAGTGGAAGTTCTAGTGAACCTTCCACACTAGAAAAAATATATATATTTATAAAACTAATATTATTGTCAAATATAAATAAAATAAATATTAAATGTAATTTTTACACATAATTATTATAAAAAAGAGTTAATTTATAATTTGAAATTGTATAAACAATTTTAAATTAAATTAATTTTACACTACCCAATAGGATTTCTAGTGGGAGTTCTATTGGAAATTCAAATGGGTGTTATTGTGGCAGTTCTAGTGGGAGTTCCAGTTGGAGGTCCAATGGCACTTACAGTGGAAATATTGGTGGAACATTCAGTAGAACTCCCTATGGAAATCCCATGGGAACTTCCATTGGAACCTCAAGCTGTGGAAGTGGTCCAGTGGATATTCTACTGTAAAAAACCAATGAAACATCCACAATGTAATGAAACTATATATTTATTTTTGTAAAAAAAACCACTGGAATCTTCAGCAAACGATCTTGGAAAGACTTACCACAAAACTAATAGTAAAAAAAAATTAAAATATAATCTTCAATACCATTACATGATTTAGTATACAGTCATGTATAGAAAATTATTCTTGATTTACTAAGAAACTGTAAAAATACCTCAAATTTAATTTTCAATACCTTCATCACTATCCATTATAAAAAGAACCAAAATACAAAAAAAACTATGCCGTGACTCTGAGGAATCACACTCCTCTAAAACCCATTGATAATGCCTCACAGCCCCACAATGATGAACCCACTAAAAATTCTCCAATCCCTTAGACTGAATGCAACCATGAAAACCTTGGCTGCTGAAACCCAACGAACGAAAATTCCAAACCGCTCCATGGTGATTCCAAATGAAACAAAATCGACCGTGATGAACCCCTAGAAATTCCAAACCCTCACACAATCTTGGTGAAAACAACTGCACCGCACCTTTCCAGCAATCCTTCAAAGCATGTATCCTATGAAAATCTCGGCACACCTTGCCCATAATCCTTCAGAGCACGTAGCAAAAATGTCGGTCCATGTGTGATGTGTGATTTCACACACACCTCATTTTCCATGAGATGAAAATTCCCTCCAAAAAATAAAATCACCAAGATGATGTCACCTATAAAAACAACACATGTTAAGATCCAAGCACATGTGCAGAGCATCCCATAAAAAGGGGAACCAGTGATGATAAAATTCAGGTAACGTGTGGGATTTAAAAGATACCTTTTAGAAAATTTTTATGAAAGTAATCAAAAACTTATTATATTGTTAATGTTATATAAATTTTTTTATCATCTTAAGTATATAATTAATATGTAATTTTTCCTTACAAATTACCTGTTTTTATTATTCTCTATAAAAAATATAAATCATCATTTTTAAAATTATTCTCTTATTACTAAACTTAAAACAAAAGAAAAATTTTATAATTTAAAAAAAAATATTTTATCCATTTAAAAAATATTAATTAATACATTATTTTTTATAATTTGACTTAAAATTATTATTATTTACATTATTTTTTAAGTATTGATTGAAAATTTATTAATATATTTATATACAAAAACATTTTTTTAAAAAATTAATCAATGGTTATTAAATTTTGTTAATAAGAAGTATTTTTTTAAGGACAGTAAATTTATTTATTTTTTAAATTATAATTTTTATTACTTTTATAGAAATTTAAAAAATGACAAAACAATGTTATTTTTTAGTCATTTAAAAAATTAATTAAAGAGCACGTGTGGGGATTTTTCTTGTTTGATTTTTTTGTGAAAAACCCCATAGTCAAGGGGTAAAAGTGTTTATAGGTAAAAAATCAGTGGCTATAATTTGTCTATGAGAAGGGGTATGCATTTTTAACAAAAGGAAAAATTATATGGGTACTGGATTTTCTTTTAAAATTAGTGAACACAAGATTATTTGGGTCCTTTTGAAATGGAGAATGCATATTTGGTTCTCAATGTTCTTCTAAATTTATAGGAGGATTAAATAAAGTAAAATGAAAAAATTAATTTGTACAAAAATCACTATGAGACTTCGCTCAATATTCAACACTGAATAAAAAGTTCTGATAAAGGAAAAACTTTTATCAGTGCTTGCTAAAAGTGAAAATAAATGTTATCTTTACCAGCATTACAAAAACACCGAGAGAGAGTATAGTGAATAATTTAATTTATATATTATTATTTACATATATTTAAATAATATTTATATAACCATAAGTATATATATTTAAATATAATATATAAATATGATTTATATAACTATATTATGATCAAAAATCATTATCAATCGAATTTTCATAATTTTATATATAAAAAATTATCAATGTTGTATAAATCAATAAAAATGTTTAAAAGTATATTTATATACATTTATTGAAAAATATGTATATAAATATAAATATAAATAATATTATTTTTAAACAATTATACAAATATATAGATGCGTGTATTTTTTAAATAGTTTATATTTGAATTTATATTTTTATATTCAAATTAGATAATTTAAAATATACACATATATTTGTATGTATGTGTATTCAGGTTTAGGTATATGGATACATGTGTAAGTTTGTATGTGCATGAGTGTGTGTGTGTGTTGTGTTGTGTTGTGTGTGTGTTTTGTGTATGTGAATGTGTACGTGTATGTGTATGTGCATTTGTATGGTTATGTATGAATGTGAATGTGCATATGTATGGATGTGGATTCACATGCATGTATTTGTGTATGTATAATTATATATGTGTATGTATATGTGCACGTGTACGTGTATGTATGTATATGTGTATGTATGTGTAAGTTTATGTAGTATGTGTATCTATGAATTTGTATGTGTATTTATGTGGATGCACGTGCATGTAATTGTATGTATGTGTATGTGGATACACATGTGTACATGTATGTGTATGTAGATGCATGTACGCATGTGTATGTGTATGTGGATGTCGATGCATATGTGTATGTGTATGTGTGTGTGTATGCGTATGCGTATGCGTATGTATGTGTACATGCGTATTTGTGTGTGTGTGTGTATGTGTGTGTGTGTGTGAGTGTGTGTGTGTGTGTACGTATGTCTATGTGGTTTGTGTATGAACATGTATCTATATGCATATGTTTGTGTGTGCATGTATGTGTATGTATATGCATGTATGAGTATGAATATGTATGTGTATGCATGTGTACATGTGTGTCTATACATATGTATATGTGTGTATGTGTATGTATGTAATGTGTAAGTTTATTCATTTAATTTTGTTTATTCATATTTAATATTTCCCAATTTTTATAATTTTCTATAATTTATTCATTTAATGTTTTTGTAATATATTCAATTTTGATAGTTATTTATATATTTTTAAATATTTATACATTTAATTCAATATTATTTTTTTCAATTTTTATTAAAATATATAAAGGTTAAAATTTAATTATTTATTTTTATATACAATCAATACAATACCAAGATCCATAATTAACAAATATATTATTATTTACTCATTCATTTTTATACATTTTATGTGTTTTTGTGATTCATGTAATTAATATTTTGAATTCAATTTTTAAAAATATTTTTCTAATTTATCCATTCTTTTTTTTCATTTTTAATATTATTTCATTTTTCTATTTATTCATTTTTTATATCTATTAATTTTTAATATTTTGGAATTTATTCATTTTTTTAAATTTATACACATTTTTTTAATAAGTTTTAATATTTTCAATATATTTTTAATTTATATGACTAATATTTATCCATTTTATTTATTAAGTTTTAATGTTTTGAATGTGTTTGAAATTTTTATAATTGATTTATATATTTAAATGAATTTTATTTTTAATATTTTTGTATAGTCAATATAATTCATTTTTAAAATTATTGTAATTTATATAATAAATTTTATTTATTTATTCATTTTTTATGTGTTTTTCACTCATGTAATTAATGTTATGAATTCAACTTTTAAAATATTTTTTCAATTTATTTAATCTTATTTATTATATTTCAATATTATTTCATTTCATATTATTCATTCATTTCTAATATTTATTTATTTTCAATATTTTTGAAATTTACTCATTTTAAAAATATTTTTTAAATAATTAGGGGGAACCCCCCCCCCCCCGATTTTATTAAACCATGGAACCCCTCTTTTTTATCTAGGTAGATGGAAACCGATTACATAGCTAATAATTCCAATGATAACCAGTCTAAAGGCCTTGCCCGTTGACGCCTTACCAGCACATGGCCATACCTATGCAAAGGACTAATACACACGTTGACACGCGCTTGACCCACCACATCTCTGAAGCACGCTCTAATTGCACCACTTTCCATCCAATAGGATTCATTGTAAACAACTCGTGGTTTTTCCATCACTATCGTCATTAGGGCCCACCTGCACCCTGGATCGTCGCATAGTCTTGTTGTCGTCATTGTCATTGGCCCACCTGCGCCCTGCCTTTGTTGTAACACCCTGAGATTTTATGAGAAGTATTATTTTTTTTAATTTCCATGATGTCTTGTTTTTTATGCTACACCAAGATTAGCTTTCTCTATACGCAACATCGTATTAGCTTGCAGTATACACAAACACTATTATTGGCTTGTGTTTCACGCAAGACTGACCTTCCTCAATAGTGTGTGTTGTACGCAATACCGAGTTTCACTAAACAATGATATATTGTTATAATAATATTATGAACTAGATGTTATGAATAGTATTAACCACATTTTGAATTTTATAACATTATCATTAATCTTACACATTCTCTAGAAGATGTTATGGGAACAAAATAAATTTTTCGGGTAAAATAAGTATTTTTCAAAAAATGCAGTTTTGCCACCTTTTGATGGTGCACCCACTATAAATCTAGTTTTTGACATTTTTATAAGTTAAATTTTACAAAATAAACTTTTTCTTGTGAATCATGATATATAAATTTACGTTGGATAAAGTTTTGATATTTTTCTGATAACGTTTATATTTTGATGAATAGTAAAAACACGCAAAATTTTACTTAAAAACAACTTTTTTTATCGAGATAATTTATATGGTTAAATTATAATATTGAATGGTTTTAAAGTATAAATAGAATATATATTTAACATTTAATATAATTTAAGTCATTAGCATTAACTTTACGTTGAATTCATAGGTAAAAACATTTCAATCTTTTGCAATGTTTTAACTTTTAAAACCCGTTTTCTCTACAGTGGGATTAATTTTAAATTAAATACTGAATCTTCTGTGTTTTCAATTTGGAAAAATGGATTCCATATTTGGAATCATTAGATCCAAATTATGTTAATAGGATACTTTTTATTTTTAGACATTATGAATAGTACTACGGTAAATTTTATTTACTACAGTTAAAGATAAATCAGGTAATTAAGGGTAAAAATAATATTATAAAATTACCATAACACTTGACTTAATATAATTGGATGATTATATTTAGTCCTAAAATATACTTGGGTTTAAATGGCATCTATTGTAACCCACTTGTATGTGATTAAGACCTTTTATTTATTTTATTTAAAGGAAAGTGAAATATGTCTCACTCAAACTTTAATAATTAGATTATTTTTAATATAAGGTTATACATAATATAAATTTGATTATAAATACTCATCAAAAAGATAAAATGCTTTTATTTATCATGGTAATTTATTTGTAATTTTTAAGAAATATTTAATTACATTAATAGCTTATACATTAATGATGTAGAAATTATTTATTTAGTGAAAAATCAATAATATAGTTTTTATTAAAATGCTAATACACGTCAAAAAGACCAAATACCTAACCAAAACTTTTTTTCGTGTATATATAAACCCCAATAATCCAATGGTCCAAATTGTGACCATTTCTAGACTTATAAAAGTGATTATAACACTTATATTATTTTATTTTAAATGATGTCAAAGTTATCACCTTCATAATTTAATAAATATAACAATTTAAATGTTGTGATTTTAAGATGATAAATTGTATTAAAAGTATTATTATGCAAGGTATTATATTTATCTTCCTAATAGGATTTTATTTTTAATTTTTATGCAACAAATAATTATATTAAATAATTATACAAAAATGTTGTAGTAATTATTTTGTTAATGGAAATATCAAATATAATGTATTAAAAATAATAAAATAAATATTATATGAACTAATTAATGATCTCCACGAATTTTATAGATTCATATGACATGTTATAAATCTATTAAATATATTTTTCGATTATATATTTTGTATGGATTTTATTTAAATTCAAATAAATGAATAGTGTCAAAAATGACACTATTGATATTTTATAAAAAGAAAATGTTAATAAATTGTTTAAAAATCACATAAATATTTTGAAAAATTATAAATAGAAATTTATATGGTCTAAAATGTACTAAAATATCCAATTATGTAAAATTAACAACACATAAGTAAGTATTTATAATGATTTAAAATTTACAATATTATTACCATAAATTAAATTAAATAGAATAAATAAGGATAAATCAAATTGATAAGGTTTAAAATAAATAATCAACATGTCTAAATTTTATTGGATGATTATATTACAACCCTAGATCATCTAATATTCTAATTTGATCTATTTTTGATGTTTTTAGGTGGTGTTTTAATTTATTATAAATTAATATTTTTGAGGTTTCCAAAAGTGCCCCTCTCCTCCCTTATAAAAGGGCACCTCCTCCCTCTCCTCTTCACAACATTTTTAGACTTCATGCTGAGCCAAAACCTGTCCATTTATCTTCTACACTTCCCTAGAAACATACTAAAGGTCTTGGTATTCTTCAAAGACCAACTTTAGTGCCCTAAGAGGAGGTTTAGAAGAGGCATGTCGAAGAAGAGGTAATATCCTTTACCAATTCTTTCCAATTTATTTATTCTTGTACATCCTCTTATTTATTTGTTTCATTATAAAGTAATAAAATCAGTACAACTAATATACTTATATGTTATTATAAATATGAATAAACCCTATTTTACCTTCTATCCATCCTATGAAAAGCGAAATCACCGCGCGTGCGTACGTACTGCTTACCGTCTCCACGCCATGGAGTAATCTGTTTTTCCAACACCACCTTACTTGGATGGGTATAATGGTGGAAATAATAACTATATATGATTATTATAACATCATACTTAGTTTTAGATGTTATATCATCCACTCTGATTCCATTCAATAATTATGGGAACGATATCATCGCCCGTGCGTACGTACGGATTACCGTCTCCACAATGCGATGAGATTCATTCACCATGTTAACCATTACAGAATGATTATAAAGTATATATAAACAATAATCATGAAATATATGACATAATAATGATACTATATTTATTTATATGTTATTTACTTACTTCTATTCAATTTTATAAGGAAACAAAAATAGCGTTCATGCGTATGTACGGCCTACCGTCTCCATAAACAGTGTATTTCATTCCATTTATCAATATTTTATATATATAATATATATATTATATTCCAAAAATATATTATATATAAATAATGTTTTAAATTTTGTAAGTATGTCAATCATGATATAAGTAATGATATCACGAACAATAATTCCAAATATGTATGATAAATGAAACGATTTTACCCAAAACACTACTTTAACATGGAATTGACAAATAAACAGGTAATATAATGTTTTATGTGACTAATAGATAATATAATAAATATTATTATGGTTCTGTTACAAGTTAATAATATGTTTAAACCCACTATACCGGAGTCTTGGACACATACTGATGAAATTGGACCTACGGTAAGGGATTATTTCGTCTCACTTTTATTTCTGTGAGACATATGCCTTAATCACCACCTATTTCTTTTGTATGGTGTTTATGATTCCCATGAATGTTTATGATTTTTATTATTAAGGATATGATATTTACATATGCATTTAATTTTCTTCATTTTATGACATGTATGATTACACCGATTATAAATGGTAAGGGATAATTTTGCAATCTCATTTTTATCTGAGATTTTTTATACGTTAGTATTTACTAGGGGTATATTTATCATCATTATCCATGTTTTCAAAAACAATGATTTCATAAAATGTTTAATATTCTTCCATGTATTTTTTTATTCATTTTTACCCATTTTTGACTTTTACTACGATGAATGGAAGGAGTCTTTCTTTTGTTTACCAAACGAGGAACTTTTTGACATTTCTGACAAAATTACAAGGATAATGTTTTTTAACTTATACGGCATGAACATATTTTTACAGTTTCATGACACCTTATTTTCATGGAGTTTCCTCAACAATATTTCATTATTATTTTCAATAAAATTCTTTTCTTTTAAAATTGTGTGGCATTTTGTGAAAAGAAAATGATTTTGAAGAAGAAAGGTTATTTTCCTCAAGAATTCATTTCAGGTGTTTTATCAAAACTATTTTCCATCTAAGAAGATATTATTTAGTATGTTTGTGTTTCATGTATAATGTCTATATTATTTACATGGTTTTATTTTTCTTATGATGAAATGATATCCATTTGTTTTATATGGATTATGTTATGATGGGATGATGTTTATGAAACCCATTTTATTATTGGGGTTATGATGAATGATTTATGATTGTTTTGTGGCACACATAAGAATGATTTAAATATGAGATGGGTGGGACTTATATCTACCTCCAATTCATTGGGTAAAGATTTATATCTAATGAGATAGACATGGCTGGAATGACAAGTAAAACTTGGTTCAGTAATACAGGGATGGAACGACTGGTAAACCCTGTTCAGTAATGGACTTTTTCCACTATGATGGACTTTGCAGCAATGTATTGGCTACTATGGAAATCATATTATGTTCTTTATGGTCTGCCACAATTCCATATTTTATTTCCATTTCATTTTATCATGATTAATGTTCCTTTTTGATCTATGCCTTATGTGCTACTAATATTTATGTCATGTTCATGTTTTTACATTCAAAATTTTACGGATTGTTTTATTTTCTCAATGCATACCCTTACTGATCATTTGAGATCACCCATTTTATGTTTTCTTTTCACCAAGATATAAATAAAGTTTTTAGGTAAGAAAAAAAGAGGAAGATATTTATAGGAGATTTTGAAGATCTTTTACCATGATTAGAAGATTATGTTTCGAGTTTCCAAAGAAACTAAACTAATACGGTATTTGGGCATCTATTTTTTTCATGTATTAAGTATTCCGCAAAATTAATTTAATGTCCATGTACATCAAGATTGGGTGTCTAGAGTTTGTATCATAGTGAAGGTTTAGTTAACCTTTGGAAACTAGGATGCGAAAACATTAGTGAGATCCCTGGAGATATTTCTAAGGTATGTCTAGGGATGTCCTTAAGGATAAGTATAAGTATAGGTTATAGTCCTAGAATTACGATAATGATCATAGAATTAAACCTAAGATGTTTTATATTGAAGGTACTCCCCCTTTGTTATGTTTTTTTCCTAGCATGATTTCTGCATCTCACACTATTCTTTTTGGGTTTTAGATGATGGCTGGAATCCGAAGGAATCGTTTTGATCAATGTAATGGACAATGAAATGATTTTCCTCCTAAACAAACCAAGATTATCAGAGATGGAGTGCAAAATCTTATTGCTATACTTACAAAATCTATGAATCATTCTGGATATTCAAATGAGCAGATAAGGGAACAATATTTTATTGTGTCCTTCATTAGGCAACATCCCCCTTCTTTCAATGGGTCTTTTGATCCACTTATTGCTGAACAATGGATCAGTACCATTGAAAAGATATTTCCCATACTTCACTGTTCAGAACATGAAAAATTAATTTTAGATGTTTACCATTTAGATGGTGAATCATACCAGTGGTGGACTCTAATTAAGAATAAAAGGCCCCAAGATGAAATTAAATCCATGGAATGGGATGAGTTAAAGAACCTATTTTTCAATAAGTACTTCTCTCATATTATTTGAACAAAAATTGAAAAGGAGTTCCTTGAACTTAATAAAAAGGATGATGAATCTGTTGGTATATACGTGGTGAATTTTACAAGGCTTGCAAGGTATGAATCTGGCTTTATCATCCAACCTGATAGTAAACTTGATCGATTCTTCAGTGGTGTAAAACCAAGTCTTCGAAGGGCATTAGCTATAAGATACTTCAGTATCTATGAAGAAATTGTGTGTTGTGCTGTCAAGGTAGAACTCAAATTTTTTGTTACATATCCATCTCATGGTTTTGACAAGAAATTAAAGATGGAGTTCAAGGAAAAATCTCAAAACAATGTTGAAAAAAAGGTGAATGTTTCTTTATGCTCAAAGTGTGGAAAGAAGAATGGTGGAGATTGTATTAAAATGACTTGAAAATTTTTGAAGTGTGGAAAAGAAGGTCATCGAGTAGCTGAGTGTCGAAGTAATGGTAAAAAGGTAGCTAATGATATGAATAGAGAAAAGACTACAGAGAACGCACCACCAATACTTTAATGCTACTAGTGCAAGGAAATGGAGAATTATGCTAACCAATTCCATAATCCAAGGGTTAATGATGATCGACATCAATAACCTCTTAAGGAAAAGGAAAAAAGTGAAGTCGCATGCGATCACTATTGGTGATTTTGAATATGACAACGAAGTGGTGAAATGATTAAGTTTATATGTAACATGATTCCAAAATAGTGTTTTGGAATCTCATTTATAGTATTATGGAATATTATAATATCTATGTATTAGTTTACAATAATTGTGTGGTACCAGAAACCATGAAAAGTGATAGAAATATTTTTGGAAAATAGCTGATATGTGAATAATAAAGGGATAAAGGGATAATGAGATATTTGATAGTATTAATGAACTCTTGATTGATAAAAGGACAATGTGATATCATAGTTTGAGTATATAGAATTTTGGTATATTTGGTGTATGGAAAGGGTTAATTTTGATAGAATTCATGTTTTCACTAAGGTTCTATAGTAATTTATGTTATTATAATATTTTAAGAGGATGCATGATGAAGTCCTTAAAATGTTTGGAATGTGACCAACAAGATATATCTTATGATATATGGGGGATAAATGATGGTATTGACATACTTGTTATATGACCTTTCTAGAAATCATTTTTTTTATACTATGAGATTTGACATAAGTATTTTGGATGAGCCTAAAGATTTGAATGGATAAGTTAAACTTCATATAGTATTGTTAAAGGATATAACTTTTTTATTATTTCTGAAATGTTATAATAGTATAGTTTTAGAAAAAGGACCACCTGTAGGATGGGCGACAACCCATCCGGTCGGACAAGGTTGCGGGAGTCGAACCCACAACCCAAGTGGGATAGGCCTTTATCACCTACCACTAGCTTACAGGAAGTCCCTGGTTAGTAGAAATTAGTTTCATTTTATTAAGTGGTATTATAGATGAAGTATAAGTCCATTTTTGGAACCATATATGATTAACCTAACCATAGATGGACTTATGTGTATTTAATATCTTGTGCTAACCTTTTTTGTGATAGAGACAGATAGAATGACCTATCATTCTATCGCATGATATGATAATACTTCAAGAATGAAAAATTCAACTTCATTTATTTAAATTAGAGATGAAGTGGTAATTGTTCATGGAATGACCAACGATGATTTTACACTGAAATCATGTAACTATTTCTCCTTATAAAAAAATTCATCAACTTTAGGGAAATGATCTAGAAAACCAAAATATTTTTCCTAGTACCCTCATATCAGATGAATAAAATGGTACCTTAGATCATCACAAATTTATGGCTTTGTGATTGTTGGATTTTTAATATCCATGTTCTCTCCCACTCTCCATCAGAACTTGATGGACAAATTTCTCTTCCATATCCATATTTTCACCTATATTCTCATATATGGAAACCTAGTGTAGAGTTACTTTGGGTGACCATTATGTTTCTAACATTCCTTTTTAAAATTAAGTTTTATTATTACTTTTTATGATGTGGGTTTCTATGAAATAAACTTTCAAGTAGTAAATGATTTATAACCCTGACGAATTTCGAGGGTGAAATTCATTTTAAGGGGGGTAGCATGTAACACCCTGAGATTTTATGAGAAGTATTCTTTTTTTAATATCTTTGATGTCCGGAGTTTTACACTACACAAAGATTATATTTCTCTATACGCAATACCGTATTAGCTTGTAGTATATGCAAACACTATTCTTGCCTTGTGTTTCATGCAAGAGTGACCTTCCTCAATAGCATGTGTTGTACGCAATACCGAGTTTCACTAAAAAAAGATATATTGTTATAATATTATTATGAACTGGCCGTTATGAATAGTATTAACCACATTTTTAATTTTATAACATTATCATTCATCTTACACATATTCTAGAACATGTTATGAGAACAAAATAAATTATTCGGGTAAAATAAGTATTTTTCAAAAAATGCAGTTTTGTCACCTTTTGAGGGTGCACCCACAGTAAATCTAGTATTTGACTTGTTTATAAGTTCAATTTTACAAAATAAACTTCTTATTTTGAATAATAATATAAAATTTTTTGTTTCATAATGTTTTGATATTTTTCTGATAACATTCATATTTTGATGAATAGTAAAAACAAGCTAAATTTTACTTAAAAACAACTTTTTTCATCGAGAAAATTTATATGGTTAAATTATAATATTTAATGGTTTTAAAGTATAAATAGAATATATTTTTACCATTTAATATAATTTAAGTCAATATCATTAATTTTACATTGAATTCATAGGTAAAAACATTTCAATCTTTTGCAATGTTTTAACTTTTAAAACCCGTTTTTTCAACAGCAAGATTAATTTTAAATTAAATACTGTAACTTTTGTGTTTTGAATTTGGAAAAATATATTACATATTTAGAATCATTAGTTCCTATTTATTTTAATAGGATAAATTTTATTTTTAGACATTATGAATAATAACTATGGTAAATTTTATTTACTAAAGTTAAAGGTAAATCAGGTAATTAAGGGTAAACATAATATTATAAAATTTCCCTAACACTTGAAATAATATAATTGAATGATTTTATTTAGTCCTAAAATATACTTGGGTCGAAATGGTATCTATTGGAACCCACTTGTATGTGAATAATACCTTTTATTTATTTTATTTAAAGGAAAGTGAAATATGTCTCACTCAAACTTAAATAATTAGATTATTTTTAATATAAGGTTATACAAAATATAAATTTGATTATAAATACTCATTAGAAAGATAAAATTTTTTTATTTATCATGGTAATTTATTTGTAATTCTTATGAAATATTTAATTACCTTAATAGCTTATACATTAATAATGTAGAAATTATTTATTTAGTGAAAAATCAATAATATAGTTATTATTAAAACAATAATACACATCAAAAGGCCCAAAAACCTGAACAAAACTTATTAGTCGTGTATATATAAACCACAATCATCCAAGGTCTAATTTTTTACCATTTGGAGCCTTATAAAAGCAATTATGACACTTTTCATATTTTATTTTAAATGATTTCAAAGTTGTCACCTTTATAATTTAATAAATATAAGAATTAAAATGTTGTGATTTTAAGATGATAAATTCGAGTAAAATTATTATTATGAACGGTATTAAATTTATATTTATCATAGGATTTTATTTTTAATTTTTATGCAAAAAATAAGTATATTAAATAATTATACAAAAATGTTTTACTAATTATTATATTAAAGAAAATATAAAATAAATGGTTTTAAAAATATTAAAATAAATAATATATAAACTAATTATTGTTATCCACGAATTTTATAGATTAATATGACATGTTATTAATCTATTAAATATTTTGGTTTGAATATTTCTTCTGTGTGGATTTTATTTAAATTCAAATAAACGAATAGTGTCAAAAATGACACTATTGATATTTAATAAAAAGAACATATAATTAAATTGTTTAAAAATAACAAATATATTTAAAAATTATAAATTTAAATTTATAAGGTCGAAAATTTTATAAAATATCCAATTATGGAAAATTAACAACAGATAATTAAGTATTTATAACGATTTAAAATTTAGAATATTATTACCACAAATAAAATTAAATAGATTAAATAAGGATAAATCAAATTGATAAGGTTTAAAATAAATTCCCAATATGTCTAAATTTTACTGGATGATGAGATTACAACCCTATATCATATAATATTTTAATTTTAGCTTTTTTTTAGGTTTTTAGGTGGGGTTTTAATTTAATAAAAATTAATATTTTTGAGGTTTCCAAAAGTGCCCCTCTCCTCCCTTATAAAAGGGCACCTCCTCCCTCTCCTATTAACAACATTTTAAGCCTTAAATCTCAACCAAACCCTGTCCATTTCTCTTCTCCACTTCCCTAGAAACATATTATTGGTACTGGTCTTCTTTAAAGACCAACATTAGTGCCCTAAGAGGATGTTTAGAGGAGGCACGTCGAAGAAGAGGTAATATCCTTTATCGATTCTTTCAAATTTATATCCTTTTCTACTTCCTATTATTTATTTGTTTCATTATAAAGTAATAACATCAGTATCACTCATATACTTATATGTTATTATAAATATAAAACAACCCTATTTCACCTTCAATCCATCCTATAAAAAATAAAATCATCACGCGTGCGTACGTGCAGCTTACCGTCTCCACGTCGTGGTGTAATCTATTTTTCCAACACCACCTTACTTGGATGGGTATAATGGTGAAAATAATAACTATATATGATTATTATATCATCATACATATTTTTATATGTCATATAATCCACTCCGATTCTATTCAATAATAATGGGAATGATATCATCGCTCGTGCGTACGTACGGATTACGGTCTCTACGACGCAATGAGATTCATTCACCATGTTAACCATTCCAGAATGATTATAAATTATATATAATAAATAATAATGAAATATATGACATAATAATGATACTATATTTATTTATATATTATTTACTTACTTCCCTTCAATTTAATAAGGAAACGAAAACAGCGTTCATGCCTACGTACGGCCTACCGTATCCATGAACGGTGTATTTCATTACATTTATCGATCTATTATATATATATATTATGAATATATATTATATATAAATCATTTATTACATTCTGGAAGTAATTAAATCATGATATGTGATTATATCAAGAACAACAAGTCCGAACACCTACGATAAATGAAACGATTTTACCCAAAACACTGCTTTAACATGGAATTGACAAATGAATGGGTAATATAAAGTCGTAAGTGACTCATATATGATATCATAAATATTATTATAGTTCTTTTACAAGTTAATAATATGTTTAAACCCACTACAAAGGAGTCTTGGACACATACAGAAGAAACTGTATTGACGGTAAGGGATTATTTCGTCTCACTTTTATTTCTGTGAGACATATGCCTTAATCACCACCAATTTCTTTTGTATGGTGTTTATGCTTCCCATGAATTTTTTTTTATTTTTCTTATGAAGGATATGATATTTACATATGCATGTAATTTTTTTTATTTTATGACATGTTTGATTCCACCGATTATAAACGGTAAGGGATAATTTTGCAATCTCATTTTTATCCGAGATTGTTTATACATGAGTATTTACTAGGGGTATATTTACCATCCCTGTCCATGTTTTCAAAAAAATGTTTTCATAAAATGTTTAATATTATTCCATGTATGTTTAAAGTCATTTTTATCCCTTTTTTACTTTTACTATGATGAATGGAAGGAATATTTATTTTGTTTACCATACAATGAACTTTTTGACATTTCTAACAAAAGTAGAAGGAGAATATTTTTTTAACTTATACGGCATGATCATATTTTTACTTTTTCATGACGCCTTATTTTCATGGATCTTCCTATAAAATATTTCATGATTATTTTCAATAAAGAACATTTATTTTAAAATTGTGTGGAAATTTGTGAAAAGATAATGATTTTGAAGAAGAAAGTATATTTTCCTCAAGAATTAATATCAAGTGTTTTATCAAAACTATTTTCCATCTAAGATGACATTATTTAGTATGTTTATGTTTCAAGTATAATGTATCTATTATTTACATGGTTTTATTTTTCTTATGATGAAATGATGTCCATTTGTTTTATATAGATTTTGTTATGATGGGATGATGTTTATGAAACCCATTTTATTCTTTGGGTTATGATGAATGATTTATGATTGTTTTGTGGAACACGTAAGAAAGATTTCAATAAGAGATGGGTGGAACTATATCTCCCTCCAATGCATTGGGTAAAGATTTATATCTCATGAGATAGACATGGCTGGAATGGAAAGTAAAATCTGGTTCTGTAATAAATGGTCGGAACAACTGGTAAACCCGGTTCAGTAATTGACTTTGTCCACTATAATGGTCTTGGCAGGAATGCCTTGGCTACTATGGAAATCATATCATATAATTTATGGTCTTCCACAATTCCATGTTTTATTCTCATGTCATTTTATCATGATTAATGTTCTTTTATGATCTATGCCTTATGTACTACTAAGATTTATGTCATGTTCATGTTTTTACGTTCAAATGTTTATGGATTGTTTTATTTTCTCCATGCTTACCCTTACTGAGCATTTGAGCTCACCCTTTTTATGTTTTTTTTTCAGGATATAAAGAAAGGTTTTAGGTAAAAATGAAACGGGAAGATCTTTATGGGAGATGTTGAAGATCTTTCACCATGATTAGAAGATTATGTTCCGAGTTTCCAAAGACACTAAACTAATACGGTCTTTGGGCGTTTGTTTTTTTCATGTATTAAGTATTCTGCAAAAGTAATGTAATTTCCATGTACGTCAAGCTTGGGTGTCTAAATTTGTCACAAGAAGTTTTCGTCATCGACCATCCAGCTACCATCAGCTCCCCTCCATACCATTATCACTCATGCGAATATGCATGAGAAGAGAACCATTTTCCCCCACAAATTGGGGGCGATGACTGATGCGGTCAGGATTTGATTCCTGGACCTCCTGGATGCGGTGCCCGTAGCCGAACCACTCATATATGGTACTGACCACATTAATTTTTTAATATTTATTTATACATATTTATTTACAAATTTTTTATATTTTTACTATGTTTTTAATTTATGTGATTAATATTTATTCAGTATTATTTATTAAGTTTTTATATTTCTAAAATGATTGAAATTTATATAATTTATTTATTTAAATGAATTTTTTATAATTTAGATATTCAAATAGGTAATACAATTATTTTTTTATGATTTTGTTATTGATATAATTTATTTATTCATTTTCTCCTTTTTTTTATATGTGTTTATAATTTATTAAATTAATCCAATGAATTAATTTTTTTTATTTTTTTGAACCTATTAAATTATATTCATTCATTTTTAATATTCTTTCATTAATGTTATTTATTTATTTTTAATATTATTTATTATTTATTTTTTTGGGATTTTAATAAATTTAATATTTATTTATACATATTTATTTACCATGTTTTAATATTTTCAATATTTTTGTAATTTATTTGAATAATATTTATTATAATTTTTTAATTAAATTTTAATATTTTGGTAATTTACATAATTTATTTATTTACATGCATTTTTAATTTTTTTTTGTAATTTAAATAGTTAATATTATTCATTTTTAGTAATTTTTTTATTTATATAATTAATATTATTTATTCGTTCATTTTTATTAATTTTTTATGTGTTTATAATTTATGCAATTAATGTTGTGAAATCAGTTATTTTTAATATCTTGTAATTTATTCAAATTTATTTATTTATTATATATTTTTCATAATTTATCCATTTTAAAATATATATTTATAAATATTTATTTATTAAGTTTTAATATTCTGAATATTTTAGTAATATCTATAATTTATTTATTTAAATGAATTTTTTAAATATTTTTTCAATTTATATTATAGGTGTTTAGGGGTAAAAATATAATGAAACAAATAAACATAATTCACCCACAAAGGTCAATGGGCATGTCATATCCCCTAGTGATAACCCACCCACATATTTATTCAACAGTCACCACGCTAGTCGTTCTGTAGGCTCGTCAACAATGGCTTAAGCTACACCCTCTAGTCACATGCATCTGAGCATCGTTGTTCAGTCAGCCCTTGTACCATCGATTATTCACTGCATCAGTGCCCTTTGTTAGTTAAGTTTTTATTGTTGATAAAATACACTTTTATCTACCCTTTTTAGTAAGCGCTAATAAAAATTTTCACCCATTTTAAAAAAAAATCCTAACAAATCACTTCTTCCTCACACTCTACTCATGTTTTTACACAATAAAATCTTTATTGTAACTGAATTCGATGGTCTATAAAATTGATCCTCAAAATAGAAGGTATGAAATTCTAATCTTGTTTTTAAGGAATCTCAGTTGATCTTTCATGAGTTTAGCATTATTTTTTTTTGATTTATATTCCCTTTCTCCTCTACATGTGGGAGTTAAAAAAATTCTTGAAATTATCAAGTGAGGCTAAAATGGAGATCTTCTCTTGCTCATCTTTATGTAGCACCCAAACTCATTTATCTTCCCTTACTTATTCTCATGCATGATTTGTTTTAAATCCATGCAGTAACTAACTATTTTTTACACAATAGTGTGTCATATATTTACATCACATGAATTGCACATCAATTAGGAAGTATTGGTTTTTTGTTCGATTTTTCAAAATCATATATTTTTTATGAATATGTTTTGTCTAATTTCATTTTTATAATATTTTTTTATATAAAATCATATATTTTGTTTTGTTTTGATGTTGATTATAGATCTCAACTGAGAATAACGTATCCATACAATTTTGAATATAAAAATATAACTGTGACTATTTTATTTTTTATATCTTGTATTATTTCGTAAGAATGTAAATATATGAAGCTATGTTAAAGAAAAAGGGAAGAAGTTATGCAAGATGAATTAATTAGAGAATAAAAGGTGAATCGTAGATGTATACATATTAATAAAGATTGTTAGGAAATCCATTTATAAAAAAGCGAATGGATGTTTGATGCTCTATAGTGATAATAATTTATAAAATATAATGTTAATACACCCCTAAAATAAATGTGATAAAAAAGTGGCTAATACATATTTATTTGAGATAAAAAATTGTTCAAATTTTTTTTGATTAAATATATCCTCTTCATTATTTTGAAATTATAAAATTTGGAATATTTTGATTAAAACCTTCATTTTTATCATTCTACTTGCAATCTTAACTATTTTCCTAAATTTTATTTTTATTATTACCAAAGGAATAATTAAAATATGTTATCATTCATAAATTTAAAAATATAATTACCATAATCAATGTTATCGGTTTGTTTCAAACACTGCAAAAACATTAGGAAAAAAAAGTAATTTTTTTATATATGTTTTGATAGTGAAATATTATTATATATACACTAATTCTTATCTAGTTGTATAAATCCATAGGTTTCTTGTTAACATTGATAGTGAAAAGGATTGAATTATCTCACTTGAGGATTCCATTTTAAAAAAGAATGATTTATTATCTCCCTTATGTTTATTTATTTATTTTGTTAAATAAGAATATTACTGAATAAAATGGGATGGATATAAATCTAAAATGGATGGATGTAAATCATTTAACAAAATAGTTTGTGGATGTGGTGAAAGATTTCATCATGTTTGAAAAATATTGTGCATATGACTCTTCTCAAATCCTTTGTCTGTATTTATGTTGTTGTTATTCAAGAAAAATTAGCCTAGAGGAGTCAAAAGAACACTAGTTATGTCATAGAATATATAAAAGTTATAAATGTTGGACTAAATATAGGGAAGAACTAAATGCAGATAACGACTGGGAACACATTGTGTTTCATTGAAAATTTGATATGATTAAAAGTGCTAGAAATGATGATGAATGTATCATGGATATGATTATAGTTGTGAATGATGATAGAGATCATATTGAGGAAATATGAATGATAGTTGAATATGAACTTCATGATTGTCTAAAATTGTTTTATAAGTTAAAGAGTTGTGAAAATATTCCATTTTATATTGGTTGTACTAAATGTATGACATTTCCAGCCATACTAAATCTATATAATTTAAAAGATGGAAACAAATGGGGTGACATGAGATTTACCAAACTTATTTCTCTCTAGAATGATATAATGCTAGAAGATAATGAGCTTCCTTTCTACACATTTAAAGCTAAAAGAATTCCACACTAAATGGGTATGATATCTGAAAGAATACTTACCTATCCAAATGATTTTATATTGTTTCACAAGGACCATGAATCACTTAAAAAGTGCCTAAATTGTGGTGCATATTGATACAAGAAAGACATATAAATTCCTTCAAAATTTGTATGGTACCTTCCAATCATACCATGGTTTAGGTTCTTATATATAAGTAAAGAAACTACAAGGCAATAGACATGAAACTTAGATATAAAAAATAAATATGATAAATTTCATCACCCAAAAGAATCTTCTCACAAGAAGAAAATTGATCACGAGTATCCAAAATTTGGAAATGAGCTAAGAAACCTTTATTTTGTGCTATCTACATAATGATTGAAACCTTTTGGTTTACAAAGAACCACTCATAGTACATAGCCGGTTATATTGGTAAATTATAACTTACCACTGTGGTTATGCATGAATCAGAAAAATATCATGTTCTCTCTATTTATATTACGACCAAAACAACTGGCTAATGATTTTGATGTTTTTTTGGATCCATTGATCTATGATTTGAAAATAATATGGGATTCATGTGTTACGTTGTATGATTATTATAAAAATAAAGATTTCATGCTGAGATCCATGTTATACAGAATGATAAATGACTTTATTCTTATGGAAATTTGTTAGGATATATCTTTAAAGTAACTCAAGGGTATCCCATTTGTGAATAAGTTACACACTCAATTAGTTTGAATCATTCCTCAAAGACTTTTTTCTATGAAATTGTATGTTTCTACCTCGAAGATATAAATAACGATCTTGGATGACATTATTTGATGAGAATTTAGAATAAGGTATAACACCATATCCACTAACAGGTGATCAATTTTTTGAGAAATTAAAAGATATGACCATAACTTTTGGTAACCTTCTTTGAAAATACTTATAAAAAAGTCATAAAAAATATGTTTTTTTTAATTACCATACTGGAATTGTTTTTATGTTATAAAATTTCTTGATTTCATGCATGTGGAAAAAAAATGTGTGTTAGTGTCATTAGAATGCTACTAAATGCACCTAAAAACAAATGATGACACGAAGGCTAGGTTGGACATGATTTACATGGGAATATGGGAATTGTTATCACAAGTGAAGGGTGGAAGATAAACTTTTATTCCTCTAGCTTCTTACACTCTCTCCAGGAAAGAGATATATCAGTTTTAAAACATCCTAAATTATGTAATGTTTCCAAAGGGGTATTCATCAAATATCAATAATATCATTTCAATTAACAATTTAATGATAAATGGATTGAAATATCATGACTATAATTTTTTTATGAATAATCTAATTCCTATAGATTTAAATTGCATTTTACATAAAAATGTTTGTCATACATTAACCAATATTTGTGTTTTTTTCAAATCTATATGCAGAAAAGTTATAGATCTGAAAAAATTAATAACTATAGAAAAAGATGTTGTTTTTATATTATTTGAATTGGATATGTTATTCCCAATTTCGTTATTTGATATGATGGTTCACTTGACGATTCACTTGGTTAAAGAGATTTAGCTTTGTGGTATTGTACATTATAGATGTATGTACCCCATTGAATGGTATATGAATATTTTGAAAGGGTATGTCAAAAATTTAAGTCATCCATATGGTTTTATTATAGATATATATATTTTTTAGGAAGATGTTGAATTCTATACTGAAAACCTGTTTCATGTGGAAAGCATTGTTCTAGTAAAATCTCATCAATGAAGGTGACTTGTGGGTTAAGGAATTTTTAGAATAGATGTTTTTTCAATTATCATTATAGAGTTGGAGTAGGATCACCATTACATTTTACATAATAGTTTAGAGGTTTTACCATTTTTTAAAACCAAAAGTAGTTCTTAGGAATTTAAATACATTAAGATATAAAAGCTATATATCAAATACACATAATCAATAGTTTATAGGATGGGTTTTAGAACATATTTTTAAGGATTCAAATACAAATATGAATTCAATTTTAGATCAACATCGATGGTTATCCATATGAAAAAGTGTGGATGTGTTTTTTGATAATGGTTATATAATTAATAACAATATTTTCTATATAAAATAACATGATGAACCCAATACCATGAAAAATAGTGGAGTTACACTTATGGATAAATCTATGCATGTATCTAGTACCATGGACATAAATCCAATTTATGAAAATATGTCATAGTTTTTCATCATTGAAAAAATATTGAATTTGGATTATACAACATTGCAAATGCCGATTTTTCAATGGAATTGGGTTAATAAGAAGAGTGCAATTAAAATAAATGAATTGGGATTCATGAAAGTGGATTTCAATATGGAAGGGTATGATGAAAAACCTTTCATAATGGAATCATAGGTAGTACATGTATTTTGTATCCCAAATCCCACAAAAAAAGTGGTCAATTGTTTTATTATCGACCAAAACCACTACATGGTTAAATATCAAATAAAATGAGGAAGGATGTTTCATTGGGTTGTTGTAATCATTTCACGGTGGTAACAATGTATACATGCTCTTGTATTTAATAGGAGACCACAATGAGGGGATTTGGATACTTGATAAAGTGTCCAAATACCATCAAATTTTAAATAAAAATAGATTTCAATAATCATGTTGTATGTTTTTTGTAATATACATTCTATTACCTCATAGTATTATTTGTTCACTATTTCATTTACGTAATCTAAATTAAATGTTCAAACACTTCTAAAAATAATGTCCTATGCACATTCTAATGCTCCCAATTTTGAGAAACAACAGTTTCTCAACATTTTCAATCCTCTTGATGCAGAGGAACAATAGGTTTCTAAACAAGCCTATACTACCAATACCTAGGATCATATTGATGATGTTGAAATCGAGGAAATGGTATATGTTTAATAAACTATGTCCCATAAAAAATAGGAGCATATTATCAGGATTTTTTTAAAAAAAATTATTAATGCTAGAAGTAGAGGCAACAAATTCCATGTTGGATGGAATGCATATAACCAGCCTGTTGACCACAAAAAGTCTATTTTCATTAGTTACATTGGGGTCACCACTAAAATGGAAATTTTTATTGATGTAGATATTTGACACAATGTTATTCTTATGGTTAAGGAATTAATTTTAGAATAGATTAGGATAACATTATAATATACTTTCTCTATTTTTCAAATAAAATAAAATAACGAAACATTTATTTACTCTTCATTTTTCCTTGAAAAGTGTATTTATACAAGATGACTATTGAATAAAATTTGTATTAATTCTCATTAGAAAGGATCATAGAGGATTTTAGACAATTATTATGAAGCATAATCCCAAGGATATTGTTTCGTAGTTCCTTGAAATGTGTGTTCTAGTTTTAAGAATAACTACTTACAGGCGGTTTCCATTGGATTTATTCATTGAACCGGAAACATCCAATAGTTCTTTATACAAAAGGGGACCTGCTTTTCAAAGGCAGGTGTTCATTAAGTTTGAACTATATGATACTTGAGAATGTGTATTGATAGAGAGTATGGGAGGTCGGACTAATCACACCCATTTGGTGGGAATTATTCTCTACTCCGGGACTCTCTTTATAAATTTAAGATATTTTCATGAATCCTTATTAATTCAAGAAGTATGATATCGGTTTCCATTTGAATTTTCCATCACTTGTTAACACGTGTAAAATTTAGAATCATCAGTACATATTCCAGGTTCTTCACCAATGGAGATATCCATATGTATTCGAGGCTCTCCATCAATGGTATCCTTTAATATACTATTTCAAGATTCTTTTAATCATCATTATGATGATACTGGTTTTTAATCCACTCAACGGGGCACTCTGGAATTTATTGTCATCCAGGGAGATGAAGGTTTTTTTTTATCATGGGATCGTGCCCATAAAAATGGGTTACCTAAGTATCCTTGTGAAAGGAATCAAAACCCTTGTAGTTCAGTGTTGCTTAACGGGACACGTCATACCTTTTAAGGTCATGTGATAAGTGTAACGACCCGAGTCCGGAGCCCCTCCACTAATGCCCCGTACCCGGTGCGCCACATGACCTCAAGCATGTTTCCCTAAACTCCAGAGGCTACCGACTAGCAGCGAGGGCCTTGGTGAGTCGGTGGGGAAACTATTCCCTCATTCGGTAAGGTATACAAGGTATGGAAACGACAATAAACAGCGGAAGCAGTAAAGAACATGCATACAACAGAAACCAAACAGCGGAAGAAAGTAGATATATAGCAATGATGACAGTGATGCAGCATGTACAAATATCTAAGGAAAACAGCAAACACAACAACATGCTGAAATACATATGAAACTAAGTGCAAATGAAAAACAAAGTAGACTCCTCATCATCGCGAGCCACGGCTCGGTCCCATGCTCTCCAGCTCTAGTGAAATCAAGAACCTGATGTAGAAGGGCACTTGCCCTTATCTGTACCTGCGGCAACATAGTCTGCTTGGGCCCAAAAGCATGGCCCAAACAGGGTGTGAGATAAAATACCAGTAGAAAATCACCCAAAGATCTGTGCCTAACAGTCAATGAATACATGGTAGTAATAAAACAAGAAGCAGCAAACAGAAAAGCACAAGAAGCTACAATCCACAGTTCTATCAAACAAAGTACACAAGTAAACAGCCTGAAACAATAAAGAAAATAGGTAACCCTCTGGGTAGCTCTCACAGCCTAACCATTATGGTTCAACCTATAGTACTAGAAACCCTCTGGGAGGCACACACAATCTCACCCCTCTGGTTCAGCTACGTAATTAAGCAGAATTTCTGGGGAATCACTCACCGTCAATTCCCCATATAGTCTCGTATCGTGCTGAAGGCTCTCTGGGGAAGCACTCAACCTCAATTCCCCATGTTCCCCACGTCGAGGATCTACAGACTCTCTAGGGAAGCACTCAACGTCAATTCCCCCTATAGTCTCACATCGTAATTAAAAGACACTATGGAGAAGCCCTTCTGTCAATTCTCCCTTTGGTCTACTACTCTAGGTTATCACAGTCTTGAGTAGGAATGTAAACATGCTCAGCACGCATGCATCGTCCAAGTAAACCTCAATAACTACTTGGCTATCAACTAAGGCTCAACAGCATAAAAAAGTAACATTTACACTATCCAACGACTAGGCATGGAAACTGGAAAAATTCCAAATAGGAAAAACAAGCATGGAAAAGAAACCTGAGAAAAAAATAAATTACTCTACTCACAAGAAATAACCTCTACTAAAGGAATCAAGAAAATTAGGTAAACATCAGGGAAAACAGGAAACACGCAATACCCTGTTCAAGGGTATTGGTGGAATTTGCACAAAAATATTCATCAACATTCTACGGAAAGGCACAAACCACCTACCTCGATCCTAGGAGATCGATATACGTGATCCTCGACAATAGATTCCTCTTAGAACGAAGAATATCTTAGAAAACGGACAATACTTTCATCCCATGATAACTTGGAAACGAGGAGGAATCAAGAAACAAGGCTAAAGCAGAAGAAATAACTCTCTGCTTCGATTCCAACGCAATCGACCGTGCTCGAATCTGAGAACGGACAGCGAGGTGGGAGCCCATCGAAGATACGGCCTTATGGTCGCTCTCAGATGGACGAAATCTGGAGAAGGAGATGTATTTGGGGGTTAGGCGTGACCCCGGTCCGTTTAATGAAAAAAAAGTACATGGCGTGTACTTCTTGAGTACACAGTGTGTACTTAAATTTTCTGTACTCCGAATTAAACGCCTTCCACCTCATCCTTACACACCGTGTGTGTGGCCCGGACATGGCCAGCACACGGCTTCGAGCCGGGGAATAGTACACGGCGTGTACTCAGAAAGTACACGACGTGTACTTATGAAATTTCTAGAAAATTTATTTTCCTTAAAAACTCTAGAAAAATGGAAAACATACCTGAACAAAGATCCAGGTTCTTGCAAACTTCCCCCCTTAAAGAAATTCATCCCCAAATTTCCCTGATGAGGTGGAGAAGAAGAAACCCCGAACAGCTTCGACCACTATGATCGTACATCAGCCTCCCTCTCCAAGGTCTCATCCTATATTCATCTGTGCTGCCATAGAACTCGTACCAGAGGAACAGACCACCCACGGAGAACCTTCATACTGTGATCGAAAATCCGGATAGGATGCTCCTCGAATGATGCATCCACTTCAAGCTCAACTTCCTCAAGCTGAAAGACATGAGACGGGTCTGAAAAGTAATGTCGAAGCTGAGAGATGTGGAAGAAGTCATGCATGGCCCGATACCACTGAGGTAGCTTCAACTGATAGGCGACCGGCCCAACTCTCTCCAAGACCTCAAACGGCCCGACGTACCGCATTGAAAGCTTACCCTGTCTCTGAATCCTTTTCTGTCCCAACCTCGGTGTGACATGCAGGAAAACATGATCTCTGACCTCGAACTCCATAGGTCGTCTCCACTGATCAGCATAAAACTTCTGTTGAGACTGTGTTGTATCCATCCTCTTCCGAATAAGCTCTATCTTCTCTGAAGTCTCCTAAACAAGACGGTGTCCCAGCAAAGCTGCCTCTCTTGCCTCCAGCCAGCATAAGGCTGATCGGCATGGCCTACCGTACAAACCCTATTATGGAACCATCTGAATGGTTTCCTGGAAACTATTGTTGTAGGGGAAGTCCATCATAGGGATATGCTTCTCCCAAGAACCGCCAAAGTCAAGGATGCAATCTCAAAGCATATCCTCAAGCACCTGGATCGTGCGCTCGGACTGGCCATCAGTCTGGGGATGGTATGCTATACACAAAAGTACTTGTGTACCCAAGGCCTTCTAAAGTCCCTGCCAGAACCGAGAGGTAAAGCGCGCATCTCTGTCTGAAACAATAGAGTGTGGAACTCCATGCAGTCTAATGATCTCCCTGATGTAAAGTCGTCCCAGATCATCGACACTGAAGGTCTCCTTGATCGGCAAGATGTGGGCAACCTTTGTGAGCCAGTCGATGAAAACCCAAACAGCATCATTTCCCTGAGGCAATCTTGGAAACCCGGTCATGAAGTCCATCACAACATCATTCCACTTCCACTCCGAAATGGGTAACTACTGTAAAAGCCCCGCGGGTCGCTGATGTCTACCTTCACCTGCTGACAAGTAGAACATCTCATGACAAAACCAACAACATCCTTCTTCATACCTAGCCACCAGTATTGGCGATGAAGGTCCCGATACATCTTGGTGACGCCAGGATGAACTGCACAAACAGAGGAATGTAAATCTTGTATCATCTCCTCGCGTATGTCTGCTAGCACCCATAAGCGCCCCTAGAAATGCAAGATCTCATCCTCGCCCACTGTCCATCCAGGAAGAGGGTCCTCTCCTGACACACTCTCCCACAGGACTAAGCCTTCCGAGTCTGATAGCTGCCTCATCCGTACCTGATCAAGTAGCATGGAGGTAATAGCTATAAAAGATAGAAAATTATGTCCCCGTCTGTCATTCACCTCTAGATGCATCTCAGAGAACAGAGCCATCAGCTGCCACTCACTACTGGCATCCTGAACTGCCTAAACCTGAGTTCTCCTACTCAACGCATATGCCATGGCATTTCCATTTCCTAATATATAGGCAAGCTCGAAGTCAAAAGACTGTAGATACTAGACCCACCTGTGCTGCCTCGGATTCAGATCACACTGAGTGAAGATATACTTGAGACTCTTGTGGTCAGTGAAGACCACAAATTTCTCTTCCAGGAGATAGTTTCTCCAATAGCACAGGGCATGAACAATAGTTTCCAACTCTAGATCGTGCGTAGGGTAGTTCCTCTCATGTTTCTTCAACTGCCGAGACCCATACGCAATGACTCCCTCTACCTACATAAGCACAACTCCTAGCCCGATACCTGAAGTGTCGCAATAAACAGTGTAGCTCTTCCCTGGCTCTGGCAAGACAAGTATCAGTTCTAACGTCAACCTCCCTTTCAGCTCTTGGAAGTCTAACTCAGAAGAACCTAACCATAATAACTTCTCCCCCTTCTTGGTCAGACCTGTCAAAGGTGCTTCTAGACAAGAAAAGTGCTGAATGAAGCCTTTGTAGTACCCAGCTAGCCCTAGGAAACTCCGTACCTCAAAGAAGTTCTTCAGCTGCTCCCAGGAAACTACAGCTCTAACTTTCTCTGGGTCCACTGATACTCCTTCCTCTGAGATGACGTGACCCAAAAAGTGAATCTGATCCATCCAGAAGTGGCACTTGGAAATTTTAGCATAAATTCGATGCTCTCTCAGTGTACTCAGAACGATCTCAAGATGGGTGGCATGGTTGTTTCGAGTGTGAGAGTACACCAAGATATCGTCCACGAAGACCACGACGAAGGAATCCAAGTAAGGATGGAACACACGGTTCATCAGTGCCATGAAAACTACAGGTTCGTTCGTGAGTCTGAAAGGCATGATTGTATACTTGTAAAGACTGTACCTTCTCCTGAAGTCTATCAGAGGTATATCTGGTGGTCTAACGTGCAATTGATGATAATCGGACCTCAAGTCGATCTTTCAGAACACCCGGGCTCCTCGAAGCTGATCGAAAAGGTCATCAATCCGCGGCAAGGGGTATCAGTTCTTGACCATCAACTGGTTCATCTTTTGATAATCCACACAAGGCCGAAGGGTACCGTCTTCCTACTTCGAAAACAGAACAGGCGAACCCCAAGGAGATGTACTGGGTCGGATGAAACCCTTATCCTGTAGCTCCTCCAACTTCTTCGTGAGTTCCTAAAACTTAGGTGTGGACATCCTATAGGGAGGAATGGACACTGGTGTCGCTCCTGGGATGAGCTCAATAGAGAAGTCTACCTCATGCTCCGGAGGCAAACCCAAAATGTCCTCTGGAAAGACATCCCTGAAGCGATCCACCACTGGAGGAAAGTCCAAATGTGGAGTCCCCTGATCATCCAGATAAAGACTACCAATCTGGGTTGTCACCCCTCCTAGACCAAGATGCTCGAGTCCCGCACGACTCGCCCGAACGTCCCATTCCCCTCTATGAAGAAAATATTCACCATCTGGTGAGATGAAACTGACTCTGCAGCAATAACAGTCAACGACTTCCTGAAAGGGAATCAACTAGTCCATGCCAAGAATGAAATCATATCATGTCATCTCTATAACATAGAGATACCATAAGAAGTGATACCCTTCCACCTCGAGAGGGAACTCTCTACACCGGTGTACACTAGATTTCCTCATTCCCAAAGGTGTGTGTAGTGTCAACAAGTCGGCAGAAGAAAAGATGCAGAGTCCAAGGCTCTCCATGACAGCAAAAGAGATAAATCTATTCGTAGCACCAGTATCGAAAAGGGCTGAAGATAAAACTGAGGCTACTAAAATCGTACCTCGAACAGTAGAAGGGTCGAGATCCTGTTCATGATAAGTCTGCTCCATGCCAAAATATTGGCCTGTGTCGCGGCCCTGCGCCCCTGGCTGACCACTCTGAGCTGAACCTCCCTATTAGTGATGAGGAACTGGTGGCTGACTGCCACGGCCTCGAACTCCACCTCGGCCCGAACAGCTGGAAGAACTCCATTTTCCCGACTAGTGATAAACTGGTGGGGCTGCTCCATGACGAGGAGTCATGGAAGAACCCCGGTCACCAGCTTCTAGTGAGAAAACCTGACAGAAATGCTAAAGGTGACCCATCTTGCTGTTGGATTGGAACTTCATGGGGTCCCTTAGGCACTGCGGCCTCGTGTGCCCTATCTGGGCACACTGGTAGCACGTCACCTGGCTACCTGATGATGCGTCTCACTTCCTCGAATCACCACGTGTGGGCTCCCTACGGCGCTTCTTGCTGTCATCTGGAGGAAGGCTAACTCTAGAAGCAAAACTGCCCTAGCTTGCAGCACCGGAGTCTCTCAGATTGCACTCTGCAATCAGTGCATGGTTGACGATGGATGTAATGGAAGTCAGCTGGAAGATGTTCACCTGCGAGCGGATCTCCCGCCTGAGTCCATCCTCAAATATCCTCACCAAGAACACCTCACGCCCATCCCGAAGGGGTGTCAAATGCTGTAGCTCGGTGAAACGAGAGGAATACTCCATGATAGATAGAGTAACCTGCTCTAGGCTCATGAACTCTAGGGCTCGATCGGCCCTTAGGGTCTCTAGGTAGAAGTAGTCATAGAACACGCACTGGAACTCCTCCCAAGTCATAGCCTGCTGTTGACCCACCTGTGAGATCACGTCCCACCACCTCTTGGCGGATTCTCAGAGCATGTAGGTGGCCATCTTGACTCGCCTCTCTGGAGGTGTCTCCATATGCTCGAAGATAGTCAGCATGGCTTCCAGCCATGACACTGCAGCCTCAGGTCCTCCCTCCCCCCGAGAACGTGGGAGGATGCTACTGCTAAAAGACCCGCGTCAAGTCTTCCATAGACGTGTCAGGATGCGGTGCTCCCAGGAAGGCATGCATCATCCTCATGAAACCTTCCCTGAACTGCGCATTCGCGCCCGCAACTGGTACAACAACCGGTGCCAAGGCTGGCTCTGCTGGGGGATCGGCAGGAAGTCCCTGATCAGCCCTATCTGGCGTCTCATCACTACCTGACGACAGACGTACAACCGGAGGATGTCTCAGAGGCATATCGCTAAAATATCAAAAGCACACCTTAGATCAGGAAAACAAGGACATAGAACACAGGATTACTAAATGAAAACAGGGGAAGAAAACACACGATATTGCAAAAGACGACTACATAGCGTGTATAAAACTACACGACGTGTCTTCTTAAACCACTGACATGGGCGTGTACCCTCACCCTACAAGTCGTGTAACGCCTCAACTACACGATGTGTTGACCCCAACACACGGAGTGTGTAAGAAAACTATCCCCTGCCCGAGTCTCTTTACACGGCTAACCCACACGGTCCGACTTAACCCGAGACTACACGGTGTGTTCTAAACAAACACAGCGTGTACTAGAAAGGCTTTGGCGGACCGTGTTGTTGAGTACATGGACGTCTACACAGTTGGACCTTACAGGGCGTGCTCCAAACAAACACGGCGTGTATAGGTGAAGGTGACACCATCTCGTGTTGTTCATGACATGGCCGGGTACCTGGGCAAGACTACACGGTGTGTTCCGAACAAACACAGCTTGTGGAAAGGAAGGTAATGTCGGCCCGTGTTGTTCGTGACATGGCCGGGTACCTGGACAAGACTACAGGGCGTGTTCCGAGCAAACACGGCGTGTGTAAAGGAAGGTAACACCGGCCCGTGTTGTTCGTGACACGGCCGAGTACCTGGACTGAACTTCATGGCATGTTTCCTATCGACACGGCGTATCCTACCCAAGATTCCCCGACCCGTGTTGTTGGTGACACGGTCGGGTACACGGCTCTGAACCTACACGGCATGTAGCTTCCGTACACAGCGTGTTCCCGAAGTTACTTCCACGACACCGTGTTCTGCTCACACGGTCAGTGACACGGCCTGAAAACTACATGACATGTTCCCAAAAAGTACACGCCGTGTATTCTGGGTTTTTCTAGGCTGTAGCTCAGAAACTACACAGAATTCCAAAAACACTAAAAACAAGGAGAAAAAGTGCCAAATTCCGATCCTTGAGGGCCCATAACACCTCAAGAACCAAAATTTGGCATTCACATTAAGCAAAAAACACAAAAAACAGTTTTCTAACATAACAGTAGAGAATCTATCAAGCAACTATCACAACAGCATGCATAATCTACACAAAGTCTATCACAACAGCATGCAATCGCTAATTCACCCTAGATGGCATGGTAAGAATGCATGGAATATGATTCCTACAAGTTTCTATATGATGAATGAGATGGCATACCCTCATCTCATCGGGTTGCGACAGAAATAGAACCACAATATCAAAACTGTAATAGCACAAGCCATGTGAATCACTCTAGGCGAAATCAGATCAACTATAAAACCTCAAAATCATCAAATTGCAATTAACGAGGTAGTATGGCTCTTCCCTGTACACGGGTTAGCTACTCCCAAGCACAGCTAAATTCCAAGTACCGAATCCATCATATCCCTAGCTAAGGTCTCCAAACATTAAAACAAGAGAAAATAATTCCTCTGATACCACTTTGTAACGACCCGTGTCCGGAGCCCCTCTACTGGTGCCCCGTATCCAGTGCTCCACATGACCTCAAGCGCGTTTCTCCAAATGCTAGAGGCTGCCGACTAGCAGCGAGGGCCTTGGTGAGTCGGTGGGGAAATTATTCCCTCATTTGGTAAGGTATACAAGGTAAGGAAACGATAATAAACAGTGGAAGCAGTAAACAACATGCATACAACAGAAACCAAACAGTGGAAGCAAGTAGATATATAGCAATGATGACAATGATGTAGTAGGTACAAATATCTAAGGAAAACATCAAACACAACAATGTGCTGAAATACATCTGAAACCAAGTGCAAAATAAAAACAAAGTAGACTCCTCAGCATCGCAAGCCACAGCTCGGTCCCATGCTCTCCAGCTCCAGTGAAATCAAGAACCTGATGTAGAAGGGAACTTTCCCTTATCTATACCTGCGGAAACATAGTCTGTTTGGGTCCAAAAGCATGGCCCAAATAGGGTGTGAGATAAAATCCCAGTTGGCAATAACCCAAATATCTGTTCCTAACAGTCAATGAATACAAGGCAGTAAAAAAACAAGAAGCAACAAACAGAAAAGCACAAGAAGCTACAATCCACAGTTCTAGAAAACAAAGTACACAAGTAAACAGCTAGAAAAAATAAATAAAACAGGTAACCCTCTGGGTATCTCTCACAGCCTAACCCCTATGGTTCAACCTATAGTACTAGCAACCCTCTGGGAGGCACACACAGTCTCACCCCTCTGGTTCAGCTACGTAATTAAGAAAACTCTCTGGGGAAGCACTCTCTGTCAATTCCCCCTATAGTCTCGTATCATTCTAAAGGCTCTCTAGGGAAGCACTCAACGTCAATTCCCCCTGTGGCCCGCATTGAGGATCTACAAACTCTCTGGGGAAGCACTCAACGTCAATTCCCCTTATAGTCTCACATCGTAATTAAAAGACACTCTGGAGAAGCCATTCCGTCAATTCTCCCTTCAGTCTACTACTTTAGGTTCTCACAATCCTGAGTGGGAAAGTAAACATGATCAGCGTGCATGCATCGTCCATGTAAACCTCAATAACTACTTGGCTATCAACTAGGGCTCAACAACATAAAAAAGTAATAGTTCCACTATCTTACGACTAGGAATGTCAACTGGAAAAACGCTAAACAGGTAAAACAAGCATGGAAAAGAAACCTGAGCACAAAATAAATTACTCTACTCGCAAGCAATAACCACTACTAATTCAATCAAGCAAAGTAGGTAAATAGCAGGGAAAAATAGGAAACACGCAATACCCCGTTCAAGGGTATTGGTGGAATTTTCACAAAAATACTCATCAACATTCTACAGAAAGGCACAGACCACATACCTCGATCCTAGGAGATCGATATATGTGAACCTCAATGACAGATTCCTCTTAGAATGACGAAGATATGATAAATCGCACAAAAATTTCATCCCAGGATAACTTAGAAACGAGGAGGAATCAAGAAACAAGGATAAATCAGAAGAAAGAGTTCACCACTGTTATTCCAATGCAATTGACCATGCTCAAATCGGAGAACGGACGGCGAGGCGGGATCCCGTCGAAGATACGGTCGTACGGTCACTCTCGGATGGAAGAAATCTGGAGGAGGAGATGGCTTTGGGGGTCAGGCGTGTCCCCGATCCATTTAATGAAAAAAAAGAAAGTACACGGCGTGTAATTCTTGAGTACACGACGTGTACTTCAATTTTCTATACTCCGAATTAACCGGCCTCCACCTCAGACTTACACATCGTGTGTATTCCCTAGACATGGCCGTCACACAGCTTCGATCCAGGGAGGTGTACATGACATATTCTCAGAAATTACATGGCCTGTACTTCTAAAATTTACAAGAAATTTGTTTTCCTTAAAAACTATATAAAAAGGGAAAACATACCTAAACGAAGATCTGGGTTCTTAAAATAAGGACCCCTAAGAAAAAGGTGATTAGTCAAAGATTGGTATGGGACTTATGACGAAGCAGCCTAAGGAACATGGAAGGGCTATGGGTTTCTAGGTAGGATCAGACCATGTTCGGAATATGGCCCCAGGAGAACATTGTTTATTTATGGTATTGGGCTTGAACCTCAAGGGGGCTTCCTGTGTATCCCAAATATATGGGAATCAAATCCCACATAGTTCAATTAGTCTCAAATGAGAGTATAGTCCTTTGAGAGAAATTAGTTTGGGATTACTTCCTGAAAAGGATGCCTTGATGACTTGGGGGGTTTAATTTGGGCTTTCAGTGAGATCAGGCCCCGAAAGGGCTTCTTATGTATCCTGGTTTGAACAGGAATCAGAGTTCTTGTAGTTCATTCGAGTGACCTCGAGCCCTGAAAGGGATTCCTACGTATCCGGGTTTGAACATGAATCAGAGTTCTCATAGTTCATTTGAATGAGCTCGGTCCCTAAAATAGATTCCTGCATATCCTCGTTTAAACATGAATCAGAGTTCTCGTAGTTCATTATAGTGAGCTCGGGCCCTAAAATGGCTTCATATGTATCCTGGTTTGAAAAGGAATTAGAGTTCTCATAGTTTATTCTAGTGATCTCAGGCCCTGAAATTGATTCCTATGTATGTTGGTTTGAACAGAAATCTAAGTTTCGTAGTTCATTCAAGTGAGATCGGGCCCTAAAAGGGCTTCCTATATATCATAGTTTGAACAGGAATCAGAGTTCTCTTAGTTTATTCCATCATGAGTGTTTGTGTACCTGTTATAATCATCTCGAATCTCTAAGCCCATGTGATTCATGCTCGGTGTGAGAAACAAGAGGATGTGAAATATTAAACAATGACAGTAGGAGTTTTAAATTTTTCTTCCTCCACTAGAGGAAGAGGGTGAGCCTACGGTGGTGGAAGTAGATGAGGGAAAGGTTACTCGAGAAGAGGGCAAGGCGACAAGCCTTCCCTCTGTTCTCTTTACATTAGACAAGGTTCCAATGGAAGGAAGAAGGGACGAAGGTTAGGGGCTTACACCAGGATGGCTTCCCATGGTTAAAAATCCCAATAGGAGAGGTAAAGGGTAACAAGAGTCCATGTACCCATCTCCCCTCTGGTCTTTGGTACCGAAGAAAGGAGGAGCGATGATGCTACCTCCTGTAAGAAAAACTAGGGGCTTATGCCAAGATGGTTACCCTAAAATTGATCCTGGTAGGGGAGGGAGACTTATCCTTTATTTCTGAAAGGAAAATTTGGTATGAAACGTATCTTTCCCAACAAGAGACCTGAGGTTCCGGGCCATCTCTTCGAGAAGGGAGAGGCCAGGACCCAACCCTCCTCCAAACCGAGAACTTCCCAACATTATTTCTAGGAGAAAGGTCCATGTGACTGTGGATATTCAAACCCATAGACATTCCATGAATCCTAACCCCATTGTGAAACAAATGTGGGAAACCTCAGACTATGGAAATACAAACCCATATATAAGATACCCTAATGTTCCTTACCCAAAGGTTTGATAAGTGAGGTGGTTTTAGTGGAGGTCTCAATAAAATCACTTTCAGACAAGGGATACAAAGAAGAAGAACCCTTGTCATTAATGGATTTGATGAAGGCTTGATGGATTGTAGGCTTAAGAGAGTAAGTGAATCATAGAGGGGTGCCCAAGAAGGCATGGGCGCACAAGTATGGGTGCGCAAGTAGGCTTGAGAGACCTGATGTTCACTTAAGTGACAAAAAACATATATGGTAATAATTGGGCGAGACTTGGCTCAATCCTTTAGGAGTATTCCCAAGTGATACTAGAAGTAGGACACTCAAGTTCCTATGAAAGGAATAGGCATCGCGCAAGTATTTCTGACATGGGAAGGTTGGGTTCTTTAGGTGCACAAGTGTTATGGTTTTCAAACACTAAAAGGACTTAATTCCAATGATCCTCCATTAAATACTCCCCTCAAGGTGTTGAAGAACTATCTTGAATGTTTTGTAAGACTAGGGCGATGTACTAGGTCGACCAGAGCATCAATTGGGATTCCAAGAAATTCTTCCATACAAATGAATCACCCAAGGTTCTATTTATAGGAATAAATAGGGCCTTAGGAGAAAGGAATTTGGGATCCCAGGTAGGTTGCGCGACATTTTGGGGAGCGCGAGTAGGCTACACGCCGCCGCTCTTTTGGTCCGACTAAGGTGGTCCAAAATTCATGCCTTTGAAAATATTGATTTTCTTCATATATTATCCCCTTTTATTTTTAAGGGGATTCCATTTGTCATTTTTTAGACTCTTTGATAGAATAGAGATTCAACAAAATCCACACCCCCTTAGATTTGGATCCAAAATGAAAAGGGGATCGTATACTGAGGTAATGTAATGAAGTAGAAAGAAAAGAGTAATGGGGAACACAAGTATTACGCGCATTGAGAAACTGGTCACTCAAGTTTACAGTGCGCAGGTATATGGAACGCAGGGTGACAGGCATTACCGATATATAACTGTTTAACTTCTTTGAAAATATTTGAGACTTCTGAAATTTCAGCTTTCAGCCCACAGGTCTTTGTTAACTCAAACACTTCTGTTTCACCATGCTACTTCTGTATGTTTTTTAGTTATGCACTATAAGTGGGGTGTCATACATGCGTGTCGACTTTATAATTGAGATGAAAACATCATTCCTTGGATTCCTGTTTGATTGGATGCACTCTAAACTAATTTATAATAATAATATAATCATTGAAAATATATTTTATAAACTTATTCGTATTTCGTTAACTTTTATATTAATATTTTTTATTTATTTATTAAATATGTATTACATTTTTAGTTTATATTGATGATTTTTTCTCCAGTGATTTTAACTATTTCATACTTGTTTTAGTATCAAAAATTCAATAGTCATTACAAGTTCATGATTTTATAATTTCTCTATAGGTTAATGTATTGGAAAATAAGTTTCATTTGATTTTGAACATCAAGGTTCGTTCCATGGGAGTTTTGGGTATATTCCTCTAAGATGAAATCCATAACATTCTAGTTTTGGTAAATTTTAATGATCAAAGGGTGATATATTAATAATGAGTTAAATATTAATACTATAATTAAAGAATATAAAAAATCCTTATTTACTTATTAATATCATATTTTACCATTAATTAAGTTTTTATAGTCATTTATGATCTAAATTTATTATATCATTCATATAGGTGGTTAAATTGACCCATATAAGAACATTCTATAATATACGGGTGAATATGGTCATGGAATTTATGTTTATATTATAATATCAATATTATAAAATTAAAGGGATATTATTTAGATGTTATTAATATTATAATCCATATTGTAAAATAATTTGATGAGAAATATAATGAATTAACGATTAAATAGTGGGCAATACTAATATTGATGGATTGAATATTCTCTTGGATATATTCTTGGAAATAAAGACATTGGGTCACCTTCTAGTGACCATAGGTTGAAAATGTTGAATATGAATTTAGTAGAGTCGAGATGTAACACCCAAGTTAAATAAAGAATATGACATTTTTATATTTATCCATATTTGTGAATAAAATATTAATATTACTTTAAAGGGGACGCTATGCTCGATGGCGTACCCAATACGCAACAATGAGTTTCTTGAAAATCTTATATTGCACTCTAATAATAAAATAATATTACTTTAAATGGTAGTTAACGCCTAGTCGTTGTAATGGTGGGAATTAACAGAACTAACTACAAAATGAGTATATATGTTTGTCAAATATTTTTAATTTTTAAAATAAATGTTAGAGGATTAAAAATGTGTATTTCAAAAATCTGACATACATGGTTGTCATTAAGAAGTAAAATGCGGTTCAATGTGATTAAAATAATTTTTTGGTGAATAGTAACTTTTAAGTTTATTAATCGCGATTAGAGGTAATTAGTGTAATTAAAGGTAAAAATAATGTTTTAATAATACGAAATGACCTAGAAACATGTCCTACCCTCTTTGGATGTGTCATGGCCGACCAAGACAACCCATGGGTCAACTTGGGGACCCCATGGAGCCACTTTGGTTGGAAAATGACATTAATACCTTTTTATTTAATGTTAAAATTAAAATATCACAAACATGTGTTATTTTACTAAAACAATTTTTATATGGGGTTATACAAGTCATATTTTTGACTATAAATATTCATTAGAAATATAAAAATCTTTCCTACATCATGATATTTTTTTTATAATTTTTAGACACTAAATAAATTAAATTATTTATGACACCATGATGAGGCAGTGATTACCTCATTATTTAATGATTTAAATAAAATGAAAAGATAATGTAAAATCTAAGACCTAAACTTGTCACAAACCTATTGGATGGGTGGATTTTGAAACCTTATCACCTTATCCTAGAAATACATCAATGTGGGACCTTTAAAATCCGAAAATAATTTGAAAATAAAGTAACATCTTGTAACTTTCCAAGAGTGCCCCTCCTCTCCTCTTATAAAAGGCCCCCACCTCTACCACCTTACACAAACCTCTCAAGCCTTTGGCTCGGCCAAACCCTGCCAATTTCATCTCTCCAAATCCCTATATTCATCATTGAATCCTCACTTTGGGAAGAATCCTTTCCAAGGAAGCCTTTGATCTCAAATCAAAGGAAGTTACCCGATTTAAAGGTAATGTCTTCCCTTGTGTTCTTTTGTTTTATTTTTCTTATCCAACCCCCTAAACCCTTTTTATTATTTTATTTTGTAACAACACCAGTATCCTCAATATACTAGGATGTTTTTATGTGAAGGATTAGATCTACACATACACAAACCTTCGTCTAATGGTTAAAGAACATACTGTTTCTGTGGATGGCGAATTACTGCCTCACGAAACGATGATTGTTCAATATTCTTTTAACACCTTCAAAGGTGGCCATTAAGATGTCACTATATTTATATATGATATATAATATGTTTATGTTTCCATTAATCTTCTTTATTTTTCATTTATGGCATACCTTTATGGTTTCCATTATGGGTAAACGCGATATCTACATTTTAGGAAGTGCGGACTGCCGCCCCCTTAAAGTGATTTGATTCGTTAATGCCATATGTGGGACGTATAAGGGATTAAATTAATGGAATTACATATTTTATCCTAATATAATTATAATATACCTTTATATCTTTATTATTTCATTCTATTGAATATAAGAAAAAATGAAATGAAAGTAGCATTCATGCGTACGTACGGCTTACCGTCTCCATGAATGGTACATTTCATTTCTTATCTCCAAATGTTATGTACTATTATAAGTACATATATATAATGGATATATATGTAATATATTACATCTAAATGATGGGTATCATTTTATAATTATAATATATATATCTCTCATTTTTTTTAATTCCATTAATATGAAAAAAAAACGAAAGTAGCGTTCATGCATACGTACGGCCTACCGTCTCCATGAACGGTGCTTTTAATTTTTTATCATTAAATGATATGGAATAGTATAAAATGAATATATACTGGATATATATGATATTTAAAACATAAAGAATATTCTGGAGATGATGTACCTATAACTACATGGAAAATACTTTTCCAACAAGTTCAATTTTTACTCATGTACTGAACATCCACAAAAACATCTGATATGAACTCACTTTATTAACCAATTATTATAACATTATAATATTTGATATGAACTGAATAATAATATTTAAAGCAGGTCCTTAAGAAATTATAAATTGACCAAATTTTATTATTCAGGAGATTAAAGAACGATCGAGTCATGTCGGACACGAGGTAAGGGATCCTACCCCTCTCTTTCTTTTTAAGTACACTCTTTTATGTCATTCCATTTAAGCTCATATTTCTTTTGATTGGGATGTTATTTTATATTAATCCTACTATAATTTTTATGTTCATATGATGAGAGACCATATTTTATCTCATCAATCCATTTTTTGATGTTTTAAGTGGCGTCGTTAGGCTGCCGAGTTTTCGTAAGAGATTTTTCATCTCACTTTTATTCCCGTGACATTTATGCTACGTTTGCCACTATTTTCTTTTTAGTGGTGTATTTACTGCCCATTATTATACAATTTGTGTAGTATAATATCATTTATGGGTATTTATATCTTCATTGTATGACCCTTCTTCCATGGGTTGTATGTTTCGAAAGTTACCCAACTAGGTAAGGGGACCTTTAACCCTCATCTTTTTAAAAGACTTCTTTTGTTATGTCTTTTAATTCACATACTATTATTTTGTGATATGTTCTTATATATCCTTATTAATGTAAATTTTATGTCCAAGTGAGGAGATACCCTTTTTATCTCTCATCAACTCATTTTAAGAGTTTTGAAGTGACGATGTTAGGATGTCGAATTTCTGTAAGGGAACTTCTTAACCCACTTTCAATTCTCTGGGTTAAACCTCTAATTCTTGATTTTATTATGCCAAGATTATGTGTGTAATCTCTATGTTGTAGTTTCAACAAACCTTTGTGCGGATATACTATTTCTACACATAATCATCTCATTGATAAATTCTTATGTCATTTAGACGAACTTGTATCGGAAATCATAACTCAATCTCATTTCATTGAGTTAAATATCTATGTCCTTGGTTTTGTTTTTCCATGATTATGTGTGAATGACCTCTGATTATTTTACACTTAATATCCACTTATATTTTGTGTATTCGTATTTGTCACACATAATCATGTAATTGATTTATCCTTAATCTAAGGACATCGACTTTGTAAGGGACTTCGTCTCAATCTCCTTTCATTGAGGCATATTTGGTTTTACACACAACTTTCTTTTATATGGTGTGTAAACCCCTTTTACATTTAATTTTATTCAAAAGTAATCTTTTTATACTTAGCGTTTTACTAAATGACAAAAAGGAATGTTTCTTTTAATGTACTTGGTGAAAACGACCTTTTCCGCCGCCGCGAGTATTATTTGGTCTTTGGCTTCCTAAACAAGTCGTAAGGTTTTTTTAAATTGAAATAAATACCATATACTCTTTTATGTATGTTGGTATTGAAAATGGTTTTTATAAAGGATTTGTTATGTCGATATATTTAAGTGATATATTGTGATCGAAATGTGGAAATTTTTTCTTTCCATTATATTTTTTTTATTGTCTTATGATTTTAAAATGGTACTTGGACATTATGACGGGTGGTGCCGTGAATACCAGGACTGGTGGTTACGTTATAACCTCTAATGCATTGGCTATGGAAGTTGTCTATATGGCTATTCCATTAAGTATGTGTGGAAGTTGTCCGTATGGCTATTCCATTAAGTATGTGTGGAAGTCGACCGTATGGTTATTCCATTTAAGTATGTTTATTTCCCAAGTTACCTTTTTATGTTATGTGTTCTTTATATGGGTTTTATGATAATCTTTTGGTTACAAAAGGGTAAGTAATAATCTTTCATTCATTGAAGAGTTTTTTTTACTACTTCTAAAAGGTGAAAGGTATTACTTTGATAATGTATACATGGTTTACTTGTTGTTTTGAAAAACTAACAGTTTTCATTCTTTGTGTATCCCCTACTGAACTTTTTATGCTCAACCCAAGTTTTTGAAATGTTTTTCACAGGACTTAACGTGGAATAGGGTCAAGTATGGGATCAAGTTAAAGTCATTCTACCTAAAACATGGAACTAGACATGTTTCTTTTTAAGAGTTTTTATTTTATGGAAACTTAGTAGAAGTTTCTACTTTGTAATCTTTTGAGATGTAATAGTCATGTCCTAATTCTCTAAAACTCTAAACCTGAAAAGATCCTCAATATGAATTATTCATTTAATTAAATATTAAGTAAGTTTTAAGGATGGGGCCTTATAGTTGGTATCAGAGGTCGGTTTAGATAACTTTAGAGGTTAGGGTATTCTCTAAGAACAAGTGACATTACCATAATGGTTAGGATTTCAGAAAGAGTAATAGTTTTAGATAAATTGAATGAGTAAGTATATCTTAGTGTTTACCTTACTCATTATTACATGATGGTTTTTTTGATATTCTCACACTGACATTTCTGTTTTAGTGAATGGATGGATCTAGCAGGCACCAAAGAGACAACAGGTTTGAAGGAAACTGTGGTGGTTCTCTGATTAAGATACTAGATAAAATGGGGGATTCAATGAGGAAACTTGTGGTTGTTCTAAAACAACTATCAAGGAGTCATGATCAACCACTTTAACCTTGGTATGATCTGTAATGCATCATGTACGAGATGACCAATCGATGTGGAAGTTCAGGTAATAATTGTAAAGGTAACAATTAGAGTTTATATGATCCTTACTTTTGAGGTAATTATGGGTTATTATATGTTATGATGGAAAATGAAAGGCATGAGATAAACTTGTGGTTAAAATATGTTATGATCATTTTTGAATATTTTATCTCATTTTGGGGAACATTTTAAGAATTATATTGTTTTGGAAAAAGGACAACACGCAGACCGTGTGACAACCCATCACGTTGGACAAAGTTGCGGGAATCGAACCCACAACCAACGTGAGACTGGTATTTATCGCCTACCACTGGACTACGTGAAGTCCCTGGTTAGTTTGACTAATTATTTTTAGTTAGATGATTTTAGGAATAAATACTAAGTTTATTTTGGGTTATCTATGGAAATAATTAACCTATCATCGAGGACATGTGATTAGGTTAATTACTTTTCAATATGAGAATTTAAGAGCAACTGATGTTATTTGGAGATAAAAGTTAATTTGTAACTTGGAAGACTATGTGACTAAATCCTTCAAATATTTGGGTTTCAATCTTAGTTTGGTTTACTTTGAAGAATATTATGGACAAATTGTTTATCAAATGGTCCTCGTTGAACTTTGGGTTTTGTTGGAAAAATTTTGGAGATTATGAATAGATTTTCTTTTTATAAAGGGTTATCCTTTTCTAGATTATCTGATCTTGTACTAACCATTTTGGTTTCGGTTTTGGTCAAAGTCTAACGACATGGGATGTATATAGTTCTCCTTTGTGGATTAGGTGATTCTCTAGAAGTTGATTATAGTGAACAAGTCTTCCTAAATACTCGTCTTTTGGAGAAAATATGAGTTTGTGTAAGAAATATAATAAAAGTTGAAAGTCAACATGATAATTAATCATGTTTCCTTATGAATAAATTCCTCAATAAAAAAACAAAAATTTTGTCTATTATCTTTTCCTACTGGGGAATCGAATACTGTTTAACCCATCACAAGTTTGTGATTTTCTTGTGGTTAACTTTCTCCTAAAAATGTTTTTTATCACTCTCCATCAGAACATGACCCTATGTTTTCTCCTCCATGTCTATGTTTTCCTACATGGAATCCTAGTATGGGTTAACTCGGGTGACCTCTGTACTTCTCATTCTTTATTTTAAAGTGATTGTTTTACCAACTCTTGATCCGATGTGGGACTTTCAAGGATGTTTCCGAGCCCAATTTTAAAATTACGGGGACGCAATTCCTAAAAGGGGGGAAGGATTTAACACCACAGGTAAATAAAGAATATGAAATTTTTATATTTATCCATATTTGTGAATAAAATATTAATATTACTTTAAAGGGGACGCTATGCTCGATGGCGTACCCAATACGCAACAACGAGTTTCTTGAGAATCTTATGTTGCACTCTAAAAATAAAATAATATTACTTTAAATGGTAGTTAATGCCTATCTTTTGTAATGGAGGGAATGAATAGAACTAACTACAAAATTATTATATATGTTTGTCAAATATTTTTACTTTTTACAATAAATGTTAGAGGATTAAAAATGTGAATGAATTCAATTTTCAAGCGTAAACATTCTAATGTTCTTTAAAAGGTTTCTTAACTGCCTTTTGATGGCGAACCTCTTTTAAATCCACTATTTGACAATTTTATGTGTTATTTTTGACAAAATAATATTCGTATTTAGAATCGAGACATCAAAATTTACTTTGTGTAAATTTTTGGTATTTTTCCGATAAAGTTCATTTTTTAATGAATAGTGAAAATGTTGTATTTTAATTCAAAACCACTTTTTAATATAATTTATTTATATGATTAGATTATATTTTGAAATGGTTTTAAAGTTCAATTAGAATATATTTTTACCATTTAATCCAATTGTGGTCATTGGAATTAATTTCACTTTGAAATCGGACATAAACTAATGTCAATCTTTTAATACTTATTGTTTCATAAAAACACGCTATTTGCTCTGACAGCGGGAATTAATAATTAAATTAATTAATGAAACTTATATGTTTTTAATTTTTTAAAATAGACTTCATTTTTGAATTCAGAATATCAAATATATCTTAGGGTGAAGTTTTGGTATTTTTCTGAAGAACATCAATTTTTGATGAATAGTGAAACCACTAAGTGGTAGTTAAAGAAACTGATTTTTCGTTTAAATGAAACTTTACCACTTCTGTGATTTGAATTTCAAAAATCCGACATACATGGTTGTCATTAAGAAGTAAAATGTGGTTCAATGGGATTAAAATAATTTTTTTGTGAATAGTAACTTTTAAGTTTATTAATCGCGATTAGAGGTAATTAGTGTAATTTAAGGTAAAAATAATGTTTTAATAATATGAAATGACCTAGACACATGTCCTACCCTCATTTGATGTGTCATGGCCGACCAAGAAAATCCATGGGTCAACTTGGGGACCCCATGGAGCCACTTTGGTTGGAAAATGACATTAATACCTTTTTATTTAATGTTAAAATTAAAATGTCACAAACATGTATTATATTACTAAAATAATTTTTATATGGGGTTATGAAAGTCATATTTTTGACTATAAATATTCATTAGAAAGATAAAAAGATTTCCTACATCATGATAAAAAATTTATAATTTTTAGACACTAAATAAATTAAATTATTTTTGACACCATGATGATGCAGCGATTACCTCATTATTTAACGATTTAAATAATATGAAAAGATAATGTAAACTCTAAGACCTAAACTCGTCACAAACTTATTGTATGGGTGGATTTAGAAACCTTATCACCTTACCCTCTAAATAAACCAATGTGGGATCTTTAAAATCCGAAAATCATTTGAAAATAAAGTAACATTTTGTAACTTTCCAAGAGTGCCCCTCCTCTCCTCTTATAAAAGGACCCCACCTCTACCACCTTACACACACCTCTCAAGCCTTTCGCTCAGCCAACCCCTACCCATTTCATCTCTCCGCATCCCTCTATTCATCATCGAAGCCTCACATTGGTCATTATCCTTTCCAAGGAAGCCTTTGAGCTCAAATCAAAGGAAGTTACCTGATTTAAAGGGAATGTCTTCCCTTGTGTTATTTTGTTTTATTTTGCTTATCCAACCCCGTAAACCCTTTTTATTCTTTTCTTTTGTAACAAAACCAGTATCCTCAATATACTAGGATGTTGTTATGTGAAGGATTCTAGCTACACTTACACACACCTTCGTCTAATGGTTAAAGAACATACTGTTTCTGTGGATGGGGAATTACTGCCTCACGAAACGATGACTGTTCAATATTCTTTTAACACCTTCAAAGGTGGCCATTAAGATGTCACTATATTTATATATGATATATAATATTTTTTATGTTTTCCTTAATCTTCTGTATTTTTCATTTATGGCATACCTTTATGGTTTCCATTATGGGTAAACGCGATATCTTCATTTTAGGAAGTGCGGACTACCGCCCCCTCAAAGTGATTTGATTCGTTAATGTCATATGTGGGACGTATAAAGGATGTAATTAATGGTATTACATATGTTATACTACTGGAATTATAATATAGCTTTATATATTTATTATTTCATTCCATTGAATACAAGAAAAAAAAATGAAAGTAGCGTTCATGGATACGTACGACTTACTGTCTCCATGAACGGTACATTTCATTTCTTATCTCCAAATGTTATGTACTATTATAAGTACATATATATAATGGATATATATGTAATATATTACATCTAAATTATGGGTATCATTCTGTAATTATAATATATATATCTCTCATTTTGTTTTAATTCCATTAATATGACAAAAAAATGAAAGTAGCGTTCATGCGTACGTCCGACCTACCGTCTCCATGAACGGTGCTTTTAATTTTTTATCTCCAAATGCTATGGAATAGTATAAAATGAATATATACATGATATATATGATATTTAAAACATAAATACTATTCTAGAGATTATGTACCTATAACTACATGGAAAATTCTTTTCCAACAAGTTCAATTTTTACTCGTGTACTGAACATCGACAAAAACGTCTGATATGAACTCACTTTATTAACCAATTATTATAACATTATAATATTTGATATAAACTGAATAATAATATTTAAAGGATGTCCTTAATCAATTATAAATTGAACAAATTTTATTATTCAGGAGATTAAATAACGATCGAGTCATGTCGGACACGAGGTAAGGGATCCTACCCCTCTCTTTCTTTTTAAGTACACGCTTTTATATAATTCCTTTTAAGATCGTCTTTCTTATGATTGGGATGTTATTTTATAATACTCATACTCTAATTTTTATGTTAATATGATTAGAGACCATATTTTATCTCATCAATCCATTTTTTTGATGTTTTAAGTGGCGTCGTTCGGCTGCCGAGTTTTCATAAGAGATTTTTCATCTCACTTTTATTCCCGTGACATTTATGCTACATTTGCCAATATTTTCTTTTGAGTGGTGTATATACTGCCCATTATTATACAGTTTGTGTAGTATAATATCATTTATGAGTATTTACATCTTCATTTTATGACCCTTCTTCCATGGGTTATATGTTTCGAAAGTTACCCAACTCGGTAAGAGGACCTTTCACCCTTCTCTTTTTAAAAGAATTATTTTGTTATGTCTTTTAATTCACATACTATTATGTTGGGATATGTTCTTATATATCCTTATTAATGTAAATTTTATTTCCAAGTGAGGAGATACCCTTTTTATCTCTCATCAACTCATTTTATGAGTTTTGAAGTGACGTCATTAGGCTTTCGAATTTCTGTAAGGGAACTTCTTAACCCACTTTCAATTCTTTGGGTTAAACCTCTAATTCTTGATTTTAGTATGCCAAGATTACGTGTGGAATCTCTATGTTTTAGTTTCCACAAACCTTTTTGTGGATATACTATTTCTACACATGATCATCTCATTGATAAATTCTTATGTCATTTAGATGGACTTGTATCGGAAATCATAACTCAATCTCATTTCATTGAGTTAAATATCTATGTCATTGGTTTTGTTTTTCCATGATTATGTGTGAATGAACTATGATTGTTTTACACTTAATATCCACTTATATTTTGTGTATTCGTATTTTTCACACATAATAATGTAATTGATTTATCCTTAATCTAAGGATACTGAATTTGTAAGGGACTTCGTCTCAATCTCCTTTCATTGAGGCATATTTGGTTTTACACACAACATTATTTTATACGGTGTATAAACCCCTTTGACTTTTAATTTTATTCAAAAGAATGTTTTTATACAAAGAATTTTACTAAACGACAAAAAGGAATGTTTCTTTTAACGTACACGGTGATAACGACCTTTTCCGCCGCCGCGAGTATTAGTTGGTCTTTGGCTTCCTCAAAAAGCCGTAATTTTTTTTTAAAATGAAATAAATACCATATACTCTTTTATGTATGTTGGTATTGAAAATGGTTTTTATAAAGGATTTTTTATGTTGATATATTTAAGTGATATATTGTGATCGAAATGTGGAAATGTTTTCTTTCCAATATATTTGTTTATTGTCTTATGATTTTATAATGGTACTTGGACATTATGATGGGTGGTGTCGTGAATACCAGGACGGGTGGTTACGTTATAACCTCCAATGCATTGGGTATGGAAGTTTGTCATATGTCTATTCCATTAATTATGTGTGGAAGTCGTCTGTATGGCTATTCCATTAAGTATGTGTGGAATTCGACTGTATGGTTATTCCATTTAAGTATATTTATGTCCCAAGTTACCTTTTTATGTTATGTGTTCTTTATATGGGTTTTATGGTAATATTTTGGTTAAAAAAGTGTAAGTAATGATCTTTTATTCATTGAAGATTTTTTTTACTACTTCTAAAAGGTGAAAGGTATTACTTTGATAAAGTATACATGTTTTACTTGTTTTGAAAAACTAACAGTTTTCATTCTTTGTGTATCCCCTACTGAGCTTTTTATGCTCATCCCAAGTTTTTGAAATGTTTTTCACAGGACTTAATGCGGAATAGGGTCAAGGATGGGATCAAGGTAAATTCATGTTACCTAAAACATAGAACTAGACATGTTTCTTTTTAAGAGTTTTTATTTTATGGAAACTTAGTAGAAGTTTTTACTTTGTAATATTTTGAGATGTAATAGTCATGTCCTAATTCTCTAAAACTCTAAACCTGAAAAGATCCTCAATGTGAATTATTCATTTAATTCAATATTAAGTAAGGTTTAAGGATGGGGCCTTATACAAGATGGGTTGGTATTAAATTGGATTTCGAAGAATAAGAGAGTTTCAGAAGTGGCATAGAAGAGCTCCTTTTATAAGTGAAAACGAGGGAAGATTCATTGGAAAAATTCCGTTAAGAGAGGGGTAAAGATGGAATCACATGATTGTTAGGTGAGTTAGGTGAATAAATGTTGGTGAGAAATGAAATATTTACTTATAGAACTAAAAAATGAATTATATTAAGAGTTTCTGTGATTTTAATTATAAAAATTTCAATCAACTTCAAGTTACCCCTTTTTACCTTGTTTAAATATTTACCAAAAAAATAACATGTCCCCATTACAAAATTTTGACATGATGATTCCAAATTTTGACTCTATTTAATCTTATTTAGTTTCTAAATATGTTAAATTTAACTTTTAAATGAGAATATAAAACTTATAGAAAAAATTATTTTGTAGAAAAATGACTTTTTAAACATTAAGTGTTATTAATATTATTTAATATCAATTATTAATTAAATGAGGGTTAATATATTTATTTTTATATATAAAAAGTACATTATATTCATAATTTGAAAATATCAATTTATTTTATTTAGATAACAACTCACATAAATTTTTTTTAAAAAAATAACCATTTTACCTTTACCACGGTAACTAACTTTTACCCAAGTAACTTATTCTTATGTATAAAAATAAAATTAAACTCAGTATATGTTTTGAACATACCAATTCCGAATATGAAATTCATTTTATTAGATTCAATTTATAAATGTTATAAAATTAATTCATAATATAAATACACTTTTTTAGAAAAATTCATCTTTAAGCATAAAACGAATTTATTCTTATTTACTTTCAACTAAAACTATTTATATTAATTTATTTTTTATTATAAATAAATTTTTATTTAACTAAAACTTTTCATTTAAATAAATTAATATTTAATGTATAATTTTAAAAATATTCTTAATGTATATAAATACACATAATAATAAAAATATATGCATTATTTATTTACAATTACATGTTCATAACATTCCAACGCATACTTGAAAAACCGCTTAAGATATATTAATAATATCTAAGGGTAATATAAACAATAGAGGAAATTTAGTTTTGTGATTTAGCTTGCATGGATCTCGTATTAATTTCTATGAACTTGAAATTCTCCCGCTGAGGATTTTTATCAAGTCATACTTGTTGAAGTTCAGCTTGGGCCTAGTCTAGGGAAACCCATAGCGATGATACCTAACTTCTAATATTTGATAAATGAACCTCATAATGAATAATTCTACTAATTTATTACATTAATTCACCTTTTATTCATAGATTTTATAATGAGGTTATTTCTATTTACACCAGCTAATTCAATGACTATGTTATTATAATCATATTTTAAGTTATCTCATTAATTATATAATTATTATTTTTGTGCTTCATGTAGATAAATCTATTCAAAATAGAATTTTTTAAGGGTAAATTAATACTATGATCTTATGGTGTTATATTCTATCCTCTTAAAAGAATTTCTCCCTTGAAATCTTATTACTTAGATGAAAACAAATAAGGGTACATTTGTTTCATCACATATTCATGTTCCCATATAGATTATTCAAACTTATGATTTCTCAATACAACTTTGACTAGGTTAGTTCTCTTGTTTTCAACTATTTATATCCTAGATCCAAGATATCTACATATTTTTTTCATAATACATATCATGTCCCAATTATATTACTTATGAGTTTAAAATATATGAAGGATTTGGTATATACTTTTTAAAAAGTGATACATGGAACACATCATGTACCCAATAGAGGTTTGGTGGGAGTGATAAGTGATAAGATACTATCCCTACATGATCAAGAAAATCTAAGGGACCGATGTATCTGGGTCTCAAATTTACATTCTTTCCAAGTCTCATTACCCTCTTCCAAAGAGATATTCAAAGGAATACCTTGTCTCTAACATCAAACTCTGATATCATTGATGATTATTAGTGTATATCTTCTATATAATTTTTTATTATTTGATATATTTATGAATGGTTTGAAAATTTCCTATCATTTCTCAAACAATATAATATTATAAAAAACTTCCCTCTCTAACATCACCCCAACTTGTTAGACTTTTGAATCTATTTCAATATATAGCTTCATATGGTTTCATTTTGATTATAGAGTGGAAATTTTTATTATAAGAGAACTTAACTTGAGGAATATGTGTATCCTAAATTCCCATGAATTTCATTGATTATGGTCTTAGAAATTCTTCCAATGTATTAATCATCCTTTCATATTGACCATTGGTTTGAGGTTGATATGATGTTTTAAAACATAGCTCTATATCTAGTGATTACTGAATATTCTAATAAAATATTTATGTGAACCTTTAATATCAATTAGTTAAAATTGAAATTTGTACTCCATGTAGCCTTCACAGTTCATTTACGTATATCTTGGAATATTGATTGAGTGATAAATACTCTAGAATATCAATGCAGCATATAGAATTTTTATGTTTATACACCACTACCCAAATGACATTATAACCTTTATAAGTATTAACACTACAAGAAAACTGCCGTTTAGCGGTGGGTTTTTCACGGCGGTTTTAAAAACCACCGCTAAACGCGTTTCGGGTTGCCGTTTCGCAGCGGTTTTTGAACCGCCGTGAAATGCCAAAAATTTTGTTTATTTTTTATTTATTTTTTAATTTTTTTTTAATTTTATTTAATGTTTTTTCGTGGATTACCGGCGGTTTTGGTAAAACCGCCGCGAAATGAAAGGAAAAAATTAAAAACACGAGAAACCCCAAAATCACTAAAACGACCATAACTTTTGATCCGGGCGTCCGTTGAAGCGCCACGACTATTCAAATCGAAGCTCATGAAGATATCTAGAGTAACATATAATCAAAACCATGAGGCGGTCTAAGGTGCAGAAGATATTAGTGTTATAAGAATTTTGAAAAAAGTTCACCAACTTCAAATGGCCATAACTTTCCCTCCGGATGTCCGTTTGGGCTCTACCACATATCAACTCGAAGCCAGCAAAGAGAGATACGTACCAGATCGATAGAAGCAAGCATCTGTCATGTTTTTCAAACCAAAAAACCCCTATGAAGGCCTCCAAAACCCCGTTTCCTTCACTGGTGTCCCATCGAACTTGTCTTCAAACGGACCTAACTTTCGATCTGCGTGTCAGTTCGGACACCTCCACCTGCCAGATCATAGCTTGTTCTATGAGCTTCAGTTTGACAGGCCGCCGTTCCCACATGCACTCCTGGATAATATGTTATGGCCTTTTTAGTGGGTATATGGTTTGTTATGTCTTTCGATGCCTCGTTTCTAGCACCTGTTCCCCGTTGGGTTTTTTTTAACTGGTCATAACTTCTGGTCCGCCTGTCTATTCGGACTCTTTCACCTATCTGGTCGAAGATTGTTTCAGGATCTTTGATTTGATAGTTTGTGGATCTAAAACGGACTCTCTGATCATATGTTATCTCATTTAATGTGAGTCCAATGTTTTTGTCTCTTTATGACTGTTTTGACAGGTTTTAACGGTTGCTCCATTTATTACTGTTTATTTAGGTTTCCATGACTTGTTATCTTTATCAATGGTTTTTTGTGGGTTATTATGATTACTATGTGGAATTATTAAGGGGTTTTCTAGAGTTGTCATGAGTTTTCATGCGTTCTCATTCTTTCGAATGCATCATTTTTCATATGCTCTCCATCTGTTTTCATCCGTTTTCATGATTTTTCATCCTTTTCCACGTCTTTTCATACTTTTTCATGTGTTACCTTTATTATTTATTATTTATTATTTATTTATTATTTATATTTACTTATTTTTATGATTTATTATTTATTATTTATTATTAATTATTTATTAGTACTAATAATAAAATATTATTATTAATAATAATATTTGTTACTAGTTATTTATTATTTATTATTTATTATTTATTATTTATATTTATTATTTATTATTTATTATTTATTAATTATTAATTATTAATTATATTTATTAATTATTTATATTTATTAATTATTTATTATTTATATTTATTAATTATTTATATTTATTTATTATTTATTATTTATTATTTATTATTTATTATTTATTATTTATTATTTATTATTTATTATTTATTATTTCTTATTTATCATTTATTATTTATTATTTATTATTTATTATTTATATTTATTTATTATTTATATTTATTTATTATTTATTATTTATATTTATATTTATTATTTATATTTATTATTTATTATTTATTATTTATTATTTATTATTTATTATTTATTATTTATTATTTATTATTTATTATTTATTATTTATATTTATTTATTATTTATATTTATTTATGATTTAATATTTGTTATTTATTATTCATTATTTATTATTTATTATTTATTATTTAGTATTTATTATTTATTATTTATTATTTATTATTTATTATTTATATTTATTTATATTTATTTATTATTTCTATTTATTTATTATTTATATTTATTTATTATTTATATTTATTTATTATTTATTATTTATATTTATTTATTATTTATATTTATTTTTTATTTTTTATTTATTATTTATTATTTATTATTTATTATTTATTATTTATTATTTATTATTTATTATTTATTATTTATATTTATTTATTATTTATATTTATTTATTATTTATATTTATTTATTATTTATTATTTATTATTTATTATTTATTATTTATTATTTATATTTATTTAATATTTATATTTATTTATTATTTATCTTTATTTATTATTTATTATTTATTATTTATTATTTATATTTATTTATATTTATTTATTATTTATATTTATTTATTATTTATATTTGTTTATTATTTATTATTTATATTTATTTATTATTTATTATTTATATTTATTTATTATTTATTATTTTATATTTATTATTTATTATTTATTATTTATTATTTATTATTTATATTTACTTATTATTTATTATTTATATATTTATTTATTATTTATTATTTATATTTATTTATTATTTATTATTTATTATTTATATTTATTAATTATTAAATATTTATTATTTATATTTATTTATTATTTATTATTTATTATTTATTATTTATTATTTATTATTTATTATTTATATTTATTTATTTATTATTTATTATTTTTATTTATTTATTTTTTGTTATTTATAATTTATAATTTATAATTTATAATTTATAATTTATAATTTATTATATATTATATATTATATATTATATATTATATATTATTTATTATTTATTATTTATAATTTATTATTTATTGTTTATATTTATTTATTATTTATTTTTTATTTTTTATTTTTTATTTTTTATATTTATTTATTTATTATATTTATTTATTATTTATTATTTATTATTTATTATTTATTATTTATTATTTATTATTTATTATTTATTATTTATTATTAATTATTTATTATTTATATTTATTTATTATTTATTATTTATTATTTATTATTTATTATTTATTATTTATTATTTATTATTTGTTATTTATTATTTATTATTTATTATTTATATTTATTTGTTATTTATATTTACTTATTATTTATATTTATTTATTATTTATTATTTATTTATTATTTATTTTTATTTATTATTTATTATTTATATTTATTTATTATTTATTATTATTTATTTATTATTTATTATTTATTATTTATTATTTATTATTTATTTATTATTATTTATTATTTATTATTTATTATTTATTATTTATATTTATATATTATATATTATATATTATTTATTATTTATATTTATATTTATTTATGATTTATTTTTTATATATATTTATTATTTATTATTTATTATTTATTATTTATTATTTATTATTTATATTTATATTTATTTATTATTTATATTTATTTATTATTTATTATTTATTATTTATTATTTATTATTTATTATTTATTATTTATTATTTATTATTTATTATTTATTATTTATTATTTATATTTATTTATATTTATGTATAATTTATATTTATTTATTATTTATATTTATTTATTATTTATATTTATTTATTATTTACATTTATTTATTATTTATATTTATTTATTATTTATATTTATTTATTATTTATTATTTATTATTTATTATTTATTATTTATTATTTATTATTTATTATTTATATTTATTTATTACTTATATTTATTTATTATTTATCTTTATTTATTATTTATTATTTATTATTTATTATTTATATTTATTTATTTATATTTATTATTTATATTTATTTATTATTTATATTTATTTATTATTTATTATTTATATTTATCTATTATCTATTATTTATTATTTATTATTTATTGTTTATTATTTATTATTTATTATTTATTATTTATATTTACTTATTATTTATTAATTATATACTTATTTATTATTTGTTATTTATATTTATTTATTATTTATTATTTATTATTTATATTTATTAATTATTAATTATGAATTATTTATATTTATTTTTTATTTATTATTTATTATTTTTTATTTATTATTTATTATTTATATTTATTTATTCTTTAATATTTATATTTATCTATTATTTATTATTTATTATTTATTATTTATTATTTATATTTATTTATTATTTATATTTATTTATAATTTATAATTTATTATTTATTATTTATTATTTATTATTTATATTTATTTATTACTTATTATTTATTATTTATTATTTATTATTTGTTATTTATTATTTATTATTTATTATTTATTATTTATTTATTATTTATATTTTTTTATTATTTATATTTATTTATTATTTATTATTTATTATTTATTATTTATTATTTATTATTTATTTATATTTATTTATTATTTATATTTATTTATTATTTATATTTATTTATTATTTATTATTTATATTTATTTATTATTTATTTATTATTTATTATTTATTATTTATATTTATTTATTATTTATTATTTATTATTTATTATTTATTATTTATTATTTATTATTTATATTTATTTATTATTTATATTTATTTATTATTTATATTTATTTATTATTTATTATTTATTATTTATTATTTATTATATATATTTATTTATTATTTATATTTATTTATTATTTATATTTATTTATTATTTATTATTTATTATTTATATTTATTTATTATTTATATTTATTTATTATTTATTATTGATTATTGATTATTGATTATTGATTATTTATATTTATTTATTATTTATATTTATTTATTATTTATATTTATTTATTATTTAATATTTATATTTATTTATTATTTAATATTTATTATTTATTATTTATTTATATTTATTAAATATTTATATTTATTATTTATATATTATTTATTATTTTTATTTATTTATTATTTATTATTTATTATTTACTATTTATTATTTATTATTTATTATTTATTATTTATTATTTATATTTATTTATTATTTATTATTTATTATTTATTATTTATTATTTATTATTTATTATTTATTATTTATTATTTATTATTTATTATTTATTATTTATTATTTATTATTTATTATTTATTATTCATTATTTATTATTTATTATTATTGAGTTTATATCTATTATTTATGTATTATTTGTTTTTTCAATTAATATATATAAGTATATTAAATTTTGTTTATTAACCACATGACGAGCTTGCTGGAGTGGTAAAGTCTTTGGAATATATGCAAGAGGTTAGGGGTTCAAATCTCACCAAATACAGTATTTCTTTATATTACATGGGCATGTCCATGCATGGATAAATAAAGTAAATAAATAAAAAAAAAATAAGAAAAATAAGAAAAATAAGAAAAAGAAAAAAATAAAATAAATACGAAATTAAAAAGATAAATACGAAATATAATAAATTAATTAATTAAATAATTAAATAATTTAAAAATTTAAAAATTTAAAAAAATTAAAAAAAATTAAAAAAATTAAAAAAAATTAAAAAAATTAAAAAAAAATGAAAAACCGCCGCTAAATCATTTAGATGCGGTTTAAACTGCCGCTAAAAAATCACCGCGAAACGTTCTACGACAGTTTTAAAAACCGCCGCGAATAGTTTCCCGACGCACGATTTCGCAGTGGTTTTTCAAAACCGCCGCCAATCTATTTTGTGACGGTTTAAACCACCGCAAAACGAAAAATAACCGCTGTTAAATCGTGATTTTGCCGTAGTGTAATAAGACTGGTGAAAAAATCCATTGTGACTTTCTCCAATTTCCATACTAGTATTGGAAATTTGTGCATCACCCCCATAGATTTTTGATGTTAAACCTTTACTTACTAGCATACAAAGTATCAAGATATATACTTTACAATCTATCTCTTCATGTTGTCCCACTATAAGTGTTGTTTAAGATCTCTAAACATCTTTTTAATTCCCAAGTGTATAGAGAATGATAAGATGTGTGAATCACCCGAAATATCCTTCTTCAATTCTAGTTTTTAAGGGACAAAATATTCATTTCCCAAATCATATAACTCCATTATTTCCAAATTTGAACTCCATAATACTTCCTACCATCTTCTATATCTTCATATCATCTTTAGGGGACTCCTTGAACATCATATAGATATATAGTTGATTAATTACTGGCAAAAGATAAGTTTTTTATCCCTCATTTATGTTATTTGTATCCATCCTTTGAATATCCATAAATATTGGGGCCTTCTAAATCCTTATCAAGGATAAAGTAACATGATCCTTTTTTACTTAGAGTCTCTACCACCTTATTTTCTTTTCTAGGATGGTAATGTATTAAACTGTCGTCATCTTTGCTAAATCCCAACAATCTCCTTTAGTGCAAGTAAAAATCCTTCTATGTAAAAATATACTTTAAGATATTATGATCAGTATTTTTATCTCACTTTTCACCATAGACAAAATGATGCCAATTTTTTAATGAAAAGATTACAATTGCTAGTTATAAGTAATGCATCGAATAATTTTTCTCATGGATTTTCAATTAATGAGAATCATAAGCTATTACCCTGTTATTTTTCATAAGGATGAATCCCAAACCATTTTTTGAAGCATCACTATATATAAAAATCCATTTTCAACTATAGGGTAGTGTGAGTATAGGTGTTGTTTCAAACTTATTCCGAATCTCCTTGAAGTTGTTTCAATGTTGTTTTCTCCAAAGGAACTTGACTCCATTCCACAATAACTTGGTTATAAGATTTTAAAATCATGATAATTTTCTCACAAATCATTGATAATATCCATATAATATAATAAAACTGGGGGGTTTATATCAAATTGGTTGGTTAGGGCCATTCTTTAACCACCTTAGTATTTAAAGGATCCACTTATATAACTTTTCTTGTGATTACATGACTTAATAAGGATAACTTTTTTATCAAAAATTCTCACTTACTAATCATGAAATATACTTTCTCCTTTTCATGGTCATTACTACAATCCTAAAATATAATTCATTTCCTTCCTTGCGCTTGAAATATATAAGGATATCATTAATAAAGTCTACCTCAATTTTTTTTAATTTAATATCTAAATAATCTAATCATTATAACCATGAATATTTTAGAGGAATTTGTAAGTTTTAATGACATCACTGTGAATTCACAATGTCCATATATTTTGTGGAAAGATATCTTGGGTATATCTTCTCCCTTTATACTTAATTTATGGTATCTAGATCAATGATAGACCTTAAATAAGTATTGATACCCTTTAAGTTGATCAAATATATTATCAATACATGGTAAAGGATATTTTTTCCTGATCATGATTTTTTTTATGTTCATGATAATCAATTAAAAGGTGCATTGATATATCCTTCTTCTTGAAAAGGAGGATTGGTGTACCCATGGTGAGGCACTTGGGCATATGGAAAACATATCCATATTCTATTGATTTTTATTTTATTAAATTATTATAATTAAATTGGATCCATTCTATTATAAATATTTTATATAGGCGTAGAACCTAGTATGAGTTTAATTACATACTCAACTTCACATTCCGGGGGATGACTAAATAGTTCTTTAGAAAAAAATTCAATATACTCCCATACGATTGGAATGGATTTTATGTCAAGTTCCTATCCAACCATTTGATAAAAGAATCCTTAATTATAGAGTATCATGAACCAAATCAAGGATTTTTTATAGAGGGAGTCCATAATCATCCTTTAATCGATATTTTATAAGGGGATTATTTATTATATGAAATGAGATTTCCTAATCCTCATAATTGATATGAGCTCTATGACCAATATCACATCGAATTCTACCAAGGGGAGAAGAAATAAACTTGTAAGAAGAATATTCCCACAAATTTTGATTGGATAAGAGTTAAATGCCATGGATGAAATCATCACACCACTGGGTGTATTCACTTATAATTAAATATCCATTGTTTGAGTATATGAACAAATGGTTTTAATAACTATGAAAGATAGGAAATGATGAATATAACTAGAATAAAATTAGAATTTTACAATAATTAGTGGACTTATCACCACTTAAATTTGATGATTATATTTCAAATAATTTGAAAAAACAAAAAGGGCTAATAAAGAGTAATAAATAATAACACATTAAATGAATAATTATGTAAAAATTTAAACTCATTATGTATTAATCTAGGACACTTTCATTTTACCCAGTGATAATTTCCATTCAACTTAGGATTATTTAAGTTGGGATCTAAAATAATTCTTATTTGTATCCAAATAAATAACTAAATTCCACTCTAATACAAACTGAGATAACCCAAACATAACATTAAAATATTTTACATCATTTCCAAAATTTAACTATTAAATCTCATAAATAATCCCCCAATACTAGAACCCCAAGTTTTAGTGCCTTTAGAGATCAACTATATTAATATGTTATTTCACATTTATTAAACATCTCACACAAAATTATCTAAAAAAGAATTACTACTAAACATAATCCAACATATAATAACCCAAGGAAGTGGAAAAGAAAATAAGAAGTTATATAAAATGCTTAGTAAGAGAAAAAAATTCAATGATTCATAAAGGGTTAGATCAAAAGCGTGTGATAAAACATGAACATGGTAGAAAAATTTTCTTAAAAGGGTTATAAAATCATAATAGTTATCAAAAAGTCATGATAAAAGGGAATATAATCTCAAATAATCAATCATAAACCATGGATTAAGAGTTCAAAACCCTGATACAATAACCATTATCCATGAAACATAGCATTAGAATATAGCATAGAAACATAGAACAAACATAAGAATTACATTCATAACATAGTGGATTAGGAATCACTATCATGTATCCCATAACATGGTGGATCATGAAACATAGCCAATATCCCATAACATATTAGACCAAAAATACTACATGTGTCCCATAATATAATGGATCAAGAAACACAACCTGTATACTATAGTGGGTCAAGTATCATAACTCACACCCAATAGTTATCTCCTGAGATATATATTTTTAACAAATAAATTGGAGGGTGATATAATAACTCACCCATAACAAATGAAAAACTATATATATGTGTTCCATAAGAAATCAATAACATATCATATCATTAAGAACCTGTTAAAATAAAATGGATTTCAAAACATTTTCAAACAATATTGTATGAAATGGAATCAATAGTTAGATTGGTTGAAACTAAAATTCAATCTATCAAATGAAACCTATCATAAAATTACTTAAATGATGATAATGAAAATAAATTACTAATATATATGTATTATATATATATATAATAAAATTAAATTTAATTCATAAAAATATTTTTCAATAAATATTCTTATTGTTGTTGTAAAAATGAAAAGCTACAAGTAAATTCCAAAAATTGTTTTCAAGAAAGGAATTTTTTTCAAAACATCACTTTAAAATATTACCCAATAACTTATCATTGAAAAGAAATAGATTTTAAGAAAATAATTATAACATACAATGTAAGAACAAGATAATAAATATGTTCCAAATATTTTAAACAATTTTAATGAAAATCCACATTGATGAAAGAGTTCAAAAATTGACCTTTCATAACGAGATAAAGAGATATGTGAAAATTATAGATGATAATATACATTTTTATTTAAAAATTAACATTTATGGTAAGAATGGTATGTACATGGAAGATAAATATCCATAAGAAAGGATAAGAATAATTCTTAACAACATCAAATATTTATGAAGAAAGAAATCCATCAAATAAAAAAAATATGATGTGAAAATGTAATCTACATGAATATAAGGAGAAAATGAAATATAACACAGTTATATGATATAATAAATTAATCATATAAGAATATATTAAAAGAATAAATATTTCAACTTAATGAATGTAAATTGATTTTACAAAACCCTTTACAACTTTGTTGACATTTTAATCGAAATCCATTGAATAAATAAAACATGATATAGAACATTAAATACCATAAATATAAAGATAATAATGATATAATATTTAATATATATAGTATATAGACCATAAAAAATTCAAATATATGTATAAAAACATGTCTAAAAGAAGGGGAATTGAGACAAAAACCCTTACCTTGGATTCATGCTTGGTCGGATGTACTCGAACCTCCTATATAATAATCATAGATACATTAATAGTGTATTTCATAACCTTATTCGTATTTTTATCTGTTATATTAATATTTCATATTCATTTATTTCATAGATATTACATATTTTTACTCAATATTAATCATAAATTGTTTAATGATTTTAATTATTTTTTATTTGTTTCGGTACCATAATTTCAGTCATCATTCCAATTTATTGATTTTATCATTTCTATAAGGGTTATGGTACTATAATATAAGCTCCATAATGAGTTATGAACTTCTAGTTTCATTCCATGGTAGTTCTGTATATGTTTCTCCATGATGAAATTCATAACATACTTATTTATGTAATTTTTAATGAATAAAAGATGGTATATCAATAATGAGTTAAATATTAATATTACATTAAAAAACAAAAAAAATACATATTTACTTATTAATTTATTTTTTACCAGTTATTTATTTTTCATATTAATATTTGATTGAAAATTTATAACATTGTTCATGGAGGTCGTTAAACCAATCCAAATAAGAACATGTTATAATCTATGGATGAGTGTGGTTATTGAAGTGATTTTTTATTATAATATCATTTTTCTCGAAGTATAATTATTTTATTTATATTTTATAAATGTGATGAATTAGATTTTTTGAAAATTTCGATTAGAAATATAATAAATAAATGATTAGGGAATGGGTAATACTTATGTTGAAGGCTTGAATCTTCCCTTGGAGATATTCCTTGAAATGAAGGATTTAGGACACCTTCAAGTGAAGGTTAGTTGAAAAATTTTGGATTATAACTGTAGGAAAGAAAAATAGCCTTATATTTAAGAAAAATTTTAAGGATAATAGTGGTTTGTAAGGGGTAGTGGAGAGTTTCTTTTATAGGTAAAAATGAGGGGCAATTACTTGGAAACTTAAGTTAGGTGAGGGGTAAAGATGGAATCATATGAGAGATAGGTTAGTTCAGAGAAGAAATTTTGGTGTGAAATTCGGGATTTAATTACACACCTAAGAAGGACTTTTAGAAAGAGTTTTTATCATTTTTAATTATAAAAAATTTGAGCCACTTCAAATTACCCCCTTTTACCCTGTTTAAATATTTACCAGGGCAATTATTTTTTATAAAAAATATAAGATGGCCATATTACCCAATTTCAACATGATGATTCAAAAATTTTATTTAATTTAATCTAATTTTTTTTGTTTAAATTTTTTAAATTTAACATTTAAATGAAAATATAAAATATACATAAAAAATTGTTTTTGTAGTAAAAAAACTTTTTAAACATTAAGTGTTTTTAATTTTATTTCCCATAAATTACTAATTAAATTAAAGTTAATATATTTATTGTTAAATATAAACAATTCATTATATTTATCATTTCAAAGATATCAATTTATTTTATTTACATACAAATTTCACAGCATATATAAACATTTTTTTTAAATAACCCTTTTACCATTAGTGTGGTAACTAACTTTTACCTTGATGAATTTTATTTTCTACATCCAAAAATAAAATTGGACTCATTAAATAATTTGAACATCTTGGTCCAAAATATAAAATCTACTTTATTATATTCAATTTATAAATGTTATAAAATTAAGGCATAACACATAACAAAATTATTTTTAGAAAAATAATTTTTAAGCATAAAAAATTATTCTTATTCCTTGAAAAGTAAAAATATCTAAATAAATTTATTTTTTATATTATATTTAGATTTTAATTTTAAAAAACCTTTTTCATTTAAGAAAAATTATTTTTAAAATTATAGTTTTAGGAAGATTCTTAATGTATATACATACTCATAATAATTAAAATATATGCATTGTATATTAATAATGATATATTTATATCATTATAACTTTTTTCTCCTCATAAGACATAAGGGTAAGATAAAAAATGGTGTTAGTCCTGGGTGGTCCTTCAACGAGAATAGATCTCATAGTGATTGTCATGATCTTCTTCTTCTATCATAGATCAGTTCACTCAATTTATACTTATTGAAGTTTAACTTTTGATTGGTTTAGGGAAAACACTAGAGACACTACCTACCTTCCATGCTTAGAAAAATGAGACACATAAGGAATACTTATAATAATAAATTCCATTACTTCTATTTTCTACATAGATTTTATAATGTGGTTACTTCTATTTATAATCGATAATTCAATGACTATATTATAAATATAATATTTTAATTTATATACCTAATTATATTGTGATTCATTTTAATTTATAATTTAATTTTAAGAAAGATATTTAATATATAATTTATTTAAAGGTAAATTAATATTAAAATTTTGAAATGTTATATACAATATGTTCTACAGTTTATATTATTCATGGTTTCAATTTGAAATATTTAATGATCATGGTTTATGGTTTTTATATTTTCATAGCTTCAATAATAATTATTTAATCCTAATAAACCCATAAATATTTTCAAACACACCATATTAAAAAATACCACATTTAAATTTTCTTAAGAATCATAACTTATATGGAATCCCACTAACTAGTGACTAAATCCCAACTAAATTTAGTTTTCACCCAACCTACCAATCATATAGACATAGTTGGAATCCATCTATATATCTACACCCATAATCAGTAAAAATTTATAAAATGTAAGACTTATAACCCCATTCATTGATCGTTTCTCAAAACATTAAAATCAAAAACTCATAAATATTTCCAAAACATATCAAAAAAACTAATAGTAAAAATGAACATTTATTTATTTGAAAAAAATAAAATTAAATTTTATTTGATAAATAATAAAATCAAAATATATAATAAAATTTCATGAAAATAATTTAAACGAGTGATTAATTTAAATTATTTGAATGACATACAACACATTTCATAGAATAAATACAACATAATATCCATTGGAAGTCATTTATCAAATCATTAATTTAAAAATAAAATAAAATAATTTAATCAAACAACCTAATTTGATTAGAAACATGTTGAATGACATAAACAAACCTACCAATACCCTCCTAGAGCAACTGATAGGAAAAGTGTACCCCCACAAGCTTGATTTTAATAGTCCAAGTGTTGGTGACTAGCACCAAGAAGAAACATCACACATGGGAGGCCTTAGCCTAATAATAATCTATAATGGATATGTATCCCCAATACATGATATAACAAATAACCATAGATAACATTAATATAACCATAAAATGGTAGAATGACATTAATGAGACATTAACAATCTAAAAAATCATATAGGCAAACTATTGTGGAAAATAGATACATCTGAAAAAATGTTGCAATGTTTTTCGAACAAATGAAAAGGGAAAACACCTCATCATTTTAATGACTACTAGAATAAAATTTGACAACATCCATCCCTAATAAGAACCACTATAATCCATCTCCACCAACTCCATGTCCACTAAGGTCACCTACAAACCATACTTTATCTACATAGACACAACACATGTAGGCATGAAGACCCATTTAAGGACAAGTATAAAAATACCCAGTAAGATGATTAGAAAAAAATCAGAATTAATAAGTCAAATAAAAACCCATAATAAGAAGATAAATCCAAATATGATTTGACGATAAAGAACCTAGGGATGTATGTAATGTCTTATTTATCACAGCTAAGTTCCATTAAGATTGTAACTAAAAGGATACCAAGGATGATCAATATATTTCAAAACCTGAAACACAAGATCTACCCAAATTCCATAACTTCTATATCACATGTTTACAATTATAATGGGGGACCCACACCTCAATAAGGATAAGTTAAATCGATTGATGGAAAATTAACCACTATGGAGGACTTGTACCTCGTCGTGGGAAATGAACATTAATCGAGGGATTACCCACTCTATGGAAAGAGTACTTACACCCTGTCTCATGGGGGATAATGATCCCATTCAAGAAATAGATATCCCACTCCTCAGATATGTGGGGGAGTACTAACTATAGAGTTTATGTAAGGGTCTCAATCATTTTCATTAGAATTAATCCAAAGTAGTTTTGGTCCTGTTATTGAAATAGAGGACCCACTCCCCATATCAATATAATAGTAAAAACTACATAATGTGTGTGGGGGGTCCTAACACCTTTCATTATAATGTCCCCAGGGTAGTACCGGCCTCATTCATGCTCTGAACATCTCACTAAAACTCTACCATTGATTCTATAGATCTTAGATACATAGTCTTTTTGAAACACCTCGTAGTGTCCTTTAAAAAATCATATAATTTTAATATCATGGTATAGATAAAAAATATTCTTAGATTATATCAGGCATTTGTCCAATGCTAACACCCAATTGAAGATTTATGAAAAACATAGAATAGAGGTGTGTACATGACTTGTACACCATCGAAAATGGTGTGCAAGACATGTGTAATAGCTGGGTGTATTCTTCCAGTATCCAATAATTTTGTTTCAACCTATATAGTGTGTCCCTTAGGTGACACCATGAGTGGGACTCATGAGTTGGCTGGGCATGTACCACAAAATCTCATGACATTTCGTCCTTTGGAAACATAATTTTTTATAGTATATATGGTGTGTGTAGCTTGGGTTATATCCAAGATTATACTCACAATATACCTAGGTTATCTCATTTATTTTATGCAACATTAAATTTATAGAAGAATTTAATGAAATAATATTATCCCTAGAAAAACCCTAGTCACAACTAAAAAAGAGACATGCACTGTGCAAAAAAAGATATTATTCTTTGTTGAAAATGAAAAACAAAAGGGATCAATAATAATATTCATAATAAATAAATCATAAAACTAAATCATAATTATAATTATATGAAAAAAGATTTAAAATTGAATAATAATTAACAAAAGATCAAAAAACAACAATAAATCTATTCCCCACTGGTGAATCATAAAAGCATTTCCAATTTGGTCTTGATCCATGAATATGATCCTATAACCTTCTAAAATAATGAATGAATCAATTATATTTAATCTCTTCAGGTTTTATCTCATAAATAGTAGAAAAATATAATTAGATAAGATAAGTAGGAGTTTATAGAGATACGATTTTTATATTTGAGTATTTTTTTATAAAGTCCCAAAATTGTCTGGTCTAAGGCCTGAACCCCAAAGAAAAAAATACACCTCACCAACCCCCCCACCCAATTAAATTTAAATTATATATTTTCCATTAAAGGATATGTTTAAGATATCAATGATGTTATATCATTCACACATGTGGGAAAAAACAATATATTTAAAAATATTATATATTTCTCAAGAAACCATGATAATATTCAATTAATTTTGTTATGTTGTAACTATATAAAATATTAATGATATTATTTTAAAATATTAGATTGAAAATATAGTTCCCCAAAATTAATTTCAAAATTTTTATTGTCTATAAAATTGATATCTTATAAAAAATAATGATTTAAAACCCATAGTTAATGATTTCTCACAATTCACACGTAAAAAACTAATCATAATTTTCAAGTAATTATATATTTATATTCAAATTATCTATAATACAAGAATAGATGAGAGACACTTTCCAATATATGTAATTCTGAAATTATATGTCTACTAAAATAAATATCATGAGGATGAAATGATATTTTAATCCTTAAAAACCCCATCAAATAAAATATAAGATTAAGATATCTTTAAATCCTAATCAGTATAACCATAATTATTTGATATATAAGAAATTGATCTTATAATAAGAAATTGATTGAGATCATCTTACATTTAATTCAATATTAGGTTGATAAAAACACCAATGATCCATTAAACATGGAAAGATAAAATTTTAAATTCTCCTAAGGAACCCCAAAAAAAACCCCAAGATTTTTATCTCGTTGAATTAATTCAAATGGAATATCTCAATCCTGAAAAAACACATAGGTTTTATCTACATGAAAAATTTGATAACTATGTATTAAAAATATTTATTTTTATCTAATTTTCCAGAGATTCATGTTTAGAATGCATGGTCTCCAAAATGACGAATTAAATTGTTTATTCTTTATTCTCTCGGAAAATGTAAAGTGCATATTTTTCTACATGATTTAGAAAAATGTATACAAAACTATTCATTTAATAATGTATAAAAATTCTTAAAATGTAGGATTAGCCGAATGATTTCCCAAACTATGTATCAAACTATTATTTTGTTATAAAATCCATTCAAAATTTTATTTTAAATAATAAAATTTACCAAAACACAAAGTAATTATTTCATGCAGGCATGGGTGTGTCACAAATATCCCTTATATAAGTTCATTCACCCCTAGAAAGTCACTGAATTCATTAATATTAAAAAAAATATTATTGTTTTCACATATAACATTCACCCACCCAAGTCACTTCTTTAATAATCTCCTATTTTCATAATACCCCTAACAAAGAAATACATTATTCCATATGTATATTCTCTAGTATATCGAATATCTTCATGGATTTCTCCACATAAGTTACATATAATTCTAATTCAACCACATATATGTTTGACACATGAAATGGATCTGATTGAAACTTATCTAAATGGTAAATATGAAAAACATTATAAATCATAGTATATAATTATGAAAATTAAAATTTATCACACACTTTAATGATTAATTCGAAATTTTTATACATGACCATACACCATGAAACTAATTTTAATTGATTAATAAGGAATCATACATGATTTTGGACATTGAACTCGAAGGGTCATCATCATTGATCAATATAAGTCTTTTTTAAACTTTGAGATTTTACCAAATGATTTCAAATCAACTAAATTTAACTCGTAATATCTTCATCAAACTGGGTACCATACCTTTCATCTCACCCATTTCAATCCAACACAATAATGATTAATATAGTCATCAATACAATGACTTAAATGGTGTGTTGATTCTACTACTTGATGAAGCTGTCATAAAGAAGGAACCCAGAGGGGGTGGGGGTACTATGGTGTAACACTATAATACAATTATAATCAATTATCAATGTTTAACCCTCACTTACCATTTTAATATTTTCTCATTATTATTAGGAGACACTTTTAAGATATTTTTTTGATTATTCATATTCCTTAAACCACATGCTTTTATGACCCACTTACATTGTAGATATATAAATTAGTCCACACAATATTTTCAACTTTCATCCAATTTGGGATATATCCAAGATTTTAAATGGATTTTACCACTTCTATAATATATCTCTATCACTTGATGATAATTATAGGGTTTAGGGATACATCACAAGGCCCACTGCCTATGTATGTGTGAATAGATTCAATTAAAATATAGATTCTTATCTTAATATCAGAATATATATATATATATGTCTAATAGGAATGTGATAGACATCTACCTCAATATAGTACACCTTTATATATTAGGTTTATAACTTCTATTGGGATAGCCTATACATGTGTCTCCTTATAAATGTAATACTCATATTTACCTTTTTATTTACTCACTCAAATAGAGTGTAAATTTGAAATGAATTGAAACTCAATTCTATGTCTCTATATTTGTGGATACCTCTCAGATATCATAGAATAACCCTTTTCATCTCCATATCTAGTAACTAACATGTATTTTTAACTTGGTTTGCAATATAGTACCCATATCTCTTGTTCAATTCAACACATAGTGCGGAATCCTTAGATCTCATAACACATAAACCTCTTATTTATGTATTTTCCTATATTTTTTGTATTCCATCAAAACTATCATGAGAATATCACTATCTCTACCATGAACCACATTTTTCATACTAGATTTTTAACATATTTCCATAAAGAAATATTGCATTGATGACTTTCATATGATCGTTTTAGGTTTAGTGTCTTGGAAAATAGTTATATAATACACGAAGTATATAGATAAAACAACAAAAATTTATTTAATCTTATTGAAATAATTCTTTTTAAATCCATCCTAGGTCACCTCTTGATATATGATTTCATGGGGTCATACATCGATAGAAAAGGGTAAGCATACATCCCACTAAGGGGAAAAATAAAGGAAACATAAATTAAGTGATTAAGGGTAATTTATGAGGCATAAAAATAGGGAATGATAATAAATAAATAATCAATAACATGAGAGAGTGATCATATGTACATAAGAGTTAACAAGGAAATGTGGTTGCAATATAAAAGTGAGACATTCATAATCATATCACTAAGTTTCATTACCAACGTATTATAAAACATATTACCGAGGTTTTTTCACAAAGGAATCATAAAAAATTACCACGTAATGACGATATGGTATCATAAACATTTCATATCTAGAGATTAATTATTTACCCATTGTATCGGTGCCTTATTAGGGTGCACCGTTCATATTCCTAACTTTATGCGTGCCATATATATTATACATCATAAGAAGAAATTCCATCATTTTAACCCACTAGTTGGAAAATTGGGTTTCTTATATATAATTAACTAATAAAATAAGTATAGTTATTTCTATATAAATACCCATTAATAAAAGTAATATTGGGTATTCACAACACAAAAGTATGGCATGGAAAATAAAATAATGATCTCAGCAACATAACAAGTATATATAATAGATCATAAAATGATATTAATGAGAGATAATGGTGGTATATAATTAATAGGGAATAATTTTGATAGTAAATGAATGATTATAAACACTTGAAACATGATAATATGGAGTATCAAAAGGCATACTATAAATTAAGTACTTGAAAGGAATGAAAGAGAGAGAGAGAGGATCCCTTACTTGTAAAGTAGATTCCCAAATCATGTGAAAAGCTCCTTGGAACCTTAGAAACATCTTCGAAATACTCTATAGGGATAAAATGAGAGGAATTTATTCTTAATTTCTATTGAGTGGTGATGAATGGGATAATGGGTGGGTATTTATAGAAAAAGTGGAGGGTTGGTTTAAAAATGTTTAAATATAGGATTTGGATATCTAGATTATAAAAAATGTAAAACTATTAGCCTTACCATGGTTTTAGCCACTGGTTTATAACAATTTGGGCCTGAAATTTAGTCTTTAATTGTTTAAGAATATAAATACTTAAAATAATATTATTTTGGATGTGGATTTGATTCATGTTTATAAATAATTACTTTTAAAATCTTAAAATATACTTTAGGTTTTGTAATATTTTTTATAGGTTTGTAAAATTTATTTTTGTTAAATTAAAATACATTATTTTAATTATAAAACCAAATTTTGTTTTATAAATACTTCATATGACTTATTAAATCATTGTTATGTCAAAATGACATTAGAACTGTTTTTTATACATATATATTGTATTTTACTTTTTACTCAAAAATTCAACTATTTTAGAAAATTATAAAAAAATAACCATAGGATAATTTCAATGTTTTGATTTCAAAAATTAAATTTATTTTAATCACAGTAATTTCCAAAATATGATAAATTAAATACTTAAATTAAAAATTATTTATTGGAAAATATCAATTTTTATAACAAGATCATGTTTCTAACCCTTAGAAAAACTACTTATGATTACATAAAAATTAATTTATTTTTAAATAAGAATATATATTATTGTTTACAAACATTTTATGAAAATAAAATTAATTTAAATTTTTTTAATTTATTGTGAAAATGTATTTTAATATATATATATATATATATATATTCCAAAAAACAATTATGATTTCTTTGTATCATAAATAAATTTTTTCATATTAATACTCTAAATATGTATATTTTATATTTTATATAAGGGTGAAAAAATTGAATAGAAATGTGGGACCTGTGTAACAACTATTTCATTTTAAAATAATTTACATGTTAATACTACTTAAGGTCTAGATATATAACCTTTTATCACATCAGAATAATCCCTGAGGGTAAGGTGTGTGATGGTGGTACTTTCATGGGGTGGTTCAGCTAACATCAATCTGGTGGTGATCTCTACTAACTTGAACTTACCCCATAATTGACTTTTCTCAAACCTCACTTATTAAAGATTTGTCTAGGCTTATTCATGGGTGAACCCTAGTAATTTCATCACGTTCCTAATCCCAAAAAATGAACTTCATAAAGAATGATCCTTCTAGTTGAAGCCATAATATCTCCCTTATTCATTAATTATGTCTTATCACAACCCTTAATATACACTAATTAAATTGATGACTCTGTAATGGATACATCACCATTAGTAAAAATTCCTAACAGTCATAATTCCAAATAGTTATATTTATTCTCTAAATGTATTGATAATAATAAGGTGTTATTTTTTATTTACCATTCAGTGAATGTAGTTTATTACACTACATCACCAAATATTTGATGTTATTATTTATAAGGAAAATATTATTTATAATAGTCAGGGTTGTTAGATTCTCATATATATATGATTAGACCATATGTATTTTAAGATAACCTTGAACTATATTGAACCAAAATTTGAAATATATACCCCATGAAAAATATTAATTGAAAAATTATAGTTTCATCTAAACTATTATTCCCATAATTTACATACACTTCTTTTAGATATCCCATAATCAAATTATTCTCTATTAATGGATTGAGAAGGAACTATGATCCATGATTAGTCTACATGAAAGTAAAATCATACTAGAATATTCTCAAACCTCATCACTAGATTTAATGTTTGAAGGTCCATTAAAATACGTACTTAATAACACAAAAAAATCATTTTGAAGATGATCGTAATGACCCAACACACTAAGGCCCACCTAGTCGATGAAAGGTTGAGTCATCACAACCCCGAGCCGGCATCTAATAGGCTAGGGTCTAATGATAAGTGATGAGAAGGAATAAAGGAAATGGGAGTCCTTTTCCTGATATACCTATATACACACACCTGATTGTATCTATAAAAAAATTTATCGGAATATAAAAGACAGTAACATCTAGAGTGTAAACATACATGAAATAAACTCTAGGAAAATACAACAAAGTATGACATTAAAAACCAAAATGAATAGGGAAAATACAAACCCATACAGAAATGAATTCAAAACCTAACTATAACTGGAAAATGGAAAGTTGAAGAAATCTCGGATCTTGGTATGTATTTCCAACCACTATATGCGGTCAATGCACCAAAGTATCTCTAAGTTCCACCGATGTCACCACTGATCTGTATGTCGTCTACATAAGATATGCCCATGCTAGAGACATTATCTGCATACCTAATAGGATACACTAAAAACCAAAAAGAGATTAATATAAAGATGCAAAAAGGTCTTATTAACCCATAACAGGAGAGGAAATAAAAACCCAATATATAAATATGATCATAAAAAACCCAATAGAGAGAGAAAGGGGATCACTATATCAAAGACCATCCCAAATTCAATGACTATTCATGTAGCTCCAAAATACCATATCTAAGGCCCATCATCATGTTAAAACTCATAAAAATATATGTGGAGAGTCCCTCTCCTCACTAATACACTCAAAGGTTAAGGGAGTCCCAAATCTCATGGAGGAATCGCTCCTCGACCGAGCTCGAAGATGGGGGAGTACCAATCAATAGATAAAGGACTCACACCCAGTGTAGGGGAGTGATGAATATACCTATGTAAAGAGTATGGGGGACCCATTAATTGATGCGATAGGGGATTACCAACCCCAAAATCTCTCCGATGATCTTTATTAATCACTACCATAATCACATGTCACCTGAAGAAGTGACATACACAGAACACCTCGAATCATATCTCGTATTCCACAATGATGTCCATTATCTAATTCTACATAGAAAAATAGTTAGGATAGGCTACTTGTAGGCCAAAATTTGAGTCATGAAAAAGGAGATATTAGAGGAATAAGTTACTATGAGAATACTACCACTACTAACTCTAGGTTATCAGATACATATTTCAACTTTTGTGGTTTCAACTACCTCAAAACATAAGCAATATTATCCTAACTCTACATTAAGAAACAACCAACCCCAACACCCTAAGTAATAAAAAATACTACATACTAAAAACCCTCCCCCATTTGTCTCAAAAATGCAGCATTAGCCAGCCCTAGCCATAAACCCTAAAAGGATATATAAAACTGCTCAATCTAGATAAACATATTCCCTTTCCAAGTCAGGGTAGTCAAAGGGGATGAAAATCTAGATATGTTCACCAAAAACCTCCTATAGTACCCCACATATCCATGAAAACTCCACACCTATGAAATGATCTTGTGTGGATACTAATAAATCACTAAATCAATATTTTCTAGGTCCAAATTTATACCATGCTCATTAATGGAATTCCCCAAAAAGAGAACCTTGTAGATCCAAAACTAGAACTTCAAGATCTTACCATAAATATGGTTCTCCTGGAGTAAGTATACGTCCATCCTAAAATTATGTATATAATCATCCTATAATGTAGATTAATTGAGTATGTCATCAATAAAGAAAATAAAAAATATTAATCCAAGTATGGTCAGAAAATCTAGTTCATCAAATCCATAAACACAATAAGGGTATTCATTACATCGAAAGGAATCACCAAGAACTCATAGAATCTATAGTAACATCATAATACTATCTTAAAAATATCATCCTTATAAAACCTCAACTAGTGGTAGATGGACCTCGTATTAGATCTTTGATAACAAAATCTCACCATTCTACTAGCCAAAGAGGTCTCTAATCCATAGTAAGGTGTACTTGTTCTTTCTTGTCACCTAGTTTAGGCGATGATAATCAAAACAAAGCCTCAAGATCCCATACACTAGTTTCACAAACAAAACCAGAACTACCTAGGGGGATACACTGGTTTTGATAAATCCCATATCTCGAAGTTATTCTAACTATACCCTTAGATTCTAGATATCGATAGGGAACATCTGATATTCTGCAGAAGATATCGGTGTTTTGGGAGTCCACACTCAACCTGACCTGACCTGACTAGGTCTGGTTAGGTTGGGTCAGGTTATGGAAACAATTAATCAAGTTGGGTTATTTTGGTTTGACCCATGCATGGGTAGAGTCAGGTCGGCTAAAAATTGACCCAAGTCGACCCAATGGATGTATGAAAAAAAACCTCCTTCGCTCGATGGCTCACCCCATACCCCTAGCCAGCTGCCTCCTCTCCCTTCCTCATCTCACCTCCTCTCTCTCCTCACTCAACCCTAAAATTACTTCATGAATAGTGAAACCCTTCTCCCTCCATGATTCACCTCCTCTCATTCTCTCATTCTCTCCTCCTCCTTCCTCCTTACTTGACCTTCCCTCACGAGAAAACCCTACTCACTGAATTACCTTCTCTTATCTTTTCTTCACAAGAAAACCCTAATCTCTACTTCTCCTACTTCATCCTCTCCCAACTCCTTTCTCACCATGTTTAATTTACCCACCCAGGAATATTTTTCCTCCTCACTCACCTCGTCCCCTGACCTTCACTCATGAGTAATTGAGAGAAACCCTAATCACCAGATTCATCTCCCCCTATCAGTGTTGTTCATGCGCTCTAGTACATCCATATATATTTATTATTTATCATTTTATTTCTTATTATCTCCATAATTTACTTTTTTTTTCATTTTTATTACCCCTATCAACCAAAACATAGTTCTTCTTCTTCCAAGGGTTTGCCGATGTGAGAGGCTTACTAATAGATCACGAGTGGAATCTTTTTGAAGACAACCATACTAGATAGATATCTAGTCATGGAATGTGGTATAACAAGTGGTTATAATACTCTAAATAACATAGGATATCAAATTCATATGGAGTCCCTTCCAAATACCCATTCAATTATAGAAATAGGTGGGAGTAGCAGTAGCAAACTGATTGAAGAAACTGTGGGTAAGAGGTCTCCTAAAAAGGTAACAATTTCGAAAGTACCTACTTCAAGAGTTTCTCATGATTGGGATCATTTTCATAAAAAAAAATGGAAGGTTTATTTGTAATTACTGGGGTAAGTATTATTCTTTCATGTCTGTCCAGCATGGAACAAGTAATTTGAATAAGCATTTGACAAGGTGTAATAAAAATCCTCACAAAAATCTTCTGAAAATTAAAACTACTATTTTTCTAAGAAATAAGTGTGAATATCAGGATAATGGAATGGTTAAAATTTTAGTAGATCATTTAAAAAAATAGTTAAGAATATATCTTGATAAGTCATTGATGATTTATTATTTAAATATGTTGACAATCAAAGCTTTATAGAATTTATTGAATTTGTTCAACCTCAATTTCAAGTTCTATCTATCCAAATAGTTTGTATAGATTTATTACAGTTATATTTTACTGATAAAGAAAAATTAAATTATATATATGATATGTTATTTTATATAGTATGTCTTACCACTGATACATGGACTTCAATTTAGAATCTAAATTATATGTGTGTGACTACACTTTTTATTTATGATAATTGGATCTTAAATAAAAAATAATCATCTTTTTCTTGTTTTAGATCATAAAAGGGAAAAAGTAGTCCAAGTATTAGAAAATATATTGAAACCATGGGGGATTGAAAGGATTAATACTATTACAGTAGACAATGATAATTCTAAAAATACAACAATCAATTATTTTTTTAGGAGAGTTAATGATTAGAATGGGTCTATTATTAAAGTGTATTATATGCATATGAGATGTTTTACACACATTTTAAATATTATTTTTAGTGATGGATAAAGGAAATATAAACATCAATTCCTAGAATCATAGTTTCCTATAGGATTGTGAGAAGTTCACCTTCTATATTGGTTCATTTCAAGAGCATTTATGAGGAGTTATGGATTCCTAGAAAACATGCCATAATTCTTGGTGTGTCAATTAGGTGGAATTATTGTTAATTTATATTGGATATTGTAGAGAAATATTAGAATGTTTGTATTCACCTCAAGGAGGATTAAAGTTTTAATAATTCCCTTATCTGTGAATGTGGGGCTCTGGCAACATATGATTGGGAGAATGATCATGTATTTTTTACATTTTTAAAAATATTTTATGATAACACTATTGAATTTTCGGATTCAATGTATGTGACATGTCACATTTTTTTCATACTCTTTAAAATATATATATAAAAATAAATAATTGGATACAGAGTAATGATATTATTGTAATTGAAATGGCCATTACAATGAAGGTGAAGTTGGGAAAGTATTGGTGTATTGGTTCCAATTTTAATTCAATTACTTATGGCAGTTATTCTACATCCTTGATATAAATTAGAACATGTTTGGGATAGTTTTAAAATGATTTTGTATGATGAATAAAATAATTAATTGATTAGTAAATTAATAGAGGTTATGAATAATCTTTTTTGAATTTTAAAAATGAAAATATACCATCCATGCTAATCAATTCAAGTCATGTTCTCATCAAGATTCAAATATTCATGATTATTGTAGTGGTAGTGAGAATGATAAGAAATGGAAAGATTCATTTAGATCAAAGAAAAGTAAAAGAAAATTGACACAATAATAGAATTAATTATAAATATATCTAGAGTTTGATTAATGTGAGGATAATTTTTATGGATTTGATATTTTAAAATGTTGAAAATGAAATTCAATAATTTATCATGTTCTATCATGAATTTCTAGAGATATTATATCAATTCCATTAACTATAGTGTCTTTGGAGTAATAATTTAGTATAGTAGGATGATTCCTTGATCCCTTTAGTAGTTGTTTGAATACAAATACCATTGAGGCATTAATTTTCTCCCAAAATTGGTTGATAAAGTCTAAACTAATTGAAATTAAAATTCAACTAAAATAAGTTGAATTTATTGAATCAGGTACCATTGAAAATATTTTGATTTTTTATCAGTGGACTTTTATCAACTATAAACCTCTATTTGAAATATAAAAATACTAACTTGTTCTTTATTATGTTGTGTTTTTAAGATATTCCATCATCCAAGATTCATGATCAAAGATTCACTATCTAAAACATAATAAGCAAGGATGATGGGGAACTCTTCATTAAGATATAAATTTATGATTTTTTCATAAATTATTTATAGACTAGATTTCATGTGGTATATTTTTAATGGTTTATAGTAGTACACCAATTGATAATTTTCTGCACTGGACATTTCATTGGGAAGCCATCATTTCTCCTTTATTTTTCTTATTGATCATAGTTAAAATTATAATTAATTATGATATTAAAAACAAATCCTATGAATTCAAATGATTTTAGAGTTTTATTTATAAATTTATAAAATCACAAGTTATAAATATTAATTTAATTACATGAAACATAAATAGAATGTCTATTCATTTTCAATCTATAACATTTCTAGAACTAACTAAATCATTTTTAGCATGCAGTGAATCTGATTGAGTTATGATTCTCCTATAAATTTATTTGGGTAAATCCATGTGTTTTTTATGCACAAGAATATTGATTATGAATTAGAATAAACAATTGTATGATCTTGATTTTTCATTCCTATATAATAACCTAGACCAGTGGTATAGTATGGTCCCCCGAAATTCTAATGTAATTGTATTTTCAGAATCACAAAAATTTACCCATAAACATAGGCCACATAAATTAAAAAAATTGTATTTGTATTATTTCAAAAAATTGGTATATGGGTTTTTTTAGAAAAAAATTGGTATTTTTTTTTGTTTTTGAAAAAACATTTATACTTATATTGTTCACATATATACAGATTACATCAATTTGAGTGTTGGATTTTGTAACGACCCAAAGTTTTATCAATAGAAATTGCCTTCTTATAATTATTTCATATATTATAATAACATAAAATCACATTAATAATGTAATAAAAACTCTATAAATGAATAATTAATGAAATAAAATGCATTTCTAGAAGTTAAAGAACATATAATAAAGGAATAGTTAATTGAAATTTGGAATAGTAACATAACACTTGTGAGTAGTAAATCACACAATTGAATTGTAACCTCACAAATGAAAGTATAAATAATATTGATCTATTTTATAAGTGAAAATATGATATAATTATATCATTTTATAATTAAATAAATATTTTTAAAATTATTAATTAAGTTTTGGTATTTTTGTAAGTCATAAATATTTAATTATAATTTTATGACCAATTTAATAATTCAAAATAAAATCATTTTCACAAAAATTTATTCATGAATTATTATTTTTATGTATTATTATTATAAGATAATTTTATGAGACCTTATTTAATTTTTTCCAAGTGATATAAAATCAGTTATAATTTAAAAACACTATTTTTAAGTAAATTATAAATTTAATTAAAAATTAAATTTCTCATATTTAAAAATTTATTTTCATAAAATGGAGATTATTTTTGAATTATACACATCAAAAAATGGTTAGGGTTAATTTTTTGAATTATTTTTGAAATACTTGAAATTTTGGTGAATAGTAAAATACTGTAATTTACGGTATATATACATTATAAGTTAAATACAGTCTTCATTGAGTCATGGATGATGTAAGAAAAATTTGTTTGAAATAAAGTGATATAATTACTATATTTAGTCTCAAGAATCAACACTATTTTTTTCTAGAGAAAAACAATAAAATAATGAATTAAATAATGATAAAATACCCCTCTCCTCCACTATAAATACCACCCCTCACCACCTCTTCTCCTCACAAATATCAAGCATTGAGTCTTGTCCAAATTCTTCTCAAATATACTCCCAAGACCCCCCCATGTACAATATATTTTTGTCTTAATAAAAGACCAAAACTAATCCCCTATGAAAGTTGTCAAGAAGAAAGAATCAAGAGGTAAAACCGTCTTCCTTTTCTTTTAATTTATTTTCAACTTATTTTATTTTCTTTTTCTCTCCTCACCTCACCTCATCAAAATGGTATGATAAATCCAATAACATAAATAAACTATAATTTTTTTATGATAAAATAATAATTCATAATCACCTTACTTTCCCACTCCTTTTATACTAAATATGAAGACATCGTATGTGATGTGTTAATTTATCACATTCAAGGACAACGAAGATTTCAATTTCCATTACCATCTTCAAGACTGTCCTGAAACCATTTTTATGGATGAACCAGATTATAATATATGTATTTATCTTATTTAATTTTATAGAATTTTTTTACACGTGATATGAATTTATTAAACAAAATGAGTTTGTTGTTATCAAAAACCTCCAAAATAAACCCAAATGATAATTATTAACTATTTATCTATTGATTCATCCTCATTCTATAGAACCAAATGATATATAAGAACAATTTAACCTCTTTATGATCATTAATAACATAAAATTTCAATTCTAGATAATTACCCCCACTTTATATGACCTTTCGTACTTGTATACAAGTTAACCAATCATAAAAACGAAGGAAAACAACACTCCCAATCGATGAAATTGAATCTATTAACCAATAAATAAGGAAAAAATGAACATAATAAAGTTATAATAAATCAAATAAAGGTATAAATTATTTTTTAATTATTAATTTTTGAATCTAATTTGATTATCTAGGACATTAAGATCAAGTGAAGAACACCTTTAGACTTAAGTTAAGGGATTCTACCAGAACCACCATTATTCCGTCGGGTTATTCTTTATCTCCTTTTACCTAAATGAAATTGTATTTTATTTTTATATAACTCTTATAAATTTTGTTTATATGTTCCAAAATCATGTATCATAATCCATTCATCCTTGTTTTTTTTGGGATATACATGTTTTTTAAAAGGTTCCCTACTCAATTCTTCCTGATAAGCAAGCCTAGTTTAAGGGAACTTTCCGATTTCTAAACCATTTTGAAATTAAATCCATAATATATTTTAGGACATTAATATTTTCATTAAATCACTCATTTTTATCATGAAAAACTACCTTTGTTAAATTCTCATTTTATGCACACAATTATTCCTTTTCCATTTTAAGGATTCCTGAAAGTTTTCCCTTAAGCCATACTAAAATGTTTTATTTATAAAGATTCTTAAACACTCTTTTCACATTAATTTGACATAAAATTTCATGATATATGCCTATATACCCTTATTAATGTTCATTTATGATTTAAATCCTTTCATTCATGGACCCGATTATGAAATTCCCTTATATTATGCCTTTGGCATGATTATGATACCCAATTCTTACCTTGGATAACCCTTATGTTTATGTTTGATTCCTTATGTATTTTTCTTCATGTGGAACACATATTCATGAACATGTTATGATGGGTGAATCCAAATATAACTCCAATGCATTAGGTAATGTTTATTCTCATGATACGTTATGTGCAACAGTCTTTTTGGTTATCCTTAACTCATGTTCCATGTACAACAACCTTGATGGTTAGCCTTAAACCATGCTCCTCTATGTGTATTAAGAATTGACTTGTGCTAAATTCATGTTTTATATTACTTACACATTACTTTGATCCTGTTTTTATATGATACCATGTTCTGTATGTTATTATTCCTTATATTCAATCTTGTTCCATGCCTTTTTTATATCACTATGTTATTCCTTCTAACCCATGTTCTAAGATTTATTTTAATTTTTTTCCCTTACTGTGATTTTAGATCATCCCTTTGTTTATGTTATCCCCAGGTTATTATATTTTTATGTAAGGGCTTAAAATAAGTTATTATATCTTTATGAATATTGAATAAAATATGTTCTTATTTTGGAATCATGATGTTTAATTATTTACCAAAAATCTATGACACTAAACTTGATGATCCTTGTATTTTAATTTAATGTTTAATTATTCTTAAAATCACGTAATGATATGTGTAAAAGCCTACGGTAATTATATTTGGTATCATAAGAAGGTCTACTTATTTTTTGATATTATGAATAGAGCACTTTAGTAAGAACCTTAGGAATAAGACTAATTTTAAGAAAACATCCCAAAATTTTGGTAAGAATAGTTGGTTTATCTACAAAATTAATCTCTATCTAGATACTACAAGTGGATGTGGTTTTGTAATAGATGTACCTAGGAGTAATAACTCGAACAATATGTTCTAGGCCTGGCTCAGGGTAACTTGGTACATGATAACATGTCTTTTTGTGCATCTAGTTTGACACTCTTAGGGGATATTCTTTGATAAATTCATAAGATCATTACAAACCATTATTATGGGAAAAAATCTATAAAAATTATGTTATAAAACAGATCATGGATAACCTATATTCAAATGTAGGGAATCACAAGTTCAGATATACTTTTCCTTTGAAAGTTTATCCCTTTATGTTCAAAGTTTCCTTTTAATGTTCTCATTAGTTAATTATTCAAGCCCCCTAATTGCACTTTATTTTTCTTATCTAATGGAGGGAAATATAATAACATGTGACAAAAATTAATGTGATAGGGAATGTGATGATTTTACTTAATGAAATTCCAATTATGATGGGAATGGGTGCACAAAACTTTATGACAGTACTTTCTGTGTTGGCTAAAGTTACGAATAATAACATGAATTGTCTATAATCCCCTCTTTCTCCAAGGAAAGAGTAAGTTTTCATCAAATCCTTCATAAAGATAAGTAATCCCATGTTTAGTGGATCTTCTAATCCCCTTCTCATTGAACAGTGGATTAACTCTATTCAAAAGATATTTTCTATCCTCCATGCTCAGAAGAATAGAAAGTTGTACTGGTGGTCTATCATTTAGATGGTGAAGTTGATCAGTGGTGGAAACTGATCAAAAATATGATGTCCATAGGGGAAATTAATTCAATGGATTTGGAGAAATTCAAGAAATTATTTTTCAACAAATATTTTTCCCAAACCCTTCATCTAAATTTTAAAAAGAGAGTTCCTCAGACTTAAGCAGAAGGAAGATGAGTCTATCAAGACGTATGAAGAAAAATTTACAAGGATTGAAATATACGACTCTGGTTTTTTGATGAACACCAAAAGCAAGGTGGATATCTTCTTTAGTAGACTAAATTAGAGTATACAAAAAGTGTTAGAGATCTGAGAATTCTATAGTTTTGAGGAGATTGTATGTTGTGTCTTCAAGGTTGAAATGGAGATTTGAGACTCTCAATAGTCTCATGGGACTGGTGAATAAAATTAGAAAATTGATTCTAATATGTATGGATCAGAAAATAAATCCCATGATAGAAAGAAATGGAATGTCGCACGTGTAAAATTTGTGGGAAGAATAATCCTAGGAACTTTGTAAATGGAACTTGGAAATGATTCAAATGTAGAAGAATGGGGAATCTGGATAAGAGCTGTTGAAGTGATATAAAGAATCCCACTAACATAAAAGAATAAAGGAAGGTTCATATCAATGCTTAGCCAGTAGTGTAGTGATTCAATAGTAAGGAACAATGGAATTTTGTGAACTGATTCCCTAAGTTGAGGGTTATCAGAGGAAATCAACAAAAACATCCAAGGAAACAAGGAAGATCCTATGTTAACACTACTCATGAGGTGGATCCATAAAATAATGTGGTGATAGGTATTCTCGTTATTCATTCAAGAATAGTGAGAGTACTATTTTATTCTGGTTCTATGCATTCTTTTATATCATGAAAGATTAGTTGAACTATTAAAACAACATCTCAAAATATGGTGGTTACCTTATCTATGAGAATAAAAAATAAGGAAATTATTGAATCCAAAGTAATTAACTCCTCCTCAGTTAATGTTTATGGAATGAACCTACTGAAAAATATCTTCATAATTCATGTGGTAGTGCTTGGTGTTATATTTGTCATGTATTGGCTATCTTTATAAAAATACAACATCAAATATTGGGAAAGAGATATTGATCTTCACATCCCAAAGCATCCTCCAATTATTTACAAGTGTAAAGAGGAAGATGATTCTCTTTTATAATTGTCATCTCAAGTGTGTATATTACTACCTTATGATCAAGAATATCTTATTCAAATGATTGAGAAAAAGGATATGATCATGCTCAAAGACATTCCCATCATGAGGGATTACACTAATATATTCCCCAAAGAATTGTCTAGTCTTCCACATGATCGATAGGTTTAATTCCTAATTAAACTTATTCCTATATCTCTACCTATATTTAAGATACCTTATAGAATATCCACCGTTGAGATGGAAGAACTAAAGAAGCAGTTACAGGAGAATATGGACACAGGTTCTATATGCTCGAGTGCATCACCATGGGGTGAACCATTCCCCTTTTTCAAGAAGAAAGATGAATCAATGAACCTCTGAATTTATTATCATGAGCTCAATAAAATCATGATAAGGAACAATTATCCCCTAACATGGACATACTACTTGTTCGATCAGCTACATGGATCCAATTATTTCTCTAAGGTGGACCTTTAGTCGTGGTATCACTAATTAAAGGTGAAGAAATAATATATTCTCAATACTGACTTTAGAACAAGTTATGTACATTATGAGTTCATAGTGATTCCCTTTTTTCTCAATAATGATCCCAAAATATTCATGGACTTAATAAATAGATTATTTAAAGATTACCTTGGAAAATTTGTGGTAGTATTTATCGATGATATTCTAATATACTCCAAGGGCAAGGAGGAACATGAGGAGTATTTGAATGCTATGATAAAGACTTTTAAAAGGGAGAAACTATATGTAAAGTATAGTAAATGTGATTTTTGGATGGAGGAAGTATCATTCTTGGGGAATGTTATCACAAGAAAAGGAATATCTATGGACCCTTTCAAGATAAAGGAAATTGAAGAGTGTCCCTATCCAACATCTGTAATTGTGATCCATTGTTTCCTTGGTCAAGCTAGGTATTACCGACAATTTGTGAAGAAATTATCATGATTGTAAAACCTAATAACCAAGATGAAACGGAAGAGAGTAATGTTTTTATGGACTCAATACTATGAGAAAATCTTTAAGGAGATCAAAAAGAGGATTATCATTTCACCAGTTCTCACACTACCAACAAGTTGGGAACTCTTTGTGGTGTACAATGATTCTTTAAAGAGAGGATTATGTTTTTTACTGTATCATAATGATAAATTGATAGCCTATTACTCAAGGAAGTTGAAAATCCATGAGAAAAACTATCCTATGCATGATCTGGAGTTGGTTCTTGTGGTATTCGCATTGAAATATTATGGAATTATCTCTACGGGGAAAAGTGGTGATATATACTGATCATAGGATTCTAAAATATATATTCACATAGAAGGAGATTAAAATGAGTTAGTGAAGATGTTTATAGCTCATAAAAGATTATGACTACTCAATCCACTATCATCTTGTTAAATAAAATAAATTAATGTATGATCTAAGTAGAGAGGATCCTTCATCATTATCAATGATGAGGATTGAGAGGATCCAATCTTCTTAGATTAGAAAGGGATGGACACGGGAATCATTAATAAAGGATTATCATTAATCTTTTCTCAAATGATTTCTCAACCATCCCTTTTAAATAAAATAAAGGATTATCAAAGGAATGATGTGGAAATTTAGAAAAATGTGGAAGTTATAAAGAATGGTAAATCCTCTGAGTTCAAGATCGATGATGATGTAGTCATACGATTTCGGTCACAAATATGTGTACCATCCAATATAGAGATAAATAAAGAGCTTCTGAATGATGCACATATCTCAACATTCTCTATTTACCTAGGGAGTATAAGATGTATCGAGATCTTTGGGAGAACTTTTTGTGGGACTATATGAAAAAGGGGATTGTAGAATATGCATTAATGTGTCTGGTATGTCATCAAGTGAAGGCTGAAAGAAAAAGTATAAAGGGATAATGAAACCATTATTCATACCAACATGAATGTGGGAGAAAATCACCATGGACTTTGTCACCATACTTCCAAATACATCTAGACGAAGCAATGTAATATGGGTTATTGTGGATCATCTTACAATGATATCTCAATTTATAGAAATTCAAGAGGACTTATCACTGGATCAACTTTCCTGAATATACATGAAAGATGTGGTAATACTGTATGAAGTACCACTATCAATTGTATCTGAATGAGATATGAGATTTACCTCCAAGTTCTACGAAAGTCTCCAACATGCTCTAAACACTGATTTGAACTTTAGTATGACCTATCATCCTCAAACTGATGGCTAATATAAGAGAAATATTCAGACACTAGAAAACATGTTGAGAGTGTGTTCTATGGGCTTCAAAGGAGGATGGGAACCAACATCTTACTCTGGTTGAGTTCTCTTACAACAATAGTTTCCAATCGAGCATCCAAATGCATCCATATGAATCCCTTTATGGGAAAAGGTGCAGAACACTGACATATTAGGAAGAAGTCGGTGAACGTAAGTTTTTAGGACCTTAAATAGTTGAAGAAATAGTGTAGAAGGCTAAAACCATTCAGTATCACATCAAGGAAGCCCAAAGTCGACAAAAGAGATATGTAGACAATTGTCGATGAGATCTTGAGTTCAAAGTTGGATACATGGTATACCTCAACATATGTCTATGGAAAAGGATCATGAGATTTGGGAATAAAGGGAAGATAATTCCCAGGTCCATCAGCCCATTCGGGATCCTTAATCGTGTCAGAGCTGTGGCCTATCGACTAGAACATCTGCCAACTGTGTCTCTAGTACAAAATGTATTCGATGTATCCATCTTAAGGAAGTACATACTGTATCTCTCACTTGTTCTAAATTTTGATATGGTATAGTTGGAGAATGATCTTTCTTACAAGGAGTACCCATTTAAGATTTTGGATTGTAGTGATAAAGTTCTACGCTACAAGACTACTCACCTAGTCAAAGTATTGTGGTGGAATCAGAAGTAAAAAAGAGGCAACATGGTAACTATATGAAGCGGTGAAGGAAAAGTACCCACACCTTTTTTCAACTTATAATGTAAAATGAAATTTTGAGGGTGGAATTTCGTAAGGGAGAAAGAATGTAATGACCCAATGTTTTATCAATAGAAATTCCCTTCTTATAATTATTTCATATGGTATAATCACATAAAATCACATTAATAACACAATAAAAACTTTATAAATGAATAATTAATGAAATAAAAGGAATTTCTTGATGTTAAGAAACATATATTAAATGAATAGTAACTTCACCTTTGAAATTGTAACATGACCCTTATGAATAGTAATCTAGACAATTGAATAGTAACATCACCAATGAATGTATAAATAAAATTTATACATATTATAAGTGACAATATGATAGAATTATATCATAGTATAAGTAAATAAATATTTTAAAAATTATTAATTAAGTGTTCATATTTTTGTAAGTTATAAATACTTAATTAAAATTTTATGAATAATTTAATAATATAAAAAAAATTATTTTCATAAAATGTATTCATAAATTAGTATTTTTATGTCTTATTATTTTAGTATAATTTTATGAGACCTTAGTTAATTTTTGAGACTAAATTTATTTGAAATCACATGATCTAATTACTATATTTAGTCTCAAGAATCAACACTATTTCATTTCTTGAGAAAAATAATAAACTAATGAATTAAATAATGAGAAAACACCCCTCTCCCACACTATAAATACCACCCCTAACCACCTAATCTACTCACACATCTCAAGCCATGACACATGTCCAAATTATTATAGAATATCTATAAAGCCCCAGCCTTAAACCTTACTTAATCTTGAGTTATTACAAGATTACACATTGAGGATCTTTTTGGGTTTAGAGTTTTAGAGAATTAGATCATAAAACTTACATTACATTCCACATATAAACAAAGTGGTTACATAAAGATAGTATTCTTCATTCCCATCAATGGAAACATATTTAAAATAAAACATGGATTCTTTCTTGACTCTTCCTTGACACTATCATCATATCAAGTACCTTTCCCTTGACCTGTGAAAAACATTTCAAAAAAAACTTGGGATGAGCATAAAAAGCTCAGTAAGGGATATAAAATATATATGGAAAGGAAACATGGGTACATATATACATAAGAATGAAATCATACTTTACCCATAAAACATAAGCACTTCAACATACCTCATCAAATCATGAATAAATCATAGAAATCATAATACATAAAGGTAACTTGAGGCATTCATAACATTCTTACATAGGGAGTAACCCTCTTGGTTACGTTTGGAATACCCATCACAGTATATTCCCTAAATCTCTTTGGAGAAACCTTAATGTTACAATCCTTCGCGTTACCCAATGCATTGGAGAGCTATATTGGGCTCACCCGCCCTTAGTTTATCACGGAACCACCCGTCTTCATAATAATGCCCAAGAACCTCAACATAATCGTGTCACATAAAACATGCATAATGGAAACATAACATTTCCACCTTTCAATCACAATATATCAATACAACACATTGATATAAAAATATTATGAAAACCATTTTCAATACCAAAATAAAAGAAAAGTAAAACATGGTATTTATTTTTCTTTAAAAAAGGTATGGCTTGTAGAGGAAGCCGAAACTCAAATAATGGTCACGGCGGCGGAGAAGTCGTTGTCGCCACATACGTACGAAAAAAACATTCCCTTTTGTCATTTATTAAATGCTTCGTATAAAAAATATTCCTTTCGAATAAACGTAAAATTCAAAGGGGTTTATACATCGTATGAAGAAGGTTGTGTATAAAAAAAATATGCCTCAATGAAAGGAGATTGAGACGAAGTCCCATACCTCGGGTCCGACTTGACTCAGTCATTCTTTAATCTCTTGAATAATAAACTTGAGTTAATTTCTACTTGTTTAAGAACCTTTTTCAAGTTCATTATTCCTTTTATATCACTTATTTCCATGTCATTAACACTACGTAATTATTTAAGTTAATAACGGTCGTTTTAATGATCATTGGTACTTGAGTCAAAAATAAACCCTTTATAATTACATGTTGTTCATGTATCCATTATATCCAGAATTATAATAATTATGTATATATCATATATATCCAGTATATACATGCATTTATAATATTACATAATCATTTATAGGTAATAAATGAAATGCACCGTTCATGGAGACGGTAAGCCGTACGTACACATGAACGCTACTTTCATTTCTATTTCGTATTTTATAGAATGGAATCATAATTATATAAAGGTATATTATAAATCCAGTTTAATATCATATATAATATCATATTTCTATCCTTTATACGTCCCACATATGGTATTTAACGAATCAAATCACTTTGAGGGGGCGGCAGTCCGCACTTCCTTAAATGAAGATATCGCGTTTACCCATAATGGAAACCATAAAGGTATTCCCAAAAAGAAAAATACAGAAGTTTAAGGAAAACATAAACATATTATATATCATATATAAATATAGTGACATCTTAATGGTCACCTTTGAAGGTGTTAAAATAATGTTGAAAAATCATCGTTTCTGGAGGCAAAAATTCACCATCCACGGAAACAGTATGTCCTTTAACCATTAGATGTAGGTGTGTGTAAGCGTAGCTCGAATACTTCTTATAACAAAATCCTAGTATATTGAAGATACTGGAGTTGTTACAAAAGAAAAGAATAAAAAGAGTTTAGGGGTTTGGAGAAGCAAAATCAAACAAAAGGACTCAAAAGAAGACATTACCTTAAAATCAGGTAACTCTCTTAGATTTGATCTCAAAGGCTTCCTTGGGAAGACTTCTGCCCAAAGTGAGGCTTCAAGGAGTAATAGTGGGATGTGGAGAGCAAAAATGGACATGGGTTGGCCGAGCCAAAGGCTTTGGGAGTGTGGGTAAGGAGGCAGAGGTGGGGGCCTTTTATAAGAGGAGAGGAGGGGCACTCTTGGAAAGTAAAGAAAACATACTTTATTTTAAAATGGTATTCGGATTTAAGAGGTCCCAAATTGATATAATTAGAGGATAAGGTGATAAGGGTTCAAAATACACCCATACAATAGGTTTTTTCCATGTGTAGGTCTTAGATTTTACATTATGATTCCATTTTATTTAAATCGTTAAATAATGAGGTCATCGCTGCATCATCATGATGTCATAAATAATTTAATTTGTTTAAATTCTAAAAATTATAAAAAAATACTACGATGTAGGAAATTTTTTATCTTTCAAATTACTATTTATAATAAAAAATATGATCTTTATAACCCCATGTAAAAATTGTTTTAGTAAAACATCTCATGTTTGTGTCATGTTTACTTTTACATTTAATAAAAAGTTATTTTTGTCATTTCCCAACCATAGTGGCTCCGTGGGGTCCCCAAGTTGACCCATGGATTGTATTGGTCGGCCATGACACAACCAATGAGGGTAGGACATGTGTCAATCTCATCTCATATTATTAAAACATTATTTTTACCTTAAACTACACTAATTACCTCTAATCGCGATTAAGAACTTAAGAGTTACTATTCACCAAAAAATTATTTTAATCTCATTGAACCACATTTTACTTCTTAATGACAGCCATGTATGTCGGATTTTTGAAATTCAAAACACAGAAGTGGTAAATTTTCATTTAAACGAAAAATCAATTTTTATAAGTACCACTTAGTGGTTTCACTATTCGTCAAAAATTGAAGTTTTTCAGAAAAATACCAAAAATTCACCCTAAGCTATATTTGATATTCCAAATTAAAAAATGAAGTCTATTTTACAAAACTCAAAACATATAAGTCACATTAATTAATTTAATAATTAATTCCTGCTGTCCTGACAAATAGCGTGTTTTTATGAAACAATAAGTATCAAAAGATTGACACCAGTTTAAGTCCAATTTCAAAGTGAAATTGATTCCAATGACCACCATTTGATTAAATGGTAAAAATATATTCTAATTTCACTTCAAAACCAATTCAAAAGATAATCTAATCATATAAATAAATTAGATTAAAAATCAGTTTTGATGTAAAATGCAGTATTTTTCACTATTCATTAAAAATGAACATTGTCTGAAAAATACCAAAAATTCACACAAAGTAAATTTTGATATCCCAATCATAAAGAATAAGTTTATTTTGACAAAAATAGCTTATGAAATTGTCGAAAGATGGATTTAAAAATGGTTTTCCATCAAAAGGCAGTAAAACAATCTTTTAAAAATATTAGTGTATTCCATGCTTAATATTGTATTTATTTTCATTTTAAGACTCTAAAACATTATCTTAATCATTAATAGACATATATAAAAATATATATTATTCATTACTTACTTGGGATGTTACATCCTTCCCCCCTTTTGAAAATTGCATCCCCGCAATTTATTTACTTATCAAATAAATGGGGGTACTTATCCCTCATTGCATTTTCAGATTCCCATGTTGCCTCTTCAATCATGTGGTTTTTCCAAAAAACCTTTGCCTGATGAATCACCTTATTCCTTAACACTTTCTCCCTGTGGTCAAGAATCTGGACCGGTTTTTCCTCATAAGATAGGTTCTCTTCCAGCTGAACTACCTCTGGACTCAAAACATGAGATGGATCTGGCATATACTTTCTCAACATCGAAACGTGAAAAACATTGTGTACCTGAGATAAACTAGGAGGTAAAGCCACCCAGTATGAAACTGATCCAACTCTCTCCAAAATGTCATATGGTTCAATAAACCTTGGACTCAGCTTTCCTTTCTTACCAAATCTCATCACACTTTTCCAAGGAGAAACCTTGAGAAAAACATGATCACATACCTTGAAAGATAGATCCTTCCTCCAGTTATCCGCATAACTCTTCTGCCTGCTCTGAGTAGTTCTCATGTGCTTCTGAATCAGCTGAACTTTTTCTGCCATCTCTTCTACCTATTCTGGTCCCTTAGACTTCCTTTCACCCACTTCATCCTAGAAAGCTGGAGTTCGAAACCGCTTCCCATATAATGCTTGAAATGGTGCCATCTGTATACTGGAATGAAAACTGTTATTATATGAAAATTCAACCAAAGAAAGATGTTGGTCCCAACTTCCCTGATAGTCCATAGAGCAGGAATGTAGCATATCCTCCAATGTCTGAACTGTTTGTTCTGACTGCCCATCTGATTGAGGATGAAAAACTGTACTAAAATTTAACTCAGTACCCAATGACTTCTGAAGGCCTTTCCAAAAGTTAGAAGTGAACCTGGGATCACGATCAGATACAATGAAGAGGGGAACTCCATGTAACCTGACTATCTTATTAAGATACAAACGGGAAAGTTGATCTAGGGAAAAAGTATCTCGTATAGCAAGGAAATGAGAAGATTTAGTCAAGCGATCAACAATAACCCAGATTGCATTATTACCTCGAGATGTCTTCGGTAATCCCACAACAAAGTCCATGGATATATTCTCTCATTTCCACTCTGGAACTAGTAAAGGATGAAGTATCCCTTTCGGTAACTGCCGCTCTACTTTAACCTGTTGACATGTCAAACACTTCACAGTAAAATCAGAAATATCTCTTTTCATTCCATCCCACCAATAATACTCCCGCAGATCTCTGTACATCTTAGTACTGCCAAGATGAACTGAAAACGGAGAACTATGAGCTTCACATAACAACTCTTTCTTCAACTGTGAATCACAAGGAACACACAATCTTTTCCCAAATCTTGAAACACAATCATTATCAATGTTGAATTCAGGCAACTTACCTTTCTGAACCAGCTCTACCTTTTTCTGCAACCCACTGTCTTGCTTCTGTGATTTCTTGATTCTATCTGATAGAGATGATCTCACTGATACCTCAAACAAAACAGAAGAACTTCCTGCACTAACAACTTCTATTCCAAAGTTCATCAAATCGTTAACTAAAGGATCACGTTCCAAACGCAACATTTCTAATGAAGCATTACTTTTTCGACTCAAAGCATCAGCCACTTTATTTGCTTTTCCCGGATGGTAATGAATTGTACAATCATAATCCTTGATTAATTCCAGCCATCTCCTCTGTCTCATGTATAACTCTTTTTGAGTGAATATATACTTTAAACTTTTGTGATCGGTATATATTTCACACTTTACTCCATACAAATGATGCATCCAAATTTTTAAAGCAAAAACAATAGCAGCTAATTCCAAATCATGTGTAGGGTAATTTACCTCATGAGTTTTCAACTGACGTGAAGCATAAGAAATTACCTAATCATTCTGCATTAGGACACAACCAAGTCCTTTCAATGAAGCATAACTGTATATAACAAACTCACCATTCCTGGAAGGTAGTGCCAAAACTGGAGCATTCCCCAATCTTCTTTTCAATTCATGAAAACAATCATCACATTCTTTTGTCCAGATAAAATTAACACCCTTCCGAGTTAGCTTAGTCATAAGACTAGATAACCGTGAAAAATTTCTAACAAACCTTCGGTAATAGCCTTCCAAACCATGGAAGTTAAGAATCTCAGTTACATTTGTGGGTCTTGGCCATTCTTCAACAACCTTTGTTTTTGAAGGATCAACAGTTATCCCATCTTTAGAAACAATGTGACCAAAGAAAGAAATTTTTTGCAACCAAAACTCACACTTTCTTAATTTCCCATACAATTTCTTTTCTTTCAAGGTTTGCAAAATGTCCCTTAAATGTCTTTCATGCTCTTCTTTACTTTTATAAAACACCAAAATATCATCAATAAAAACCACCACAAAATTATCCAAGAACTCATGGAAAATTCTATTCATTAAGTCCATGAATACAGCAGGTGAATTGGTTATCCCAAAAGCCATTACTACAAATTTATAATGGCCATATCTTGTACGAAACGCAGTCTTCATAGCATCTGCTTTCTTTACCTTTAGCTGATGGTACCCCGATCTTAGGTCAATCTTTGAAAAATACTGAGCTCCCTGGAGCTGATCAAACAAATCATCGATATGAGGAAAAGGATATTTTTTCTTAACAGTGATGTTATTCAAGGGTATATAGTCAATGCAAATTCACATTGAACCATCTTTCTTTTTAACAAATAAAACAGGATCACCCCATGATGATGTTCTAGTTCGAATGAAACCTTTCTCTAATAAATCTTGCAATTGCTCCTTCAACTCTAAAAGATCAATTTTTAGCCATTCGATAAGGGGGGTTTTGAAATTGGCTTAGCATCAGGAACTAAGTCAACAGTAAACTCAACTTCCTGATCTGGTATTATTCCAGGCAAATCATCAAAAAAACATCAGTATACTCATTTACCACTAGCACATCATTAATCTGAACAGTTCCTTTATTTTCAACGATGTGTGCAAAGTAACATTCATTTCCATCTTTTACAAGTTTCTTGGCCTCTTAATAATTTATCAACAGTAAGGGTTCATTCTTGTACACAAACTGAAAGTCTTTTTGAAAAGAAACTTTTTTAGCTCTACAGTCATTCTTAGCATGGTAAATAGAGAGCCAATCTATACCCAGGATAACATCAAACTCTACTAGAGGTAGAACAATAAAGTTTTCAAGTAGGTTCTTTCCACAGAAAAGGATAATAAGATTCTTATAAATTCTTTTTTCCTCAACATTTCCCCCATGTGTTTTTACCAAAAGTTCAGGAGTCATTTTTTGAGATGGTATTCCCATTTTACTAGAAAAGGTTTCAGAGATGAAAGAATGTGTAGACCCCGAATCAAACAACACACTGGCATAATATGAAAAAACAAACAAAGTACCTGATACAACTTCATTTGATGTCCTGACATCTGCTGAAGTAGTTGCAAAGGATTTCACCACCCCTTTTTTCTTGTAGTCTAACTACTTCCCATCACCCAAGCTCTTTGTTGGACACTCGTTTGCATAGTGACCCATCTCATTGCACTTATAAAATTTCACTAACTGTAGATCAAATTTGGTCTTACCATCACCATAATTTTCTCCAGTGCAATCACGAGACTTATGTCCCATCATACCACATTGGTAGCACTATCTAGAATTTAGAAGACATTCCCCAGCATGCCTTTGGCCACATTTATCACAAACTGGAAACTTAGTTTTCTTACCATCAGACTTTTTTGAAGAATTCTTACCTTTCTCCTGCCACCTCGGTCTCTTCTTCTGTTGGTTGTTATAGAACACTTGATCATCGACAAACTCCATTTCCACCTTCTCAGCACATTGAACAAGCTTTTCATAACTTTTAAACTCAAGAGAAGCTAATGCCCTTTGATATTTTGGCTTTAATCTTGAGTAAAAATGATTGATTTTACTATCAAGGTCTCGGATAAAATTTGGATCAAACCTTGCCAATCGAGTGAACCTTTCTTCATAGGTAGCCACTGATTCTTCCTCTTGCCTCAATTCCAAGAATTTCTCTTTCATCCTAAGTCGAACAGCCTTAGGAAAATACTTCTCAAGAAACATACCTTTGAATTCATCCCAGTCGAGAGCATCAATCTCATCAGCGTCCCTGATATTTTTAACCATCGACCACCACTGATCTGCTTCACCCTTCAAACGATAAATAGCAAGACTAACCTTTTGATTGTCTGAACACCCCATGACATCAAAAGTATTCTCCAGTTCTTTAATCCACCCTTCAGCTAGCACAGGGTCAGATGATCCTCTGAATGATGGGGGATGTTGCCTCATGAAATGTTCCACCACTGACATATTCCTCTACGGTTGATCTGGCTGATCTCGTGTATGGATACCACCACCATTTATCGCTTGAGTCAACTACACCATTACTGCAACAAACTGTTCAGTTCCAATTCCGACCAGCTTAGGATGTTGATTCGGAAGGTTATTTCCTTCGGCATGCCTTCCTAGCACTGCTTCCCTGTTTCTTCTATAGAAAACCATTCTGAAAAAACATGTCTTAGATGAAGCAACATGGTAATCTTCAAATACTATATCACTTCAATTTGACCATAAAAAAATATTTTTGGATAATCATTTAATATAATTCTAACTCCTAAAGTTACTAAACTGACCTTTGATACCAACTATAAAGCCCTAGCCTTAAACCTTACTTAATCTTGAGTTATTAAAAGATTACACATTGAGGATCTTTTCGGGTTTAGAGTTTTATAGAATTAGATCATAAAAATTTCATTACATTCCACATATAAACAAAGTGGTTACAGAAAGATAGTATTCTTCATTCCCATCAATGGAAACATATTTAAAATAAAACATGGATTCTTTCTTGACACTTCCTTGATACTATCATCATATCATGTACCTTTCCCTTGACCTGCGAAAAAAATTTCAAAAAAAACTTTGGATGAGCATAAAAAGCTCAGTAAGGGATATAAAATATATATGGAAAGGAAACATGGGTACATATATACATAAGAATGAAATCATACTTTACCCATAAAACATAATCACTTCAACATACCACATCAAATCATGAATAAATCATAGAAATCATAAGACATAAAGGTAACATGAGGCATTCATAACATTCTTACATAGGGAGTAACCCTCTTGGTTACGTTTGGAATACCCATTACAGTATATTCCCTAAATCTCTTCGGAGAAACCTTAACGTTACACTCCTTCGCATTACCCAATGCATTGGAGAGCTATATCGGGCTCACACTTAGTTTATCACGGAACCACCTGTCATCATAATAATGCCCAAGAACCTCAACATAATCGTATCACATAAAACATGCATAAAGGAAACATAAAATTTCCACCTTTCAATAAAAAGATATCAATACAACACATTGATATAAAAACATTACGAAAACCATTTTCAATACCAAAATAAAAGAAAAGTAAAACATGGTATTTATTTTTCTTTTAAAAAAAGGTATGACTTGTAGAGGAATCCGAAACTCAAATAATGGTCACGGTGGCGGAGAAGTCGTTGTCGCCGCATATGTACGACAAAAACATTACCTTTTGTCGTTTAGTAAACGCTTCATATAAAAAAGATTCCTTTTGAATAAACGTAAAAGTCAAAGGGATTTATACACCATATAAATAAGGTTGTGTATAAAACAAAATATGCCTCAATGAAAGGAGATTGAGACGAAGTCCCATACCTCGGGTCTAACTTGACTCGGTCGTTCTTTAATCTCCTGAATAATAAACTTGAGTTATTTTCTACTTGTTTAAGAACCTTTTTCAAGTTCATTATTCCTTTTATATCACTTATTTCCATGTCATGAACACTACGTAATTATTTAAGTTAATAACGGTCGTTTTAACGATCATTGGTACTTGAGTCAAAAATAAACCCTTTATAATTACATGTTGTTCATGTATCCATTATATCCAGAATTATAATCATTATGTATATATCATATATATTCAATATATACATGCATTTATAATATTACATAATCATTTAGAGGTAAGAAATGAAATGCACCGTTCATGGAGACGGTAAGCCGTACGTACGCATGAACGCTACTTTCATTTCTATTTCGTATTTTATAGAATGGAATCATAATGATATAAAGGTATATTATAATTCCAGTATAATATCATATATAATATCATAGTTCCATCCTTTATACATCCCACATATGGTATTTAACGAATCAAATCACTTTGAGGGGGAGGTAGTCCACACTTCCTTAAATGAAGATATCGCGTTTACCCATAATGGAAACCATAAAGGTATGACCAAAATGAAATATACAGAAGCTTAAGGAAAACATAAACATATTATATATCATATATAAATATAGTGGCATCTTAATGGCCACCTTTGAAGGTGTTAAAAGAATGTTGAACAATCATCGTTTTGGGAGGCATAAATTCACCATCCAAGGAAACAGTATGTCCTTTAACCATTAGATGTAGGTGTGTGTATGTGTAGCTCGAATCCTTCTTATAAAAACATCCTAGTATATTGAGGATAATGGAGTTGTTACAAAAGAAAATAATAAAAAGAGTTTAGGGGGTTAGATAAGCAAAATCAAACAAAAGGACTCAAAAGAAGACATTACCTTAAAATCGGGTAACTCTCTTAGATTTGATCTCAAAGGCTTACTTGGGAAGACATCTGCCCAAAGTGAGGCTTCAAGGAGTAAAAGATTTATTTTTAGAGACAAAATGGACAGGGTTTGTCCGAGCCAAAGGATTTGGGATTGTGGGTAAGGAGGTAGAGGTGGGGGCCTTTTATAAGAGGAGAGGAGGGGCACTCTTGGAAAGAAAAGAAAAGTTACTTTATTTTAAAATGGTATTCGGATTTAAGAGGTCCCACATTGATATAATTCAATGATAAGGTGATAAGGGTTCGAAATACACCCATCCAATAGGTTTTTTACATTTTTAGGTCTTAGAGTTTACATTATCATTCCATTTTATTTTAATCGTTAAATAATAAGGTCATCGCTGCATCATCATGATGTCATAAATAATTTAATTTATTTAAAGTCTAAAAATTATAAAACAAATACTATGATGTAGGAAATCTTTTTATCTTTCCAATTACTATTTATAATCAAAAAATATGATCTTTATAGCCCCATGTAAAAATTGATTAAGTAAAACATCTCATGTTTGTGTCATTTTTTACTTTTACATTAAATTAAAAGTTATTTATGTCATTTCCCAACCAAAGTGGCTCCATGGGGTACCCAAGTTGACCAATGGATTTTCTTGGTCGGCCATGATACATCCAATGAGGGTAGCACATGTGTCAAGCTCATCTCATATTATTAAAACATTATTTTTACCTTAAACTACACTAATTACCTCTAATCGCGATTAAGAACTTAAGAGTTACTATTCACCAAAAAATTATTTTAATCTCATTGAACCACATTTTACTTCTTAATTACAACCATGTATGTCAGATTTTTGAAATTCAAAACACAGAAGTGGTAAAATTTCATTTAAACGAAAAATCAGTTTTTATAAGTACCACTTTGTGGTTTCACTATTCATAAAAAATTGAAGTTTTTCAGAAAAATACCAAAAATTCACCCTAAGATATATTTGATATTCCGAATTCAAAAATTAAGTCTATTTTAAAAAATTCAAAACATATAAGTCACATTAATTAATTTAATAATTAATTCCTGTTGTCCTGACAAATAGCGTGTTTTAATGAAACAATAGTATCAAAAGATTGACACCAGTTTAAGTCCAATTTCAAAGTGAAATTGATTCCAATGACCACCATTTGATTAAATGGTAAAAATAAATTCTAATTTAACTTCAAAACTAATTCAAAAGATAATCTAATAATATAAATAAATTAGATTAAAAATCAGTTTTGATGTAAAATGCAGTATTTTTCACTATTCATTAAAAAATGAACATTGTTTGAAAAATACCAAAAATTCACACAAAGTAAACTTTGATTTCCCAATCATAAATAATAAGTTTATTTTGACAAAAATATCTTATAAAATTTTCAAAATATGGATTTAAAAAGGGTTTTCCATCAAAAGGCAGTAAAACAATCTTTTAAGAATATTAGTGTATTCTATGCTTAAGATTGTATTTATTTTCATTTTAAGCCTCTAAAACACTATCTTAATCATTAATAGACATATATAAAAATATCTATTATTCATTTCTTACTTGTTATGTTACAATATCCTAAAAATCCCCTCCATCACGTCCAGGATCTTTTTTTCTTAATAAAAGACCAAAACCAATCCCCTAAGGATGTTCTCAAGAAGAAAGAATCAACAGGTAAAACCCTCTTCCTTTTCTTTTATTTTCTCTTAAAGTTCATTTATTTTATTTTTATATCCTCACCTCCCCTCATAAAAATGGTATGATAAATCTAGTAACTTAAATATAATGTAATTTTGTTATGATAATGCAATAATTCATCATCATTTCTCTGTCCCCCTCTATTTATACTAAAAATGAAAACATCATCTATGATGTGTTAATTTATCACATTCAAGGGTGATGAAGTATTAAATTTACATTACTATATTAAAGGATGGTCATGAAACCATATTTATAGATAAAATTTTTTATGATATATTAAATATCCCTTAATTAATTTTCTAGAATCATTTTCTACACATGATATTAATTTATTAAACAAAATGAGTTCTTTGTGATCGAAAACCGCCAAAATAAACCCAAACGATTATCATAAACTATTTATCTAATGATTCATAATCATTCCATAAAAAAAATGATATATAATACCAAATTAACATATTTAATATCATTAATAAAATATTATTTCAAATCTGGATAATTATCCCCACTTTATATGACATTTTATACTTTTATACAAGTAAACTGTTAATGAAACAAAGGAACCAATGATCCCAAATGATGAAATTGAATCTATTAACCCATAAATAAGACCATAAATGAACTTTATAAAGTTATAATAAATCAAAAACACATATAAATGGTTCTGTAATTATTAATTAATGAATCTAATATGATTATTCAGTACATTAATATCAAGTTAATAACACCTTTAGACTTAAGGTAATAGATTTTACCCAAACCTCCATTATTCCTTCAGATTATTCTTCATATCCTTTTACCTAAATGAAATTATATATATATTTTTTAAATATTATAAATTCAGTTTATATGTTCCAAAATCATGTTTCAAGATCCATTCATTCTTCTTTTTTTGGGATGTTCATGTTTTTTAAAGGTTCCCTACTCAATTCTTCCTGATAAGTGATCTCAACTTATGGGGACTTCCTTATTTCTTAACCAATTTCAAATTCACTCCATAATTTGTTTTAAGAAACTATTATTTTTCTAAAATCACTCATTCTTATTAGGAAAAACAAACTTGGTCCAATTTTGGTTTTGTATAAACAATTATGCCTTTTCCATTTTAAGGAATCTTAAACATTTTCCTTTAAGTCGTACTAAAATTTTTTATTTATAAAGTTTCTTAAACACTCTTTTCACTTCAATATGACATAATTTATCATGATATAATCCTATAATCCATTATTAATTACCATGTATTATTTAAATCCTTTATTTCATGTACACCATTATGATATTACATTATATTATTCCTTTGACATGATTATGATACCCAATTATTACTATGGGTAACCCTTGTGTTTATGTTTGATTAATTATGTATGATTCTTCATGTGTAAAACATGTTCATGAACATTTTATGACCTATTAAACCACATATCACTCCAATGCATTGGGTAATGTTTAGTCTCGTGAGATGTTACGTGCAACGGTCTTGGTGGTTAGCCTTGACTTGTGCTCTGTGTGCAACAGTCTTGATGGTTAGCCCTGACTCATACTCATCTATGTGAAACAATCCTTGAATAATAATAAAGTCATGTTTTATGTTTCTTACACATTACTATGATTACATTATCATATTATCCCGTGTTCTATATGTTATGATTCGTTATATTTAATCATGTTCCATGTCTTTTTTATATCATTATGTTATTCCTTATAACATCTGTGCTATGATTTATTTTAATGTTTATTCCCTTACTGGGCATTTAGATCATCCCTTTGTTCAGTTATCCCTATATTATCCTATGTATATGTAAGGTCTAAAAGGAAGTTATGATCTCTTTATGAATATTAAATAAAATATGTTCTTATTTTACAATCCTGATATTTAATTATGTACCTAATCTTCATGACTCTAAACTTGACGATCCTTGGATTGTAATTTTATGTTTAATTATACATAAAATCATGTAATGGTATGTGTAAATGGATAGGGTAACTATATATTTTTTTAACTATGAGATGATATCTTATGAAACTACTTTATCATTAGGATTTTTTTTAGTTGTGATATCATACTTTTTTGATTAGTTGATTAAATTTATTTTCTATATTTCAAAAAACAAAATAATTTTAAATATGATGATATGTGGGAATTATGAAATCGCTAAATAAATTAAAAATTAATTTTTTTCCAATATATGTTTTCGGGTTTCATAAAATTATATTTAGGAGGAATGTTTTCTAATTTTTCATTATTTTCATTGATGGTGAAGAAAGAGAAGGAAGAGGAGTAATTGAGCCAAAAATGGATCATTGGTTTCATGCATAAATTCCATCCCACATTGCTTTTCTCAATAATGTAATATAGCTAGATGTATACTCCCCTGTGTAAAAAAATTTCATGGTAAAATATTTATTAACATATTTTTTAAGTGAATTAGTCTATTCATGTATGATTTTCTAGATTGGAGTCCCTATTTTCTTACTGATATGTTCTCATCTTGATTTTTTGAGTTCTTGGTGTCTATTATTATAGATAAATCATTATTTCATCTAAATAGTTCATGGTGTAACCTAAGTAACCACATAATTGGCACCATATTATGGGATTTTTTTCATTTTCACTTCACATGCTTGCTTATATTTTTAGATAACTCTTAGTGATTTATTTTGAGAATTTTCTCCAATTTTTTTATTTAATTTATCTACTGATATTATTATATTTATTTTGGATTATTAACATTAAAAATTATTACCCATAACATTGGGTATTTGGTCTTCCATTTTTATTAAATCTCCTCATACCTCTTTCAGCTCTCTCAACATATTTATTGGAAAACACCTAAAACTATAGCTTTCTTTTAGAACCTCTTTAAATTTTGTTTCATTATTTTTCATTAGAGTAACTACTTCTTCCCCAAAAGAGTCAATATTTTTCCCAACTCATAAATAATATCATTAAATGAAATGATTACCATTTATTATTATTCACTTCTAAATATATAAACTTCTATGGGTTTTAATATCTAATTCAATTATAAGTATAGTATGAACTAGCAAATTGTTTTTTATTCACCAATGGTTGTTTTGGTATAGCTTAGTTATATAGGCATGAGGCTATGGATTCCAACATTAGTGTTGCAACCCCATCCTTCAAATAGGGATTTGAATCTATATAAATTCCTACTTTAATATATTTTCCCCATCCATTATATGATGAGTTTATTATTAGGTTGTATTGATAAGTGAAAATTCAAGGCTAGGTGGTAATATTTTAGAATATATGGTTCTAGATCCATCGAGTTGGATTGGTTATGGACACATATAACCAACTTAAACCATCCTGAATAGATTAAAACTACATCAGGTCAGGTTGGGTCGGGTCATTTGGTAATGCATCAAATAACCCGATCCCCAATGCATTGGGTGGGGTAAACTGCTTATGAAGCATGTGACCCAACCCGACCCAACCCTTTTTTGGTTGGGTAAAGTCCAAGAACACCACAAAATCGACCCAAACTAACCCATAGACACCCCTAATCAGTGTGGTGCATAGGTGAAAGTCAATTCATAATCCCATATACCACCTTGGAGGTTATAGAGACCCATACATAACATATATGGATATTACATCATTTGAGATGAATATTTAGTACATTGAAAAAAATATGCCTGAGGACCCTAATAGTTTGTGTCATTAGAAACATAGAAAAAATATATTTTATCCTCGTGAAAATGTATTTAACATCTTCCATAAAGATCTATATATTTATTACTTATACCTAATACCTTTCTTCATAACTTGGAGAAAGGAAAAATAAGGAAGGGGTGAGCTCAAATGTTCATTAAGGGAAAATAAATAAAATGTGTATGCATAACATGAACAAGAGGGGATGGAACTTGAGCATAAATTTTAATTATCATACCCTACATATCATAGATCATAATAAATATTGGAAGTTCATAATACAAGAATCATTAGGAAATATTGAACATAAGCCATGAAAGTATAACATGGGAATAAAACATGGAATTATGGAAAACAGATAAGCATATAAAAACCCTATTCCAAGGTGTCCTACCAAGGCCTTTGTAACATGTTAGTATTGGTATAATCACCCATGTAACTACTTTTAGATTGGGATTCCCTCCTATATACCCTCTTGTTTCAGAATTTGGATGTCCTCATGTTTACCCTCTTGTTTAGGGTTTGGGATTTCCTCTCATTTACACTCTTGTTTTAAGATTGGTATTTCCTCCCATATACCCTCTTGTTTAGGTGTCGGGATGTTCTTCCATGTAACCTATTTTTTCGGTAATGGAATTTTTTCCCATGTACCCTCTTGTTTCAGGCTTGGGATGTCCTCATGTGCACCCTTTGAGCTTATAAAACATTTATCATTACCCAATTCATTGGAGGTAGATACAGGTCCCACCTATCACATAATGAAATCATACATACATGTGACACAAAAAATTAATTAGATCATGACCCATGAAAAAATATGGATTCTATAAACATCAAATCATAACCCATGAAATTAAATGGGTATCATTAACATTTTATCACATCATAACCTATGGAAAATGTATAGGTTTCATAATCATTTGATCAAACCATAACCCACAAAAAGAATTAGTTTTAAAAATAATATAACCAATAGAAAAGAAAAGTATTTTCATAAACATATGACTCATGGAAGAGAAACAAGCCTCATAAAGACCATGACATTAATAATAACCCATTTATAGAAAGGATATTAATGTAATCTTTCAATCATTTCCTAGAATGGAATGACTAACATCAACCAGTGTCATCTTAGATGGAAAATAATTTTGGAAATATATTTCAAAAACGTTTCTTGAGAAAAATATCCTTTCTTATTTGAAAAATTCCTTTTAATACATAAAACCATTTGATACTCATTTTCATAGAAAATACCTTTAAAACTTATAAAGAAGACTCGAAATCAATTGAAAACCTTTTTCCTTGAAAACTTATAAAATAAGCTAGAAAAAAAATTTAAAACTTTTTTCTTCAAAAACTCTTTGAAAACTTATAAATAATTCTTTAAAATGATTTGATAGTCATTTTCCTTGAAAACATATAAAATAAGTTTGAAAAAGTTTTGAAAACCATTTTTCTTAAAAACTTATAAATGAATCTTGAAAACGTTTCGAAACCCATATTATTTAAAAAATTATTTTAAAAAAATTATAAAAAAACCTTTAAACATGTAAAAAAAAGATTTTATGGATTGAAAGAGGATAAATCCATACGTGTTATATGAGGTAAAAAAGAAATTTCCTTTTACACAGTAAAATGGATAGAAAATTGCCTCATTCGGAAAGTGACAAGAATTTTCATTTGATAACATTGGTAAAATATAAAAAGGGAAAATGTAACATCCCAGGTAAATAAAGAATAATAGATTTTTATATAGCTTAAAAGGGGTTTCTATGTTCGATAGAGTACCCGATACACAACAATGGGTTTCTTTGAAATCTTACGTTGCACACTAATAATATAATATTATTATTTTAAATGGTAGTTAACTCCTAGCCGTTGTATTGATGAGAATGAACAAAAATAACTATAATATGATTATACATGTATTTATATTTATCCAATAAAATTTATAGGCTTAATATATGAATGAATCTAATTTTAAGCATAATTTACATTAAAACGCCGATTTACCGCCTTTTAATGGAGAACCCTTTTTAATCTAGTTTTAGTCACTTTAATACATTCTAATTGACCAAATAAAATCCTTATTTATAATGGGGACATCAAAATTTACTTTGTGAAAGTTTTTGGAATTTTTCCGATAAAGTTCATTTTTTAATGAATAGTGAAAAATATTGTATTTTAATTCAAAAGTGCTTTTTAATATAATTTATATATATGGATAGATTATATTTTTAATTAGTTTTAAAGTGAAATTAAAATATATTTTTACCATTTAATACAATGTTGGTCATTGGAGTTAATTTCACTTTGAAATTAGACATAAACAAGTATCAATCTTTTGATGGTTATTGTTTCTTAAAAACACGCTATTTGTTTTAACAGCGGGAATTAATTTTTAAATTAATTAATTCCACTTCTCTGTTTTTAAATTGGCAAAATAGACATCATTTTTGAATTCAGAATATCAAATATATCTTAGGCTGAATATTTGGTATTTTTCTGAAAAAATTCAATTTTTGATGAATAGTGACACCACTTAGTGGTAGCTAAAAAAACTGACTTTTTCATTTAAATGGAATTTTACCACTTCTATGAATTGAATTTCAAAAATACGATATACATGGTAGTTATCAAGAAGTAAAATTTTGTACATTTAGATGAAAATAATTTTTGGTGAATAGTAACTTTTGACTTATATTTACCGCAGTTAAAGGTAAATAGGGTAATTCAAGGTTAAAAGAATATTATAATGATTCCAAATAACCTTAAAACTTGTCCTAACCTTATTGGTTGAGTCATTAACGAACATGGTCATATTTGGGTCCATTTTGGGACCCCATTTATCCACTTGGGAGTGAAAATGACAATTTAGATTAATTAATTTAATGTAAAGGCAAAATTGACATTAAAAAAAATCTTTTAGTAATTAATTTTTATATGGTGATATATAAGTTCTATTTTCGACTATAAATATTAATTGGAAATCTAAAAATATTTCCTACATGATAGTATTTTTTTATAATTTTTAGACCTCGAATAAATTAAATTATTTATGACACAATAATGATGCAGTATTTACCTCATTAATAAATGATTAAAATAAATAAGATTATAATGATTACAATATTATCCAAAAAATGTGAAATTCTGATTGGATGATTTTATTTAGGTTATGAGTCATCTTATCTTTGACCATAATGATTTTTGGACCATTAGAAACCGAATATCATTATATTATAAAATAATATTTTCACACTTTCCTAAAGAGCCCCTCCTCTCCCTTATAAAAGGAGACCACTTCTATGCAATTACTCACACCTCTAAAGCCATATGGATCGACCAAACTCTTCCCAATTAGGATCCATACATCCCTATACTCCTCCAAAAAGAATTACCTTAGGCAGAAGGCACTTCAAGAAGTCCTTTGGTTCAAACCAAAGGGGGTTACCCAAATTAAAGGTAATGGTTTCTCTTAAATTGTTTTCTTTTATTTTACTTATACAACCCCTATACTCTTTTTATTTCTTTAATTTTTAACAAAACAAGTATCCTAAATATACTAGTATATTTTTATAAGAAGGATTCGAACTACACTTACACACACCTCTATCTAATGGATGAAGAACATAATGTTTCTGTGGATGGAAAACTGACGCCTAACGAAACGATGATTGTTCAATTACATCTTACCACCTCTCATGGTGGAAATTATGATGGAAATGTATTTATATATGATATATATTATGTTTATGATTTACTTATGCTTCTGTACTTCCATTTTTATAGCATGCCTCTATTGTTTCCATAGTGGGTAAATACGATAATCTCATTTGAGGAAGTGCGGACTACTGCCCCCTCAAAGTCATGTGATTCGTTAATGCCTTATATGGGATGTATAAAGGATGGAGTTAATGATATTATATATTATATTATACTGGAATTATAATATACCTATGTATAATTATGTTTTAATTCCATTAAAATAAGAAATAGAAATGAACGTATCGTTCATGCTTACGTACGGCTTACCGTCTCCATGAACGATGCATTTCATTTATTACCTCTAAATGTTATGTACAATTGTAAAACATGTATATACTGGATATATATAATATATATGATATCAAAATCATGAATATCATTCTAGATATAATGAAATATTAAACACATGGACAACTTGTAAATATAAGGTGTTCATTTTGACTCAAGTACCAAATATCTTCAAAATGAATGTTATTAACATAAATGATTACATAATGTTTATAACATGGTAATAAGGGATATCAAAGGAATAATAAACTTGAAAAATGTTTTTAAGTAAGTATAAATTATCTTTAGTTTATTATTCAGGAAATTAAAGAACGATCAAGTCAAGTCGGACACAAGGTAAGGGATCCGACCTGTCTCTTTCTTTTCAAGTACTCTCTTTTATGTCATTTCATTTATGATCCTTGTTCTTATGTTAGAGGATGTTATTTTATATTAACCATACTGTAATTTGTATTTTAATATGATGAGAGACCCCCTATTAATCTCATCAATTCATTTTAAGAATTTTTAAGTGGCGCCGTTAGGCTGCCGAATTTTTGTAAAGGATTTTCTTATCTCACTTTTAATTCCGTGAGATTTCCATTGTTCACCACTTATTTATTACATTTGGTTTAATTTGTATTTACATTGATATATATTAATATTATTATCTTTATATTCATGGTATTCTGTGATTCATTTTGTGGTTATTAACATTTGGTCATACGATTCAATTTGAATACAATGAAGTAGGGGTTTTTCATCTCACTTTTTATTCCCGTGAGATTCATGCTATATTGGCCACTATTTCCTTTTGTGTGGCATATGTACTGCCCATGATTGTACTCTTTGTGTAATATACTATCATTTATAAGTATTTACATCTTCATTGGATGATTCTTCTTTTATGTGTCATATGTTTTGTAAGTTACCAAATCGGTAAGGGAACTCCTTAACCCAATTCCCATTATTTGGGTTGATATTCTCTTTTTTTATTTATGTCATCCTATTAATATGTGTGAATGACCTCTGATTGTTTTACACATAATATCCAATTATATTGGTTGTATTTATATTTTTCACACATAATTATGAGATTGATTTATCCTTAATTTAAGGATACTATCTTTATAAGGTATTTTATCTCAATTTACATTTCCATGGAGACTTCGTTGTTGTTAGGCACCAATTCACTCTTATATGGTGTATATACTATCCTTTGAAATATTATATCATGAATCCCTTTATTATCATGATATTATAATGTTCTTATTAAAATTTATTCTTCAATTATTTGTATTGAAGCGTCCCTCTTTTTGGTAAAAACTCTTTAACTAAAATATAGTTTTAAATGTTTTAAAGATTTATTCTTCTAAATATTTCTAATTAATGTCCATGTTTTCAAAATGGGTTTTAGAATTTATTTATATGGAAATTAATGTTTTCAAATGATAATTCATTTAAAATCATCAAACTGGTATGGGACACTTTGATTCAAAAAGCAGTTTTTAAAAGGTTTTGAAAATGATTTGATTAAACATTGTTTATTTCGATATATTGATTTGATATATTGGAATGTGGAAATGTTATATATCTTTTATACATGTGCTATATGTTATGATTATGTTATGTTTATTGGGCATTTTTTACGTATACGGGTGGTTCCGTGATAAACCTAGGGCGGGTGGGCCCGAGATAGCTCTCTAACGCATTGAGTAACGTGACAGAGGTAAACGTGAATGTTTCTCCTAAGAGATTTTGGGAATATACTATGATGGGTATTCCAAGTGTAACTCCCTACATAGTTATGATAGCTATAATTTAAGTATGTTATTAATTCCATAATTTACCTTTATGATTTATGATTTCTATGTGTTATTTATAAAACTTATAATTTTGTAAGGTGTGTTATGATTGAAAAATATTGGTTTCATTGATTTGTATTTATTGATGGGATAATATTTTCCTTCCACATTTTATAACCCTTACTGAGCTTTTTTATGTTCATCCCAAGTTTTTGAAATGTTTTCCACAAGACTTAAAGATGAATAGGGTCAAGGATGGGATCAAGGAAAAGTCAAGCTATCTAAATCATTGAACTAGACATGTTTCTTTTTAAGAGTTTTTATATTATGAAAAAAATGGGTACTGAGTACTAGTGTCTACTTGTCATATTCATGTTGTAATGTAATAGTTATAGCCTAAATCTCTAAAACTATAAACCTGAAAAGATCCTCAATGTGAATTATTTATTTAATTCAATATTATGTAATGTTTAAGGCTGAGTCCTTATAGTTGGTATCAGAGGTCGGTTTAGAAAAATTTAGGGATTAGGAGTTTTTGTTAGACACATGGTTAGTCCCTATATCTATTATTTCAGTTAAATCCTTGTTTTATAACTTTTTTCAGGTCAAGTAAAGTCAGTTTTGAATGGAAGGAGAAGGATCTCAAACGACATTCCTATCTCTTCCTAATGACATGCTTGCAATAATTATTGCAAAGTCATGTTCGGATGATTGTGAAAATTTTTCTAGAATACAACTCACTTGCAAGCAGTTGTTTGAGATATCAAACACCTCCACTATACCTCGTTATCATTATGGATCATGGGTTGTATTTATACAAATACTATTTTCATAATATTCTCATATTTTCAAGAAAGATAAATATTATCAAGGTATTTTAAAATATTTTACCTTATCACAAGAATTTGAAGTATATTATGATTTTAAAAATGGTGCTGAGGAAGGAGACCCTTGCGCAACCTATTTATATTTGATTTTAAAATATAGTCTCTCAGCACATACTTATGGTATTTTAAAAGGACCAATAATAGAATGTTTCAACTCAAATTCTGTCTGATTATTTTATAGAAATCATGTTTTATTAGATGTTTTGGAATTATGTGTCATACATGATTATTTTCCAAAACTGTTCTTCTGTGAACACCCATATAACCCATGTTGTACAAGGTGTATTTGGATGGAGGAAGCAAATGATTTTGAAGGATTTCTAAATCATTTTTGTAATTCATGGGAATTCTACCTACGTGAACAAGATGACGATGAAACCGAGTGGATGCCATGATCAAGGTATGCTGTTATTCATTTTGGGAATCATTTTATTTTATCTTATGGTGGTGAAATAAGACTTCAAGAATTAAGATGTTGAGATCATAATGAATTTGGATGAAAATGATAGGTATAAGGAAACCATTGAGGTTAAAACATGTTAGGGTTATTTTTGAGTTTTATAAAAAGGACAACCCGTAGGATGGGTGACAACCCGTCGCATCCGGCAAGGCTGTAGGAATCGAACCCACAACCGAATGGCGACAAGGGCGCATCGCCTACCACTATCCTACTTGAAGTCCCTGGTTATTTTGACAAATTATTTTTATTTAGATGATTTTATGAATCAATAGTAAGTGGATTTTGGGTTATCTATGGAAATTATTAACCTATCTTGGAGGATATGTGATTAGGTTAATTACTTTTCAATATGAGACTTCAAGAGAAAATAATGTTATGTGGAGATAAATGTTAATTTGTACCTTGGAAGACTATGTGATTAAGTCCTTCAAATATTTGGATTTGAATATTAGTTTGGTTTAATTTGAAGAATTTTATGGAAAAATTGTTTATCAAATGGTCTGCATTGAACATTGGGTTTGGTTAGACAAATTTTGGAGATTAAGAGTAGTTTTTCTTTATGTTAATGTTTATCTTTTTGGGGGATTGTCTGATCTTATACTAAAAGTTTTTGTTTTAGTTAGTATTTAAAGACATGGGAAATATATAGTTCATCTTTTTTGGATTATGTGATTCTCTCTAAGTTGGTTATAATGCTCTTAATGTGAAAAAAAGTCATCCTAGATATTCATTGTTTGGAGAAATTCGAGTTTTTGTTAGAAATATAGTAAAAGATGAATGTATACATGAAAAGTAAGTATATCTCCTTATGTTTATGGTTAGTCTCATTAATAAATTCCTCAACAAAAAGTAACTTTAAACAAAAACCTTGTCCGTTAAATTTTCCTACTGGGGAATCAAAGACTGTTTAACCCATCACAAGTTTGTGATTTTCTGGTGGTTAACTTTCTCCTAAACAAGTTTTCTATCACTCTCCATCAGAACTTGATGATTTGTTTTCTCCTCCATATCCATGTTTTCATGGAATCCTTGTATTTGTTTTCTCGGGTAACCTTTGTACTTCTCTTCATTTATTTTAAAGTGATAGTTTTATTCACTCTCTTTCCGATGTGAGGCTTCTAATGAAGTTTCCAAGCCCAGTTTTAAAATTGCGAGGACACAATTCCCAAAAGGGGGGAAGGATGTAACATCCTAGTTAAATGAAGAATAATAGATTTTTATATATCTTAAAAGGGGTTGCTATGTTCGATAGCATACCCGATACACAACAACGGGTTTCCTTGGAATCTTACATTGCACACTAATAATATACTATTATTATTTTAAATGGTAGTTAACTTCTAACCGTTGTATTGACTGGAATGAAGAAAACTAACTATAATATTATTATACATGTATTTATATTTATCCAATAAAAGTTAGAGGCTTAATATATGAATGAATCTAATTTTAAGCATAATTTACATTAAAACGCCGATTTACCGCCTTTTAATGGCGAACCCTTTTTAAATATAGTTTTAGTCACTTTAATATATTCTAATTGACCAAATAAAATCATTCTTTAGAATGGGGACATCAAAATTTTCTTTTTAAATTTTTTTTGAATTTTTCCGATAAAGTTCATTTTTTTAATGAATAGTGAAAAATATTGTATTTTAATTCAAAAGTTATTTTTAATATAATTTATTTATATGGATAGATTATATTTTTAATTGGTTTTAAATTGAAATTAAAATATATTTTTACCATTTAATCCAATTTTGGTCATTGGAATTAATTTCACTTTGAAATTGGACATAAACAAGTATCAATCTTTTGATGGTTATTGTTTCTTAAAAACACGCTATTTGTTTTAACAGCGGGAATTAATTTTTAAATTAATTAGTGCCACTTCTATGTTTTGAAATTGGAAAAATAGACATCATTTTTAAATTCGGAATATCAAATATAGCTTAGGCCAAATTTTTGGTATTTTTCTGAAAAACTTCAATTTTTGATGAATAGTGACACCACTTAGTGGTAGTTAAAAAAACTGACTTTTTCATTTAAATGGAATTTTACCACTTCTGTGAATTGAATTTAAAAAATCCGACATAAATGGTAGTTATCAAGAAGTAAAATGTGGTTCATTAAGATGAAAATAAGTTTTGGTGAATAGTAACATTTGACTTTTATTTACCGCAGGTAAAGGTAAATAGGGTAATTCAAGGTTAAAAGAATAATATAATAATTCCAAATTAACTTAACACTTGTAATAACCTTATTGTTTGAGTCAATAACTACCATGGGAATATTTGGGTTGATTTTGGGACCCCATTGATCCACTTGGGAGTGAAAAAGACAATTTAGATTAATTAATTTAATGTAAAGGAAAAATTGACATTAACAAAAATCATTTAGTAATTAATTCTTATATGGTGATATATAATTCCTATTTTCGACTATAATTATTCATTGGAAATATGAAAAGATATCCTACATGATAGTATTTGTTTTATAATTTTTAGACCTCGAATAAATTAAATTATTTATGACACAATAATGGTGCAGTATTTACCTCATTAATAAATGATTAAAATAAAAAATATTATAATGATAAAAATATTATCCAAATCAAGACCAATTCTGATTGGATGATTTTATTTCGGTTTTGAGTCATATTATCTTCGACCATAATGATTTTTGGACCATTATAAAGTGAATATCATTATATTATAAAATAATATTTTCACACTTTCCTAAAGAGCCCCTTCTCTCCCTTATAAAAGGAGACCACTTATATGCAATTCCTCACACCTCTCAAGCCATTTGACTCAACCCAAATCTGCCCAATTAGGATTCCTACATCACTCTCCTCCTTATAAAAGCCTTACCTTGGGCAGAAGGCACTTCAAGAAGTCTTTTGGTTCAAACCAAAGGGAGTTACCCAAATTAAAGGTAACGGTTTCTCTTAAATTGTTTTCTTTTATTTTACTTCTCCAACCCCTAAAATCTTTTTATTTCTTTAATTTGTAACAACAACAGTATGATCAATAAGCTAGGATGTTGTTATTAGAAGGATTTTAACTACACTTATACACACCTCCATCTAATGGATGAAGAACATAATGTTTCTGTGGATGGAAAACTGACGCCTCACGAAACGATGATTGTTCAATTACATCTTACCACCTCTCATGGTGGCCATTTTGATGGAACTGTATTTATATATTATATATATTGTGTTTATGATTTCCTTATGCTTCTGTACTTCCATTTTTATATCATGCCTTTATTGTTTCCATAGTGGGTAAATACGATAATCTCATTTGAGGAAGTGCGGACTACCGCCCCCTCAAAGTGATGTGATTCGTTAATGCCTTATGTGGGATTTATAAAGGATAGAGTTAATGATATTATATATTATATTATACTGGAATTATAATATACCTATGTATCATTATGTTTTAATTCCATTAAAATAAGAAATAGAAATGAAAGTAGCGTTCATGCGTAGGTACGGTTTACCGTCTCCATGAACGGTGCATTTCATTTCTTACCTCTAAATGTTATGTAAAATTATAAAACATGTATATAATGGATATATATAATATATATTATATCAAAATCATTAATATCATTCTGGATATAATGAAATATTGACCACATGGACAACTTGTAAATATATGGTGTTCATTTTGACTCAAGTACCAAATATTGACAAAATGAACGTTATTAATTTAAATGATTACATAATGTTTATAACATGGTAATAAGTGATATAAAAGGAATAATAAACTTGAAAAATTTTCTTAAGTAATTAGAAATTAACTTTATTTTATTAATCATGAAATTAAAGAATGATCAAGTCAAGTCGGACACAAGGTAAGGGATCCGACCTCTCTCTTTCTTTTCAAGTACTCTCTTTTATGTAATTTCATTTATGCTCCATGCTATTATGTTGGAGGATGTTATTTTATATTCACCATAATTTAATTTTTATTTTCATATGATGAGATACCCCCTCTTACTCTCATCAATTCATTTTAATAATTTTTAAGTGGCGTCGTTAGGCTGCTGAATTTTTCTAAGGGATTTTCTTATCTCACTTTTAATTCTGTGAGATTTCCATTGTTCACCACTTAATTATTACATGTGGTGTAATGTGTACTGAAATTGATATATATTACTATTTTTATCTTTATATTCATGTTATTATGTGATTCATCTTGTGGTTATTAACTTTTGTTCATACGATTCAATTTGAATACAATGAAGTAAGGGTTTTTCATCTCACTTTTTATTCCTGTGAGATTCATGCTATATTGGAGACTATTTCCTTTTGTGTGGAATATTTACTGCACATTATTTTAGTATTTGTGTAATATACTCTCATTTATAAGTATTTACATCTTCATTGGATGATACTTCTTTCATGTGGCATATGTTTTGTAAGTTACCAAATCGGTAAGGGAACTCCTTAACCCAATTCCCATTCTTTGGGTTGATATTCTCTTTTTTTTATTTATGTCATCCTTTGAATATGTGTGAATGAACTCTGATTGTTTTACACTTAATATCCACTTATATTGGGTGTATTTATATTTTTCACACATAATTATGAGATTGATTTATCCTTAATTTAAGGATACCATCTTTATAAGGTATTTTATCCCAATTTACATTTCCATTGAGACTTCATTGTTGTTAGGCACCAATTCACTCTTATATGTTGTATATACTATCCTTTGAAATATTATATCATGAATCCCTTTATTCTAATGATATTATAATGTTCTGATTAAAATTTATTCTTCAATTATTTGTATTAACGCGTCCCTCTTTTTGTTAAAAACTCTTTAACTAAAATATCGTTTTAAATGTTTTAAGGATTTATTCTTCAAAATATTTCTAATTGATGTCCATGTTTTCAAAATGGGTTTTAGAATTTATTTATATGGAAATTAATGTTTTAAAATGATAATTCATTTAAAATATTCAAAGTGGTATGGGACACTTTGATTCAAAAATTTATTTTTATAAGGTTTTGAAAATGATTTGATTAAACATTGTTTATTTCGATATCTTGATTTGATACATTGGAATGTGGAAATTTTATCTACCCTTTATACATGTGTTATATGTTATGATTATGTTATGGTTATTGGGCATTTTTTACGTATACGGGTGGTTCCGTGATAAACCTAGGGCGGGTGAGCCCGAGATAGCTCTCCAATGCATTAGGTAATGTGACGGAGGTAAACGTGAATGTTTCTCCTAAGAGATTTAGGGAATATACTTTGATGGGTATTCCAAGTGTAACTCCATATATAGCTATGATAGCTATAATGTAAGTATGTTATGAATGCCATAAGTTAGATTTATGATTTATGATTTCTATGTGTTATTTATAAATCTTATGATTTTGTAAGGTGTGTTATGATTGAAAAATATTGGTTTCATTGATTTGTATTTATTGATGGGATAATGTTTTCCTTCCTAATTTTATAACCCTTACTGAGCTTTTTATGCTCATCCCAAGTTTTTGAAATTTTTTCCACATGACTTATAGATGAATAGGATCAAGGATGGGATCAAGGAAAAGTCAATCTATCTAAAACATGGAACTAGACATGTTTCTGTTTAAGAGTTTTTATATTATGAAAAAATGGGTACTGAGTAGTAGTGTCTACTTGTAATATTCATGTTGTAATGTAATAGTTATGGCCTAAATATCTAAAACTCTAAACCTGAAAAGATCCTCAATGTGAATTATTCATTTAATTGAATATTATGTAATGTTTAAGGCTGGGTCCTTAGAAAAAAATTTATTTTAATGATTAAATGAGATTAGTATAATATTCAAGTAAATCCTTTTTATAAAAAATGATTTTGAAGGAACATATATTTCTTACTGAAGAGAGGGTGAATTCCAGATTTCTTTAAAACACTTTCTTAACTATTTTAAGTACCAAAGAGTAGAAAATGGTACCACTACATGAATATATCATGAATAAATATATTAGAATAAAATTAATGAATTTATTGAGATATGGAATATAGGAATTCATCAAAGGAATCATATGAATAAACAATCTTAAAAAGCAATGAGATTGTTTCAATAAACTCTTATCACATTGTAACTTGGGATAATACACTCCATATAAGAAAATAAAATTACCTGAATATTAAAATATAATTAAAAGAATTATTTTCATGATATAACATGTGAAATGGAATTATATACACCTTGATATATAATTAAGGTGCAAAAAAAAACATGAGTCTCAAAGAAGGTAAATTATGACAAAACTATTTAATCGATTTTGTAACTTTTGAAACTCAATACCCAGGAAAGAAATATCATAAAATTGATATGTGAATACCCATAAATATAGGTATAATATATATAGAATACAATAATGTTTAGTACATACATCAAACAAAAATAAAGAGTGGTGAACATAGCATGTATCTCATGGAATTAAAAAAGTGATATGAAATCCCCTTACCTTATGTCTTGACTCTCTTCGTACTCGCACAAGATTCATGTATAAAAAATATTAGTTTATGAAAAATATTTTAAAGAATAATATTCTTATACATAATACCAGAAATGTTTTTATTATGACCTTATATTACCTTCTTGTCAATGATGTTATGTTAAGGTTTCACTTTGGGTAATATTCTCTTTGTTCTTCGCATGTGTCTTAATTTGTTATATCGTTGGTCCTTATAATAATATTATGATTACAGAATTTATACCATGATATAAATATCTGTTATATCCAATATATTTTTAATATAATAATCTATATAATATAAGTTTATGAAGTGGAATACCCCATTCATGGAGAGAGTAATCCATACGTACGCATGAACGTTGTTTTTGTTTTTATTGTCGTATTGAAAGAAGGAATGAAAATGAAATATATGTATATGTATATAATATTATTAAAGTGAAATTATAATGTTATATATATCATATAATTTTACTAAACTCTTCATTAATACATTCCATGTAGTGTGTGAACGAATCACATCACCTTGAGGGGGTAGTAGTCAACACTTCCTCAAACAAAATTATCATAATTCAACCAAATGGAAAGTAAAAAAATATATGTGTTCTTTATAATGAATAAATATGATTAAATAAATAATAAATATCATATATGACATATAAAAATATATTTTCCATCATAATTTAAACCATAGGATGCAGTAAAGGAGAAATGAACAATTATCTTTTAGTGAGGTGGTAGTTCGTCGTACAAGTAAATAGTATGTTCGTTACCCATTAGATGGAGGTGTGTGTTAGTGTAGGTAAAAAAATTAGAATAAAAACATCCTATAATATTTAGGATACTTATTTTTTCATATTATCATGGAATAAAGATATTGGAGGGGGTGGAGAAAGAAAGAAATGAAAGGATGTTGAGAGAATACATTACCTCTTAATCGGGTAACTCCTTTTGGATTGTGCCAAATGGCTTCTTTGATCTTAATTATTCCCAATGTAAGGATTTTAGGAGGAATTTATGGAATTTGGGAAATTATTTAATTATTATTTTTGGAAATCCAAGGGTCTTGAGAGGTGTGAGTAAGTGGGTAGTGGTGGTGACCTTTTATTTTTAAGGGAAAGGAAACACTTGGTATTTTTTAAAACAAGTTAGGTGTACCAACATTTTTACATAAAAAATACATAAAAACCCTAAAAAACTCAATAATTTAAGTTTAATGGATTATTCATTGCCCTGAAATGGGTTTTTATAATTTTAAATGTCCTTTTGGATCTTATATTTATGGTTTCGTAATTTATTAACCTTATTTTTCTGTTAACCGATGTAATTAATTTTAATCACTTTCACTAATATTTTTTGTCAGAAATAAAGTTGACATTATTAGAAATTATAAACTATGAATATTACAAATATTTAATCCATTTTGAAAAATTATAATCATATAAGTGGAAAAAATTAATTTAGAATTATTCCTTCTGACGGGACGACATTACGGGTTTTTAATGTAAAAACGCCCAAAAGTTTGTTAAGTTTTTATATCCAATTTTAATTTAAAATTTGTTACAATGAAATAATTTGGATTAATTAAAAGATATATTATCTAAATAAAATATGAAACCAATTAAAAATATAATCTAGCCTTATACCAAAATTAGATGAGAAATCAATTTTGAATTAAAATCCAATATTTTTAACTATTCCTTAAAAAATGGAACCTTACAGAGAAATACTGAAAATTTATCCTAATGTAATTTTTATGTCTTAATTAGAAATATGATGTTTATTTTGACATATTAAATCTATAAAAGTTACAAAAATTATATTTTAAATTGGTTCTCTGTTAAAAGGTGGTAAAACTAACTTAATAACAAAATTAGGTTTTTATGCATAAAATTGTGTTTGTTCTTATCTTATGTCTATCGAATATATTGGATGAATATCAAAAATATTTTATTGGATGTATAAAATATTTATTGAATTAATACTACTAACTAATTTTAATTAATGTAATTTATTAGTTTAAAATTGATTTGTGACCATAATAATATTTTCCTTTATATTCAATCGGTTTTCATATTCATTTATAATTAATTGGAAACCTATGAATTTAACTTATATTTGTGTAAAACACATATTTTAATAATTTATTTAATAATATTCATATCCATCAAGTTAAATTATAGGTCATCTCTCATTATAATAATATTTTTAATAATATATTTTTGTTAGGTAATACTCGGTCTTGCATGTTACGCAAGCCATCGAGGAAGGTCAATATTGCATGTAATGTATTCTAACCTTGTTATTATATGTAACATACTCCAAGTTGGTATTTCACATAACATATTGTAATCTAGTTCTTTGTGAAATTATTGTTTGAATTAGTGAAAAAATATTTTCAATGTCACATGAAATAAAAAATATCAAAAAATTAAATTAATTTGAAAAAAAATCACAAAATATCAGGTTGTTACAGAGGTAGTACCAACATGTCCTCAGGGAAGATTTCCATATATTATTATACTAATAAAAGAATTTTTATTCTTGAAAATACTTTTCTGACAAGGTATAAACTTTACAACTGATGGGTGATGGGTTTTAGCTCCCTACTCACAAGACCCACTCGTTCTTCCATTAGATATCTCTCACCCACCAAGGTGAATATCATCCCATATTTATGAAGACATTAAATCATCTAAAATTATGGACAATAAAGGCTCTAACCATGTATAAATAGTCCATGAACGATTTAAATTCATAAGGTTTAATCACGATGATTAGGAGGTTCCACGAAAAAAGTTATCCACCGAGCACCGACTCGTACTTCCAGAAGATATGTGATATCAAAGAATCGCTCCCTGTAGGAATATCATGTCATAAATGCTCAGATAAAGTTTCAACTAGAATATCCATATCTCACATAGGGGATAATTTGATAATGGAATATATCATGCCTCTATCAACTAGTACTGGGTAAAAAGTACAAAATACATAAATCGTACCTCGAATCATCTTGTGTGTAGACTGGTTATATCCCTCCATATCATTCAACTACCCATAACATCGATTTATTTCTCTATAAACCCAACATAGGCCACCTGGTGGTTATAGTTGAATTATCTCATAGTTTTTAGCTCCACTAATAGTTCCACCCTCTAGAGCTCTACCCACTTCTATCTACACAGCCCCCCTAGGGGCCACCCAAACCAATCTTGGGAGATCCCAAGTCACAGCGCTTCCTTTGTCATGGTAGTCCATCTACCATCTTCCTATCCTTATTATCATGATGGTTTAGGAAATCATTTTTTATTTTTCCCCTACCATCACAATTATAGCATTGTAACTATCTTGGATGATTGGATCTTCTACGTGATTCCGGAGCTACAGAGTGACACGTTAGCATATAAGAATGAGAATGCCTCCTTTATCGTGACCTTGATGTCTAAAGCCCACTAGATTATGTAGAATACTCATAAACATAATGAAAACCACTGGTTCCAACTACTTGATATCCCTCTAATAGGAAGCTCTCAGAAACTAGATCTTTCTCTATCACTCTAATATTAGTGGGCAGGAATAAGGAGACTATACTTGCATGGATGTATCTACAGAGACCCTACACGAACTTCCTCTCCTAGAAGAATTCATATCCCATAATATCAAGGGATTATTGTGTGAGGTCAGTGAACCTCATGCAACACTCAATAAATGAAATACAACACTACTAAATCTCATGAATCTATTGGATCTCAACTAAGCAAAAGAATAAGGGGTTATATTGCTCATGAAATAGATGTTATAATTCAGACCATGAGAGCATAGTCTCATCATGGGTCTTCATGAATAGAATTCACTAGTGACCTGATAATCTACAAAAAAATACTAGATGTCATCACAACCATCTATTCTATCAATTTTAGAACAATCTTGGAGAATCAAATTACCGAATCAAGCCAATCCTCTACTGCCTAAGGATCTGACATGCCACAAAATCATAGTGGCCTATCATGTTGGAACTCATGTAGCATGCTAAGACTGTGTGCATAATCATCCTGCCCTGATGGCACTATATACTACATGGTTTGTTTGGGTGATACTCCCTACCCACCTAGAGTAAACACCTCATGATAGGCCCCAAAACTGAGGCATCATCAATCAATTGATCTCCATCATGATCTTGTATCAACAACTAGGTTTTTTTTATTCACAAAGGAATGCTAAAAGTGATCAAGGTATACCATAGTTAGATGATAATATAAATAGAGAGTTAACTCAATAAGGATAGTAAAATGAATCAATAATATATGATGAATGTACCACTATTCCCTACAATAATTTCTTGGTATCATAATTTGAAAAGTATGTGGTAAGATTCATAATGTATGGATAAGTTGGATGTCACACAAACATTCAATTCCCTAGACTAAAAGCCGTAATTGATACACTTATAAATTATTTCACTAGGTTCCAAACCAAACCTCAACATGGGTCAATCTATACACCAACCTGAGGAAGAACCACCTTTGATACCACTACGTAACAACCCAACCCACGAGGGACTTCCTAGCAAGTAGAAAGCCAAGCCGTTACAACCCCAATCCAACCTACAATTGGATATGGGGCTAGTGAAAGGCACTAAGAAGGAATAAATGAAATTAGAGTAATTTTATCTAATGTATCTATATGCATTCACATGACTTTCTACATGAAAAAGTGTAGAGGAATTTAAAATACAATAACATAGAGAGTGTAAACATGCATGAAATAACCTCTTGGAAAATACAACAGAGTACGATAGTAAAAACCAATATGAAATGAAGAAATAAAAAACCACCTAGAAATGAATTTTGAAACTAAAAATAACTTTAAAATGTAAAGATGAAGAGATCCCAACTCATAATCTCCAAGTCTTACCACATTACATGGTCAATGAACCCAAGTATTCCTAAGGTCTACTAATGTCACCGATGATCTATCTATTGTCTTTATAAGACACGACACATGAAGGAAAAGACCATGAAGGGGTGAGTATTTATATTCCTAGTAGGATTACATGAAAACATAAAAGGGAGTAATAAAATGATAAAACAAGTTTATATCAACTCAAAGACAGAGGTTAAATGAAAACCCAACATATAAATATGCTCATAAAGAATCCCAATAGAGAGAGAAAGTGGATCTCCATATCCTAGACCATCCCAAATTTGATGAGTCTACCTAAGTATCTAAAATTACATCTTTGATTCCCAAAATCAAACACAACCCCACTAGAATCTATGTGGAGGGGCCCACTCCTAGCTACTATGCTCCATAGTTGAGGAATCCACAACTCTTGTGGATGACATGCTCCACATTAGAGTTCAAAGATAGGAGAGTACCACTCAATGGAGGGAGAAACCACACCTAGTGTAGAGGAGTGATGAATTTACCTTTATAAAGAGTATAGGGGACCTTCTCCCTAGTGTGATAAGGGAGTTCCAATTATAGAATCTCTCACATGATCCTAACTGATCACTTCCATTTCCAAGCATCACCTGGAGAAGGGTCACACTCAGAACACCTCACATCATATCCTGTATGCCACAATGAAGGACACCATCATGTCAAATGTGGAATAACATTTAGTATAGTCTACTCATGTGAAAAAATATGAGTCCAAAATAAGGATATATGAGAGTAAAAAGTTACTAGGAGAAGTACATTGTGTGTATGGGGGTCCACACGACATGTGAGCCCACCTCACCGCCTTGATGTGTTCTCCTCTAGACATGGATTGGGAAGTTATGTCACACTACATAGCATGTATAGATACTACATGATATGTATCAGCCACTCGGGGCCTAGTCTTTTTTGTGTCCATGTACCATGGTCCATATCCATGTACCTTGGCCCATGTCAATTTACTCTAGTTGTGGTCGTATACCTAGCCATGTTTAAGTACACAACCGTGAAAGTGTAATTCGGGTCATGCTTGTGTACTGTGTTCATGCCTATGTACTTTGGGCTATGCCCATGTGCTTGGCTATTCCCATTCCCATGTACTCTTAGAGTAGACGTCCATCCATCAACATAAGTTGACACGGCGTGTATGAGGTCATACATGGCATGTGATCTATTTCTTTTCCCAAAACCCTAGCACTACATCCAGGGTACTACATGGATTGTGTTATTCACAGTACATGTATTGTAGTTGATTTATCCATAGAAAACTTGGTTCTTCACATGGATCCTCAAATCCTTCTTCATTACCATGAATTCTACCTTTTTTCCACCAAAAATCAGTGGGGATCATCTCTAACCATCAATTTCATCCCTATAGTGGTTGGGAACCATAATTTTTCTATTCGTATAAAGGATGAGCACATCCAATCACCACCTATCACTTCTATAGATTATAGATCCACAGATCCTTCACCCACATCCCATAATGAATCTCTATCCATCGGTAAATAATTACCTGATGCATCATTCATATAATCTCTATGAATCAGGGGGTTCAATCAACCTCAAACTCACCCCGAAAATGTCAAACCATGACCCCATGGGCCAACATGAAGAACGGTGGGGGAAATACACAATAAGAAAGGTGAATCCATAATTTTACAAGAATTATCTTCTAATGATTATATAAATGGGATATCCAAGGTGATAAAATTTGAAACAAAGGAGTTTAATCAAATCAATAAAAACAATAATGTGGCATGCCGTATGTGAAGGTTAGAAAATTCCTAAAATAAAATTAGATAAATTAATCCATGCATGATTTAAATAAAAAGGGTAGAAATCCAAAGAAAATGTGCCCTACCTTGATTTAGGATAGATTATTGGTTAAGAACACATTTTCCAATGATGAAGAAGACTTGTTACATTCGCTACCTATTGATCTACCATGATCTGATCACATGTTATTCTCTGGTACAATCTGCCAATGAAGAATATCAAATCCTCCCCTCAAATCCTCCCAAGGTTATGCAGATAAACTTGATGGTTTATTATAATTGTATTTTTATGGAGTATTTTCTAGTTTAGGTAATTTAATAAAAATAAATAAAATAAATAATTTATTTTATTAAATGCACTCGCCAGCAGATCACTCAACTATTCATCTGGGGCTGACTAACCTTATGTAACTCTTAGGGTAAACCACATGTTCTAGAATCAAATATGGTCTTATATTTCCCATCAGATCTCCAAATAATAGAAAAATCCATTTACACTGAAATGATGTGTATACGTGCATTAAAATATATTAATTTTTTCAATATATTAATTTTTTTGTTCTGAGAAACCAAAACACCATGTTGACTCCAAGGGAAAATCTAGATATATTTATATAAATTTTCAAAGGGAAAATCCATCAAAATCAAAGTCTCTAAAATGATAGTATTGAAATCTTTGTCTTGGGGAGAGATTTACTCATAACATTATCTATATTAGAAACGTTTCCATTGATATACCCTTGAAATTTTTTATGATACCCTATTTTCCTTCACTATTGTTAGGTCCAAATGGGGCCTAGATACCCTCAGAGGGGGGTGAATTAAGGTATGGATATTCTTTTTAAACTTCTTCCTACCCCACTAGATCTTGACCTCTTTACTACAAGGGTCACTTATTATTCTATTTAATATCAATGTGGATCATATCCTTTACAATTTTTATCTAATGATAATGAACTAAAACTAAAGAAATAAATAAAACACATGGACATGGAGATTTTTACTTGGTTCACCCTCACTAGGCTACATCCAAGGATCATACAACAGTGATGTGATGATTGTACCAAATTCAATAGGGATAACTAGAAATAATGATGTTCAAGAAATATCACTTCTATGCCCAGGCTCACTTCTTTTCCAAGGTTTAGGGTCTACTCACTAAATTCCAAAGGGTCACTCCATGTGTCTCTTTATCTAGCTCACTGCCAGTGGAAAGCATTACCTTCTTCCTCTTCCTTTGCTCACTACTCTTATAAGGGGTTCACTCATAGTTTACAGACTTGTAGGTCATTCCATTATCTCAAATGAATACATCCTCAGTTTTATATGGATTCTCTATTGAAGTTAAAATTTCATCTAATAGATGAATAACACTTTACCATAAATGCACTAGGGAATGCCTTCTGAACCACTTTTGTGATGCACACTACCTTAGTGAAGCTCCTCTTTCTTGAAGCTCAAATAGCCTTCGTGAAGCTCCTGAATTTTCATGGATCTCACTTAGACTTTGCAAAGTAAACCTATTTCATGATGGTCAACTAGCCTTCACAAAGCTCCTTCCATTCATGAAGATTACTTAACCTTTGTGAATTTACTTTCATGATTCTCAGAACATTTGGTTGTCATTTACAGCCTTCACAAACTTCTTTTCATATCACCTTCTTGAACCACCCTTCATGAACTAACCTTCAAAAACCACCTTTGAAATTCTAAATCCTTAGGATCTTTGTTAAGACTCACTTCTTTTCTAAAGGGGTAGAGGCCAATTTATAGGCATTCCACCAATTCCAGAATCTTATGGGCCACATCATCACTATTTCATGAAGCTCCCTCATTTCCTTCATGATGCTCCCCTTTTTCATGAAGCTCCACAGAAATTTCCCATTCAGGATTCTTGTCATAATCATGGAGCATTCTGTTAAAATCCTTTACGACATGAAAAACCTTCTCAGCGTTGTAATGCTCCATTCGTGATGCTTCTCACCTTTACTGTTTGCAATTCCCACCACAGTTCATGGAGATCATTGTCAGAAATATTTGATCCTTCGAGAAACACTCTTCATGAAGCCCATATCCACAAAACTCATTCCTTTAACATATTTGAATATGGCCATAAAGAATATCCACTTTTTTATTGAAATCCAAACTCCAAATTTTGGACCCCAAAAATTTGGAAAATATTGGGAAATAACGTAACCTTGTGTAAATAATTTTTGGAACTGCTTCCATGGAATCCATTCCTTTATCTTGTGTCTTTGTCAACATATCATATCAAAAATATATTTGGACTCCATGACTTACCTTAGAAACCCAATTTTTCAAAAAAAACAATCAACCTAAAAAAAACTAATTTTACATTGAAGGGGTTTTTCCCAACAATCTCCCCCTTTGGGTTTATTGAAAACTCTTCACATTTTGATACTCCATTTAATCTTCTTCCATATTTTTACAATATTCAATTCTTGCGATTCTGATAGTGATTGAAGAATTACTAAACACATACTCTAAGACCACATGATTCATTCTTGGTGTGATAAACAAGAGTATAATGAAGTATTCATCAAGGAGTCACTACATTCCAAAAACTCTCTTCTACTTTCATTGTGAACCTCAAATTTCATGATATATAATATTTGATCGATCAATTCTAGCATCTTAAGATTTAAAAATCCACCTATCTCACTGCTCCCATATCTCACTGCTCCACCTGCTAGCTTCTCCCAGTGTATTGACTAAGACATTTTCTCCCATTACAATTTCTCCCCCTTTTTCGAAGAACCAGAAGTCCACTCTTTTAAGGTTTATGATAGGGTAAATAACACATATCAATACATTAGGGAAAAATACATCACACCTCTGGGAGGGGGCATGTCCACAATTTTTCAATTTCGGGGAGTCCACTAAACTCCTTGAGCCATCTGATGCCTTTCAAATGATTCTTTGGGTAAGGGCTTTTTCATAATTTACACAACCTGTTGTTTTATTGGCACATGCTCAAATTTCACATGACCTTAATCCACCTTCTCCATGAAAAAATGATATTTTATTTCAATGTGATTTTTCCTTGAGTGATGGACTGTAATTTTATAATATTGACAGAACATGAAATGTCACAATGGATTTCAATCGGAGACTACACTTTAACTCCCATATCACCAAGTTGTTACTTTATACACAATAACTATGTTCATGATTTAGTGGACACAATATACTCTGATTTTGTGGTTCATAATGAAATGAAATCTTATTTATTTCTTATCCAAAAAATACACAATCCACCAAGATAGAAATCCCCTCTTGACGTTGAATTCATATCATCTTCTGAACCAGTCCAATATGAATATGTATATCCCAATAAATCTAACTGAGATTTATCATTATACATAAAACCAAAATCCAAAGTGTCCTTGGTATACCAAATTATTCTTTTCACTAAAATCATGTGGCTTTCCTTGGTATTACTTTGATACCATGATACTTGACATGTGGAAAAAATAATATTTGGTCATGATACTGTTATGTACAATAGACTTCCAATGATCTACATGTATTATGTGAAATTGACATTTATGCCTTCATCATCCCAAGAAAATTCATCTTGGTAGCTACCTGATTCATCATCTCCTTGGAATTATACATTCTAAATATTCTTAAAATATCCTTCGACGATTTTGATTGAGAAATGAATGTTCCATTCCATCCTTTTTTCACCAACACCATTATACTTTTATTACTATCATTATAGACATAGAGATTATAATCAACTCTAAAATACTAAAAGATGAGATTCCTCAAAAACTAATCATCATCAAATACCATGCTCTTGATTTCTGCTCCAAACCATATAAATCCTTCTTCTTCCAATAGACTTTATTTTCATCTTTAGTTTCTTCCTCCTACTCATCATCAGTATCTTATAATGAATAATTATATTTCACTTCAACTCCCCCAAAGTTTCTTAGCTCCTTATCGCTATCACTAAGAAACTATTCACTATGTTGTGGAAGATTCTGACCATTCTCTACTACAGTGACATCATTACTTTCAACTACTTTACCATCCTTTTGTTGAACCATTTACAATTTTCTCTCATAGCATATTGGTATCCTGAAAATAGTCAACTAATACCATATTATTAGACAAAAATATTCATGAAATACATGAATGTTGTTGATTTTACCCCAATTGGTCTTATTGAACATAAACTTTTATCTTTTATATACCATTGAGATCTTTTATATGATCATGAGAGAGAATAATCCCCCTATGATATGAAACTCTTACAGTTATTAGGCCCACTGTCCATTGTTATCAATTACTTACATACCTTTCAAGTAGCCATAAACCATTAAAACCTTTCAAGAAATTCTTCATGCTAAATTTTTCATCTCTTGTGGCTGATTTTAATTAAGTGAAATACTGGAGCACATCACGTCACTATTCTGCATCATTTTATTCCACTTCCCCTTGGATCATATCTCCCCTTGATCTTAAAAGACTTGAACATCAGTTAATAGAATTTATACATATAGGGAGAGGGGATTATCTAGAATCCTCAAGAAGAGGATTGTGGTCAATCCTAATGGATCAACCCTTTGATACTTTCTTATAAATAACAGTACTATTTCTATGCTTGTTCCAACTAACGATTCAACCTCAACTATTTTGGCCATATGAATAATCATTCTTTACCCAGATTTTTAGTCTTCTTAAGATATTTGGGTTTTGTGGGTTTGGCCTTTTTCACAATTTGGGGTTTATACCCACTAATATAAATTTATTTCTTTGAGGCTCCAACCAAATTCCATTTTTCATTATTATTTATCTGAGAAGGAATCTATCCATTGGTCTTTTTCATACCTATTTCTACATTAGAGGGATATTTCCCCTTCTTTCACTTCTTTCCTTGTGAAAAAATTTTAGATTGTGGAGACAACCATTATTCATTTTTCTTTTATCAGTTATTCGAGTCTCTAAACTGTTTCTTACTGATGGTGGGTTCTTCACTGGACATACATTATTCTTAAAAAAACTAAAGTAGTTCCTTGTATTTCCCATTTAGCTTTCAACTTATCATGTTATCTTCTAATATAGTCTTTCTTTTTAAAACACCACTGGAGTCAGAGATCTCCATTCAAAATCATTTTTTCTCCTTAATTTCATATAACTACGATATCTTTCCAAATTCCCATGATTAGAACATATAAAACATCTCCCATTAAAAGAATACCTTGAGTTGTCATTTCTTGGATGAGATATTAATGCATCCAGATTTCTTCTTCTCCCGACATTGATTCCTCGTGATTCTTGACACATACTAATATTGTGTCTCTGTCTTCAATAATAATAGAATTTTTTGAACATTTCCTTTTGACTTACTTTTCTTTCATATTTCTCAATATGATTCTTTTTTTTATCATATTTAGAAATATTTCACTCTTAAAAACATGAAATATATTAAAAATCCTCTAAAAAAACTTGACTTATGACCATGCATTCCATAAAAATAATACATTCTATCATTACTTCCTATAAAAAAATTTCTAGGTATGGTTCTAGTATCTACAAGATTTTTTCTATTTTTAGAAATATTCATGGCTCTCTTCCTATCATTCATAGGAGGTGGTTCATCATATCCAGTACCATGTTTTCCCAAACTGGATAGACTTTGGGATGAGAAAATATTCTCTTATTTATCTTTATACTTAGAATATTTTCATTTAATTTTATCATCACCTGCCTAAGGATAATCAAATAGTAGTGTAACTCATCCTTCAATATGGGCTTTCCATTGGAACTAGATTGATCCACTTATTTCTTGACTGATTCTATCTCTTCTTCCAATTATTTAATATTCTAATCCCTTGATTCAAGTTGATCATTAAGTTATCCAGTGAGATTCTTAACTTTATTCATCTCATCTTCCAATTCTTGGGTGACCTTATCCATTATGTCAGAGTTATGCTTTAACTTATATTTCATATGATCAACAGAATCATTGCATCATGCATTCTTCTATTATAGACTTTTCTTTTCCTGAACTTGTTTAGATAGCTGTATATAAATATTATCATTTCTGGATTTCAAATTCTAAATGTTATTTGAGTTCAAATTCATTCCCTTTTCATTAGCTTTTTGTTTCTATCTTTATAGACATATTTTTCATCTCTTCATCTTGGTAATCATTCTTATCCCTTAGGCCAGTAGATACATCGATAAGACTTTGATTTTAGTCTATTATTTTGTTGACCTCAATTTTTAATACTTATATCCAAATTTCTTAATATTTAATTTCTTAGTCCAATTTCTGATCCTATTTCTTTGTTTCAGGGAAAGCATCATCTTTTGGCCTTCTTGGAGTTTCTTCATCATTAGTATATTCAACATCACTTTTAATGTCAAGTGATTCACTCATTCTTACATCATTTTTAAGTGAGTCTATATTTTTAATATCTGATTCATCCAATCCTTTCTTCAGTAGACTATTTATTTCCTTTAACCAAATCACACATTTTCTATAAACACTTCCACACTTAGGAATACCTCCTAAATTTTTCTTCTTCGTCAAAGTTATTACCTTTGTTGTGGAACACCATGATAAGAACAAACTGAATATTTAACTTCAAAAATCAATTAAACCATGTTAGAGAAAAAAATATGATAAAATAAACCTTCCCTCTCATATGAATTGTTTGGTCCAAAATAGGACTAGATACCCTGAGGGGGGGTGGGTGAATCAGGAAATGGACATTCTTTTTAAACTTCTTCCTACCCCACTAGATCTTGACCTCTTTATTATAATGGTCACTTATTTTGATCATTAATGCCAATGTTGATCATGTCCTTTCCAATTTTATCTAATGATAATGTACCAAAAGTAAAGAAATAAAGAAAACACAAGGACACGTATATTTTTACTTGGTTCACCCTCACTGGGATACATCTAAGGAGCACACAACAATGATGTTCTTATTGAACCCAATTAACTAAGTCTCACTACCAAAAATGATGTTTGGGCTAGATCACTTCTATGCCTAGGCTCACTACCCTTACAAAGTTTAGGGTCTGTTCATTTCATTCCCAAGGTTCACTCCCTATGTCTCTTCTTATAGCTCACTGTTAGTGGAAATTATCACCTTCTTTTTCTTCCTTCGGTCACTGCTCTTAAAAGGGATTCACCCATAGTTTACAGACTTCTAGGTCCTTTCATTATCTTTAATGAATATATCCTCAGTTCTAAATGGATACTTTGTTGAAGTTCCACTTCCATCCAAAATACAAATACCACTTTACCACAAATTCACTGGAAAATTATTTTTGAACCACTTTAATGATTCTCACTACCTTTGTGAAGCTCCTCTTTCCTGAAGCTCAAATAGCCTTCATTAAGCTCCTACCTTTTCACAAAGCTCACTTAGCCTTTGCAAAGAACACCCATTTTTTGATCTCAAATACCCTTCCCGAAGCTCATTACTTTTATTAAGCTTACTTAGCCTTCATGTTTTTACTTACATTGGTGATGCTTAGAACATCCAGTTGGCATTTACAGTCTTCGCAAACTTCTTCTCATATTACCTTCGTAAACCACCCTTCGTAAACAACCCTTCGTGAACCACCTTCAAGATTTTAAAGCCTTATGATCTTTATTAAGTCTTGCTACTTTTCTAAAGGGGTTAGAGAACTATTTATAAGTGTTTCACTAATTCGAGAACCTTCTGGACCATGTCATCGTCTTTTCACGAAGCTCCATCATTTCCTTCAGGGTGATCCCTTTTTTTTGTGAAGCTCCATGGAAATTTCCAATTCAAGATGCTTTTCATAATCACATATAATTCTATCAAAAACCTATATAGTGTTAAAAACCTTTGAGGAAATATAATTCTCCAATCATTATGCTCCTCACCTTTGTTGTTTTCAATGCCTATCGTTGTTTGTAGAGATCTCCATTAGAAATATTTGATCCTTCGTGAAACACTCTTTAAGAAGCCCATCTTTAAAAAATTCATGCTTTTACTATATTTTAATATGGACTTCAAGAAAATCCACTTTTCATAATGAAATCCAAACTCCAAATTTTAGATCCCAAAAATTTGGCAAACACTAGTAAACGACATCACCTTGTGTAAGCAATTTTCGGTACTACTTCCTTGGAATCCATTCCTTCATCTTGGGTTTTGTCATACAGTGTCAATAATATCTCTAGACTCCACAACTTACCTTAGAAACCTACTTTGTCAATAAACACAATCAACCCAAAAAAACTACATTGTTTCCATGATGGATTTTTTCCCAACAAATATCTTGATAATTATTAGATGACACCTCCTACAATATACATATACCACCACTTGTTAGATACCTCATACCAAATATTTATTAACTTTAACACTATAATCTTTAACACATTTATTATAAAAATCCTCAATATGCTTAAAAATCATTATTAGCGTAATATTAAGTAAGTATTGAATATCATCCAATATTCATAATACTACTAATCATGCTTCTGTATGTGTCAAATTATATTATTAATTTTGACTAGAAATATTACAGTAAATTTGTAACACTATGTTTTTTCCCAACGAAACCTTTATTCATTAAATGTAAGAATAAAAAATTTCAAAATAAGAAATTAGATTTGAAAAAATTTGGAGGTTTGTGATTTAATAAAATCATTTAAAACAAGTTATTAAAAATAAAAAAAATACATAGAGAAATCATGACTTACCCGAGTAAGTGTCCCTTGATGATCAATTATCATTTATCTCAAAGGTTGTGGAATAGATAAAATATTCCTTCACTTATACCAAGTTGAACCCAATAATATATGGGGATTATTAATCGGATTTTTCCTATTATTCAATTAGAAACAAGATTTAATTCACCAATAACCATTGAGAATCAATCAATTTTTCTTCAATATGATTATCCAAACTCTTCAGGGAATCATGTACTAGAATAATTGTGTTGTGTGGGTTTGTATCTATAAATAAAATGTTCTTATACTAAAACATAACCTCTAATAATAGTATGATTATGGATTCAATCAACCTATGTAACCCATAAAAACACTCATAATAACAAAAGGTGGGAGAAGAGACAAAATGGATCAAATCATCACACAACCCTTATTTTACACATGGAAACATGAGGACTTTTGTTTCATTGATTCATATGTGAGCATATCATCCTTGAACATAGAAAAAATATAAAAAATGAATAAAAATATTAAAAAAATATGAAACTTCTAATAATATCCCAAATGGTATAAACTTGAAGTTAGAGATTACATCAAGAGACACTGCCTAGATCATTCACAAGGTGGGTTTAGGAATACAAGGTGAGGAGGAAGAATAAAATGGATAAATATGGAAATAATTTATAATAACTATTTTCCATTTGACATTCCAATCCTCCTCATTTTATTCTTTAAAGTTTTCATCCCCTTTAATGGAAGTGGAAGAACCTTTTTATAAGCAATAGTTGTGGTATATTTTCCCTCCAATCATATCCTTTGAATTTGAATGCATGATTTAACTCTTAAAATATTGAACCTAAAAATGTTATAAACTATGAATTGACTCATATATATCTTAAATATTATACCAAAAAATTATAAGACTACTATAATTTTATATATAATTTTATCTTAGAATTATTAATGTAAATTTTTATATCCTTCTAGAATGTTCAGTTTCCCCCAATGTCATGCATTAGTCAAAAACCTTCAAGATTGAATATTGACATGATATTTTATGAATATATGATCCATCGAGTTGTTTTTACTTTATAATTGTAATCATCCCATTTAGATCCATTTATATCATGTTATGGCCCATTTACCAATGTATTTTCAATTCTATCCACCCAAAGTCTTTTCAATTTTCATTCTTTATTTGGGCCCTATATGTTATGATTCAGCACTTGGTCTAGTTGAATAAAATGAATCCCAATAACCATGTAATTCTAAAATAAATGAATATTGTAATTTTTCTTATTTTATTAAATATTATCACAATAATACTTAACTGATGTTTTTCTATGGAAATATAAAAAAATTGAAATGACCACCTTTTATGTCTTTTTATATAATGAAGGGAATATGAGGGTTGGATTAAAAATTATAAAATTATAATATACTAAACCAAAACAAAATTCAAATAACTTGTTTAAGGGTGAAAATATAGGATAATTTACGATGCAATAACACCCCCACACCAAACCATTTGCACTCCTAGGAAAAAGTCATCTAATATTCATATCAAATTGACATAAAAATAAATAATGAGATAATTTCCATGATATTTTAAAAAATAGATTATATCATTTATCATATATAAAAATAATTTTTTTTTATTCTCTCACATTTAAATTTTTTCATCCTAAAAAATTCATCCATGAAATAATCACAACTTACCTCACATTGAAGATAATTATAGTCTTCACTCAAGAAAACATTAATCTAGAGTTATGGTCATTCATTAAAAATTCATTTATCACCATAGGGTTTTCAAAATTATAATCTCTCTAAACTATGATATGTATTTTTTAATCATAAAGTATTTTTTCAAGGTGAATTCGGTGGCTAAGGGTTGGTTAATAAAACATTTTAAAATTTGAAGGATGAAAAGAGGGGGTTAAAATCTTAAATATGATATAAGGATATTCAAGCGAAACCTTAAAAATATCCTCAATATATTATATTTACAAGATGTTTACCACACTCCCTCATCAATGGAATAGACCATGTAATGAAATTCTCTATCCAAATTATCCTTTTTCATTTTTTAAAAATTTTAAACTTTTTTACTAATTGGATGGGATGATAATAAAATGTAATGAATGAATGATAGTTCATGTTATTTTTTTAAAGTGACATTATTTATAAAATCCAACAAAATTAATCATTCAATCTCATCTCAATTTTTTTCTTTTTTAATTTTTTTATAGAATATGGTGATATAAATGAAGCACAATGATGATAATGAATCATTCCCATTCCTTTATCCATTTCCCAGAATATTGACACACACTACATACACTCCGCAATTAGTTTCTTCCCAAATAACACAAATTAACTTACCTTCCCCCATACTCAAACTTGAAATAAGCATGAAAATATATTATGAGTGAAAGTAGTTAAGGGTAAATTTCCTTAGAATGTGGCTTAAACCTATAACTAAATTCATGGATTATAATAGCTAAATGAGGTTTTATTTAAAGGGTAGGTCTCAATTTTAAGATTGTGAGATTCCAAATAAGTTCCTCAATTATCGAAAAGGATTTATGAACTCAAAATATTAAAAATTAAAATAATCACAAGTTTTAGTTCTATAAAAAAATCCATGTTTCTATCAATAATGTGAGTCTATTATTAAAATTATGTCAAAGGGGTATAAAATAATTCATAGGATGAGAAAAATATTTTGGGTTATTGTTTCATGGGAATGGGTCTAAAAAATTGGTCAAACTCATAAAAATTATTGAAAACAAAATTCCAATAAAAATTTCCACATCTAAAATAATTTAAAATCCATTAATTCAAGAATAGATATGTCTCTCTAAAATTAAATTCAAGAGTTAAAATGATAATTAATATTAACTAGAGCTCAAAATTACTAAAAAATATGAAAAATAAAAAAGAAAAAACAATGAAAATTCAAAGTATCTTAAAAATCACCCACACATAAATTTTACCACACTTCATTTCAGATCATGTATAATTAAAATAAAATGGAAATTAAATTATTGATAAGGAGATATACAACCAGAGATTATTTAATAGGTACTTACTTGAGTTAAATTCCTAATTTATACCCATTGAAAACTTATAAGAAAAAAACATTTATTAAAATAGAACTAAATGTAAAAGTAAGGTAAAGAAAAATAAAATAAAGATAATATTGGGAAGAACCCCACAAGGAGTGTTTTTTAACTATCCAAAACTAGAAAATAGATGTAATTTCCCAGCATTATGGTGGATATGATTTCTTACTCAAGAACTGACACAAGTTATTCCTCCTAAAATCTATAGGTGGATTCCAATAGTGGTAAACTCAAAAGAAAATAATAATAAAAGTTGCAAACATTAAGAAATAATAAAGAGAGAAATATAAGTTAAAAGGGGTAGGGGAGAGAAGTTAGAGGGGATCCCTATATTATTTGGATGGATTAGTGGTTTCATCTAGTGATGAATAGATAAGAACAAAATGCATCTTTTTTTAGGTTCAATCAATAATTATGTAAGTATTATTTTTTTACTATCATAATCATATGAATCGGTATACAACTCAACTATCTTATCAATTATCTCCTTGACATAAGCCAACCATACTTCGACTTTTTCTTTTTTTAAGGATTTCTCCTTTATTGATGAATATATAAAATTAATATATTGCAGGTCTTCCTAGAATTTAGTATCAATGAACTTTGAATAAAATTATTTCTAAAAAAATGAATCTCCCTTATAAATTTCAACCTTGAACTCATTATCCTCAAGCATATACATCGAGATTACATTTTTTGAAGTGTGAAGTGGATACTCTATGTCTTCTTCAAACTATTTTAGCTCAATATAATTTCTATCTTCAATCATAAAATTTATCAAAGGTAATAATTTTTCATTATAGAAGTATGAGAGATAAAATGGTATTTCATTTCATATAAATTCAGAATATTAATTATCTAAATCATTATGATCTCCAGTACTCAAATAAATGGGTAAGTCATGTGTAATTTTCTCCTTAGACTTTAAAATGGGAAAACCCAATTCAAATTTATTTATAAAACCACTCTCATAATTTTATTCAATATATTAAGTGGTTTTTTGGATTAATTTTTAATCTTGGTTCATAATTTAATGTGGATGGTGTTTAATAAAGTATTCTCCTACATGTATAGATTACTCTAATGATATTTCTTTTATCCCATTGAAAAATTATTTCATTATTTTATTATGAGACTCCATTTCTTGATGAAATTTGAGATTATTGGGTTTAATTTGATTTATTATTTCTCAAGGATATATATTTGAATAATACATGTTAATTATCAAGTATTCCTTGTAAATAGTTCAAAAAATTTATCTCACTACCAAACACGTCAAATTAGATTGTTAATTTTGACCACAAACCTACAGTAAAGAAGTAACCTAAGGTCACCTCCCAGTCAAGACTTTAATCATGAATTGAAAAAAGTATTTTTCTAAAAATAATAAATGATATTACATAAATTTTAGTGGTTTTTAATTTGAATAAAATAAATTAAACTATGTTATTAAAATTAAAAATTTCATGTTGAGAAATCATGACCAACCTAGGTAAGTGTCCTTTGATGCTCAATAATTATCACTCTGAAATAATATAGGATATATCACAAATTACTTTACATATACAAAGATTAAACCGACCATAAATTTTAATTATTAATGAGGTAACTCTGATAATTTAATTGGAAACATGGATTTAAGTGATCAATAACCATCAGGAATCAATCAAATTATCCCAAATATCATTATCTGAACTCATCATGGAAACATGTTATGAAATAAATGTGTTGTACATGTTTGTATCTATAAATAAAACATGAACTCTAATGAGTGTAATACTCTTTATTTAATCAAAAAACTTAATCCAAAATAACACTAATAAAAAATAATGGTAAGAGAAGAGACTAATCAGTTCAAATCATCACACAATCCCATTTATGCATGAAAGAATAAGGATTAGTATTCCTTTGATTCATATGTGAGAACTATAACCTTGAACATAGAATAAAAATAAATAAATGGAGAAAATAGAACAAAATCCTAAAATGTTAATAAATATCCCAATGAATACAAACACGGCTCTCAATATTATATAAAGAGACACTCCCAAGATCGATTACAAGGGCGGTGTAGAAGTACAAGGTGAGAAGGATTAAAAAAATGAATAAAGAAGACATAAAGGGATCATAAATATATTCCATTAGATGTTACCAACCTCTTAATTTGCTTCATTTAATTTTCTAACCCCTTGAATGGATGTGGAGGCACCTATTTATAAGTAATAGGTGTGGCAAATTTTCCCTTCAATTCCATCCTTTGATTTTGAAATCATATTTTGACTCTTTGAACATAAAATATTATAATTTGATAAACTATTAATCTATTCATCTCTATATTATATATTTTATAAAAAAATTACATTTCCAAAGTGAATGTGTAGAAACTTTTATCTTTTAATTACTAATATAAAATTTTCTAACCTAATAGATTGTTTAGTTTCCCCCAATTTAATGTATCAATCAATAAAATTAATAAATTTACATTGAACTTATAATTTATGAAGATATGAGGAAAAATATTTCTATGTTTTACAATTAGAACTATCCTATTCAGATTAATGTGTCTAGAGTTATGATCCCTTTACTAGAGGTTAGTTAATTTTGTCTTCCCAAAGGCTTTCTAATTTTCATGCTTCATTTGGGCCCCATATGGTTGGATTTAGCACTTGGTCAAGTTGAATTAAATGAATCCCAATAACCATGGAATCCTAAAGAAATTAGTTTTCTTGTTCTTATGAGATTATAAAATGATATATCAAGAATCCCGAACTGATGTGCTTCCATGGAAATATAAAAACGAGTGAAATTCCCCTTTTTATGTATTTTTATATATTGATTGAAAAATTAGGTTTGAATGAAAAATAATAAAATAATAAGATACTTAACTATATAGAAATTATAAAAAACTTGTGTAAGGGTAAAAATATAGGATAATTAATTATGCAGTCAAACTCCCAAGCTAAATAATTTACACTCCTAAGAAAAAATCATCTAATATCCATATCAAATTCAAAAAAAATACATAATTTGTGGATTTACAAGATATTTTCTAAAATATAATATATCCTTTAAAGACCAGTAAATTCCATGGAAATTGTTTTCTTAAATTCATGGGAATTTTACGAGTCCATAGTTTCTAATGGCGCTTGATTCTGAGGCCCGGTGTGCCTGGAATCAATTTCAGATGTTTTTTTCGGGTACGTTCAGTAATTGTATGAGCGGGATTTTATATCTTTTGAGACGGTGCTCAGAACTAAAATCTTAGGGAACCATTGAACTCGTAGTGTCATTGATTGCATAGTTATACCTTCACTGCAGTTGCGTTCTAAAGAGAATGGAAGTTAATTTTTGGGGTTTTAAAATAAAATTAAATAAAAATAAGTGTAACTTATTTTTATTTGTTTGGTGGTTAAAACCTCCAAGTGGAGGTTAGAGGTCGGTCCCACCCACACATAACCTCCCTTGGGAGGATATTATTTTAGTGGGACCCACCTGAAGTTTAACACCTCTTGTAATCAAAGAGGTGGGGCCCACACGGGCTTTAACCCCTTGAACTCCCCATAAATGGGGGAACTCTTGAACTTCCCCATAATGGTGCCAATTCACCCAAAAATTAATTAATGGATTCAATTAATTACTTTTTGAAATCTTCTAAATTCTTTCCAACCATTAAAATAATAGTGAGTCTATTATTTTTGTTGTTGGCATAATCTTTTGGTGGAGCTTGAGAGAGGTCTTGGAGAAACCTTCGAGAACTTCATCCCTCCAACGAAGAACCACCGAAGAACAACAAACTTCTCCTTTGATCTTTGACCAAGTCCAAAGAGAAGGAGCCGACTACGAAGAACGATGACGATGCTTCTTCCTCGTTCCCCTACCCCGGATGCTTCTCAACGTCAACGGAACGATGTCCACCTTACCAAGACTCCATCAAAGATCACTGAACTCAAGGTAGGGGTTTGAGTTGAAATTATTTCCTTTATTCATCGTTCAAATTATGGTATGAGAATCGCCAATTGTTATCACCATAACGAGGAGGGATCAGACCGCACGAACACGGCCCAACCCTCCCCCTTTGTTTGATCACATTTTTTGGCGATGTTGGCGGCGCAACGGTGCCGCCGGAAGGAAGAACCGTGGTTGAGAAACACAACCGGCAACGAACTGGATGCGGAAGAAGCCGGCGGTGCAAGGGCTGCAAGGCCGCCGGAGAGGCGCGGTGCATTCACGCCGCACATGAAACCAAGACGTGGCTAGGTGGGGCACGACGGTGCCAGAGGGGCGTGGTGCCGTTGCACTGCGCCAGAGAGTAACAGCGGCCAGGAGGGCCGTAGCAGATGGAAGATGCGTGGTGCCATTGCACCTCATGGAGGAGCTGAAGTCTATGACCAGGTCGGTCGTGGCAGTGGTGGCGCGACGTCACTGCACCGCACGGAGTGCAGCAGGACCACAACACCGTCGTGCCACGGTGGAGGTGCAGTGGCGGCCAGTCGGGCCGGCCGCTCGGTCAGCCGGTAGGAGAGGGACCCAATCGGGTCCCGCGTGTACCGAACCGGTGCCACCTGGCGCCGGTTCGGTTCCACCTGAACGGTTCAACTGTTCAGGTGCCAGGGGGTGCGCACCTCACCCCCTAGGCGCGGCCAGGGCAGGCTGCCCCCGTCCCAGCCGCCCTCGGCCGGGCCGCTCTCGGGCTGGGTCTCCCCCTCGGGCCGGGCCGCTTCCTCAGACTGGGTCAGACCCTCAGACCGGGTTGGACCCCGGTCCGGACAAGGTCGGGCTAGGTCTCTCCGACTGGGTCGGACCGAACCCGGACCCGCTATGACCATTTTTCAGCTTTCCGCCCATATTTTGGTCTACGTGTGTCTGAACGACAAACCGTCTACGATGAAGGAATTCTTAGAGAAGGTCGGTTCTTTTGGAATACCGAGCTTGAGTTTTGGATGTAGTTGGGGTATGGACGGGGTGTTTTGAACCTAAAAACCAACAGGGCCCCTGGAACAAAAATTCCAATAACTCACAGACTGAGAGTCTGATTGATGCGATGTCTATTGTGTTGGGTTCCTTATAATGAGAAGAACCTATGGGATACATAAAATCAGGACATCATGGTAGTTTATGTATCGACACTTGTCTTGAAGAGCAGACCCTCCCAGAATCAAGCGTGTTGTGTGTGGGAACCTTATGGATGGTTGCGACTGATATGATAGTGTCCTACATGTACCTACTACTACACCGAGATCCTCTGTGGGTTCGACAGTGACGATACTATACCAGGATCCTCCGTGGGTTCGACAGCAACGATACTGTACCAGGATCCTCCATCGGTTCGACAACAACGGTACTGGACCGGGATCCTCTATGGGTTTGATAGTGATGAATTGTGTACCCGAATCCTCCGTGGGTTCGACAACGCTGATACTGTTACAGGATCCTATGTGGGTTCGACAGAGGAGATGATTCAGTGGCTACATATAATAATCTCTACCCCTCTACATGAGTTATGTACCTATGTGAGCTGAGTCTTGTCCTTCAGTTGTTATCATCGAGATGATTGACTTTACTTCCTTTATGGAATGAGTTGTGCTTGGGCTCAAGCGTTGGAGTCGTACTGTGATTGGTAACTTAGGTATATGTATGGACATATACCTAAGTAGGGTTGGTTGATACTTTTTGATTGTATCTTACTACTGTGGTTTATCCTTAGTGGATTCTGGGAGACCTTCAGGGGTCTCAGGGTCCCTACTGAGTATCATTATACTCACCCCTGCATGGGCTTCGCCCGAACCTTGTTGTGTCCTGTGCAGACAACGATCAGCAGTAATCGAGGCTGAGGGTGATGGATGGGAGACTGCTCAGAGCTGAACTAGAAGAAACGTACCTCAGGGTTGGGTTGTTCGAGTTCTTTACCTACCCTTCAGGTAGGATTCTTCGGTGGATGCTCTAGGATATGTTTACCCTTTTTACTTGTACTTGTACTTGTTGTTCAGTTGGGTTTGTATACTGGCCCACTTACTTTCAGTACACCATTCTTTTCTCTATTAGTACTTGTTTCTTATACTACTTGTGTTCAGATAGTGTATGTTATAGGTTTAAAGGAAATTCCTTCCCTTTTTATCATGGATTCACCTTTGGTTCTAGTCGTCAGCCCCTGGCCTATGGAAGGCGGGCTTGGGGTAGTCACGAAACAGGCCCCGAGGATAGGTCGTGACAAATTGGTATCAGAGGAGTCAGTTATACCACTGAACTTTGACTCTAATTATTGTAATGGTAATAGTGTTAAGTTTTTTGGGTGTGGTTATCAGTTTAGGGAAACCAGTGTTGGTGCGATGACTGACGTATCCATACAATAGGACTCTGACTTTTGTTTTCCAACTCAGTGCACGAAAACACTGATTGCGTGTATGTTTCCTTTGAAAAGTTTTCTTCATGATTACTTTGTGTCAGCTCACCAGGTATATTGTTTTGACCATGGAACACCTGTTTCTTCTCAGGATGTCCCCACATAGGCAGCCATCCAGGGTTCCGAGTTTTGTATGAGATGGTAGCCCACTGAGTGATGAGGCCTCGGTGTAGGGCCCCATCACAGTGGAGGTACCAACAGTACCACTACCCGATGGGCCACCGATACCACCAACTCTAGTAGCAGAGAGTGCACGTCTTCTAACTGCATTTCACGAGTTCCAATGCCAAAGGCTTCCCAGGTTCAGGGGAGAGACAGACCCACAGGCAGCTGAGGATTAGCTGGAGGCTGTAGTGATAGTTTTCAGATTAGTGGGGACACCAGCCGACCTCATGGTGATCCTTGTCGCGAGTCTCTTGCAGACAGCAACATGCATATGGTGGATCCTAATGCTCCAAGTGCATTATGAGGAATCACTACTCTGAGAAGACTTCGAGATTCTCTTCCGGTCATAGTTTGTTCCATCCACCCTTCGTGTGGTGCGGATACAAGAGTTATTGCATCTACAGCAGGGTAGCATGACGATAGCTCAGTAATCAGAGAGGTTCACCGACCTCTTGTGCTACACCACACATATGGTAAGGGACCCATTCTTCAGGGCCTGGACCTTTCATCAGGGACTCAGGCACAAGAGCAGGGCTTCGATGATCTCCCTCAGTATTCCGACATAGGCAGGGGTGCTGGAGCGAGCCCGTCTTGTGGAGAGTTTTCTTACTGATTACTCACCATCAGCGAGACCCACCACAGGGTGACACATATCAGAGTCTTCTGAAGCCTACAGTAGAGAGATTTCATAGAGTTCCAAGCATACCAGGCCATCAGGTGGGTGACCCCAAGATACAGGTTCGGTTTTGTGGGGAACACGAGACAGAGCCAGCCATACGAGGGGAAAGTAGTGATATTCATGCGACGGGTGGGGTCACATGGCTCGTGACTGCCAAACCCGCCATGCAGATGAGCAGCATACGGTAGAAGGACCTCCCTGGAAGAGGAAGAGGTTCGACCGTGGTGGTCTGCCGGGAGCTGGCGGACGTGGCAGAGGAGTTGGCCGAGCAGTAGGTGGTGGACGATGTTTCGAGGTCCTACCACCACACCCACCATGATGTCCACCTCTACCACAAGGATCTGGAGAACAGAGGTGAGATCATCTCCAAGTAGTCAAGGCCTACAACCACGACGCGCCTGAGATGATTTTGAGGTTCTATCTATGTCTACTCCACCCTTTCAACAGTACTTATAGACACAGGTGCAAGTCATTCTTTTATTGCCACTTCCCTCATCAGATCTTGGAGATTCCAATGGATCTGTTGGCTCGATCCTTATAGCTAAAGACTTCTACAGGAGCAGACTCGATGATTACACACTGGTGCCGGCAGTGTGATATTACTTTATAAGGCGAGATCTTCTGCTGGGATCTCCTCATAGATGCGTCAAGGCCTTACAACGTTATCTTGGGTATGGACTGGTTATCCACAGTTCATGATCATATTGACTGCATTAGGTAGAATGTGTGTTGTTTCTATGAGGATAGGATGAGGTTTACCTTCACTGACAAGAAGGGAGCCTTTGCAGTGTAGGATGGTCTTAACCAGAGTAGGTGTCATCCAATCACACATTAGTTGGCTAGCCTCATTCTCAGATCAGTTGATGTGTGGAGTCCGTGTTTTCCTGTTGTGGTGGATCAGTATGTGGATATCTTCCTTGATGACATTCCAGGACTGCCTAATTACAGAGAGGTAGACTTTTACATTGACTTTTACCCTGTAATGACACCAATATCCAATCCATCATATCAGATGGCTCACATGGAGCTTCTTGAGCTGCGGGTACAGCTAGAGGACTTGCAGGGGAAGGGATTTATCTGACCTGGTGTTTCACCCTAGGCATCCCTCGATATTGTTCGCCAAGAAGGCGGATGGGAGCTTGAGACTGTGTGTTGATTATCGGCGCATGAACCAGGTGACCGTGAAGAACTAGTACCCACTCTCGATGATTGGTGACCTCTTTGATCAGCTGAAGGAAGCGTGTTGGTTCTCAAATATAGATCTTCAATCCGGCTATCACCAGCTCAGAGTACGGGATGAGGATGTGTAGAAGACAGTCTTCAGATGCCGGTATGGACACTATGAGTTCTTGGTTATTCCATTAGGCATAAACAATGCACCAAAAGTGTTCATGGGACTCATGAATAGGATCTTTCAGCCATAACTTGATCGCTTTGTGGTAGTCTTCATCGATGACATTCTGATCTACTCAGCTACCGAGGATGAGAATGCGTACCATTTGAGGGTAGTACTGGATACACTCTGAGAGCACCGGCTTTGTGGTAAGCTCTCTAATTTCCATTTTTGGATCCGAGATGTACACTTTCTAGGACATGTCATCTCAGAGGATGGAGTTGTAGTGGATCCAGCGAAGATTGAGGTAGTACTTGCTTGGGAGCCACCCAGGAGTGTGATGGAGGTATGAAGTTTTCTGGGACTGGATGGGTACTATCGGAGATTTGTGCCAAACTTCTCTATAGTTGGAGCACTGCATTCAGCATTGATGAAGAATGGGAAACCCTTCATTTGGTCAGAGAGATTCTAGCAGAGTTTTCAAGATCTGAGGAAGAGGTTGACTAGTGCCCCAATATTAAGGCTTCTAGAGGAGGGCATAGGGTACGTAGTTCACTGTGATGCATCAAGGACCAGACTTGGGTGTGTCCTGATGTAGGAGTGAGAAATGATCGCTTATGGTTCTCGGCAGTTGAGATAGCACGAATTGAACTATGCTACCCATGACTTGGAATTAGTAGCATTGGTTTTCACCAAGAATATGTGGAGACACTATCTGATGGGAGAGCGTTTTACAGTATACTCTGACCACCAGAGTCTCAGGTATATCTTCTCGCATAAGGACCTGAACCTGAGACAGAGGTGTTGGCTTGAGTTCCTCCAGGACTATGACTTTGAGATAGTCTATACTCTTGAGAAGGGCAACATTGTAGCAGATGCTCTCAGTAAGAGATCAGGAATTCAACTGCTATGAGAGACGATAGAGCAGCTCGCTGCATTGCAGATATCCTTTGTGGATAGAGATGGAGTAGCCTTTCTACAGTCTCTCATAGTCACTCCTTCACTTCTTCAGCGAGTCATGGAGTCACAACGTGGGGACACTGACTGTGAGATGCGACGTGCTTAGATATCCACAGGGCAAGCACCTGATGGATTTTCTGAAGGTAGGGAGCACATCATCCTCTTTAGAGGATGTACTTTGGTACCAGTTGAACATAAAATGAAGTATTGAGAGAGTTCCACACATCTCCTCAAAGGGTTCATCCAGGTGTGGCGAAGATGTATCAGGACCTTCGACAATAGCACTGGCGGCCAGGTATGAAGAAAGCAGTAGCTGAGTTTGTCCCACGATGCCTCACTGGTCAACAAGTGAAGGCAGAGTACCAGGTTCTAGTAGGATTAGTTCTTCCCATAGAGGTCCCAGAGTGGAAGTGGGACAGGATATCCATTAATTTCGGGATAGGACTTCCACATAAATACAGAAGTCAGGATTCGATATGGGTGATTGTCGATTGAATCACCAAGTCAGCCCATTTCCTACCAATTAGAGAGCAGGGTTCAGTAGAGATCTTGGGATGCCTCTACATACAAGAGATCATACGGATTCATGGTGTTCCATTAAAGATCATCTCCTATCAAGATTCTCATTTCACTTCCCGACTATGGAAGGGGTTGCAGGAGTCTTTCGGGACGTAGCTTTTCTTGAGCACCGCCTTTCATCCTCAGACGGATGGTCAGACTGAGAGGACCATTCAGACTGTCGAGGACATGCTCTATGCATGCTTCCTTGACTTCGGTCATAGTTGGGAGGATCACTTACCCTTGGTAGAGTTTGCGTATAACAACAGCTACCACTCCACCATCGGGGTGGAACCTTTCGAGGCACTTTACGGCCGACCTTAAAGATCGCCTCTGTGCTGGACTGACCCAGGGGAGTTAGCACTTATGGGACTAGAGATGGTTCAGGCTACGACGGAGAAGGTTCGAATCATCCAGGAGTGGATGAAGACTCCACAGAGCAGGCAGAAGTCATATGCTGATAAGAGATAGAGACCATTGGAGTTCCAGGATGGCGACCACATATTTCTACGGGTCTCACTTCGATGAGGACTACAAAGATTTGGCTGAGGCGACAAGTTATCTCCACAATTCATCAGACATTTCCAGGTCCTCAGTAGAGTAGGCGAGGTGGCTTACTACTTGGCTCTTCCACCTCAGTTGCAGTGGGTACATGACGTCTTCCACGTATCTCATCTGTGGAGATACGTGCATGACCCTTCTCACATCATCGACCATGGGGAGCTGGACATCGAGGACGGGGAAACTTTCACAGAGGTTCCAGTGGAGATTGAGGATCGATAGGATCAGGTCCTATGTGGATGGTCGATACCTCAGTTGTGCGTTCGCTGCTAGCACGGGAACCTCCAGGAGAGCACATGGGAGCGGGAGGCTCAGATTCATGCTCAGTACCCCCATTTGTTTCCTTAGTGTGAGTTGTATCTTACGAGAACGTAAATCCCCGAGGTGGGAAGAATTTAAAGACTTGGAAATTTCGTGGAAATTTTATTTTTAAATTCATGAGAATTTTACGAGTCTGCAGTTTCTAACGACGCTTGATTCCGAGGACCGGTGTTCCCGGAAACAATTTTTGAAGTTTTTTTCAGTTATGTTCAGTAAACGTACGAGCGGGATTTTATATCTTTTGAACCGGTGATCAAAACTAAAATCTGAGGGCACCATTGAACTCGCAGGGTCTGTGATTTCTTACTTAGACCTTCACCGCATTTTCGTTCTAATGATATTGGAAGTTAATTTTTTGGGGTTTCTAAATAAAATTAAATAAAAATAAGTGTAACTTATTATATTTGTTTGGTGGATAAAACCTCCAAGTGGAGGTTAACGGTGTGGCCCACCCACACATAACCTCCCTTGGGAGGATATTATTTTAGTGGGACCCACCTGAAGTTTAAAACCTCTTGTAATCAAAGAGGTGGGGCCCACATGGGCTTTAACCCCATGAACCCCCCATAAATGGGGGAACTCTTGAAGTTCCCCATAATGGTGCCAATTCACACAAAAATTAATTAATGGCTTCACTAAATTAATTTTTGAACTCTTTTGAATTCATTCCAACCATTAAAATAATAGTGAGTATATTATTTTTGGTGTTGGCATAATCTTTTGGTGGAGATTGAGAGAGGGCTTTACGAAACCTTGGAGAACTTCATCCTTCCAACGAAAAACCACCGAAGAATGACGAACTTCTCCTTTGATCTTCGACCGAGTCAAAATAGAAGGATCCAACCACGAAGAAAACCGACGACGCTTCTTCCTCAGTCCCCTACCCCGGACACTTCTTGATGTCAACAGAACGACGTCCGCCTTACCGCGACTATGTCAACGATCACTGAACTCGAGGTAGGGGTTTGAGTTGAAATTATTTCCATTCTTCGTTGGTCAGATTATGGTATGAGAATCGTTGATTCTTTTCACCATAACAAGGAGGGATCGGACCACACGAACACGGCCTGACCCTCCCCCTTTGTTTGATCACGTTTTTTGGCGACGACGGTAGTGCAACGGCACCGCCGGGAGGAAGAACCGCGATGGAGCAACACAACTGGAAACAAGCCGGCCGCAGAAGAAGCCGGGGGAACAAGGGCCACCGGGACGCCGAAGAGGCATGGCGCTGTCGCGCCACACTGGAAACCAAGCCGTGGCCAGGTGGGCCCCAGCGGTGCCGGTGGGGTGTGGTGCCGCCGCATCGTGCCGGAGAGGAACCGCAGCAAGGAGGGCCATGGTGGATGAAAGAGGAACGGCGTCGTCACGCCACGCGGAGGAGTTAATGATTGCAGCCACGTCGGGCCGTGGCGGTGGTGGCATGGCACCGTCACACCGTGCGGAGGGCAGTAGGACCGCGGCGCCGTCGCGCCGCTATGGAGGTGCTGTGGCGGCTGGCCGGGCAAGCCGCCGTGGAGCCGGAGGGGTTGGCCGCTCGGCCAGCCGGGAGGAGAAGGACCCCGTAAGGTCCCGCATGTTATAGACCAGCGCCACCTAGTTCCAGTTTGGTTCTACCCGAATGGTTCAACCTTTTGGGTTCCAGGGGGTGCATGCCTCCCCCCCTGGGCGCAGCCAGGGCAGGCCGCCGGGCCACCCTCGGTTGGACCGCCCATGCTTGGTCCCCCCTCGGGTCGGGCCTCCCCCTTGGTCTGGGCAGTTTCCTTGGGCTAGGTCGGACCCTCGGACCGGGTCGGACCCTGGTCCGCACCGGGGTTGGTCCGGGTCGCTCCGACTGGGTCGGACCGGACCCGGACCCGCTATGGCCAGTTTTCACCTTTCTGCCCATATTTTGGGCTATGGGTGTCCAAACAACAAACTATCTGCAACGATGGAAAGCTTAGAGTAGGTAAGTTCTTTTGGCATACCCCAATTGAGGTTTGGACGTAGTTGGGGTATGTCCAGGTTGTTTGGAACCTAAAAACTAACCGGGCTCCTGGGACGGAAATGCCAATAACTCACAGACCGGGCGTCCAATTGATGTGTCGCCTGCCACGTTGGGTTCCTTATGATGAGGTGGAACTACGGGATACGTCCACTCAATACTTCATTTTATTTTATGTATGAACACTTGTCTCAAGGAGCGTACCCTCCCGGAATCGAGTGTTCTATGTGCAGGAACCTTACGGATGGCTGCGACTGAGATGATAGGATCCTACATGGACCTACTACTGTACCAGGATCCTGCGTGGGTTCGACAGTGACTATACTATACCAGGATCCTCCATGGGTTCGACAGTGATGATACCATACCAAGATCATCCATGGGTTTGACAGCGACGATACTGGACCGAGATCCTCCATGGGTTCGACAGTGATGACTTCTGTACCCGGATCCTCTATGGGTTCGACAGCGCTGATACTACTATAGGATCCTACGTGGGTTTGATAGAGGAGATGATTTAATGGGTACATCTAATCATCTTTACCCCTCAACATGAGTTAGGTACCTATGTGAGCTAAGACTTGTCTTTCAGTTATTATCATCAAGATGATTGACTTTACTTCCTTTATGGAATGGGTTGTGCTTGGGCTCGAGCATTGTAGTCGGACTGTGATTGGTAACTTAGGTATATGTATGGGAATATACCTAAGTATGGTTTTTTGATACTTCGTGATTGTATCTTAATTATGTGTCTTATCCTTAGTGGATTCTGTTAGACCTTTGGGGGTCTCGGTGTCCCCTACTGAGTATCGTTATACTCACCCCTGCACGGGCTTCGCATGAACCTTGCTTTGTTATGTGCAGATGACGGTCAGTAGTGATCGAGGCTGAGGGTGATGGACGGGAGCCTTCTTGGAGCTGGACTAGATGGGACATACCTCAGGGACAAGTTGTTCGAGTTCTGTACCCACCCTTCAGGTAGGATTCCCTAGTGGATGATCCAGGAGTTGTTTACCATTTTTACTTGTACTTGTTGTTCAGTTGGGTTTGTATACTGGCCCACTTACTTTCAACACACCTTAATTTTCTATATTAGTACTTGTTGCTTCTACTGCTTCTATTCATAATGAGTGTGTTACAGGTTTAAAGGAAATTCCTTCCCTTTTTATCAGGGATTCACCTTTGGTGCTAATCACCAGCCCCTGGCCTATGGAAGGCGGGCTTGGGGTAGTCACGGAACGGGCTCCGAGGACGGGTCGTGACATATCATGTATAATATATGAATATAAATTTTACTTTAATTTTATTCTCTCCCATTTAAGTTATTTCAACCTCAAAAATCCATCCATAGCCCAATCACAACTTAACTCACATTGAAGTTTATGCCACTAACTAATCAAGAGAAATTTAATCTATAGTTATTATCATACCTAGAAAATTCATGTATTACCATAGTACTATTAAAATTATCATATTTTTACATAACAAGGATTAAAAAAAAATTCAATCATGAGGTCCTTTTAAATGTGATTTTAGTGTCTAAGGGTTGGTGGATGAAGCATTTAAAATTTAAAAGGATAAAAAGAGGGGTTTAAACTCTTAAACATAATAAATTAATATTAAAGTTAATCCTGATGAATTTCCTCACTAAATTACCCTTATACAATATACCCCATACTCCCCTTCAATGGAACTGATTGTGATTCAAAAGATTTATTTAATGATTAGCTCCTTCCTAATTACCACCTTCTTAATTTTTTTTATTTTTTTATTTTTTTTTCAAGGAGGATGAGATGATTATTAAATGTAATGAATAAACTAAATTTCATTTAAATTTATTTTTTAGTGTTACATGAATGATAAAATTAATCATAATGAATTATTAAATATAATCTTTTTTTTATTTTTATTTTTTGGAGAATATGATGATATAAATGAAGCATAAATGATGATAGTGACTCATACCCATTCCTCTCTCTATTTCCCAAAATATTGACACACACCCCACAATGAACTACTTCCCAAATACCATGCATTAACTACCCTTCCTCCACACTCAAGATTGAAATTAGCATGGAAATATATTAAGAGTGAAGTTAGGTACGGATAAATTGGCTTATAATGTGGATTAAAACTACAAGTCAATTCATGTATTTTGAGAAAAAAATAGGGGTTAATGTAAATGGAAGGTCTCAATTTTAAAATTTTGGGTTGACAAATAAGTGCCTCGATGATAAGAAATTTTCTGTGAACTCCAAATATTTGAAATATAAATAATCAAATGTTTTTATTCTCACAAAAAATGCATGTTTCTCTCAAGAAAGTGAGGGTATTATTAAGTATATGTTAAATGGTTTGATAATACCTCATATATGTGAAAAATATTTTGGGCCATTTTCTCATGGGCATGGGTTCAAAAATTTTCCAAAATCATAAAAATGATTGAAACTAAAATTCTAAAAAAAAGTTTCCCATTGAAAATAATTTAAAATGCATTATTTAAAATATCAATCAAGCACTCTGAAAATAAATTCAAGAGTGAAAATTGATAATTAATATTTATTAAATATTAAACTTCCTAAAAATATGAATGATAAAAATAAAGAAAAAAATAAAACTTAAAATTAGATTGACACTCTCCCACACATAAATTTTACCACCCTTCATTTCAAATCATGTATATTCAAAATAATAGTGTAGCTAAGCTACTAAGAATAATTGATACGATATGATTTTATTTAGTATGGAAATACTTGAGTTAAAATCCTAATTGTTGTACACCAGAAACCAAAAATAAAATAATTTTTTTTTATTAAACTAAAATTAAATGTAAAAGTATGTTAAAGAAAAATAAAAGAAGGATAATATTGTGATGAACCATACAAGGGGTGTTATGTTTTTAAATATCCATAGTTAAATAGTGATAATAAAATTTTCACAATCTAATGGTGGATGGGATTTGTTTCCCAAAAACCACCACATTTTATTTCTCCCAGCATCCATAAGTGGGAACACCAAAGAAAACAATAGTAAAATTTCTAATACTAAGAAATAATAAAGAGAAAAATGGAAGTGCAAGGGGGTAAGATATGGTAGGGAAGTCCCTTGTCTTTTTTTGATAGAGGAGTGGTGTCATCTGGTGATCAATAATTAAGCACAAGATAGTTATTTTATTTTAGTTTAGGTTTAACAAATTATTTTTAAATGACATATAATTTTTTACCATCATCCACATATGAACCAATATACAACTTAATTGTCTCCTAAATTCTCTCTTCAATATTTAACATTAATGATTAATCTTCTTATTCTTCAAGTACAAGCTCCATTTTGGATAAATTTTTAATAGAAATATATGATAGGTTAGTTTTTTATTTAGTATCAATGAACATTGAATAATATAATTTCTTAAAAAATGTATCTTCTTCATAAATTTCATCCTTGACCTCTTTCTCCTCAAGAATATCCACTGGGAATTCATTTTTTTGGGTGAGTAGTGGACACTTCATTTTCTTTCAAACTATTATAGTTAAAAATAAGTGTTATATTCAATAATAAAATTTTTCAAAGGCACTAATTTTAAATTATTAATATATAGGATATAAAATGGAATTTCAGTTCCTAAAAATTCAGACCAGAACTTATCTAAATCTTTTTTATCTACAATACTAAAATCAATGGGAAAGTCATAGGTAATGTGCTAATTAGACTATGAAATGGAAAAACCCAAGTAAAATTCATCCATCAACCCATTATCCTATGATTTTTCAATATAAAAAGTGGGTGGTAAGTTTTTTTATCTTGCTTCATCGTTGAATGGTTATTGTCATCAACAAATTCCTCTCCCACATTTATATGTTTCTCTAAGATCTTTCTTTTATCCAATTGAATAATTATTTCATCATTTCATTAAAATATTCCATTTATTATTAAAATTTTACATTATTGATTTTTATTTGATTTATCATTTCTTTATGAGAAATATTTGAATAATCCATGGTAATGATATAGTATTCCCTAAAAATATTGAAAACAATTTAATATCACCATCAAATACATCAAATTGGATTTTTAATTTTTACTAGAACAACTATAGTCAAGTAGTAACCCTAGGCTGCCTCCCAATAAATCCTTATATCCTAAATTATAAAAAGGAAAAAAAGAAAAATAATAAATGATATTGGAAAAAATCGGTAGGTTTAATATTTAGAGAAATTAATTAAAACTAGGCTATTAAAATTAAAAATGTTATGTAAATAAAATATTATCAACCCAAGTAAGTGTCCCTTGATGCTCAACCATATTCACTCTCAAAGTGTGAACGATAGATCATATATTACTTGAATTATATCATGTTAAACCTAATATTATATGTTAATTTATTAATAGGATACCTTATATGATTCAGTTGAAAAAAATGATGCAATTCACCAACAACCATTGAGAATAGATCAACTTTCCTATAATGTCATTATCAAAACTTATCATGGAAACACATGATTAAATTGATGTTTTGTATAAGTTTCTATCCTTAAATTAAATTTTCTCATCCTAATACATTCACACTCATGAGTGGAAGCCTGCAGATTTAATCATCCAATGAAACCCACAATAACAATCTAAATAATGAAATGTGATAAAAGAGGTTGATTATATCAAATCAAAAAAATCCCATTTATGCATGAAAGAATGGGGATTTTCATTCCTTTGATATATAAGTGATCAAAATAGCCTTGAACATAGAAATAAAAGAAAAAATTAAGAAAAATATAACATAGAATTGAAACTTATATTAATCTCTCAAAGAGCACAAACATGGAGCTCGATGTTACATCAAGATATGCTCCCTAGATCACTCGCAATGTGTGTTTAAAAGTATAGGGAAAGGAGGAAGAAAAAAATGTATATAGAATAAATAAAGGAATCAATCGCCTCATACATTATTCATTACTACCATCCTCATTTTCTTCTTGAAAGTTTTTAACCCAATAAATGGAATTTGAGGAACCTATTTATAAGAAAGAGGTGTGATAGATTTTCTATTTGATTTTGTTATTTTAAATTGATTGCATATTTGATGTCATAGATGACTAAATCTTGGAAGTTGATAAACTATTAATTTTTTGGTCACTATTTCATCCATTTTCCACTAAAATTCAAGTCCATTGGACATGTGTAGAAAATTTATCTTCAAATTACTAATGTAAAATTGTCTATATTGGAATATTTTTTAGTTATTACCAATTTTACTTGTAAAACAAAAAAAATTTAATCATTGAATACTGACATGATATTTTAATTAGATATTGGTCATCAAGTTATCATTCCTTTACAACTGTAATCATCCCGTTTGGTGTATTTTATCTCAAGTTACAACCCATTTAGAAAAGGTTGGTCAATTCCTTCCATGAATAAACCTTCCAATTTTCATGCTTCATTTAGACCCCATATGGTTGGATTCAACCCTAGTTATAGTTGAATGGAATAAAAAAACATTAAATACTAAATTCATCAAAAAAATTCCATTTGTACTACTTTAGTAAATTTTATTACAAGAATACTGAATTGATATATTTCCATGGAAATATCAAATAAAGTAAAATTACCCCTTTTATATATTTTTATATAATAAATAAAAAATGAGGTTTGAATGTAAAAAGATTAAATTATATGATGTTAAACCATATAATAATTATAAATCACCTGTGTAAGGGTGAAAATGTAGGAAAAATCATTGCATTATCAAGTTACACATCTCTCCATAGATTTGATTTACTAATTATCCATTGTATTTTTTTTATTTTTCTTAAATATATTCATTATAGATATTTAGCTCACCCATTTTCAACCCACAACATGCTTCCAAATCTTGGATTACCCTAACATGTCTGAAATGTAATGCATAACAAATATTATTCCCTAAACCAACTTCCATGGAAATGAGACACAACTCTTCCACTATTAACTTATCTTGTATTTTTATGATACATTATAGTTCCAATGTTTGGTGGTAAAAAATATACTATTTGGAGAGTTGAGTTTCTTTTTATTTTTAATATTTCAAATATAATGTGATAACATAATTATTTCAATATTTTGATCTATTTGATTTGGGAAAATGGCTCTAGATGGTGAATTATTGAAGGTTTTATGATTTATACCAAAAATAATAGTATAAATAATGTTTATGTGTAATGAAAAAACAAATGACACACAAAATCAAATTTAAGAGTAAAAATATTGATAAGAAGAACATTTTGGGTGATTAATTGGATCTAGTTCAAACTAGGATAATGAATAGACTCCAAAGTACCGCTATCTTTTTCATAATTGAAACTAAAAGCTTTGATGAAGTATCACATGATAAAACTTATATTAATGCAATGAATGAGAAGATAGAATATATTTAGAATAACAGGAACTCATTATTAGTGTCAAGACCTATTGATTAATATGTCATTTGTACAAAATGGATATTTAAAAAATGATGAATGAGCCAGGAGAAGAGATCAAAATAAGACAAGCCTCACGTGAAAGGGATATACAAATATTGATAGTGTATATATGGATGAAACTTTTACAAGAGAAACAATATTAGAGGATATCATATTATTCCTTTCCTTTATTATATGTAGAAAGATCATCATATACCAAATATATAAAAAGTTTTTCTTTCTAAGTAGATTGTTATAGGAAGATGTGTACAATGATCAAACTACTAGATTCAAAATAGATGATGATGGAAGTAAGGTTTCTAAGTTATATAAATATATATATGGAATTAATAACTCACTAAAGTCTTAGTATTCACGACTTGATTCTTAATTATTGTAAGGTTATGGATTGGTTACCTAGACTGAATCCCTACCAGGAATGCTATGTGACCTCTAGTACACCTCCACATATTCCATAGGATGTTGACTAATAGAGGTGGATTAAACCAACCATGGGATGAATATTCCCATAAATATAACCTACAAGTTCCATTCCTCAAAATCTATTGAAAATTCAGTATGAAATATCCATTCATCAGACACATAAAAACACTATAGAATAAAATAAGGAACCAATAGTAGCTTCCCACATTTTTTGATATAAAAGGAAATATATTACATGATTCATACCCATGTACATCACAATATTCTATAAATATATGATATTAAATAAATAAAACAATAATAATCTATCCCCTTTCCCAATACATTTTTAGTAAAATTTAAAAAAAACACAAAAACCTCTAGTATAACTCACTACAACATACTCCTACTAAATCTTTGTCTCTATTAAACTACTTGTCCCGAGCTGTACATCTAGCTCTAATTCGATACCTAAACCTGTAATTAATTATTAATGTTCATAAATATAAATCAAAACCTTTTCAATGTACATATGTGGGGGTGAGTCCAACAACCTTATTGGATTTATTTTCCCACCTCGACCCACTAAGTTCTAGTAATCAGGTGGATGCATGTGAAATCCTATGGTGAGTTCCACTCTACCCACACAAAGTATAAATCATGAAAGCATATAAAATACTTTCATACCTATGTTATATTATGGTATAGAAGGTTCAAGAACCCACAAGGTCATGAACCAGTGCTACCCAAATACATATTAGGTATAACCTACTTGTAACTAATGACACACATATCCATATCCCGCACTTGGATACTATAAGATTTCTTCCTCTCATCTAATAAAAATAGACCATCGAGAGTTCTTACTACACAACCACATGGAATATCACTCCAAAGAGTCCCACATTATCTATTATTCATCACACTACCAATAAATAACCAACACATAAAATATCATGGGAAATAATGATAATATTATGAAAACTAATAATAAACAACTTGAAAGAGCTTAGTTGGTAATAAAAAAATGTCAAATTGTAAAGAAAATCAAATTGGGTAGTCAATGACAGCCTAAATAAAAAAATATCAATTGAATATGTTAATAATCCCAAGATAAAAAATAGAAAATAAAAAATGGAGGAAACCATATAAAATAAAAGATATCCCACATCACATGCCATTCCCCATCTCACCTCCCTGGTCTTTTCAAGATCTATTTTCCAAAAAAAACAATAGAGCACCTTCATCTCTAACCCATATATCTCAAATCATCATAATGTTGGATCCCAAAACAAAATCATATAAAACTAAAACTACGCACCAATACATCATATCAAACATCAAGTATCATCATAAATATAATATTTTATGGCATATACATGGTTTTACCGTGGTGATTACTTGAGGTAGACAAGACTCATCCAAGCTTGGTATTACCTCAACTACTAGTGGAGTCACCCTTTTTATCTAGAGGAAAATATTTCAATACATATCATATAGCAACTAACAAATAGGATAATCACTAGGTGTTTCACTATCATCCACTATAAATATCACCATCCATGAATGATACCTCAAAATAAAATAATTCTCTTCTAATCAAGATAGATTTTGATCCCTATGGCCATCTCCAACTACTCTACCTCGTCTAGTCCATATCCTGATCATGGGGTTCATCCTATTCCTCACCTACATATTATAGTTCCATTATGTAACCATTAATACCTAACAATATACATTCCTAGTTTCATTATCTTACATTGGAAATTTAATTACTAGGATGAAACCTACTTTACTACCATCCCAATATCCTGAACCCATGCCATGATTAGAATAACACCATAAATATATCCCAACTCAAATTTATCTATAAGTTGAAATAACTTTGAGTATAACTCATGACATGGAGATCATTTTCCATAGATTCATTGGTGAACATCCTCACCATATCTTAACTAAATTAAGGTGTCCCACTTCTTTCTAAAAGTTATCTCGTAACCTGATCAACAGCCATGTCTAATTTCCAATGAATTCTCCCTATGATCACATGAATCAACTCTAAGGATTCAGTGGATCTAAGAGTCTTTTAATCTATAATGAATATAAAGGGTACATCCTAAGGTCCCTTGAATGTATAGTTATTAAATAAATTCTCTATAAATACCAACATATTCCAACCAAATCATTTCAAAAGGGAATTTTTACACATAGTAAACACATATCATCATATAATAGGTGAAAACATAAATATAAATCATCCTTAAATATCTCACACAAAAGAAAAAATTCCTTGAAAATGGGTCACTTCCCACTTGATATCAATCTGAATAAACCATTTATTAAAAATTTCTCTCTACATATTTTTTTAAAATACCAGTCAAATAACACTTTAAAAATCTGTTGAAATGGAATCTCATTTTTTTTACACACTAAATTTAATAGATGAAATCTAGTAAAAATAATATTTGTAAATCACTTGATTTCACATTTTTAAACCTCATTTCAAAACCACCATTTTAAATATTTTTTTGGATATCTCATTTCAAAATAAATATCCTTTAAAATATCATTTTAAAGACAAATCCATTAATTTTATAAAACCATTATAAGAATTACATAACACCTCCATGAAAACCATAACAATAGGTACCAACTATTATTCAAAATGGGAACCACAAAATAAATCATTTATCGAAGATATGTGACCCTTTGGTTACTATTATGTAGACATAAGGCTATCACATTTTAAAAAATCTAATAATGATACAAAATCATGCTATCCATAATAATGTTATCACACATGAGTATAAAATAACAAACAATAAAACCATCATATACCATGATAATCAAGATACTAAATAAATAAAGGCCACCAACCTCATATAATTATCCATTTATTTATCCAAGATTGTACCATCCATTGTTGATGCCAATAAGAAAATATCTCATCAAGAAGTTAATAAATCAATAACCTATTAATTTTAATTCAAAATTATATAATTTATATAAATTTAAAAATATTATAAAACATTTTAACAATGAAAAAAATCATATAATAGAATTATAATAGTAGATTATGTTCTCCCAATCATTTTAATAGAAAAATACGTAAATTTGATAACCTACCTGACTATGAATTTTACCCCATTTCACAATAACTTGGCGAATACCTTATTGAAAAATATACATACATAAAAATAAATATAAATTAAAGGTATTAATATATAAAAATTATTATATAACTACAAACAATAAATCACTAATGATCATAGTGAATGCCCCATGATCTTGTGGAATTATATACTTAAATCCTTAACTCGACCATCCTAAATCAAAGGATAAAGAAGGATATGAAGAAGGGGAATGTATTACATCAATATAGGGAACCAAAATATCATAAAATTATGTATGGAATGAAGATAAATAATTATAATGAAATATAAAAAGAGATGGATCCCCCTCTATGGGGACACCCTCTAGCTAAGAAACCCAAAGGGGGTTCTAAAATAAAACCCCAAAAATAACCAAAATACCTTTACCTAAAGTTGGGATTGGTCCAGGCCAAAAAAATCATTATGTATCTCCACCATGAGTCTAGTGGGACACTATGTTACTCATAGACTTTTACTAGTTTCCTTATGGAAGTAGATGTGGTATTTCTCACTACCTAACCAACCAAGTTTCTGATGGGCTACTACTATATTCCCAGTGGGCATTGTAGAAGACACCAAACATAGTTTCTCATACTCTATGATGAAAAATATCTCCATAGATTCACAATTCATCTACAAATATCTAAAATATCACTTTTTTATTATTTAAAAAATAAAAAAAATCACCCTCTTAGTCCAAACCCAAAAATAATCTCACATGAATTACAATGATAACCATTAATATAGGGTGTTACAAACTCACCAACATGATGATTTTCATCCAAAAATATACACCTATAAAAAAAATTTAATTCAAAACTATCATATTTTTTCCAATCCAAAAACACCCATATCAATTTAGAGAAATAAATATGAAACATCCAAGAAAACTAATCATCATGAATACATTCCATCATAGCATCAACTATTCCTTTATCATGCAATGGTTTCTATATCAAAAATCATACTAGTTTCCTATAGGTTTTATATTCATGTTCTATTAGTACAATATTTATTATTTGAGTACCCTCCTCACATATACTACCATGATGTTGATATGGTTCACATATTCACCCTTCAATCCCAATTACTTACAATATATAAATCCATATCTTATATTTCTCCCTATATAAGGACTTACTGGTAAAAACATAATCCACCCAATAGTGATATACATAATATAATTCAACTATCAAAAATAAAACACCCATGTCTAACTATAGAATAATTAACTCCCATACCTATTATCCCATTCACTAAAACTATCAATCCTTGACCTTCTACCATATGAATCACTTAGATCATTTTTGGAACACATAGAAAAAATGGTTCCCCAAGCTTATTCAAACACACGTCTTGAAATATAATTTCAAAATCAATTTTACTCGGTTTATCTAAATAAAAAATATAAAAATTCTTCTTCCTCTTTAATTAATTTTTGAAAGTTGTCTCATAAAACCATATTTTAGACATCACAATATCACAAAAAACTCTTTCTATAAATAGGATTTTTACTTTAAAATCCCATTTTCATTAAAAATCACCCACCTCATTGTTTATTTAAACTAAATACAACTTATAATATTTATTTACACATTACTTTTACTATCACATGATTTTTCTTTTCAAGAAATTTATTTCTCAAAATAAAAAAATAATTTCCTTATAGAGATTGGGTAATAATTGTCAAAATATTAAATAAAATTGGAAACCTATTTGATCCAAATAAATTAATTCACACTTAACAATCTATATAAGAAAACATAAAATATATTATAACTTTCTTTTAATTAACATTGATTGATGTTAAGGTAGTATACCAATCAAAATCACCCTAGGATGCATGCACATACCCTAAGCATGTCACTATAATGATACATGGATAATTAAAAAACCAAAATCCTTGTTGATGACCATGAATAATCTTATGTCCCATTCATCCCACACTAGTACTTTGGTCCCAAATATTTACTCATTCCTATAGTGTTTAACCCTATTACAATAAAAACCTTGGAAACTGATCTTTCAACCATGGAAAAGTTTTCAAAACGTTCTCATAGTCTATTTTCGAAGTTCAAAAATTCTATATCAACATATAACTAACTTTTTTCCAACACCAAATATGATATGATACCATTGTATAATATAACATTCTATTTAACCACAATGATTCCCAATAAAAAATTACATTTGACGTAAAGGTGAATCTTCATGAATGTAAGATACTACCAACTAGTAATGAGAGCCGAAAGAAATCATAGGAAGACTATAACATCTATGTTAAACCATAAGGGTCATTCACAGATCAAATAAAAATTTGGAATAACATATATATATATCAAAGATACCCAAAACCTATGTAATAATTCATTGATCCAACTATGTAATCCCATAGTATAGTAAATAAAATAATATATTCAACATGATGCATAAACATATCTAACATAGTAGTCCCAAAATACATGAAACATAAATAAATAATAACATTATTTATGCATGACTGATATAGAATCAATATAAATAAATAATTAAAATATGGTGTCCTCAAACCCAACTCACAATGATACCCTCATATCAAATCATTGGTATTTATATTAATTCTCTATATGAGCCATAATTATAGCTATAAGATAATATATAAATATGTTATAAAGCATTAAGTTCTACCAATATACATTAAAATCCTTGTTGTGTACACAAGAAAAGGTGAGTTCAAAAACCTAGTAAGATTTATCCACACCCCATGACTCATTGTGTGAAAGTGATCAAGTGGATACTTATGCATGTTATTAGTGATTTTAACTCTACCCACTAAAAATATACATCATGAATCCAAATGAACTTTTTTTATACCTACACGACCTCATGGTATAGAAGACACATACATCCCTAATGATACACACCAATCCTACCCAATTATAAGTCTAGTCCAACCCACTTATAACCAAAGGCAAACCTATCCAGACCCCTAATTGGAATTCCTAATTTCCACACCATCTCATGAAATAAAATATTATCATCAACAGGTATCCCCTCACATCCATATTGATTCACACTTAATGGATTCTCACCAAAACCATCAGTCTCTCACTACTCATAATTTTCAAAAACCCAAAAATATCATGATAAATAATGATCATAGAAATAAAAAAACAAAAATAAATCAATATGGGACCATCTATTAATATTAAAACCCAAATGAATAAAAAAAACTAAATAAATTAAATATGTCCTAAATAAAAAAATATCAATATAACAATAATTCCATGATAAAATAATTTTTAAAAATAAATGGCCCCAACCATATAAAACAACATAGATCTAATCTATAACACTATTCCCTACATTACCCCTAACTTCCTTGTTAGAAATATATTTTAGACTACCTATAAATCATCTTTGTCATCAACCCATTTATTACAATTAATTATATGGGTTGGCTACCACTACATGATCAAATAGCACTATGGATGCACGTTGATCTATTAAATCAAATACCAAGCATCATCATAAATATCAACTTATGATCCATGTAAATGGTCTTAATCTATTGTTTTTTAGTGGTATACAAAACCATTTCAATTTAGACACTCTCTATTATACTATCATAAGAAAAATTAATCATTGGGAAACTTATGTCACTACTCGACCTTTCCTAGACTCCTATTAAGCTAGAAATTAGATTGAGAGTGACCCTCAAATCACTCCTATATTAGGTCACAAGTTGGATACTAACACCAATAGTATAATAAAATATTAATATAGGTTTTAAAACTTTTGAATATAAACACACGAACAAAATAATAAAAACAACCACAAAAATTAAAAAAAACTCCAATATAAACAAATGATCTCATATAAGAGTGTGTCAAATAAGAAAACCACAACTGTGAACCTATCCATGAAATGAAATGTAAAAAAATTAGAAAATTTATCATCCAAATAATATTTATATTAACTCATGCTTATACAAAATTCATCCAACATCATTATGAACATGATCTTGTAAATATGAAAAACAACAGATAATAATTAGATGAGTATATGAGTATAACCAATATTTTTTTCTTCCAATCATTCCTATGTTAAGTGGAAAGGTATATTAAAGCATCAATGAATTATATACATAAATATAAATTATTTAGTAATAATATAAATGGTAACAATATTATAGGTAAACATTCCTGCAATTAATCCACCGCTTCATCCACATCACCATAACCACAACACCACAACAAACACTTAAGTCACCACCTTACACTATCTTCTCCTTATAATAGTATCTATAAGTAAAATAGCTTTATTCTATGATTATAATAATCATAAAAAAACATCAATAAAAATTCTATGTTGATACAACTATAAAAAACAATAGTATCTATGATGGGAATACCATATCCCATCGCATCATCTTGACATTAGGTAATACCACATCCATATAATAACCACATTATAAAACTTCCAATAATGTTTATAAAAATTTAAAAATATAGTATCAATAAAATATAATCCAATATTCAAATCAAACTACTGTATTATAAAATTACATATAAACTTAGTTCATAAAAAAGAAGTAATCAAAACAATGCATCTATAAAAACTTAATTTGACCTCAATTTATACTTCTTAACCTCTACTCTATATTCCACTTTTCCAACGGATAACTTCCACAACTAACAACAAATGAACCATATAATCCAACTTATTTCCACTACTTTGTAACCAAATAACCTCTATCATAATTTTAATTCGGTCATATCAATAAAACATATCTCTCAAGGTTTATAAAACTAGTCAATGAATATTTATAATCATATTCTATATAACATTATACAAGGATACAAAAAAAGTATCCAATTACTATAAATTTCACATATTATTGGCCTTTACTCATCTTCTATATTTACTCATTAAAATTTATATAAATATAACTTAATAAAATTTCCATAATTATTATTTTTTGATCAGTTGATTTTTAAATTTTCAATTTAATTCTCCCTTACACACATATCTATTTTTTATATTATATAACATTAGTCAGATAAAACTCACCATAATTACTTATCAATAAAATAAAAAATATATAAAAATTTAATTAAATTGTATAAAAAAATTTTATATCCTCCACCTCAATTCATTATTAAATAATGAGACTTGAATATTTAAACTCTCGTATATATTTTTCTCAAGGATAACTTTAAAATCCCAAAATTTACCCACTGTAACTTACATGATGGAAAAAAAGTACCAAAATGATCCTATATACTTAATGAACTATAACATAGAATATGACTTCACCTAATTCACACACTGAAATTAACACATCTTGTAACAACAACAAAAAAGTTTTTTTGGAAGATAATTATCAAAAGAAGTCAAAAAAAAAAGAAAAAACGTTTTCATGGTTTGAAAGTGAGTTTTAATTCATGAGGTGAATATTACAATACTTCTTTTCAAGGAATAAAAAAGATGATTACAATTTTATATGTCCTAATAAAAAAATTAATCCACCCTAATAAATATAGTAGGGTCCATAAAATGAAATTGGTTCTCCTATCTTCTAATATATGTGAAGAGTAGTCCACCAAACTCTAATTTTCATGGGAATCCTTAAACTTTGTCAAATACGACCACCAAATAAACTCCTTAAATTGAATAGTGCATTCTTCCAAAACTCTTTTGAGTCTTAATTATGTAACATACTAATGAATTTTATGTATTCCATTTTCTGAAAAATATCTATAGTAAAACCATATATACATTCTATCATAAAAAAAACCTTATAAAAGTCCATTGAGTATCTACACTTAGCCATTAAAATCATCAGAGTAATTTTCAACCACCTAATTCTAAATCCCAAATTCATGTCTAAATGGATTTAATAATTCCATACTATTTCTCTACTACTTCTTTTATCCCTATTCAAACTTCATAAGTTATACTTCTATAACTCATCCTTCCAAAATATCTACTTCCTTATACATAAATTGGTTTTCACATCTATGCCTAAAAATCTTTCACTTGAGAATTATTTTATATCCCTCAACACAAAGTTATCCATCAGTTCCAAAAATATTATTTTACTTATTTCACTTACTTCATAGCCATGATTCTGTTTAGTGTAGATCGACCAAGGTTCAACACTGCCTCAATACATCCAAAACTTTAACCTTTGTCAACATATCTACAAGATTTCAAACTATAATTATCTTATGTAGATCTAAAAATATTTCCTCTAACAAATTCCCGATAAAGTGATATTTCAAATGAATGTAATTTACCCTGGAATGAATCATTGTATTCCTAAAGAAGTATATTTCACTTTTTAAATCATAGACAAAAGATACAACTTATTTCTATATTCTAGGATATTAAAATAACACCTATATCCAAATAATCTCCTTATAAAATTTCAATAAATCAAAAAACTTTGATTAGATTATGGAAATTAAAACTACTAGTTGAAGCTTAGACATATATCTCACAAATATTCCTTTGATAGTGAACACATATCATGTGTTACTCTTTCAGGTTTTAGTATCTCCCCCAAAGTAAGATTCCTCAAACTCCTATAATAACTCATTTGTTCTGACAAAAAGTGATAAGATTTGAGAAATATTTCAGTACCAAAAAATCCACTTCACTTATTCCCAATGTTCTCTTCTAATATTATCCATGAATACACTAACTTATCCCACTACCTTTTCAATTACCATATGAGTACTACACATGGTATACATTTAAATTTTGACTATCGATGCATTGGAAACCCTTTTCATGTACTTGACCTCATCTTCTATTCATAATGCTTTCTCCTTGATCAAATCAAAAAAATTGACTAGGTTTGTGGTCATTGGATTTTCATTTCTCAACCCAAAGAATTCCAAAACCTTCTAGATATTGTTATGTTGAGTTAAGATCAATGTTTTGGAACATAAGCCCCTTAAAATATGTATCCCTAACATCTATTTAATAAGAATGTTATCATTCATATCGAAACTTTTAGACAACTTATATTTTAGATCATTGATTATTTCCTTTATTAGACCCACAATAAGCATGTCATCAACATAGGAAAGTAGTATGAAAAGGATCCCATCATCAAACACATTTCAAAAATGATAATGACCAGTATTCATCTGGATGATCTTTTATATATCCATAAAGGAATTGAACTTTTGGTTCCATTTCCTTGATGCTTTCTTCAACCTGTAAAGTATCTATATAAGATTTCACATAATATTTAAGTTATATTTATTCAAAAGACCCTTTAGGAACTCCATGAAAATTTATTCATCTAAACCTCCATAAAGAAAAATAGTATTCATGTACAATTTCCCCAAATAAAGTCATTATTTTTTAATCATCCTAATTTTTATACAAAGATTCTTATATTTAACATATAAAAATCTTAGAAGGATATACACCTTATATTTGTTGAAAAACCTTCATGAATAGGTTTTCCTTGTACCTTGTCTATAATTTTCTTCCTCCTTCATCTGAAAAACCCATTTTTTTGAAGAAATTTCTTCGTAACAGGCCTCTCCATTAGATACCATGTTTTATAAATATGTAAGGAGTAATATAACCCATCATGAATAAATACTACTGATTTTAGTCTTTTATATTCATAGACTTTTATAAGAACTCAGGTTCTCTATCATCCATGAGTATCACATAATAAAGATCACCTACAAATCTCTATACTTAGTGTAAAACCCTGGTAGATCTATGAAATGGTTCTTATGAATCATCTCCTTTTGGAACTACTTATTATAAGTCATTATCTTTTATAGACCCTCCTTAAACATCCAAAGTTCTTAAGCTCTTTGTTACTTCTAACTATGATAACACCATCAGAACTTGATCTCTTTTTGGAGCTTCCCCCATATATTCTAGTGTTTCCAAAATTGATGTACTCTCTGAATTATATGGACCATATATAACTTTTATAAATACAATTAGTTTAACCTTAGACTATGAAGATAATTTGATATTTTTAGAATTATTTTTTAGGTTTTGATATCTATATAAGATATCTTCATTGAAGATAACATTTTGGATTATAAAAATATTCTAAGAGTTGGTATCCCAAAGTAAAAAAAATAGACTATTTATTATCATACCCCACAATGTAATATGCTTGATAATTAACCTCAAGCATGTACCTCTCCTCGTAATTAATATGGACATAGGTGAGTGAATCAAAGACTATGTGATGGGTGTTACTAACCTTTTTAAAAACCAAAAAACTTCTAGAAGTACCTAACTAAAATAATAGTAAGTACTCCTATTCACTAGGTATGTTTTATAGTTAACTACTTCCACCCAAAACACCTTGGGGAATCCTATTTGAATCCTCGGTATTCTTTCCTTATCAACTAAAATCTAATTCATCCTCTATGGGACTCCTTTATGTTCCAAATTACCTAGTAAAATATTCTCAAAATGTATTCCTTTTTGGTATTGAAACCTTTAGAACTCCCACCTTCTATACTCCCCACTATTATCATATCTCAATCACTTATGTTTGCATCTAGAATCTTTTTCCACCATGAACCTCCATCAGAATAAGGTTTTAAATACCTTGGAATTGTTCTTGAGAATGAACACCCACACCATTAATGTCACATCATCATTGAAGGTTACATAGAGTAATGACCCTCCATGAGAATAAACTAAAGTTTTCCCCCATGCATCTATATGAACCAGCTCTAATTTTAGATTCATTGGTGCCTTACCTTCCATTTGAAATGGCACTTTCTTCTACTGTCAAAGGATTCATTCATCACATGTTTCATACTCCATTCATTAGATACTCAATATTCCTTTAATGTCTAGGGATTTAATCCCCATATCACTTAGGTGAAACAGATGACCATACCCTAAATTTATGGAAGGAATTTATCCTACATATAATACACCTTCCAATACTCATATAAGGTATAAAATTATATCCTTCACTTGTTTGTCTAGCACCATGGAACCACGTAAAATTTACCACATTCCATCTGTGAACATTGTACATAAACCTACATCATCTATCTTATAAATGAAAATTAATTTCTTCCTTAATCCCAGTATGTGACACAAACCATAAAAATCAAACAATGTGTTTTTTCCTCATCAAAATAGTGACATTACCCTTTCCTTAAATCTCAATAGCATCATCATCCACAAGATGCACCTTATCAAGTATTTTGGAAGTATAATTATTCATATTTATACTCTTGGATGTTGAGTGAAATGCATATATAGAGTCTATAATCCAATACTCAAGTGATACGGAGGCACTCAACATTAAACCTATCTTATATTTAGATATATAATCCACATACCCACTTAAGAAAGACTATCTTCATGATTTAACCCTTTTCTCATTACAATCTATTTTCAAGAAGCATTTATTCCCACAATTACAACACATAGGTCCACCTTTCACCAAGATACTCCTACTCAATATTATCCTTATGTGTTCTTTATTATGAATTTTTTAATCTATGTAATTTTCCCATAATTCTGTACTATAAACATTTCCAAAAGATTCATGGATCTCCTACTAACAATTTTCTTTGTTCAATATAATACCTCTAACATCTTCAAACACTAAGTCAGTTTTATAGATTGAGTTACTCATAATAGTCTCCATTGTATCCCAAAATTTTGGGAGTAATGAGAGTAATAAAATTACCCACTTTGGATTTCTAAATTTTACCTTCACTTATTCAAAATAAATTTGAATCATATTGAAATCATTAGTGTATTAGCAGTTGGATTTCCTTCTAATATCCTCATACTCAATACCTTCTATAAAAGGAACACCTTATTAATTGTGGTTGGATTATCATACATTTTAATAATATAATTGATAGGTTTAAAAGTAGTATTTACCTATTATATTTTATAATCTACATTATTGGATAATGATATTTAGATCAACACTAGTTTTTTCTTATCTACCCTATCCCATTATTCATTCTTTATCACTTTCATCTTGGTGCCCATAAATGAAATATCAAGGTCTTTTAATAGTAGAAAATCCTCTATCTATATTCTCCTAAACCTAAAATATGTTCCATTGAACTTATCCACTCATTATTTACTCTCATATTACACCATCACTTTCAATAAAAAATAATGAACTCCCACTAAATTATAGAACGCATAAAAGGGATCAAAAAATGCTTTTCATAATTCATCTATAAGAAAAGGTTGGAATGTAACTATTGATTTAAGATATGAACCACCTTTTATTGGGTATGGTTGTATGAAAATCCAATACAAAATCAATGATACCACTTTTTAGGCTCATGATTAACTTAAAAATACCATAATTTATCCACTAGAACATACTGGTAGAAAAAATTACTAGAATGGGTTTGAATAATCAATGCATTGGAACTTAGAATAAAAATTAACCTATTTCACCAAAATAAAACAGACACCTCTCAAGAAAACACAAATAGGATTTTTGTAAGATAATGAATAAAAAAATCAAATCAAAATAACAAAAAAAGTTTTATGTAGTTTGAATATGAGTCTTAATCAACAAGGGAAATGTAAAAATACATTTTACTAATGAAATTGAAAGATGGTTATAATTATATAAGTATTAATTAATAAATGAATATACCCTTATAAATATCACAGAGTCCAACTCGTTTAATTAGTTTTCTTTTCTTTTTATCTCTATGTAGAGTATTTCACCATGCTTTGATATTCCTCGGCATCCTTTTACTCAATCCAAGATTTACACCCCTTAGATTCTTCTTCTAGTAAATATTACATCCTCCTAAAACTATCATGAGTTTCTTCTTGTATAACATACTAAAGAATATTTCATATTAACTTTTTCACAAAACATTAAAAGGAAAACCTTATGTACTCTCCATTAGAAAAAACCTTAAACAATTCCTTTTCATTTATGCACTTCTCCCTTCAGACTCGTCAAGGTAATTTCTAAATTCCTACTTCTGACTTCCAACTTTTGATCTTTATGGAATTAAAAAGAATTATCTGTGTTACCAACATCTTCATGAATAACTCCCAATAATCCTTAACTTTTTATTATTCGATTCCATTATAAAATGCACTAAATTATCTTACCAAGAGGACTAAAAAAATAATGATGCTTCCTCTTCTATCTAGAGTCACTAAGAAAGTGGTTATAACTAAATGTGAAGAGAGATATAATTTAAATTTATTATTGAATGAAATATATCAAAACCATAGAGTGATGTTAGACACTATAATATTGTTTGGTCTGATCAAGGATAATCTAAAAACAAAAAATACATGGATCTTGATATCCTAGAAATCCACTAGCCATTTTCTTACCAATATCACATTACTGGATAAAAACATAATTTTTTCTCATCCACCATTGTGGGGTTTTACTAAATCACCTTAAACCCCAATGGTAAAACCCTCATTTCCTTGACTAGTAACACCCTATATTTCTAAAAGGAGTACTCCTTTAATAACTTCTATGTGATTAATAACTTTTTACACAAAAGATTGAGATAAAATGAACAATGACTTATTTAATTAATATAGAATATTAAAATATAAAATGAAAGAATCATTATTACAAGAATGATATATTAAACATAATTATGAAGATTACAAGATGGATATATATGCAAGTAAATAAAAATAATGAAATCTTGAATTATTCATCCTAATGATATTCTATGAAGGTTATACTATCAAATATAACTATAGATAGAATGAAAACATTAGAAAAATGAAATAAATTATTAGAATGGAATAAGATGGATTATTTTTATAGAAGTTTTTAAGGTTATATATTTGAATATAAAGGGGTAATATGGTTATTATAAAACCATTGGGAATATATAACCATCATAATATAGCCATTTATATGGTGAGTATAAATAAAATCAATTACATTATGAAATTTATATTGAAAGGGAGAATAAATGACATAAAGTAGTAGAAGTATTCCTTGTGAGGATCATCTTTCCAATATTGGGATGGATTTAGCATCACTAAGTCTTTCCCTTGACTAATAAAAGATAAAACTTTATAGGTATATCTTGAGAGAAACCATTTGTGGGATATGTTTAAGATTTTTGAAACCACTATGAGGTCATTCCAGTTGAATAACCAATCACTAATACTAGCATTTTGTATATCACCTTTAGGTATTATACATAGATACATAGGGGTTTTATAAGTGTAAGTTAAGATGTTATCAATATGTGATTATTAATGTGAAAAAATTTATTTTAATATTAGTTTAATTATGTGTATTTTAATAAGTTATATATTTTTAATTTATCATATTTAAAAATTTATTTTAGTGGGATTTATTTTTATATAAATTAATTAACATTTTTTAATGTTTATTATTTTGTAATAATATGAATAAAATTATTTAACATTTAAAATTTTATTTTTATTAAAATATCATTTTTATTATGTTATATTTTTATTTTAAAGTTAATTTTTTTACTATTTAAAAAATTAATAAAATATATTTTATATTTATAATCAACATATCAAAATTAAGTAAGACGGTTAATTTGTTTTTTTAGAAAAGTGCGTAAAATTTTAACTATGATGGTAAATATAAAAAACCTGACTTGAGAGCTTGAAGCATGAGGTTGGGACGGGACAACCATATGGCCTCAGGTGCATTCCCCATTTGGTAGAGGTTATCCACTAGCATCAAGGGATAAATATAATTATAAGGGAATTATATTCCTTCAAAATAAGCCAATATCTATGTGAGAAAAAATCAGTATTTTTATTTAAAAACCAAAAAAAACTTTAAAATTACATTTTATGTAATTTGGAAACCAATAGATACAATGAAAAATAAATAGACTCATGTCTCATATCTTTACATGACATGATAACCAAATAACAATTCCCATAAAATTTGGATGGTTTGAATCTCCCTATAATTCATGGTAAAAAATCACCACGTCCACCATAAACTCATCTCTTATGATCCATTTTCAGGAAGCATTAGAGATTTTCCCTTTCGTGTACTATGACATAAGACATCTACATGAACATCAAGGTGTGTAGGGGGGATGATTATGAATACCCAGTTGTATTCCCCAATACTCTCATGAAATTGCATGGAGACATATTTCAAACTATATAACCAATGCCATTGAAAATATTTTAGATATTTAAAAACAAAATGGTTTATAACAAATCTATATAAAACCCAAGAAACAATAAAAATAAAATAATCAAATATTTTCCCAAAATAAGGAAAACCTTATATGTTCCATACCAACCATATATGTCACGAACCAACCCAGGTCGACCCTAAACTGGTCACCTGAACCGGTCCGCGACATGGCCCGAGAGGCGTTCCTTATCCTCCCGGGCTGTCGACAAGTGTCGGGGCATCAACAGAGGTTATGGGAATAATTTTGCCCAATATAAATAAATAAAGAAGAAGGAACAATACAGAGAAGCACAAGAAAAATAAACCAAATAAATTTACTAAAGAGGAACATAAGAAAAATAAAACTAACTAAACACGACGCCCGAACTAACTCTGTGCGACCTCGCGGGTCACTCTCCGAATCAACGATCAAGCATCGCCCAAGGTGAGTTCACTCAAGTTGTAGCCTGCACAAACACTAAAAATAGAAAAGAACTATAGGTGTGAGTATTAAAACTTAATAGGCTATCCCAATATCTATTCCCAATGAACTACCTTTAAAATAAAAGAAACATCATTTCAAGTTTGAACTACAATTTATAAAAGGCTAAATGTTACTACCCATGTCAATAAGGTGAAGCTTTCTTTTCAGGAGCCTACCTGATTAGAACTCCACAGTAAAGCATGCTTGGCCTGGAGTAGTAATCAGGATGGGTGACCTTCTGGGAAGTTTCCCAGGGTGTGTGTGAGTGAGGAAAAAATACACTGAAAGAACAAGTGTTGGTCTGTGGGGACAATCATTAGTCTGATAAGAGACCCTAGTGAGTAATAGTCTATGGTGTGCTGGGAAGGAAACCAGGGTATTACAGGAGACCCATGGGGTCATATGGGAAGGTTCATAGCCCGGGGAGGTGGGTCGTGACAAATGGTATCAGAGCCTATACCAGTCAGAAGTGCTTAGGCACTACATGGGTTTGAGGCTTGGGGTCCACAACGAGGGTGTTGTGCTTTAAAGGGGTGGATAATGTAACACCCCTAGAAAACTGAGACTTAAAAGGATAAATATTACTACCCATGTCAACAAGGTGCACCTTTCTTTTCGAGAGTCTACCTAATTAGAACTCTGCAGTTAAACATGCTTGGCCTGGAGTAGTAATCAGGATGGGTGACCTTCTGGGAAATTTCCCAAGTTGTGTGTGAGTGAGGAAAAAACACACTGAAAGAACAAGTGTTGGAATGTGGGGATAATCCTTAGTTTGATAAGCGACCCTAGTGAGTAATAGCCTATGGTGTGCTGGGAAGGCAACCAGGGTATTACAGGAGACCCATGGGGTCATATGAAAAGGTTCATGGCCCAGGGAGGTGGGTCGTGACAATATATCCATTTATTATTCAATATAAGCAAAGGAGACTTGAAAAATAAATGAATAATTTAACAAAAAATATTTTTTATGATCATAGAATACACCCAATGTGGATCATCACCCACCATATTGGTTCCTAAATTTCGTGATTTTTCTATATGTATCACACAAAAAATATAGAACTTCTCATCCACCCCAAATAGTTGGATCTTATGACCTTAAACATATCAATCATTTCCATATCCAACATATTCAAGTAGTCAAAATAGTTTTACTTTTTGTAACTATATTCTTAAACAATCTATTTTCCCAAGTCTCAAGTTCATCTAATCTAAGACAATACGACAAGCCATCAAAATCAAATCATGAATCTATACAATTTAATATTTACCTGAAGATTCATTATCAGAAAACAATATTTAAACTTAAATACTATGGTTTAAATTAATTCCTCAAACCCAAGGTTATTCTAGAACACTCATATTCTAACTTTTATCAAATACAATAAAATTACAGTTTTCAAATAAATTTTGATAAAATTATTTGAAAATAATGCACATAGGCATGAAACTCAAAAGAAAATCAATTTCAAAACAATGAATCACAATATCACAAGGAATGAATAAGTTCCACCTACCTTAGACGTCTACATGAAATAATCCCAAAAGAATTGATCTTACTTCATAATTAAAAATCTGATCCCAAAACCCTATAAACAAGAACATGAGATCCTAATTTTTTCATTAATTATTTTTATCCAAAATTTTATGTATTTGTAATCTATAAATCAATCACTAATATCTATAGATTAAATAAAAAGTTATATTGAGAGAGAAATAGAGAGATTCATGAACCAAGATGAATATTGAACCCTAATAAAAAATTTATAAATGATTCAATTAATCCTTATAATAAAGCTATTGTTCATAGGTGGAGAAGCACCAAAATTACCTCCAAGAAACCCTAATGTCATCCAAGGTCTAACAAGGGTGTTAATGGGTACTTATGGTATTAATTCAAGCATTAAAAATTGAGTTTTTGAGAGTTTTCATGATGCACGTGGTTAAGATATATGGTTAGGCTAACCATGATCCAAACTACAATTTAATTCTACCTAAAAATAACTAGTCATAGTTAAAATACAAGATTATCTATTAACTATGCCTCTAACTGTGCTTATCTATAATACATTCTCCATACTTAGTAGCATGGTTGGGCCAACAAAGCTTTCTAACCATGCTTCCACCTAATTTTTCCAAAATACTACAAATTTAACTTTATGGCTTATAAAGTTTCCAAATATTACTAAAAGGATCACACAAACAAATTTAACCAGGAGAACCACCAAAATAAAAGAGGACACATACTATCCAAATATGAGGTGTTACATTTCTCCCCACCATAATAATTTTCATCCCTAAAAATTACCTAGGATATATTCCCCATGAAAAAATCTAGACATTAACTTCATAACCTATCTTCTTTGTCTCTTGTATCCCATTAAACCAAATTATACTTCCAAATCTCTATCACTAGTGGAATACTTCATCCTCTCAAGATATTCTTCTACAAATCAAAAATATTTATCAGTATTTCCAAAAAAGTCACATCTAGTTCCAAATAAACTGCATCATAGTAAAGGAAATCAGATGGGTTTAATTGATACTCTGATGTCCAAGATACATTGAAAACATTATAAATTTTATCATACTACTATGGAAACCCAAGATGGTACACCAGGTCTCTAATGCAATCTGTAACAACATGAGATTATTAATCATTTAAATTAATACTATCTTCAATAGCTTTTATCACATGAAACACCCTAATAAAATGAACCAACAAACACTAAAATTACATGAATTATATAACCATTGTTAAATAAAAAAGATAATAATCAATTAAAATAGTAACATATTATTATAATTTAAAAGGGACGTCTTTTAAAGAACCATTTAATAAAGGTATGGTATTTTACTTGAATAAATTAAATCAATCACAATTAAAATATTATTATAATAAGTAATATTTATATTTATAAAATAATATTTCAACATTAAAAGTTTTACAAATTTTTATGAAATAATATTAAATATACTTCAATTTAAGAAGTTTTTTTTAGTAAATTGACTTTTTCTTTATGTATTTTATTTTTAGTTAAATATATATATATATATAAATTTTATAATTTGAATATGATAAAAATAACTTAATTTTATTATCTATAATGTTAAAATTATCATAGGGTTAATTTTTGATATTTTTCTGTAATAATTTATTTTTAGATGAATAGTAAAAAATACAGTTATTTACTAATATCATAGTGTATATGATTATATCAAGAAATAAGTATAACTTATAAAGTTATAAAAAATTTAATGATAAAATATTTATTTAATAAGTAAAAATATACAATTAAAAATAATATTATGAATTTATAAATCCTATGTTTAACAACTTAAGTAATATTTTCTAATGAAAGTTTTTTAGCCTTTTTTTAATTAAATATTATTTTAGTAAAATTAAATTTTGGATTGATTTTAAAGAAACATAAAATTTATTTATTTATAATAACAAATATAATTAAAATTAAACGCATGCATAATTTTATTCTATACATAACCTTCAAGCTTTAAAATATACTTTTTCTAAAAATAGGTGTTTACATGTTACATGTACTAATATTAAAATTAATTTTTCATACACGGATAAATTTTACCTGATAAAATTGATTTAATATTTTGAATCAGTATTCATATATTATTTAATAAAATCTATTTTATTTTTAGGAATTAAAATAAAACTACCTAGGAAAAAACTAGAAACTGTGGTAAAATATAAATTATCAAAAATTAATAAATCTAGGGGTAAATGGAATGGAACATGTCAAAAACACATTTATAATTTATTGGTAGAGTGATTATATACTTTATATCATCCCACTCTCTACTATTATCCATTTTTTAGTCCTCTTGATATGTGATACATGTGGTATCTTTATACTATGTTGAAATATTTACAAAAATGTCATTCTCACTAATTATAAAAGGGGCCTCTCACCACCCCTTCAAGACCACTCTCAAAATTAGTTTTACAACTAAAAATATATCTATTATAATTAATTTAAGACCATTTTACATCTTCTTTATATTATTGTTATAATATATTATATTAATACTTCTATTTCCAAGGAGTATTCGAAGGGAATGTCAATGTTCTCAATGTGAGTACATATTTTTCCTAACTTATTTTACTTCCTTTCTTTACTTCCCAAATATAATTTTATAATTCCTATATAATTACATAATTATTTATTGTATAATGAATTTAAATATTATAAGGTAATAAATATTAATCATATTTCAACTTTTCAATTAATAAAAATGAAATCTCTATTCATGCATTTTGCGGACAACCACTTCCATACCGCGGTGATTTCTATTTCTTTCATCACCAACTCTCACTAATGATTATAAAACTTAAATTTAAGAATAAGTTTGAAATTTATAATATAACTATTAATATTAATAGAAAAATTATAATGAAACTTCTTTCCCTCTCATTCTTTAACAAATGAAAAATTTAATCGCGCGTTGTGAGGATTACCACCTTCATGAAGTAATGTATCTCATTTTCATCATGCATCATTATTATTTATTAAAATATCATAACATATGATTGGAATCCTTAAAATTATAAAATTAATATCATTATTATTCTTTTATACTGATAGTATTCCCAAATAAAACACTATCATAATCATAATCAGTCATTAATTATGGTATATTCATGTTTGGGTCAGCCTAACTACCTACTTCAACAATGATATAAAATAATATCATGGATGATTATTAGAACTTAATGAATGATAATTTATGTAAAAATAAGTAGATAAATATTTTATTTTATTTATTTAATGGTAATATTAATATTAAACTCATTAATTAAGATACCAATTTCTGTTAGTTAAAATCACTAAAACAAGCTCATCGCTAATTTCATCTTTACGAATCATAAACAAAACTAATATAGATTTAATTTACAACAATAGTTATAAAACATAAATTCCATTACCTTGTATCATCTTGTAATAATGAACTCTCAGAGACGAATGAATAACAACACCGCTATGATGAAACTAGTTAAAAATGATCAAGATTACTCACACCAGATATTGAAAATAGATAATAAATAACTAATATACCTATAGAAAATAGTTATAAATAATGTTTATAAAAGGTTATGTAAATGAAAAAAGTTTTTAAATAAGTAGGTAAGATATTTATGTTTGTTATAAAAGATTTTATAGTGCATTTGACTTAGTAGGGAAACAAAGAAAGGGTTTCTTATTTTAAATTTTCACTCCTTAATACATATTTCTTATTATACACCATGTATTATTTAAGATGATGTATATAATGAATACGGAATCCTGCCTTTTTATTACATAACTTTTCATTACATTTTACAAATAGAGGATCTTTAAAGTCTAGTGTCTTAGAAATTAGGAACATAATACATGAGAAACAACATAAACAATTCTTCTAATCCACTTGTACGAATTCATCATAAGATCATCCTAAGTAAAATTATTGCATCTCATAACCTGGAGACATACATTTAAAGGAAAGGGTGAGAAGAAGGCCCAGTAAGGGTAAATAATGGAATCAGTGTACTTGTGACATCATTAAGAACTTGAATAAAAACATAAGAACATGAGCAATGGAAGTATAGAAGTATCAATAAGAAAATAAATCGAAACATAACATGAATATGTGGCTAAAACATTTCATTTATACATTCATGAACATATCACCAAGGTTTATCCCCGAGTTTTCATAAAAATTACCAAGGTTATTCACCAAGGAATCGTGAAACTTGTCATCTCTAGAGATTAATTATTTACCCAATGAATTCGAGCGCTATTAGGGAGAACCCTTAATATGTCTTTACTTTCATGTGAGCCACATATATCATAATAAAAAATTTCATAAATAACACATATGGAATAAAATAATTGGGTTTCATTTCAAAATCATGATGTTTTAAAAGTTCTTAAAAATAGGATCATTATATCATTTATAACCCATAGAAAGGGAGTGAGGGTTATATGTATGTCCCTTAAAAAATAAAATATATCATTTTTATATATTTATGAACATACATATAAACTAAATAGGTTTGTGTATTCAAAAGATAATTTCTTGAGAGAAAGAGATAGAAATTTTGAGACAAAATGTTTGCAGCATAACGGCTATGTAACATGGTTTTAGAAAATAATAAAAAAGAGAGGGTACAAGGGTAACCCACTAATAAATAACTCATATTAAAATATAAATACAGAATAACATGGAATAAAGAACATGGTATGGATATTTTAATGAAATACTACAAGAAAATGAAACTTTAAAGGAAAGAGAAGATGTGATTTCTTTTATGAGAAATTCGGCAGCCTAACGGCATCGCTTAAAAATTCGGAAAACAAATTGATGAGAGAAGATAAGGTCTCTCATCATTTTTACATGAAATGGAAAGTAATAAGAACATATTAGAACATACCCTAAACATAAAGATATGTAAAATATAAGACACAACATAAAGGAAGTCATAACTTAAAAGAAGAGGGTGAAAGGATCCCTTACCTTGAAGAGTAACTTCAAAATCTTGAAGGTAGGGACCGTGGGAGGCTTAAGGGAACCTTGGGAGGATTGAGGGAACCCTGGGAGGACTCATTGGGAGGTAAGGAGACCATAAATTCTTTTAGGATGATTTTTGAATGAAATGAATGAGGTAAATGGCTTGGTATTTATAGGGAAAGTGAGTGAATAAATTATTAATTTCCATGGGACACCTCATTGGTGGTATTTGAAAACCCATGGGCTTGGCCATGGTATTTTCCCATGGTATTGGCCACTTGGGACACCTCATAGAATATATCACTATTCATAAGTCGACCATACATCTTACATCATTATTACATCATTAATGATGTCATTGAATACCTGAAACTGAAAACTGCATTTTTACTATTCACCAAAAATTCAACTATTTCAGAAAAACCCCAAAAATTCACTCTAACCTAATATCTATGATCTTAATTCAAAAATGAATTCCATTTTATGAAAATAATTTTATAAATAATTTTATTTTAATTTTTAAATAAAATCATTATTTATTCAAAAAATACAACTTTAAAACTATAACTCATTTTGTAACACCTTAAAAAACTAATCAAGGTCCCATAAAAATATTGTATACTCATAAGACAATAAAGTAACAATTTATTATTATATTTAATGAAAATACATTTCCATTTTAAATTATTAAATTGATTATAAAATTGTAAATAAAATATTTATAGCGTACAAAAATACAAAAACTTAAACTATGATCACTTTTTCACTTTTAAGATGTCTTAAATGTATTTATACTTTCATGGGTGAAGTTTCTATTTTTTGGTAAAATTACTATTCATTACTATTCATATGGGTATTTTACTATTCCTACTTTACTATTTAGTAAAAACCAAGTTGATATTATTTGACTTTAAATTTATCACTAATCACAACTATAGAAGACCAATTTTTGAAAATCATTTCACATTATTAACTATTTAATGAATAGGAAAATATTTTAAAATGCCCCCTTTTCCCCTAAATTCATCAATAAAACGCATCCTATATTTATCCGGGTATTTGAAATTTACAAACTCTTCCATAAGAAGAAATAACAATTTTATTTATAAAAGGATTTCACAAAGTAGCTAAGGAATCGTTACATAGCCCCTTATTACACCAGCATAAGACCTAAGTGTTAGGTGTGCTATGGTGATAGAATCTTGGGGTGGCTCGGACAATATTTCTCGAGTTGTGATTTCTATCAGCTTGAACTTCTCCCTTAGGCAATTCTGTTCAAGCTTCATAAGTTGAATTTCGGCTTGGGCTTTCTCTAGAGCAAAGCCCAGTGATTCTACCTCCTTCCCAAGCTCCGACAGATGGGCTTCATATAGCTCAAGTCTACTGGATGAGTCCATTCAATATTCTTTCTGTATTAATAAACCAAGATAACCGTATTTATAAAAACACAATGTTAAGATTTTAGTTTTCAATGTTCATATTAACCAATGGTCATATAACAGTTAAAACCTAAGGATCTCATTCTAATTATACCCACTTCATTAATTAAAGGATATATTTTTGTTGAGTATAAAATAAAATAACACAAAAAAAATAGGAAACAAATATAATTAAAAAATCCGGGTTGTTACATTCCCCCCCCCCCTCAAGAAATTTCATCCCTGAAATTTTATCTCATACCCTCTGATGGGAAAAGGTGTAGGTACATCTATCTCATGGACTCCTTTGGTTCCCACGTGGGTTCTTCACATTTGTGGTTCCTCCACAACACCTTAACAAGGTGCGTAGTCTTGTTGCGTAGAACCTTGTCTCTACGATCCAAGATCTCCACCGGTTTCTCCTCATAAGAGAGGTCATGTTCCAGTTGTACCACCTCTGGATTTAGTAATGTGAAGGGTCAGGTATGTACTTCCTCAAGAGGGATACGTGGAAGACATCATGAACTTGGGCTAGATTTGAAGGAAGTGCAAGCCGATAGGCCACTTCTCCCACACGATCAAAGATTTCATAGGGGCCAATGTACCTAGGCTTGAGCTTCCCTTTCTTCCCAAACCTCATGACTCTCTTCCAAGGTGAAATCTAAAGAAAGAATTTGTCACCAAAATCAAACTCCAAGTCCCTTCTACCATTGTCGGCATAGATCTTTTTCCGAATCTAAGCAGCCTTAATGTGTTGTTGGATGGCATGGACCTTTTTTGTCATCTCTTGCACAAGATCAGGCCCATGAAGCTTTCTCTCACCAGCTTCATCCCAACAAGTAAGAGTTCTACATCGCTTCCCATATAGAGCTTCATAGGGTGCCGTTTGAATGCTCGAGTGGAAGTTGTTGTTGTAAGAGAACTCAACTAAAGAGATATGTTGATTTCATCCACCTTTAAATTCCATTTATCAAGTTCTCATCATGTCTTCAAGTGTTTGAATAGTCCTTTCAGATTGTCCATCAGTTTGGGGGTGATAGGTAGTATTGAAATTTAATTTAGTGCTCAAAGCTTCTTGAAGACTTCTCCAGAATTTTGATATGAACCTTGGATCATGATCAGATACGATAGAAAGTGGAAATCCATGCATCCTTACCACTTCCTTCATGTAAATCCTTGAAAGTTAATCAAGAGTGAAATCTTCTCGAATGGAGATAAAATAGAAAGTCTTAGTGAGACGGTCCACAATAACACATATCACATTATTTCCTCTGTAAATTCTCGGGAGACCAGTGACAAAGTCCATAGTGATATTGTCCCACTTCCATGTTGGTATGGGTAGTGGTTGCAATACCCATTTAGGAAGTTTTCACTCTACCTTCACTTGCTGACATACCAGGCACCTTGAAGTGTATTCAGCAATCTCCCTTTTCATATTATCCCACCAATAATGATCACAAAGGTCCCTATACATTTTTTTTCTTCTGGGATGTAAAGAGGAAGTAGAGTTATGAGCTTCAACCATCAACTCATTCTTTATTTTCAGAATAGATGGAACACATAGTCTTCTATGAAATTTCAGTACACCTTCTGGATCATTATTGAACTCAGGAAACTTCCCATCCTTCACAGTCTCAAACTTCTTCTGTAACAAATGATATTCTTTATGAGTCATCTTGATCTTCTCTAGTAGTGATGGTTCAGAAATCATTTGGGTTAGGGTTGATGATGTCACTTCCCTTATAATTCCCATGTCTAGCTTTATTAGGTCATTGATCAAAGGATCTTTTTGAATCATCATCATAGAGATAAAAACTGGTTCTTTCCTGCTTAATGCATCTGCAACTTTGTTTTCTCTTCCGGGATGATAATGAATTGAACAATCATATACTTTAAGGAGTTCCAACCATCTCCTTTATCTCATGTTCAATTCCTTTTGTATGAAAATATACTTTAATCTTTGATGTTCAGTGTATATATCACATTTCTCCCCATAAAGATAGTGCCTCCATATATTCAGAGAAAAAACGACCGCCGCTAGCTCCAGATCATGCGTAGGCTAGTTATTATCATGAGTCTTCAATTGTCGATATGCATAAGAAATGACCATTCCATTTTTAATAAGGACTCACCCAAGCTGTTTCAGAGAGGAATCACTAAAAATAACGAATCCTTCTCCACTTGAGGGAAGAGTTAACATAGGTTTAGTAACCAATCTCTTCTTCATCTCTTGGAAACTTTCCTCACACTCCTTCTTCTAGATGAACTTGGAACCTTTTCAAGTTAACTTGGTTAATGGATTAGAAAGTCAGGAAAAGTTTTTCACAAACCTCCTATAATATCCCACTAATCCAAGGAAACTATGAATCTCAATTATTGTTGTAGGCTGAGGCCACTCCTCTACAACTTTTGTCTTTGCAGGGTCAACTGTGATTCCTTCATTGGTAACAATGTGCCCCAAGAATGAAACTTGTTGTAATCAAAATTTACATTTATTGAACTTTCCAAAAATTCTATCCTTCTGTAGAGTTTGCAAAATAACCCTTAGATGATCCTCATGCTCCTCACAACTTTTGGAATATATCATAATATTATCAATAAAAACATCCAAAAAGTTATTAAGGTAGTCATTAAAGAATCTATTCATCAAATCCATAAAAATACCATGTTCATTATTCAGTCCAAAAGGCGTAACAAAAAACTCATAATGCCCATATCTTGATCAGAGGGCAGTTTTTGGAATATCTTCTTTCTTCACCCCCAATTAATGATAACCAGATCGAAGATCAATCTTAGAGAAGAATTGAACCCCATGAAGTTGGTCAAATACGTCATGAATTCTTAGAAGAGGGTATTTTTTCTTTACTATGATTCCATTTAGTTCTCTATAATCAATGCATAGCCTCATCGATCCATCCTTCTTCTTCACAAAGAGAATAGGTTCTCCCCAATGAGACACACTCAGTCGGATAAACCCCTTCTCCAAAAGATCTTATAGTTGTTTCTTTAATTCATCCAGCTCCACATTTTTCATCCTATACGAGGTCTTTGATATTTTATGAGATCCAAGTATGAGTTCAATGGAGAACTCTACCTCTCTTTCTGGGGGATGTCCAGGAAACTCCTCAGGAAATACGTCAATGTATTCCTGGATGATGGGTACATTTTCTATCCTAAAACTATAATTTCCTTATTCTTCACTAATAAATTCCATAAAGAAGGATATATGAGGTTCTTATAGATAAATATTAGGTTGAGATATCTCTCCTTGGAAGATAACTATAGGTTTTCCATTCAAGACTACTAGGATTTTCTTACTTCTGCATTTGATCTTACCATTTTACTTTGAGAGCCAGTCCATCCCTAGTATAATGTCGAATTCCATCATGGGAATGACTACTATATTTGCGATAATATTGTGCTCACCAAAGTAAATACTAGAGTTTCTAAACACTGATGATGCTTGGATAATCCCACCATGAGTCTTGACTAATAATTCTACTTTTAGTAAGTCAGGGGTTGATTATAAATTCATTGAAAAATTGGAGGAAATAAAGGAATGCGTAGAACCAGAATCAAATAAATTACGTGCTAGATTTGAGAGAAAAATAAGGGTACCTACTACCACATAATTTGAAGCTTCAACTTCATCTGCCGTGATAGAGAAAGCACAACCTTGCTCCCTTGGCCTTTACTGATGCTGATGGTGGTTCCCCTCCACTGCGCTCGGATTTGGATAGTGATTGGAAAAGTGCCCAAGTTGTCCACACTTAAATCATTGTACATTAGGTAAGGCATACACCATTTCCCCTATTCATTAGTGTTTGGAAGTTGAGGTTTCACCTCACTACGACAATTCCTTGCAATATGGCCATCTCTTCCACACTTGTAGCATTTCCCGCTCCCGAGCAGGCAGTTCCCCGAATGCTTCTTCCCACATTTATTACACATGGGACATTGAACTTGCTTGCCTACTCTTCCTTGATCAATGGTCCTCCTTAAGCTGGGCTCCATCGATATCTTTTTGACGCTTGATTTATGAGACCATTGCGTCTCACAAAACTCTAGTTCGACTTTCATCACACTCCGCACAATATCCTCGTAGCTATCATAGTCTCGGTTGGCTAGATTCTTCTGTAGATGAGGTCTCAGTCCACTGGAGAATCTATCAGCCTTACCATTTGGATCCATGACAAAGCTAGAGTTATATCATGAAAGTCGGGTGAAGTTCATCTCATAGCTTCCGACAGATTCATTCTCCTTCTTCTTCTGCTCAAGAAACTCGTTCTACATTCTTGTTCCCATGTAATGAGGGAAATACTTTCTGAAAAAGATCCCTCTGAACTCTTCCTACTCCAAATCATCAACTTACACTCTTGTCCTTGTGTTTTTAATCAGTTCTAACCACTGATCAGCTTCCCCTTAAAAGAGATAGATGGTGAGGGTGACCTTCTCTTGCTCTGAACAGTGGAGCACAGAAAATATCTTTTCGATGGAGCTGATCCACTACTCAGCAATCAATGGGTGAGTCAATACACTGAAGGTTGGTGGTCGTTGACGCATAAAGGACTCAACAGAATGTTGTTCCCTTTGCGGTGAGATCGGTATCTCATCTTGATTCATGTTATTTCCCATAACTTGAGTCAGTTGGTTCATTATTCTCATGAATGTTTCCATTCCGGCTTCCATCGGAGGGCCTCCAGTGCATGGTCCACTGCAGTCACCATTTGCACGGTTCCTCCTATTTCCCGCCATTTTCTGAAAGAATAAAACCATAGTGAGAAACTTATTTCATTTACGAATCTTTTAACTATAAAGGATTTTATGTCATAAAACTTTATTCTTAAACAATTACATTTCTCTATAATCCCATTATAATGATTTATAATAAGCATGTGATTAAAAAAACATGTCCCCTGGAAGTGTCGTAACCAAGAGTGCAGCAAGGCCTGTTGTCGTGCACCAGTTTCTGTTTGAGTCTAGCTCAAAGTGGTGTTTTATGGTTTTACCCCTATGTACGTCTATGCTAGAGCCACCTCTACCTACTCGTATCTAGATAGGGATGTATTTGTTTGATAAACCACTTACTCATTATTCACCAAAATACCAGGAAGTTTTCCTATATTTAAACATTTCTATAGGATTATTCCTAAAGAGTTCATAGCCTAATTTCCATAAATAACTAAACTATCCTTTGATACCAACTATGGCATACCTCCTATTTATTATATAACTTTTCATTATATTTTACAAATAGAGGATCTTTAAAGTATAGTGACTTGGAAATCAGGAACACAATACATGAGAAGCAACATAAAAAATTCTTCTAATCCACTTGTATGACTTAATCATAAGTTCATCCTAAGTACAATTACTGCATCTCATAACCTGGAGATATACATTTAAAGGAAAGGGTGAGCAAAAGGCCCAGTAAGGGTAAACAATGGAATCAGTTTACTTGTGACATCATTAAGAACCTGAATAAAAACATAAGGACATGATCAATGGATGTATAGGCATATCAATATGAAAAGAACTTGAAACATAACTTGAATATGTGGAAAAAACATTTCATTTAGACATTCATGAACATATCACCAAGGTTTATCCCTGAGGTGTCATAAATATTACCAAGGTTATTCACCAAGGTATCGTGAAACTTTTCATATCTTGAGATTAATTCATTACCCAATGAATTGGAGTGCTATCAGGGTGAAACCTTAATATTTCTTTACTTTCATGTGAGCTACAAATATCATAATCAAACCTTTCATAAATAACCCGTAGAGAATAAAATAAATGGATTTCATTTCAAAATCGTGACGTTTTAAAAGTTCTTAAAAATAAGATCATTATATCATTTATAACCCATAGAAAGGGAGTGAGGGTTATATTTATGACCATTCCATAATAAAATATATCATTTTTATATATTTATGAACACTTGTAGAAACGAAATAGGTCTAGGTATTCACAAGATAATATTTTGAGAGAAAGAGATAGAAATTGTTAGACGAAATTTCTGCAGCATAACGGCTATGTAACATGGTTTTAGAAAATATTAAAAAAGAGAGGGTACAAGGGTAAACCACTCATAAATAACTCATATTAAAAAAATAATAACATGGAAATAAGAACATGGTATGGATATTTTAATGACATACCACAAGAATAGGAAACTTGAAAGGAAAGAGAAGATGTGATTTCTTTTATGAGAAATATGGCAGCCTAACGGCGTCACTTAAAAATTAAGAAAACAAATTGATGAGAGAAGAAAGAGTCTCCCATAATTTGGGAATGAAATGGAAAGTAATAAGAACATATAAGAACATACCCTCAATATAAAGATATGGAAAATATAATACACAACATAAAGGAATTCATGACTTAAAAGAGGAGGGTGAAAGTATCTCTTACCTTGAAGAGTAACTTCTAAAGCTTGACGGTAGGGACCTTGGGAGTCTTTAGGGAATATTGGGAGGACTCATTGGGAGGTAAGGAGACCATAAATTCGTTGAGTATGGTTTTTTAATGAAATTAATGATGTAAATGACTTGGTATTTATAGGGAAAGTGATTGAATAAATTATTAATTTCCAAGGGACACCTCATCGGTGGTATTTGCCAAACCATGGGCTTTCCCATTGTATTTTCCCATGGTATTGGACACTTGGGACACATCATATCATATGTCACTATTCATAATTTGACCAGAAAACTGACATCATTATTACATCATTAATGATGTCATTGAACACCCGAAACTCAAAACTGCATTTTTATTATTCGCAGAAAATTCAACTGTTTCAGAAAAACACCAAAAATTCAACCTAACCTAATATCGATTTTCTGAATTCATAAATGAATTCAATTTTATGAAAAAAAAAATTCTAAATATTTTTAATTTAATTTTAAATAAAATCATTATTTAAACCAAAAATACAACTTTAAAACTATAACTCATTTAGTAACACCTTTGAAAAGTAATCAAGGTCCCATAAAAATATCATATACCAATAAGACAATAAAGTAAAAATTTATGATTAAATTTTATGAAAATATATATCCATTTTAAATTATTAAATTAATTATAAAACTGTAAATAAAATATTTATGGCATACAAAAATACCAAAACTTAAACTATGATCATTTCTTCACTTTTAAGATGTCGAAAATGTATTTATACATTCATGGGTGAAGTTTCTATTTTTTTGGTCAAATTACTATTCATTACTATTCATATGGGTATGTTACTATTCCTACTTTATTATTCAATAAAAACCAAGTTGATCTTATTAGACTCTAAATTTCTCACTAATCACAACTGTAGAAGACCGTTTTTTGAAAATCATTTCACATTATTAACTATTTAATGAATAAAAAAACATTTTAAAATTCCCCTTTATTCTTAAATTCCTCAATAATACACATCCTATATTTATCCAGATATTTGAAATTCATAAAATTTTCCATAAGAAGAAATGAAAATTTTATTTATAAAAGGATTACACAAAGCAGCTAAGGTCTCATTACATAGCCCCTTATTACACTGGCATATGACCTAAGTGTTAGGTGTGCTATGGTGATAGAATCTTGGGGTGGCTCGAACAACATTTCCTGAGTGGTGATTTCTATTAGCTTGAACTTCTCCCTTCGGTGATTCCATTCAAGCTTCAGACGTTGAAGTTTGGCTTGGGCTTGGTCCAGAGCAAAGCCCAGTGATGTTACCTCCTTCCCAAGCTCTGACAGATGGGATTCATATGGCTCGAGTCTACTGGATGAGGCCATTCAATCTTATTTCTGTATTAATTAACCAATATAACCATATTTATAAAAACTCAATTTTAAGATTATAGTTTCCAATAGTCATATTTACCAACGGTAATATAACATTTGAAACCCAATAGTCTCATTCTAATTATACCCACTTCATTAATTAAAGGATATAGTTTTTTTGAGTATAAAATAAAATAACACAAACAAATTAGGAGAAAAATATAATTAAAAAGTTCGGGTCGTTACAATGAAAATTTAATATTTTTTTTCATTATCCTCTCATTTTTTAGGATATTTAATGTTTCATTTGAAATTATATCCTTTATGGGGTTTTGATTCAAAATTTTCTAATATTGTAAGGTATTATTTGTCTCATTTTCAAATCCATGTGATATGTTTTCTATTACAAACCATCATTTATTATATATGGTGTATTAAATTCCCTATTGAATCCAAGTATAATATTTTAACGGTAACTCCCTCATGTTATTTTGATTCTTATGCTAGAATTACCATAAGGGTTTTTTTTAACTCAACTCCCTTAGTTGAGTTAAAATACTTCTTATTGAACTTCTTTCTCCCATGATTGATTTTGTTGCGCCCTGGACTGGAATGTTGTATTTCTTTTTCCTTTATAACATTTTTTATGATAATATTATTATTGATATTGTCATCATTATTATTATTGATTTTAATTTAGTTTTATTTGGTTATTTATTTAATTTTTTATTTTCTCTTTTATTCTTGTTAGGGTTCGGCAACCCTCCCCCATCTCACCTCACCTCACCTCCCCCTCTCTATTATCATTCGACGTGGAAGACCCCCTCCCCTCCATCTCCCTGCATTGCATCACATCCCCATGTTGTTCGGCCTCCCTTCTGATGAAGCCACCTCCAGCATCCCCTCTATGCAGCGTGCACCCCTTGGCAGATCCCCTGTAGCACACGCGGCTCCCTCCCCCTCGGCCCTCATTTTCTCTGGAGAAACCAATGGGTCTCCTCTATTTTTGGGTTCGGCTCGTCGAGGTAAGCTCTACTCTTCTCTTCTCATTCCTTTTTGGTCTAATTTTATTCTCCTGGTCACCCCTTTTCATTCAGTCAAACACCCTAGGTTAGGGTTTGATCCATTGTTGTTGATTATTCTGATGCCAAGGTGTGACGTGCCTCTCCTAATACCCCTTTGTGTGAGGTTGGATGTTCAATGTTGAAGGTGATGTGAATTCTCTTCATTTCAATCCATCATTTTCATCTCAGGGTAAGTTTTATGTTTGTTGCACAGTTTTGAACCTATTAAATTAGAGTCTTTATGTGTTTTAAGGTTCATATAAATTATCTTGAAGTGTGAAACCCATTTTTTTATAGGATGGAATAAGAATTTGATTTTAAAGATGTGTTTTTATCTGAAATTGAGTGTCTTTCTTGTGTAACCCCTACTGTGTTATTTGAGTTCATTTTATAATACATGAAATTTGTTTATTAAATGATGCAAGGGATGCATATTTTGTTTTTTTATGATGTTGGAATGCGTTTAATTGAAAAAGGGGATTTTAAATGGGTCTTTGTGTATAAAACAATGTGTTTATCCTTGGACTTATTTTATAAAATTTTTAATTGGTTTATTAAATCATATAGAGTGTGAGAAACATGTTTGGGGTGCGGTTTCTATTTCTTCTCTTCTTAATTTAGTTTTTTTGGATCCCTTGGTAATTTTTAGTCTTCTTTTTATTATTTTAGTATGTTTTTTTCATCACGGTGTGGATTTTGGTCGGTGGAGGAAAATAAATATTTTTATATAAATGGGTAAACATGTATATATCTATATTCTTCTTGCACGTATTCCCTCATGGCATGGGGAATATGTACTTGGGTCAATGAGTATATATATATATATATATATGAAAATGTATATGCATGTAAGGTGAAGTGGTCTCGAGCTTCCATCATCAAAAGCTACATGTTTTGAGGTATGAACATTTATGCCGTTGATTGGTTTCACACCTATTTTATGGCATTATTTTGATGTTTTATAGTTCCTTCTAATTTTTTCATAGTGCATTGAACTATTTGGATCGGTTTTGAGTCTCTAAGTCAAGGGTGACTCGCCTGCGTATAATTAGGTATGTATTTATATATATATATATATAGGTTCCCCCGTTACAGGTATATTCATGAAAGGCAGTGTTTATACGTGTATGGGGCTAGGTGTGCCTATGTATTTATATACGTGCATTCATAGGTGAGTGGAGATGGGAATATGCATATACGCGTATATGTTAGGATCCCCCTGTGCATACCCATGGCCATGCAGTTGTGTGTATAGGGACTAGGTGTACTTGCATATATATGAAAGTGTGTATTCTTAGTTGGGGAGCAGCAACCTTGAGTTATAAAGTGTGAAGAGCCGAAGTGGACGGCTTGATTCCACTCTAAGGTAGGTTCCATATACCTATTCCTTTAGTTTGAATTTCATAATTTCTTGCTTGCTTTAATTTTTTTTATTTATATGCTATATACACATGATATTAAATCTGGGTGTGGTTTCTAGTAGTGGTTATGCATTTGTTTTGGAAAATTTAATGTATTACTAATTCCCATTTTGACTTAAGTGATTTTTCTTGAAAGCAATTTTCATATGTTCTTTTGAATTGGTAATGAATATTTTCAAGGATGAGTATTGGTATGATCTCGTGGTCATATGGTAGTTTGACTTTCTTAAATTAATTTCATCATTGTAAGCCAGGGTTAAAGATTGTTTTTAACTATGTAACATATTGATTGTTTAATTGGGATTTTAAAATTTTTTGGAAAAATTTTGGGTGATTATATTTTATAAAATGAAAACTATTATTTTTAAAATAATAAAGCATGTTTGACACCTTGAAAATGGTTTTTAAAACTATAAAAACCCTCTTTTGGCATACCCCTTGGTTTTATAAAATGAATTGTATGTTGAATGTGTTATTATGTGCCTAATGGTGAGGCTTATGCATGTGTGATGTGAAAGAGGGGGAATGCGCTTAAGGAGGGAGAATAATGGTGAGAGGTTGAATGATTTTTGGATAAATAAATTGTTATGTACATATATGTTTCATTGATTAAAAAACTCACCAATAATGGGAAACTTGGTTATCTAGGTGGGTGGACAAGGACTAGTATGCTAGATGACCCGACAGGGATTCGTCCCGGTTTTGTCTAGCAGTATCGACTTAAACACAACATCTTAACATCTGAATGACTGAGGGTTGTGGTTTCTAAGCCACGATTACTGAGGGTCATGGTTTCTAAGCCAAGTTTTTTGAGGGTTTTGGTTTCTAAGCCACGTTTTTAATGTTTTGTGTTTTTTATGCCATGTTTCAGCAAGGTACAAAGTGTCTAGGGTCCTACTTGTTCTAGTTACCTATAGGGATTTCCCATGGTGCTCATTTGCAACATAATTCTTGTGATGTAATTTTTATTTCAGTAGTTCTATAATTTATGTCTCATTTGTTAAAAACCATCATTTAATATAAACTTTTTTTGTCAATGAATGCTTGGAAGTTATTTTAAAAATATAGTGGAATAGAAGTGTTTTCCTTAAAAATGTTAACTTGTGACTTGAACATGAAAAGAAGGAAAAAATTATTTTATTATATATTCTTTTCAGACTGGTATGATAAGTTTTCTTATTGAAATCATGGGCATATGATGTTGTTATATTTTGGCTTTCTTATTGAGCATCTCGGTGTTCATGACTACTTTAATTTTCAGTTGTAGGTTCTAGTCTGGGATCATGGTTCTACATCGGTGGTGACCCATGGAGTCACATAGAGGTATGTCTATCTGGTTATATTGACTTTATTCTCCACTACCAGTGTTTAACTATTTTGACCAGTTTATTTTTGTTTATTTTTCTTTTATTTTTCTGGGCTAAATCATTCTCAACTGTCTGTTTTGATGCTCGGTACTAGTTGACAGCCCGTGGGGATCGGGAATGCCCTACGGGCCATGTTGCAGACTGGATCGTGTGATCAGTTCGTGATCGAACCGGGTTGGTTTAGGAAAAAATGGTACCAGATTAGGTTTTCCCATGTCCTTTGGGGATGTCTAATGGTTTGGAGTTAGGATTGTCAGAATCCAAGTGGTTAATTGTGGGTAGGTTCTTGATCATGACCTATTTAGAATGAAACTAGAATTGACATGGTGGTATGAGATAGTCTTTCCTCAAATTCTGTGTCTGGATCTTGATTTTTTTCAAGGTCCTTAGTCCTGTTTTCATGTTTCTGGTTATTTTTGAGATTTAACGGTCATTCTAGAGGGGTGCATGTATGTTGTGTACGACCAGGAAAGCCATGTGCAGACCATGCAATTTCCTCTGATGACTTCCTATGTGCTCACCCGATTGGTGCATGGTTAGCCAAACTGTGTGACCAAATAGTGTACAGTAGTTGTTTATTTGAGAATTTGGAACCTTGAATTATCAATTTAATTGGTTTCTTTGAAATATTCTTGGTGTGTGTCTTAGTTGGTTTTGTGGTTTTATTATCGGGTTACAAAATTGATGATTGGCCTTTTGATATTGGATTTCTAAAATAAAAATCATGGTTTGTTTAAAAATGTAATGAGTTGTAATGGGGATTGAAAGTGTTTTCTAAAATGCTTTGAGATCTTGAAATTTTTGTGAAAAGTGAAATTGGAAATTTTTTGGAAAGTGTTTGGAGGGGTTTTGGAATTTATTGTGGAATGTAAAATAGGAGTTTCTTGGAAACAGAAATTTTGAGATGAATCATTTTAGAATTGTAAAGGATGTATTCAAAATTGGTTTGGAGTTTCAAATTTGGGATGGATGTTTTGTTTTAGAAATAAGAAGGGGTTGTTTTGATTTGGTATTCCTATAGATTCCCACATGTGTGGATGAATGAAATTGGATTTATATGGTTGTTGGTATGTATGGATTTGTGCTTGAGTTCACTCTGGAATGTACACACGTGAGTTTTCATAGAATACTAATGGTGGGTGCTCATTTTTCAAGGATTTTTTTGTTTTCTAAAGACATTTTGTGATTAGTGATGTACTGGGATGAATTTTTTTTATGAAATTTTAAAAAGGAATGTTGGTTTTAAAAAGGGGGTTTTATAATTCAGATGGTTTTGAAATGGGATGGTTTTGAAAATGGCTATTTGTGAAAGTGGGGTTTATGCTTGGTTGGTGATGTTTCTTGGAATTTTTTTTTGTTATCTGATTTGGTTATGGTTTGGTTTTTTGATGTATTAGTCTATGGGCTTTATGCTTGTTTTCGATCTAGTGTTTCAAGGATGAAATTATGTTTTGAGTTTGAGTAAATGATTTATGGTTAAATTTGGAGTCATGTTTTGTGATGTGGTTCAGGTTGGTTTTGTGCTTCTTGTTTAAAGTATACCACCCTAAAATGTGAAAAGGTCCCTGAGGGGCCATTTTTAGTTTTTAGTTTTACCCATACCCCCAATGGAATGGTAGGGTTATTTTCCTTTCATTGTTGTTTGTTTTCTCTGTGGTGGAAGAAGTTCGATAGGGGTTGCAGTGTAACTTGAGAAAGTTGAGTGTTTCTTCGGTTCTTTAGGAACTCCATATGTTTTGAAGGGAAAGTTTTCATTTTTTTTAGGGTTCATGTTTGGGATAGATAAGGGTGATTGTTACCTTCTCCTTTCAAGTTGGGGTCGTAGTGGGTGAACTGTGACAAATGGAAATCTTTTTTTATGGTGCTCGTGAAGGGTCCCCATCCGATGTAGAGGGTGAATCAGAGGAATATTTTCTTAGCATGAGTCTTTCTTCAGTTCATATTTATCATTCCTAATACCCCACAATCATTTCTTTCCAATGTGGTTGATTAGGGAACTCAAAGTCGTTCGTTTCAATATTCTGAAGGCTTATCAATGGTGTGGATGTTTGGGTCACCTGGGGAAGTATGTAAGTTGTATTTCCAAAAGATAAATCCTTAGTTGGAGGTTTTTAGTTCTTGACTTTGGTGTATCAGATGCTTCAATACATCATAGCTCCTTCCATAGGTCTCAGAGTGAAGCTTTTCACATAGTCAGATGGTTTCCATATGAAAGGGATGCGCATCCAACTTGTCGCCTATTGTCTAGGAAGAGACCAGTTATGTTTTTGCTTCATGTGGTCGTCTTTTTGGGAGGGGAGCTTGTTTTTGAGGTCTTGGTGGCCACTTTTGTAATATTTAATTGGTTGTTCCTTGTTAGTGTAAACTTTATGTGGTTGGTCTTTCTTTGGAACAATTATACCTTATGGGTGATGCTCGTTTGGAGATGTATGTGGATTGTGGATATTATGAATCATGGTTTGGCTTAGCGTTTTTATGGTGTCTCTTTTGTTTTGTATTCCCCTTGGACTGAGGGTTTTAGTCTGGTCTATGTTGATGTTTCTACCTATGTTTGGAGCCACCCTGTGTCAGTGGGTTCATGGTGGGAAATTCAATCTGGATTGTTGAAATTGAATTGAGAGTTCCCATGTGGGGGCCATTGTACTAATCAATTTCTAACATGGTGGGTAGACCCACTACAGGTCTCACTAGTGTCTTCCCTCAAGCTAGTCAGGTGTAACTCAGGAAGTCAAGGGGTCACACTAGCGTCAAGGGTCTTGTTTGGTGTTCTAATTCATTTCAATTTGGGAAGTCAGTATTCGGCTAGGGTCATAATATGTTGGGGAGACCAACATAGGAAAAATTCATGTAGAACTTAATCTTCAAGGTGTTCTTATCAGGGTAGCTTCTTTCCTCTACTCCGCCGACCCTGATTGATGTAGATATTTATCCTAGACAATGGTTCGTTTGGAGAATGTTCATTGGAGATCATGAGCGAATTCTAGTGATTTCTAAGTTAGGGGTAAGGGTATTCCATGTTGTGGTTGTGTTTTTAAATGTGAGTCACGTGTCATTGGTTCTTTCGATTGGTAGTTTGGGTTTTGAGGTTTTATGTCTTGGGTGGAAAGTGAGTGTTCAATCCTCAAGTGGTAGGGGTTTCATTTTGAGATTATTTGCGTCCTTTTTTTGAGCATTAAGCAGCTAAGTCTTTTGGGACTTTCTGGGGGAAGAAAGTGTCATGGTGGGGAGAATTGTTGTGCCCCAACCTAGAGCATTGTATTTCTTTTCCCTTTATAACATTTATTTTTGGGATAACATTTTTATTGATATTTTTATTATTATTACTGATTTTAATTTAGTTTTATTCGGTTCTTTGTTATTATTATTATTATTATCTCTTTTCTTCTTGTAAGGGTTTGACTACCCCTCCTCCATCGCACATAACCTCCCACCCCCCCCCATTCTCCATCAACACAGCGTACCCCCTCCCCTCCATCTCTATGTGTCGCACCACATCCTCATGTTTTCTGGCCTCACGTTCAATGAGGCCACCTCTAGCACCCCTTCTCTGCAATGTTCACCCCCTAGATGAGCCCCTATAGCCCGCAGAGCTCCCTCCCCCTCAACCCTCATTTTCTTTAGTGAAACCATAGGGTCTCTTCTGGTTTTGGGGTCGACTCATCAAGGTAAGATCCACACTTCTAATCTCCTTTCTTTTTGGTCCAATTTTCTTCTCCCCATCACCCCTTTACATTCTGTCTAACCCCCAAGGTTAGGCTTTGATCCATTTTTTTTATTATTCTGATGCCAAGGTGTGCAGTGCCTCTCTTGGGGCCCCTTCATGTTAGTTTGGACGTTCTCTGCCAAAGGAGAAGCAAATTCGCTTCATTTTGATCTGTAAGTTTCATCTTGGGGTAAGTTTTATGTTTGTTTATTGGTTTCACACCTGTTAAATTAGAGTCTTTATGTGTTTTAGGGTTCTAAGTAATTATCTTGAAGTGTGAAATCCATTTTTTATAGGATGGGTTAAGCATTCGATTTTAAAGTAATGTTTTTACCTGAAAGTGAGTGTATTTATTGTGTAACCCCTATTGTTTTGTTTGAGGTCATTTTATAAAACACAAAATTGCTTTATTAAATGGTTAAAGGGATACATATTTTGTTTTGGTAAGATGTTGGCATTCATTTAATTCAAAAAGAGGATTTAAGTGGGCCTTTGTGTATAAAATGATGTGTTTCTCCTTGGAATTGTTTTATAAAATTTTTAATTGGTTTATTAAATCATATTGAGGGTGAAAAACATGTTTGGAGTGTGGTATATATTTTTTCCCAACTCAATTTAGTTTTGTTGGGATCCCTTGGTAATTTCTAGTCTTCTTTGTATTATTGTAGCATGTTTTGTTCATCACGGTGTGGATTTTGGTCATCGGCGACAAATACATATATGTATATACATGGGTAAGCATGTATATATATACATCCTCATTATTCACATTCCCTCATGTCATAGGGAATATGTACTTGGGTCAAATGGTATATATATATATATATATATATATGAATATGTATATGCTTGTAAGGTGAAGCGGTCTTGGGCTGCCATCGTCAAAAGACGCTTGTTTTGAGGTGTGGAATTTTATGTCGCTAGTTTATTTTGCACTTTTTTATGGTGTTATTTTGAGGTTTTATGGTTCCTTATAATTTTTGTGTAGTATGTTGGACTATTTGGTGTAGTTTTGAGTCACCAATTCAAGGGCTACTTGCCTGCGTATTCATAGATATGTATTTATATATATATATATAGGTTCCCCCATTACACATATATTCATGCATGGAAGTTTTTATACATGTATGGGGCTCAGTGTGCCCATGTATATATATATAAAAGTGAATGTGTAGGTGAGTGGAGACAAGAATTTCCATATAAGAATATATGTAAGTATCCCCTTGCATATTCCAATGGTCATGCGGGTGTTTTCATAGGGGCTAGGTGTCCTTGCATGTATGTGAAAGTTAGTATGCTTAGTGGGGGAGCAGCAGCCTTGAGTTAGAAAGAACTAAGAGACTAAGTGGATGGCTTGATTCCACTCTGATGTAGGTCCCCTATACCTATTCCTTTAGTTTTAATTTCATCATTTCTTTCCTGTTTTAAAATCATGTTTTATATATGTGCTATATACACGTGCTATGAAATCTGGTTTTGGTTGCTAGTAGTGATTATGCCTTTGTTTTGGTAAATATAATGTATAACTAATGCCTATTTGGATTTAAGTTATTTTTCATGAAAAGTGTTTTCCTATGTGGTTTTTAATTGGTAATGAATATTTTCAAAGATTATTTTTGGTATGAAATCATGGACATATGGTGGTTTGACTTTCTTAAATGAATTTTATCATTGTAAGCAAGGGTTCAAACTGGTTTTTAAATATGTAACACATTGATTGTTTAACTGGGATTTTAAAAGGTATTGGAAAGAGTTTGAGTGATTATGTTTTATAAAATGATAAATATTCTTTGTAAAACAAAAAATCCTGTTTGACACCTTGACAATTATTTGTAAAATTGGAAAACCACTCTTATGGAAGACCCCTTGGTTTTAGAAAATTATTTGTATGTTGAATGTGTTATTATGTGCCTAATGTTAAGGCTTATGCATTGTGTGACGTAAAAGAGGGGGAATGCACTTATGGAGGGAGAACAGTGGTGAGAGGTTGAATGATTTTTGGATAAAAAAAGTGTTTTGTACATATATTTTTTCTTGATAAAGAAAACTCACCACCACTTAGAATAGAGCACAATGGGAAACCTAGGTATCTATGTGGGTGGGCCAAGACTAGTACGCTAGATGACACGATAGGGGTTCTTCCAAAAAAATTTAGTAGTATTGACACAACAACACTGACTAAACATAAGAAATACTGAGGGTCATGGTTTCTAATCCATGATTACTGAGGTTCGTGGTTTCTAAGACACATTTTTGGAGGGTCACAGTTTCTAAACCATGTTTTCTGAAGGTCGTGGTTTCTAATCCATGTTTCAATGAGGTACGAGGTCTCTAGGGTACCACTAGTGCTAGTTACCTATTGGGATTTCCCATGGTTCTCATTTGCGACATGATTCTTGTGATGTAATTTTCAATTCGGTTTTTTTATACTTTATGTCTCATTTGTGGAAACCCATCATTTAATCTAATATATTTTTTTTGTCAATGAATGCTTGGAATCTATTTTGAAAATATAGTTTAATATAAGTGTTTTCATTAAAAATGATAACTTGTGACTAGAACATGAAAAGAATGAAAAACATTATTTTATTATATCTTATTTTCAAACTATCATGATTGGTTTTATTATTAAAGGTAGGGGCATAGGAGGTTGTTATATTTTGGATTTCCTACTGAGCATCTATAAGGCCCCATCCTTAAACCTTACTTAATCTTGAGTTATTACAAGATTACACATTGAGGATCTTTTCAGGTTTGGAGTTTTAAATAATTAGATCATGAAACTTGCATTACATTCCACATTTAAAAAAAGTGGTTACATAAAAGACAGTATTAATTCTTCCCATCAATGGAAACATATTTAAAATAAAACATGGATTCTTTCTTGACACATCCTTGACACTATCATCACATCATGTACCTTTCCCTTGACCTGTGAAAAACATTTCAAAAACTTGGGATGAGCATAAAAATCTCAGTAAGGGTTATAAAAATATGGAAAGGAAACATGAGTTCATATATACATAAGAATGAAATCATAATTTACCCATAAAACATAGGAACTTTAACATATCTCATCAAATCATGAATAAATCATAGAAATCATAAGAAATAAAAGGTAACTTGAGGCATTCATAACATTCTTACGTAGGGAGTAACCCTCTTGGTTATGTTTGGAATACCCACCACAGTATATTCCCTAAATCTCTTCGGAGAAACATTAACGTTTCACTCCTTCACGTTACCCAATTCATTGGAGAGCTATATCGGGCTCACCCACCCTTATTTTATCACAGAACCACCCGTATTCATAATAATTCCCAAGAACCTCAACATAATCGTATCACATAAAACATGCATAAAGGAAACATAACATTTCCACCTTTCAATCACAAGATATCAATACAACACATTGATATAAAAACATTATGAAAACCATTTTCAATACCATAATAAAAGAAAAGTAAAACATGGTATTTATTTTTTCTTTTTTTAAAAAGAAGGTATGGCTTGTAGAGGAAGCTGAAACTCAAATAATGGTCATGGCGGAGGAGAAGTCGTTGTCGCCGCATACGTACGACAAAAACATTCCCTTTTGTCGTTTAGTAAACGCTTATTATAAAAAAGATTCCTTTTGAATAAAGGTAAAAGTCAAAGGGGTTTATATACTATATGTATAAAACAAAATATGCCTCAATGAAAGGAGATTGAGACGAAGTCCCATACAAAGACGGTATCCTTGGTTTAAGGATAAATCAATTACATAATTATGTGTGACAAACGAATAAACAAAATATAAGATGATATTAAGTGTAAAATAATCAAGGTTCATTCACACATATTCAAAGGATGACGTATTCAATAACTACATGTTGAACCCAAAGAAATCGAAATTGGGTTAAGAAGTTCCCTTGACAGCCTAATGGCGTCACATCAAAATGAGTTGATGAAAGATAAAAAAAGGGTATCTCATCACTTGGACCTAAAATTTAAATCAATATGAGAACATATCCCAAACATAACAATATGTAAATTAAAATACCCAACAAAAGAAGTCTTTTAAAAAGAGGAGGGTGAAAGGTTCCCTTACCAACATGGGTTTCTTTCGAAACATACACCTCGTGAAAGAAGGACAATACAACATTGATGTAAATACTCATAAAATAAAGTATATTACACAATGAGTAAAATAATGGGCAGTACATACACCACTCAAAGGAAATTATGGAAAATGTAGCATAAATCTCACGGGAATAAAAGTGATATGAAAAATCCCTTCCGAAAACATGGCAGCCTAACAGCGCCACTCAAAACTTCCAAAATGGATTGATGAGAGAGAATATGGTCTCTCATCACATGAACATAAACATTACAGTAAGATTAATATAAAAGAACATCCCTATTACAAGAAATATTATCTTTAAAATGAATGACATAAAAGAGTGTACTTAAAAAGAAAGAGTGGAGTAGGATCCCTGACCTCAAGTCCTACTTGTCTTGTTCGTTTCTTTATATTCCTGAATAATAAACATTGGTAAATTAATAATTTCCTAATTACTTCCTTTAGAGATTAATATTCAGTTCATATCACATATTATAATGTTATAATAACTGTTTAATAAAGTTAGTTCATTTCAGACGTATTTGCCGATGTTTGGTACATGAGTCAAAAATGAACTTGTTTGAAAAAATATTTCCCATGTAGTTATAAGTAAATAACTTCCAGATTAGTATTAATGATTAAAATATAATATATATCCATTAAATATTCATTTTATACTATTCCATATCATTTGGAGATAAAAAACGAAAATCACCGTTCATGGAGACGGTAGGTCGTACGTACGCATGAACGCTACTTTCATTTTTTGTCATATTAATGGAATTAAAACAAAATGAGAGAGATATATATATGTTATAATTCCATAATGATATCCATAATTTAGATGTAATATATTACATATATATCCATTATATATATGTACATATAATATTACATAACATTTTGAGATAAGAAATGAAATGTACCGTTCATGGAGACGGTAAGCCGTACGTACGCATGAACGCTACTTCCATTTATATTTCATATTTAATGGAATTAAAACATAATGATACATAATATTATTTTAATTCCAGTATGGTATCATATATAATATCATTAAATATATCCTTTATACGTACCACATATGGTATTAACGAATCAAATCACTTTGAGGGGGCGGTAGTCCGCACTTCCTTAAATGAAGATATCGTGTTTACCCATAATGGAAACCATAAAGGTACACCATAAATGAAAAATACAGAAGCTTAAGTAAAAAATAAACATATTATATATCATATATAAATATATTGTCATCTTAATGGCCACCTTTTAAAGTGTTAGAAGAATGTTGAACAATCATCGTTTCGGGAGGCAGAAATTCTCCATCCACAGAAACAGTATGTTCTTTAACCATTAGATGTAGGTGTGTGTAAGTGCAGCTCGAATACTTCTTATAACAAGATCCTAGTATATTGAAGATACTGTATTTGTTACAAAATAAATGAATAAAAATAGTTTAGGGGTTGGAGAAGAAAAATAAAACAAAAGGACACAAGTGAAGACATTACCTTAAAATCGGGTAACTCCCTTTGGTCTGATCTCAAAGGCTTCCTTAGGAAGAATTCTGCCCAAAGTGAGGATTCAAGGAGTAAGAGAGGGAAGTGGAGAGACAAAATGGGCAGGGCTTGGCCGATCCAAAGACTTTGGGAGTGTCGGTAAGGAGGTAGAGGTGGGGGCCTTTTATAAGAGGAGAGGAGGGGCACTCTTGTAAAGTTTCAAAATGTTACTTTATTTTCAAAAGAGTTTAGGATTTTAAAGATCCCAAATTTATTTATTTCAAGGATAAGGTGATAAGGGTTATAAATCCACTCATCCAATAGGTTTTGGACATTTTTAGGCATTATATATTACATTATCTTTCCATTTTATTTAAATCGTTAAATAATGAGGTCATCGCTGCATCATCATGATGTCATACATAACTTAATTTATTTAATGTCTAAAAATTATAAAACAAATACTATGATGTAGGAAATTGTTTTATCTTTCCAATGACTATTTATAGTCAAAAATATGACTTTTATAACCCCATGTTAAATTTTTTTTAGTAAAACATCTCATGTTTGTGTCATTTTTACTTTAACATTAAATAAAAAGATATTTATGTCATTTTCCAACCAAAGTGGCTCCATGGGGTCCCCAAGTTGACCCATGGATTTTCTTGGTCGGACATGACACATCAAATGAGGGTAGGACATGTTTCTAGGTCATTTTATTTTATTAAAACATTATTCTTACCATAAAATACACTAATTACCTCAAATCACGATTAAAAACTTAATAAGTTACTATTCACCAAAAAATTATTTTTATCCCATTGAACAATATTTTACTTCTTAATGACAACCCTATATGTAGGATTTTTGAAATTCAAAATACAAAGATGGAAAATTTTCATTTAAACAGAAAAATCTGTTTTTATAAGTACCACTTAGTGGTTTCACTATTCATAAAAAATTGACGTTTTTCAAAAAAATCCCAAAAAATCACCCTAAGCTATATTTGATTTTACGAATTCAAAAATGAAGTCTATTTTACAAAATTCAAAACATATAAGTCACATTAATTAATTTAAGAATTAATTCCCGCTGTCAGAGCAAATAGCGTGTTTTTATGGAAAAATAAGTATCAAAAGATTAACACTAGTTTAAGTCTGATTTCAAAGTGAAATTAATTCCAACAACCACTACTGGATTTAATGGTAAAAATATTTTCTAATTTCACTTTAAAACCAATTCAAAAGATAATATAATCATATAAATAAATTATATTAAAAAGAGGTTTTGAATTAAAATACAACATTTTACACTATTCATTAACAAAATGAACTTTATCGGAAAGATACCAAAAATTTACACAAAGTAAATTTTGATGTCCCAATTCTTAAGAAGAGTTTTATTTGGTCCAAAATAATGTATAAGAGTGAAAAATACTATATTTAATTACGGTTCTCCATCAAAAGGTGATAAGTGAACCTTTAGTGAAAACTAGGGAATATACGCCTAAAATTTAATTCTTTCCGTATTTTAAGCCTTTATATTTTATTGGATAAATGTAAAAACATTTAAAAACATATATAATCATATTTTAGTTATTTCTATCCATTCCTGCCAATACAACGGCTACATGTTAACTACCATTTAAAATAGTATTATTTTATTATTAGAGTGCAACATAAGATTCCCAAGAAACTCGTTGTTGCGTGTTGGGTACGCCATCGAGCATAGCGTCCCCTTTAAAGTCATATTAATATTTTATTCAAAAATATGGATAAATATGAAAATGTCATATTCTTTATTTACTTGGGGTGTTACATCCTTCCCCCCTTTTGGGAATTGCGTCCTCGCAATTTTTAAAATTGAGCTTGGAAACATCCTTGAAAGTCCCACATCGGAACAAGAGTTGGTAAAACAATCACTTTAAAATAGAGGAAGATAAGTATAGAGGTCACCTGAGTTAACCCATACTAGGATTCCATGTAGAAAAACATGGACATGGAAGAAAAAGCAAAGGGTCATGTTCTTGAGGGAGAGTGATAGTAAACATGTCTAGGAGAAAGTTAACCATAAGAAAATCACAAACTTGTGATGGGTTAAATGGTATTTGATTCCCCAGTAGGAAAAGTTATTAGACAACATTTTTTTTAAGTTTCTTTTTATTGAGGAATTTATTCATAAGTAAACATAATCACTTATCATGTTGACTTTCAACTTTTACTAGATTCCTTAATCAAACTCATTTTTTTTCCAAAAGACGAGTATTTAGGGAGACTTGTTCGCATTAAGAGTACTATAATAAACTTCTAGAGAATCACCTAATCCACCAAAGAGAACTATATACTTCCCATGTCATTAGGCTTTAACCAAAACCAAAACCAAAAAGGTTAGTACAATTTCAGATAATCCAGAAAAGGATAACCCTTTAAAAAGAAAATCTATGCTTAATCTCCAAAATTTGTCCAACAAAACCCAAAGTTCAACGAGGACTATCCGATAAACAATTTGTCCCTAAAATTCTTCAAAGTAAACCAATCTACGATTGAAACCCAAATATTTGAAGGATTTAGTCACATAGTCTTCCACGTTAAATCGTAACATTTATCTCCAAACAACATCAGTTGCTCCTAAAGTCTCGTATTGAAAAGTAATTAACCTAATCACATATCCTCCATGATAGGTTATTAATTTTCATAAATAACCCAAAATCAACTTACTCTTAATTCATAAAATCATATAACTAAAAAGAATCAGTCAAACTAACCAGGGACATCACGTAGTCTAGTGGTAGGCGATAAATACCAGTCGCACTTTGGTTGTGGGTTTGATTCCCGCAGATTTGTCTGATGCGACGGGTAGTCACACGGTCTGCGTGTTGTCCTTTTTCCAAAACTATATAATTCTCAAATCATTCCCCAAAAAGGGATAAAATCATCAAAAATAACCATAAAATAATTTAACCTCAATTTTATCTCATACCTTTCACTTCAATCATAATATATAGTAACCCATAATTACCTCAAAAGTAAGGATCATATAAACCCAAATGGTTCTTTATAACTATGTCCACAAAAGAAAACATAACTATTCCTTGAATAAAATTTGCATATATTAAACATCAGGGTTACACATAATATAAAAAGTCTTCTAATGTAACCCCATCATCAAAAGAGACTTAATACTCTTAAGAATTTCACCATAACTCTTGAAGCCCTTATATGTTGACATCTTACTCATTCAACATTCTTCATGATCCATTAACCATTCCTTTACAACTTATTCCGAAATACCTCTTTCCTACAAACAAAATCATGAATCATATCCTAAGATTCCAAAATAGGAAAACAATAGTCATGAAATAATACATACCTTTGATTGGTCATTGTCAGTTTCTTCATCCTCAATCGGAATGGCATTAGGTATTGGTAAGCGAACATTTGTATTCTCTTAGTGATCCCATTAACGAAACTTCTTCATAGGACATGTGTTTTCATAATGACCATGCACACCCCATTTAAAACATTCAATTGATCCCTCAGAAAGAACTTCTTTCCCTTTCCTCGAGTCAACTGGATGCTTCCTTTTTCCATGGCAGGTTCTTGCTTTATGACCTTCATTTCCACATCTATAGCATATTTATGTCCATTTGAAACATTTTCCTAGGTGTTTCTTTCCACATATTTGACACATAGGTTTTTGAATGCACTTAACTTTATGATTATTACCTGTACTTCCGTAGGGATTTGTTTCTCACATATATGATGCCTTAGAGAAATCACCAAGGTTTAGGTGGTCAATAATGACTCCAGATAGTTGGTTGAGGATAATTACAAGAGTTCTCATTGCAGCTCCCATATCATTCAGTTGCTTTCTCAAACAACTGTCACAGTTTCCTTCACATCCACTGTTACTTTGGTTCCTGCTAAATCCAGCCATTTACTAAAACCAAAAAGGTCAGTGTGAGTATATAAAAAAACCATCATGTACTAATGAGGAAGATAAACACTAAGATATACTTACTCATTCACTTTATCTAAAAATAGGAATCTTTCTGAAATCGTAACCATTATGGTAATGCCACTTATGCTTAAAGAATACCCTAACCTCTAAAGTTATCTAAACCGACCTTTGATACCAACTATAAGGCCCCAACCTTAAACCTTACTTAATCTTGATTTATTACAAGATTACACATTGTGTATCTTTTCAGGTTTAGAGTTTTATAGAATTAGATCATGAAACTTTCATTACATTCCACATTTAAACAAAGTGGTTACATAAAAGACAGTATTCATTCTTCCCATCAACGGAAACATATTTAAAAAAAACATAGTTTCTTTCTTGACACATCCTTGACACTATCATCACATCATGTACCTTTCCCGTGACCTGTGAAAAACATTTCAAAAACTTGGGATGAGCATAAAAATCTCAGTAAGGGTTATAAAAATATGGAAAGGAAACATGAGTTCATATATACATAAGAATGAAATCATACTTTACCCATAAAACATAGGCACTTTAACAAACCTCATCAAATCATGAATAAATCATAGAAATCATAAGACATAAAAGATAACTTGAGGCATTCATAACATTCTTATGTAGGGAGTAACCCTCTTGGTTATGTTTGGAATACCCACTATAAGGCCCCAGCCTTAAACCTTACACAATCTTGAATTATTACAAAATTACACATTGAGGATATTTTCAGGTTTAGAGTTTTAGAGAATTAGATCATGAAACTTGCATTACATTCCACATTTAAACAAAGTTGTTACATAAAAGACAGTATTCATTCTTCCCATCAACGGAAACATATTTAAAATAAAACATGGATTCTTTCTTGACACATCCTTGACACTATCATCACATCATGTACCTTTCCTTTGACCTATGAAAAACAGTTCAAAAACATGGGATGAGCATAAAAAGCTCAGTAAGGGTTATAAAAATATAGAAAGGAAACATGAGTTCATATATACATAAGAATAAAATCATACTTTACCAATAAAACATAGTCACTTTAACATACCTCATCAAATCATGAATAAATCATAGAAATCATAAGACATAAAATGTAACTTGAGGCATTCATAACATTCTTACGTAGGGAGTAACCCTCTTGGTTATGTTTGGAATGCCCACTATAAGGCCCCAGCCTTAAACCTTACTTAATCTTGAGTTATTACAAGATTACACATTACGGATCTTTTCAGGTTTAGAGTTTTAGAGAATTAGATCATGAAACTTGCATTACATTCTACATTTAAACAAAGTGGTTACATAAAAGATAGTACTCATTCTTCCCATCAACGGAAACATATTTAAAATAAAACATGGATTCTTTCTTGAAACATCCTTGACACTATCATCACATCATGTACCTTTCCCTTGACCTGTGAAAAACATTTCAAAAACTTGGGATGAGCATAAAAAGCTCCGTAAGGGTTATAAAAATATGGAAAGGAAACATGAGTTCATATATACATAAGAATGAAATCATACTTTACCCATAAAACATAGGCACTTTAACATACCTCATCAAATCATGAATAAATCATAGAAATCATAAGACATAAAAGGTAACTTGAGGCATTCATAACATTCTTACGTAGGGAGTAACCCTCTTGGTTATGTTTGGAATACCCACCACAGTATATTCCCTAAATCTCTTCGGAGAAACCTTAACGTTTCACTCCTTCGTGTTACCCAATGCATTGGAGATCTATATCGGGCTCACCCTCCCTAAGTTTATCACAGAACCACCCGTATTCATAATAATTCCCAAGAACCTCAACATAATCGTATCACATAAAACATGCATAAAGGAAACATAACATTTCCACCTTTCAATCACAAGATTTCAATACAACACATTGATATAAAAACATTATGAAAACCATTTTCAATACCAAAATAAAAGAAAAGTAAAACATTTTATATATTTTTTCTTTTTTAAAAAAGAAGGTATGGCTTGTAGAGGAAGCCGAAACTCAAATAATGGTCATAGCGGCGGAGAAGTCGGTGTCGCCGCATATGTACGACAAAAACATTCCCTTTTGTCGTTTAGTAAACGCTTCGTATAAAAAAGATTCCTTTTTAATAAACATAAAAGTAAAATGGGTTTATACACCATATAAAAGAAGGTTGGGTATAAAACAAAATATGACTCAATGAAAGGAGAATGAGACGAAGTCCCATACAAAGACGATATCCTTGGTTTAAGGATAAATCAATTACATAATTATGTGTGACAAACGAATAAACAAAATATAAGTGGATATTAAGTGTAAAATAATCAAAGGTCATTCACACATATTCAAAGGATGACATATTCAATAACTACATGTTGAACCCAAAGAAATCGAAATTGGGTTAAGAAGTTCCCTTGACAGCCTAACGGCGTCACATCAAAATGAGTTGATGAGAGATAAAAAAAAGGGTATCTCATCAGTTGGACATAAAATTTACATCAATATGAGAACATATCCCAAACATAACAATATTTAAATTAAAAGACCCAACAAAAGAAGTCTTTTAAAAAGAGGAGGGTGAAAGGTTCCCTTACCGACATGGGTATCTTTCGAAACATACACCTCCTGAAAGAAGGAAAATACAAAATTGATGTAAATACTCATAAAAGAAAGTATATTACACAATGAGTAAAATAATGGGCAGTACATACACCACTCAAAGGAAATTATGGCAAATGTAGCATAAATCTCACGGGAATAAAAGTGAGATGAAAAATCCCTTACAAAAACTTGGCAGCCTAACGGCGCCACTCAAAACATCCAAAATGGATTGATGAGAGAGAATAGGGTCTCTCATCACATGAACATAAACATTACAGTAAGATTAATATAAAAGATCATCCCAATTACAAGAAATATGAGCTTTAAAAGGAATGACAGAAAAGAGTGTACTTAAAAAGAAAGAGTGGAGTAGGATCCCTTACCTCAAGTCCAACTTGTCTTGTTCGTTTCTTTATATTCCTGAATAATAATCATTGGTCAATTAATAGTTGCCTAAGTGCCTCCTTTAGATATTATTATTCAGTTCATATCACATATTATAATATTATAATAATTGTTTAATAATGTTAGTTCATATCAGACGTATTTGCTGATATTTGGTACATGAGTCAAAAATGAACTTGTTTGAAAAAAGATTGCCCATGTAGTTATAAGTAGATAATTTCCAGAATAGTATTAATGATTAAAATATAATATATATCCAGTAAATATTCATTTTATACTATTTCATATCATTTGGAGATAAAAAACGAAAAGCACCGTTCATGGCGACGGTAGGCTGTACGTACGCATGAACGCTACTTTCATTTTTTGTCATATTAATGGAATTAAAACAAAATGAGAGAGATGTATATATGTTATAATTCCAGAATGATATCCATAATTTAGATGTAATATATTACATATATATCCATTATATATATGTACTTATAATATTACATAACAGTTTGAGACAAGAAATGAAATGTACCGTTCATAGAGACGGTAAGCCGTACGTACGCATGAACGCTACTTCCATTTCTATTTCATATTTAATGGAATTAAAACATAATGATACATAATAGTATTTTAATTCCAGTATGGTATCATATATAATATCATTAAATATATCCTTTATACGTACCACATATGGTATTAACGAATCAAATCACTTTGAGGGGGCGGTAGTCCGCACTTCCTTAAATGAAGATATCGCGTTTACCCATAATGGAAACCATAAAGGTATGCCATAAATTAAAAATACAGAAGATTGAGTAAAACATAAACATATTAGACATCATATATAAATATAGTTTCATCTTAATGGCCACATTTTAAGGTGTTAGAATAATGTTGAACAATCATCGTTTCGGGAGGCAGAAATTCACTATCCACGGAAACAGTATGTTCTTTAACCATTAGATTTAGGTGTGTGTAAGTGAAGCTCGAATACTTCTTATAAAAACACCCTAGTATATTGAAGATACTGTATTTGTTACAAAATAAATTAATAAAAAGAGTTTAGGGGTTTGGAGAAGCAAAATAAAACAAAAGGACACAAGTGAAGACATTACCTTAAAATCGGGTAACTCCCTTTGGTTTGAGCTCAAAGGCTTCCATGGGAAGACTTCTGCCCAAAGTGATGATTCAAGGAGTAATAGAGAGAATTTGAGAGACAAAATGGGTAGGGGTTGGCCGAGCCAAAGGATTTGGGAGTGTGGGTAAGGAGGTAGAGGTGGGGGCATTTTATAAGAGGAGAGGAGGGGCACTCTTGTAAAGTTACAAAATGTTACTTTATTTTCAAAAGAGTTTCGGATTTTAAAGGTCCCACATTGATTTATTTCTAGGATAAGGTGATAAGGGTTCGAAATACACTCATCCAATATGGTTTGGACATGTGTAGGTCTTAGATATTACATTAGCTTTCCATTTTATTTAAATCGTTAAATAATGAGGTCATCGCTGCATCATCATGATGTCATAAATAATTTAATTTTTTTAATATCTAAAAATTATAAAACAAATACTATGATGTAGGAAATCTTTTTATATTTCCAATTATTATTTATAGTCAAATATATGACTTGTATAACCTCATGTAAAAATTGTTTTAGTAAAACATTTCATGTTTGTGTCATTTTTACTTTAACATTAAATAAAAAGATATTTATGTCATTTTCCAACCAAAGTGGCTCCATGGGGTCCCCAAGTTGACCCATGGATTGTCTTGGTCGTCCATGACACATCAAATTAGGGTAGGACATGTGTCTAGGTCATTTCATTTTATTAAAACATTATTCTTTCCATAAAATAAACTAATTACCTCTAATCGCGATTAAAAACTTAATAAGTTACTATTCACAAAAAAATTATTTTTATCCCATTGAACCACATTTTACTTCTTAATGACAATCATGTATGTTGGATTTTTGAAATTTAAAACACACAGATGGAAAATTTTCATTTAAACGGAAAAATCAGTTTTTATAAGTACCACTTAGTGGTTTCACTATTCATCAAAAATTGAAGTTTTTTAGAAAAATCTAAAAAATTCACCCTAAGCTATATTTGATATTCCAAATTCAAAAATGAAGTATATTTTAAAAAATTCAAAACATATAATTCACATTAATTAATTTAATAATTAATTCCCGCTGTTAGAGCAAATAGCGTGTTTTTATGAAACAATAAGTATCAAAAGATTGACACTAGTTTAAGTCTGATTTCAAAGTGAAATTAATTCCAACGACCACTATTGGATTTAGTGGTAAACATATATTCTAATTTAACTTTAAAACCAATTCAAAAGATAATATAATCATATAAATAAATTATATTAAAAAGAGGTTTTGAATTAAAATACAACATTTTACACTAATCATTAAAAAAAATGAACTTTATCGGAAAGATACTAAAAATTTACACAAAGTAAATTTTGATGTCCCAATTCTTAAGAAGAGTTTTCTTTGGTCTAAAATAATGTATTAGAGTGGACAATACTATATTTAATGATGGTTCTCCATCAAAAGGCGATAAGTGAACCTTTAGTGAAAACTAGGGCATATACGCCTAAAATTGAATTCTTTCCGTATTTTAAGCCTTTATCTTTTATTGGATAAATGTAAAAACATTTAAAAACATATATAATCATATTTTAGTTATTTTTATCCATTCCTGCCAATACAATGGCTACATTTTAACTACCATTTAAAATAATATTATTTTATTATTAGAGTGCAACGTAAGATTCCCAAGAAACTCGTTGTTGCGTGTTGGGTACGCCATCGAGCATAGCGTCCCCTTTAAAGTCATATTAATATTTTATTCACAAATATGGATAAATATGAAAATTTCATATTCTTTATTTACCTGGGGTGTTACAGCATCTCACTGCTCACGTCTAATTTACTTTTCATTTGTAGGTTCTACTCTAGGATTGTGGTTCTACATCGGTGGTGAACAATGGGGTCATATGGAGGTATGTATAACTAGTTATCTTTACTTTATTCTTCACTACTAGTGTTTTCCAGTTTTGACCGGTTTATTTTTTTTATCTTTATTTTATTTTTTCTGTGATAAATCGTTCCCAACTTTCTATTTTGATGCCTGACACTAGTTTCCAACCCATGGGGATTGGGAATGCCCATCAGGCCATGCCGCGGACCGGCTCGGGTGACCAATTCATGGTTGACCCGAGTTGGTTCGTGATAGATTTATTTCACCTTAATATTGTATTTCATAGAATTTATCCTTACCTCTAGGTAAAATTATACTTTTTTGAATATTCATCCTTGATGAATTTCATCCCCATAAAAATCATATAATTGTTTAGAATAATTCTCATCCCTTTTAATGACAGTTTTCTATTCTTGTCCATATTTTCTTTCTCACAAATGTTCTTATTTATAATTGTGAAATTAATTGTGTGTTATCTCATGTGACCCTAATATTTACCACCAACTATTTTAAAAATTAATTTTTAATAATATTTTTATGATGTGGGTTTTTAACCAAGGTATATCAAAATATTCAAAAGGTCTTTTATCCTTTAAAAATAAAACGTTTTATCTTCCACTCCATTTTTTATCTATAAGATATTTATATATTTTTTAAGATTATATTATTGTAGATTACTCAAAGAGTAATGTTTTAATATATATCAAAAAATTTCTTTCCAACATTTTTGAAAATGACTTTTTCAAACAAACCGGTGACTCTATATCTTATACATTATTTATAAAAAGAAGAATATAAATTAATTTTTAAAACGTTTTTAGAAGAACAAATATTCATCATTTTAAATATTATTTACCATTATTCATGGTTTTAACAAGTAAATTATTTTTCAAATATTATATGATTTTTATTTAAAAAAAATCATGAAAATTTTTCATTTTTATCCTGTTTTTTAAAGTAAAATTTAACTATTATTTTAAAAGTATTATTCAACGACTGATTGATTATTTTCCTATGTTTTCACAAATGAGAAAAATTAAATCTCTATAAGAGAAATAATAAATCACTTCATTTATCTTTCCAAATCATCTTATATGTATAACCTTGTTTTTTTCTTCCAATTCATTTCCTCTATGAATACCCTATTTGTATTCCTTTGACCTAAGGTTGCTCACTAAGATACCTATATATCAATTGATTGGGGAAATTATTAACTTAACCATATACTCTTTATCTATATAGTGTAAATACCATATTCAATATTATCTTAATTTAATAGTATTTACCTATAATTGTGCTGAATATCTTTGGATACCCATTTATTTTTTCATATGTATATTATGTTATGATTATTAATGGAATTATGAATGTTTTCTATATGTGATTCCCTTTGAAAAAAATATATGAGAACCATTTGATTTTATTAGGTTATTTATGATATGATGATGTTTTATTTTATGTGGAATGCATAGGTATGAATGATTGTGTGTGGTGTCCTATATCGGCCTCTCATGAATTGGATTAAGTTTATGTCTCGTTATATCAAAAGGGTACGTGAGAGGATTTATCCCAATACAAAGGTTGAATGGGAGGATTTATCCCAAGCTAGAGGGTACATAATAGGATTCATCCTGAGCCCAATGGTATATGGGAAGATTTCTCCCAATTCAATGGCGGTACACACGAGGTTTTATCCCAAGAACAAGGGTACATGAGACGATAATTCCTAGCCAAATAAGGCACACATATGATTATCCACAGCCTATTATGTGATGAATATATTGGTGTATAGACTTGAAATATGGTTTTTGTATTTATATTTATTCCATAGTTGTATACTTATTCTCTTGAATGTGTTATTATCTCATGGATCATGTTTTTTAACTCATGTTTCCACAATATTTTGATTCATGTATTATGATATTCCAAGACTTTTGCCAAGATTTACAATATATTCTTTCTTAGGTATAACTTTCTTATTTATCCAGATTGTAACCATATGATAATAATATGATCTCTTATTATCTTTTATTATTATCACTTATGTTTAACCTTACCGAAAATCTAATCACACCCCTTTAATATTGTTCTTTCCCAAATTTACCCACGTTTTTAGGGTTTAAGCAATCTCTTGTAGTGTACCTTGGGTTATCGAATCCTCTGATACCTTAAAAGAAAACTAAAGGTAAATACATTTTATGAGGGATATTTTTCTATGAGGTTTCCAACATTGGTTTGTTTTGAGATGGTTTAAATTAAAACTAAGAGACCTAGGTGAATTCAATTTATGATAAACGGTTGATCCTAGGTTATTACAAGGTATGTATTAGATGAAATGCTTTTGAAATTTTTTCAATTTAATTAAATGGAGAAGGATTCATTAAATGAAATCAACTAACCACATCACATACTAGTTTAATAACTTCACATAAATATTATAATAAATCATACACTAGAAGGAACATTTTCATGAGCACTCCTAGGTAAAGGATATTATTATCACATGAAAATTGTGGCGATAAAATTCAATAAGGAAGAGGAAGAGAGAAAATCATTGAATAAAAAAAAACTCAAATAAAATAAATTATAAAAAAAATATAGAGTGAGAAATAACATCCAATAAAACACCTTTATACTCCCTTGGATCAAATCATAATATTCATTGATGAAATTTTCTAAAGGGAAGTGGTAATAAGACACATGATGGTGGAATTGAAGAAGTAAAAAACAATAAAATAATGAAAACTCCACTATTTTTTAAGGATTTATTTATTTTTTGTGTGAATGAATTTACAAATTAATGAAACAGTTTCAAAATTTTAATAAAAATAATAGAATAATAGAATAATAATAAGTTTTATTAATAAGTTAAGGTGATTATATCAACCGAAAATTAATGAAATGTGATTATAACATCAAATTGGCAGCATAACATTAAAATGAAAATACACACAAATTTTCTCAAAAACACTACCACCACTACCTTAAATATCCATTTTGGGACCCTTGGGTCAATCCTAAAATATTACAAGTTACCCAAATCAATGATGGTAGGAATATATGGTAGGAAAATTAATTGAGAGAGGACTTTCCCACTCTTGACAAAGAATATGATCTGGCTTGCATCCACCCAACAGAAGTGACAAAAATTGCTTCTATATAGTTGAATTAGTGTGGGGAATAGAAGGAAACATTAAATATGAGGATTACCTGTAACATAAAATAAAATTTTATCCTAATTGGATGTTGTTTATTTAAGATATGATTGAAATGGTGGGATATTTTTCTAAGCTATAGAATCTAGCCCATAATTTCATCTTCAACATAGGCTGCCTGGAAATCCCTTCAAAACTCAGAATTATATCTATTAACCTTTTCAGTAAATGTTCCTCATAATTTCCTCTATATTCAATCCAAGTTTTTATTCATTGGTTTTGGATCTTGGCCGCTATAGTCTTTTTATTGGGTTGTTATCCAATTCACTTCCCCCAGAATATTCTTGGTTTGATACCCACTTTTTCCATATTCCCATTTGGATATTTAATAGATACGTAAGTATATAATGTTCCTCATAGAATGAGAAACCTTAAATTAAAATATTAAAATAAAATCAATACCATTTGGTGTTTTAGGAGGTGTTAAAAAATGTACCATGTATTAATTCATATTAAGGAGTTTCAAACATTTTAAGGAAATAAGTTAAAATTGTAAAATGAACTCGTAAAAATGTTTACAAACATTTAATATCATAAAAAATATAAAATTAAAAATTAATATTAGCCTCTTTATGTGGAAAAGCACACCCCAACTTGATTTTTCTAGTCCCAAACAAAATTTATCTCATAAAAATTATGAAATTGAATTCCCTTTTCTAAAAAAAATAATATACAATGCTCACCAAAAGACTTCATACTAAAAAATTATGAAAATAATCAACATAATTTAATACAATATAGTTTTAAATTAATATAACAAGCCCAATCATGTTTCTCTTTTCAAATCAATAACCATATTTCATTCAATTTCAATTAAGTATGATGATATGTTGTGCATCACAATAGACATGGGGGTTCATTTTTATTCAAGGGGAAAAATATGGCAGTGTTGGGCGTAATTAAATTTTAACCATAAGAGTATTCATGTTTTTTAATATTTCCATGGTAATTGAAATTTCACTCAATTTAATCAACCCCTCTAGTAAGACTTTGCTGATGACTCCCATACTCAAAGAACATTGGGCACCAAGTGAATCTCATATAGTCAAGCATCATATCAAACTAAATCAATCAATAACAAAATAAAACAACCACAAATATATATAGAATGTACAAATCTATCCTAGAAATATAGATTCACGATCCCAAAGTGTATAAATCCATGAATTAGGTCAATCCATTGATCTACGTGAAAATTTATTATTATTATTGTTATTATTATTATTATTATTATTATTTTTTTTGAACACTCGTGTTAAAATTAAAATGATCACCAAACCTATGATATTTATTATGGGACACCAAGAACTCAAACTAATACCCTACAATCCAAAGGACATGATTTTTTATTCTTTTCAAATGGATGGAAATGTAAATGGTGAAAAATCAAATCAAACAATCACAATTTCCAAAATCTATGCTCATGAACATAAAAATGGGTTCAAATTAGGATCAATGAATGGAAAATTATTTGATAATAAATTTTAAAGTTTTCAATGTATATCATAATGTTCAAGGTTAAATAAATTTTTCCTTACATTAACAATCATTTTTTTATTTCAATATTTTTTTAAAACTATTTATTTTTTATTTTTTATGCACACAAAGACAACATATTTTTATTAAAACCCCCAAACATAGAATAACACTATACCTGGTGTTTAAAGAAAAGAATATTTAGAAGGGGTTAGAGGTAGATGATAGGAGTCCTAAAATAAAATTTGAAAATGAGAATCATGGAATGAATTCACCTGGTGGTTAAAGTTGAGGTGTGTGATAATCCCATTTAATCCCTCGATCTCTATGTTACTCACCGAATCCTCATCAATGAGGAAATTTTGTGTTTCTACATCTAGAAGAAATGTGATCTTCCTTAAAAAACATCAATATTAGTAGCCTATGAATCATACACACCAACAAAACTATAACATAATCGAAACCCGTTGAGGTTACCTTAATTAAAGAACAAAAAAAAAGTAAAGGATAAAAAAACATACTTGTATATTTTGAAACTACAATCTCCAAGTCATTGTATAGTCAAAATCAAGGTTATGTCCTAGAAAGTTCTTTATTTAATGTCATTATCTCAACATGGACCCTAAATATATTAAATTTTGTCTGTTTTATAGGTTTTATCTATTAAATCCTCCTCTATTTTTTGATTATTGAATTATTCAATGAATGGTTTTAACCTATGACCCCTAAATTTGAAAACATGACCACTAGTGGGACTTGGAATCTCTATTTCTCCATGGGGGAACACATGATGCACTGTATATAGACCTAACCATCTAGACGTTAACTTTCATAGGTGTAAATGATGTTTGTAACTACACAAGATCGTGATTTTTTTTGGAAGAATGTGTTTTACTGTAACATCTCATAGTTTCTGTGTACTATTTTTGGATATTATATGGATTCTTTTCAAGACCAAGGGCTGAGACAACAAGCAATATTTTGGCCCGGTGTTCTTAGAATAAATGTCATAAATATATTAAATATATTAAATATCTTGTGCATATATTTTTTCTAAAAATGAGGAATAAATCCCGAATGAGGGCCCAGATCATAAATCCGATAGTACCGTTGAGTTTAAAATGTGAGTTTTACCCTAGGCATGACATAATCTTTGTTGGCATGATCTTTTTGAGAAAAAATCATTGTAGGCGTAATTAAATGAAATAAATTAAATAAAATTGTTATTTTTATTATTTTTTACAAAATGATATATTTCACCATGAAGTGTATAGTTATAGAATTCCTCAGGGTTGGCCACTCGAACCATCAAAATTTTAGACAAACTTTTGGAGAGATTATCTTGGTAGGCGATGATAGATCGGGATCAGATCGTGGATCATCACACCAACGAAGACCATGTATCTTGTCAACAATAGAAGCACAACCATTCTTCTTCCAATATTGATCCAAAATATAGGTAGCTAATTTTTCTATTTGGATTTCCTCCCCATTTTTTATTCCTACAATGAATTTTAATCAATCAACTAAAAGATTGATTTTTGAATCATGTGTATTATGAGATGAGTTTTATTATGGGGATCCTATAGAAATAATTATTCTAAATTATTCTTTTCTTAATTTTTATTCTCTCAAAAACAAATCATGATCTACCTGAAAATTGATCAAGGATCGTTCCTCTATTGGTTCTTGTGCTTTTATCCCTCGATTCTTCGTTCATCATATATGTTATTTGTTTGGCCTATGGTTTTACATATCCTGATAAGTCGATCATTTCACATCCATTTATTGGAACAACGATCTGAAATAATAGATCTGGTATTGGAAAAACATGACGGTGGTGTGGTGATGGAAGCAGCGACGAATCAGACAGTGTTGGATACCTAATTTTATGTTCTTCGGTGTGCAAATAAGAATGACATGTAGATCTATTTTATGAATATATTTTATGTAGGAACACATATTTTGATGAAAATGAGGCTAGGAAAAGATGGTATCTTGATTTCCCTAGTGAAAAAGACATTGTATTTGTGGCCAAAGGTTCTTCCAAAGGAACGTGTAGCATATCTAAGTATATGGACAATCCCACACTACACGGCATGTACTTTGGAGCTACAGGTCATGTGGATCCCCCTAGCTGTGTCACTAGGGTTTTAGAAATAGTTAAGGGTCACATGATGTGTGACCCCCTTCACACATTGTGTGACCCCCGTCACATGGTGTGTGACCCCTTACATGTTAATCGGCGTGTACTTCAGGAAATACACGGACATAGGGAAAAGTACATGGACAGATGGAATGTTGTGTACTTGTACATGGACATGGCTTGGCATACACGAGCTGGAAAATGTAAATGAATTCGATACACTAACACAACCAAGTGACACGATTAGGATACTGTGTGTCTCTACATATTGTTTACTCCTACACTCCATGTATATTGAGATTACATGTCGTATGAGGCTCTTCCACACAGGAATGCATGGGGATAGCTAGACACTCCATGTACACCTTGGTACATGTTGTGTACCCCCTTCAAGAGTGATTCTGGCTCTTAATGTTTTTTATTTTGTACCAGTATAGGTTTTTTATGGTCCCATGGTCCTTTTCCTTGATGGTACACTACATAATTACATCTATATCACAGGATTATGATCCCAACTAGAGCAATAGTATCAGATAGAGTTGTGGTGTCCCTTCATGCGACTAGAGTGTGATCCTCTATCATCCTTTGTTCCCTAGATGATGTTTTTGGAATCAGCGTGACCACCATAAGTAGGGTGTTGATCCTCCATATAGTAGTTTGTATCGGTATGGTTTGCGGAACCATTGGCATACGATCCCCTACATAGTGGGGTGATCCAAATTGGGTCTTTGGTGCCCCCCATCAGTTCTAGGTGTGACCCCATATCCGTATATTAGAGTCTTCTTACACCAGTGAGATTTCATTGAGCGGGGCTCAATGAGTTAGACCTCTTCATTAGGTGTCTTCAATGATATCATGTCACATGGAGTGTGTTCTCCCAGAATAAGTGTTTCTTTGAGAAAAAATCTTATGGCTGTTAGTTGGTTTTGAATACCTGGTGGCATTATTTTTTCCCTAAGTAAATTTGGGTGTTTCTATTATACATTGATTTTTATATATTTTATTGAGATTATTATACTTGGTGATTTGTGTTTTGTGTTTTGTGTTTTGGGGTTTTCCTATTGAGAATTTTTATACTCACCCCTTCATTGACTTTTCCCACATGTGTCATGTCTTATGTAGATGATAGACCTTTGGACGGTTTCTTGGGAGGATAGGGAGTGGGTAGAGCATAGAAAGAGCTTTTTAGACTGAGGTGCTTTACTAGGAGCTTGAATTTGAATTATTCCTCACCCTTGTAGTAGGTTTCACTTTTATAGTTTTGTTTTTGGCTTGTATTTGGCCCCTTTTTCCACTTTCAGTACTCATACTATCATACTCTGTTATGGGATCTTAGATGTATACATGAATTTTTAAGGTTTTTTTACATTTAATCTTTTTTTGGTGTTGGAGATGTGTGTGTGTGTGTATTTAATTTAGTATAATGCCTTCCATTTTTGGGATATTCCTACTCAGTGTTGGTTCCTAGCCCCTGTCTTATTGAAGCTGGGATTGGGGTAGTCATGGGTCAGACCTTGGTGGTTCAGGTCATGACAGAGTAGTATCAAAGGGTAAGGTTCTTCCGAAGTTGTTGATATTGGTTTGATGCAATAGTGTTTAGTGTTTCAAGTTTTTAATTAAGGCTAGGGACTCTGGTGTTGGTGTGGTGGGTGATGTATCCATACACCAGGATTTAGATCACCTTTATTTTGACTTGGTACATATAAAAATTAGTTTCATGGAAAATATTTTTTGTACATACAACATATAAAAATGGATGTGTTTTTATTTTCTTCTTGAGTCATCTCCCCAAATATACTTTTTTATCATCAAACATAATTTTTTAATTTTATGATGCCTTCATGTAGACAGCTAGATAGGATTCCATTGCATGATCATGAGGATGATCTTCCTAATGATGAGGAATCTGTATAGGGTAATATACCAGAGATAGAACCTTAGGGTGTTTTACCAACTATACCCCCACCTGTTGAGTAGAAGCTGGATCTGGAAATAGCTAGCTGAGTATGAACATAGGTTGATCTCATTCCATGAGTTCCAATTATAGTGAGCACCTAGGTTTTTGGGTGATCCAGAACCCCAAGTGGCTGAGGACTGGTTAGAGGTAGTCACTCTTGTTTTTCACCTTGTGAGGATGTCAAAATATCATATGGATGTCCTCATAGTGAGTATCCTTCACGGATATATAGGTAAATGGTGGTGATTGGTGACTTAGTCACATGATGAGACAACTCTCTCCTAGACAGACTTCAAGAGTCTCTTTAGGAAGAAATTCTATCTATTCACGTTGTGATCAGTATGAATATAGGAGATTCTTCCTCTACAGTAGGGATGTATGACTGTGGCAAAGTACTCAGTGAGGTTTATAGATCTATCACATTACTCCTTGGATATGACGAAGGACCAATTCTTCAAATCTTAGACCTTTGAGTGTGTCTTGAGCTATGACATCAGGTCATCAGTTGTATCTATTTTCATTTCCACCTATGATGGAGTTCTTGCATGACCATTATAAGTAGAGATATTTCAAGATGAGAAGACACAGGTAGTGAGATATAGAAGTGGAAACCTGGTGGCTGAGACCACAACATCATTCAATTAACAGTAGTCATAGGGATCCAAGCAAGTTAGATGCTTCAGGATGTTATCTCAGGACTCATGGTCAACAGTGCACGGTTCTCAAGGTGGATTGAATCAGCTGAGGTACTTGTTGTGTTTCTCCTACGACGATCGGGGAAATCTGGCTCAAGATTGTCTGACACTTCATAAAACTAATTGTGAGATAGTTTATGGACTACTGATATAGAGATTGAGGTAGTATTAGGGTGGTCCATAGGGAGGCATACATGGAAAAGGGGTTGGCAGGGTAGTAGGAGGTGGTTGAAGTTTTGACCTATTACCACCACCACTCCCTAGTGGTCCATTCCAGGCTTAGGAGCTAGTGGGAAGGGATGAGGCCAGCTGTAGGATATGAAGGTATATAAACTTTTGGATCTAGATATGATATGAGGTATGATCCATGTATTTTATACATTATCTAGAGTATTGATAGACATGGGTGCAAGACATTGTTTCCTTTCCACTTCTCTGGTTTAATACTTAGAGATTATGGTTGAGCCATTGGCTAAACCCTTGCGGTTTGAGGATCCGATAGGTGGTGACTCAGGGATTGCAGACTTATGATGACAATGAGATCTAACACTTGGAGGTGAGAGTTTTGTTTGGGATCTATTTTTTGAAATAATGAGACCTTAATATGTCATCTTCGTTATGTATTGGCTATCCACAATTCATTTCTAGATTGAATTATTTAGGTAGAGAATTAATTGTGTCCACAGTGATAGGAAAAGGTTTTACTCTGTGGTTGAAAATGATACCTTGGCAGAGAAGGATGGTCTCAGTCATAGGAGAGTGAAACCTATTACTCATAAATTGAATATCATGACTCTTGGAGTAGTGGATTCTTTAGGAAATTAGTTTCATGCAGTGGTGGCAGAGTACGATTACGTCTTTCCTGAGGAAGTACTAGGTTTAACTCACTATGTAGATATGGAATTCTGCATCAAAATGCATCATGAGACAACACCAATATCTGAACCAGCATATTGAAATGATCTTGTAGAGATTTCAGGGTTAAGGATGAATTTGGATGAATTGGAAGAGAAGGGATTTGTGAGACTCATCATTTTCCCCTAGGCTTCCCTATTGTTTTTTTTTCAACAAGATGGATGGGATCTTAAGGCTATGTGTGGATTACCAGTGCTTGAATTAGGTGAACATGAAGAATAAGTATCCACTACCAAGGATAAATTACATCTTTGATCAATTTAGAGGGGAGCGATGGTTCTCAAATATTAACCTCATATCATGCTATCATCGGCTGCGAGTACAAGATGAGGATATACCAAAGATGGACTTCATATTTCATTACACTTTTTATGAGTACTTAGTGATGTCGTTTGATGTGATGAACTCCCCAACAGTATTCATGAAGCTCATGAACCAGATCTTATATACCTTCTTAGACTGATTCATGGTAGTCTTAATTGATTAAATCCTAGTTTATTCATTGTTTGAGTAGGATCACTTAAAACACTTTAGGATGGTCCTAGACACACTATGAGAGAACCATCTTTATCGGAAACTCTCAAAGTTTCAGTTTTGGATTTGAGAGGTCTAGTTTCTATGACACATCATCTCAGAGGCTGGTGTAGTAGTGGTTCTATTGAAAGTTGAGGTACTTATTTCTTTGGATCCACCCAAGAATGTTACCGAGGTCTGAAGATTCCTGGGATTGGTAGGGTACTATCAGAGGTTTTTATCTAACTTATCTAGAGTTTCATCACCTTCGGAAACATTAAATCTGAAGGGGAAACCTTTTGTGTGGTCATAAAGTCTCTAGAAATTCATTTTGGAGATAAGATAGAGGTTGAAGAGCACTCCCATATTGATATTTTTATAGGAGGGTGTCAATTATGTAGTGTTCTACAATTCATTAGGTACTAGACTTGGTCATGTGAGGATGTAGAGGCATTCGACTATTGCCTATGGTTCTCACCAGTTGAGACCACATGATAAGAACTATGCAACCCATGATCTTGAGTTAGTAGCATTAGTATTCACTTTGAATATGTGGTGACACTACCTAATGGGTGAGCTATTTATCATTTACTCTAACCACAAAATTCTAAAGTGAATATTCTTAAAAAATGATCCTAACTTGAGATAGAGTCTATGATTAGATTTCTTACAAGACTATGAATTTTATATTTTCTATAATCCATGGAAGGGGAATGTGGTGGTAAACCCTCTCAGTATAATGTCTTGTCCTCAGTTGTTGGTTGAGTTGTCAGAGTAGTTATACTCATTACAGTTGTCCTTCTTGGACAAGTATAGTGCTTCATATCTTTAATCGATGGTTTTCACCCCACTACTTTTATAGTGTGTCATGGATTCTCAGCATGGAGATAATAACTATGCGACCTTATATACTTATATATCCACTGGATATGCTCCAGATAGATATTTTAAAGTTTGGTACAACGTTATTATAAGGCCCCGGCCATAAACCTTACTTAATATTGAATTAAATGAATAATTCACATTGAGGATCTTTTCAGGTTTAGAGTTTTAGAGAATTAGGACATAACTATTACATCTCCAAAGATTACAAAGTAGTCACTTCTACGAAATTTCCATAAAATAAAAACTCTTAAAAAGAAACATGTCTAGTTCCATGTACTAGATAGCATGACTTTCCCTTTATCCCATCTTTGATCCTATTCCACATTAAGTCCTGTGAAAAACTTTTCAAAAAAACATTGGGTGAGCATAAAAAGCTCAGCAAGGGATACACAAAGAATGAAAACTGTTAGTTTTCTCAAAGTAACAAGTAAACCATGTATACTTTATCAATGTAATACCTTTCACCTTTAGGAAGTAGTAAAATATCTTCACTGAATAAAATATCATTACTTAACCTTTTGTAACCAAAAGATTTCCATAAAACCCATATAAAGAACACATAACATATAAAGGTAACTTGGGACATAAACATACTTAAATGGAATAACCATACGGTCGACTTACACACATACTTAATGGAATAGCCATACGGCCGACTTCCATATATACTTAATGGAATAGCCATATGGCCAACTTCTATACCCAATGCATTGGAGGTTATAACGTAACCACTCGTCTTAGTATTCAGGGCACCACCCGTCATATGGTTTATCACGTAACCACCCATAAAATGTCCAAGTACCATCATTACACATAAAATATATAAACATTTCAATAACAACATTTCATCTTCAATCACAATAAGTAATTGCAAGATATTGAATTAATCAATCCATTTTCAAAAACCATTTAAAAGAGATTTTTGAATCATAGTGTCCCATACCACATTGAAGATTTTAATGGAATTATAATTTTAAAACATTAATGTCCATATAAATAAATACTAAAAACCATTTTGAAAACATGGACATTAAAGATAAATATTTAGAATAATGAATCTTTAAAACATTTAAAACGATATTTTTGTTAAAGAGTTTTTAACAAAATGAGAGACTCTTGAATACAAATAATTGCGGAATAACATTTAATCTGAACTTTATAATATCATGAGAATAAATGGATTCATTATATAATATGTTAAAGGAACATTATACACACCATATAAGAGTGCATTGGTGCATAACAACAATGAATTCTCAATGGAAAAGTAAATTGAGATGAAATCCATTATAAAGATGGTATCCTTAAATTAAAGATAAATCTATCACATAATTATGTGTGAGAAATATAAGTACACCCAATATAAGTGGATATTAAGTGTGAAACAATCAGAGTACATTCACACATAATCTTGGAAAAACAAAACCAATGACATAGATATTTAACTCAATGAAATGAGATTGATTTATGATTTCCCACACAAGTTCGTAAGAATTTATCAATGTGATGATTATGTGTAGAAATATTATATCTACACAAAGGTTTGTGGAAATTAAGAAATAGATATTCCACACATAATCTTGGAATAATAAAACCAATAAGTAGAGTTTTAACTCAAAGAATTTAAAGTGGGTCAAGAATTTCCCTTACAGAAATCTGACAGCCTAACGGCATCACTTTAAAATTCAGAAAATGAGTTGATGAGAGAGAAAATGGTATCTCATAACTTGGACATAAAATTTACATAAATAAGTATATATAAGAAAATATCCCAACATAATAAGATTAAAAGACCTAAAAAATAAGTCTTTTAAAATGAGGAGGGTGAAAGGTCCCCTTACCGAGTTGGGTAACTTTCAAAACGTACACCCCATGGAAGAAGGGTCATACAATGAAGATGTAAATACCCATAAATGAAATTATACTACACAAAGTGTATAATAATTGTCATTACATACACCACTCAAAGTAAATATTGGAAAATGTAGCATAAATGTCACGGGAAAAAAAGTGAGATGAAAAATCCCTTACGGAAACTCGGCAGCCTAACGACGCCACTTAAAACTTCCAAAAATGGATTTATGAGATAAAATAGGGTCTCTCATAATATGAACATAAAAATTAAATTATTAGTAATATAAAATAAAATCCCCTAACATAATAAATATGATCTTAAAAGAAATTACATAAAAGAGTGTACTTAAAAATAAAGAGAGGGGAAGGATCCCTTACCTCGGGTCCGACTTGACTCGATCGTTCTTTAACGACCTGAATAATAAAATTGAGTTAACTTAAACTTGATTAAGAACCTTTTTCAAGTTAATTATTCCTTTTATATAACTTATTTCCTTTTTATAAACATTATGTAATCATTTAAGTTAATAATGTTTGTTTTGTCGATATTTGGTTCTTAAGTCAAAAGTGGACTTCTTACAATTACATGTTGTTCGTGTGGTAAAAGGTTCATTATATCCAGAATGATATTCATGACTTGGATATCATATATATCATATATATCAAGAATATACATGTATTTATAATATTACATAATCATTTAGAGGTAAGAAATGAAATACATTGTTCATGGAGACGGTAAGCCGTACATACGCATGAACGCTACTTTCATTTCTATGGAATTAAAACCAAATGGGAGGTATGTATATTTTAATTCAAGAATTATATTCATCATTTATATGTAACATAAATCATATATAATAACTTTAAATCCTTCCTTTATACATCCCACATATGGCATTAACGAATCAAATCACTTTGAGGGGGCGGTAGTCCGCACTTCCTAAAATGAAATTATCGTGTTTACCCACTATGGAAACCATAAAGGTATGACAAAAAATAAAAATACAGAAAATTAAGTGAAACATAAAAATATTATATATCATATATAAATATAGTGACATCTTAATGTCCACCTTTGAAGGTGTTATATGAGTGTTGAACAATCATCATTTCGTGAGGCAGAAATTCGCCATCCACAGAAACATTATGTTCTTTAACCATTAGATGTCGGTGTGTGTAAGTGTAGCTAGAATTATTCTTATAAAAACAACCTAGTATATATAATATACTTGAGTTGTTACAAATGAAATGAATAAAAAGAGTTTAGGGGGTTGGAGAAGCAAAATAAAACAAAAGAACACAAGTGAAGACATTACCTTAAAATCGGGTAACTATTTTTTATTTGAGCTCAAAGGCTTCCTTGGGAATACTTCTGCCCAAAGTGATGCTTCTAGGAGTAAGAGAGGGATGTGGAGAGACAAAATGGTCAGAGCTTGGCCGAACCAAAGGCTTGATAGGTGTGGGTAAGGTGATAGAGGTGGGGGCCTTTTATAAGAGAAAAGGAGGGGCACTCTTCGAAAGTTATGAAATGTTACTTTATTTTAAAATTATTTTCTGATTTAAAAGGTCCCACATTGATATAATTAAATGATAAGGTGATAAGGGTTCGAAATATACCCATCCAATAGGTTTTTGAAGAGTGTAGGTCTTATTTTGTACATTATATTGTCATTTTATTTAAATCGTTAAATAATGAGGAAATCGCTGCATCATCATGATGTCATAAATAATTTAATTTATTTAATGTCTAAAAATTATAAAAAATTACTATGATGTAGGAAATATTTTTATATTTCCAATTACTATTTTTAGTCAAAAATCTGACTTGTATAACCCCATTTAAATTTTTTTTAGTAAAACAACTCATGTTTGTGTCATTTTTACTTTGACATTAAATAAAAAGATAATAATGTCATTTTCCTTCCAAAGTGGCTCCATGGGGTCCCCAAGTTGACCCATGGATTTTCTTGGTCGGAAATGACACATCCAATAAGGGTAGGACATTTTTCAAACTCAACTCATATTATTAAAACATTATTTTTACCTTAAACTACACTAATTACCTCTAATCGTGATTAAAAACTGAAAAGTTACTATTCACCAAAAAATTATTCTAATTTCATTGAACCACATTTTACTTCTTAATGACAACCATGTATGTATGATTTTTGAAATTAAAAACACAGAGGTGGTAAAATTTCATTTAAATGGAAAATCAGTTTCTTTAACTACCACTTAGTGGTTTCACTATTCATCAAAAATTAAAGTTTTTCAGAAAAATACCAAAAATTCACCCTAAGCTATATTTGATATTCCGAACTCAAAAATGATGTCTATTTTACAAAATTCAAAACATATAAGTTTCATTAATTAATTTAATAATTAATTCTTACTGTCAAAACAAATAGCGTGTTTTTAAGAAAAAAATATCTATTAAAAGATTGACAGTAGTTTAAGTCCAATTTCAAAGTGAAATTAATTCCAATGACCACTATTGGATTAAATGGTAAAAATATATTCTAATTTTACTTTAAAAACAATTCAAAAGATAATCTAATCATATAAATAAATTAGATTAAAAAGAGGTTTTGAATTAAAATACAACATTTTTCACTATTCATAAAAAAATGAACTTTATCGGAAAGATACCAAAAATTTACACAAAGTAAATTTTGATGTCTCTATTCTAAAGAAGAATTTTATTTTTTCAAATATAACACATAAAATTGTCAAAAAGTGGATTTAAAAGAGGTTCTCCATCAAAAGGCGGTTAATCGACCTTCTAAAGAATATTAGAATGTTTACGCTTAAAATTGAATTCATTCAAATTTTTAATCCTCTAACATTTATTGTAAAAAGTAAAAATATTTGAAAAACATATATAATCATTTTTTAGTTAGTTCTGTTCATTCCCTTCGTTACAACGGCTAGGCATTAACTACCATTTAAAATAATATTATTTTATTATTATAGTGCAATGTAAGATTTCAAAGGAACTCATTGTTGCGTATTGGGTAAGCCATAAAGAATAGCGTTCCCTTTAAATTAATATTAACATTTTATTCACAAATAGGGATAAATATAAAAATTTCATATTCTTCATTTACCTGGGGTGTTACATCCTTCCCCCCTTTTGGGAATTGCGTCCTTGCAATTTCAAAATTGGGCTTGGAAACACTATTGAAAATCCCACATCGGAAAAAGAGTCGATAAAACAATCACTTTAAAATAAAGAAAGAGAAGTACAGAGGTCACCCGAGTTAACCCATAGTAGGATTCCATTTAGGAAAACATGGACATGGAGGAGAAAACATAGGGTCATGTTCTGATGGAGAGTGATAGCAAACATGTTTAGGAAAAAGTTAACCATAAGAAAATCACAAACTTGTGATGGGTTAAATGGTATTGGATTCCCCAGTAGGAAAAGTTAAAAGAAAACATTTTTGTTTTAAGTTACTCTTCATTGAGTAATGTATTTTTGAGCTTAACTAAAACATAAGGAAACATACTTACTTTTCATGTTGACTTTCAACTTTTACTAGATTTCTTACACGAACTCATATTTTCTCCAAAAGATGAGTATTTAGGATGACTTAAGAGAGATATAATCAACTTCTAGAGAATCACCTAATCCACAAAAGAGAACTATATACTTCCCATGTCTTTAGACTTTAACCAAAACCAAAACCAAAAAGGTTAGTACAAGATTAGATAATCCGGAAAAGGATAACCATTTATAAAAAGAAAATCTATTCTTAATCTCCAAAATTTGTCCAACAAAACCCAAAGTTCAACGAAGACCATTTGATAAACAATTTTTCCATAAAATTCTTCAAATTAAACCAAAATAAGATTGAAACCCGAATATTTGAAGGATTTAATCACATAGTCCTCCAAGGTACAAAATAACACTTATCTCCAAATAACATTAGTTGCTCTTAAAGTATCATATTGAAAAGTAATTAAACTAATCACATATCCTCCATGATAGGTTAATAATTTCCATAGATAAACCAAAATCAACTTACTCTTAATTCATAAAATCATTTAACTAAAAATAATTAGTCAAACTAACCAGGGACTTCACGTAGTCAAGTGGTAGGTGATAAATACCAGTTGCACTTTGGTTGTGGGTTCGATTCCTGCAGCTTTGTCCGACGCGATGGGTTGTCACACGGTTTGCGTGTTGTCCTTTTTATAAAACTCCCTAACATGTTGTAACCTCAATAGTTTCCTTATACCTCTCATTTTCATCCAAATTCATTACGATCTCAACATCTTAATTCTTGAAGTCTTATTTCACCACCATAAGATAAAATAGAATGATTCCCAAATGAATAACAGCATACCTTGATCATGGAGTCCACTTGGTTTCATCGTCATCTTGTTCACGTAGGTAGACATCCCATGCATTACAACAATGATTTAGAGATCCTTCAAAATCCTTTGCTTCCTCCATCCAAATACACCTTGTACAACATGGGTCATATGGGTGTTCACAGAAAAATAGTTTTGGAAAATAATCATGTATGACATATAATTCCAAAACATCTGATAAAACATGATTTCTATAAAATAGTCGGACAGAATTTGAGTTGAAACTTTAAATTATTGGTCCTTTTAAAATACCATAAGTATGTGCTGAGAGACTATATTTTAAAAGAAAATATAAATAGGTTGTGCAAGGGTCTCCTTCCTCAGCCCCATTTTTAAAATCATAATATGCTTCAAATACTTTTGATAAGGTAAAATATTTGAAAATACCATGATAATATTTACCTTTCTTGAAAATATGAGAATATTGTGAAAATAGTATTTTTCTAAAAACAACCCATGATCCACGATGATAACGAGGTATAGTGGAGGTGTTTGATATCTCAAACAACTGCTTGCAAGTGAGTTGTATTCTAGAAAAAAGTTTCACAATCATCCGAACATGACTTTGCAATAATTATTGCAAGCATGTCATTAGGAAGAGATAGGAATGTCGTTTGAGATCCTTCTCCTTCCATTCATAACTAAATTTACTTGTCCTGAAAAAAAAGTTATAAAATAAGGATTTAACTGAAATAATAGATATAGGGACTAACCATGTGTCTAACAAAAACTCCTAATCCCTAAATTTGTCTAAACCGACCCCTGATACCAACAATAAGGCCCCAGGCTTAAACCTTATTTAATATTGAATTAAATGAATAATTCACATTGAGGATCTTTTCAGGTTTAGAGTTTTAGAGAATTGGGACATAACTATTACATATCAAAAGATTACAAAGTAGTCACTTCTACTAAATTTCCATAAAATAAAAACTCTTAAAAAGAAACATGTCTAGTTCCATATATTAGATAACATGACTTTCCCTTGATCTCATCCTTGACCCTATTCCACATTAAGTCCTGTGAAAAACATTTCAAAAAAACTTGGGGTGAGCATAAAAAGATCAGCAAGGGATACACAAAGAATGAAAACTGTTAGTTTTTTCAAAGAAACAAGTAAATCATGTATACTTTATCAAAGTAATACCTTTCACCTTTAGGAAGTAGTAAAAACTCTTCACTGGATAAAATATCATTACTTACCCTTTTGTAACCAAAATATTACCATAAAACCCATATAAATAACACATAACATATAAAGGTAAATTTGGACATAAACATATTTAAATGGAATAACCATACGGACGACTTCCACACATACTTAATGGAATAGCCATACGGCTGACTTCCATACATACTTAATGAAATAGTCATACGGTCGACTTCCATACCCCATGCATTGGAGGTTATAACGTAACCACCCGTCCTGGTATTCACGGCACCACCCGTCATATGGTTTATCATGTAACCACCCGTAAAATGTCCAAGTACCATCATTACACATAAAATATATAAACATTTCAATAACAACATTTCATTTTCAATCACAATAAGTAATTCCAAGATATTGAATTAATCAATCCATTTTCAAAAACCATTTAAAAGAGATTTTTGAATCAAAGTGTCCCATACCACTTTGAAGCTTTTAATGGAATTATAATTTTAAAACATTAATGTCCATATAAATAAATACTGAAAACCATTTTGAAAACATGGACATTAAAGATAAAGATTTAGAATAATGAGTCTTTAAAACATTTAAAACGATATTTTTGTTAGAGTTTTTAACAAAATGAGAGACTCTTGAATAAAAATAATTACGGAATTACATTTAATCTGAACTTTATAATATCATGAGAATAAAGGGATTCATGATATAATATGTCAAAGGATAGTATACACACCATATAAGAGTTAATTGGTGCATAACAATAATGAATTCTCAATGGAAAAGTAAATTGAGATGAAATCCATTATAAAGATTGTATCCTTAAATTAAGGATAAATCTATCACATAATTATGTGTGAGAAATATAAGTACACCAAATATAAGTGGATATTAAGTGTGAAAAAATCAGAGGTCATTCACACATAATCTTGGAAAAACAAAACCAATGACATAGATATTTAACTCAATGAAATGAGATTGAGTTATGATTTCCCATACAAGTTCATAAGAATTTATCAATGAGATGATTATATGTAGAAATAGTATATCTACAAAAAGGTTTGTGGAAATTAAAACATAGATATTCCACACATAATCTTGGCATAATAAAACCAAGAAGTATAGGTTTAACCCAAAGAATTGAAAGTGGGTCAAGAAGTTCCCTTACAGAAATCCGACAGCATAACGACATCACTTTAAAATTCAGAAAATGAGTTGATGAGAGAAAAAATGGTATCTCATAACTTGGACATAAAATTTACATAAATAAGTATATAGAATAAAATATCCCAACATAATAAGATTAAAAGACCTAAAAAATAAGTCTTTTAAAATGATGAGGGTGAAAGGTCCCTTACCGAGTTGGGTAACTTTCAAAACGTACACCCCATGGAAGAAGGGACATAAAATGAAGATGTAAATACCCATAAATGAAATTATACTACACAAAGTGTATAATAATGGTCAGTACATACACCATTAAAAGGAAATAGTGGAAAACGTAGCATAAATGTCACGGGAATAAAAGTGAGATGAAAAATCCCTTACGGAAACTCGGCAGCCTAACGGTGCCACTTAAAACTTCCAAAAATGGATTTATGAGATCAAATAGGGTCTCTCATAATATGAAAATAAAAATTATAGTTTGAGGAATATAAAATAACATCCCCAAAAATAATAATTATGAGCTTAAAAGAAATGACATAAAAGAGTGTACTTAAAAAGAAGGAGATGGGTAGGATCCCTTACCTTGGGTCTGACTTGACTTGATCGTTCTTTAAAATCCTGAATAATAAACTTGAGTTAATTTCCACTTGATTAAAAAACTTTTTAAATTTACTTATTCATTTTATATCACTTATTTCCATGTTATAAACATTATGTAATCATTTAAGTTAATAATGTTTGTTTTGTCGATATTTGGTTCTTAAGTCGAAAGTAGACTTCTTACAATTACATGTTGTTCCTGTGGTCAAAGGTTCATTATATCCAGAATGATATTCATGATTTGGATATCATATATATCATATATATCCATAATATACATGTATTTATAATATTACATAATCATTTAGAGGTAAGAAATGAAATGCACCGTTCATGGAGACGGTAAGCCGTACGTACGCATGAACGCTACTTTCATTTCTATGGAATTAAAACCAAATTATAGGTGTGTATATTTTAATTACATAATTATATTCATAATTTATATGTAACATAAATCAGATATAATAACTTTAAATCCATCCTTTATACATCCCACATATGGAATTAACGAATCAAATCACTTTGAGGGGGCGGTAGTTTGCACTTCCTAAAATGAAATTATCGTGTTTACCCACAATGGAAACCATAAAGGTATGCCACAAAAGAAAAATACAGAGGCTTAAGTAAAGCATAAACATATTATATATCATTTATAAATATAGTGACATCTTAATGGACACCTTTAAAGGTGTTATATGAGTGTTGAACAATCATCGTTTCGTGAGACAGAAATTCGCCATCCACAGAAACAATATGTTCTTTAACCATTAGATGTAGGTGTGTGTAAGTTTAGCTCAAATGATTCTTATAAAAACATCCTAGTATATTAAAGATACCGTATTTTTTACAAAAGAAATGAATAAAAAGAGTTTAGGGGGTTGGAGAAGCAAAATAAAACAAAAGAACACAGGTGAAGACATTACCTTAAAATCGGGTAACTATTTTTGATTTGAGCTCAAAGGCTTCCTTGTGAAGACTTCTGCCCAAATTGAGGCTTCTAAGAGTAATATAGGGATTTGGAGAGACAAAATGGGCAGATCTTGGCCGAACCAAAGGCTTGAGAGGTGTGGGTAAGGTGATAGAGGTGGGGGCCTTTTATAAGAGAAAAGGAGGGGAACTCTTGGAATGTTAACAAATGTTACATTATTTTAAAATGATTTTCGGATTTAAAAGGTCCCACATTGATATAATTCTAGGATAAGGTGATAAGGGTTCTAAATATACCCATCCAATAGTTTTTTGACAAGTTTAGGTCTTATTTTCTACATTATCTTTTCATTTTATTTAAATCGTTAAATAATGAGGTAATTGTTGCATCATCATGATGTCATATATAATTTACTTTATTTAATGTCTAAAAATCATATAAAAATATACTATGATGTAGGAAATCGTTTTATCTTTCCAATGACTATTTATAGTCAAAAATTTGACTTGTATAACACCATTTAAAAATTGTTTTAGTAAAACAACTCATGTTTGTGTCATTTTTACTTTTACATTAAATAAAAAGCTAATAATGGCATTTTCCTTCCAAAGTGGATCCATGGGGTCCCCAAGTTGACCCATGGATTTTCTTGGTCGGCCATGACATATATAATAAGGGTAGGACATGTGTCGAGCTCATCTCATATTAATAAAACATTATTTTTACCTTAAACTACACTAATTACCTCTAATCGCGATTAAAAACTTAAAAGTTACTATTCACCAAAAAATTATTTTAATTTCATTGAACCAAATTTTACTTCTTAATGACAACCATGTATCTCAGATTTTTGAAATTCAAAACACAGATGTGGTAAAATTTCATTTAAACGGAAAATCAGTTTCTTTAACTACCACTTAGTGGTTTCACTATTCATCAAAAATTGAAGTTTTTCAGAAAAATACCAAAAATTTACCCTAAGCTATATTTGATATTCCAAACTCAAAAATGATGTCTATTTTTAAAAATTCAAAACATATAAGTTACATTAATTAATTTAATATTTAATTCCCGTTGTCAAAACAAATAGCGTGTTTTTAAGAAACAAAATCTATTAAAAGATTAACACTAGTTTAAGTCCAATTTCAACGTGAAATTAATTCCAATGACCACTATTGGATTAAATGGTAAAAATATATTCTAATTTTACTTTTAAAAAAATTCGAAATATAATCTAATCATATAAATAAATTAGATTAAAAAGTGGTTTTGAATTAAAATACAACATTTTTCACTATTCATAAAAAAATGAACTTTATCGGAAAGATACCAAAAATTTACACAAAGTAAATTTTGATGTCTCGATTCTAAAGAAGAATTTTATTTTGTCAAATATAACACATAAAATTGTAAAAACGTGGATTTAAAAGAGGTTCGCCATCAAAAGGCGGTTAATCGAACTTCTAAAGAATATTAGAATATTTATGCTTAAAATTGAATTCATTCACATTTTTAATCCTCTAACATTTATTGTAAAAATTAAAAATATTTTACAAACATATATAATAGTTTTGTAGTTAGTTCTGTTCATTCCCTCCATTACAACGGCTAGGCGTTAACTACCATTTAAAATAATATTATTTTATTATTATAGTGCAACGTAAGATTTCAAAGGAACTCGTTGTTGCGTATTTGGTAAGCCATCAAGCATAGAATTCCCTTTAAATTAATATTAATTTTTTATTCACAAATAGGGATAAATATAAAAATGTCATATTCTTTATTTACCTAGGGAGTTACAGTTATCCTTTTCAGAGGGTGGACGATGGTACATTTGACGTTACAAGAGGAGGTGTTATGGGAGTTTCATACATCCCATTTTTTGGTATACCAAGGTGTCTAAAAGATGTACCTGGACCTCTGATGTCATTTTTTTTGGCCAAGTATAATAAAGTTATTTTTAGAGTTCATCTCTTGATGCCTTAATTGTCAGCAAGTAAAGGATGAGCCCCAAGTTCTATCAAGTTTAACTCAACCCCTTGATGTGTCAGAGTGTAAGTGGTGTGTGATATCCATGGAATTCATGATGAGATTACTTCATACATCTAGGGGACATGATTTCATTTTGGTTATCATAGACTAAGTCACCAAGACTTCCCACTTAATATCTATTCAAGAGAAGAGTTCAGTAAAGAGCTTGGGAAGCCTCTATGTGCAGGAGATAGAACAAAACAATGGAGTTCAATCAATGACCGTCGACAACTATGATGATCACTTCACATCTCGGTTATGGAGGGGATTATAGGAGTCTTTGGGGACTCATTTATTCTTGAGAATGGTGTTTCACCCCTAGACTAAAAGCAAGATAGAGTGGCCCATCCAGGTTTTTTAGGAAATGTTGGAAGATTTCATGTTGGAATTTGGCTGTAGTTGGGAGGATCAAAAACCCTTTGGGGGGTTTGCATACAACAATAAATACCATTATACCATTGGTATGGAACCATTCAAGGATTTGTATGGGAGAAACTGTAGGTCGCCACTTTGTTCGACTGATCCTGGCGAGTGGGCACTCATGGGCCTGGAGTTGGTAAAAGCTACTACAAATGAGGTGTAGATCATCCAGGAGCTGATTTAGACTACACAGAGTTGTAATAAGTCTTATGTGGGCCAATGATGAAGACCTATGAAGTTTGATAAAGGATTCCAAGTGTTCCTAAGAGTCTCAACATGACATGGATTGATGATATTTGGCCACAGTGGAAAGTTATTTGCAAGATTATTTAGTCCCTTTTAGATAATGCATAGAGTTGGTGAGGTGGTGTACCACTTATCTCTACCATTGTATTTGGATCAAATACAAAATTTCTTCCATGTGTCACAAATGAGGAGGTACATGCACGACCCATCGTACGTTATCTACTAGGGTGATATGGGCATCTATTATAGAGATACCTTTATAGAATACCTAGTGGAGATCGAGGATCAGTAGGAGAGGATCCTTTGTGGGTGATTGATTCCCCTTGTGTGTTTCTAGTGGAAGCACGGGGATCTTTATGAGAGTACATCGGAGAAGGAGGCTCAGATTCATGCACAATACCCACATATCTTTGTATAGCCCTAATTTTGGATTTTTAGGATGTAAATCCCTAAGTTCGGGATAATTTAATGTCTTGGATTTTTCATGTATTATTTGTGAATATTATATATATTATTTTTTATACCATGTGCTAAGACAGTGTGTGATTTTGAGTCTCTATGTGCATAAAATAAATGTTTGAAATATATTAAATATATTAAATATCATACACATGTAGTTTTCATAAAAAAGTGGAATAAATCCCAAATGGGGTACCATATCATAAATCTGATGGAATCATTGAGTTCAGAATGTGGGTTTACCCTAGCCACAACATTATATCTATCGGTGTGGTCTGTTTGTGAAAAATCCATCACATGAATAATTAAATGAAATAAATTAAAATTTTAATTTATTTTTGTTTAGTTTTGATGTAGTTAACTATTTCTCCTTTAATTATATGGTTATAGAATTCCTCAGGGTTGGCCGCTCAAACCCTGGAGATTTCAAATATACCATTGGAGGGATTTTCTTGGTGGAAAATGATAAATCAGGATCTGATCATGGATCATCATGCCAATAGAGACCTTGCATCTTATCAAATATGTAAATACAACAATTATTCATAAACTATCAATACAAATTCCATGTAGTGATTTTTTTTGGATTTCTACCCCATTATTTATTCTTGTGTTGAACACGAATCAATCAACTATAGATGGATTCATGGATCATGAGTATTGTGGGATGGGTTTTATTATGGGGATATTATTGGGAAAATTCTTTGAAATTATTGGTTTCTTCATTGTTATTATCACAACAATGGATTGATATTGACACAAACATCGATCAAGGTCTGTTCATCTATTTTTTCTTGTGATTTTCTCCCCTAGTTCTTCATTCACCATGAGTGTTCTTAGTTTGGCCCAAGGTTTGACATATCCCAATAAATTGATCATTTATAACCCTTTTCTTTTCCAAAAAATCTGAAATTGTAGATATGGGATTGGAACGACATGATGGTAGTGCGGTGATAGAATCAGTAGCAAATCAGATGATTTTGGATACCCAATTTTTCATTTTTTAACATGCAATGAAGAACGACCTGTAAATCCATTTTCCAAATAGATTTGATAGTGGAATTAATTCATTGTTAATAGTTAGGTTTAAAAGAGACAGAATATTGATTTCCTCGATGAAATGGTCCCTGGATTAGGGGCAGGAGGATTTTCTGAGGGTGTGTGCAGCAGATATGAGTTTTTATAAAATCCTATGCTACATGGTGTTTAGTTTGTAGCTACATGTAGTGTGGGTCCCACTGGATATGGTGATAGGGTTTTAGCTAGAGTAAAGGATCACACTACATATGAAAATTGAACCATAGTGAATGACCACTTCCATGTGATTTGGCATGTACTTTAGGAAGTACCCGAACACGGAAAAAAGTACACAACGTGATGGCACACCATGTACTTGTACACGAACATGGTTTGGCATACATGGATTGGTGAACATATATATATTTGGTACACGAACACAAACAAGAAACATGGGAAAGATATTGTGTGTCTCTACATGTCGTGTACTCCTTGTACACACCATGTATATTGAGATTGCATGTTGTGTGAGGCTCTTCCATATGAGTAGGCATGGGGATAGCTGCACACATTGTGTACCCCCTAGTACACGCCATGTACCACCTTCAATAGTGATTGTGGCTCTTCATTTTCTTAGTTTGTAACATTATAGGTTTAGTATGTTCTTTTTTGACTTTTCATCGAGGTTACAATGTGAAAATACATACATATCACTAGATTGTGATCGCCTATAAAGGTTGAGTCTAAAATAGAGTTGTGGTGTCCCTCCATGAGACTAGAGTGCGATCTTGTATCATCCTTTTTTCCATAGATAGTGTTTATATAATTATCACAACCTCCCTAAGTAGGGGTTATATCATCCATCTAGTAGGTAGTATCAGTAGGGTTTGAGGAATCATTGTCATATGATCCCCTGTATAGAGGGTTGATCTAGATTGGGTCCATGGGGTCCCCTAGTGGTTATGGGTGTGACCCCTATATATGTATCAGAGTCTTCTTAGACTAGTGATATTTCAATAACAATTGAAAAATTATTTAGACTACTTTTTTTGTTTCTTTGATGATAGCATGACTCATGGTGTGGGTTCAATTGGAAGGAGCGTTGCTTCGAGTAGAATCATATGGCTAGCAGTTGGTTATGATCGCATGGTGGTGTGGGGTCTCTCCTAAGTATATATAGGTACTTATATTATAAAATTATTATTACATATATTATTTATCTAACTGTAATTGGTGATACATATTTATTTTTCTCAGGGTTTTCTACTGAGTATTGTTATACTCACCCCAACATGGGATTTTCCAGCACGTTTTGGGTCTTATGTAGACAACGACCCTTTTAACGGTGTCCTGGGTGGTAGGGAGTGGGTGGATCAAATCTGAATCTTTTCAGACTAAGTTTATTTACCTAGATCTTTCATTTTACTTATTCCTCTCTCTTGGAGAATGTTGGACTTCTACAATATTTGGTTGGGATTGTAATTGGACCTTTTTTTCATTTGTAGTACTCTTACTTTCGTACTCTGTTGTGGGATCTTTTATGTATGCATGCATTGTTTTAGTTGTTTAAATTTCATCATTTTTTGAACTTGGATATTTTTTTGTGTGAAATTAATTTATGCTAATGCCTATTATTTGTATGATATGCCTACTCAGCACTGGTCTCCGACCACTGGCCTATTGGAGGCGGTCTTCTGGTAGTCACGGGTTGGACCTTGGTAGATCAGTTATTGGCATTGAATTTTAGATTACTATATTGGTAGGATTAAACTCTATCTTTATTGATCCTTGAATTTTATTAATCCTTCTTCCTTAGTTCCTTAAGTTCTTTAAGGTCTAATTACATCTTTATTTCAGCCAAATAAATGTCAAAGTTTATTTTTTTTTGATTTCCCAAAAGGCCTTATGTTTAATTTGAACAGGTAAATGGAAAGATTCTCTATAAATCAGCCTATATGGGGAAATTTCTAGTATTGTTTTAAATGCAGTAAGATATTCCCAAAGGAAATCCAATATTTTATCAAACTAATCTTTCTTATAGTTATTGATTGTTTTTTCAATAGTTTTCTTAATTTCCCTATTTTCCAAATCATCTTGACCATTGGTTGAGGATGGTGGGTAGTGTAAACAATATGATAAATCCATACATATACATGAGTGTCAATAAGGTATGGTTACATATATAGGTTTTTTATCAATGGTTATAACCCTAGGAACTCTAAATATAGAAAATATTTACTCGTTCAAGAATTAGATCACAACACGATGGTCATTAGACTTGGTGAGAATGGATTCTACCCATTTTGAGACATAATAAATAGCTAAGAGTTTGTAGAGATTTCCCATAGAATTTTTGAAGGTTCCCATGAAATCAATTCCCCAATAATAAAATATTTCAAAAATTATAATGGGAGTAAGGGAATTTTATTCCTTTTGGTTATGGATCCTAATTATTGATATTGAGGTCAATTTTAGTAGAATGTGTAGGAATCCTTACTAAGGGTGGGATGGAATAAACCACATTGGAGGACCTTTTTTGTTTTTTTATTTGTGGAAAAGTGGACCTTAAATTCCTCCCCATGAAAAAATTTAAGAATGGAATCTTACTCATACTCAAGAACACATCTCCTAATGAATTGACCAGGATAAGAATTGAAGAGGTATGGATCATCAAACGGATAGTGTTTGACATCATAAAGGAATTTACTCTTACCTTGGGTCCAGATGAATTTTGGAATGACACTCATAACCAAGTGGTTTGATATGTTAGCATACCATGAGAAACCCCTCACAGAATAGAGGTTCCCATTGGGAAATGAATCAGACACAAAAAGGTGATGTGAGTTGTCTTTTAATTCCATCCTAGAGAGGTGATAAACTATAAAATTTTCAACACCCTTTTTATCCTTAATGGTTATATCAAAGTCTTGATGAATAAGTACCCACCTAATCAATCTATCCTCGACATATTTTTTTTGTAAAATTTATTTTACATCTAAATGATCGGTGAAGAAAATGATGGGGGATCCTAAGAGACAGGACCTGAATTTTTCTAAGGAAAAAATTTAAAAAAGTAACTCTTTATTAGTGTAAGGGTAGTTTATTTGTACATAATTTAATGATTTAATTTCATAATCAATGAAACATTGAGTTTTTTCACAACATTTTCCTTAAAAATATCTTATAGAAAATTCACTCTCATAATACATGAGTTCAAATGGAAGTTTCTAATTGGGATCTTTCATGAAAGGTGGAGAGATAAGAGATGAATTGAGTTTTGGTAATGATTCCTCATAGATTTGTTTCTATATAAATGGATCATATTTCACCAAAGAGCACAAAGTTTTCGGAAAAGAGACTTGAAATTCATAATTAACCTTCTATAGAAACCAGTATTTTCTATGAAGGAACTCACTTATCTAACATGTTTTTGAGAGGTAAGGTGATGAATGATATCAACCTTGGCCTTATCAACTTCAATTCCTCTACCAGGTACTAGATAGGCTAAAACTTATCCTTTACCAGGAAATGGAATTTTTACCAGTTTAAGATGAGACTATTATCCTCACATATAGAAAAAATCATTTCAAAATTCAAAAATTATATCTAAAATGTATCCCTGAAGATGGATAAGTCATTCATTAAAACCTCTAAACAATCCCCCATAATGTCAGAGAAGATTACCATCATGCACCACTGGAAGGTACCAGGGGAATTACATAACCAAAATGGAATTCACATGAAGTTAAAAGTTTCAAATGGATAGGTGAAGGTTTTTTCCCTTGATATTCTATGGATAATTCAATTTTATTCTACCATAGGAATCTATCTGGGAATTAGTCAAACTGATGACCTTCCACTCGCTTGAGGACTTGATCAATAAAGGGAAAAGAGAAATGGTCTTTATTTGAAAATTAGTTTATCTTCTTATAGTCAATTCACACTCTTCACCCACTACTAACTATTGTGGGGAGAATATCACCATCCTTATTGGTAATCATAGTTATTCCATCCTTATTTGGAACAACATGAATTGGATTTACCAACTCATTCTCAGAAAATGGGGTAGATGATACCCACTTTAAACAATTTTAAAATTTCTTTCTTTACCTCATCTATAATATTGGGATTGAGACTCTACTAAGGTTTGAAACATGGTTTGGAGTTAGATTCTAGAACAATCCTATGAGGTCCAATGAGTGGGCTAATCCCAATAATATCAGATAGGTTCTATCCCATAAATTTAATATGCTTTCCTAATATGTCTATATGCATATTATATTGATTATCTCTAAGATAAGGAGAAATGAAAACATGGAAGGTTCGATTTCCCCATAAGAATTCATAATTGAGTGGTTAATTAAGGACCTTAAATTCAAGATCAATTTGGTTGAAAATTTCAAAATAAGGATGGGAATTTTCATCAAACTCAGTGTATTTTTCCAAATTTATTAACCTGATTGGTTCCTTTTGAATAGAAGTTTTATCCACCACATTGGCCAGATGAGTTTCAGGAATGGGTATGGAGTAGATTTATTGTATTTATCCAATTGTATCCTTGACTAGGGATCATAAAAACCCATCAAAAGAATCTTTTGAAAGCGGTTAATTCTAATGTGGAAAATTTCCCTCATGTGAACAAAAAAACAATCTCATCTTGACTTAAACATCCTTCAATAATTCTTTGATGTTCATATGGTTCACTATAAACTCTACCTATCCAATTAACCTCATGGATCTCTTCATAGTCCCTAATTTGAGGGTTTTAATTATAACTGTTTAGATCAAGGCTCCTGTTTCCAAATTTTATTATCATGTTCTCATTCCTAACTCAGATGTATGATTTGATTGTTTCTAAGAAGGGATGAAAAATTATGATGTGGTTATTCTCCCTAGGAGCTTATCTTGGGTGATTTTAAAGGAAAATAAAGTCAATAGGGTAAATTAAATTTTCAAATTTCACCAAAAAATCCTTTAACATACCCTTAGGAACTCGAAAACTACCATAAAAAAGTTGAATAGTGACAGATGTGGGTTGGATTTTCTTAGGCTCTAACTGAAAATACATCACATATGAAATTAGTTTCACACTATCTTTTAGATCTCAAAGGGATTTGACAACTTTTTTATCTCCTAGTTCGACATTGATGTATGAACAACCAAGGTATTTTAACATAGGAGGAATGTTTCCTTGAATGATAGTACTCACATTGGTAGTCAAAAGGTCTTGGTTTTTGTGTGAGAACTTCCTTTTGAATTTACTTAGGTCCTTTAGGTAATTTATGTATTAGGGTATGGTTTGGATTGCATCAATAAGGAGGAATGTTCATCTTATCCTGAGAGAATATTTCCCACAAATTTTCATTCAGCCCAAGTTTATATTTTCCTCTCATGCATTGAGGGAATATAGCATGTTGTTTGATTATTTGATGTGGTTGTTGTTCCTTTACATTATTTTTGATTTTTTATATTCTGAGGTGTTTTATCAACATTTTCATGTGTTATTGAATCCTTTAATGGTTATATAATTTTTTTTATGTTTTTTCAATGGATTTCCCGCTTCTTAACATTTTCACTAGATTTATTTGTTTATGAGGGGTTTGTGTGTAAATGGATTCCCCCCTTAAGGTCAAGGATGGTACTTCCTGAGTAGGCATGGGTAAATTTATATATTTAATTATTTTTAGTTCATGTTTAAGTGATTAAATTTCAGAATTCATTCTTTCCATTTGTTTACAAAATTGTTCAAGGATTGGGAGAGGGATAGATTGGGTGGGGGCTTCAGTTGGTTGGTTTATCCCAAGTAGATATTTAGGGTTTTGGGTGGATATTTAGGTTGTTTTGGTTATAATATATTATGAGTTTGAAATTATATAGAGGTTAGGGGTTTGGTCCTTTTGGATGACTGAGTTTTTTTATCTTTCCAATGGAATCTCAGATGGTCAGTTTACCTTGGATTGAAAGTGTTTTGGTAATGTGGATTTTTAATGTTCAAATAATTTACCTCCACTGGTGATCCTCATAAAATAAAATCCTTTATAGAAGGTATTTTTGGTTATTTTTCATTCATGTGGTCATGTTTATAAAAACTTTTGCAAACATGGTCAGTAGTTTGGATTTATTTTTCCTTCTAAAGATCTATCACCCCAACCTTCCTATTTCATGCAAAGAGTTTTTTCATAATACTTTATTCATAACTAAGAGTTTTAATTTCACCAGATTTGGGTGGATTCTCATAGTATGGTGATGTTCCCCATGTTTTTTATCCAATCCTAGATACTCATAAGCATCATTTGGGGCTTTGTTTTTTATGGTTCTGTTACACATCATGTCAATGAATTGTTTGTTTCTTAGACTAAACCCTTTATAAAATATTTGAAATTGTTATGGAATTAAAAATAAATGTTGAGGTAACATGTTGAGTGTATCTATGAACCTTTTACATATTTTATAAAATTACTCCCCTTATTTTTTTTAAAAGTTTTGGTTAATATTTTTAATTGAAATTATTTTGTGATGGGGAAAGTATTTTTTATAAAATTATATTTTCAATTGGTCCCCATAGTGGATTGATGAAAGTCTCATATTTGTTTAACCAATTATTTTCTCAATCCTTTAGTGATAAAGTAAACATCGTCATATTATTTGACTCAATTTGATGTAGGGGAACATGGTTTCAACAATGTCATTGAATTCCTTGACATGAATGTATGGAATTTCTGACTCCATCCTGTGAATGGTTGGATGGTGAATTAGGATGTGAGTTTTAAATACATAATGGGGCTATCCTAGGTTATTATTTATAATAAAAGATGTTTCATTTGTCTAGTAATGTGTGATATATTCATTCATGGTTTGGTCAACTACATCCCCCAAGTTAGGGGATGCCTCATTTGGATTTCTATTTTAGTTCCGGCTCGGGTTTATGAGTTAAATATTTTAAGAACCTCAATTGGGATGGGATAAATTTTTGAATATGTAGTATTATTAATATTATGATATAATGGGAAGATACCCCATATGTATTCTTGACTCTCCAACCCTAGAGTTTCCACCCTAACAACTCGTTTATATGAGGACATGCGCTAAGAAAAGTGAAACAAATAAAGGGTAGAAGATAATAAAAATTGATGTGAGAAAATAGAAATGGGGGAGAATGGAATGAGAGTTGAGATTAATTACTTGGGTCCCTAGAAATGGTTCCAAAATTTGGTCTTTTCCAAATTTACCCATGTTTTTTTGTTTGAAGTGGCCGCTTGTAGTGTAGCATAGGTTATAGAATCCTCAGATACCTATAAAGAAACCTAAAGACAAAAACATTATAAGAGGGAGATTTGGAGATGAAGTGGAAAAAAAAATTTATGGTTTAAATTAAAAATAATAGGCCTAAATAAATTAAATTTATAATAAATGGTTGATCCGAGGTTACTTAAATGTATGGATTGGATGATTTTTTTTAAATTATTTCAATTTCATTGAATGGAGAAGGATTCATTCAATAAAATCAACTAAACTAATAACTTACTAGTTGAAAAAAATCAAATACAAATTATAATAACTCATAAACTTTTAGGATCATTTTCATGATAACTCCTAGGTAAATTATCTTATTAGCACATGAAAAGTGTGGAAATAAAATTCAATAAAGTAGAGGAAGAGAGAAAACCCTTGAATGAAAAAATAAAATAAAATAAATTATTAAAAATTTATAGAGTAATAGATAACTTCCAATACATCCCCTTTATAGTCCCTTGGATTAACCCATAAGAGGTTTATCCCTCCTTTGATTCTATTCTCTCAATGGAAGCAGGAAGTAGACTCGTGAGGGTGGAATTGAAGAAGAAAAAAAACAATGAAATAACGAACACTACACCATTGTTTAGATGATTTCCCTCTTTGATGTTTGAATAAATTCATACCTTAATGAAGAAATATCTACATGTTAAAAAAATATTATAAAATGAGAAGATTAAGAAGTTTTATTAAGAATCTAATGTGATTCGAGAAACTTATAATTGAATAAATGTGATTATAACATTAAATTAGCAGAATGACATTAAAAATAAAACATAAATAAATTCCATAAAAAAACAACCACCACTACCTTAAATATCCATTTTTATAGCCTTATGTAAATACTAAAATATTCTAATTCACACATATTAATGATGTTTGGAATAGGTGAGTGTAAAATGAATTGAGAGTGGACTTTTCCACACTTGAAAAAAATCAGATCTAGCTTTCATCAACCCAAAATATGCACTAAAAAGAGCTTCTATATGGCCTAATTGGGGTATAGCATAGAAGAATAAATTGAAGTTCCAGATTTAAACTAATATCCTATTAAAGTTCATCTCAATTTGATGTTTTTTTCAAGATATGATTGAAATTTTGGTATGTTTTTTTGGGCCACATGATCTATACCAAAATCTCATCTTCAACTTGGGCCACCTAGAACCCAATTAAAAATATAGAATTATCTCTAGTCACTATTGGATGAAATGTTACTCACGATTCCCTATATATCTAGTTCAAATTTTATCTTCATTGGGAATGGATATTGTCCTCTATAGTCTTTTTATTGGGTTTTTGTCTAGTTCACTTCACCCAGAATGTTCTTAGTTCACGAACCACTTTGGATATCTTCCCAATTGAATCATAAATAGATCTATAAGGATATAATGTTCCTCATAGAATTGGATACTTGAAATTTAAATATTATAATTAAATCAGGACCATTTGGTTTTTTATTAGGTACTAAAAAAATATACCATGTATTAGTTCATTTTAAGAAGGAATTAAAAACATGTTAAGAAAATAAGTTCAAATTGTAAAATGCACTAGTATTTTTTTTATAAATATTTAATCACATGAAATTTATAAAATAAAAAAATAAATATTATCCTTTTTTAGTTTCCAATTGTTGATGTTTCAATTTACCTATGTTATGAAGAAAAGTAATATGTAAGACATCTAGAAGAGTTTATTATGTAGAATATTTATGGGATATGTTGAACACTTGTTATGGATTAAGTAGTTACATATATAGTGGAAAAATTTTCAATTTGATACAAATAACTTGGATTCTACTAGTAAAATATTTATCATAACTCTCTAAAAATCTAAACCTAAAATGTTCCTTATAATGTAAATGTTACATTATTTGTGAAAGATCATATAATTAAGGATTTATATCAAATACATCCTATAAAGTATGTTATTTTTAGCACTGAATCTAGGAGTACGGGTCTAGGGGGTCTCATACTCAACAAACTCATATTATCCCACATACTAGGGTGATATCTTCCAATGATTATAAAGTCTTTTGTGTCCCAATCATAGATAAACTCACAAGAGTACTTGATCCCTAACTGAAAACTCTAATAGTATTAGATGATAGTCAATGTAAGACTTACACTAAGTCAAATATATCATTAATCACATCTATATTATATGAACCCAATCCATTATATGCTGAACCAATATAAGACCCAAAATAGATATCCCTCTTAACTCCTCCCAACATAATAATGATTGACACAATCATCTGTATAATGCCTCAAATGGATCCATCTGAATTCATCTCTTAAGATCCATCTCCTAGAAACACTATATATTTTTCTTTTACCTATAACCAAACATAATACATCTATAGATACATCAAGATGTATGGGTAGGGGTGAGTATGGATACCCATTAGGATTTCCTAAGGCTCTCATACAATTCCCTGCATAAATATTACTAACCTTATAATGGATTCCATTAAAAACATATTAGAAATTTAAAAAAAAAATAGTTTATCATATAGTGGGATAAAACCTAAGAAACAATACAAATAAAAAAACCAATCACTTTCCTAAAATAGGGAAACCTTTCCATGTTCCACCCCAACTATATAAACATTTTATATTCAATATAATCGAAGCATACATGAGAAATAAATGAAACATTTAATGTATTTTTTCTATGATCATAACATAAACTTGCTATGTAAAGTCATCCACCCAAGTGGTCTCAAATTTTATAGCCTATCCCATCTATATCACATAACATATATAGAAATTATCATACATCCTAAATACTCAACCCTTACATACATACCCTATACTTCATAGTCATTTATTATACCTAAACCATTCAAATAGTCAAAACCATTTTACTTATAAAAAACAAGTTTTATAAATAACCCATTATAATAAATCTTAATTTTATACAATATAAGTCAAAAAAATACATAAGAAAATGATATTAATTCTATATAATTTAATATTTACTCATAGATATTTTTCCCAAAAACACAATTTAAACCGAAATAAAATTGTTTAAATTAAATCCCTAAACCCGAAGTTATAGAAAACCATCAATTTTAAAACTTTTACCAATCCCATGTAAATACCAGTCATCCGTTCAATTTAATAAAATTATTTTATAAACCAATATTCTGGAAAATTCCCAACATCACATCAATTTTATAAAAAGTAATCATAACTCCATAAAGAATTAATAAGTGCCACCTAACATATATAATTACATGTGATGATCTTGAAATGCCAAATCCAATGTTAGCTTTCACAATATGATACCAAAAACTTGACAATAAGAACATTAGATCACGATTCTTCCATTCATGATTTAAATAGATGCTTCCAAATTGAAGGTATTATAAATTCTATCACCAATATCATTTTATTCAAGAAAAATAGAGAAAAATTAAGAGATATTCAAGAACTAAGAACATTAAAACATAACACAAAATTTCTCATAAATTTGATCAATACTCATAATAAATACATTTTTAATAGGTGGATAAACCCTAAAATCATCTCTATGTAACCCTAGAATCATAATGGTTGAAAAAGGGTGTTAATTAAGTCTTATGGTGTTAATATAGGGATTTAAAAAAGAGTTCTTGGAATTTTTCATGTCGTGCATGATTATCATGCATAATTAGAAAAACCATGCTCCTAAATATGATTTAAATTTTCTTGAAAAATCACTAATAGTGGTTAATATGCATGGTTATTTAACAAACATTCCTTTAATCATTTTTATTTATAGCATTTTATATTCCCTTTGTTGTGTGGTCAGGCTAACCATGCTTCATTCCAATTTTTTCAACAGACTCCTAATTTCACCTAAAGGATTCATAAGTATCCTAATGAATTTAAAATAATTAATAAAAATTTAACTAAGAAAACCCAAAAAATCTATAGGACACATACCATTCAAATTCCTGGTGTTAAAAAAATTATAAAATGAGGGAAATAGTTTAAATAATTATTTATGTTATGAAATATGTCCAAACATTATCACTAAAATGTGTGCATAATATAATTTATGAACTATAATCATCATTTATCTATTTTTAGGTCACTTTTGTTTCAAGATTACATTAATTATACATTAATGAATTAATATTTTTAGAAATTACACTCATTATCATATACAAAAGGGCCATTCCTCCACCTAATAAAATACACACCCAAGGTTCATCTCTTTAGCCTTACTCTACCCAAATTATCTCCTTTTTATGAAATATACCTAATTTTAAGGCCATGTTCTCAAGAAATATCCTCAAATCCATCATAACCAGGTTTCTAAGGTAGTTCAATTCTCATCATAGGAGTAAGAGTGTGTTTAATCATGTGGTAATCTAAGGAAAGAGGATTTATTGACTCAATATAATTTTATTGAATCTTAATGTTTATTATTTTACTAGAATATTTGATGTTGGTTATATCCTTATATTTAATTTTAATATATTTAATTTCTCTTTATTTAAAATTTAATTACATTTCCTTTTATAATCTCATTTTTGATTGATTATTAACTCATAATATATAATATTTTAATGGATAATACTTACTCTCTACTTTTGATATTTATCTTACATGTTCAGATTATTTATTACAAAAATATTAAGTTTCTTATTTATAAATTTAAATATATATTATATTTTTCACCTCAAATATTTCTCTTTAATCCTATTCAAAATGGAATTTTATATTTCTTCAATCAATACGGGTTACTTAAATCCACTAAAAAAATATTCTCAAAAATAATTTCTTTTAACTTTCATAGTATTTTATATATTTATCTCCACTTTTCTTTTACAATAACTTTATTTATTTTAAAACACCATTATTGGGAAATTTAATCTTTAAAATAATTATTTAAAATTCTTTATGTTACACTTTAATTTTTTTTGAAATTTAATTATATCTTTTTTATTATGACAGTGTTACCAAAACATTTAAAAAAATAATTTTCATGAATTATATTCTATTTTCATATTTTTATATATAATGTCAATCATTTATATGAATTTCATATCATTCATGTATTTCCTTTTAAATGTTATTATGATTTTTTTTCTTTTGAGTCACTGAATATTTGTATCTTTTGATCTAATTTTGACTATTTCTTATGTGATACCATAGGAAAATTTTATGAAACCCAGTCAATTTCCATGGGTTAATCAATATCAATTTTAAATTGAAGTGTAATTATTTTCACACAGCACACATATGTATAGATTTATCATTATGTGATGGGTGGCCCCAAAATTATATATCTCTCCAATGAATTGGTGAAAGTTCATATCCCATAAGATAACATGTATAGAACATTGGGTGTTATCTTATTTCACAGTGTTATGCATGGGAATGATGCAACTATATTTTTTTCCATGGTATGATGGTCTTGGTAGATATCCTTGACATATGTAATGATTTATTATACTTATTAGTGTGCCACATTTCTATTTTAAGATTAATTATTTATGAATTATGATTCCTCATTCTTACTCCATGTTATATGTTATGCTTTAGTAATAATCCTTTTATCATTATATATTTTAGGCTATGATTTATAATTATCTAATCATTGTTCGTGATCATTTCCTATGATTTTTGGGTATTATTCCACTAATAATTACATTACTCGGTTTATCATGTTTTCTCTCATGTTCATGACCTAATGATAAATAGTTTATATATTGATATTATTTACCCTTTATGGGGTTTTGAGCTCACCATTCTCCCATGTTTTCCATTAGATTCCATATTAAGTAATCTATCTAATAAGTAATAAAGTATGAATAATTATTTGGAATAAATTTACACTATATTATGAAATAAGAATCATGGGTAGTTAATCTACAAGGATAACAGACCTTTGGGTCCTAAGAAATTATCTTTAATCATGAGTTGTGATGTTTAGTTATGTAAAATGATATAAAATATATGTATGTTATGTTTAGGTCATAAAAATTGGTATGGGATTGGTATTTAGTTAATTATTTGGATTATGTTAAGAAGTATAATCAAAGAAAAGTTAAATCAACCTTGGTTTAAACAAATGTTTCATTAGATAATATATCTAAGGATTTATTTATCATATCCATGTGATTGTTTACTTCATTTTCATTAAGATATTGTTTTTTTACTCATGTTAACCTTTTTTATTTTAGTAAATGTTTGGAACTAAGATGAACCAAGTGAACAATGAATGTAATGATTGTCCCAATGAACAATTTAATGAGATTGGAACCAGTGTAAAAAAATCATGGTTATACTACTAAGTAGGGGATGAATCAATGTTGGTATATTTTTATCCAATTGAAACATTTATACATTTTTTATTCTTAACTTATTTAGTGAATGGATCTCTCACTCTTTATCTCTCTCTATTTCAATTGTTTTTCAAGTACTTAAATAGGAAAGTCAAAAAAAAAGACACCAAAGTTTGATAATGAGGTTCACCTTTAATGTGGATGATTGTGTATCTGGTGTATGATGGTTGTTATCACACTCATACATAATTTCTAATCTATTATCAACTGGAACTTGGAAAAAATATGGCCTTATATTCATAGTTTTGATATCAACCAGGTACAATGCAAGCACCAACTTAAAATTTATTATTTATAATAATTTTCTTGTAATACCTTGTAGTAGATCAGTAGTATAGGTGCATGTCCCGCCAAGAAAATGTTGATCTAAACTTCTTACTCAATCTACAATAATCAAAATGGATTCATGGATCACAATAATATTCTAGGATATCTCTTACTTGTAAAAATATTAAAGTGTTCCAAGAACTTATTAAAGCCTTATGATATAGGATATATTAGTATGGTATTCTTACTCATTTGGATTGAATATTAAGTAATAAGGATAAGGAATAGATCTCTATTTTTTCAATATAAATTTTTGAACACTTGATTCATCATTGGATCTATCCTTTCTTTGAATTTACAAAACATTCAGATGATAACAGCATCAGATCTCTCTTATTTTTTGACTTTCGGGATATATATAAAGATTAATGGAGAATCCACTTTTCTAATTCTTCTTATTATTATTATTTTACATTAAAATTATTTTACGCATATTTTTCTCATGATTCTCTTCATTTTAATTTCCTTGAAATCTTGGCCTTCAATTCTCCAGTATCTTCGGTCTTCATGCCACATTCAAAACTGATCCTATCTGGTCTTCTTTTAATTTTCTTGAAGGATCAAATTTTAGTTCCTCATGATAATTATAATTACCACAGTATCTTTAATAATTTAAATATCATTCAAATTCCCAATCAATATATTTATTTAAATTTCTAAGAGACTCAAGATATTTCCACTTCAAACACTCCATAGAATCCATAAATTTTAATCATTTAATATTTCCTTTAACAACGTGTGCATGTAATTATACAGTATTGAAATTTGGAATTTCTTCTTACAATATAGAGCATTACAACTCCATAAATTATAAAAATCTCCCATTATGATGTGTACTTCAATAAATATTAACACATTCATTTGATATTGTTTTTGGAATTCCCTACACATTATAGAACTCTCATCTTCACTATCGTTTCATAAAGTAAATGTAATTTAAAAATTTCTTTATATAATAAAATTAAACCTTACATGAATAAGTGTTGTTCCCACCTTTTTCCAATTTTTGATAGATTTCATCCCATAAAGTAAAGTTCATTTCATGTTCTTCGTGGGGGAGTTCTTTCCTTTATTACATTTTAGGCATTACTCACTTCTTTATAAGGTGAGGGTCACCTTACACTACTCTAGACCCCATATTATTTAATTCTATAACTAACATTATTTTCTTTTAGAATTCACCTTATATACTTCAATATACACTTTACACAACTCACAATTCACCTTGTGAACATTCTTCAAGGATAACCTTATGAACTCGATCCTTAGTTATTTTTTACATTTATGTAAACTATATGAAGTATGTTAATTATATGAATTTTTCAAATTCACCATAATATGTATATTCTAGTTGTTTTAATGGTGTATATAGATCATTTTTTCTAAAGTTAGGCTAAATTTTTGAAGCCTAGGCTACACACCAAACCACAACTCATATAGTTCGACACTAACAGGGCTGACTACATGATAGTGAAATCAGTACTGTAGCAAGTTCAAACTTTCAAATAGTTACTCTAGTATCTTAGACATTGTATATAAAATTATTATACCTCTATGAACTTCCATCCACTAGTTACTAAATTATAGTGGACTTACTATGTGTATGAAACTCTGGAAATATCCTTGTGATTCTACTCCCAATTATAGTGAAATTTATGAATTTATATATATGTAAGGATCATTTTCTAAACCATATAAATTATTGTGTCCTATGATCTTCTCCCCATTCCTTTGTTATTTATTTTTCTTCATCTATAAACCATTTTTCATTACGGGTCCTAGGGTTTCCATAACAACATGTATCAGAGGTTGAGTTTAAAAGATTGAGTTTCCATTTTCTCAAATTAAATATTGGCTACGCAACAAGGAAAGGTGATCATCGATTGATTTAATGAAAGTAGTTTCAGTTACTAGGGGATTAATATTAAAGATAATCTTTTTCATAAAAATATGAACTTACTGCTTCTAGGTGTAAAACCAATGGATATGAAGGATACAAAGTGGAGGATACTGGATTGATAGGTTCTAGGAGTTTTTCACCTTAAGTAGGCTGAAGGAATGGTGTTCAATATCAGATTGTAAAAGATAATGGTTGGGTAGATGAAATCTATCATACCTATGTAAGATAATATTTATGTATTGAATAAAGTTTACTTGATGCAAAAAAAATTTAATCTGAAAATTATTAAAGGAAATATTGTTTCTAATAATTTCCATGAATTCAGAACCATCACAAGTTAGTTGACATCAGAGAGAATTATGCTTGATGATGAGGTATGTGCATTGGTTTTTCTATCTTTATTACCTGATATTTGGGAAGTAACTATAAAATTTGTGATCAATTCTTCAGGTAATAAAAAGTTTTTTCATAAGGATATGTGATACATATTACATAGTGATGACATTCAAAGAAGATAATTGGGTAGATTCTCTTGTTCTTCTTTGAATGTGTATGGAAAAGGAAAATATATGTAGCAAGATAATAATTGATGATGATCAAAATCAAGAGGAAATATTAGAGACAAGGAAAAATGTATTGTTCCTTCTTACTAGATTTGTAAGAATAAAGGACACATCAAGGAGTGAAAAGAAAAATGGAAGGTTCCTGAAACCAATACTATAAACATGGTGGTTTAAGGAACCAATGACATGTTTATTCTGAGAATGGATACCCCTATGGATTCTTGGGTTTTATACTCAATAGAATTTTTCATTTCACATTAGAGTTGGGTTTAACAAAAAATTATATTTATAGAAATTTGGAAAGGTACATATTTCTAATGATAAACATTTATAGATTATGGGGAAGGGATATCCATGGAGTAAAACTTTTAACAAACCGGCCCAGTCTTCCACTGAACTCCACACCCAACCTAGCCTTTCATAAGGTCCAAAGGGAATTCCAAATCTCCACAGGCTAGAAACAAGTGCATGGGAATCATAATAATCCCTTTTGTAAATATTTCACCCAAATCAAAGATAAAGAAAATGTAATAAATGAATACAAGAGACAAAATAAGAAATAAAAATAAAAATAGTTCATAAACAATTCAATGATCCAACCCATTGTCATATACCTAAATAGAATATATAAATTGGTAGATATAAAAATTTAAAAGAGAACCATAGATAGAAGACTAACCAAAAATAAAACTACCATAGACCAACTCGATCTGAGATCAAACCATATTCATGAAACCTCTAATTGGTCACCTCCACCAAACTCACCCTTTGTTGGCCATGATGAATAATATAGAATCCAATAGGGAACCTAAAACTAAAAATATATAGTCATGAGATAAAAATCCCAGTAGGTCACCACAAATCACTAAAACTATTAAATTTGTTTCATATATAAATTTGAAAAATCTAGTTTGAAAATAAATCTATAAAGAAAGATTTACAGTTATACCACACATGGAAATAAAAACAATTCCATGATTCTCTATTAAAACATTTATCTTTGGATTCCAAAACTGAACACACATTTTTTGAAAATGAAGCCAACTTCCTAATATATTTTCAAAATACATATAAACATGTTTCATTTCTCAAAAAACAACTCACGTGTTTTATTTAAATTAAACAACCCACTTGAAAAAAAATATCAAGACAAATCCACCATTTAAACCAAAACACCCATTTTGAAATCCACCTAAAATCACCCACATAAGAGTCTTTCAATTCACAATGATTTTTCTAACATCTTTAAAAACTCATTTTCCAAATGAAATGACCCAACACACTCACATAGGTCATGAACAACAAGAAAAAACCATATATCACAAGTCATATACCAATATAAACAAAACATTTTCCATAATAATGAAATTGGGGGAAATTATAGAATAAGAACTATATCAAACTCCCCTCGATAAATAACTCAAAAAGTAATTTTTTATGTGCAAAGCATCTAAATGTATAAGGGTATAACAACCTGAACTACCTACCAACATGTGCTAATTAGAGACACAAGTCATCTATTTATCCCACACAAACCTCATTGTGATGAAGAAACCTCTCTTATCCCTTACTCCTATCATGACTATAGTAAAACTAGAGGTGTGTGAACCAACTTGAGGAAACAAATTAGATCTTACACTCAGTGCCCAGTTTCCCATGACTAATAAAGGAAGTGTGGTATAGGAACAAATAATCCCAGTCTAACGCATGAGGAAAAATAAAAAATACCCTCACCCCCAATACCCAATGATGAGAATTCTTGTATATAAATAATAAAAAATTTACCATTCAATGCATAGAAACATTCCCAAACAAGGGGATAAAAAGCATCAAATTTTGATCAAGAATCCCACACAAGAGGTAAAAAAGAAAGGGAAAATCAAGGGGTAAATTTCCAGACTACCATTTTAAAACCAAAGTACCAATAGAGCCTTTTACACCAAAACATGGATCAAGATTCCAATATCTTTTACATTTCATAAAACACTATTCTAAACACAATTTGTAAAATGATGTAAATCACCCACACATTTCAAATCATTTAAAAGATACCCCTCATAAGGATATTTCTCTTTGAAAACCAAAATAAGGAAAAATTCCATCCATTTCCATAAAACCATTTAAAATAAACCAACAAGTCATTTTTACAAGGGGTAAATCACACATAGGTTTCAAATCACCTTTTTAAATTCACCCAATAACCCCTTTCATACATCACTTAGAGGTCAACAACTCATTTCAAAATCAAATTCTCTTTAAATCATAGTTCCACTAATTAAAAACCAAAACTGGGTCTAAACCCACTGGGTAATATAAAAACCATTTCAAAAAGCCATATGGTCATTTCAAAAAATCATAGAACCTTTAAAAATTCCATTTCAAACATGAAAACACGGAATTTCCAATAGAAATCCTTATACGAAGCTTAAAACAAAATTTAATGGTTTCAAAACACTGCAATGATATCACATATATACATACTTTTAATAAAAGTGAATTTATAAAGCACAAGAACACTTTGAATTCCAAAATGAAACATTTTCATAGTAATTCCTACCTCAAAGAGAAGGAAACTAAGATAAAACACTTCATAATGTGTCGCCTTGAATGGAAACAACACTCATGAGGATAGAAACATTTCTTATAAACCCTAAACACCAAAAACCCCAACACCGTATCGGACCGGAACCATATAATAAAGAACAAGATATCTAGGATTTTTGGGGGAAACGAAAACCTAGATAGAAGAGAGGGAGAAGGGAAGAAGAGAGAAAGATAATAATAACTCACCTCAAATCTCTTAGAAATCACCAAAGGAAGGGAAATAATTAAGAGGAGGAAGGTGTTAGATCTCCTCTAAGGATACAAAGGATTTTTCAACTTGAGTGGGGATAAATGGGGTAAACCACCTTAAAATAACAAAGAATACATTTTGATAAATTCACAATTTTTAAAAACTTGGATAGATAACATGGTTTTTGAAACCATTCACCAAATGTGTGTTTTCCACTACCTAGTCAATGAACCTCATTGTATGATTACTCCTTAGGTGCCATGAAATTGGGGAAAATCATGCACCATAACTCAAGATCACCCAAATATCCACAAGACCTCTAGGTATATCTGTATGGTTTGAAAAGTCATACAGAAGTCGTGTAAAATGGTTTTGTCAAAATGATAGGCCCACCCACATGAACACCGCATGAATAATACTAAATGTGTAGGATAATCATTTTACTTCTATAAAGGCTCCAAAAACATGAATTTTAATCCCTGAAACTACCAGAACACAAAAAGGATCAAGGCTAGATAAAATCATAAAAAATAATTAGTACCATGGAAAAGGGGGTGTTAAAAACTCCCCAACATGCTAGTTTATTCCCCTATAAATTCAAATCAAAATTAGAGGATAGAGAATATGGAAGTTTTAATTATAAACTAAATGAAAATAACCAATCAAGACTACTAAAACAAAAAGAAAACTACCAAAATCCTTAAAAATGATTGAACTGGTCAACCACAATGTTTACCAAGTGTATCCAATAATAGACAAATGATAACCTCAAACAATAATCCATACAAAACAAAAGAGGCCTAATATGGTCACCCCACTATTTATAGTTCCTCTAATATCATGGAACCAAAGAGAAACTACCAAAAAAAATCCTCAGTAAACTGATAAACAATGAAAGAAACAAATTGTCAACCCAAAAGTGATTTCAAACCCAAAGGAAGTAAGAAAAACCACATGAATGCTCAAAATAATAACATAAGATCTCACCTTAGGCCACAAAACACATGGATAACTGAGGTTCAAAACTGGATCACCCTCACATGGAGCATTCGAACATCCATAGGCAAATACCATATAGTATACCAAACTCAACTGGTGGATCACACACCCAAGTTACCCCAACCATCCACCCAAGGCCTTTATCATTTCCATGGATCAAGAACCTCAAGTATCAACACAATAATGGAAACAACCAAAAATCTAAAAGGAGGTTCATTCAAATAACAAGTCTCAAAAAATGACACTCAATAATAACCACAATGAAACAAGTCATGCCACGAAAAAAATATTCAAACCATCTATTAAAACATTCCAAAAGAGAATCATCCAAAAAAATTCAACAATAATTTCCAAATATTCAATGCTCAACCTAGGATTATCATCCCAAAGAAAAGGTCCAAAAACAAAAAAAAAACATCCACAAAAGGATTAGGCATGATGCCTCTTCAAAAATATCAACTTATAAAACCTTTGAAGATAAGCCAAATGGACCCAGGGGTGGAATACTCAAGGAAAATTCAAGTAGTGGGGTTCGGAATGCCTCGAAACCCCACATTGGAAACACATGAGGGATATTATTTTCCCACAAGAAAGACTCTTTTCCTCATGTTATGGCTCATATTTCTAATGATCCCTACTCAATGTCTAATAATCATGCCTATCAATTGGAACTAGGGACTCATTTTCCACTAAAAGTTGAGACTGGTCAGCTTCCATTTACATTGATCCACAAATAACCTCCTGAAAAGTTGTTAAGATAGATGAAAGTATGGATGAACCAAGATCAGGTTGAAGTACACCTCTAAATAATAAATCTTTCTCAAATTCCTTGATCACAATCTTTGTAGAGAATATGACCAAATTTAAAAAGTGATTCACATAGCCTTTTTCTGATCGTTCACCCTAACAAAAGATCACTAGATCAATATCATTCTCCATTTTTAAAACCTCATGGAAGAACCACTGAACAAATGATATCCTAAAGATATCCCAAGACATGCGTTCACATGGATGAGGAGGTACCATAGTCTCCCACTAAACTCAAGTAAAAGCTAAAAGTAATATCTCAACAACTTTCACCCACAAAGCTTCAGGTATCCTAAGAGAATAGAGGATTGCCTCAATCTCTTCCAACCACTTCACTCCTTCCAATGATCCTTGATCACCAACAAAATAAGGTGGATGCTGATTTAATAAGTTAAAGATGGGTTTTGAGTAGAAGGAAGGTTCAACATCCACCACTCCACTCAGATTCTGGGTAGGTACCTGAACTGAGGAAACTCTTTCGACCATTCTGGGGGAAAACCATAATAAAGACATGTACTACATCAATTCATGCCTCAAAACATAAACCAAACAATCCCTCTACAAGACAAGAATAAAAAAAACAAAAATCCCTCAAATGAGGCATAAAAATCATAGAAAATAACCTTTTCTTTTTAAACAACCATTTTTACCAAGTAACTTTGAAATCAACCTCCACTAAGATGAATGCTTGAAATCCAAACCAACGCACACCATAGAAAAAAACAACCCCAATGGAACAAAAATATTTCAAAAATGAGGAAAGCTAGAAAATTCCTTTCAAAATACCATTTCCTTTCAAAACCCAACCACCCAATTAACACTCATTAAAAAATCATTTTCATTTTTAAAATACTATTCACAAAATAATCATCCATTTTTAAATAAGATTCCCTTAAAAAAATTTAAAAACAATCATTTCACAAAAATATCTCCATTTTTCAAAATGATGACTTAAAAACCAAGTGAAAATAAAGAACTTTATAAGAATTCAATTAAGGTTCACAAGAACCACATCCACAAAAAGGAAAAAACACTCCTTGATCCACCTCCCCTAAGTGAAATCCATTTTAAGAGACTCTAGATTCAATAGGATTCAAATAGATTAACTGGGTGAAAATGGTATTAGGCATTCTCTACCCACATGGGTTGAGAAATTAGGTGCCAATCATGAAACACAATATACTAAGGAGACAAACTCGACTAAGAAGGCACCACAAGGTTTCCCTAGCCACACATTCCAACCACTCATCTCAAGTCCTCCTCCCTTTCTACCTCGAAGCCAAGGAGTGATCCCCAATATTGAATACATGTTGAAATGGGAAAAAACAACATCAATAACATTAAAAAAATAAAATCAAACCCAAATCCACAATTCGAAATCCAACATCCCCTTGAAGATTTGAGATCGGGATGAGAAAGAGCTAGTTAGAATTCCCCACACATACCTCCCAAGACTAAAAAACCATAATCTTCTTTCTACCAGGATATCCCCAAAAAACAGGGGATACACAAGAAGCTGAGGTTACTAATAAAGTAAAACCCAGGATCTTATACAATTTTTTAATGAATTGGCCTAGGATTCAACCAAACCAGGCACCTAAACTTGCTCATCACAATACCTGAAGGGAATTAGCATTCTCCATTGTATGGAAACAAGTTCCTAGGAATCACAGGAATCCCTTTGGGAATGATTTCTCCCAAATCACAGATAACGATAATAGGATAAATAAATAAAAGATCCAAAATAAGAAAGAAGAATTCAAACAGTTCATAACCAATGCAATGATCCATCCAATTTTCATATACATAAACAAAAAACATTAATAGAAGGATAAAAAAAGAAACAGAGAACCATAAACACAAAACTAATTAAAATTAAACTACCACAAACCAAATCAATACGAGCATTAATCATCTCCATGAAACCTCTGTTTTCTCACCACCACCCATCTCACCACATGTCGATCACGATGAACAAGAAAAAATACAAAAAGAACCAAGAACCTAAAATATATAAGCATGAACTAAAAATCCCAGTAGGTCACAACAACCTTATTAAACTTTGTAATATGTTTCATAAAGGAATTCCTCAATGATAATTTGAAAATAAATCTTTAAAGTAAGCTTTATATTTTAACACACATGGAAATCGAAACAATTCCACAATTCTCTTTTAAAATAGTTCTCTTTGTCTTCAAAAACTGAACACATATTTTTTGAAAACAAATCCCTAGACTAAGCCTTTCTAAAAAACCAAACGCACATGTCTCATTTCTAAAAAACAACTCACATATATTATTTAAATGAAGCAACCCACTTGAAAACATTTCTCCATATGAATCCACAATCTAAAACAAAACACCCATTCTCAAATTCACTTTAAACCACCCACATGAGATTATTCAAATTCAAAATGGGTTTTCCAACATCTTTGAAAAATCATCTTCCAAATGAAATGAACCAAAACACTAATACAGGTCAAGAACAACAAGAAAGAACCACATATCACTAAGCATATACCAATACAAACAAAGAAGGTTTCATAATAATTAAAAGATGTAAAATGATACAAAAAATAGTAGATCAAAATCTCTTCAATAAATAACTCACCAGTCAATCGAATAAATCATGGGATCTACCTTGGGATTCCTAACATATGAATAATATAACTATATAGGGGTATAACCACCTAAACTGGATATCAAAACATGCTAATTCCAAACACAAGTCATCCAATTAGACCACAGAAGCCTCATTACGAAGATGAACCCCCTCCTAGACCTTGTTCTTAGCATGAATAGAGAGAAACTAGTTGCGTGTGAACCAACTAGAGGAAAAAAAATTAGATCATCCATTTATTACCTAGTTTCCCAAGGATAATAATGAAAGTGTGGCATAAGAACCAACAATCCAATTCTAATAAAAAAGTAAAAACCAAATATACCCCCAACACCCAATGACGAGAATCCCCATACATACATAATAAAAATGAACCATGATATTCATAAGAACATGCCCACACAATGGGAGCACAAGTATCACATAATGATGAATAATCCCAAAAAAGGGGTAAACAAGAAATGGGAAATCAAGGGGTGGATTTCATAACCAACCTTTTGAATGAAAAGTTAAAATCAGACCTTTAACACTAAAACATGGCTCAGTATGCCAATCCCCTTCAAATTTCATAAAACACTATTCCAAACACCATTTTTAAAATGATTGAAATAACCCACACATTTCAAATCATTTCAAAGCTACCCTTCACAAGTGTTTTTCTCTTTGAAAACAAAAACAAGACCAATGTCCATATTTTTTAATAAAACCATTTTAAAAAATAAAAAAATGCATTTTTACAATTGGTAAATCACAGACACATTCCAAAAAACATTTTTAAAATCACCCAAGAACCCCTTTCAAAAATCACAAGGATTTCAACACCTTATTTAAAAACAAAATTACATTTAAAATATAGTTCCACTCGTTCACAACCAAAAATGTGTCAAAACCCATTGTGAATCATGAAAAACATTTCAAAATCCATACGATCATTTAAAAAAACATTAGTACCTTTAAACATTCCATTTAAAACATGAAAACATGGAATTTACAATAGAAACCATTTATTCCAAACTTAAAACATAATGAAATGATTTCAAAATGAAACAAGTATGTCCCATATATTCATAATTTCAATAAAAGAGAATTTAAACGGCACAATAAAACTTTGAATCCCAAAATAAATTAATTACATAGTAACACCTACCTAAAGGAGAAGAAAACCAATCCAAAATGCTTAAGAGAATGTCTACTTCAGTGGTGATCACACCCATGAGGATATAAATGATATCTATAAACCCTAGACATAAAAAACCCAAAAATTAGATCCACCAATAACCCTAAAATTGATCATAAGAGATCTAGGGTTCATGGGTGAAGCCAAAACCAAGAGATAAGGGAGAGATAAGGGAACAAAGAGAAAGAGAGGAAAAAATCGCCTAAAATATCTTGTAAATCACAAATGGAATGGAATGAATCAAGAGGAGGAAGGTGGTGGAGCTCCTACAAGGAAACCAAGGTTTGACCAATGTGAGTGGGGATAAATGGGGGATGAAACCCCCTTAAAATTGTAGAGGGTATTTTTGTAAATTATCAATTTTTAAACACTTGGACAAGCCACACAGTTTGGCCACATAGTTTTACAAACTTTGTTTTAGCCGCTGCCTTGGACATGAACCTCTTCGCATGGTTACTCCTTGGGTTTCATATGGTTTTACAAAATCATGAACCACACCCTAGGCACACCCCATGACATGCAGGGCCTCTAGAAATATTCACACATTTTTACAAACCATATGGAATCTATGAGAAATAGCTCTGTCAAAATGGTAGGCACAGCCTCACGATCACCATACGGTTACTCCTAACCATATAGTCTAATCGTTATCCTCCTAAAAAGGATCCAAAACATTAATTTTCAGTTACCAAACTATCAGAACTCAAATCCACTCAAGACTAGATAAAGTCATACAAAATAAATAACACCAAGACACGTGGGTGTAAAAAAACAACTGTGGGAGTTTTTTGGTTATGGAGAATGTAAGATATATCCATGGACTTAGAATAAATCCTATTTCAATCAGAAAACATGATGATATAGGTTTTTATTCCATGTGCATCGGTGGTAATGGAATATTACCAAGTGAGGTATGTTCATAGCCTGGGGAGTAAAGAATGGAACCCTGTACAACATAAAAGAAACTTCAATAGACATGATTACATAAAATAATTATGTTGGGGATTCAAAACTATGGTACTATAGGCTAGTCCACATGAGTGATAAGTGGATTAAGGTTTTGAAAAAAAAGTAATTCTATGAAAGATAAAGTCAATGTGAGTTTTATTGTGTGAAGATTATATCTTTTTAAAGTAGAAGAAGGTGTCCTTTACAAAAGGTGGTAGAACATAGAATACTAGGAAGCTAGAGATGGTTCACAATGATTATTGAGAGCTTGAACTAATAAATTACATTATAGGATCACAATATTATGTGAAATTTATTGATGAATCAAAAAATAATGTGTGCGTTTATTTTTTGTAAAGAAAATCTAATGCGTTTAAATTGTTTCAGAAGTGGAAGACCATATTGGGGAATGAGTTAGGATCAAAACTAAATTTCTTGAGGTCAGAAAATGGTGGATAGTATAGTTGTAATTAGTTTATATAATTTTGTTCTAATTATAGAATTAAGTGGGATAAGACACTTCTAGGTACACCAAAATATAATGGTGTGGCTAGAAGGATCAATAGGACACTAAATGAAAATTCTAGGTGTATATGGTTACACTCAAGGTTACCCAAGTCTTTTTGGGTAGCGACAATGAACATGGAATCATATCTCATGAATAGAAGTCTATATACAAAAAAGGGAGAATGTATACCCTAGGATCACTATTCTAGAAAAGAGGTGAGAGTATAACATTTATGAGTTTTTGTAGATTTGGAATATTTACAAATAGATGCTGATGTAAGGGATATTCATGATTCAAAGTAAAAATCATTTTTCTTTACTAGATATAGTTCTAAGAAGTTTGGTTATCACTTTTTGGATTATATGAACAAGATGATCATTAGAATCCAAAATATAATATTTAATTAAGTTTTCATGTACAAGGATCTTCATGTAGCTAATGTTGATAGTGGGAATAATGAATTATAGTTCCATGAGAAAGTTGAGCTTAAAGGTATACCTAATCATGTGACACTGAAACTAGTGGATCCTACTCCTCAAGTGGATTTGAAGAGATTAACAAGGTTAAGAAGTCCCGTGTAGAGGTACTCATCATCATTATATTATTTTTTTATTGATTGAAGTAGGTGAACTATAATGTTCTGAATAGGTATTACAATTGAAGGAGTTGAACAAGTGGGAGATGGATATAAAGGAGGGGATTTTTTTCATTGTTTGATAACAATAATTGGGAGTTGACACATTTTCCCCAAGAAAAGAAAGCATTATAGAAAAATGGGCATACAGAGTCAAGGAAGAAAATTATAGTAAGAGTATATACAAGTCAAGGCTAGTGGTGAAAGGTTTTCAATATAAGGAAGGAGTATATTTCACTAGAACCCTCTCACATGTTGTGAAACTTACCACCATCTGGGAGGTTCACATTATTGTTTCATCAGAATACATACATCTTGAGAAAATTGATGTGAAGATGAATTTCCTATATAGATAACTATAAGATAATCTTTATATAAAATATTTAGAAGGATATGTTGAGTCCGGGAAGGAATTCCTAGTGTGAAAACTCCAGTAGAGCTTATATGGGTTAAATCAAGCACCCATGTTTTGGAAAAAATTATTGATGCATTCATGAAAAAAAATTCATACAAATGATATGACATGGATTAATTATGATACTTAATGACTTTTAATGATGGATACATTATAAATCTTTTATATATTCATGAAATTATCATTTGAATTTCATGCATGTAGAGAATTGGTGATCTAAAAGGGTAGTTGGTTGAGTATTTCAATTTAAAATATCTTGGAGAATCTAGAAAAAATTTAAGGATGAAGATTAAGAGAGACCACACAGTTAGTTACTTGATGGTATCAGAAGCTGACTAAATTAGAAATATTTTTAGCAGATTCAGTATACTAGAATCAAAGTTAGTTCTTATTCCCTTGGAAATTCATATCAAACTATCAAAGGAGAAATCACTGAGGACAACATAAGAGATTGAGTATATGGAAAAAAATTTATACACATCAATGGTTTTAATATTTATGTATGTAATGATTGGTTCTCAACCTGATATTACTCATGTTGTGTAATTTGTGAGAAGGTACATGGTTAACCATAGTAAGAAACATTGGGAAGCTATGAAGTAAATACTGAGGTATTTTATTGGAAGAAATGAAGTATCTATGTGCTTTGGGAATAAAAAGTCATTTTAGGGCTTCATAGATGCTGACCTTAGAGGTGATGTTGATGGAAGGAGGAGTACTATAAGTTATTTATTTACTTTTGGAGAAACTATAGTAATATGGATATCTCAATTACATAATGTGTTGGATTTATCCATCATATTGGAAAAATACATTATTGTAATAGAATTCGGGATGGATATAGTTTGGATGTAGAACTTATTGGATGATCTAGGTATAAAATGAGAGGAAAATATATTGCAATGTGGAAGTTACAGTATTATAACTATTTCAAAGAACCAAATATTTCATTCCCATATGAATTATATTTACCTAAAGTACCATTTTATTATAGGATTGGTATAGGATGGGTTTTTAACATTGCAGAAGATTCATGGGACCAACAATTTGGATGATATGTTGGTGAAGCTAATGGTGTAGATAATTTAAGGGATTGTTGTGACTCTATTTTTATCCACTGATGAATGGAGGATAAGAGGTATAATATGGGAGAATAATATGGGATTAAATAAGGAAAAACAACTACTATTTCATTAATCATTGGCTTGAAATTGAATATTTGAATAGAAGAATGAACTTGTGAGTGAAGTGGAGGAGGATCTTATATTAAGTAAGTTTTTTATGTTAGTAGCATTAAATTTGGTCAGCATAGAGGATCATGATCCAAATGAGAGATTATTGGAATGGTGTGGCTAGATATATTTAGATAAATTTGGTTCAAATGATAATATCTTAGACTGCACAACAGAATGCAAATCTTGTGGGTCAACATTTATAGGGATGACAAGGCTACACTGATAGTGGTACTATAGTAAGTTTGGACTTTGGCATGGTTAATATAATATCTTGGACTTTGAGGCAATAATATTTTATCTCTATTTACTTCTATCCACTGATCACTGTAGCAAAATGGACTTACTATGTGGTTGGTGGTACAATTATACCATCTTCTTTATTAGCTCATTCAATCATGGGTTTCTCTATGTGTATAAAACTCTAGAAATATCCTTTTAATTATTCTCCTAATTATAGTGAAATTTTTACCTATCCATGTACATAGGGAGCATTTCCTAAACCATGTAAATTACTATGTCCTGTGATATTCTTATCATTAATTCATTCTTTATTTTATTAATCTGAAACCCATTATATCATTGGTATCCTAGAATTTCTGAAATAGTAATCTCAAATACAAGAGATTATGAGAACAACCCATGGGTTGGAATACCACAATTTTTTGTGTCATCATATATTCTTATCAGCGAGCATGTGTACTGATCCTTAGACTTTAATACTATTATTAATTCATGTCATGAATCACCCACTTATATTTACTAATAAAAACTATGATGCAATATGTTCATGTAAAGTAGGGTATGTTGGGTGTGTGGTTAATGAAATGTTATTAATGGATAAGTTGAGGATGGATTTATCCCTATCATATTTATGGAAGATGATATCTTAGCCCTTTGATTGGAATGGAACCTTTTCTTTAAATTACATGTCCATTGTATAATGATGTATTTATTTTATATAATCAAATAAATTTTTATCAAGCATATAGGTTAATGGCATGGATGTGAAACCAACTTGATGAGATATTGAGAAAAATGGATTATTTTATACAATGAGTGTTAATATGTGTTTATCGACATTTTGATATTAAGTTCTTTCTATTGTGTGCCTTGACCCATTTCTAGATATTAATCTTGGACTTTAGGTAAGTCCTCATAATGCCATTAATAAACAATCCTAGAGCACCACACACTAAGTATTACCATCGATCTCGATTAAATTCAATTTAAATTTTATTAATTAAATAAATATTATTCTCAAGACTGAACAATAATTTTATTCATGTTTTATCAATCAAAAATATTAAATAAATTTATATTCTCCAGACTTTGAATAAAATACTTATTTTATATATTAAATATTTAATAAATATATATTTTCACCAAATTGTGAATAAAATATTTATTTATGAAAAAATATATTTAATCAAATATTTATTTGAGTCTTCAATAAATGCAGAGGAAGAAGAGTAGACCAATATTTTTTTCAATGATAAATATTAATTTATAACCTGGTAAAATAATATTTATCATCATATCAGTTAGCACATTCCATAAACTAATTTTATTATTATTTTATATGGCATGTGGTAAGATTGGGATTATTATCTTAATTAAGGGATATTGTGAAATTAAATAATATTTTAACCTAAACCCTAACTCTATAAATGGATAGTTATGTCTATTGTGTAGGTTTAATCGATAACTGAGAATCATTGTGCACAATAGACTTGTCTCATGAATTCTTCCTTCTCTAATCTTCTCAATATCGATAATAACTCCTTCAATCTTGAAGGATCTTGAAGCAATTATGGTGAATAACACAAGATAATCAATCCCCCACGCTAGCACTCAACAATAAATTGGTGTCTTTTAGAGATCAAAGGAGCACATATGGATCATAGCTAGAGAGATTTTATAATTGGATCCTCCCTATTAAAAAAGGTAATATAAAAATGGTTTCAGATGATCTACATCATCATCAAAGAAATATCCTTATAATGGTTATTCATTCTTTAGATCTAATATAAATTAATTATAAATTGAACATGAAAAATATCATCTTTTTTTTCTAGGATTCTTAAGTCAATATTAAATGGGAAATTTTCATTTTCCATGACATTTATTTCTTGAAAAATTAGTTAATGGTCTATAAAATATGAAAAAACCTATATGTTTATTCACCCAGTAGGGCACTTCCACTGTCCTTGAAACCTTTATAGGGATCACATCATAGTGAAGGATATCACACCAAAAACTGGAAAGAATAAAAGGTCATAATTCCATAATGCATTATGTTTTACAATGACTAATAGATTCCTAGAATATCTTAAATATTAGTTTTAGATTTAAAAATATAAAATTTGGGTTGTAATTTTTGATGTTTTCTCAACTCATTTATAAAAATTTACCATGTTCAATTATGTGGGGAACTTGGTATGATCAAGGAGGTTTATTGGAATGTGAGTTAATTCAAAACCAACAATTTCACTATGGATCTTATTTTGTGTTATTTTATGTTATTGGGTGACATTTTAAATTTTAGTAATTTTATATCTTGGAATTAAATTCCTTTGAAGTTTTTATAAGGTCACACGGTTACTCCATAAAAATAGGGAAAATTATGTAAAGCTTATTCAATAGTGATATAATTCCTAAAAGTTCCACTTGTCATGGTTAGTTGTATGAAGTCTCCAAGAAAATTGTGTGGGTTTTTGTGTGTGTGTGTGTGTGTGTGATTTTCATGGTTGGTGTATGATCATGAGAAATTAGGAAGCCCAAAATATTTGAGGTGTTTTGTTCTAAGTAGTGGCTCCTACGCAATTGGTGCATGGTTTGGAAAACCATGTAACCAAACCATGAAGACTTCCTAGTCACATTAAATTTTGAAATTATAATTCCACACCTGCTGAATTTTAACCCTCCATCCCTCTTCTTTATCTCCCTCTCACTCATATAGACCAAAGGCACATGTGATTATCCTTCCCCTTCCTCCTCCTTAATTTTGATGGCTTTTCACCATGCTATCAAGTGAATTATTCCTTAGTAAGTCATTATAAACCCTTACTTATCTTTTATTCATTCTTTTACATTTATTTTTTCCATACCACAAATACTAGAGTCCATTTTGGATGATTTTAGGGTTGGGTGATGCGAGATTTATAGGGTGTCCTGATCTTCACAGTATAGGGAAGTGGATGAAGGATGTGGTTTAGAGCTAAGTGGGAAATGATAGGTGTGAATAGTGGATGAAAGTATTCAATAAACTCTATAAGGAGGGCGACCTACTACTTAGACAACGCACTCAAGGGAGGGGTGTGATGGAAAATCAACAAAAAAACACTTGGGTTGAGGCACAGAATTGAAGGCTTTGTGACTTAGATCACCAATCTAACTTTTAGATTGATAGGGAAATAATGCACAGGAGAAATGTAAGAAATTAAATATCCTCACAATGGAGAGAATAAACTCACATAGTTTCAATAATTCAAACTTTAAATAGAATACAATGCCATGGGGTGGCTATTTATAGCCAGGGGGTTACATAAAAGGTCAATATCCTAATACCCTAAAGTCATAAAACATATTCCTACCTTGTCCCCTTAAATTAGAAAATCTAAATTATAAAAATGAATTTGTGTAAAGGTATCATATGTATTTCCACCCATATCCCATTATATTTGACTTTGAGTACCTAGCCCACCAGATTTGACTTTTTTTCCAAAGATGATATTCTAGAATTCTCAATGTGGGAAAGGCTTCTAAAATTCATGCAACCATGTGGGCCAAAATTTAAACATCATGGTTGGGATTTAATAAGTGAGATAATAGGACCATTTTCTCCATCCATTCAAGTTGATATCCATTGGGGATTTAATTAAGTGAGATGTGTTCTCATTTTATCATGAAACCTCTTTAATCTCCCTCGCATCATTGGGCCTTGCAAATCCAACTCCTCATCCAAGCAATAAACTCAATGTCTTCAACAAGGTTCTCCTCATTATACCCCTACATAAAATGATTAATCCTTAACTCTTCATCCTATACACCAAAAAAAGTAAAAAGATAAGAAACATTTAATGTGTCACTTACACCAGACTCAACTGAAAAAGTTATCTTGTAAGAATTAGTGTTAATCTTCTCGAGTACTTGGAAAGGTCTGTCTCCTCGAGGCATGAGTTTTTATTTTCTCTTGTTTTAAAATATTTAATTCCACATATGAATATATAATAAGTTTTCGATTTTGAACAACACTTTCTTATGACCCTTTTTTGTATGATCAACATATTTCTAGGTCATTCACTAGATATTTTTCCTTGCCTTTTCATGGGGATTCATAATTAATTCTGCACACCCTTTCGCATCCATATTAATTTCTTCCTACAAATTAAAAGGAAATAGATCAATAGAGGAAAGGGGTTGAGTCCATAAAAAATTTCAAATAGATAATATTGAGTACTGGAATTCTTTTCCCTATTATATGTGAATTCCACACTTGGTTGACACTCCTCCCAATTCTTGAGATTATTTTTTAATCTTGTCCGTAGAAGGGGTGATAGTGTATAATTCACCACATTTGTTGTCCCATATGTTTTTGGATTAAAATTAGTTTAAAATGGTAAATTTTTACCAAATTTTCCCCACAAATTATTCTTTAAGTAACTAGGGAATTTTGTGTCTCAGTCTAACACAATCGTTTAAGGAATTCCATGGAGTTTGACTACTTTCCAAAAGACAATTGTTGTAGTGTTAGTGGAATCATATTATTTGGGACAAGGAATGAAATAATTCATTTTAGAAAACTAATCCACCAAAAAAAATGGATTCTATCCCCCTTTGTTCCCTTGTAAACCCACAATAAATTCCATTGATATATCCTCCCAAGGGTTTTTGGGGATTGGGAGTGGAAGATATAATCTATGTGGGTTCAGTTTCGATTTAAATTTATAGAATACAATGAACTTTACCAAAAACTTTCATATATATCTATATATCATAGGATAATAAAAATGCTCACTAAGAATTCATAAAGTTTTTGTAACACCAAAATGTCCCATTAACCCACCAGAATGTACCTCCTTTAGTAAAATTCAATGCATAGATAAATTGGGAATGAAAATCTTATCAGTCTAGAATAAGTATCCATCATGTAAATAGAAATTTTACCTTCTAAATATTGGATTAAAATGTTCATAAGGTTCACTAAAATCACTATTAGTGTCATATAAATATTTAGTGTATTAAAAAATAAGGAGTTTTGAATCCAACAAGTATAAAAGAGAATATCTACATGAAAGGCATCAACCATAGTATTTTTTGACATTTTTTTCTTGACGAAATATAGAAATTATTCAATTAATTCCATCCATATAGCATGTATTCTATTAATTTCATGTTTCATCCTAAGGTATTATAGATCCTCATGATAATAATGGATAACAAATTATTTATGAGAAAGATAATGTTTCCTTGTTTCTAGAAATCTAAAAAATTCATTCAACTCTTTATCATATGTATCATATTTTAGGGTTGGGTTATTTAACTTCTCACTAGAGAAATAAATAGGCTTACTTTCTTGCATGGGTACTTCTCCTATTCCCATTCCTCTTGCTGCACATTCAATTTCAAAGGTATTACCAAAGTTTGGAAGTGTAAGTAGAGTGGCATGGGTGAGTCTCTCCTTAAAATCATGGAAGGAATTCTCATGAGTTGTACCCCATTTTAAAGGAACATTATTCTTTTTAAACTTATTAAATGGTGATTATAGTGTTCTAAAGTCCTTCAAAATATCTTTTAAAAACTAGTAATCCAATGAAAACTTATTTCCTGTCAAATGGAGGTTGGAGTTGACCATTATTATATCACATTGATCTTCTCAGCATTGACTTCAACACCATTAACACTCACAGAAAATCCAAGAAAAACAATCTTATCAAATAAATCTTCACAATTATTTATGTTTCCAAACAATTTTTCCTTCCTTAACACCTCTATGACTTTTCTAAGGTGATTTAAAGGTTCTTGAAAAGTCCTACTATACACCAAAATGTCATCAAAATAAACTACCACAAATTTTTTAATATATGAGCATAATACATCATAAATGTGCTAGGTCATTGGTGAGACCAAAGGTAATGAATAACCATTCATAAAGTCCATGTTTTGAATTAAATACAGATTTCCACTCATCTAATTCTTTAATTTTAATTTTATGGTATCCACTTCTTAAATAATTTTTTTAGAAAATATTTGAACTATTTAATTCATCTATCATATCATATAACCTGGGGATAAGATGATGATACTAGACCGTGATTTTATTGATGGATCTAAAGTCAATACACATTCTCTGTATTCCATCCTTATTTGGTATTGTAAGCATCAGTATGGAAAAAGGAATAAGGCTCTCTCTGGAATATCTCACATCCAAAAGATCTTCAACTTCCCTTTGAATTTATTCTGTCTCCTCTAGTTTAGTGAAATATTCAAGGAGGTTTGGTAGATATGCTTCATGTATGAAGTAAATTTTATGCTTAATACCTCTAATGGGTGGAAAACCTGGTGGAACCTCTTCTATAAATACATCATCATATTCCTGTAACATAGGCTTAACAAAATTAGAAAAGGGGGTAATTCGTTAGTTTTTAGCAAAACCTCTTTGTACATGAGTACTATGAGGGTTCACTAAGAAAATAAATATTACTTTACCACACTCTTTTTTTCCAACATCACACTTTTCTATTTTATAAAATTCTTTTTTCCTCTTGATTTTTCTTTTCTCTCTATTTCTTTTCTTCTCCTATTTTCTCTCTTTCCCTCATTCTCTCCTTTATCATTTTCACACTTTTTATATTCATCACTCATTTTTCATTCTCTCTAAAAAAGTGATCTTAAAATTTTTTGACTGGGTATATGGATTTGAGGGTTATAGTTTCCCTGTAGAGTATAAAATAGTGACGATTCGAGAAAATTCAACGAGTAACACTCAGATCATACAACCACATTCTACCAAAAGAAATGGAATGCCTTCACAGGAAAAATATCAGAGAAAACCACATATTTTTATTTAACAATGGTTAAAAAAACCTTAAATTCCTTAGTGACCTTCATCTCTCTTCAATAATTAAACCACTAAAGTTGATAAAGATTTTGGTGCCTCAAATTCAAGAGTCCCAACTTCTCCACCAACTCAGTTCCCACCACGTTACTCCAACTTACCCCATAAATAATAATAATAACCTTCCCATTGATCTTGAATCATGTATAGAAAAGATTCTCTCCTTTATCATTCTCTCTATTGGTCATTTGTGCACTTGAAACTATCCTAGTGACAATAATCTCACCATCTTCAGCAAATTATCCATTATCAATTTCATGGGATTCCTCATATGATCTCTCTCCATCAATCTCCCATTATCCATACTTTTTTATGGTCATGGTGTGTCAGTTTAGGCATTAACTAGTGATATAACCCCTTCCTTGACATTTGAAACACTGAATATCCCGATTCCTTGTTTTTTAGCCTCAAAAGTTTTTTTCTTTGGTGGAAGAATTACCTTTTCATTTTTACGATCAATCGCCTCTTTTTCATTTGATGGTTCTCTAATCAAATCCCTTGAATTTCTACATGTATTGAAAGAGGTATTGGTTTTCCTAATGTTTATCCTTATTTTGATTTGTTTCTTGATCTTGGAATCTTGGTGGATCATATCTTTTATTTCCACATGGTGGTATATCTACACTTGATCAGAAATATCATAATTGATCCCATGTAAAAATCATTCCATGGTTGCCTCTTTATTCTCCTTTATGTTTTCTAGAATCATCGAAATTTGAGTCTCATTGTATTAATATTATAAAATTTTACTCTCTTGGGTGAGGTGTTGAAGTTTTTTATGGAGATATCTATGGTAGTGTGAGGGAAAAATCACTTCTGCATGGAAGGATTCATGTCGTCCCAAGAGATAATGGGAAGTCTCCTATATATATACCTATCCTTTTTCATTTTATCCCAAAAAATTAAAGTATAATATGAAAATTCAAGGGAAGAAAATTTTTCCTTTCTCTCCATAGATTATGCATGGCACAAAAACACCTACTCAATCTGCATCTCCCACTCTAAGAATGCTTCTGGATCACTTTTCCCTTGAAATTAATAGACCTTCACCTTGATCCCACCAATTAGTTCATCATCATGTGGTCTCCTTTGGACTCCTCTAGGTTGTTGTTAAAACCTCCTAATTTGTGGTACATCATCAAAATAATCATCCATATTCTCCATATACACCTCCATGATATGGTGGCGACGTGTTTCTAGAGCGTGTTATGGGTTTCATGGATCATCCTCAGGCTTGGTTGATTCTACAAGCTATAAATTCTCTCATGTAGCACCTCAATATTCCTATCAAGAATCTTCTCAAAATAGATCATCAAATATTTTATTTGGAGTTGTTAAGTTTCCGGTGTGGGATGTCTACATCTGCTACCTTCATCAATAGAATTAGCAATTCTCTTCCCACGATCTTCTACCATGATTTGTAACACAAAGAAAAACCCACATAGTAAGAAACATGAATGATAATACCCACACTCACACACACAAAGACACACACAAACAATATGTAAACACTCACAAACAAAAGATTTAAACACTCACATACATAAGGATACACACATACACACACAAGATATACACATGCACACTTGCACACACAATATTTACACACCCACACACACAAGTTGTACATACCCAAATAGGAATGTTTTTTCGTATTTATCTCCACTATACAAACTCAATTCAAATAACAAGATCTTATGAAATATAATACCTTTTTTAGGGTGATCATGTGCCAGTGATCCTTCCCCAATCCATATTGTGTTGTAGGATTGTTTAACATAACATGTTTGAGTGGTAAAGGTTTTAAAAATAGAAAAGGGTGGAAAATGGGGTGCATGTGGGTTTTTCCTGATCGTGAAAGATAAGAAAATTAAATAACAATATGACCCAATATGATATGGTGATGAAGTAAAATGAATTATAAAGTGGTGTATGGAAATAAAAAGTGATAAAAATATAAATCACAAAGAGGAAGTAATTGTATTCGTTTTTTTTTCAAATCTCCATAAAAAGTGTTGTGCTTAGAGTTTTAAAGAAAACGATGATGAATGAATAGTAAGATGTTTTTTTTAAATCTCTCAAAGAAAGGATACGATTAATTTTTATAGCACAAAAGGATGAGTTGAGAGAATTTGATTCTTGTAGATACAAATCACATATAGAAAATAAATGTGAAAATAAGATGGATCGATGTAAAAATATTTCAATCTTGCACAATATAAACCAATTATAGAGGTTTTCAAAGAAAAAGGAATTTTTTCGTTTTTTAATGGGTGGATAATAAAGAAAGATGATATGGGTAATGGATATATTGGATAGAAAAATAGTGATAGATGCCTACTGTGTCAACTAGATTTCTGATACCAACTCATGTGAGATGCACGAGGTGGCCTGATCTTCACAGCATAGGGCGCTGCATGAAGGATGCAGTTCGGAGATAAGCATTGGATAATGGGTATGTATAGTGGATGAAAGTAGTCAATCAATTATATAAGGAGTGATACCTACTACTTAGACAACACACTCAAGGGAGGGGTGTGATGGTCAATCCACACAACAACATAAGTGGGTTGAGGTATAGAATTGGGGGATTTGTGATATTGGATCACCAATATAACTTGTAGATTGACAAGGTTAGAATGAAAAAGAGAAAGGGAAGAAATTAATGATCCTCAAAATGGAGAGAATAAACCTGCATAGTTTCACTAATACAAACATTAATGAGAATACAATTCCATGGGGTGGATATTTATAGACAAGGGGTGACATAAAAGGTCAAGGGCCTAATACCCTAAGTCATAAAACCTATTCCAAACTTGTCTCCTTAATGCCAAAAAGTTAAAGTCTAACAATTAATTTATGGAAAAGTATCACATTTCCTTCCACCCAAATCCCACCAGATTTGACTTTGAGTTCCTAGACCACTAGATATGACTTTGGTGTCCAAATATTTTATTATATAATTCTCTAGGAGGGAAAGGATTATAAAAATAGTGCAACTATGTGGTCCAAGATTTATAAATTATATTTGGAATTTAATAAATGATATAATAGGCCCATATTCTCCATACATGAAAGGTGATATCCATTGGGACTTTAATGAAGTGATATGGGCATCCATTATAGAATTCAACCTCTTTAATCTCCCTCGCATCATCAGGCCTTTCAAATCCAACTAATCCTCTAGGGTAATCAACTTGGTGACTTCAACATGGTTCTCATCATTGGGATTGGACCTAATCAGGAGGTTTAGTTTATTTAGGGGTTTTATAGGGAATTTCTTGGATCAGTTGATCATTTTCCATTGAATGTATTGTATTTTAGTTAGTTTTCTCTTGAAGAAGGTAGGTTTTTCAATGAAATCAATTTATATTCCATTCCATGTGATTCTTTATTGTTTCAAATAGGTTATTTATTAAGGTTGTGTCTATGAATATGTCATATAAGGGATTTAAAGTCATTTTAAAATGTTTTTGACCCGTTACATGGAATGGGTTCCATGCCAAGTGTTTGTATAAATGCCTAAGTAGTTTTTAAAATATGAAAATGGTTTTTAAAAGTGATGGTGAGAACTTGTTTAAGGTTTTTAAATGGTTTATTCATATAAATTGATTTCAAACATAGTTTTTAAAGTGTTTAACAAGTTTAAAATGTTTCGAATGGATTGTTTTACTTGAAAGGGGAGTGTCAACCCATACATGTCATATTTTTAAGGTGTGATATTTGGAGGTTTATATTTAGATAGTTTAATGGGCTACTAGGGACATGATAGGTTTGTAAGTTCCAACCTAGGTTCCATGTCACCAGTTCAAATCATTTTACTTGAGTCCTTGGAAGATTCCCATGATACTAGAATCAAATTCCAAATCATTTAGGGTATTACTTAATTTTTCATATTCATTTACTATACCTATTGTATGATCATTTGGTACTTTTGTATTGTTTTTTATCTCAACTTATTAAGTGACATTGATATTGGGGTATCTGATTCTATATATTCTTTATTCCTTGTATTTTGGATTACTTTTGAAATGTCTTAAAATGGTATTTTTTTGAATGGTTTTGAGAGAAGGAAAAATAAAAGTATGTTTTTAGATTTACTTTAAAAAATGTTCTATAATGGGTTTGAATAGTGAATTTATTGAAGGTGAAAAACTGTTTTACAAATATATTTTTAAAAAAAATTAAATGAAATAGTAGATAATGATTTGTTTTGAAACTTTTAACCCTTTAATTTGTTTTATAATAATTGAAATGAAAATATTTAAACCAATGTGTGAGTTTTAACGAATGGTTTTAGGCCCCATGGGTCTGGTTTATCTTAAAAGGGTTTTTCCTTTTTTTTAATAAAATGGAATTGCTTGTTATTTTTTCCCTTATATTGGTTGATATAAAAACCTAATTTTATAATTATGTAAAAAGAATCATATATGGAATGTGATATAAAATTGATTTCATTGTCTCTATTGGTGGAGACCTACTAGGCTATTTAGGTCACACCTATATTTTGTAGGTTATAGGTTATAGTTGGGGAAATGTTTCATTATATGTGTATTTTGGTCTATCAATGTATGAGTTGGGATGTTGGGTGATCATTGGACACATGGGGATTCGTTGGAGATATTCAGCTTCTGGTTTATTTATCTTGTTTTGAATTTTAATTCTAGTTTTGTTATCCTATATATTTAGGGACTTATTTTTATCTCTAACATGGATTCATATTTATTGTGTATTTTTTTGGTTCATTTATTTATTTTTTAATCTTATTTATATTATTGTATGAGATAAAAATATTTTCAAAGGTATTTTTTGTGATGCCTAGGAACTAGCTTCTCATAAGTAGGGATCGGGAATGGCCTTAAAGAAGTGGAGGGGTGGGTTGGGTGAAGGTTAAAATGGAATACTATGATAGTTCATTATATAATGTTATCGGAGTTTAGTTTCTCAAGAGGTCCTAGGTTTTATAGCACCCTATTTTTATTTTTGGAGTTGGTTGTTTGGTGATAAGGAAGTTAGGAATCTAGAGGTAGGTGTGGGAAGAGTGTTGTGGGATATTTTCTATACAGAGCCTCAAGTTTCCATGGATAGTAAATATTTTTATCTTTGATTATGTCTTGTTTTTTTATATATTTGTTTTATTATTATTTAATGCTTATGGTGGAGGTACATTTATCCTCATTGTCATATCTTGAGTTTCCTTAGGGTTCACATTTTGTGTTTTTTTGGATGAAGATGGAAAAGGGAATCAAGGAATGAGGTTGGATTATAGGGATTGAAAAACATGTAACAACCAATCTCTTGACTTCAAATATGTCCTAGAGACCATTGCATGATGGGCATGTGGCTATCAACCATGTTTCCAAGACCATATTGGTATCACATCCTGTTTTTATTTTCTATTTATACCCCTTGAAACTTAGATTCACAAGTGCGGTTATGGTAATAAGAAAAATGTCAAGGTGGGTCTTGTGATGAATTAATTCAAGTGTATTGAATTTATTTCAATATTTTTGGCATGTTTAATTTATGTTATTGTTGTGAAAATTTGAATTTGTGTGCATGTGAAAGGTGGATTTCATGGGGAAAATGTTTTTTGTTTAAAATGAGGCCCTATGCCTTTCTTGTAAAATTATATTTGTTTTCATGAAATGTTTTTAAGTGGTTGATTTTATTATAAAATCAATAAATAGTTTGTTTTATAATGAAAATTATAAGGTAGTTTTTTTTAAATTAAATGGTTTTTGGTTACAAATAAATTTAAACTCACTTGGATGTACCTTAATAGTGGTTTATTTTGAAGCGTTAATTTTTTATAGTGTTTTATTTTTAAGACAGTTGGATATTTTTTCAAACATAAATGGTTTTTAATAAGATATGATTTTAGTTTAATTGATTTCATAATCATGTGTCCATAGTATTTTAATATATTCAAGTGGGTAAGGTGTTTTTAAAAGTGAAGGGAAACCCTAAAAGTAGGCTTTGATTTTTTTTAAAGAATTCAATGCTTCCAAATATATTGAATTTTGAAAGAATAGTGGAATGGGTTTTCTTTGTTTTAAAAGAGGAATGGGGAAATTTTAAATATTAGGCTTCTTATTTTAAGGGAAGTTTATGTATTTACAAAATTTGATTTTGGGGGTTGTTTGGAACTTAATGGTTTGTGATTATTTGAAAAGTGTATGCTTGGGATTGGACCCTTTCTTTGTTTTGGGACTCTTTGTAAATGGGTCCATGGTTTTAAAAGGTGAATGATTGGAAGTTTTTTTATGTTTTGATTATTTTCATGGTTTAGGAGACATGATCAGATTGATTTTATGTCTTATTTTCTTTAGTTTTATCATTCCAGAAAGGTCTTGAGAAAATATAGGGTGCTTGTCTTCGAGGATTTTCCTCCTTCTGTTTTTAACACTTCCAGTACTCTGAATAGAGTGGTAGGTGTTGTTCCTTCCACTTAGTATTATGTCTTGGAATAATCAAAGTTAGTGTTTTCTTGTGAGTATATCAAGAAACCCTCTAGGTGGAGTGTTTTTTTCAGGATCCTTGGTTGGATAGTTGGATCAATGGAGATCTTATTTCTTGGATACTTCGATGTTGTCTTTATTTTTGGGGCGATCGTTTTTTTTATTTTTGTTCAGATGATCTTGAATATAATTATATTTGAGAGTTATTAAATTTTTGGTGTATCCTTTATATGTTTTTTTGGTTCTATTTTGAGATCCGTGTTTAATTGGTTGATAATAAGTTTTGGAATTTATTCTTAGTGAGTTTAGAGAAAATGGGTCTTGAGTTGATACCATTTCTTGAGTACATTCAGTTTCTCTTGGATGAGATGTGCTTATTTGGGGAATGGTCATGACTTGTTTCTTGATAGTGTTTATTTTTTATTATGCATGTTGTAGTTTATGTTTTGATTTTTTTATCAATTGAGACACTTTCAAAACATAGCGTCATGAATGGGTAGTTGAGAGTGTTGTTTGTTTTCCAGTTGGATTGTGGGTGCCTCCGTGTTGGGTTCTAATCAGAATCATTGTGCGATGGTGTACTATGATCTTGGACATATATTTAGTTCATGACCCCTGGGTTAGAGCTGTATCATTTCTTAACGAGTCATGTTTTTTACTATTTTGATCCTTGATCTTTTAGGATATAATAATTTTGGTGATCAGGTTTTGCGTAATTTTTGGATTTTCACTGGAATTGTGATTCCTTTATATATTTGAGCCAGATATTTGTGTTTGGTTGTGGATAGATGAATCTTATAATCCCTTTTTGGGTATTTTAGGTAGGTTTTTGTTTGGTGGAATCATATTTTTATAGAAAATATTATTCTATTGCTCTACCATTTTAGATCGATCCTAAATGGTGGGGAGACCTATGATATTTCTTCATTTTCATAGAGCTTTAGTTGATTAGTTATAGATTATATCTTACTTGAGGTTTCATGATGTTATTTGAGGATTCATCCAATTATTTGAGGATTTTCCTTTTCTTCCTTGTTGGTCATTTTTTATCTTAGTGATCTTTTTTCCTACGGTATAATCCTTGGGAATTAATTCTATGAATTCTTATAATTAATTTTATATTTACCTCTACTTTGACCCCACACCATATTTTTGTAGGGGAGTGGGGTAAATTAACATGATGGGGGAATTGTGACACCCAACATCTCACCATGGAGTTCATTTTGTGTTATTTTATATTATTTAAGGTTATTTTGAGTTTCAATAATTTTCATGATTGGAATTCCAAAATATTGAGGGTTTTCCAAGGGTGAATGGTTACCCAAAAAAGTTTGGGGAAACTGTATGGTGACCGTGAAATAATGTTTCAATTATTTAAAATTATATTTAAAATAATTAGAAAATTATTTTTCAAACAATTTTAAGTCTCTAGGAAAAGTGTTAATATTTGTTTTTGTGTGGGTGTGATTCACAGAATTAGAACATTATTAAGAGTAACTGTGTGGCCCAAACCATGTGAGGTGTGTTGTTCTAGGTAGTGTCCCCCACATGTTTGGAACACAGTTTGAATAATTTTGAATAAAAACCATACGGCCTAACCATTTTCATTAAAAGTTGAAATTTCAATTCCTCTCCCACTTAATCTTAACCCTACATCCCTCCTCTTTCTCTCCCTCCCGCTTAGATGGACTAGGCATGCATGGGGAGCTCTTTCCCACTCCTCATAAATTTTTATGGATTCCCACCATGTTTTCAAGTGTATTCTTCCTTGTTAAGTCACAATAAACCCCTTACTCAAATATTCTTTACATTACCATGATTTTTTTCCATCTCTCAAACCCCAAAGGTCATGTTGGTAGATTTTAGGGTTGTGAGTAGACCTGATCTAGGGCTTCCTTCATGCAGGGGTTATATAGTGAATTTCATGGTTTGTTTGAACATTCTCCATTAAAGGTAACACATTTTAGCTAGTTTTCATTTGAAAGTTATTTGTTTCTATAAATTATATTTTTATTCCATTACATGTGATTCTTTATTATTTTAAAGTGGTTATTTATTAAGTTAGTGTTCATGTATGTGTCCTGTAAGGGATAAAAATTGATTCTCAGATGAGTTTGACCCTTGGAATGGAACAAGTTCTATTAAAATTTTTTGTATAAATGCCAAAGTTGTTTTTAAAGGATGAAAATGGTTTTAAAAGTGGTGGTGGACACCGGTTTGATGTTTTTAAAGGGGTTATTCACAAAAATTTATTTTCAAGAAAATTGTTTAAAGAGTTTTAAATGGGTTGTTTTACTTCAAAGGGGTGTGTTGACCTATATGGGTCATATTTTTAAACTTGTTGATGGATTTTGTTATTTAAAAGGCATATTTAAAGGAATTTTTTATTTCTAAATAGATTTCCAAGAAAAGGTTTTTATTAATTTAGTTTTAAGATTTAATTGAAGTGAAATTTTAAAGGGTGTGAGATGTCTTGGAATTCCAAGATTTTTTTAAGAAGTATTGTTTATCACCTTATGAAAAAAATCATAAATTTTTGAGACCCTATTTATTCCCTTGTACTCATATTTCTTTTCATCATGGATGGTGCTTCATGTATATGGGGACCGAGTGATAATCTATTGGGTTGTTTCATGCATGGGTGTTAGAGGTTAAGTGAGGTTTATTTAAAATGTATTGAATTTAATTGATTCTTTAACCTGAATTTTATTGATTTATCACCTCATTAATTGTTTTCATGGGAATCGTATAGGACCAAGTAGAGATCTATATGAGTGAAATACCTAGTATAGATAGTAAGTTGACTTGTAAGTGTGTATTTCTAGACTGAGTGAGCTAGTGGAATGGATTGTGTCCCGTTAGACTGAGTGATCTAGCCGGATTGATTGTTCCCCATGGAAACAATGTTCTCCTCAGTGGTTTATCTTTTTATTTTTTGATGGTACTACCATAGTTGTGACAACATTGTTAATGATGGCCTAGGTTTTTTGTCAGTAGTTTTGATCAAGTTACTTGAGTACTAAAAATATCCTCATGATTTCATGATCCTATTCAAGACCATTTAGGGGATTACTTTATTTTCCTTATTCGTATCCCTTCCCAATTATATGATTTCTTGGAACCTTTTTATTTTTTTTGTCTATAAATTTCAAGTGAAATTGATATAATGGTGCCATTTTGTGTATGATCCTTCTTCCTTATTTGTAATCTTACTTTTCAAGTGTCCTAAAAATGGATTTTTTGAAATGTTTTGAAATAAAGAAAAATAAAAGTGTGGTTTTGGGTTTTATTTAAAAATTAGTTTATCATGGGAATTAAAGGTGCATTTATTAAATGTGAAAAGATGTTTTCCAAATATTTTTTGGAATATTTTGATAATAAATATGAAATAATGTTCTTTTCAAAACAAAAAACTATTTATTTTGTTTTGGAATAATGCAAAGGAAAATATTTAAACTATTGTGTGAGTTTTACAGTATGGTTTTAGGACTAATGGTTTTGATTTGTTTTGAAAGGGTTTTTCCATACTTTTTGGAAAGAAAATGGAAATAATTGTTATCTATTTTCCTTATAATGGTTCATGTGAAAACTTATTTTTATAATCATGTTCAAACTAGTATATATGGAAGGTGATATAAAAGTGATTTCATAGACTCGATGGGTGTGGATCTACAGGGTTGTTTAGATCACGCATATATTTTATAGGTTCCAAGTTTTAGTTGGTTCAGGGTTTCATTATTTGGAACTATTTGGTTGGTCAGTGAGTAATTTTGGATGGAGGGTGACTATGGGATGCATGGGTATTCCTTGGAGTTAATTAGTTTATGGTTTATTTATCTTTTTTACATTTTCTTATACTTTTGTAGTCATCTATATTATGGATTATTTTATATCTCTAACATGGATTCATATTTATTTTCTTTAAAGGTTGGGGCTGAAGCCTCATTTATTATTAAATCAGATCAAAGACCACTTTAACTGGGTAGAGGGAGACCCATTACATAGCCCGAAGGCCCAGTGGGAATTTAGCCCATTTCATGGCCCATAGGCTCAATTTTCTGGCCCAAGGCCCATTCTGTGAATAGTACTACTACAGTCTACAGTGTCGCACAGTGTCCACCACTGCTATAGTACCCTACCGCTTCTACAGATGGAGTTATATTTATTGTGTATTATTTTGGTTGGCTGGTTTTCTTTTTTGTTACTTATTTATAATATTTTACAGAGGAGAAATCATTCCCAAGGTATGATTTGTGATTCCTATGAACTAGTTTCTATCCCATGGGGATCGAGAATGTCATTCAGGTAGTGGTAGGCCAGGCCAAGATCCTATTCATATGGAAGCCTAAGAAAGTTTTTTATAATTAATATAAAACATTAGATCAAGTGTTGGATTTATTAGAATATTTTATAAAAACTACTCATAGTAGTTTTAGATGTGTGTGTGAAATATTGAATACTTGGTTTTCAAAAAAAAGAAGAGATCATAAATATAATGATACATCTAGTTTTCAAAAAGGAAGAATAGATAAGATTCATTAACAAAGGAGTTACATTGGTCATATCTAGTTAGTTTTAATGTAGAAGGCTCGAATAATAAGAGATATTTATATTGAAATATTCAACTATTAAAGAAGGAACAAAGCAATATTATTATTACTTAGAATAATATTCATCTAAAAGAATTGTTATTATTGTAATTATTTTTAAGAAAAATATATAATACTCACATTTAGAGGAAACTCTCATCAATAATTATAAGATTAGAATATTGGAAAATTAGAGATCAAAGTTGCATCAAATTACTTGAAGATATAGGGAGATTCAACACCTTAAACTAATATTAATGAGATCTTATTCTATATAAACTCACATATAAGAAATGACTTTAATTCCACCAAATAATTTTACAGAGGATAATAATATGGGGAGTCCCTTAAATCTATAGTGAGTCTTTCCTAAACCTTTTAATATAAGAATTCCTTTTCATGGAGTGACCATGACAAAAAAACATGTATCCACTAAATAGCATGCGATAGTGGATTATAATACACCAACACATTATCATATATATTATCCTTGTATTATCCCTTAGTTGTGAACCAATTAAAATCCATATGTGATTGTGATTTAATTTACTATATATATGTTTGATATTTTGTGTGATTGGTGATACAAAAAAGTAATATTAAACATTTTACTTCGAATCGGGAGACAATATTCATATGGGAAATGGGACTATGATGTGCAGAATCTTTATTTGGTGTGCACCCATACACCCCCCCCCCCCACCAACTCTTAGGGGGACTACATTCAGTTGAGTCCAAACACCTTCGAATAAATTTATCCATGCAAAGATTGAACCACCATTTCTATTTTTTCAATAGGGAAACAGTAAATCGAGATAAATTTTGGAAACAAATCCCTCCTAGGTGTTTTAAGAGACCAAGGTTCTTCCATGAAATCAAATAAATTTATTCTTATTTCCTAATTTACTTTATCCAAACTCATATGAATAACAATAAAAATAGTTCCAAGTAGTTAAAAAGGTTTCATCATATAGGTGAGGATGGATTGATCCACCAAATGGATGAGGATACCTTTCCCCATTCAATAAATATTCTTACTATGTTAATTGTTGACCTATTTCAAAAAAAATATTAAAATTTTAGAGAGAATATCTTTATTGGATCTTATAAAGAAGGTTGGAAGATCTCATTTTTATAACTAGTTTTATATAATTTTTTCACTGGTATAGTCATTTTTCACATTAAATATTAATTAAAAAAATTTATGTTTAAATATTGAGTTTAAAAATAATTTTTTTAAAATTTTAAAATTTTATTATAAATTATTATATAATATTAACCTAGTAGATTTTACTAGTTCTATTTGAATTTGAAATCTAAATTAGATGATTTTCATCATCTCAAAATTGCCTAAGATATATTCTATCTATATATACATGAAGATATTTTTGAAACATGAATATAGTTTAATCAATTTAAAATTTAGGATTTTTTATATATATTTATGGATATTTGGATTTATCAATAATTTTTCTTGAAAAAAAATGAAAAATTGAAATTTAAAATTAAAATTTTTAAATAAAAAATAAAAAAATATACTTCAATATCTAAAAAATAAGAAAAATATTTGAAGAATAAATTCATATAATTTTTGTTTGATTACCACATATGAAGTTCCCAGTTAGGATCCAACTATCACTGAGAGGGGGGGGCTAAATCAGTGATATCTTTTTCATTTTATGTTTCCATTTTTTTAAACAACCTTCACCTCATGTTAATGATTTTCTTCCCTGCTGAACACACACAACCACATGAACACTAGATTTACAAAGTTCACTACTCAACAAGATCAGCTACATCCTTGGTACGGTATGGAAACAATCTAGTACCACACAATCAACTTAAAAACAATCCTTTTATGTGGAATACAATGTATAGGATATACCCTTACACTCGTGTAGCACTTGGAAAAAAATACTCAAGTGTGTGTGCACTCTCTTAGAACAAATAGGGAATTACAGTATTTTAGTGCCCTTTTACAATTGAACAAGGGTATTCTTTGAAGTACAAATCTTCACATTCTTACCCAGAAGCTAGTAAGAACTATCATACACACAACCGAATACATGCGAAGACAACAACTTTTTCATGATTCCTTTAGGGTACCTTGTGCACAATTCAAATGGAATGCGTATAAAAATTCCCTTTTGGAATGGAAAAAATTTTCCGTACAACTTCCCTTTTTCATGAAACTTTTCACTTTTCATGAAACTCCCACTTTTTCACACAACTTTCCTCTTTTTTCACAAACCTCTTTATTTTCGCGCAACTCACATAGCGTATAATTTTACGCACTTCAGAGCTCAAGATTTTCTCTAAGTGTCGAGCCTTAAAAAATGATAGGGGTTCACCTCTTATTTATAGGCCTTTTTAACCCTGCAAAAAAAACACTAATCCGCACATAAAACCCTCTTCATGCACGTAAAACCTCTTTCACACAACATCATATTTCGCGCAATGCTCCAATTTTTCACACATCTCATGTCTTTTCCAATTTTCGAGCTTCTGATCTCGAAACACCTCTTGCATGAAAAACTTCATTTTTCTATTCCACACACCATGAAAATATTTCACGCAGCCTTTATTTTTTTGCTCACCATGAAAATATTTCATGCACCACTTTCCTTTTTCTCACACCATGAAAATATTCCGTGCACCACTTTCCTTTTTCACGCACCATGCAAATATTTCGCCCACCACCTTAAATTTTTCTTTTATGTCGCCTCTAGATTGTTTGTTCCTTTGTCATTTCTCTCTTCACTGCTTCCCATAACCATTCTTCAGTTTTCATCACGAACTCCACTATCATGATATATATCCTTTGATAGACCAGATTTATCATCGTCAGTGTTACAATGGGAAGTACTGAAACTTCCCTATCTTCCAGCAGCATCATTCTATCCAATAAGAATTTTATATGAGTGGAATCATCATTTCTCACCCTTTCCTTCATAAGGCTTACATCACAAGTTCTCCTAACTTATGATATTTGTGAAATACATATCAGCAAAGAATTTTCTGGTTTACATGTCCTTTACAAAGTGAATTGTTTTATCATCTTTGACAAAAAAAGACAATAAATTGTAACAATAAACTCTTCTTACTTTATTTTCCATCCAACTTGGTCCCAAAAACATAATTAAATTACTATTCTTGTATATTTTATTAAAATAATAAAATTTCATTCACCAATCCATCCATAGTGTTTACTTATTTTATCATTTATTTTTTGACACTTTACAAGACATTTAAAACTTTTCAAAAGAAAGTGAACCATAAATAAAGGAGAAAAGGGGGTACACTTGTGTGAATGTATTGATATAATTATTAATTTATATCAAGCATAACAGTCAATTCTCATAATAAATTATTTGTAAATGGGTAAAATGGGGGATGGGGTAGTGGATATATATGTTTCCCATGATATAAGAACGTTAGGTAGAGACTCTAGTATGATTCATAAAACAACAACCAAATCACAGGTAGATTTCAAATTACAGTGATTAAGATGAGAATTGGGTGCTAGAAAGATACCAATAAGACTAAACTCTAGCATCTTCTGTGATTCCTAAACATACTCTCATATTATGTGATATAAACTCTCATCTATATCTATCTCTATAGAGTAATTTTTGTGAATAATATCTAGGGGTGTCCATGGGCAGGGTCAGGCTAGGTTGGATGTGATTCTAGACCCAGCCCGGGGGAAAATCAGGTTGGGTTGGGTCGGGTCACGCGTTACATGGCCAGTTGACCCGACCCAACCCAACCCCTACGGGTCGAGTTAGGCGATGCATGGACAAAAGGACCCAACCCAACCCAAAAATTTGTGGGTTGAGTCAAATCAGCTCGGGTTAAGCGGGAAGAACTGACCCAACCCAAAGAATATTGAACCAGGCCCGACCCCAACTCCATGGATACAGACCCAGACCCGACCCAGACATAACACATACCCTACCCAGCCCAGAACAACCCGAACCAAACCCTACCGAGACCCTACCCCCAGAAAAAAAATGCATAGAAGAGGAGAGGCAATGCAGTAATGCAGTAGAGTAGAGGAAGCATCCAAAATTTCAGCAGGAAAGATGAAGCAGTAGAACATCCAAAATTTCAGCAAGGGTGTGCAATTACAAAATTCAGGTGGATCCAAATGCAATTATAAATGCATCATCAGTATCAAAATCAAAAAATATAACATCACACACACAACACAGTGGAAAACACAACAATATAAACATAAGGCTACATAATAGATAACATAGAAGGCTAGAGAATAGACAACACAACCAGAATTATTAAATAAAAATAGGATTCAGGAAGGTCACTACTCCATAAATGTGAGCATAATAGATTCAACAACCAAACAAAACAATCATCCAGTTTCAAAAACAACAAAGCAGGGAAAACTAAAGTGAAATGTGGTGTGGATGGAAGGGAAGCTACCTAAGAAACACCAGAATTCATTCAAAAATGTGATCCCCTAGTCAGCAGTTGCTTTTTAACAGTCCAGTCCATACTGATAAATATAGTATCTCAGCTCCGAAAAATGAGTGAGGATAGAGAAGAATAAGGATGGACATGAAAATTTAAAGGAACCCAATAAATACATAGTACAACATAAACATGATATAGAAAATTTAAACAAATCAAATTCTCATATGCATGAAACAAAATCACAGTTGATACTAAAAAATACCAATTTAAGTAGTAACTATAATGAATTTACCCACCATGAAATTATAATTGAATTTCCACTTCATAAATCATGCATGATTCCAATTTTTCATCGATGAAATGTCATTGTCATTTATTAAAAGATGTACAATATTTACTATAAATCAAGAGAACCATATTTCAATTGAATAATAAACTATATGTGGTCCAAGGGTTTTTTTTATTTGTCTTTGAATCCGACATTCATGCACATTCTGGAGTTTGCCCCCTTTTTGGTCTTATTTATAATGGATATCCCCTCCCCCTTCTTTCCCCTCCCAAGATGCATTACCCCCAGCCTCTCTTCTAAATGTGATGCATTATTCCATTATTATCCCCTATCCAAACACCTATGTTGTTCTACCTCCCATGGCCTGAGTTTGTTTTCCCACCTCTTATCCATCACTAACCCCATGTAAAAATTTATAGGTTTTTTAATCCCCCCCCCCCCATTTAATTGGGGGTCTGTAAGTTATGGTCACCACCAACGTTAGATGTTGTGGACAAATCCAATTCCACTAGAATAGGCACCTGTTTCCAATATATAGAATTAATTTCAGTATCTTCGAGTCTAGTATATCAATGGTTCAATTATGTTCAAGTGTATTTGGGATTAATTGGATACTTTGGAATCCAATAATTTTTTATGACATGGAAATATCTATAGTGGTTCCCATCAAAATGGAAAAAGAAACTAAATGTATTAGGTTTGGAAATTTTGTTGGACTGTTGCTGGTAGAAGTTAATATGTGTTTTGATTTGATAATAAAGTTTTCTTATTAACTTAAAATTATGATTTTTAACTTTTCATTGATTATGAAAAAGTCCCTCAATTATATTTATATTACACGGTTATTGGGAATGAAAAATAAAATTACAGAAGGGTTATGGTCAATTATTTTTGTTCCTTACATGGGTATGATGAAAGAAATTATCTCAAGAAGAGAAAATGTTCAAGATAAGGAAGTGGTGTTGATGGAAGGGGGACACTCTATAGGGTACACATACTATGTAGGATGTTCATGAAATGAAAGATCAATAATATTCTCCACATGTTGAGGTTATAGTGTAGAAGAAATCCACTTAGGTGGAAACAAATCAAATGGGATGTGTGTGAATTTTGGGGTCAGTGTGCCTTAGGGGTAGAATGTTGACAGAAGTCCCTCATGGTGTACTTATACATCAAAGGGTGTGATTTATGGGTAAGAATAAACTATAATAAACTAGATTTAGTGTAAGGATTTGTAAGGTGTTTCTAAAGAGTAGAGGTTGGTTACTATAGCAGATAAACTGAGTCGCCTCAGGTTTCACTCCTATTGTAGGCAATAATAGGGTTGTTGAAGTTGTAAAGGGGTATTATTTCTGATCTTTTAAGGAGATATAGGTTTTAAATTCTTCTGTTTCAAATCAATATAGAGATAAACCTAGATAAAAAGGTTATAAATCATGTATTTATATAAATGAAAATCATTGAAAGAACTAATAAATTTAAAGAAAGGACCTTTAACTACTCATGTTTCTAAATTAAATCGCCTATAGTTAATACCTTAAATTTGTTTTCCCTGACTATTGTAAAATATATTATATCTCCACCAACCATTTATTTTTATTCAGTAAAACAAGAAAACAATTAGAACAATACATACCTGTATAAATGGAGTCAAGAGGAGAAATAACATGTTAGTATTTTTAGATAGTGAAATTTGATCATGATTTGTTGTGGAAGATGGAATATCTGAAAAACAAAAAAAAAATAACAAGTTGGTTTTTTTATTTTTTAAATAGAGGTTTATAATAGATAAATTTTAACTGATAAAAAAATATTTTTAATGATACCTGATTCAATCAATTCAACTTCTTCCTGTTACTTTTTAATTTCAATCGGTTTAGACTTTCTAAACCAATTTTGGGAGAAAATTAACACCTCAACGGTATTGGGATTCAAGCAACTGTGAAAGGGGTCAAGGACTTATCCTCTTGTACTAAATGTAGGCTCTGAATATACAGTAGTTAAAAGAGTTTCTAGAATATCTAGAGCAATGCATGACAGAACATGATACTTGCTTGCCTTTCCTTTCCACCATCTTAAAATATAAAATCCATCAAAATCATCCTCACAATAATCAATCTCTAAATATATTTATAATACATTTCTTTGTTGTGTCAATTGTATTCTCCTTTTCTTTGATCTATAATCATCTTTCCATTTTTCATCATCCTCACTACCACTAGCGACATAATGAATATGTGCATATTGATGATAACTTGACTCGCATTTATCAATGGGGTCGGGGATGGGATATTTGCATTTGTAAACCTCAAAAAGATTATTCATAACCTCTATTAATTTACTTATCAACTCATTTTTTCTCCATCATCAAATATCATTTCAAAACTATCCTGGACATATTCTAATTTATATCGGGGATCAAGAACAACTTCCACAAGTAAGAGAGAATTAAAATTTGAACCAATACCACAATATTTGTCCAACTTCATCTTCATTGAAATATCCATTGCACTCACATTTATATCATTACTCTTCATCCATTTCTTGAATTTTATATATATTTTATAAAGAGTATGAAAGAAAGTGTGACATGTCACATGCATAGAACCAGAAAATTCAATATTTCTATCATAAAATATCCTTAAAAACTTGACAAATACATGGTTACTCTCCCAATATTATGTTTTTTGATCTCCACCTTCATAGCCAAGATCACCCCTAAAAACTTGAATCCTCCTCAAGAATAATAAATACATTCTCATACTTTTCTGCAACATCCAACATAAAATAAAAATAATTCCACCTAGTAGGAACATCAAGAATTATAGCCTGTTTACTAAGAATTTTTAAATCCTCCATAATGTTCTTGAAAATATCCAATCTAAAAGGTGAACTTATCACAAATTTATAAGAAACTCTGATTCTAGAAATTGATGTTAATATTTCCTTTATCCCATCACTAACAACAAGGTTTAAAATATGTGCACAGCATCTCATATGCATATACTCTATTTTAATAATAGAACCATTCAAGTCATTAACTCTCCTCACCAAATAACTGATCATTGTATTATTAGAACGATCAGTGTCCATAGTAATAGTATTAATCCTTTCAATCCCCCATTATTTAGATGTTTGTTCTAATACCCGACCAATTGTTTACCCTTTATGATACACAACAAGAGAAACCCTGATTATTATTTTATTCAATATCCAATTATCATCAATAAAATGTGCAGTCAAACACATATAATCCAGATTCTGAATTGAAGTTCATGTATTGGTGGTAAGACATACCATACGAGAGAACATATCCAACATTAACTTCAATTTAACTTTCTCATTCAAATATTACTACAAGAAATATCTAGAAACTGTTTGTCTGGATGGAACATGAAACATAGGTTGAAAAACTTTAATAAATTCTCTAAAGCCTTGATTCTCAACATATTTAAATGATAAATAATCAATGATTATCATTTTAGCTAGAGAAATTCTACACTCTTCTTGATTAAAATGAGCTACTAAAATTTTAATCATTTCATCATCCTCATCTTCAAAACTTCCTTCTAAGACCAAGATTGGATTGAATTTTCTCAAGAAATTTGTGAGGATTTTTGTTGCACTTTGTAAAATGCCTATTCAATTTACTACTTCCATGTTGACCAGACATGAAAGAGTAATATTTTCCATAGTAATTACAAATAGCCCTTACATTTTTCTTTTGAAAATGATCCCAGGTTTGAGAAACTCTAAAACCCATAGAAGCTTTAGGAATTGTTACCTTTTTAGGAGACTTCTTACCCTTAATTTCTTCAACTGGTTTTCTACAACTCCCCCTCCTATTTCTTTAATTGAATGTGTAATTAGTGTAGACCCCATCTGACTCTTAGTTCCTTATACTGCGGAAACTGGGGGATTAGAACCACTTGCTGTTGTACCACCTTCCATATGAATGAATTGCTATCTATATATAATAACAGTGGAAGAAGTGGTAAATTTTACTGCATTATAATAGTGAAGTTAACAGCTAAGGAATTCTTCTCCCTCACTTCTTAACCCAAGGTTAAATTCTCATATGGAAGGCAATCTGTACTATGATGAATAAAGAATAAAATCTTTAGAATTCAAAAGAATGTAAAAAATATATAAACATACATCAACATAAAACAAAATGATTTCCAATCCAATTTGTTATAAACATACATCAACATAAAACAAAATCAGTAGCCAACTGCTTGAAGATGGACCATGATTACTGAAATTTAACCCCAGTGTAGCATGAAATTTCATGTTTTAAAACAAAACGCATTGAAATCAAGTGTGTATTGTGAATATACAGCAAACAAATCTAGCTACATACCACCACTAGAGAAGTGAGAAAAAGGAGGCAGGAGTTGAGGATGGAAAAGTAGGGTTTCGTAAAAGGAGAAGAGGCGAGTTAGGGTTTTCTGGGAGGAGCTCAGAAGAGGAGGGTGTGAAGGTGGGGGTGAAGAAAGGATTCATTGCCTTTCGATCATGGGGGAGGGAAAGGCTGAGGAATAAGGAAGGAGGGTTTGACTGCCACACAACGTAAGAGAAGATAAGGTTGAGGTTAGGGCGGAGGAGCTGCCATGCACCAGCAGCGAGCGCGAGTGTGAAGCGAGAGAGGGGAGGAAGGGAAGGAATGAGAATAGCCCAACAATCCAATGGTTTTTTTCCTTACACGTGAAAGTTGTGTCATTGGTTCAAAGGGTCGGTTTGGGTCAATATGCAGCCAACTCGAGACCCGACCCAACCTATACACTATTTGACCCGTGAGAAACCCAACCCAGGTATTTTTTAGCATTACCTGGCCCAACCCGAACCAACCCGGTTTGGTCAGTTCAGACCCGTTGGGTGGGGTTGGGTCTGGACACCCCTAAGAATAGCCACTACCCATCACTAAATTATATCCAAACTAGCCAAAGGTTGGCTTGGTGGTTATTTGTATCTTCCCTTTTTATCCCTTTCCCATGTCCATGGGTTACTAATTCCTGCATCCATAACTACCCATCACCATTCCCAAACCTAGACCAACCACCATGAGCATACCCATTAATAGAATAACCCCCATTCCCATACCCATATTAGGCCCCATTGGAATAACCACACCCTGACCACCACAACCCCCAACCCAATCCAAGTTGGTCCCCATTTCTATAGTGCCCATAACCCTACCCATTATCATTTTCATAGCTCAAACTAGAAAAATTAATCAAGATTAAACCACCAAAAAATATGATTAACAAAGTGAGTGAGAAGTTTAGAAGGGGTGTCCTCTCAACCCTATGGGTACACTCAGACAAGAAGCATAAATATGGGTTTAAAATAACCACCCCTAATAAAAAGACAAAAAATCCCCCACCTAGATGTGGATTGATCTTTTTTTCAAAAGTCAAATAGACCTCCCCAAATTCTCAGTGAATCCACTAGACTCTTAGTGCTAGGTTTAGTGTTATACACCGATATCCAACCCACTCGAGTTTCATTGGGTTACTACTAGTATTCTAGTGGTTGCACTAATAGCCTATCAAAACTGATTATTTCCACTCCTTGATAAAATATCTCCGATAATTTTTTTACACACCCATAAAATTCTAATAAATTACTTTTATATGCTATAAAAACCTCAATAACATATCTCTCTTGCTGCAAACACTTAAATTTAAACTCTTCTTGATTTTTATTTTCTAAAATTTGGATCTTTATTGATTCAAAAAACACATATTAATGTAGATCATATCATCTAATACTCTTATATGTAAAAAATAAGCATAAACAGTAATAATAATTAAAATAACAATTGAATATACTAGGTTAAATTTAAAACACCACTGAGAGTGGGGTGAATTAGAGGTGAAATATTTTTAAAATTTATTTTATTAATAAACCTATCAATTTTTAAGGTTTTGATCACATCCTCTTTTATAAATTTCTCACCCATATATAAAACAAATGAAAAAAATGAAACGTGTATAGGATTATTTTACAAGGTTTGACTCTAATGAGGAAACTTAATCTTTATTGTTTTTGGTTTGTTAATGAAATAATAAATTATATCACTATTTAAAATTTTCAGTGATTAAAAGTTCATAACAATTTCACACAATGGTTATGAAACATCCTAACCCAACCCATTGGATTGGGTTGGGTTGGATGTGCTACTGGACATAGGTGTAATTCCTCTAACTTTAAAGGTTGGAAATAAATATCTTGGGTTTAAAATAAGAACAATAGGGGATAACATTTTTCGTTAAACACATGAACAAAAACATACATAAAAACCAAGATAAATACAAACATATAAACAATGAAAGTTAAAACTATAAAATGATGCATGAGATAATATCCAACAACTAAAATGATCAAAAAGACAATATCATGGTAATAGTGGAAACAAAATAACCAAAATAGTTAAGACTATAAAGTAGCGACAGACTCATTCACCAAGGTGGAACCACTCTAAACTCAAAGACATGGCCATGTTCTATATCTCCAACTCTAAACACCCATGACAACCTCTATCAATGTGCTACACTAGTGAAGTATGAAACAGTTCCATTTCATATATCATATAATATAATGTTCACATATGCACTGAGGTACATATATATGGGTGATTACAACAACCCAATAAGAAATACTTTCCTGACAAACCGCTAAGAACGGAAACATGCTAGCTCATATTTTTATAAAATAATAGGATGGGTAAAAAATAGTTTAAATAATTTTAAACAAATATGATCAGTTAAATATATTTTAACAAAATAATTCTAATCTTGAAATATGCTATTCAAAATTATTTTTCCAAAAATAAAATTTAATTTTAAAATATCAAAAACAATTTACCAAAATAAATTACATAATCCCATACACACACCCATGAAATCCCCAAACCTCTAAAATTGGTCATGTGATCATGGTGAATTCCATCCATGGTCCATACACTAATATTTCATCTAACAACTCACACACACACATTTCTATTCATAACATGTACCTCTTAATATAATCATATGATCATGGTAACTTTTTCCATGATCCAATTTCCCAACCCATAGGAAAACTTGCAAACCATGCTCGGTCATGAAAAACCACCAAAAAATTTTGTTTTTTCAAAATATTTCTTTTTTTAAACTATCAATTTCAAACACAGTTTCCTAGAGACTTGTTCACATTTTATACTAATAATTCTCAAACCATTATGCATAAAAAATGAATCAAAAATCTTCTAGAAACATATCAAGTATTAACTTAAATATTTCATAAATTCAGATGATATATAAAATAGTGAAATACCAAAAACTGGGGGTATTAAAGGTTGGATATGTATCAGCCACTTCCCAATGAAGGTATCACCCCCTTCTCAAATGAAATATAAAATTATTTATACTGGTACCACCAAACTTTAATAATTTCTTCTTCCCTTGGTATAAAAAATATCTTTAGTGTTCTTTTAAATGTCACAACATTAGTGAATAATATATTCTTATTCAAAACTAGTACTTTAAATACTAGAGAAATATCATTGGAATAGAATGTGTATCATCCTTCCTCCACATGGTTTTATAATTACTGAAGTGTACATGAAAGCATTCACACACACCAAAATCTTATTCCCTCTCACAAACAAGCTTTTATATCATCAATAATAGTATTTTCCTACCTCAACATGAATGATGAATGTAGTAGAAGTTAATCATTGATATTATCTTATTCCTCTATCTTTAATACACTCCTTCCATAACTCAGTCAAGTATCATCTTATGAATGCTCAATACTTGACTCTCCTTCTTCCCTACTTAATTATCCTTTTTTATATTCATTCATAATTAAGTGAATAATATTTACATTATAGTTTCATTGAAATTATAGCGTGATTATCTATAATTGAATTAAAATTGGTTAATCACCTCAAATAATTTCTCCATCTTGATCATTATAATGAATTTCAAATATTTCAATTCCAAATTCCAACCAATATCACCCCATTATCTTCTCAATTAAATTTTTACAAAATAATCCCATGAAATTAAATATATAATTCTTCTTCAAAAAATTTCATGAAATCCATAGGTATTGAAAATTCATTCCATGCTGGAATTTATGAACCTTTATGGTTGTGATAACCTCCTTGTAATGTAACTACCTTTCATTGCATAGAAAATCATTCAACTTGTTCTTAATTCTTAGCTTGAGTCACAACCCTTATGATTCATTATGATAATTATTTAATGAATAAAATAACAACATCATCCCAATTATTATATCATATTATTCTAAAAATTAAACTCAACATTTTAAAAATGACAAAAAACTTATGTAATATGTTCTATCAACTTATGTATCACTTCTATGAAAATCCATAACCTAACACATTTCTTAAGATATTGACCTATGACACGTTTATATTTTTCTAACAAGAACATATTATGTAATAAGTATTCACCTCATCTTCTTATGAGTCTATGTGAGAGGTTTTACTTTTCTCAATCATCTTAAGTATCTTCATAGGAAGTTTTGATTTTCAAATTTTCTGGTTCTACTTAGAGATTCATCTTATTAATTCATCAATAATCTCATGTATCTATATAAGAAGTTTTAATTTTTCAATTTTATGTCTCAACTCAAAAATATATTATGTGTTGATCCCAAATTAGACATATTTACTTCTAAAATTATATAATTCATCAAATAAACTTGAAACATCTTCTCATATTGATAGGGAAATCTCTATCACTTTAAAATAATTGAAAAACTTTCTCAAATATATTTCCAATCATCTTAATCATGTTATAAAACAAATACAACATTATTCAACAATTATATTGAGTTATTTAATCTCTCACTTGGAATTTTTTTTCTTCCTTAATAAATTACTAAGAAAGAAAAATTCACAATCATTCTTAAAAATAAAATCTTGACATTTTACCACTAGATAAAGTAGTGTTTTTGAGATAATTCCATACCTCAGTGATATTTTTTTCAAGTGATATAGAGCCCCCACCCCAATAAATATAAGTATTCTCCCTCTTTTCCAAACTACCAACTTTGGACAAAATAAAAAAGTAAAAAAGTGTTCCATTTATCCCCCTTTGGTAGTAAATTTTAAGTATAATGGGTGTATCTCTCAAATTCCCTCAAGTGAGAGGGAATGGTTGAGCTTTCACGTTCAACCTCAGAGTATCAAATTTTCCCTTGGGAATAACCTTTCTAAATATATCATAAATTTTTCCTCTAGTATAAATTAATTACAGCCTTATATCTCTATTGGAAACCGTTTATTTGATGAAGTGAAACTTGATATTAATATTCTTAGATCGAGTGTGTTGTATATGACTTTCAGAGAGATCAATAGAACTTTTCTTCTGACATGAAATTATGAGTGGTTATTAAATATTATCTCTCAAATATTACAGATATTCTTTTATCTATAATGTCTAATTATAGGTAATTAATATAACCCAATACTTTACCTATATGGTGCTCAATGTAATTAAAGTGTGTTTCTTACAGTTCCAACTCTCACAGATCCCTCTTAAAAGAAATATTCCACTGGAAGTTGATATTTTATCATCACAATCACCCACCACCCTATCAACATCAGTATAATTATATAGATTCATATGCTTTCATATTTTTTACATCAATACAAAGTTCAAGTTTAATTTAATGTACTTAATAGTTCTATTTGAATCCATCAAATGTGATTCCTTTTCATCACTTGTATACCTTTCATATAAGATCAATACATAGTAATTATTAGGACTTGATGTAGTGAGATAGATTAAACTACCAATTAATCTTCTAAATACTTTTTTATTCACACTTTTTACTTTAGTATCCATTCCAAGATTCATCACGACCAATATGGGTGTGCACACTGGTTTGTATTCTCCCATTCCAAACTCCATAAATAATTCTATTGTATACTTTTATTGGGAAAGAAAAGTAAACTCTTATTTTTGTAGCACTTGAAATCCTAGAAAATATATCAATTCACCCAACATTGGAATCACAAAATGTGTCAAAACCCATCCTAGGTTGACCCAACTAATCACCCAACCTGGACTGTGATAAGACCTAAAGGGTGTTCATGATCCCCACAGGCTGGAAAGTAGTTTTTGGTAATCAAGGATCCAAATTTGGTAATGATTTTAAACAGTATAAAAACAAAATAAAATATCATATCAGTGAATAATGAAAAATAAATAAATAAAAAATCGCATGAAATGAACATAAATAAGTAAATATAATCTCATATCAAAAAAAAATAAAAAAAAAATTAAACTAAAAAGGTTGATAAAAAACATCTGGAGAATAAAATAAAAATATTCCCAATAACTATTGATCACCTGACCCCTATTCAGTCATCCCTTCCTGAACCAACTCTCATCTATCCAACCCAAACATCAAATAAGAAAAAGATAATAGTCTAAGGTACCTGAAAGAAAAACATTATAATTTCATACACCAAATCGTGTATGTAGGGTGTGAGAAAACCATGCCCAAAAGTATTTTAGAAAAGAACATATGCAATCCATTTAATAAAGAAATTCATTTATTCCAGTTTTAATTAAAATAAGAAAATATTTTTTCAAGCATAGGTTTAACAAGACAAATAATAATAATTTCAATTTCATAAAACTATCCATTTCTTTTAATAAAACCAAGATGAGGAAAATCCTTTTAAAAAATTTTAAACCACTTTTATTCAATTGAAAACAATCAATTCAAAAATAAATATTTAAAACTAAAAAAACCTTAGAAAATAACCCTTTACATTTAAATCGCCCTTCTTAAAAAAATCTAAAAATACTCTAGAAAATCCACTAACTCTACATAAATAAAAAAAATTAATCAAAAGGCACCATGTCATCATTAATCAAAATAAGAAAAATCTAAAGGTGCCACACATGTTAGTAAACTAGGGGTATAAAAATAAATTCAAAGTAATCCCCTATATCAACCCAACAATCAACAAATATGTTTCATGGGATCTGACATTGGTCCTAAAATGGGACATTCCAAGAATTTAACAAACATAGGAAAACTTTTGGCTTAGTTGTGTCCTAACACAACCCACATGAAAAGATTTCACCCAACATCATTGGGGGTACTAATCATAATACATAACATACAACACAACTAATGGGACATTTTTAGTGTCCCACTATCCAGTGAAACACAAATCTATACTTCCCACTTTTCTACCTAGTTTCCTATGAACAAATAAAAAAATGGTAGGTGATCAATCAATCATGTCACAAGATCAATGTAAAATAAAATCATACATTCCACCTCACCAACCACACCCTTTTAAGAAAAAACCTCTTTTCATCCATCACCTAGTCACCAATTAAATATAGAACCACCCATAAAAGTTAAACATGTGAAGGGGAACAAGGTAAGTATCATGCACCCAAACACATGATAAAAACATTTTAAAGGGACAAACAATTTTTCTTTAAAACCAACTTGGGATACTAAGTCCTTTTTCACAATGTTTAAAAAATTTGTCTCAAAACATTCTTTAAAATCAACTATTCCACAGTTAAAAACATTTAAAGATAAATTTCCCAATTTTATAAGTCTTTTAAAAATCCAAAACATCACCCTTTAGCCATTTCATAACCAAAATAGGTTTAAAGAGATTTATAATCAAATTATTTCTTGAAAAAACCTTTTAAATCATTTATAAGACTCTTTGAATTCAAACATCCCTCAGAAAAAAAAAGTATAAAACCATTAAATAAATTTTTATGTCAAGTGATAAATAACATTAAAACCATTTTCATAGAAGAAAAATATCACATATAGAATAATTTAACCAATAAAACATTTAAAATTTATCATCACACAATGAACTTTCATTTAAATAAATACTACAAAAACCCCTACCACAAATGAGATGGAATCGAATCACAATAATTTGGAAATTTCACCTTAGAGATAAAAAAGAAATATCGAGGAAGATAATGACCCCTATAATCCCTATAAACTAAACTCCCATTTATTATATCAAGACACAAACCCTAACTCATCCCCTATGGAATTAGGGTTTTTGATGGAAATAGATACCAAGAGTAAATATAAATATAAAGGAAGATTAAGCTTGAAGGGGAGGAAAGAAGGGACTTACTAACTAAATCACTTGAGACCAATGAGGAGGAGGCATAGAATAGATGGGTAATGGAGGAAAGATCTATAGGTCATGAACCCCACTCATTTTAATGAAAATTATGGGATGAAATGATCCATAATACCTAAAAATATTCAAGTGGTAATGGTTATTTTACTATTTAAAAAACAAAATGCTTAAAGAATCCCTCCATGGAGCATTCAGAGGATCCATATCGTGGATTTCCCCATGGAGGGATTATTTTGGTGTGGTATAGGGACTATGACGAATCAAGACTAAAAAGTTCACATGGTCCCCATCCCCTTACCTCAGGTCACAATGATTTCCCCTCTATGTTATGGCATGGAGATTCTCACCAAGCACCCCCCACAACACAACCATACCCTCTTAATCATATCAAACCACAACACCCCTATGCATCTCAAGACTTAACCTCACGTAACACCCATAACAGAGCAACCTATCCCCTCCAACATGGTCATCCTCCCTCATCCTTACATGAAAACTCTACACAACTCCAAACCACCCTTACAAAACCCCCTCAATGGTGTAGCCTAAAGATAATATGTGGAGGAACCAGGACTAGTGTAACCAAGGGATTTGATTCCAGTCATTATAGAATGGCCTCCTTAGGTTGTGGTGTGTCCTCTTACAAGACTTTAGTTTCATATAAAACTATAAATAATCCAAAATTAAACAAAACTAAATAATTGTGACATTATGGTGTGATATTTCTCCCCACCATTACAATTTATACCCCTCAAAATTTCCCATTATAAGTAGATAAGGTAAGAAAATAATAATACTATGATACCTCATGTCAAGAGTATGGAGGTTAGAAAAAAACCTAGAGGAGTCCAAAGAAAGAAACCCACTGAACCTAAACACTCTTATAAGATAATGAAACCATTCCATAAAGTTCTCAAATATCTCCAAGGACAATAAAACCTAGAACACAAGATGTGATACCTAAAAGAATTAGAGACCTATAATAGGTCTACAAACTATTTATCATTCATCAAGAATGGTGAATTTTGAATGAGATACACCCCACGAGACAAAACACCACCAAGAACCACACTTCCAACGAAAACATGGGAATCCTCAAACCACCATAAACCTATATGTCCCTCAAAGTCCCAAATCTAAATCCAAAGGAAAAACATAACACATAATAAACCTCATCTAAAACAACATGGGTTCAAAAACCTAGGAAACTAGAACCTTGAAAGGTACACTAATACCTCAAGAAATAACATCACGTTATGGGAATTCCAGTAAGAAAAATCAAGACCATAGGGTGTCCAATCTAGAAAGAAACCAACGATTCTTATCTACTAAATAATAGTCCAAAGGTTCTCCCCATGTTCAACCCAACAAGATGTAAACCTACCAAATGATAAACCATAATCATGCAAAAACTACAAGAGAAACAACCCAAATCATCAAGGAATGCATGAATCCAAAAATCACCTCAGCCTAATTACATCAATAAAAAAATCTCTAAGAAGCCACAACCACCAATGGAAAGGAGGGAAATATCAAAAGAAAAACTATTATAATCCCTAAGAGAACATCAAAAAACCTATATCACATATTGGTGAAGACCTAAAATCCCAATATACCTCAACATATACTGAAATTACCTAAAATAATGATCAACCAAAGACTAAAACCACCCCTAAGATATAATGGTATGATACATAAACTTACAAAGTGTCTGAAGATGTACCAAATAGTCACACTAATGACCCACCCTTATATCATTCAATCAATATGACTTTGAATGGATCTATATTCTACACTAAAATCATAAAATGTGTTATTTATCCCATGAGATTATTGAACCTACTCAATGAGCTTATCACATATAGACTCAACCATCTGCTACTTCCCACCAGATAAGAAATTATCACTTGAATCAAGAAAATGGAATCTTTCAGAGTTTTTAGATAACTGAATTCTTCTTAAATTCACTCTAAGACCTCAATTTCCTAAAAAGGATCTTAATCACCATAAAAAAGGTGGCTAAATTTTTTGAAAGTATTGGATAGAGTCTATGTTAAGGAATGATTTCATCTCTATCACTCAATATTGATTCTGGGAAAATTCAACAAGTAAGAGAACCACTCCTAAATGATAGGAAAATATATCCTAACGATCATACAAATGAATATAATTTCCCTATTTATTAGAATAATATCTGAAATTCATACTATAAATAACATAAAATTAAACTCAATCAATTGTAATTCCAAAAATAAATCAAAAAACTAAAAATAAATCAATTTGTTCAAATAAAATACCCCTTTAAAAATTCTATAAAACATTTCTATTTAAATCAAAATCCATTAAAAAAATCCTTCAAAATTTATTTAAAACACTACCCTTACATTTTAAATCCAAAAAACCATTTACAAAAATATAAATTTTAATTAAAAATCACACATCCCTTTTTTTAAAGGAGAATTCCCAATAAAATATACACATTTTCCATTTTAGTTTTTTTATTAAAACCTAATAAGAATTGAAGGAAATCCAATAAATATATTTTTCAATCCCAGAACTAGCTTTTAAAACATAAAATAAACACTTTTACTAAAAATAAAAATTAAATCTCATTAAAATTATCCTCTTTTCACAAAAAACATCTTTTTAATATTCACATAAGAAAAAAATAACACAAATATCCAACATATCTCAATATAGTATCATCAACACATTAAAACCTCTCAAAGATTCACCTAAAAATGATGGAAACCATCACAACCCATTTGAGATACAACATAGGTAAAAAAATAATTCCAAAGAGTATAGATATATGAATAAAATATCCACATGTTTTGGTCAACTATGTACCAACCATGCATCATCCTCTATGAAAATCCTTAAACCATGTGCCCAATGGCTCCACATGATTTTCCAAACAAAGTTAGATACCTAAGAAACCTTCTCTCTCCATTAATTTCCACCCCAAATTTCTTAATAACCTTAAAAAATCACACATGGGTTTACAGATCCATAAATAATACAACTAGAAAAAAAACCCAACTGCCAAAGGAAACTAAAGTTTCATCATGAAAGGTGTAGATCAAGCACATATTCTTAATATACCTCTTATGTCTTGGTGAAGATCCTAATATATTTTAAATATTGATGCCCTAAATAACATAAGCGATTTTTAATAACCTATTATACCTCTAAATAACCAAGGATATGATACCATTTTTTTATAAACTCACTTGAGTTAACCCAACCCATCATTTTACCCAACCGAAGATAAGGCTCGAAGGGTATTATTATTCCCTATGGGCTGGAAAATAGTGTCTATATTTCAATAGGAACACTTGGGACTGGTTTCTACCAATATATAAACAAAAATAAAATATTCAATTAGATCATAACATCATATAAATAAATAAAATATCAAATAAAATGAACAAAAAGAAATAAACAATATCTAATATCAAAAATAAATAGAAAAGAAAACTAGACCGACAAGACTGATACACAATATCCCAAGAATAAAATAAAACTAATCCAAAAAACTATCATTCACCTACACATGACTGCTAGTCACTCATCCCATCCTGAACCAACTCTCATTTGTCAAACTTGAACAAAAACAAAAATGGGATCATTATCCAAGGGACCAGAAAAAAAACATAAGAACTACATACATTGAATGGTGCATACAATGTGTGAGAAAACCATACCCAATAGAATTTAACCAAAGAGTCCGTGAAAATTTTTTATAAAGGAAATTCATTTTTTCTAGTTTGAATTATAATTATAAAAATGGTTTTTCTAGAATAGTTTTAATATACCAAATAATAAAAAAAATTATTTCATAAAACTATGAATTACTTTTAAGAAAAACAAGGTCAGTAAACTCATTTTCAATATACACTTCAAACCAATTTTCTTTAAATGAAAATAGACACTTAAAAATCAATTATTTAAAACCAAACACACCTTAAAAATAACCCTTTACATTTAAATAAACCTTATTAAAAACATTTTCAAAAAATAATTTAAAAAACCCACTAACAATGCATAAATAAAAATTTTAATTAAAATTCATCATATCATCAATAAACAAAACAAGAAAAATTAATAGGATCCACAATGTAAGAATATATGGGATATAAAAATAAAGTCAAAGGATTCCCATACATAAACTCTCAAATCAAGGAATAGGTGTCATAGGTTCTACCATAGGTCCTAACATGATACATTCCTATACTTTACCAAAAAAGAACCAATTGTCAGCCTATGTTGCAATATAACACAATCCATCCAACTAGCTAACACACATGTTCATCAAGTGTGCTCCCCACTAGCCCTATAATACAACACAGCTAGGGAGACACTAGTCACATGCCACTATATATTGTAGAATAAATATAGAATTCATACATAGCTACCGAGGTTCCCATGACAAAAGAAAACAATGGGAGGTGAACAATCAATTGTGTCACATGATCAATGTAAAATTGAGCATAAATCTCACCTCACATCTCACACCCTCATAAGAAACTACCCCTTTCCAAACATCACCCAATCCCCACATATATAAAGAACCACCCATAATGTTTAAACAATAAAAGTGGTACAAGGAGGGTCTCGTGAACCCATATACATAATAAAACCCATTGAAAGTTCCGAACATATGGAAACCCATATCTTTTATACAATTTATTTCATATTTATGACATTAGGATACACATTACACAATTACAAAAGATTGAGAGACCTATATTCTTTTGGGAATTAGGTACATATCACAATGACTTGAAATAGGGATATAATAGCATTATTTAAAAAATTCCAAAACATGGCCTTATATTCCATTGATCTTCTAATACCACACGAGATAAGTTGGGTGTGTTCATATGAAAGGGGTGAGATATAAATCCCAATAAGATAATAATAAAATCATGGAATGAAGTAAATTGTACATGTGAGTCAAGGGTTATAAAATGGTAACATAAAAAAGTGATAATAATAATCATGAACATTGAATAATGACATGATATCATAACATCAAGGTATCATCAAAATGTGGAAAAACCTAAAACATGACATCATAAGCATAAGTCAAGGATAAATTCTGAGACATTATAACATAGTGTGCTTAGGATAACCACCCATGTACCATACATGATAACTCTTGAGATAAAAACATTACCCAATGCATTGGAGGGGAATATAATTTTATTTCCACCAATCGCATTCATATCAGGTATATGCATTTGTGTGCCATATAGATCATACAATATAAGAACATATTTCATAACTTTTAATCCTATGATTAAGTAGTGTGTGTAACATACATATAATTACCTAATAAATAAAGGATAATTATATCTAGGTGAATACCCTAGAGTGGAAATGGGAATGGGTATTCACAACACAAAAGTTGGGTATGGAAAATCACAGGATAATTTTGATTGTATAACGGTTGTATATAAAGGTTCATGTAAGGGTTTAATGAGAGATAAAGGAAGTCTCTCATTACATGGGAATAATAGGGATGGTAAAGGAATTTTTGAAAACATAGTATAACATTAACAATTGGAAATCAAAATTCATATTAAAAAAAAGTACTAAAATAAAAAGGAAGAGGAAGAGAATCCTTGCCTTGAGATGGTGCTTATAAAATCTATGTTCATTAGGTTTTGAAGGAGATAAATAGGAGGTTGGGTGGGTATTTATATAAAAATAAGAGGGAATTATTTATTAATTTATAAAAATAGGTTTTGGAATCAATGTAATAAAATAATAAAAACCAAAATCATTCCCATGGTTTTTCCCATGCTTTCTACCAAATAGGAGTGTTTTTCAATATTTTACTAGGTTAAGAATAAAACTCATTAAAATAATACCATTTATGTTGTATAATTTAGTCATATTTCTAAAGAAATATTTTTAAAACCTTAAATTATAATATAGGTTTTAGAGAATTCATTATAGGTTTGTAAAATTAATAAAATAACATAAAATAAAATTATTTTAAATAGAAAATATATTTTTTTCATAAATACCTTTTATATTTTTTATTAATCCACTTTTGGTCTAATATAATATGTGTATACTTGATTTAATTTTTACCCAAATATTATACTATCTCGTAAAATTATGAAAAAAAATCACCATTGGCTAATTTAAACATATTGATTTAAAAAATGATATTTATTTTAACAAAATAATTTTCTAAATATTGAAATTTCCAATTTTAAATAAGGTCTTTAATTATTGAAAAACAGTAATTTCTATGACATAAAAAACTTTTAATTCCTTTAAAAAATAGTATGTGGGGCTTCAATAAATTATATTAACATTTATATTTAATAAGACTAGTTCATGAAAATAACATTTATTTTAAAACTCTTGAATTTATCAGAAAGAGTATTTTGATTGGGAATATATATTTCCTAAAAAAATTAAATTTTGGTTTCTTTATATCAAAATCTAATTTTTATCAAACTCATTATATATTCATGTATATATATAAAGTATTATAAATAAGGATAAACATAATCATTATTTTATTAAAAAGAAAATATAAAAATTCATATTACTAGGGTCTATATACATAAACCCTTATTACACCCATATATTCCATAAGGGTAAAGTCTGCGATGACATTTTTTTCTTAGGGTGGTTCAGTGAATATGGTTTGGTTAGTGATCTCTATAAGCTTGAAATTCTCTTGAAAATTATAATGACCATGACCCCAATAATCTAGAGCCCGTTTCTTACTTTATTACATTAGAATAAGATACAAGGAGTCATAACTTGAAGGACCTAATTATTTTGTATTATTAGTAAACTAGATACATAGATGATTCTCATATTACATTTGAAAACAAAAATTACAACATAATTGTTTTTTGATAATAACATTATTTCATCGAGCATATCCTTGAATATCAAGCATAGTACACTTCATGGATTCCTGTGAAAGGAAATATAATAAGGGTGATTTTAAATGCTTAGTAAGGGTTAAGTATAATTGAATATATCATGATTCAATAAGAATAATGAATATGGAATGTTAAATAAATAAACACACCCTCCATTTAAATAACTTGAATATCAGGATAATATAAGTCATAATCAATATAAAAAGGTAAATAATTGAAAACACATGTCATTTAATCTGTAAAATGATAATTAAATGAATACAGAGATAATATAATTGCTAAAATCTCATGTATAATAAGATAATTCACAATCAATATGGAATGTTAAGGAACTAAAAACACATGCTATTTAGTCAATATACTAAGAATAAAATGCATCCAATGATAATATCCTTGTGAAAACCTCATGGATAATAAGATAAGGTATAATAAATATATAAAGGTAAGTAACTAAAATAACATTCCATTTGGTCAAAATAATAATAATTAAATTCATCTAGAGATAATATCATTGTGAAAATATCATAGATAACAAGGTAAGGCATAATCAGTATGACAAGGTAAATAAATGAACACAAATTTTTTTTAATAAATAACTGAGAATGAAATTCATCCAAAGATAATATCATTGTGAATTAATCATGGATAATAGTAATTTAATTCTTAATGAATTAAATTATTAGTCATTGGATGTCATGTCCTTAGGTACATGATACCTCTACAGTCAAGACCTTTCACAAGATAGTTTAAAACTAGAGGTCGAAACTCATTTAATTCTAGCCTTTTGATTCACCTCATGAGACTACTAATGCATCAAGGGGATATATAATTTCAAACCACACCTATCACTGCATGGCTAAAGTATTACTCATATATCAAATAATCAATTTAATTCATGAATAATGTTCCTTATCATAAAATATCAATATTGTGTAGAGAATATGTATTTATCAACATTTCCCCAAATAAACAAATAACTTTCAATATAGAACATCATATTTAGAAATGATATATGGTTCAACCAATAAAAATGTCTATGACAAATAATATGGATTTTTGGGGGAAATTTAATTTCCAGTGATCAAAGGAAAGTGAATATTTCATGGGAAGGATAATGAGTATAAAAATGAATCAAGAAAGTGAATTTCAATACTTTACTTGATCAAAATAATCATAAAACATCCATATAAAATATAAATATTGTTTCAATAAAACATATACCCAATTCAGTATAAGTAAAAAAAGAGTCTTTGTTGTTGATGAATATAAATACCATTAAAGATCTTTAAAAACATTTTTTGAGGAAAATATCCATTTAATTTTGAAAATTTCCTTTTAAAACAAAAAGTTCACAAAAAAATTAAAATAATATTATTTGAAAATAACCTTTAAAACTTATAAAGTAAGCTTTAAAACATTGAGTGGTCATGATAGTAGGCAATTAAATGCATTTTTTACATGTTAAAACAAAGATTCTTTTCACTTTTTTGGTAAAATCCAAATGGAATTGTTTAGAAAATGACATGAAGATCCCTTAAAATAATTGTAAACAATTAAAACATAGTAAAAAAATTATTTAATAAATTATTTTGAATTAATTAAAAAATGAAAACCTTTTTATTAAACATGGTTTTGTAAGAAAAAGGATTTTTTACGAAAGTGAAAAATGAATTTATATTTTACTAAAAATATTTTCTCAAACATTTTAAGTACTGGAGAGTAGAAAATGGTACTATTACTTGAAAATTTCATGAATAAAAATTTTATAATAAAATTAAATGGGTTTATTAGAAAATTATCAAATAATTTTCTTCGACGGAAATTCAAGTATAGATAATCCTAATTAAAATAGTATTGTGAAATAAACCATTACAAAGATCATAACGTTGAAGTGATAATTAATCAATGAATCAATTATGTGTGTCAAATGTGAATACACCTAAAAAATTGGAAATAAAATTTAATAGATTAAAAATTTATTACACACATAATCTCATAATATAAAAGACAAAGTAGAAGTAATATAACCCAATGAAAAGAAATTTAGTTAGGAAATTCTTTACCACATCATAGTTTTCAAGTCAGTTTCCCTTGGTTTAAAAAATTAAAATTGAATCTCAAAATACCATATAGTATGAATAATTCATGTTATTGCATATAAAATGGTAATTATATTTACAATATAAAAGAAATTATGTGTATAACATTAAAATTTGCCTCAATTAAAGGAAATTGAGACGAGATCCCTTACCACACACTTCTTTTTGGTTAAACATGATTTAACCTCTTGTATAGAAGTTTTAAAAAATTTATTAACTTATACCAGAAAAATATTTTATAATATCATCTATTATCCTTTTATAACATCTTATAACCCATTATTTAATAATTTTGTTTTATTTTCATTGTTCTGGGTGTTAATTGTCTTGTTTTGTCATTCGTTCTTTGTCATGAAAGTTCATGTTATTATGCATATTATACAGTTATATCATCTTAAGAATAATATAAATGAAATAATTATAATATTTATACAGAAATTATTTTTTTAAGACTAATAATTAAATATGGTTTTGAGAAATGAAGTGTGTTACGATCATGGAGATGGTAGGTCGTACATACGCATGAGTAATGTTTCCATTTTTCAACGAACATTATGGAAAGGAGGTATATAATATTTTATCTCTATATAATGATAATAATATCATAAATTAAATATTAATTCTTTAAATAAACTTATATATATCATCCATGTAGTGTGGGGATAAAAAAGAGTCACATCGCTTCATGAAGTCAGTAGTCCACACATACACAAACGATGTTATCATCTTTCAGTAAGTAAAAAGGTATGAAAGAAAATAAAATATTATATTTTTAGAATGATAAATATGTCATTAATATAAATATTATTTCATTTATATCAAATATATTTATTAACTTTATCCTTATTACCTTCCATGTAAAGTGTTAGTGAAAAATTAATTACTTCACCTCTTTAGGCAGTAGTCCTCCAAACACACGAGTGACATTATCATATCCCTAAGGAATCGAAATTAAAAATGGTATATATGATATAATGAAAATATATGAATAATTATCTTATAAATATCATATTTATATATATATATATACTTTATATCCATCATAACACCCAACCATGAGAGTTTCTGATGGAAAACGTGTCACATTGGTTCGCAGTGCAGTAGTATGTTGTACACATGAGGGATGTTATCATTTCCCATTTGAGGGAAGAGGAGATTAATATAGTTCATTAACTTGATATAATAAAATATCATTATATATTAGATACTAATATTATTATACAATCATAAATTAATAATATTTGAATGAGGTGGAAGAAGAAATAAAACAAAAACGCAAAGTTAGGAATTTTACCTCTTTCAGACCACCTCTTTAGGATTATACCTAAAGTATTCCTAGAATGTATTTCTGACCAAAATAAGGATTCTAGTATGAGGTTATGGAATTTTTGAATTTATTTTGGTAGTTATTTTCTAATATAAAAGTGTTTTAAGGTGTAAATAATAGAGGAGAGGGGTGGACTTTTATAAGTGAGCTGATTGGCACACTTAAATTTTTTGAAAATAAAATGGTGTGCTAACATTTTTCAAATTCTAAAAGGGTAAAATATGGGTTTTAATCAATATATATACGTGATAAGGTATAAATAGTTCATGTAAATATATTTTATAAAAGTTTTAAGGTCATTTTAACCTTTATATTTTCAGTTTAACCTCTAGAAAACCCATTTTTAACGTAACCAAGGTAATTAATTATTAGTATTTTCACTATTCATTTTGGTCAAAAATTATATTAAAATTATTATATAATACAAATTATACTAATTAAAAACATATAATACATTTTTTTAAATTAAATTCACATGAATGGTATAATTTAATTTAAAATTATACCCACATACGCAATGAAGAAGTCGGTTTCCAAAAAAGAAATTATCACAAGTATATGAGGTTTTAATATCAAAAATCAATATGAAATTGATTTAAATGGAATAAATTATTTAAATTTAATATAAATAAACTAATATTTCTTTTAAAAAAAGAAAATATAGTTTATCTTTTGAATTATTTAAATGAAAATTTGGTTTTCAATAAAAAATACTATTTTTCACTATTCGTCGAAAAATGAAAATTTCTGGAAAAATCCCAAAAATTCACCCTAGTATAATTTTAACATGATGATTTCAAAAATTTAGTTTATTTTTTCAAATAAATTTTCTAATATTTATAAAAATTAATTTTAAATTATGTGCACAAATATCGACTAAACCATCTTTTAGAAAAAATAGAGTTTTTTTGAAAAAAAATCTTTTTTATTTTAGATGAAACTTATTTTATTTATAATAAATAGATAACCATAATTTTAATAATTTAGTTTGTAATATTTATACCCTCCAATTTAATGGCTAGGTTGTTTCTGTATACTATATTACGGTTTATTTAGACTCAGGGTTGCGTGTTCCACAAGATATCGAAGAGATTAAATTTAAAGAAATATATTTTCTGGGTTGTTTAAGCTTAGTGATGCATGTCCAATATGCTATTGAATAAAATTTTATTCTTTTATAATTTTGCTTTGTTACCTTCTCCCCACCTTAAATAAATTTCTTCCTCACAATTTTATCTTGCACTCAGAAATTAAGGGTTTGATATTTGAAAAATATTTTATTGAAAACCCACATTGTAAAAAGGGTTAATAAAATATCCTCTTAATTAGATAGAGGGAGGAGTACAAAGGTTATATATAATAACACAAAAAAATGGTTTTTAATTAGGATAAAATTGGTGGAAAGTGAATATATGAACATTTAAGAAAAACCTAAATAATTATAAATAGTAATATAGGTCATTGATCATAAGAAAGGGAATGATCAATGGAAAGTTAAAGACCAAAAAATCATACATTTTTAATTATTTAAAATTTCATTTGATTCATTGAATATAAAGTTAATGGGATAAATTTTTTGTTTCAGGATCATTTTCCTAATTTTGAGTAATTATTTTACTATTTAAGAATATAAATAAATATACTTGATATGTTTCTATTTCATAAGCACAATTTCATCCTTTGGTTATGATTTGATCAATTTCAAATTCATCACTTACTCCAAGAAACGAATATACAAAAATGATTTTTTTATTTCTGAATCACCAAAATTCACTTTTAAGAGATCATAATATCCATAAAAGAGTGACAATCCATTCTTTCTATCTATAACTATTTTCCAAAATAAATATTGTTAGCTCAAGTTATTCAGTATAATACATTGATCTCTAAACCAAAATACTAACACCATCAGTTCATCATTAATATTTATTCATCTAATTATTTAAGTAAAAAAATTCATATTGACCAGAACGTCATGTTGGCTAGAAGTATGTGTTAAACACTTATCTCTATTCGGTTATGGGTTCAAGACCCATGAACTTGCTGGATGAAATGGGTTTTCCATTTTCCAAAATTATATTAATATAATTACTATAAAATTTAAAAAGTGTAATATCCCTTAATTAACTCAACATAAAAGATACGATAAACCCTAAAAGTTACCAATAAATTTAAAATTATTCCCACTAAATTTAATTCCTTTATTCCTCAAATAAATGTTTTAATAAAATATATACTAACCAATGAGTTTTATTGCCAAAAATATTTTCCAAGAATATCCTTAATCAAGTTATATTCCTACCACAAAAATTTTAAAAAGGTGTGTTTAATATTTTGAACTTATGATAAACCTTAAACTCATAAACCCATGATAGTGTCCATAACTCTTGTGTTTATAAAGACACATATACTTCTAAAATTTAATAGAATCCTTAAAATTTTCATTATTTTTATAACCAATATATGAATGGAAAAAATAATTATATAATCTAATTCTATAATCCCAATAAATACTTTATCCATTTTATTTCAACATAATTCATTCCTTGGCCTATTATTTAACCTTTAGAAGAGGGAATTGACTCAGATAATTACTAGTTTCCCCACATTTAAGACAATTAACTAAAAATGGATCCCTATGATGATATTTATTTCCTTCCACCGTACTATTCATTTTTTCTTGAAAATTATTTTCATTATTTCCTTATTTTACACACATAAATAATTTCCCCACTCCTTTGAGACACATTCCAGGGTGTCTCTATCTAAATTTCTCACCTGATGGAAATTCAACCTTCTTTCTTTTATGGTCTCTAGCACTCATTCTCTTAAAAAACTCCATCCTTATCTTCTTTAGTGAGTGTGAGAGTTGGTTAAGGTATAGTTTGTTAATAATATTTTGGGATAACTGATTATGAATAATAACGATATATTTCACTTTTACTGACATACCCTTGTTATAGTCAGCACATTGTCCTTTATATTCAATGTTAACATGATTCCTTCAGGTTTTATCCCTTAAATAAAACCAAAAACATTGTGTGATCAATAATTATTATAGTGATAAAACCATTTAATAATTTATAATATGTATAAATCATGAAACATTATTTTCAATATAAGATACCTTAGATTGAACCTAGTTCACTCATTGTCATCATCTATTCAAATCCTTCATAATGGCTTGTAAATAAAATCTGATTTATCCTAATTATATCCCCTATGAGTGTCAAATCGGTGCATAGTAAGAAATTTTTTCATGCACCAGCTGATGATTAGGTCAATACCAATGCACCCTTCTCGGATTTATTGCCCAAAAGTATAATAGTGATAGGACTATGTCCACTTGTAGTATCCAGAAATGGATAAATTTATAGGAAAACCACATATTCTCTTCTTTACCAAAACTTTAGGATATTCTTCTATACTTATCCTCAATGTTTATCAGAGTTTTATGTTCCCTAATCTATGTTTTCAAAAATATAATTCTCAATGTTTCTACTAAACCTCATTTTAATACCAACTGTAATGACCCTAACCCCAGTTACCCAGATCTGATGTCTTACTTTATCTAATTGGAATAATATACAAGGAATCATATCCCAAAGAACTAAATAGTTTAGTTATATTGGTAAGATACATACATACATGATTCCCATATTAGATTTGAAAACACAAATTACAACAAATTTTTTTTGAGAATAACATTATTCTTTATATCATGTCTTTATATGTTAATAATAGTACACTTAATGGATTCCTGGAAAAAGAAATAAAATTAAGGTGATCTCAAATGCTCTGTAATGGTTAAGTATAGTATAATATATCATGAATAAATAATCATAATCAACATGGAATGGTAAATAATTGAATAAATATTCCATTTAAATAACTTGAATATCATGATAACGTAAGTCATAATCAATATAACAAGGTAAATAACTGAAAACACAAGTTATTTAATCAATAAAATGATAATTAAATTCATCCATAGATAATATAATTGAAAAAATATCATGGATAATAAGTTAACGCATAATCAATATGGTAAGGTAAGTAACTAAAAACACATTCCATTTAGTCAATAAATTGAGAATGAAATTCATCCAGAGATAATATCAATGTAAAAATATCATGGATAATAAGATAAGTCATAATCAATATAGAAAGGTAAGTAACTAAAAATGCATTCCATTTAGTCAATAAACTGATAATGAAATGCATCCAGAGATAATATCATTACAAAAAAAACTCATGGATATTAAGATAAGTCATAATTAATATGGAAAGGTAAAAAACTAAACACACATACCATTCAATCAACAACTAATAAGGAAATTCATCCAGAGATAATATCATTGTGAAAATATCATGTATAATAATAACTAGATTCTTATTGAATGAAATTATTAATCATTAGACATAATGTTCTTAGGAACATGATACCTCTAACATAAAGACCTTTCATAAGACGGTTTAAAACTATAGGTAAAAATCCATTTATTGCTATATTAATTATTTTTATCCTAAGACTATATATTCTTCAAGGGGATATATAATTATGGTCCCCACCCATCACTTCATGCCCAAAAAATTCCTCATATATCAAAATATCGATTTAATTCATGAACAATGTTCCTTATCATCAAATGTCCAAATTGATTAGAGAATAAAAATTTATTAATATTTCCATAGATAAATAAATAAATTTCAACGTAGAACACCATAGGTAGAAATGATATATGTTTTAAGTAATAAACATATCCTTCATAAATAATATTTTATTTAGGGAAAATTTAATGTCCAATTATCTAAGGAGAGTGGATATTTCAAGGGAAGATAATGTCTAGAAAAATTAATTAATAAAGAAAATGTTAAAAATTTCATTGGTCAAAATGATCATAAATCATCCATAAAAATAATAATTATTTTATCAATAAAACATATCTCTATAAAATTATAATTAAAATAAAGGTTTTTCATTTTTGAATAGAAATACCATTAAAATATTGCTAAAAACATTCTTCCGGAAAATATCATTTTCATTTTTAAAATCCCCATTCAAAACTAAAAGTTCAAAAAATATTTTGAAAATAATTTTATTTTAAAATAACATTTGAAACATAAAAAATAATCTTTAAAACATTCAGTGTTCATAACAGTAGAAAATTTCATGCATTTCATACATGTTAAAATAAATATTTATTTCACTATTTTGGTAAAATCCAAACAAACATTGTTTGGAAAACAACATGAAAATACCTTTACAAACAATTTAAAAAGGTCTAAATGGGAAAAAAATTATTTAATATATAATTTTGAATAATTTTTAAAAAAATTGAAAACATATTTATAAAACATGGTTTTTGAAGAAAAAGGATTTTCGACTGAAGAGACAAATGAAGTTGGATTTTACTAAAAACATTTTCTCAAAATATTTAAGTAGAAAAGAGTGGGAAAAGTGTAATATTACTAAAAGACTTAATTAATAATCATAGGAGTATATAATTAATGTTTTTTTGTCATAAATTAATCAAATAATTTCCTTATATATAAATTTAAGTAAAAAATCCTAATTAAAATGAGATTGTTAAATAAATGGTTACAAAGATCTTAACATTGAAGTGAGAATTAATCAACGAATCAATTATGTGCTTCAAATTTAAGTCTACCAAAAACAATTCGAGATAAAAAATGAAATATTAAAAATTCATTAGACACAAAATCTAAGAATATCAAATACATTAAAGAAGTAATATAACCCAAGGAAAATAAATTGAGTTATGAAATTCTTTACCTCTTGATAATTTTCAAGTCAAATTCCCTTAAATGAAATAAATAAAATTGAAACTCAAAATAACATTAAGTATGAAGAATTAATTATATTATACATAAAATGGGAATTATATACACCATATAAAATAAATTAAGTTCATAACATTACAATATGCCTCAATGAAGGTAAATTGAGACGAAATCACTTACCCCACACTTCCTTTTAGTTAAACGTGATTTAACCTCATATATAGTGGTTTTAAACATTTTATTAAATTATAAATAACCATATTTTATAATATCATATATTATCCTTCTATAACATCTTATCACCTATTTTTTAATAATCTTTCATTATTTTCATTATTTTGGGTGTTAATTTCCTTGTGTTCTCATTCATGCTTTGTCATAAAAGTTCCAATTATTTTGAATATTATATAGTTACATATTATCAAAAATAATTATCATGAAATAATTATCATATTTGTACATAAATTATACATTTAATACCAATCAAAAAAATTGGTTTTGAGAAATTAAGTATGTTGCAATCATAGAGATGGTAGGTCGTACGTACGCATGAGTAACATTTTCATTTTTCAATGACATTATGAAAAGGAGGTAAGTAATGATTTATCTTTATGGAATTATCATAATATAATAAATACCATATTATTTAATTATATATACATATATATATCATCTATGTGGTGTAGTGATGAAAATAGAGTCACATCGCTTCGTGAAGGCGGTAGTCCACACATACACAAATGATGTTATCATATTTTAGTGAGGGAAAAGGTAAGAAATAATATTATATATTATATTTCAATAATGATAAATATGTCATTTATATAATAATTATATAATTTATATCACATATATTTATTAACATTATCCTCATTACCTTCCATGTAAAGAGTTAGTGAAAAATGAATCACATCGCTCTGTGAGGTGGTAGTTCGTCGTATACACGAGTGACGTTATCATATCCCCTTCAAAATGGAAAGTAAAAATATACCTATTTTATAATTATTCAATAGGTATAATTATATTAAAAATATCATATATATACTTTATATTCATTATCATACAAAACCGTGATAGGTGTTTATGGAAAACATATTACATCAGTTTGTGAGGTGGTAGTCTGCGGTACACAAAAGTGAAGTTATCATTTCCCATTTTTGGTAATAGGATATGGATATATGCCATTAAATTAACAAAGATTTTTTTTAGTATTTGAGATATAATGTTGATATTATATAAGAAAAAAGTAAGAAGATTTTAATGAGGTAGAAGAAGAAATAAAATAAAAATGCATAGTTTAGAATTTTACATCTTTAAAGACCACCTCTTTGGGATTTTACCTAAAGTATTACAACAATATCTTTATGAAAAAAACAAGGATTATATGATGATGTTATGGAAGTTTGGAATTTATTTGTGTACTCCTTATAAAAAATGGTTTTAATTTATGAAAAATAGATGAGAGGGGTTGTCACCACCCGCCTTCACCAAAAGGAGAGAAGAGTCAGCAGATTGCCAGTCTCTTCCTTCCTTAAGTTTAAGGAGAGATAATGACCCCCGAGACCTGCCTTCAATAGGTCCCAGAGTGGTGACTAGCACCAAGGGTATAGGAATTTCTCACAAATGGAAGGCATTACCCCTTTTTGTTTATAGGATTGGGAGATAAAATAATGAAACCCAACAACACCAAGGTAAAAGAAAAGTAAAACCAAAAGTAAGCCATTCCCACATGCATGTTTCAAAAGTAAAAGCCACAAAGTGCAAAAGGTGACTACAAGGTAAGTACCAAAGAGGAAAAGAAAAACAACAACTTCAACTGCTCCAAAGGTCCAAGCTAGTACGGTCCTGCTCGATCCCCGAAGTCCTCCTGGAATCCTGAAAGCAGTTTTATATGCGTAGGGTGAGCATACAAGTACACTCAGTAGGGAAAACCAAAGACTCTCGTGCACAAGTGGGGGAACATGCTAAAGTCCCATGAGAAAAAGAGTAAACCAAACACCTATCAAGGTAAATTATCCACCCTAGGCCTCACCAAGGCACACTCCCCAAATAACGCAAGTCAAGTAATATATATAATCAGAGCACATCGATGTTTGGGTACCCCGCGCCACTTTCCCACTGGTTATTGAGACATCCTATGCATCAGACCAATCCCACCATTCTCACCGCAGTCCCACTTCCACACCCGCCCGCACACACCTAGGCCATAACTACACGCAGTCCCACTGCCGAAATCCCGCCCGCACACAACTGGGTCACAACTGTCACACGTAACCACGCCTGCAAACACCTAGGCCAAAACAACCACCACCACGCCCGAAGACACCTAGGCTAGAAAAATACACTGCCACGCACGAAGACACCTAGGCCTCATCCCGAAGACACTTGGGAAACCACCTGCCGCACACACCTGGCCAACCACCACACTACCCAGCCCAAAGGTTCTTGGGCTAATAATGGACTTCAGGCCATCACAGCCTGCCCGAAGATACTTGGGCTATCTGGGAAAGGGAGCAGAAAAGGAGCTAATAACCAGCCACTATGAATAGTGTTGGGAAAAACACCCTCCCCCATGAAATGGGGGAATTTGGCACTAAGTGCTCAACTTGGGTGGGGCGCGAATAAGAAACACAAATATATAAGTATAGATATAGGTAACAAGCACTCACCCAAAGCCTATGTTTTTCTAACCAGCCTACAGATCACAACACCACTGTGTCCAAGTCCCAAATCACGACTTCGCCAACAAAACCCATTTGTCCAATTCTTATTTCAAGTTCAATAATAATGTTTATGTTTAAGCACTACTGGGAAACTAGAAATCATCGAAACAAGTCCCGAAAAGTGAACAATCAAACAACAACCATAATGCCCACACCCGGTTTTCAACAACAGAGGATCCCACCCCAATTTTCGATATAAAAAAGTATCCACCCTGTCTTAAAACTCACAACCACCGAAGCCTTATCAATAGGGGATACCATCCCCTCCCACGTCTCCAGCAATCGACTCGTAAAAGAAAACCACCAAAACACTGCCACCAACACTAAGAAAGGGCAAGCCTGTATTTTCAAATTTAAACGACTTAACACACTCCATGATTTCAATTTTCGTGTGTTTTAACCGGGGGTTATCACAAAAGGAAAGATCCTGGTGCATCAATTTATTTGACCGGATATACGTGATTAACCGATTACTTTTCATATAAGGAGTTTACAACCACAACAAGCTATTTAAAACATCAGCAGGGGTTCATTAGTGCACAAACAACGACCACCAACAGCCTCGATTTTCAGAAGGCATAAGCCACCACAACTCAACAAGATGGTCATAAAGGAAACAACATCAAAATATAAGACAGCATCAACGATCACAGCCCCCCCCCCTCCTTTCTTTATAGAATTCGTTCATTATCTTTAATTAGGTCTGGTTTATCCAATTCTATGGAATCGAAAGCACGCCCACCCCACATGATACACAAATCAGAGAGTCAAAGGAGAAATTCCCTACCTGTTGATAGATGATCGATGGTTAGGCTGGGGGAGCAGAACTTTACGGATAATGATGCGGCGTGCCTGATGAACCAGAAGAAAAGCCGCGATCGAGGAAAGGAGAAACCACGGCTAACCCTTAGTTTATAAGATCCGCGGGCGGTTGAGGAGAAAACGTGAAACCACGTAAGGCGCGAGGGTCGTGGGTTGACCACGCATCTCCAATCGTGGGTCGGGTGGATTAAACCAACTCATTAATTGTTTAAGTATTTAATTAAAACTCTTATGCGCGTTATGGGTCTTTAAAACATGCTTAAACGAGTCAAAATAGGGTTTAAAACCCTATTTCCGCTAAAGGGAGTGTTACTGGAAATATCCCACAGGGTAGGCCAGAGCCACCGGTAGGCCGAGCTATCGGTAGGCTGTAGCTACCGGTAGGTCGAGCTACTGATAGGAAGCAGCTACCGGTAGGCCGAGCTACCGGTAGGCAGCAGCTACCGGTAGACCGAGCTTCTGGTAGGCCTGCTACCGGTAGGCTAAGGCTACCAGTAGGCCTACACCACCATGATTCCAAGACCATAAAACCCAAAACGAGATTTTCACAAAGTAATGGACCCCAAAAACCAGGGCCATTGCATCAGATACCTCTTAAACGATTCTCATACTCGAGAATCAAAACAAACCAGAAGGGAAGAGAGGGTCCGAACAACCACCTCGAAAGATACCTCTTAGGAGCGAACTCAGGAAAACTAAAACATTTCTCTGCCATGAACCAAGCAACATACCATGCCAAACTGCCCGGGCATGTGGGTTGGGGAGTCTCCTTCCCCATGTCAAGATATTATCTGCTTTGGGCAGCACTGACTCGCCCGCATGGGTTTAATCGCATCCACCTTAATGCATCTTGATTAGGGGTCGGGTTCTCTCCTCCCCAATTGCTAGGGCTTTTCACACACAAACAGAGGAAGGAAACCAGTACATTCCATAGTAAAAGGACAAAACGTTATACTGCAACAAGTGCAACAAGAAACAAAGCTCAAAACAACTCTAGGTACTGGGCACGCATTTTTTCTTCCCTCTCCCACGTACTCTCCACAAGCCCACCATGTCTCCACAACACATGAACCAATGGGATGGTTTGTCCACGAAGAACCTTCTCCTTACGATCCTCGATCATCACTGGTCTCTCCACAAAGGTCATGTCTTTCTCGACGTCCAGCTCGCCCCAATCAAGGATGTGTGAATCGTCGTGCAGATACCGACGGAGTTGGGACACATGAAAGACATCATGTATCCTTAGTAATGGTGGTGGTAACACTAGCTGATAAGCCACCTCGCCAACTCGCCGCAGCACTTCGAAGGGTCCAATAAACCTGGAAGAGAGTTTTCTCCCTTTACCGAACCTCCGCTACCCACGCTAAGGGGAGACCTTCAAGAACACGTGGTCTCCAACCTCAAACTCCAAGGGCCTCCTCCTGGTATCCGCATACGACTTTTGTCGGTCCTGAGCCGCTTTCATCCTTTCCCGTACGATCTGAACCTTCTCTATCGTGCTCTGCACCACCTCTGGACCAAGGATGCCTGCCTCTCCCACTTCAGTCCAACACATAGGCGAACGGCATGGCCTCCCATACAAATCTTCAAATGGGGCCATACCGATGGTAGATTGATAGATATTATTGTAAGAAAACTCTACCAGGGGCAGGTGTTTCTCCCATGATCCTCCTGCGTCCAGAACACATGCCCGTAGCAAATCCTCCAAGGTCTGGATGATGCGCTCTGTTTGTCCATCTTTCTGGGGATGGAAAGTAGTGCTAAGGCATAACTAGGTGCCAAACGCATGCTACAATCCTCTCCAGACTCGCGAGGTAAACTGTGCATCCCTATTCGAGACTATAGACCTTGGAACTCCATGCAACTGCACCACCTCATCCACGTACTTTCGTGCCAAAGCATCCACGGTACTTGACTCCTTGATTGCCAGAAAGTGAGCCGATTTCGTCAACCTGTCCACTACCACCCAGATGGCATCGTACCCCCATTGGACATTGGGTAGTCTCGTGACGAAATCCATCGAGATGTCATCCCACTTCAACTCGGGGACATCTAGAGGCTGTAGTAGGCCTCCTGGAACTCGGTGTTCAGCCTTCACTTGCAGACACACTAGGCACTTGGTCACAAACTCTGCCATCGCTCGCTTAACTCCGGGCCACCAAAACTGCCTCTTCAAACCTTGGTACATCTTGGAAACTCCTGGGTGTACTGCCAGGGGTGAGTTGTGGAACTCACTGAGAACCTTGCAGCGCATCACCCCTGGAACAAACAACCTTTTCTGGAAAAGCATCCGGTTCTGACCATCCTATGTCCATCCTTCTAGAGCATTGCCCTGGTCAACTCGGTCACGCATCACTTCGCACTCTAGGTCTCCCCATTGAGACTCTTCCACTTGCTGAAACAGGGATGACTGCACTGTCATCTGGTATAGGCAACCCCTATCACCATCCACCCTCGCATCTAGGCGCAAGGTAGCCAACTCTCCCATCGCTTTCCAGGCGTCCGCCGACTCTCGGACCGCATCCTTCTGCGTCCTCCTGCTCAAGGAATCGGCCACCACATTGCCCTTTCCCTCAGTATAAGAGATTTCGAAGTCGTAATCCTGGAGGAACTCCACCCATCTTCGCTATCGCAAGTTTAAGTCCCGCTGGGAGAAGATATACCTCAAGCTTTTGTGATCCGTGAAGACCACAAAGCGTTCCCTGATGAGGTAGTTCCGCCATAACTTTACCGCAAAAACTACTGCTGCAAGCTCTAGGTCATGGGTGGCGTAATTATTCTCATGGGAACGCAGCTGCCTGGACCCATAAGAGATCACCCCTTGTCGCTGCATCAACACACACCCCAGGCCATGTCCTGAAGCATCACAGAACACCTCATAAGCCTCCCCTTCTTCTGGTAATCTTAGCACTGGGGCACTGATCAACTTATCCTTCAGATAGCTGAAGGCTGACTGGCACTGCTCACTCCATACGAAAGCCTGGTCCTTCTTGGTCAGAGTCGTCAAAGGGGCTGCTACTCGGGAGAAGTTGGGTACGAATCTCCAGTAGTAACCCGCCAGCCCGAGGAAACTTCAAACTTCTGCCACATTCTTGGGTGCTGCCCAAGAAACAACTACCTCAACCTTTGATGGGTCGACCGCTACCCCCCTTCTCAGACACTACGTGCCCGAGGAAGTGCACTTCTCGTTTCTAGAACTTGCATTTTGACAACTTCCCATAGAGCTGGTGCTGTCGGAGGACCTCCAAAACTGTCCTCAAGTGCTCTGTATGGTCCTCTTCTGATCTAGAGTAGACTAGAATATCGTCGATGAACACAACCATGAACTGATCCAAGTACTCTAGAAAGATGGAGTTCATAAGCCCCATGAACACAGTCGGGGCGTTCGTAACACCGAAAGGGCATGACTATGAACTCGAAGTGTCCATACCTGCACCTGAACGTTGTCTTCGGGATGTTGCTCTCTTTCACCCTCAGCTGGTGGTACCCAGACCGCAGGTCGATCTTCGAGAACCATCCTTCCCCTTTCAGCTGGTCAAAAATATCATCTATCCTTGGGAGAGGGTAGCGATTCTTTATCGTCACCTGATTCAACCTCCTGTAGTCTTTGCACAACCTTAGACCACCATCTTCCTTCATTGCGAACAAGACCGGAGCACCCCACGGTGATGAACTCAGACGAACATAACTCCTCTTCATTAGATCGTCAATCTATATCTGCAACTCCCGTAGCTCCGAAGGTGCCATCCGGTAAGGAGCCATCGAGATTGGACGAGCACCGGGCTGTAGGTCTATCCCGAACTCGATATCACGTCGAGGGGGTAGAGTCGTCACCTCCTCAGAAAAGATGTCCATAAACTCATGGACGATCTCTGGAACTTCCACCATTTCGGAATCTAATGATTATATTGTCATCTCGATCAACAAGGAGAGGAGAGATTCCTCTCTCCTGTTTCCCTTCGTACTGCTCCGCTCGCCGGTGAAGGTAACAAGCCGGCTGTCCAAGTCTGAGAACACCACCCTTATTCGAAAACAGTCGATGACGGCGCATACAGAAAATAGCCAGTCGATGCCTAGGATGACATCGTATGGATGAATCTGTAGGAGAAGAAGATCCCTAACTGACTGATGTGGCACTAACATCATTCTATATCCTCGACAAACGAACAACAAGTCGGTCTGACCTCCAACTGGTGTGCTCAAAACCAGGGGTACTGGAAGTCTCTCGGCATCTAGACCCAAGGCATGGGCTAGACTGGGTGCAACGAAGGAGTGCGAAGCTCCGGTATCAAACAAAGCATAAGCAAGAGTGCTAAACAGACTGATCGTACCTCGAACAACCTCTGGCCCTGCTGGAACTGCTGCCTCTGTGGCGTGTAACTGTCCACGCCCAGCTCCCCTACGCCTTGGTTGTTGGCCACCTCCCCGACCACGCCCTGGTCGAGGTCCCTGTGGAGCGCCCTGAGGTCGGCCTCCTCCTCCTACGTCTGACCTCGGAGGAGCGGGAGCTCGCTGTCCCTGCTGATGCTGCTGGAAGGGTCTGGCTGGAAGCTGCTGCTGGGGTGGGTGCTGGGGATGACTGCCACTGTTGTACTACACCCTGTCGGGGCACTGACTCCAGAGATGCCCAGGGATCCCACAGATGAAGCACTGCGGTCCCGGGCCCGTAGAAAAAGGGCGAGGGCTGGGGGATCGAAACTGAAACTGTTGCGGCCTGCTACCTGCGGGTCGAAACCTAGAGGGTCTTGATGCTGGAGGCCTGGTGCTGACGGCCTTCCCCTTCGATGGTCCCAGCTGGATCCCCTCTCGCGACACTCCTCCTAGATCATGCATCCTTTCCACCACTTCGGCCTTCTTCTGGACCTCCAAGTACGTCGGCAGGGTAAAGGGGGTAACAACATACTGGAGGGAGGGTCGAAGCGCCTCCTCTAGACGTCTTGCCTGAGACTCCTCCTCGGGAAAGAGGTCCGGAGCAAAACGTAGGAGGTCCTTGAACTTGATCCCTAGCTCCCTCATGGACATACTCCCCTACTGGAGGAAGAGTAGTTCCTGCCTCTTTTCTGCCTTCATCGTCGAGGAGAGGAATTCCGCCCGGAACTCCCTCTCAAAGTCCACCCAAGCCACCTCAGACTCCCTCCTCTCCCCCAGGTAAAGCATCCACCACTGACACGCCGCTCCCCGCATCTGGCTAATAGCCAGAGGAACCCAGTACTCCGTCGGGGCCCGAATCAGGCCGAAGGCTATAACTAGCTCCTCTAGCCAGCCTTCTGTCTTCATATCAGAGGTGATGCCCTCATACTTCTCGAGGGCCTGTCGCTAGAAGGCTCGAAGAGTCTTTTTCCACTGGTCATCCTCTTCCTCTCGATCAGCTCTCTGCCGATTGGACAAAGTAACCTCCGTGGCCTCGATCGCATGTACCACATGTGGTCTCCTTCCAGGTTCCATAGCTGCAAGGTAAACAAGGAATGCCTAAGCCCAAGTAGTGCAGAATATTGTTCTTAAAACTTTTTAAAATTTAATTTATTCTTAATTCCCAAGATATCCCAGAAACACAAGAACAAAAGTCATTATGATTCATGTACCTTTCCTAGGGTCTCTACCCTGCAATCAGTGTGGCCTCACTTGGTCGTTTGGTAGGTCTAGAGTCCTTGCATCGGATCACGGGGGGGCCTAAAATCCTGTGTCCTAGCCGGTCTTCCCTGGCCTAATTAATGCGCCAAGGTCACCCAACACTGTTGCCTTACCATCCCATGCAATCCTCACTGTGCCTAACTCCAGACTCCATCTTATCTCTCAACCATCAGCCCTAATACCATTCTGTCACGACCCGCCTTCACCAAAAGGAGAGAAGAGTCAGCAGATTGTCAGGCCCTTCCTTCCTTAAGTTAAAGGAGAGATAATGACCCCCGAGACCCGCCTTCAATAGGTCCCGGAGTGGCAACTAGCACCAAGGGTATAGGAATTTCTCACAAATGGAAGGCATTACCCCCTTTTTGTTTATAGGATCGGGAGATAAAATAATGAAACCCAACAACACCAAGGTAAAAGAAAAGTAAAACCAAAAGTAATCCATTCCCACATGCATGTTTCAAAAGTAAAAGCCACAAAGTGCAAAAGGTGACTACAAGGTAAGTACCAAAGTGGAAAAGAAAAACAACAACTGCAACTGCTCCAAAGGTCCAAGCTAGTACGGTCCTGCTCGATCCCCGAAGTCCTCCTGGAATCCTGAAATAAGTTTTATATACGTAGGGTGAGCATACAAGTACACTCAGTAGGGAAAACCAAAGACTCTCATGCACAAGTGGGGGAACGTGCTAAAGTCCCGTGAGAAAAAGAGTAAACCAAACACCTATCAAGGTAAACTATCCACCCCAGGCCTCACCAAGGAACACTCCCCAAATAACGCAAGTCAAGTAATATATATAATCACAGCACATCGATGTTTGGGTACCCCGCGCCACTTTCCCATTGGTTATTGAGACATCCTACGCATCGGACCAATCCCTCCATTCTCACCGCAGTCCCACTGCCACACCCGCCCGCACACACCTGGGCCACAACCACATGTAGTCCCACTGCCGAAATCCCGCCTGCACACACCTGGGCCACAACTGTCACACGTAACCATGCCTGCAAACACCTAGGCCAAAACAACCACCACCACGCCCGAAGACACCTGGGCCTCATCCCGAAGACACTTAGAAAACCACCGGCCGCACACACCTGGCCAACCAACACACTACCCAGCTCAAAGTTTCTTGGCCTAATAATGGACTTCAGGCCATCACAGCCTACCCGAAGATACTTGGGCTATCCGGGAAAGGGAGCAGAAAAGGAGCTAATAACCAGCCACTATGAATAGTGTTGGAAAAAAAAACCCTCCCCCATGAAATGGGGGCATTCGGCACTAAGTGCTCAACTTGGGTGGGGCGCGAATAAGAAACACAAAGCTATAAGTATAGATATAGGTAACAAGCACTCACCCAAAGCCTAGGTTTTTCTAACCAGCCAACAGATCACAACACCACTGCGTCCAAGTCCCAAATCACGACTTCACCAACAAAACCCATTTTTCCCATTCTTATTTCAAGTTTAGTAATAATATTTAAGTTTAAGCACTACTGGGAAACTAGAAATCATCGGCACAAGTCTAGAAAAGTGAAAAATCAAACAACAACCATAACGCCCACACCCGGTTCTCAACAATAGAGGATCCCACCCCAATTTGTGATATAAACAAGTATCCACCCAGTCTTAAAACTCACAACCACTGAAGCCGTATCAACAGGGGATCATACCCTCCCACATCTCCAGCAATCGACTAGTAAAAGAAAACCACCAAAACACTGCCACCAACACTAAGAAAGGCCAAGCCTGTATTTTCAGATTTAAACGACTTAACACACTCCATGATTTCAATTTTCGTGTATTTTAACTGGGGGTTATCACAAAAGGAAAGATCCTGGTGCCTCAATTTTTTTGGCCGGATATACGTGATTAACCGATTACTTTTCACAGCAGGAGTTTACAACCACAACAAGCTATTTAAAACACCAGCAGGGGTTCATTAGTGCACAAACAACGACCACCAATGGCCTCGATTTTCAGAAGGCATAAGCCACCACAACTCAACAAGATGGTCATAAAGGAAACATCATAAAAATATAAGACATCATCAACGATCACAGCCCCCCCCCCCTCCTTTCTTTATAGAATTCATTCATTATCTTTAATTAGGTCTGGTTTATCCAATTCTACAGAATTGAAAGCACGCCCACCCCGCATGATACACGAATCAGAGAGTCAAAGGAGAAATTCCCTTCCTGTTGATAGATGATCGACGCTTAGGCCGGGGGCATAGAACTTTACGGATAACGATGCGGCGTGCCCGATGAACCAGAAGAAAAGCTGCGATCGAGGAAAGGAGAAACCATGACTAACCCTTAGTTTATAAGAGCCACGGGAGGTTGAGGATAAAACACGAAACCACGTAAGGCGCGGGGGTCGTGGGTTGACCACGCATCTCCACTCGTGGGTCGGGTGGTTTAAACTGACTCATTAATTGTTTAAGTATTTAATTAAAACTCTTATGCATGTTACGGGTCTTTAAAACATGCTTAAACGAGTCAAAATAGGGTTTAAACCCCTATTTGCGCTAAATGGAGCCTTACTGGAAATATCCCACTGGGTAGGCCAGAGCCACCGGTAGCTGAGAGCTACCGGTGGGTGATAGCTACCGGTAGCGGAGCTACCGGTAGGCTGCAGCCACCGGTAGGCTGCAGGCAGCAGCTACCGGTAGGCAGCAGCTACCGGTAGACGGCAGCTACCGGTAGACGGGCTACCGGTAGGTAGCTACCGGTAGGCCGATCTACAGGTAGACCGAGCTACCGGTAGTCCTTCTACCGATAGGCTAAGGCTACCAGTAGGCCTACACCACCGTGATTCCCAGACAAGAAAACCCAAAACGATATTTTCACAAAGTAATGGACCCCAAAAACCCAGCCCATTACATCAGATACCTCTTAAACGATTCTCGTCCTCGAGAATCAAAACAAACAAGAAGGGAAGAGAGGGTCTGAACAACCACCTAAAAAGATACCTCTTAGGAGCGAACTCATGCTAACTAAAACATTTCCCTGCCAAGAACCAAGAAACATACCATGCCAAACTGCCCGGGCATGTGGGTTGGGGAGTCTCCTTCCCCATGTCAAGATATTATCCGCTTTGGGCGGCACTGACTCGCCCGCACGGTTTTAATCGCATCCACCTTAATGTGTCTTGATTAGGGTTCGGGTTCTCTCCTCCCCCATAGCCAGGTATTTTCACACACAAACAGAGGAAGGAAACCAGTACATTCCATAGTAAAAGGACAAAACGTTCTACTGCAACAGGTGCAACAAGAATCAAAGCTCAAAACAACTCTGGGTACTGGGCATGCATTTGTGCTTCCCTCTCCCACGTACTCTCCTCAAGCCCACCATGTCTCTACAACACACGAACCAAGGGGATGGTTCGTCCACGAAGAACCTTCTCCTTGCGATCCTCGATCATCACTGGTCTCTCCACAAAGGTCATGTCTTTCTCGACGTCCAGCTCGCCCCAATCAAGGACGTGTGAATCCTCGTGCATATACCGACGGAGTTGGGACACATGAAAGACATCATGTATCCTTAGTAACGTCGGTGGTAATGTTAGCTGATAAGCCACCTCGCCAACCCGCTGAAGCACTTCGAAAGGGTCCAATAAACCTGGGAGAGAGTTTTCTCCCTTTACCGAACCTCCGCTGCCCACGCCGAGGGGAGACCTTCAAGAACACGTGGTCTCCAACCTCAAACTCCAAGATCCTCCTCCTGGTATCCGCATACGACTTCTGTCAATCCTGATCCACTTTCATCATTTCCCATATGAGCTGAACCTTCTCTGTCGTTCTCTGCACCACCTCCAGACCAAGGATTCCTGCCTCTCCCACTTCGGTCCAACACACAGGCGAACGGCATGACCTCTCGTACAAAGATTCAAACGGGGCCATACCAATGGTAGAGTGATAGATATTATTGTAAGCGAACTCTACCAGGGGCTGGTGTTGCACCCATGATCCTCCTGCGTCCAGAACACATGCCCGTAGCATATCCTCCAAGGTCTAGATGGTGCGCTCTGTTTGTCCATCTGTCTGGGGATGGAAAGCAGAGCTAAGGCGTAACTGGGTGCCAAACGCATGTTGCAATCCTCTCCAGACTCGCGAGGTGAACACTGCATCCCTATCCGAGACTATAGACCTCGGAACTCCATGCAACCGCACCACCTCATCCACGTACTTTCGTGCCAAAGCATCCATGGTACTCGACTCCTTGATTTCCAGAAAGTGAGCTGATTTCGTCAACCTATCCACTACCACCCAGATGGCATCGTACCCCCCTTGGACCTTGGGTAGTCCCGTGACGAAATCCATCGAGATGTCATCCCACTTCCACTCGGGGACATCTAGAGGCTGTAGTAGGCCACCTAGAACTCGGTGTTCAGCCTTCACTTGCTGACACACTAGGCACTTGGCCACAAACTCTGCCACTGCTCGCTTAACTCTGGGCCACCAAAACTGCCTCTTCAAACCTTGGTACATCTTGGAAACTCTTGGGTGTACTTCCAGGGGTGAGTTGTGGAACTCACTGAGAACCTTGCCGCGCATCACCCCTGGAACAAACAACCTTTTCTGGAAAAGCATCCGGTTTTGACCATCCTCTGTCCATCCTTCGGGAGCATTGCCCTGGTCAACTCGGTCACGCATCACTTCGCATTCTAGGTCTCCCCATTGAGACTCTTCCACTTTCTGAAATAGGGATGACTGCACTGTCATCTGTTATAGGCAACCCCTATCACCATCCACCCTCACATCTAGGCGCAAGGTAGCCAAATCTCCCATCGCTTTCCAGGCGTCCGCCGACTCTCGGACTGCATCCTTCTGTGTCCTCCTGCTCAAGGCATCGACCACCACATTGCCCTTTCCCTCAGTATAAGAGATTTCGAAGTCGTAATCCTAGAGGAACTCCACCCATCTCCGTTGTCGCAAGCTTATGTCCCGCTGGGAGAAGATATACCTCAAGATTTTGTGATCCGTGAAGACCACAAAGCGTTCCCCAATGAGGTAGTGCTGCCATAACTTTAGGGCAAAAACGACCGCTGCAAGCTCCAGGTCATGGGTGGCGTAATTACGCTCATGGGAACGCAGCTTCTTGGACCCATAAGAGATCACCCCTTGTCACTGCATCAACACGCACCTCAGGCCCTGTCCTGAAGCATCACAGAACACCTCATAAGATACCCCTTCTTCTGGTAATCTCAGCACTAGGGCACTGACCAACTTCTCCTTCAGATAGCTGAAGGCTGACTGGCACTGCTCACTCCATATGAAAGCTTGGTCCTTCTTGGTCAGAGTCGTCAAAGGGGCTTCTACTCGGGTGAGTGACATACTTGTAATTTTTGAAAAGAAAACGGTTTAACCATGATTTTCACATTACAAAAGGACACAAAATGGATTATTATATATATTTATACATCATGAAATCTAAATATGTCTATACAATAGATTTAATACAACCCTTATATTTTTAGTTTAACCCCCCCCCCCAGTAAACCCATTTTTAGCTTAACCATGGTGATTAATTTTTTTCTATTTTCACAATTAATTTTGGTAAAAAATTATGTTTAACTTATTATATAATATAAATTTTAAAGACCTTAACCCTAGTATCCCAGATCTGGTGCCTTACTTTATTACATTGGAACTGAGTAAAGGTGATTTTATCCCAATGGACCGAATAGTTTAGTAGTCTTGGAAAACTAGATACATAATGGAAATTCAAATTACATATAAAAACATGAAAACACAAAGAATTATCTTCAATAATTACATTTTACCCTTAGTATATCCCTTTATAACCCCCATCAAAAACTTTGTCGCATCCTGGGAAAATAAAACATAAGAAATGGATTGTCACATATGATCAGTAATGGTATACATATAGTAGAAGTTATCATCAATAAATATACATAAAAAATATGGTCATATGAATAACTGAAATACATTTCATTTAATAAATAATTTTAGCATAATAGTCTAGGAATAAAAATGATCAAATAATGCCATATAAATAATTACATGAGAATGAAACTTAACCATAGATATTATGTTATTCAAATAATCACATAGAATATCAATAACTAATATCATAATGAGGTAATTAATAATATATTACATCTAAAACATACCATCAAGGCCTCATCCAATAATTCTATATAAATGGGTAATGCCTCGGCCAAAACTCATTTTAGTTTGTCTCATGAGACCTACCGATGCATTGAGGGGTTGTAGCGGGCCCCTCCTGACACTTACAAAGTCCAATACATTCCACATATGAAAGGCGTGATCCATAATCAAAATATACATTCATATTTAAACTATAATATTAAATTTTAATAACTTTCCCCAAATGATAAACATAATCATAACTCATATGGTATAATATGATGAATGGTATAAAAATAGCGCATCCATAGTCAAACTGATCATAAAATATTCAATACGGTAGATGGTATCAAAATAGATTAACCTAAATTAAGAAAATTATCCAAAAAATATGGTTTGCATAGATGTAAATACTCTAATAAAATCATTGAAATATTCCTGAGAGGAATACCACTTTTACGTTGAAATCATTTATTTAAAAATCCATGCAATTATAAAAGAAAACATTTTATTTAAAAATCACATCAAAATCTTATAAAGGATTACTCAATTCATTAAGGATTCATGAAATTTGGTAAATCCTCCTATGTCGTATATGTAAAAAAACATTTCTTTAAAAAAAGTTGTAACTTGAAAATCAGATTTTTAAAAAGAAATTCCCTTCCCACATTGTAAATAGTTGAGCCGTATTCCCCATAAAATTAATAATTATAAAATGATTTATTTAATAAAATTTAGATAAATAGAGTAATGATATGATATATCAAAGTTAATTATAAGTAGACCACACACAAGTAATAATTGGTGAATAAGAAATATCACACAAAAATAAAAGTGAGATGAATAAACCCTTACCTTATGTTTAATTTCCACAGTATGTGTCTAAAACTCCTATATAATGGTTTTAAACATATTATTAACATATAATAGAAAAATATTCATGTTTATAATATCATATATTATCCCCTTATAACATTTTACCACTCATTTATTCATATTATTTATTCATCTCACTATTCTAGGTGTTAATTGCATTGTTCTGCATGCTTGTTTTGACGTAAAAGTACCTATTATATTGAATAGGGTATAGATACAACATTTATAGAAGAACCTTAATGTAATAAATATAATATTTAATCATTAAATACATTTTTATAACCAATTTTTAATGTCGAACAAATAAAATGAATTACACCGCTACATGGAGATGGTAAGTCATACATGCGCACATGTGGTGCTTTCATTTTTCATGGGATGGATAAAAAGGTATAATGTGGTTATTTCATAATCATAAAAACATCTAAGTATATATATGATACTTTATATATTATTTTATAAGGTAAAAAACACATTAATATTAAAAAAAATAAGAAATTATTTTGAAAGAGTTGGTAAAAATGATTACCTCTTCTTTGGAAAACTTCCTTTATATCTCTTCTCAGAGGATCTAGAGTTGATATTTTTGGAGTACCAAGACCTAAAGAACTTGTAAAATGATATTATAAGGATGCATGGATATAGTTTTGTCGACATATAATGCTAAATGTGGTGAAATTAAATAAAGTAAGGAGTTTTCTTTTATAATTGAGGTGAGGGGTACCCTTGAAAATACTCAAAATATTACATTACAATAAATTAGTTTTTTTAATACAAAAAAATAGATAAGGATTGTAATATAAGATGATATAGGTTTTTAATATAATCATTCAATAAAATTTTGACATGTTTTGTTTTTACTTTAAACCTTATCATTTTGATTGACTTTACTTAACATAATTTAATTTTAGTTACGGTAACAATTTATTTAATATTAAAAGGTGGTAATTTTTACTTATAAAATGTAGATCAGGACATAAATTAATAATTTATGACATTTTAGACCAAATAATAATCAATTTTTTATTTTTAAATATTTTTTTTATGATTTTTAGATAATTTAATAAAATATTATTTTTGTCACGACCCGCCCTCGGGGTCCGTGCCGTGACTACCCCAAGCCCGCCTACCATAGGCCAGGGGCTGGCAACTAGCACCAAGGCGTAAATCCTAGTAAAAAGGGAAGGCATTGCCTTTGTAAAGTAAACAAACTCCACAGAGTAAACAAGCGGAAAGTAAACACTAAACAAAAGCAGAGTACAACTGAAAGTGCGGAAAAGTAAATGGGCCAGTATACAAACCCAAACTGAAAGTAAAGTACAACTCGAAATGGAAAACAGCAACTGAAAAGTAAAAGCCGCTACTCCGAGCTGTCCACTGGAAATCCCACCTGAAGGGTGGGTACAGATAGCTCCTCTGCTCCACGGGTCCCGCCGTCTGCTCCGAGCACGTCCCGCCCAGTGGTCCACCTCCGGGTACCGTCCCGCTCTGCAAGCCTCAGCTAAGGTCAACGCTGTCCGTCGTCTGCAACCAACACAACGTAGTGCGGGCAAAGCCCGTGCAGGGGTGAGTATAAGCTACTCAGTAGGGACCCCGAGACCCCTGAAGGTCTCTCAAATCCACAAAGGATAAACCACGAAGAAAAGTAACAATCACGAAGTAATAACTGACACTGCTTAGGTATATGCCCATACATATACCTAAGTCATCAATTCAAATACGCTCCAACCTCCGAGCCCAAGTACAACTCAGTCCACACAGGAAAGTAAATGTATTCCACACAGGAAAGCAAAACGTAATCCACACAGGATTGCACAACACAATCCACACAGGAAAGAAATTGGATTCAGCTCACACAGGTATACTTCTTCAAGGACGATAAAGATGATCACTGATCCATCTAAGTCGTCGGACCCACGAAGGATCGATAGGTAACTAACCCCCGCAAAGACCACACAGGATCGGGCCCACACAGGACCTGTAGGCGCTGGCTCACACAGAACCGCTGAGCGCGGATCAACACAGGATCGGACCCACATAGGATCGGGCCCACACAGGACCTGTAGCACTGATCCACGTAGGATTGCTGAGTGCTGTAGTCGTCGTCGTCGAATCCACACAGGATCTTTGTACTGTCGTCGTCGCAGTCACAGTAGCAGTAGCAGCAGTAGTAGCAGTAGAACAGTCGCAGCCAGCACTAGGGTTCCCGCACACAGCAAGCTCGTTCGGAGGGTCCGCTCCACGAGCCGAGAGGCTGATACATCATCTGTCACGAAGACCAGAGTTGATGTATCCAAAAGTTCCGTATCGTCAACAGGAACTCAACGCAACAGACGGCGCGTCGATCGGACGCCCGGTCTGAGAGTTATTGGCATTTTCGTCTCCGGGGCCCGGTTGGTTTTTAAGGCAAAACCAACCCGACTGTCCTCCACCTGCGTCCAAACCTCGGGCGGAGTATGCCAAAAGATCCGTCTCACTAAGAGGAACACAACGCGACTGACGGCGCGTCAATCGGACGTTCGTAGCTCAAGATATGAGCGTTTCCGCTCCGAAGGCCCGGTTGGTTTCGTGAACGAACCAACCCGGCCGAACTCAAAGTAATCCGAAACCTTGAGTGTGATATACCGAAACGAGCGTCTTGATCCAAGGATCGCGTTGCTGCAGACGGTTCGTCATTCGGAGGTCCGAGGCTCATGTTATGACCAAAAGACCGGAATAGGTTCGAAACGGGGGGGTCCGGGTCCGGGCCGACCCGGCCCGACCCCCCCCCCCCCCCCTGGGGCGGTCCGGCCGGCCGGCGGCGGCGCGGGGGGCCACGGCCGCTTGGCGGCGCGGGGGACCACGGCGGCTTGGCACCGCGAGGTGGCTGCACGCGGGGGGCTAAGCCCCCGCTGATTGAAAGGCGGCGCGGCCTTTGTGCCGCGCCATTTGCAAGAAACGGCCCCCGCACGTGGGGGCCGGCTGGAAATGAAACCGGGGGGGCTGCTGCCCCCCCCCCCCCCTTATATGAAAACCGCCCCCCTTTAAGAGGGGGGTTTTCATGCGCTGGCCGGGGGATTAATTCCCCCGGTTTAACGTTATCCGGCCGGCCAGCTGGCCGGCCGGTTTTCTCCAACGGGACCGGAAATTCCGGTCCCCTCTTCGGCTTCCGACGCCGGCGGCCCAGCCGCCGGTCTTCTCTTCCCGCCGCGGCCCGGAACCGGCCGCGGTCTCCTCGTCCCGCCGCGGCCCGGAACCGGCCGCGGTGTTCGTCGTCCGGCGCGGTGCGACGGCACCGCGCCCCCTTCGCCGTGCCTTGATTCCTTTCAACGCGGCGCGACGGCGTCGCGTTCTTGAAGATTCTTCCTCGGCGTGGCGCGACGGTGCTGCGTAAAATAATTGTATGATTATCCGCGTGGTGCGACGGCACCACGCCACTTTGCTTCCACCCGCAAGATTAAACAACAAGAACGATGGAGGGGGTTCGGCCGTGTTCATGCGGTCCGGCCCCCTCACGTTAAGCAATAACGCATCTTTAAATAATCCAAAGCCACACGTTAGACTTGCTAAAATTCATGATCAAAAATAGAATAACTAAACAATAATCAACAACCCCTACCTCGGGTATAAGGTTCGAAGATTGTCAACATTCCGCGGAAGACGACGTCGCGGAGGTCGGGCGTCGCGGTAGCCGTTCGTCAAATCCGATGACGAAGGGATGCGTTCGAAGAGACACGTCGTTGGCGAAACTTCTTATGTCGATGAAGGGAATCCGAGGAGGAAGCGGCGTTCCCACTCGTTGACACGGAAGACAAAGAAGAGCGGAGCGGCGTTCTTCGTCGGGATTTGAGCGTTCTTCGACAAGTTGAGCGTTCTTCGTGATCTTCGTCAGAGATGAAGAAGAAGAAGAAAAAGCTCTCCACCTCTCAAGAAGACAAACAATTAACCAAAATAAAATAAGACAACATCTTATTTTATTAACACATAACACACTAGAATTTCAAATGTTTGAAATTCAAAAGGATTAACTCCCATAATTAAATAAGTAACTCAAGTCATTTATGGAGGCGTTAAGGGAGTTGAGAGAATATGAAAGGTTTAGGAGTTCGTGTGGGCCCCACCACACTTAATCCTCCCAAGGGAGGTTAAGTGGGTGTGGGTCCCACTTCCAACCCCATTTGGTAGGTTTTATCAAGTTATAATAGAATTTGTTCTTCACAAATTTTATTTAACTCAAACTAAAAACCCCAAAACTAACTTTCAACCCGCAACAAACGCAACTTCCGAAAAGGTCTCTTTAAGCGAATATCGGTGCTGTGAGTTCATCGGTGCCCTCGGATTTCAATTCCGAGCACCGAATCAAAAGTTAGGAAAACCCGCTCGTTCGTTCACTGAACGTACCCGAGCCAAACTTCAGAAATTAATTCCGGGCACTCCGGGCCTCGGAATCAGGTGCCGTCTGAAACCGCGCTCTTGTAAAATTCTAAAGAAAATTAAGAAAAAATTTCCCTTGAATTTTACGGGTCTTTACATTACTCCCACCTCAGGGCTTTACATCCCCGTAAAGATACATCAAAAACTAGGGAAACAAATGAGGGTACTGAGCACGCATCTGAGCCTCCTGCTCCCATGTGCTCTCCTGGAGATTCCCGTGCTGCCATCTGATGCGTACAAGAGGAATCGATCTCCCATGCAGGACCCGCTCCTGTCGATCCTCTATCTCCACCGGAACCTCCGTGAAAGTCTCCCCATCGTCAACGTCAAGCTCCCCATGGTCAATGATGTGCGTTGGGTCGTGCACGTATCTCCTCAGCTGGGATACGTGGAAGACGTCGTGTAACCGGTGCAACTGAGGTGGTAGAGCCAGGCGATAAGCCACCTCACCAATCCTGCTGAGAATCTGGAAGGGTCCGATGAAGCGCGGAGATAACTTGCCGCCTCGGCCAAATCTCCGTATACCACGTCGAGGTGAGACCCGCAAGAAGATGTGGTCGCCATCCTCGAACTCCAGTGGCCTCCGCCTCCTGTCATCATATGACTTCTGCCGGCTCTGAGCTGTCCTCATCCGCTCCTGGATGACCTGGACCTTCTCTGTCGTGGCCTGGACCATTTCTGGTCCCACGAGTGCTGACTCTCCAGGGTCTGTCCAGCACAAAGGAGATCTACAAGGTCGGCCGTACAACGCCTCGTACGGTGCCATCCCGATGGTGGAGTGGTAGCTGTTGTTGTACGCAAACTCCACCAAGGGTAGGTGGTCCTCCCAGCTACGACCAAAGTCGAGGACACATGCGCGTAGCATGTCCTCGAGTGTCTGAATGGTCCTCTCCGTCTGACCATCCGTCTGAGGGTGAAAAGCGGTGCTAAGACGTAGCTGCGTCCCGAACGCCTCCTGTAACCCCTTCCAAAGTCGGTAAGTAAAGCGAGCATCTCAATCGGAGACGATAGATGATGGCACGCCGTGGAGCCGCACAATCTCCTGAACGTAGAGACGTCCCAAGCTCTCTACTGAGCCCTGCTCTCTGATGGGTAAGAAGTGTGCCGACTTGGTGAGTCGGTCAACAATCACCCAGATGGAGTTGTGACCTCTGGAAGTGCGTGGAAGTCCAGTCACGAATTCCATAGATATGCCGTCCCACTTCCACTCCGGAACCTCCAAGGGTTGTACCAAGCCCGCTGGTACCTGATGCTCAGCCTTCACCTGCTGGCAGGTGAGGCATCGAGAAACGAACTCTGCTACTGCCTTCTTCATGCCCGGCCACCAGTGCTGTCGTCTGAGGTCCTGGTACATCTTCTCCACTCCAGGATGTACCACCAAAGGAGAAGTGTGAAACTCTCTCAGCACTTCCTCTCGCAAGGCGACTAGTACCATGGTACGTCCTCTGAAAAGGATGTCGTGCTCTGCTCCAAGGGAGAAACCATCAGGTGCCTGTCCCGAGGATATCTGTGCACGCCGTGTCTCACAGTCAGCGTCCTCACGCTGTGCCTCTCTGACCCGCTGCAGTAGTGGAGGAGTGACTGTGAGAGACTGAAGAAAGGCTTCTCCATCACTATCCACGAAGGATATCTGCAAAGAGGCTAGCTGCTCCGTCTCCTCCTCAAGTAGCTGAATGCCCGTCCTCCTGCTGAGGGCATCGGCTACTACGTTCCCCTTACCAGGAGTATAGACTATCTCAAAGTCATAGTCCTGGAGGAACTCGAGCCATCGCCGTTGTCTCAGGTTCAGGTCCTTCTGTGAGAAGATATACCTGAGACTCTGATGATCGGAAAAGACTGTAAAGCGCTCGCCCATCAGATAGCGTCGCCATGTCTTCAGAGCGAAGACCACTGCTGCTAACTTCAGGTCATGGGTAGCGTAGTTCTGCTCATGCGGCCTCAACTGACGTGATCCATAGGCGATCACGGCCCGCTCCTGCATCAGAACACATTTGAGTCCGGTCCCTGATGCATCGCAGTAGACTACGTACCCTACTCCCTCCTCAGGCAACCTCAAGATAGGTGCGCTAGTCAATATCTGTCTCAGCTCCTGGAAGCTCTGCTGACATCTGTCAGACCACACGAAGGGTTTCCCCTTCTTCGTCAAAGCTGTGAGTGATGCCGCAACTCTAGAGAAGTCTGGCACGAATCTCCGATAGTATCCAGCTAGTCCCAAGAAACTCCGAACCTCAGTTACGCTCCTGGGTGGCTCCCAAGCTAACACAGCCTCAATCTTCGCGGGATCCACTGCAACTCCCGCCTCAGAGATAACGTGTCCCAAAAAGTGGACCTCACGTATCCAGAACTGGCACTTCGAGAGCTTACCGTAAAGCTGGTGCTCTCGGAGTGTGTCAAGAACAACTCGCAAGTGATAGGCGTGCTCCTCCTCTGTCGTAGAGTAAATCAGAATGTCGTCGATGAAGACCACGACAAACCGATCGAGGTATGGCTGAAAGATCCTGTTCATGAGAGCCATGAACACTGCTGGAGCATTGGTTACACCGAAAGGCATAACCAAGAACTCATAGTGGCCATACCGACATCTGAAGTCCGTCTTCTGCACATCCTCGTCTCTGACTCTGAGCTGATGATAGCCTGACCTGAAGTCTATCTTCGAGAACCACCGTGCTCCCTTGAGCTGATCAAAGAGGTCATCAATCCTCGGTAGCGGATACTTGTTCTTCACTGTCACCTGGTTCAGGCGACGATAGTCAACACAAAGTCGCAAGCTCCCGTCCGCCTTCTTGGCGAACAAAATCGGGGAAGCCCAGGGTGAAACACTGGGTCGGATGAACCCCTTGCCCTGCAAGTCTTCCAACTGTACCCGTAGCTCTCGAAGCTCGGCGGGGGCCATCCGATATGCTGGAGTGGATATAGGGGTTGTCCCGGGGTACAAGTCAATATAAAAGTCTACCTCTCTGCGAGGACGTATCCCTGGAACGTCGTCGGGAAAAACGTCCGCAAACTGATCCACCACTGCAGGAAAACCAGGACTCCGCACGTCAACTGCTCCAAGGATGAGGCTAGCCAACTGATGAGTGATGGGTTGTCCTCTCCTCCGCGGAAGTCCATCCTGTGCTGCTAAGGCTCCCTTCTCGCCGGTGAAGGTGAACCTGCTCCCGTCGGTGCGTACACATCGCACCTTGCGCCTAAAACAGTCAATCTGTGCATGGACCGTAGATAGCCAATCCATGCCCAAGATGACGTCGTAAGGCCTCGACGCTGCTACAAGAAGATCCCAGCCGAATCTCTCGCCTCCTAGAGTAATCTCACACTGCCGGCACCAGTGCGTAATCGTCGAGTCTGCTCCCGTAGGAGTCTCTAGCCGTAAGAATCGAGCCAACGGCTCTGTCGGAATCTCCGAGCTCCGAACAAGGGCAGCGGCTATGAAAGAGTGACTCGCTCCTGTGTCTATAAGAACTGCAGCAAGGGTGGAATAGACACAGATAGTACCTCAAATCATCTCGGGTGCGCCGTGGTCGTAGGCCTCTGCTGCCTGGAGCTGTGCCTGTCGCTGCCCGCCAGCTCCCTGTGGTCGGGGTGGACCTCCTGGTGGTGGTGGTGGCAGAGCCTCAAAGCGTCGCCCACCACCGGTTGCTCGTCCAGCTCCTCTGCCTCGTCTGCCTCCTCCCTGCGGACCGCCACGGTCGACCCTCTGCCTCTGCCTCGGTGGTCCCTCAACCGTCTGCTGCTCCTCGGCATGGCGGGTCGGGCAGTCACGAGCCATGTGGCCCTGCCCGCCGCACGAGTAGCACTGTCTGCCTCTCGTAAGACTGGATCCGCGCTGTGTGCCTTGCACTGCTGAGCCAGTGTCCTGAGGTCGTCTGCCCGAAGGTCTGGTCTGTCTGGACCCCTGAGTCATCCGTCGACTGCCTGCTGCAGATGTCTCTGCCACGTGCCGCCCTGCGGTGGGTCGCTGTGCTGGTGTAGACTCAGCAAGGAAGCTCTCGATCAGAAGGGCCCGCTCCAGTACTCCTGTCTGAGTCGGTATGCTGAGGGAGATCAGCGATGCCCTGATATCGTTTCTCAAACCCTGCTCGAAGGTCCGGGCCCGGAAGAATGGGTCCCGTACCATGTCGGTCGAGTAGCGCGAGAGATCGGTAAATCTCGCCGAGTACTGAGCGACCGTCATGCTGCCCTGCCGCAGCTGTAGAAGCTCCTGGATACGCACCGCACGAAGGGTGGCTGGGACGAACTCCGAGCGGAAGAGGCTCTCAAAGTCCATCCAAAGTAGGGATGCCTCATCGTGCACCTGTAGCATCAAGCTCCACCATCGTCCTGCTGCTGCGTGTAGTAGGCTCGCAGCGAGGATCACCATGAGGTCTGCTGGTGTCCTCACTAGCCTAAACACTCGTACTACTGCCTCCAGCCAGTCCTCTGCTGCCTGGGGATCCGTCTCCCCGCGAAACCTGGGCGGTCGCTGGCGCTGAAACTCATGCAGTGCGCTGAGGCGACGTGCATCGTCAGCGGCTGCTGCTGGAAGCATCGGGGGATCGGCGGGTAAAGCTACCGCCGGTGCCACTACTGGAAAAGGGCCCTGCACCGAGGCCTCGTCGCTCGGTGGGCTGTCGTCTCGCTCGACTCTCGGAACCCTAGCTGGCTGTCGTCGTGGGGCCATCCTGAAAAGGAAACAGGTGCGCCACGGTTAGAACAGTATACCTGGTGAGCTGATATAAGTAATCACAAAGAAAACTTTGAAACACACACGCAATCAATGTTTTCGTGCATTAAGTCGGAAATCAGAAGTCAGGGTCCTGGTGTACGGATACGTCGGCCGCCGCACCAACACTGGACTCCCTGGACTGATAACCACACTCAATACGCTAAACATTATTGCTTCACATAGAAAGATCAGAGTTCGCGGTAGAACCGAACTCCTCTGATACCAATTTGTCACGACCCACCCTCGGGGTCCGTGTCGTGACTACCCCAAGCCCGCCTTCCATAGGCCAGGGGCTGGCGACTAGCACCAAGGCGTAAATCCCAGTAAAAAGGGAAGGCATTGCCTTTGTAAAGTAAACAAACTCCACAGAGTAAACAAGCGGAAAGTAAACACTAAACAAAAGCAGAGTACAACTGAAAGTGCGGAAAAGTAAATGGGCCAGTATACAAACCCAAACTGAAAGTAAAGTACAACTCGAAAGGGAAAACAACAACTGAAAAGTAAAAGCCGCTACTCCGAGCTATCCACTGGAAATCCCACCTGAAGGGTGGGTACAGATAGCTCCTCTGCTCCACGGGTCCCGCCGTCTGCTCCGAGCACGTCCCACCCAGTGGCCCACCTCCGGGTACCGTCCCGCTCTGCAAGCCTCAGCTAAGGTCAACGTTGTCCGTCGTCTGCAACCAACACAACGTAGTGCGGGCAAAGCCCGTGCAGGGGTGAGTATAAGCTACTCAGTAGGGACCCCGAGACCCCTGAAGGTCTCTCAAATCCACAAAGGATAAACCACGAAGAAAAGTAACAATCACGAAGTAATAACTGACACTGCTTAGGTATATGCCCATACATATACCTAAGTCATCAATTCAAATACGCTCCAACCTCCGAGCCCAAGTACAACTCGGTCCACACAGGAAAGTAAACGTATTCCACACAGGAAAGCAAAACGTAATCCACACAGGATTGCACAACACAATCCACACAGGAAAGCAATTGGATTCAGCTCACACAGGTATACTTCTTCAAGGACGATAAAGATGATCACTGATCCATCTAAGTCGTCGGACCCACGAAGGATCGATAGGTAACTAACCCCCGCAAAGACCACACAGGATCGGGCCCACACAGGACCTGTAGGCGCTGGCTCACACAGAACCGCTGAGCGCGGATCCACACAGGATCGGACCCACACAGGATCGGGCCCACACAGGACCTGTAGCACTGATCCACGTAGGATCGCTGAGTGCTGTAGTCGTCGTCGTCGAATCTACACAGGATCTCTGTACTGTCGTCGTCGCAGTCACAGTAGCAGTAGTAGCAGTAGAACAGTCGCAGCCAGCACTAGGGTTCCCGCACACAGCAAGCTCGTTCGGAGGGTCCGCTCCACGAGCCGAGAGGCTGATACATCATCTGTCACGAAGACCAGAGTTGATGTATCCAAAAGTTCCGTATCGTCAACAGGAACTCAACGCAACAGACGGCGCGTCGATCGGACGCCCGGTCTGAGAGTTATTGGCATTTTCGTCTCCGGGGCCCGGTTGGTTTTTAAGGCAAAACCAACCCGACCGTACTCCACCTGCGTCCAAACCTCGGGCAGAGTATTCCAAAAGATCCGTCTCACTAAGAGGAACACAACGCGACTGACGGCGCGTCAATCGGTCGTTCGTAGCTCAAGATATGAGCGTTTCCGCTCCGAAGGCCCAGTTGGTTTCGTGAACGAACCAACCCGGCCGAACTCAAAGTAATCCGAAACCTTGAGTGTGATATACCGAAACGACCGTCTCGATCCAAGGATCGCGTTGCCGCAGACGGTTCGTCATTCGGATGTCCGGGGCTCAAGTTATGACCAAAAGACCAGAACAGGTTCGAAACGAGGGGGTCCGGGTCCGGGCCGACCCGGCCCGACCCCCCCTGGGGCGGTCCGGCCGGCGGCGCGGCGGCGCGGGGGGCCGCGGCGGCACGGCGGCGCGGGGGACCGCGGCGGCTTGGCGCCGCGAGGTGGATGCACGCGGGGGGCTAAGCCCCCGCTGATTGAAAGGCGGCGCGGCCTTTGTGCCGCGCCATTTGCAAGAAACGACCCCCGCACATGGGGGCCGGCTGGAAATGAAACCGGGGGGGGCTGCTGCCCCCCCTTTATATGAAAACCGCCCCCTTTAAGAGGGGGGTTTTCATGCGCTGGCTGGGGGATTAATTCCCCCAGTTTAACGTTATCCGGTCGGCCAGCTGGCCGGCCGGTTTTCTCCAACGGGACCGGAAATTCCGGTCCCCTCTTCGGCTTCCGACGCCGGCGGCCCGGCCACCGGTCTTCTCTTCCCGCCGCGGCCCGGAACCGGCCGCGGTCTCCTCGTCCCGCCGCGGCCCGGAACCGGCCGTGGTGTTCGTCGTCCGGCGCGGTGCGACGGCACCGCGCCCCCTTCGCCGTGCCTTGATTCCTTTCAACGCGGCGCGACGGCGTCGCGTTCTTGAAGATTCTTCCTCGGCGTGGCGCGACGGCGCCGCGTAAAATAATTGTACGATTATCCGCGTGGTGCGACGGCACCACGCCACTTTGCTTCCACCCGCAAGATTAAACAACAAGAACGATGGAGGGGGTTCGGCCGTGTTCATGCGGTCTGACCCCCTCACGTTAAGCAATAACTCATCTTTAAATAATCCAAAGCCACACGTTAGACTTGCTAAAATTCATGATCAAAAATAGAATAACTAAACAATAATCAACAACCCCTACCTTGGGTATAAGGTTCGAAGATTGTCAACGTTCCGCGGAAGACGACGTCGCGGAGGTCGGGCGTCGCGGTAGCCGTTCGTCAAATCCGATGACGAAGGGATGCGTTCGAAGAGACACATCATTGGCGAAACTTCTTATGTCGATGAAGGGAATCCGAGGAGGAAGCGGTGTTCCCACTCGTTGACACGGAAGACGAAGAAGAGCGGAGCGGCGTTCTTCGTCGGGACTTGAGCGTTCTTCGAAAAGTTGAGCGTTCTTCGTGATCTTCGTCAGAGATGAAGAAGAAGAAGAAAAAGCTCTCCACCTCTCAAGAAGACAAACAATTAACCAAAATAAAATAAGACAACATCTTATTTTATTAACACATAACACACTAGAATTTCAAATGTTTGAAATTCAAAAGGATTAACTCCCATAATTAAATAAGTAACTAAAGTCATTTATGGAGGCGTTAAGGGAGTTGAGAGAATATGAAAGGTTTAGGAGTTCTTGTGGGCCCCACCACACTTAATCCTCCCAAGGGAGGTTAAGTGGGTGTGGGTCCCACTTCCAACCCCCTTTGGTAGGTTTTATCAAGTTATAATAAAATTTGTTCTTCACAAATTTTATTTAACTCAAACTAAAACCCCCAAAACTAACTTTCAACCCGCAACAAACGCAACTTCCGAAAAGGTATCTTTAAGCGAATATCGGTGCTGCGAGTTCATCGGTGCCCTCGGATTTCAATTCCGAGCACTGAATCAAAAGTTAGGAAAACCCGCTCGTTCGTTCACTGAACGTACCCAAGCCAAACTTCAGAAATTAATTCTGGGCACTCCGGGCCTCGGAATCAGGTGCCGTCTGAAACCGCGCTCTTGTAAAATTATAAAGAAAATTAAGAAAAAATTTCCCTTGAATTTTACGGGTCTTTACAATTTTGATAAAATATCATTTGTATCAATTTTGACACCATTCATTACTTTGGATTTAAGGAAGAAGAGACAACAATATAGCTTATAAAAAAATTAATATGAACCTAATATGTCATAATCATATATAAAATTCATTGATTTCCTAAATTAATTAAAATTATATTTATTTTAATATTTTTCATATCATTTATTTGATTGTTTCATTAATAAAAAAATTACTACATCATCATTGTATAATTATTTAAGGTAATTATTTATTTCCTAAAATTTAAAAAAAAATACAATTATGTAGATAAATATTCTATAATTCAAAATAATATGTATAATAGAAGATATCTTATAAATAAAAACATATTAAAAATAATATAGTTATTCGAATATGAATGTGACATCTTTGTCATTTCTTTAAATAAAATATTATAAATATCATTACCTCATCGAAATGGTCCCCAAGAATCATAAATAAATTTATATCATGAAAATGAGTTTATTATGTTAAAAATTGACACTAATATCCATTCACAACCTACCTTTTTTCCCATTTCGACACATAAGAGGTGCTTAAGACAAGGAAAGTGATATTTTGTTTTTTTCAATAATTTAAAAAATATCAAAAGTCATTTTCATGGAAAAGTGTCCAATAAATAACTAAAATTAGATAATTTGGTGTTTAAGGTATAATATAAATCATCTAATAATATTTTTTAATGTTTTAGGGTAATTTTCTAATCTTTATCATTTTATTTCTAAAGTAAATTTCTAAATTTACCATTTACCGTGTTAATATAAATTAGCAAGGTTACTATTCATATTGGAAAAAAAATAAAAAATAAATATTTAATAAAACTATACCATAAGAATAAAAATATTTAATCCTTTTTTATGATATTAAAAATAGATAAGTTTCAGAGTTTAATTTAAAATTAATATCATAAAACGAAACGAAAAACAATTTTATTGAAAAATGTATTTTTAAGCCAAAAAATGCACTTAAAAATAAGGTATAATGATGAAATGAATTGTATTATTTATAAATAATTAGTATTAAGTTACATTTATATCAATTAAAGTCACAAATATACTTCTAATATAAATAAATTGACAGTTTTATAAAAATCGGTATTTTTCACCATTCAGTGGAAAATAAATATTTTCAGAAAAATACGAAAATTTCACCCTAAGATAATTTTTACATTAAAATTTTAAAAATTAATTTTATCCTTTTCAATATAATTTATAAAAATTTTAAATTTTTTTTTGAAAACAAGTGTCCCATTAAAAGGCGGTACAATTGCCTTTAGAAAAATATAGCCTTTTTATGCATAAAATTAGATTTATTCTTATCTTATGCCTATAAAATCCTTTTTATGAATGTAAAAAAATATTGAATATATAATATATATAAATTTCATTAGTATAATTCACTAATATTAATTAATTGTGACATTAACAATGAGTTGGACAATTATATGTTTCATAATTTGGTTAATATTATTCAGTACTACCAGTTTTACTGCTAGGTTATAACTGTCGTGTTTTAAAAAGTATATTGTGGTTTTAAGCACTATGTTGTGTGAAAATTATGATATATAAGATGTTAAATTTAAAATATAAATACCATAAAAACTTGGGGTGTTGCATTCTACCCTCCTTCAATAAATCGCATCCTCTCAATTTTAAATTTTTGATTTGTAGTCATTAAGTGGTCATTTTAAAATACCCTTGTAGAAATCCCACATAAAAAATATATGAATACCTTGACCACATTAAAATATTAATGAAAACCTTTTTTCTTCCAGAAATAAAATCTCTAGTTTTTTAATATACTCCTTAAATCCAAATATTTAGAAAAACCTATAAAGAGAATATAAACCATCAAATCACTAACCACCTTAATGGTCACCGATACTATCCCATAAAATATCCATATTATTTTCTCAACATCAAGAATATATTTATGGTTATTTTTTCCAAATCATGGGTTTTTCAAAAGGTCAACTTACAACAGAATCACTTATCTTGGTTACTGGTGTTATTCATCGCATGCTTCTGATTCTTTAAAGAATAAGTACTGCAGTACAATCCTTATATACCTCATAATTCTTAAAACCATATATTTATTAGTAAAATACTCAAATAACATAATTTTTTACTTCAAACATAGGTATATTATTCATTACTCTTCATATGTGGTAGTAGCATAAGCTTTACTATGATCCATTATCCTCTTTTAGGGAATATTTTTTTAACGATTGAGACATTGATTTGCATAGTGTCTCATCTCCTTATAGTTTAAGCATTGTAAATTGGAAACATTTTTCATACCCTTAAAATCACAAGAATTGTTTCCTTTATCTCCATAATTTTAGCAAAATCACATTGCTTTTAATAAATTATAAGGTTGTTTCTTTCCACAATTATCACATTTGGGAAAATACTTATTTCTCTTATTTCCTTTTTCCAAATGTTTCCTAGTTGTATCATGTTCTTAGGATTCCCTCTGAATTCATAATACTTAGAGAATTACTTCTTTGTCTTTTTAGAATATGATATTATGTGCTCATATGGTGATAATGTTTGGGAGACTTGTTCCCTTCAAAATATTTGCATAATACTATAAAAGATATGGCTCTTCTTACTCTTTGGATCATGTGAATTGATTAGGTTCTCATTCCTTCTACTATGCACAATTTATAAATTACAATGTACCCTATATTTGATCTTATTATTATGAAACATAATGTATAATCCCAAAACTAGTGAAATAATTAACATAAATTGAAAGTTTTATGTGTATCTAAACTCATAAAGATTGTTTATTTGGGATGTTCTTATATAGTTATCATCAAATTATATCATAGAGTTGTGTTCTCTTATATAATTTTTGCTAAATCTAGTTCCAAAGTTTTCTACTAAAATTTATCTGATACCAACTGTAAAGACCCTGACCCTAGTAGCCTATAGTCGGTGTATTACATTATTACATTGGTAATGAGTACAAGCAATCACATCCCAAATGACTGAATAGTTTATTAGTCTTGGAAAACTAAATATATGATTGAAATTTACATTACATTTAAAAACATAAAAACACAAATAATTTTCTTCTGGAATTCCATTTTTCACCTTAGTATATCCTTGCATAACAACCAAAAAAGACTTCCCCATATCTTGGGGAAAATAATACAGAAGAAAGGGGTTAGACTAGATGCTCATTAAGGGTATAAATATAGAGTAAGTTATCATAAATAAATATAAATAAAAAATTTGGTAATATTAATAATTGTAACACATTCCATTTAATAAATAACTTGATCATAATATGGTAGTAATAAAATATGATCAAATAATTCCATATAAATAATTACATGAGAATGAAACTTAACCATAGATATTATGATAATAGAATAATCAAATGGAATATCAATAACTAATATCATAATGAATGAATTCATAATACGGGAAATATAAAACATACCATCAAGGCCTCGGCTAAGAAGTCTACATAAATGGGTAAGGCCTCAGCCAAAACCATGTCTAGTTTGTCTCATGATAACTACTGATACATCGAGTGTCTATAACAAGACCCTCCTAAAACTTACTAAGTAAAATACATTCCTCATATGAAATGGGTGAAGAATAATCAAAATATACATTCATATTTAAACTAGCATATGAAATTTTAATAACTTTCCCCAAAATATAAACAGAATCATAAACCATCCAGTATAATATGATTAATGATATAAAAATAGCACAAACACAATAAAAATAATCAGAAAACATTCAATATTGTATAGGGTATCATAATGATAAACCTAAATTAAGAAAAAGATCCAATAAATAGTATTTAAATAGATTAAAGTACTCTAATAAAATCATTGAAAGATTCCCGAGAGAAATATCACTTTTACTTTGAAGTCATTTATTTAAAAAGTCACACCATTATAAAAGAAAACAATTTATTTGAAAATGAAATCATAAACATGTGAAGGATTACTTAAGGCATTAAGTAGTCATTATATAGGTTAAATACTCTTATTATATATATATAAAAAACATTTCTTTAAAAATAGTTGTAACTTGAAAAGTGGATTTTTTTTAAAAGTCCTTTACCACGTTTTAAACAGTTGATCCTTATTCCCTATAAAATTAATAATTATCAAATGAAAAATTGAATAAAATTAAGATAAAGGGATTAATTATATGATATATTAAATGTAATTATACATACACCACACAAAAGGAATAATTGGTGAATAAGGAATATCTCACAGAAATAAAAGTGAGATGAGAAAACCCTTACCTTAGGTCTAATTTCCTTCGTACGCATATAAAACTCCTATATAATGGTTTTAAAAATATTATTAGATTATAATATAATAATATTGATATTTATTATATCATATATTATCCTCTTATAACATTTTACCACTCATTTGTTAATAATATTTATTTATTTTACTATTTCACGTGTTAATTGCTTTGTTTTGCATGCATGTTTTGTCGAAAAAGTCTCGGTTATATTTCATAGGGTATAGATAAAAAATTAAAAAAATCAATATCATAAATATCATATTTAATCATTAAATTCATTTTTATAACAATTTTTTAATGTTTTACATAGAAAATGAATTACACTGCTACATGGACATGGTAAGTCGTACGTACGCACGTGCGGTGCTTTTGTTTTTCATAGGATGGATAAAAGGGTAGAATATGTTTATTTAATAATAATAATAACATATGAATTTATATATGATACTATAGATATTATTTTATAAGGTAAATAGCACATTAATAGAATGTAAAATATGAAATGAATTTGAATGATTTGGTAAATATTATTATCTCTTCTTTGACGGGCTTCCATTAGATCACTTCTTAAAGGATCTAGAGTTGGTATTTTTAGATTAACAAGGACTCCAAAAACTATAAATGTATATTATTAGAATAAATTTATATATTTTGGCCAAGATATAAGTCTCAAGGTGGTGAAATGAAATGAATGAAGGAGTGCCCTTTTATAATTGAGGTTAGGGGAATACTTGAAAATCCTTAAAATATTAAATTATAATAAATTAATTTTTTATCCAAATAAAAAAATGGATAATGATTAGAATATAATATTTTATAAGGTTATAATATCATAATACAATAAAAAGTTTACATGTTTTTTTACTTGAAACCTTATCATTTTGATTGACTTTAGTTAACATAATTTAATTTTAATTATGGTAACAATTTATTTAATATTAAAAGGTCATAATTTTTACTTATAAAATTTCAATTAGAATATAATTGAATAATTTATGAAATTTTAGACCATATAATATTCAATTTTTTACTTTTAAATATTTTTTAGGATTTTTAAATAATTTAATAAAATACAATTTTGATAAAACGTCATTAGTGTCAATTTCGATATTATTCATTACTTTGGCCTTAAGGAAAACAAGAAAGAAACATAACTTCAAAGAAATATATTTAACACACTGATAATATATCCTGATAACCCATAACATTATTTTTTAACCTTAATTAATTCAAATTATATTTATCTTAATGTTTTTAATATCATTTATTTGATTGTTTCATTAATAAAATAATTACGGCATCATCATTGTTTAATTATTTAAGGTAACTATGTATTTCATAAATTTTAAAAATAAACTTCCATGATGTAGATAAATATGTTATGTTTCAAAATAATATATTTAGTAGAAAATATATTCTTAATAAGACCATATTAAATAGAATATATTTATTAAAATATGAATGTGACATCTTTGTCTTTTCATTAAATTAAATATTATAAGTAACATAACCTCATTCAAATGGTCCAAAAAATCATAAATATATTTATATCCTGAAATTAAGTTTATTATGTTCAAAATGGAAACTCATATCCATTCAAAACCTACTTTTTCCTCATGTGGAAACATAAGAGTTATTTAAGACAACAAAAGTGACATTTTGTGATTTTTTTTAATTTAAATAATATCAAAGTCATTTTCATAGAAAAGTGTCCATTAAATAACTCAAATTAGAACCTTATTTGTTAATGGTATAATATAAATCGTCAAATAATATATGGGAAGGATTTATGGAAATTTTATAATCCTTGTCATTTTATTTTTAACCTAAATTTTCAAATCAACCCTTTAATGTTGTAAAAAAATTACGAAGGTTACTATTTATATTGGAAAACAATTAAAGGGAAATATTTAACAAATTTTCACCTTATGATTCTAAATATGGAATCCATATTTCAATATTATAAAAATATAAGTTTCAGAATTTAATTTAAAATTAATCATGTAAAACGCAACAAAAATAGTTTTATTGAAAAATGTATTTTTAATCCAAAAAATGAACTTAAACAAAAATAAGGTATAATTACGAAATAAAGTAGATTATTTATAACTATAGAATAATTAAGTTACATTTATATCAAATTAAAATCATAAATATGCTTTTGATGTAATGAAATTGGCAGTTTTATAAAAATTGTTATTTTTCACTATTCAATGGAAAATAAATTTTTTTAGAAAAATACCAAAATTTTATCCTAAGATATTTTTGAAATTATGATTTTAAAAATTAATTTTATTTTGTTAAATATAATTTATAAAAGTGTCAAAATTTAGTTTTGAAATAAATTTTCCATTAAAAGTTCGTAAAACTACCTTTATAAAAAATAGCGCCTTTTTATATGTGAAATCGGATTTGTTCTTATACTATGCCAATAAAATACATTGGATGAATGTCAAAACATTAGATTGATTATATAATATATAAATTTCATTAATATAATTCACTAATAGTAATTTATTAATACATTAATAATGATTTGGATAATTATATATTTCATAATGTGGTTAATATTATTCATTCCTTCCAATTTTATGACTAGGTTATAATGGTCACGTTTTAAATAGTATATCATCATTTTAGATTCGGTTTCATGTGCAACATATGATATTAGATATTTTAAATTTAAAAGATACATACCATAAAATCTTATGTTGTTACATAAATTATTCTTATTCAAAATTTGGAATCCATTTTTCTAAATTCAATTCATAGAATTTGTAGAATTAAATTTAAAATTATACTCATAGATGCAATGAAAAAGATCATTTCAAAAGAGAAAATTATCATAATAATAGAAGGATTTAATACCATAATTAAATATAAAATTAATTCCAATAACCTAAATTAATTTAATTGTAATATAATTGAACTAATTTTACTTTAAAACTAGTTTAAAATATAATTTAACCTTGTAAATTATTTTAACAAAAAGGTTGATTTCATTAAAAATCGGTATTTTTCACTATTCATTGAAAAATAAAACTTTTCATAAAAATAAGAATAATTCACCCTAAGATAATTTTGATATGATGATTTTAAAATATGAAGATTATTTTATCAAATAAATTTACTAAAATTTATAAAAATTACTTTTAAATTTTGGGTTCAAAGTGTGACTAAACCGTCTTTTAGAAAAAATACAGTTTTTCATAAAATATTTTTTATAAATGATTCTTGATTTATTTATAATCATTAGAATACGATAATTTTTATAATTTAATTAGTATTATTCATACCCTCAAATTTAATTTATATGTTATAATGGTGTACTATATTAAAGTTCATTTCGCCTTTAGGTTGTGTGTTCCACAAGCTATCGAAGAGATTATATTTAAATAAATATATTTTTTGGGTTGTTTAAGCTTGGTTTTACGTGTCACTCACACTATCAAATATAATTTTATTTTTTTATAATTTAGGTTTGTAGAATAAATGGTTTCTCTTGAGTTTAATTTATTGAATATCAACTTGAGATTCATTAAGGGAAAATCCCAGTGATTCCATCTCCCTTAGAAGCTCCGATAAATTGGATTCATAAGGTACAATCCTACTATTTGAGGTCATATATTCTTCATTCCATTTCAATTATATTTATTATAAAATTAATATATACTAATCTTAATGGTCACTGTATAGTATCTATATTATCCACAGTTATGATGTTTAATTGTATTTTGGGCCTAATGGTAAAATTATAAATATAGTTTAAAATGGTCAAAAATAAAATATAGTGCATGTTTTTTCTATAACTACATTACTTAATATTTCATTTATTTGGAAGGTAATTTTTTTATAAAAGTTTGCGTCCTTATATTCTCCTCTGGTTTAGAAATTTTACCCTATAAATTTCATTTTATAAATTAAAACAGATAAGGGTACTTTTGTTTCATTGGGTATTTTGGTTCACATATTTCCTCTTAAAACTTTTAGTTCCACCACAAAACATTGAACATGTGAGTTGCCTTATTTTGTATAACCTTGTCTCTGTAATCGAAGATTTTTTTCAACTTCTCCTTATAAGAAATATTGTTCGTTAAGGGTACCACCATTGGATTTAGTACATGTGAGGGGTCTGATATATACTTCCTTCAGAGGGATGGATAGGAAACATCATGTACTTTAGATAGGTTAGGTAAGATTGGGAGTCGATAGGCTATAGCTCTGATGTGATCAAGAATCTCAATGGGGTCGATGCATCTAGGACTAAGCTCGCACTTCTTCCCAAACATCATGACCTTTTCTAATGGTGATATATGAAGGAACACCTTATCTCCAACCTCAAACCCCAGTTATTTTCAATGATTGTCTACATAGATTTTATATCAACTTTTCATAGATTTCCTATGATGTTAAATGTTTTTAACCTTCTCTATCATATCTTGGATAAGGTTAGGTCTCATCAGCTTCCACTCCCTAACTTCATCCTATCATGTTATAGTATGGAACTTATTTATATACAGATCCTCATAAGGTTTCATTTTAAATCTAGAATGTTAATAGTTATTATATGAGAACTATTTTTAGGGAAGGTTCTGATCCCAATATCCTTTTAAATCCATTAAATATATTCTAAAAATATATTTTATAGATTTAATGGTTCTCATAGACTAACTGTTCATCTAAGGGTGATAAGTAGTTTAGAAACTCAACTCTATATCCAATTATTGTGGAATGATTCTCTATAACCTCGAGGTAAATCTTAGATCTCGATCAGATAAAATATATAGTGATACTCCATGAATCATTACCATTTCTCTTATCTATATATTAGTGGGTTTCTCATGATATAAATCCTCCTTGATATAAATTAAATGTTCTAAATTTGTAGGGTGATTAACTACCACCCAAATGGAATTATTTTCTTTGGATTTCTTGGGGAGTCCTATGCTAAAATCCATGGTTATGTTTTCCCATTTTCATACCAGTATGGGAAATGGTTTCATTATACCCTTATACTTATTTTGTTTAGCCTTAACTTTTTAGTATACCAAGCATCAAGATAAAAATTATTAAATATCCCTCTTCACATTATCCCACTATAAGTTTTTCTTCAGATCCTATACATCTTAGTTCTTCCTGGATGAATATAGAAGTATGATCTGTTTAAATCATCTAGAAGTTCCCTCTTTGGTTTTGGTTTTGATAGGGCACACATTTTTGTTCTAAACCTTATAACTTCATATTTATAAAATCTACACTCTCAAATATTATCTACCTTTATCTACTAGTCCTCATCATCTTTTTGGGCCTCCTTTATCCTCTTAAGAATGGATGGTTGAGTAGTTATTTGAGCAAGGTAGGCTGGAATTCAATTTATTATTCCCATGTATATCTTTTTTATATCAAATAAGATTGAATCCATTTCAATCATCATCATGGATAGGGTAACAATATCCTTCAAACTCAGAGAATCTATCACTTTATTCGCCTTCCCAGGATGTTAATGGATTAAACATTCATAATCTCTGATCAACTCCAACAACCTTAATTAGCACAGATTGATCTCATTTTTCATGGATATATACTTTAGGATTTTATGATCCGTATATATGTCACACTTTTACCCATATAGATAATATTTTTCAATATTCAATTTGAACATCATAATATCCAATTCTGAATCATGCATTGGGTAGTTCTTCTCATGGATATTTAATTGGTGTGAGGTTTAGGCAATCAATTTTTCATTTTTCATGAGTACATAACCAACACCCTTTTTGGAAACATTGTTTTAGATAACAAATCCTTCCCCATTGGGGGTAATTTGAGAATAATTTCAGTAATTATACTCTTCTTTAACTCTTTAAATCTCTCCTCACATTCATAAATCTAGAAAAACGTTTCTCCCTTCTAAGTTATCTTGGTTGGTGGGTTTGAAAATCATGATAATTTTCTCACAAATTGATGATAGTTCCCAGTTAGTCCAGGGAAACTACGGATCACCATCATAGATGTTGGTTTGGATCATCCTTCAATCACCTCTATCTTCAAAGGATCTACTGATATCCCTTTGTTAGTGATAACATGCCTCGAGAATGTATTTTTCTCCATCCAAAACTCAAATTTACCAAAATTAGCATATAAATTTTCCTCTCAAAAATTCTTTGGTATAATATTCAAATTATCCTCCCATTACTCCTTTATTTTAGAGTAGATAAGTATATCTTCTATAAATACTACCAAAAATTTATCAAGGTAATTCCTAAAGACTCTATTCATTAATTCCATGAATATAGTTAGAGAATTGGTGAGTCCAAATGGAATTACTATGAACTCATAATGCCTATACCTTGTACAAAAAAGAATACTTGGGAATATCCTCCTCCTTGACTTTTACTTGATAATATCTTGACAAAAGATCCACCTTAGAGAAGTATAGGTATCTACATAGTTAATCAAAAAAAATTTTAATTTGTGGTATAGGACACTTGTTCTTTATTATGATCATTTTTATCTCATGATAATCAGTAAATAGGTGAATTGACCCATCTTTCTTTCTAATTAAAAGGATTGGTACACCCCATGGTGAAGCTCTTAGGCATATAAACCCTTTATCTAGATTCTCCAATAGTTGCTTCTTCATTTCTTTAAGTTCAATGGTGATCATTCTATATGGAGTCTTGGATATTGGAAAAGATCCACGTATAAGTTCGATTGAGAAATCAACCACTCATTTATAATGAAGATAGAGAAATTACTAGGTAAACATATAAACATAATCCCTTTAAATGGGAATGTCATCAAGGGTGATCTTTTCTTTAGTCTTAATCATTTTATATAGATATTATTTCTCATAAGAAAATAATATCCATGATTTAGATGATGATTCCAAATGAGATATCCTCCTTACACTTTTATATAATTAGAGGTAGATTCATGATACAGAGGGTGATTTCCTTATCCTAACAATTCATATTGTATTTATACTAGGAAATTAAATCCATAACCAAAATAACATCGTATCTAAAAAAGGAAGTATCACAAGTTTTTCTTAGAAATTCATCCCATAAACATTGACATGATAGAAGTTATATACTTGGGATTCTATAATTTCCCCATCTATTATTTTCAATGATAACTCAACTTTCATACTTTGAAGCTGTGTTTGAACAGTTCTACTAAAATTACATGATATGAAATAATGCATATAACTATAATCAAATAGTAAGTTTTCTATTCTTGAATGAATAAATATCATATCTATCACCAATTTATTATCAGTATCCACCTAATTAATAGTCATAGAATATGTTCTCCCTTTCTCTCTAGACCGTAGAGGTTGTTTTTACCAGTTATCATTGATAACCCTTAGCTTAGTGCATTGATTCTCTTAGTTTCAATGTTCCCTACAATTAAAACATTGGATAATAGGTTGGGGGTTGACTGGAACTTTCATTTATTCCATCACATAGGTGGCCTTTTCCCCTCAACATTTACTAGCTAGGTTCCCCTCTTTACCACACCTATAGAATTTTCTTGTCCCCTTTAGTAAATTTTCACGATGCTTCTTCCCATAATTTTGACAAGTGGTATGTTTTAATTTATTAAAAAAAATATTTCTCCATCACTCTACTATAATTAAACTCCATTATTTATTTCTTATATCAATCTATTATTATACTAACCTTGAGATGTTATGATCTCAATTTTTAATTTGAGGGTACATCGTACAATTTTTTTATAGCTTCCAAAGTCTTGAATAACCAAATATTTTTTTTATATTTTTTAATTTATCCCATTGAATAATCAGTTAATTTTACTTTCGGGTTCCATAATGAAGTTGGGCGTATCATGAAATTTATGTAACGTTTTCCTTGTTAACCACAATGGATTCATCCTCTTACTTCAGGATAAGGAACTTTATCTCTATTTTAATTCAGGGAGTGTGAGGAAAATATTTATTGAAAAAAAAATTCTTGAATTATTTCCACTCCATCACATAGATTTCCTCCTTGGTATTTGTATTCTTGATAGATGTCCACCATTGATCGTCTTCTCCCTCCATGTGATAAATAGTCAGCACGAACTTCTCTTAAACATAGCATTAAAGGATGGAGAGGATCTTTTAAATGGATTTGATCCATTTTTTTGAAATTAATAGACCAGAAGATCCACTAAAATTTTGAGTTCTTTGTTTCATATAGGTCTCAATTACAAATTTCTATTGCTTAATGGGTTGTGGGTGTTTCTTCTGATTCAATTTTCTATTCAAAAATTGAGTAAATTGAGTAAGTATTTTTATAAATTTCCCAAATCCTTCTCCCATCTATTTGGGAATCTCATTTGGTCAACAATCTCATTTCCCATAACATTGGTTTTTTATTTAATTTCTACTATTTCCATCCATTGAATACAATACAATAAAATTACCGATGAAAATTTTCAAAATATTAAACATATAAAATGGAAACTATGAATATTGAAGGGATAACTCAAAAATGACATGTATTAATTAACTAATGAATTTATAGTTTTTAAACTATGTTATACATGACCTATTCTATTGAATTAGATTTCATATTCATTTTTATTCCCTTCATAATGGTTTATAAAGATCGCATCATCAACTAAATAATATCACTCATGAGTTTCCTTATAGGTGTGTAGTCTTGGGAATATTTATCTTGCACTAGGTATAGGTTAGGATAATACCCAAAAATCCCTTTCGGTTTTATTACCCCTAGGTACATTCATTCTATAGTCGCATCCAATTTCCGATATATAGACATGGATATATTATTTCAGAAAACCAATCGCTCTATACTTTACTAAAGTTTAAGGATGTTTTACTTTGTTTATTCTTATCCCTATATTTTTCACAAATTTTTCTAATATTAATACCCAAAAATAACTAGACCTTTCTTTGATACCAACTATGGTAACCTGTACCTTTTATATACATTCTTTCATGATTTATTACATTATGATACACATAAAACAATACCAAAATATTGAGTGGCCTAGTTTCTTTGGGTTATTATCAACAGGTTTTTGTGAGATCATATAATGACCATTTTTTGTGTAAGACAACCCAAAACATAGGAATATCTATCTTCAAGAATCAATGTGTAAATAATATCATAAAAAATATACCTGGAAAATATGATTTGTAGTAGCTTCCATATTCATCCTTAGATGGAGTGTACTTAAGGAAGATCATGAGGAGTAGTGAACAAAAGCACCATACCTATGTGCTAATACACCAACTTATGGATCCATGGTCTAATTGTGAGGATATCCAAAATCCAAAGGGGTTCTATCACCTTTTTTAATGAGATAAATAAAGTTTTGAGAGGAAGACAGTTTAGTAGAGTCTCATACACATCAAACCCCACATACCCAATAGGGTAGGATATCATAATCTTATATAGTTTGATCAAAAGAAATCTCCTATTCATAATGCATAACATGCATTTATGATTTTTGGGTATAATTCTTTGAAATTTTTCAATGAATTAATGTGAAGCCTTCAATCCATTCATAAGGGATTTTAACAGATAAATAAAATATTCCAGATAAATAAATTATATATATATATATATTATATTCATGCATTTCATGCATGAAAAATACATGCATCATATACATATATATTTAATGTATGCTATATATATAATATCATGTATTATATATATATATATCTGTGTGTGTGTGTGTGTCTCATGCATCGTATGAATATGTGCATGCATATCATGAATGTACATTTTAGTGCACATCTAACAATATCCCACTTTCACTAAAATACCATAAAGGATTTATAAAAAAATCACAAATCTTTATGAATCTATCCAAACTCTTTTGGATATGGTGTTTTATCCAAATATCTTCATTTTGAACAAGAATTTTGTCCAAAATTTTATCCTTATCAAAGGTCCTAATTGTGTAACTCTTCGAGCCTTAGCAATTTGGATAACAACTTTAAAATCCAAATTTCATAGATGTAATCAAAGAGAGGCCTCTATAAAAACATCAGTGTTGCTCAAGATACTAAGGGGCTCGGTGCAATCTCCATCAAACATACTCATATCTCTATATGAACATGTACACTATAAGATGTATCTTATACTTTGTATTCATACCTATATAAGACTTTTTTCATTAAATATAGTGACATCTATACATGGAACAAGTAAATATAGTAATAACATATCATCATTTCTAAATTCTCTGAAAAATACTAACCAATTTAATGAATAAATCACATGTCATTAATTTATCTAATAAGTACATCACATATCACTTATCCAAGTATTTAAACACATCATATGTGAAACAACTAATCATGGTAATGCATTTCCTCGATCTAATTTAATCAAGGGCCAAATTCCTTTTTTTAGAAGGGTGAGAGTTTTATCAAAAGGATAAGTGTCTTTTATTGAATAAAATAAAAAGTACAAAAGTACAAAGTAATAATTTTTACAATAATATATTTACAAAAAAATTATAATCAGGTATTTCATTGATCTAGGTCACATCAGGTGTATTTATCCCTTTATTTTGAATCCCATTATCCAAAAAATTTTCTTCATGATAAGAATGCATTATGATATAATTCATAGTTGAAAGAGTATCCATTTGGTTGATCCCTCTGATAGTTATCTTCCATGAAAGGTGGATAGTTCCATTTCTAATAGCTTTCACAATAGTGTTGGAGTCACATTCAAGAAACAAGTTCTGAAAACCTCATTGACTTATCATTTAAATAGCATTTATTATTCTAATAATTTCAGTGTTAATATATGTAGTGACTCCACATAGACCATTGATGCCTTTAAAATGTCATAAAAGTTAAAAAATCCCATCTCAGTTTCACTCCAATCGATGACATGATCAGAAACATACCAAACCACCCCCATATTAGAAAAGTTCATATATTGACTTGCGTAAGTAGGGTATCAAATTATAAAGGTTCTAATTTTAGGTATCTCACCAACCTTAGGTAAGAAGTATTGATAATAATCACACACACCTAAGTATATCTATGATTGTATGATATTCCATGAGATATAATTTCACGGATTGGTCCAAGTAATAAGTCTCTACTTATTACCTCATTAATTTATTCTTTATATCTCATATATAACCCTTTATAATGAGTACAAGAATTTATTCAAGCTAGCATTTACATATCATCACAACCCATTATACTTAATTTTGATAATTGGTTAGGGAAAACTCAAATTTTATACTTTGAGGGGATATTTATCATTTAGTCACTCATGTAAAGTAAATTTTCAGCACACAGTAATGAATGATAAATAGATATTTCCTTTATCATAAATACCTAATATATGTATAACTATTATAACCAATATATTAAGTGTTTAATATCTAGAAATTCCAAATGAATCTCATGCTTTTACTACAGTAATGGTTTTTGAACATTACATACATATGTAATTTTCAACACATCCCTATGTAACCATCTGATAAAAAACTCCCACTAAACTCTTAGTGAGTAAAATTTATGAAGAAATCCATTTTGAATAATGGTGAGACTTAATAATTGTATTCCTTAATTTTAAATATTGGAACTTACATTCAAACTCCTTAACTTCATAACATAAAATGTTATAATACTGTCTTATGTTGTCTACTTAGAAATATTTCTAAGTGCATCATCATCATCCTTGGAACCCTTTCCATCAAAATTTTTCTATGAAATATTTTATAAATAATGTAACTATTTACATTATCACTTTACCATCATATCCTAAACTCGTTTAAGATAAATTGATTTCCAATTCATTATGGTAACTAATTTAAATCTTTACATCTCTATTTACCTCCATACCCTAAACTCTCTTAGGATTCTTAGTGATACACTTTGTGTATTGGTTGGTATAAAGCTTTATGGAATAGTGATGTTCACTTTTTATGGTAAATAAATGTAACTCATTACATTTTTATTTACCATCGCATATCCTAAACTTGTTTATGATATTAAGTGAAGAATCTCTATAATCTTATATTTTTATAATCCTTCAATAAATTTTGATGTTCATTTTCATGTTGTAACTAAATGTAACCTTTTAGATTATTATCACCACATATCCAAATCTATTTTATGATATAAAATGAAAAATAACTTAATATTTATTTGTTATCTTTGAACTTCTCTAAGTACAAACATACTTCTACTAGTCTCTTATACCTTATATCCTTCTCAGGATATCTTTCTAAGATTCAATAAAAACTTCTTTGTGTTAATAAATAACACTTATTTCATTTTAGTGGGACTATTTAACAAATAATTTATTTTTTCTATATCTCATGTCGAATTCTATGTGTTTAGAGTATTTTCTAGAAAAAGAATATTTTCTTCATTAAAATAAACCATTATTTGTTGTAAATTATATACCATTATATTTTAATAAATATATAGATAAAAAATTTATCCTAGAAAAAACAATTTTATTCATATCTTCTTCTTAAAACATTTTATAGAATCCAATGAATCATAAACCTAGTGTACACAATTAATCATATCATGTTGTTCTAAACAAATATTTTTTAGCATCTCTTATTAGATAAGATAATTGAGATAAATATACACTCCCTTTACTTAGATTCATCAAATATTGATAAACATCTTTACATTTAAATTTCTTATGTATAAACTATTTACTACATCACTTGAATGAAAAATATAAGCTCTTTCAAATCTTACTTTGATTTTAAAATCAGGTATATTTACAACATTTTTAAAGCATACACTCTGTATCACATAACCTTAAAAATCTAGGAATCAATTTCTATAACATTAATACCTATCAGGGACATTCCATGGATTTTCACGAACTCCTTTGAGTATTCTGGATAATCTCATCATATGGAATTATTACTGATCCTTTCTAAAAACTCTATGTTTTAAATATCTTTTTAATATTTTCAAACGTTTTTTATTATTCTAGTTTGAAATTTTATCAAATTTTTCTATCCATACATACGAAAATTTAGTCACCATATTCCTAGTTCAACTATTCTCAACAATTTGAGAATATTAGGTAAGAGTTCTTATAATTTAATCATATTGTCAGAACATTTCCATAGATGATAGTAGAATGAATTCCTTAACCAGAATAATCCTTATATAAATTCTTTATTCTCTATAAATGTATTCAACCATATTGAATATCATTGACATGTATAGTCATATGGAGTATATGATACTATAATTCATTAGGTTAATTAGCATATGGTTCCTTTAAAACCTTAAATCAATCATTCCATGCTTCTATAAGCATCTTGATTCACTTGTTGAAAAACTTCAATACTAGGTTACTTAGGGAGGAACTATTTTAACATGTAGAATATTTCTATTTCTTAATTACTTTTCTCAAGATACCCTTCTTATGAGTTTCTTACATTAATATTAACATTTCAAGGATTGATATAAATCTTAGTTTGATGATGATGATGAAATTATCAACAAAAAAACCTTTTATCAAATGAATATCATGTCTTATATCTTTTTATTAAGGAATTTTAATGATAGTGATCCCATTAAATTTGATGACCCCATACATCATATCCATTTAGTGAACCAAAATACATATTTCACTACGAAAATACCCCCACTATGGTGTGAAACTCATTACTTCAGTTATTTAGGTAGGGATTCATTCAAATAACAATAGTTTTGATTCTTGGATAATTGAGAGGATGTCTCTTTACCCAAATCCATCATATGGATTCAATCAACTCTATTCCTCTGGTATCCCAACCCTTTAGGTATCCTAGCTAAGTGTAGCCCAAAGAAAATGTAAAAAACAAGGTAACACAAGATAATCTAAGGGAACACCACTATGGAATGAAACTACCCATTGAATAAGCCTAATTCACTCGTTACTTTTTTTCCTCACACAAGATGATCCAAGGGAACCTCGCTATGGCATGAAACTACTTGGTTGGATGATCAAGGTCTTAAAAAGTTATTCTTTGAAAAGAATATCATGATTAGTATTTGAGGGGTTTATTAGTATCATAAATTTCATATATATCATATGAATATAAATTCATAAATATTATATCATATGTAATTATTATATTTTCAAGTTTCATTTCCCTTTGTGTATTCATGCTTCTAATAATTTAGTTTTGGAAATTCGTATTCCAACCACCAAATTAATGTGTTCACACCACATTAATGTGCAGCTCTTAACAAAACCCACATGTTTATATTAATCACACAAAACAGAGGCCAAGTATATTCATAATTAAACAAATGCATAATATGCATATGGTACATGAACACTTCATGTAAAGGCATATATTTATATGAGATTCAAAAACATCAGATTATTAAGATCAGAGAAGAAGATATTCATCCTCATTCACTTTCCTAGCTAAGGAAACCATCTAGGAAAGTAGGTGGTCTGACCCCAAGTCCCTCTACCTGAGGAGACTTTAATAAAGATATAACTTAATTCATGAAAACTATAATACCTAATACATAAAAACTATGACCAACAACTATTATCAAGCTCATAACAAAGAGTAAAAACTGAGGTCAAGGTAGATGAAAACTAAATTCTATAATATCAAACCTAGCATGATATGAAAGGTTAAATCCTATAAGAAAATTATCATATAAATGGACATAAACAATATTCATATTTCATAAATAATTTATTAAACATGAATATTAAGTAAATTTAAAAAATAAATAAACATTTTATTTATTTTTCAAAACATGAGACATTTGTGAACTATTCAAAAATTAATTCTAATTATAAAAATTTTATAATTTAGCGAGAATATAAAATTTTTATATTCATTTCAGCATGAAATCCTTAATATTTTTTATTAAATGGAATTTATATGATATTTCATAAATTATAATCATTTTATAATTCAATATCTATTATATTAACATTTTATATAATCAAAATATAATATATTTTTTAATTTATAAAAACTTTATAAATAACCTCTTATTATATATAAATAAACCTTTTATTTCTATATCATAATTTATGTAATTTAATTTTTCAAAATGTATTTTAAAAGTACCGACCTTTAATATTTGTGAATAATTTTTCATAAAAATTTATTTAATTAATTATAAATCATTTATAATTTATTTATTTATCTATAAAATCTTTATAAATTAAAATATCCCAAAATATATGTTATTGTAATTTATAAACATTTAATAATCCATAAACTCCATTTAATATTTATACAAAATAAATTATAGTTACTACTTACCCTTATGCAGAACCTCTATTATGCATAAGGGTATCCTACCTTTTACCCTCATGAAGATGCTCTATATATGGGTAACTTATGTTTTCATAATACTATGTAAAGGTAATGTCACGACCCGTCCTAGTGGGTCCCACGTCGTGACTCCCCAAGCCCACCTCCAATAGGCCAGGGATTGGTGACTAGCACCGAGTAGGCATATCACCAACATGGGAGGCATTGCCTAAGTAACTGTACACACACACACATCTCCAAGCCCAAAAATGCTGAAATGTAAAACACTAAGGAAGAAAAATGCATGAATACAACTAAACCCAACCAACAGAGTACGACAAAAGGTAGAGTACTGTAAAAGTAAATTGGTTCAGAATACAAGCCTACCAAAAGCAAGAGTCTGAAAAACTGCAAAGTCCAACCTGTAAGCACAAAGGTACTGGGACTGCCGCTCGTAGTCGTAGGAATGCCTCGGCCTGTAGGGAACTCAGAAAGCTCGGTCCTATCCTGGTCCTCCCTGGACCCCATCAAAAGGCTGCTCTTCTGCACAAGACACCAGATGTGTGGGCAAAGCCCGTGCAGGGGTGAGTATAACAATACTCAGTAGAGGACCCTGAAAACCACAAAGCAGTACACAAAGTAAAGGTACAGTCATCTATGCATAATATATGTTTACATAACATATAAAATAAACCAGATATTCCCAAAACCTAGACCCGTGGTCTAGAGACAATTCACGCAACCGTATACCCCCGCAAGGGATTCCGTTCAAAGATTCTGTGATGTGATCGTTTTGGGAGAACACACTCCACGAGTCTTATAGCTCTGATGACGTCCATCCGGGAAGTGTTGTTCGTCGGGAACCGTCATGAGATAAAGCTACACTCATTATGGGAGACACACTTCTGAGTGGAAAATATTTCGATACACAGATGAGGATCACTTCCAGGGCCATGGTGGATACCGCGACTCATCCGGAATTCACCTTCTAGGTAGAGTATCAATGCCTAGTAAAGTTGGCCACGCTGATGCCTGACTCTAACTTGGGTCTGGAATGGATATAGGATCTCGATCCGGGCCTCTCGGATGGATACCTGACTCTATCAAAGAAAGTCCTGCTGAAGGGATCATAATCCTGCATGAGGTAATGATGTCTGACATTCAAGGGAACAAGAAGAAGGGGCACTAACCCAAACGAAATATGTTCAAGGCACGGTGAACAAAAGGACGAAGCCATTTTCCAAAAATTACACGGTGTGTAGAAATGATACACGCCGTGTTGTCTGACCCTGGGTACTTCCCATGTACAACGGCCCATGTCTTGAGGCTAATCATGTATAAAAACATAATACATGGCATGTAGTATGGAGTACGCGTTGTGTCTGGGTAACTGGGGTTGTCTCTGTGTACTCTGGCCATGTTCCCATACACGGTCCTCAACCAGTGTACTCCAACCCATGCAATCTGCTCACGGGGTGACCTGCACTGTTTCCCTTGCCTGACCGGGTTATGGAGTACAGGGTCATGTACTCCATCCCGTGTCTGTGTATCCTCGGGATACACACCGAGCTCCACATAGCCGCCTCTGCCGAGCTGTATATGTCGTGCCGCCTGAAGCCGTGTAGATCATCCTATGTCCATGTACTACCCCAAGTACACGTCGAGCTTTGGGGAAGGTCCAACACGCCATGTGACCGGGGTCACATTCCATGTGATTATTATCTGACCCTGAAAACCTAGCCACCACCGCTAGAACTACATAGCGTGTTCTTCGGAAGTACACGTCGTGTATTCTGGAAATTTCCAGAAATGGCGCTCTTTGCCAGCGTGCCTCCCGTGCTGCTACAATCATCAATCTGGTCGTCCGATCACCGCAAAACTTCCAGGTCCCGGTCGCCCCGACCCCAGGAAGCTGCTTCCGTCGTTTTCGAGACTCTGATCAGCTCCAAAAACGTGTTCTGATATTCCCGCACGAAGAACGCTCGAAGAACACTCTTTCTGATCCGGTCTGATTTTTCGTCCGCCATCGTCACCGCACCTCCACAAGGAAGTTGCGATGTCGAACCTTCTATTTGGGATTGTTGCGTCGCGGAACAGATGCGCAATGATCTGTTGTTCTTCACCCTGCGAAGAACGCACAGGGAAAAAGGAAAAATAAATCCAAATAAAAAAATTAAGTAACGAACCTCTTCCATCGTTCATCACAGCGTTGATCTGCTCCCGTTAATAGGCTTAAAACGGGGCAGGAATCAACAACAACATAAAGCATGGATCAATTCCCCATAGTCTTCCCAAAGAAAAATCGCTCCCATAAGAACGTACGAATCCGCGGATCAACTTGTTCGTGGTTGATCCATGTTCGTCGTTTAAAATCAAAATACGGGGAAAAGAAATCAAAATAACAACCCCTACCTTTCGAAAGGATCGATCGTTGACGAAGGCGTCGTGCTGTCGTTGTCGTCGAGATCCTTCAACGTTGTCAGCGTAGCGATTCTCAACTTCGATCCATCTTCTTTCATCATCGAGAATTTTCTCCAATGAACTGTGGATTCTATATAGGTTCCTCTCTCTACGTTTCCAATGACATACAATTGCTTAACCCATTAAAAAGGGGAAACAAGTTGGCATTTAATTACGCGACAGTATTAATGGCGTTGACTTTCCATTTTGAAGTCATTAAGATGAGCCATTAATTTAGGAAACAATTACACCGTTTCCGCGCTACAGCGGATGTTTCCTTAAATGAAATAAAATAAAGTGGTTAATTTATTTTATTTTAGTTTACTTAAAACGTCTAAAAATTAACTTTTTCCCTCAACCCGCGCCGGTCGAGGTTAGCCTCATTATTAGGTAAAGTCTTCGTCCCGGACGCAACGGTGTGCTCATATTTTTAATTCGGGCATCCGTTTGGAAACTGCCACAACCGCGCACAAGTGCTGATTCACTTAACTAAAAAAAAATTCAAACCACCATTCCAGGCTCACTGGACCTCGGAATGATGTGCTGTCTTCGCACCCGGTCTCGAAATAATTCCATATAATATTTAAAAATAATAAACGAAAAATCTGAGACATTAAATTCTCCCCACCTTGGTGCTTTACGTCCCCAAAAATCCAAAACAAAGGCTACTAAAAAAGATGAGGGTACTGGGCATGGATCTGGGCCTCCCGCTCCCACGTGCTCTCTTGAAGATTCTCGTGGTGCCACCGGACGCACACTATGGGAATCGATCACCCACGAAGTATCCTCTCCTACTGATCCTAGATCTCCACTAGGTACTCAGCAAAGGTCACTCCATCCTCGATGTCCAACTCACCCCAGTCGATGACGTGCGATGGGTCATGCACGTACCTCCTCAGTTGCGACACGTGGAAGACATCATGTACCCGATGCAACTGTGGTGGTAGAGCCAGGCGGTACGCCACCTCTCCAACTCTGCCCAGGATCTGGAAAGGTCCGATGAACCTCGTAGATACCTTGCTGCCTCGGCCAAATCTCTGCAACCCTCGTCGAGGTGAGACCCGAAGGAAGACGTGGTCTCCCTCTTCGAACTCCAGAGGTCTCTGTCGCCTGTTAGCATAAGACTTCTTCCAGCTCTGTGCAGTCTTCATCCACTCCCGAATGATCGGTATCTTCTCTGTAGTAGATCGCACTAACTCTAGACCCATGAGTGCTGACTCTCCGGGGTTGGTCCAGCAAAGCGGTGACCGGCAGGGTCTCCCGTACAAGGCCTAGAACGGTTCCATACCGATGGTGGAGTGGTAGCTGTTGTTGTAAACAAACTCCACCAGTGGTAGGTGGTCCTCCCAACTGCAACCAAATTCCAAGATAAAGGCTCACAATATATCCTCCAGAACCTGAATGGTCCTCTCTCTCTGACCATCTGTCTAGGGATGAAATGTTGTTCTCAAGTGTAGCTGAGTCCCAAAAGCCTCCTGCAATCCCTTCCACAACCGAGATGTGAAGCAGGCATCTCGGTCTAAGACTATAGTCGAGGGGATTCCATGAATCCGAACTATCTCATCTACGTAGAGGCGCCCCAAGAACTCTACGGAACTCTGCTCCCTGATAGCTAGGAAGTGGGTCGACTTGGTGACTCAGTCAACGATCACCTAGATGGAATCATGCCCCTTGGATGTCAGTGGTAAGCCTGTCACGAAGTCCATCGATATTCCATCCCACTTCCACTCTGGAACTTCCAGGCAGTGAGCTAACCCTGCTGGAACCTGGTGCTCAGCCTTCACCTGTTGGCATGTGAGGCATCAAGAAATGAACTCTTCCACTGCCTTCTTCATACCTGACCAACAGAACTGACGTCGGAGGTCCTGGTACATCTTTTCCACTCCAGGATGTACCGCCAAAGGGGATGTATGGAACTCCCTCAGGACCTCCTCCTGCAACGCCACTGGTACAACAGTGCATCCTTTAAAAAGAAGTATGTGCTCCCCACCTTGTGAATATCCATCAGGAGCATGTCCTGTGGATAACTGAGCACATAAGGCCACACATTCGACATCCCCAAGTTGTGCCTCCCTAACTCGTTGTAAGAGTGGAGGAGTGACAAACATCTACTGTAGGTAAGTTGTGTCCTCTTCATCCACGAAGGATAAATGTAACGCGACTAATTGTCGTGTCGCCTCACTCAACAACTGTGAGCTCGAACTTCTGCTAAGAGCATCCGGCACCTTGTTCCCCTTCCCAGAAGTATAGATGAACTACAAATCATAGTCCTGGAGGAACTCTATCCAACGTCTCTGCCTCAGATTCAGATCCTTCTGTGAGAATATGTACTTGAGGCTCTTGTGGTCAGAGTAGACAATAAACTTCTTTCCCATAAGGTAGTGTCTCTACATCTTCAATGCGAAGACCACCGCTGCTAAATCGAGATCATGGGTCACATAGTTATGCCAATGCAGCCTAAGATGGCGCGAACCATAAGCAATCACTGCATGTCGCTGCATCAAGACACAGTCGAGCCCGGTCCCTGATGCATCGCAAAAAACTATGTACTCGACACCCTCCTAGGAAATCTCAAGACTGGGGAGCTCTTCAAACTCTGTCTAAGCTGCTCAAAATCCTACTGGCACTTTTCTGTCCACACGAAGGGTTGCCCCTTCTTGTTCAAGTCTGTCATCAGTGCTGATATCCGGGAGAAATCAGGGATGAATCTCCGGTAATATCCCTCCAACCCAAGGAAGCTTCTCACCTCCGTTACGCTCCGAGGTGGCTCCCATGCTAACACAGCCTCCACCTTGGCTGGGTCCATAGCCACTCCATCTTCTGAGATTAAATGTCCCAGAAAGTGGACTTCCTGAATCCAGAACTGACACTTTGAGGGCTTCCCATAAATCTAGTGCTCCTGGAGTACGTCCAGAACCATCTGTAGGTGTCTCGCGTGCTCTTCCTCTGACACCGAGTACACAAGGATGTTGTTGATGAAGACCACTACGAACTGGTCCAAGTATGGCTGGAAGATCCGTTTCATTATCCCCATGAACACTGCGGGGGCATTTTTCACGCCAAAGGGCATCACCAAGTTCTCATAGTGACCATAGCGACATCTGAAAGCCGTTTTTGGTATATCCTCTTCCCGTACTCGTAGCTGGTGATAGCCTGATCAAAGGTCAACCTTAGAGAACCACTGTGCCCCTCTTAGCTGATCGAAGAGGTCATTGATCCTTGGTAGTGGATATTTGTTCTTCACCATCACCTGGTTCAGGCGCCGGTAATCCATGCACAACCTCAGACTCTCGTCTGCCTTCTTGGAAAACAAGACTGCGGCCACCCAGGTTGAGACGCTGGGTATTACGAAACCCTTACTCTGTAAATCCTCCAACTGCACCCTCAGCTCGCGAAGCTCTACGGGATCCATCCGATAAGCTAATGAGGAAATTGGTGTCGTCCTAGGGTGTAAGTCGATGTAGAATTCGATTTCCCGGCGGGGAGGTAGTCCGGGAACATATTCGGGAAAGACGTCCTCATAATCTGCCACCACTACTGGGAACTGAGAGCTCACAACATCTACTGCTCCGAGGGTAAGGCTAGCCAACTCATGATTGATCGGCTGCACCCTCCTATGCATGAGCCCATTTTGTGCTGCCTAGGTTTCCTTTTCTCTGACAAAGGAAAACCTAGTTCCATCACGGCGGACACACCGCACCCTTTGCCTAAAACAGTCAATCTGGGCATGGACTGAAGATAACCAATCCATACCGAGAATGATGTCGTAAGGCCTCGACGCTACCACCAAGAGGTTCCAACCGAAACTCTCGCCTCCAAGGGTAAGATCACACTATCTGCAAAGGTGTGTGATCGTTGAGTCTCCTCCCGTAGGTGTCTCCAAGCGTAAGGATCGAGTCAACGGTTCTACCGGAATCTCGAGTTTTTGTACAAGACATGTGAATATAAGGGAATGATTGGAACCTGTGTCTATGAGTACGGAAGATAAGGTATAAAATACACAGATCATACCTCGAATCATCCCAGGAGCCCCTGGGTCGTACGCCTCGACCGCATGCAGCTGTCCCCGTCCCTGTCCCCCAGCTCCCTGAGCCTGGTGCGGACCTCCTGGGGGTGGTGGTGGAAGTAAGTTGAAGCGTCTTCCACCACCTATAGCTCTCCCTGCTATTCTGCCACATCTGTCGCCTTGCGGATCTGCCTGCTCCGTTCTCTGCCTCTACCTCGGTGGTCCATCCCCCACTTCCCTGTCAGCAGCTCGATGTGTCGGGCAATCTCTAGCGAGATTCCCCCTACAATCGCATGCGTAGCACCGCTTCTCCCTAGGCTGAATGGATCCCTCCTGAGAGCCATGGACTATCGATCCCCTGTCATGGGTCCTCCAATGACGTCTCCCACGTCCAGATCCCTGTGCCTGATGTTGGATCTCTGATGTCGGTGTCTCTGCACCTGTCTGCCTGCTGCTGACTGCCGGCAGCTGTCTTTGCTCCGCTAAGAAGCTCTCGACCACCAAGGCCCTCTCGAGCACTCCATCATAATTCAAAATTCATAGAGGAACGACACTAGCTTGAATGTCACACCATAGGACTCGCTCGAAGGTCCGATCTCTGAAGTACTAATCCCTGACCATATCCATCGAGTACCTGGCGAGGTTGGTGAAACTCGATGAATAGTTAGCCACCGTCATACTGCCCTGCTGGAGCTAAAGAAGCTCCTGGATGGGCACAGCTCTCAGTGTAACCGGAGAGAACTCCTCCCTGATGACTCGCTCAAACTCTGTCCATGAAAGAGTCTCCTCTTCGTGAGTCTGCGTGGTCAGACTCCACCATCGTCCCGCCAAACCCTGAAGAAGGCTCGCTCCTAGAACCACCATCTGGTCTGTCGGTGTCCTCACTAGACGAAAAACTCTGGTCACCACCTCAAGCCATTCCTCAGCCGCCTAAGGGTCGGGCTCGCCTCAAAACCTGAGGGTTCTCTGTCTCTGAAACTCATAGAGCGGGCTGAGCCTGTGCTCCTCACCGGTCGGTACTGCGGGTACCACTGGTTGCTCCACTGGTGGTGGTATAGCAGGTGCACCACCTGGTGGAAATGCCTGGGGAGATGGTCCTTGTATCGAAGCCTCGTCACTGAGGGGGTCATCCTCTTGATCGTTCTGCTGAATCCTAGTGGGTACGCATCACGGAGGCATCCTGTAAGGAAACAAGATGTGTCACGGTCAATGAGTATATCTGGATAGCTAACACCAAGGACATGGAAAACACAACCCATTCCTATATGATGCATGTACCTTTTATTTCCCCGCAACCAGTTTTTTCATGAACCAGGTCGAAAATCAGGTTATCAGAGTCCTGGTGTATGGATACGTCGACCTCCACACCAACACTGGATTCTCTGGCCTGAAAGCCGAACCCAAAACACTCAACACTGTTGCCCCAAACCAAACTCACAGACTCTTGGTCATAAGGTAGAACCGACCACCTCTGATACCACTCTGTCACGACCCGTCGCAGTGGGTCCCACTCCGTGACTCCCCAAGCCTGCCTCCTATAGGCTAGGGGCTGGTGAATAGCACCGAGTAGGCATATCACTAACATGGGAGGCATTGCCTAAGTACCTGTACACACACACACATCTCCATTCCCACAAATTTTGAAATCTAAAATACTAAGGAACAAAAATGCATGCATACAACTAAACCCAACCAACAGAGTATGAAGAAAGGTAGAGTACTGTAAAATCAAACTGGGCCAGAATACAAGCCCATCAAAAGAAAGAGTCTGAAAAACTGCAAAGTCCAACCTGTAAACACAAAGGTACTGGGACTGCCACTCGTAGCCATAGGAATGCCTCGGTATGTAGGGAACTTAGAAAGCTCAGTCCTGTCCTGTCTGCCCTGGACCCCGTCAAAAGGCTGCTCGTCTGCTCAAGATACCAGATGTGTGGGCAAAGCCCGTGCAGGTGTGAGTATAACAATACTCAGTAGAGGACACCGAAAACCACAAAGCAGTACACAATGTAAAGCTACAGTCATCTATGCATAATATATGTTTACAGAACATATAAAACAAACCAGATATACCCAAAACCCAGACCCATGGTCGAGAGACAAGTCACGCAACCACATACCCCCGCAAGGGATTCCGTTTGAAGATTTCATGATGTGCTCATTCTGGGAGAACACACTCCACGGGTCTTATAGCTCTGATGACGTCCGTTCAGGAAGTGATGTTCGTCGGGAACAATCAAGAGATAAAGCTACACTCATTATGGGAGACACACTCCTGAGTGGGAAAGATTTCGATACACATATGAGGATCACTGCCAGGGCCACGGCAGATACCGCAACTCATCCGGAAGTCACCTGCTAGGTAGAGGATCAACCCCCGGTAAAGTTAGTCACATCGATGCCTGACTCCACCTTGGGTCTGGAATGGATAGAGGATCTCGATCCGGGCCTCTCGGATGGATGCCTAACTCTATCACAGAAATTCCTGCTGAAGGGATCATAATCCTGCGTGAGGGAATGATGCTTGACCTTCCGGGGAACAAGAAGAAGAGGAACTAACTCAAACAAAAGATGTTCAAGGCACGGTGACCAAAAGGACCAAGCCGTTTTCCAAAATGTACACGGCGTGTAGAAATGATACATGTCGTGTTGTCCGTCCCTAGGTACTTCCCATGTACAACGGCCCGTGTCGTGAGGCTGGTCATGTATAAAAATATAATACACGGCGTATAGTACGGAGTACACACTATGTATGGGTAACTAGGGTTGGCTCTGTGTACTCTGGCCATGTGCCCGTACACGGTCATCAACCAGTGTACTCCATCCCGTGCAATCTGTACACGGGGTGACCCGCACTGTTGCCCTCTCCCGGCCGGGTGATGGAGTACACAGTCGTGTAGTCCATCCTGTGTCCGTGTATCCCCGGGATACACGTCGAGCTCCGCGTAGCAGCCTCTGCCGAGATGTACACTCCGTGCCGCCTGAAGCCGTGTAGATCATCCCGTGTCTGTGTACTTCCCAAAGTACACGCCGAGCTTTGGGGAAAGTCAAACACGTCATGTGATAAGGGTCACACACCATGTGATTCTTCTCTGACCCCGAAACCCCAGCCGGCACCGCCAGAACTACACAGCGTGTTCTTTGAAAGTACACACCGGGTATTCTGGAAGTTTCTAGAAACGGTGCTCTTCGCCAGCGCGCCTCCTGTGCTACTTTGATCATCAATCTGGTCGTCTGATCACCGCAAAACTTCCAGGTCCTGGTCTCCCCGACCCCACAAAGCTGCTTCCTTCATTTTCGGGACTCCGATCGGCTCCGAAAACATGTTCTGATCTTTCTGCAGGAAGAACGCTCGAAGAATGTTCTTTCCGATCCGGTCCCATTTGTCATTTTCCATCATCGTCGCACCTACACAAGGACGTAATGATGTCGAACCTTCGATTAGGGATATTTTCGTCACAGAACGGATGTGCAACGATCTATTGTTCGTCACCCCACAAAGAACGTGAAGAACCCGCGGGGAAAAAGGAGGAAGAAATCCAAATAAACAAATTGAGAAATGAACCTCCGCCGTCATTCGTCATGGATTTGATCCTCTCCCATTAATAGGGTTAAAACGGGGCAAGAATCAACAACAACATAAAGCATGGATCAATTCCCCATAGTCTTTCCGAAGAAAAATCCATACCGTAAGAACGTACGAATCCGCGGATCAACTTGTTCGTGGTTGATATGTGTTCATCGTTTAAACTCAAAATACGGGGAAAAGAAATTGAAATAACAACCCCTACCTTTCGAAAGGATCGATCGTTGATGAAGGCATCACGCTATCTTTGTCGTCGAAATCCTTCAACGTTGTTGGCGTAGCGATTCTCGACTTCGATCCGTCGCCGTTTTTCATCGAGAATTTTCTCCAACGCGTCGTGGATTCTACAGAGGTTCCTCTCTCTAAGTTTCCAATGATGTACAATTTCTTAACCCATTAAAAAGTGGAAACAAGTTGGCATTTAATTAAGCAGCAGTATTAATGGTGTTGACTTGCCATTTCGAATTCATTAAGACGCGCCATTAATTTAGGAAACAGTTGTGTCGTTTCCGCGCTGCAGCAGATGTTTCCTTAAATGAAATAAAATAAACTGGTTAATTTATTTTATTTTATTTTACTTAAAACGTCTGAAAATTAACTTTTTCCCTCAACCCACGCCGGTCGAGGTTAGCCTCATTCTTAGGTAAAGTCATCGTCCCGGACGCAACGGTGCGCTCATATTTTTAATTCGGGCATCCGTTTAGAAACTGCCACAACCGCGCACAAGTGTCGACTCACTTAACTAAAAAAAGTTCAAACCACCATTCCGGGCTCACTGGACCTCGAAATGATGTTCCGTCTTCGTGCCTGGTCTCTAAATAATTCCATATAATATTTAAAAATAATAAATGGAAAATCCATGACATTACAAGTAATATAAAGGTTACCTTTACATATCTTACCTTTACATACTATACCATTATGTATCTCACTCACGTAAAGGTATTACCTTTATGAAACTCCTTTTCATAAGGGTAATCTGAATATTCCATATGTTGTGTAAAGGTAAACATCAGGGAGATTTAAATAGTTAATATAATACCTTTATGCATAAGTTTAAAGTTCTAATAACCCTTATGTAAACCCCTTGTGTAAGGGTACTACCTTTATGAAAAACATTTTTGTAAAGGTAATAATGAGGTTTACTTTACGTAGACCTCCTATGTAAGGGTATCTCCTAATGGTAAATCATATTTACCTTAACACGAAATTCATATGTAAGGGTAATACCTTTACACAACCCATTCCTATAAAGGTAATACAAATGTTACCCTTATGTAGACCTTATTTCTAAGGTTATGAACTTTATATAGCTAACCTGAGTAAGGGTAAATCAAATTTACTTTTAAGAAGCTTATATGATGGTCTATAATGATCCTCTAGTTTTAAAAAAATCTTTTTATTTTGTTTTTCATTGAAAACTTGTGATCAAAAAACATTTAATTTTTTAATAAACCTCAATCTAGTACCACTGATGGCTTTTGTATGCAACATCTAATAACCATTTGTAGTAGAAGACAACCCAAAACACAAGTAAATATATCTTGAATAATCAACATGTAAATAATATCATAAAATAGAGTTCCTAGAAAATGTGAGTTTTAGAAGCTTCCACGTTCATACTTTTATGGAGTGTGCTTGAGGAAGATCATGAGGATAAGTAAATTAAAGCACCCTACGTCCTAGTTAATAGACCAACTAATGGATCCATGATCGTATCGTGAGGACATACGAAATAAAAAGGGGTTATATCACCTTCTCAAATGAGATAAATTAAGTTTAAAGATGAAGATAGTTTATCATAGGCTCATACACATCACAACACACACACCCAATAGGAGAGGATCTCATCTTCTTATATAGTCAAATCCCGAGGCATATTCTATTCATAATGCATCATAATTGTTTCTCACTATTGGGTATAATTCATTAAATGATTTCAATAAACTAATTCAAAGCCTTTAATCCATACATAATGGATTTTAACTAATGAATAAACCATTCATGATAAATAAATTATATATATATATATATATTATTTATTTATTCAATTCATGCATGAAAAATACATGCATCATATAATATATTAAATTCATAGTATATATATATAATATCATGTTATATATGTGTGTACATCTCATTTATCATCTGCAAGTGTACATGAATCTCATGCATGTAAATTTTAGTTTACATCCAACAATTAGGTACATATCACAATAACTTTAAATAGGGATATAACATCATTATTTAAAAAACTCCATAACATTCCCTTATATTCCATTGATCTTCTAATACTGCATAGGATAACCTGGGGACAAACATAAGAAAGAGGTAAGAGATAAATACCTTTAAGAGAATAGTAAAATCATTGCATGAAGTAAATCAATACATGTTAGTCAAGGGACATAACATGGTTAAATAAAAAGGTGAGAATCATAATCATTAACATTGATGCATGACATAAGATGATAACATCAAGACAACATTGGAACGTGGAAACAACATGAAACATGACATCATAAGCACAAATCAAGGATAATCACTAATAAATCATAACATAGGGTTATTATTATAACCAATCATACACTATACATGGTATCTCATAAGATAAAAACATCTCCCAATTCATTATAGGGATAAATAATTTTTATCCCACCCATCACATTCATATCATGTACATGCATTTATGTGCTTCATATATCACACAAAATAAAAACACCTTTCATCACTTTTAATCCCATGATTAAGTATTTTGGGTTACATACATGGAATCCCACAATAAATGAAGTATAGTTATATCTGGGTGAATACTCTTGAGTGGAAATGGGGATGGGTATTCACGACAAAAAAAAATTGGGCATGGAAAATCATGGGAAAATTATGGAACCATAATGGGTGTTCAAAAAGTTTCATGGAAGGGTTTAATGAGAGTGAAATGTGGTATCTCATTACTTGGGAATCATAAGTAAATTAAATGGATGAATAAAACACATTATAATATGAAAAATTGGAAATAAAAAGGCATTGTACATAGAAAGTACTTAAATAAAAAATAAGGGGAAGAAAATCACTTTCCTTGAGAGGGTGCTTCTAAAATATTTAGAGGAGCTTCTTAAGAGATTTTAAACACCTTGAGAGGGATTTATAGAGGTATAGGGAGATGAAATTCATGATAAATTGGTTTTTATTGAAGAGTAATGGTAGGTTGGGAGGGTATTTGTATAAAAAATATGTGGGAATTCTTTATTAACATATAAACTTAGGTTTTGGACTTGAATTAATAAACTAATAAAAATTACAAACCTTGACATGGTTTTTACCCATTTTTAATTCCAAAGAGGAGTTTTTTTCAATATTTTATTATGTTAAGAATTTAACTCATTAAAATTATACTATTTATGATGTATTCATTCTCATAAAAAATTGTTTTTGAAACCTTAAAATATTGTATAGGTTTCATAAGATTCATTATAGGTTTGTAAAAAAACATAACAAAAAAATATTTTAAAGGGAAATCCTTTTTTTGGATTCCATTTATAGAATTTATTACTTAACTTTTGAGCTATTATGATGTCATAATACATATTGTGTATTTATAATGTATTTAATTTTTAACAAAAAAATCGACTATAAAAGAAATTTTTGAAAAATTCACCATTGGATAATTTTTATATACTATTTTCAAAAATGATATTTAATTTACCAAAATAATTTTCTAAATATATTAATTTCTACTTTTAAATAAAAAAAATTATTTATTGAAAAAATTATTTTTTATGACACAAACAACTTTCTAACCCTTTAAAAAATACATGGGATTTCATTGAATTACATTAACATTTATATTTAAATAAATATTATTTAATAATTATATTTTATAAAAATAAAATTTATTCTAAAACTCTTGGATTTATCAAAAAGAGTTTTTTAATTGGAATTATATATTTCCCAAAAATAAAATTTTAGTTTATTTATATCAAAATATAATTTTTATCAAAATAAGTTTATATTCATGTATATATAAAAAGTATTATGAAAAAGGATAAATCTAAAAATTTCTAAATTAAAAAAAACTATAAAAAATCATACTACTAGGGTCTAGATACATAAACTCTTATTACATCATCATACATCATAAGGGTAAGGTGTGCAATGGTACTACTTTCTTAGGGTGGTTTGGAAAACATGGTTTGGGAAGTGATCATTATAAGCATGAACTTATACCACAAATTTTTTTATCAACTTCAAGTTATTGAATCTATTCTACACTATGGTCAAGGTAAAATCCCAGCAATTCAATCTCGTAAGCTCTAATAAATGGGATTCATATGGTATGATACTACAGGTTAAGTTCGTTGATTCTTCCTTCAGTGTCAATTAGATTTATTACAATACTTAATATAAACTAATTTTAATGGTCGCTATAGAATGACTATATTAGAAATAGTTGTAATGTTTAATGGTATTTTAATCCTGATAGTCAAATTATGTCTAGAGTTTAAAATGGTCAAAAATAAAATATAGGCCATGTGTTTTATATAACTATATTACTTAATAATGCATTTATTCATATGGTAATTTTATTTATTAAAATTTTCGGTTGTTAAAAAAAGGGCCTTATTAAAAATAACTTGGGATACCAATCCCTTTCTCAAAATTTTTGAAAGTTCTATCTTAAATCATTCTTTAATATCAACTATTAAAATCTGCATCTAAAACAATTTAAAGAACTATTTCCCATTTTTATAAATATCTTAAAAATATAAAACATTACACTTTGCCCATTTAATGACCCAAAAAGGTTCAATGACTTTTCTAATCAAATTATTTCTTTAAAAATCTTTTAAAACATTTCTAAGACACTTTTTATTCAAACATTCCTTGGAATAAAGTGTAAAAACATTAAATACCATTGTATTATAAGTGATAACTCACTTTAAAACAATTTTCAAACCCAATAAAATTATCTCATATAGAATTAATTTAGCAAAGAAAACATTTAAAATTATCAAAAACACAATCACCTTCCATTTAAATAAATTTCACAAAAACACCTATCTTGAATGAGAAAGAATCAGGTCACAATAATTAAAAATGCATTGCCTTTTATATAGGAAGAAAGATTGAGGAATAAAACATACCCTACAAGACCTAACAACCAAAACCCATTTAATTATATCAATCCTAAAACCATAACTCATACCCTATGAAATTAAAGTTTTTGAGATAAATAGTTACCGATAATAAATGGAAGGAGAAAGGAAGATGAAGCTTAAAGGGGATGAAATAATGGATTTATTTACCAAAATAATTTGATACCAATGAGGAGGTGGCATGAAATCAAAGGGGAAGGGAGGAAATCTCCATAGGTCATGAATCCCACTCATCCAAATAGAAATGAAAGGAATAAAAGGGCAAAAATCTCTAAAAATACTCAAGGGAATAATGTTTATGTGGATATTTAAAAAAAAATAGGTTTCTCAGAGCAGCACTCCAAAGCATGACCAAGATATCCATACCATGGATCTCCCTATGGAGGGCCTATGGAGGTGTGGTCTTGGGTGCATGTTGAAACTATATTTATGAAGGAATAGGGGTCTCAAACCCTCACCCTATTCTATTATGTCTTGGCCCTCCATGCTACAATATGGAGATGCCCACCAAGCACCCTCTACTGCACAACTATACCCTTTGTGTCCTGGTTGAACTATCACACCCCTATGTATCCTGATACTTACCCTTATATAGAACCCACAACAACACAACCTAACCTCTATGATAATATTCCTCCCTAACCCTTGTGTGACACCACTACATAACTCCAACCCACATTTACATAAATCCCTCCACAATATATCCCAAATCTTACAAATGAGGTACCTTGGTCTAGAAAACCCAATGGATTTGATTCTAGATTCTTTGGTGTGGCCTCCCTAAGTAGCATTGTGGCTTTCAACAAGATTCTTGTTTTCTATGAAAACTCATAATGACCCAAAAAATAATAAAATTAAACAACATTGATAGTGGGGTGTGAAAAATGAGTCTTGAATTATTTATATTTTTTAAAAATCTCTCTTTTGGTCACTTGGAAATATAATATCATCAACGTATGCAATAATAATGATATTATCTGCCTGAAACTCATTTATATAAATATTTTTGTCCGCATTAACCTTTTGGAACATAATCTCTCTCAAGAATACTTTTAGATTAGAGTACCGGTATCTTGGTTCCTATTTGAACCCATAGAGATCCTTCTTTATTCTTTAAACCTTTGTTCCATTACTATCAAGGATAAATACATTAATCTTCTCAATATAAACTTCCTTTTATAGCTCCATTCAAGAAGTCATGGTTTATATCCATATAATATATTTTTTACTACTTATGAGCTTCAATTATAATGAACATCCTTGTGTCTTCTATTCTTACAATAGGTGAAAAGGTTTCTTCAAAATCAACTCCTTCAACATGTCAATATCCCTTGAATACATGTCTATCCTTATTCTTTGAGACTTATCCTTTATTATTTAGCGTGTTCCTGAATATCCACTTGGTCCCAATCACTTTTTTGTATTTTGGTCTTGGAATAAGGTCCAAATTATCATTTATCTTGATATAATATAGTTCATCATTAAATTTATTGACTAATTATTTATATTTAATAGCACCAATAACTAAATGTGGATAAATCTATGAGATATGAGCAGTTTGGTTTTAAATCCTCAACTTATTCTTTCTTGAACCAGTCCATGTTGATATTCCATTATGTTCTCTACTTCCAAGTGTTTTTTTAGTTTCTGATAATTCTATTGTTTAACTCTATAAACATATTCTTCATCACTATCCTATTTAGAGTCAATATTAATAACATTTTGCTCATTTTCTACTTTTTATTCACTAATTTTCTTAGAAATATACTCATTATATTCATCAAATTATTTTCAAGAATCTTTATCTAGAACATAAATTTTTGATTTATTTTCAATAACCTTTCCATAATAACTATCAATCACATTATGAAAATTCTCATTCCATCATTTTAATACTTTCCCATTAGATAAGTATCCTAAAAAGATACATTCTTTAGACTTATCATCAAACTTCCCTAGTTTTTTTTAATTTTATCAAATAAGGACTTCCAAAGACTCTAAATAATTTAAAAATTGGTTTTGTTTTTTACCACATATACAATAATTCATGTTACAATTGGTTCTTAGAAAACACATGTTCTGAATAGACACAACTACGAATAAAACTTGTCTGTAGAAAAAATTTGACCTATTGAACTCAAAAAGCATTGTTATTCCCATTTATACAAGGCTTTTATTAATTCTATATTAAACACCATTATAATATAGAAATTAAATATTATTATATTGATGCTTGATTATATTTTTATAAATATAGGATTCAAAATCATTCCCAATTCTATTGTTGGTTCTTAATTTTTTATAAAAACTCCCAAATCATTCTCATTATTTTATCTGAAAACATTAAACATATTAAATATCTATGAATTATGTTTCATAAACAACACATCAGTTATTATTAGAAAATAATTAATAAATATGATGAATTAAAAGTCTCCACTAGTGTATTGTTATCTCATTGGTTCACACAAATCTAAGTGGATTAATTCAAGTTTCCTAGTTGATTTTATTTCCACTCTTTTATATTCCACTTATATCTTTTTTTTCTTTTAATAGGATTCACAAACAATATTTATCTCTCTAATTAATTTGAGAATACCTATAGAATGATTCTATATTGAGATATTTCTCAAAAAAATTGACCAGGATGACCAAGTCTTCAATGCTAATGATTTTTTCTTCTTTTATGTTGAGGTAACAAAAATAACTTGGATTGCCAATCTAAAAAATATTATCACTTGTTATTTTACCTTTATTGATGACCCTTACATATTTAATTCTCTTGATATGGAATGTCTTTATATTGAAAATAACCTCATCAACTTCATAATAGCACTAAATTACACTCATCTGGTTATGTTTTAGCCCATCAAAAAACAATACACCTTCAAATTTCAGAATTTGAGTTTCAATTTTAGAAGAACCAATTACTTGGAACTTCACATAACCATCATTGTGTTATTAAATTTTCATTAAGATTTTGAAATACCCATTCATGTGTAATGAGAATTTACTATAAAGAATCCATGTTTTTATAATTTTTCTTGCTTAAATATCCACGTTAATAAGAAGTTATTTTTTTGTTTTGTTTCTTCTCTAAGTATTATTTTCATTAGTGGTCTATAGATCCTATCCTAGAAACATGGTCATAAATTCCTCATCATAGTGACCCTTTTTGTCACACCTTCTATATATCTCCTCTAGAAAACCAAATCTATTTTAAATAAATAATTATGGTTGATTTCTATTCAAAATTGTCTTCCTTTCATGGTTTTTAATTTAATCCTGCAGATAGATCACTCTTAATTAATTACTTATCTAATTCTATTAAATTGGATGTTTTTACCAAAAAAAATATTATTTATGAACAAAACCACCAACATTACACTTTAAAACCATTTCTTACTTGAATACATTAAGTCCTCTAGTAATTTCAAGATTTCTATATTGAAATTTTTATGACTTACATAAGCTTTGGATTAGGGTAATATTTTCTAATCAAACCACTTTCAACTTTCTTATTTGTAGAAGATATTTTAAAAAAAATCAACCAAATATTGTCCGAATTTTCTCTATGAACCTACATTATTAGATTAAATAGATTTATCAATTTTTTGTGTCACTATGGATGTTTTTACCTATATTTTTACACAATATTTATCAATAGTATGAGATGATTTAGACTTTATTTCCAAAACTTTATCATAATCATGTATCATTTTGCTAGGGTATTCTTAAATTTCAGATGCCTAGATTGATTTATGTTTAGTTCTTCTTCTTTAAAAGTAACTTTATTCTCAAATTATTTCAAAATTTTCTCTTGCACTATGACATTCAATTTCAAATGTTTAATTAAATCAACATAATAATTTTTTTATTGAGGATTTTATTTTGTATTTGTTTAGTTTCACAAAATCTCTCTTTAGGGATTTGATTTCCCTCTTATTTTATGTGTTTCTCTCAATACACACTTCAATAATAGGTTTTAGGATGTGTTTAGTGTAGGTTTATTCTTATTATTCCCCAACACATGAGGTTTATTCCTATCTGTAAATGTGTACCATGAATTTACTGACATTTTCAAAACAATACTCATCTGAATAACTACTATAGGTAGATCAGTCATCCCTTCCTTAGTCATTATGCTTACCATTTTTCTTATTTTAATTTCTCCCTTATTCTCATGATACTTATTTATCACTTTATAACTTCTTACTTTTTTATTTATATAATTATATTCCTCCTTCTAATTATCTTTATATTCCAAACATTTAATCTTTGGGAAATATATAGTAAAGTTTCCACTTGAACCACACCTAAATAACTTAAGTGTAAGTTTTCCATTTTACATACCCTTTCCCTTTTAAAATATTTTATATATAAGTGTAATTATCCTCTTATGTTATTTATTAGTATCTTCATCCTCCTCTTATTCACTAGAGAAATCAAATTCATCCTCTTTGATTTTGTGTCTATTCTTATATTTGAATTTCATTTCCTTCAATTTTTTCTTTAATACGAGATCATTTTTATCTCATAGTTGAGGAGAGTATTATAAAACTAATCTAGAGATAAGTCATAATTTTCTTATAGGGGTTATCATTGAATCAATTATTCTAGGAAAATTTATCATAGGATTCTTAAACAAAGTTGACTCATTTCAATGTATCACCAAAGCCCCTAATGCGACTCATAATCTCATTACCCCTGGTCAAAAAGTCATCAAGTTTATTATCTAAATCCATTCTAATGTCTTAAAATTTATCTCTCCAAAACATAGTTTGGCCTCTTAGACTTTTATATTTCCCTCATACATATTCTCAATTTTTCCCACATTTATTTTTCTATTTTTAATACCATTAATTTGGTGTATACTTTATCAGACAAAATGATAAATTGCATTTATGTATTTTCCATCTACCTTCATATTTCTCTTGTTTGTAATTTTCAAGGGAGAATATATTATAAGTGGTTATAAATACACCATCACAACATCAATTACATCAAGTCCTTGGTTTAAAAAATAAAGAATCATTTTTTCTTCGAGCCATGAAAGTTATTTCCCTCAAATACTGAATATCATCTATTTTTGGCATCATTATTGTTCCTTATACCTGCCCTTTTAATAAGATTAGGATATCATAGGGAACCTTGTTAGCTCTAGTACCACTTTAATATCCCAAGTTTAATAGATACACCACTGAGAGTGGGTGAATTAGTGGTGTAGGTTTTTAAAAATTTATTTTATAAATAAACCTCTATGAATTTTTAAGGTCATGATCTACTCAACTTTTACCTCTTCCTCGCTTGTATGAAACTAAAATAAAAACAATGAAAGGAACACATATATTTTTTAAAATTTTCAACTATAATAAGGAAACTTACTCCTTTTTTGTGATAGGTTTGTTAATAAACCCATATTATATCACTATTTTATGTGTTCAGTTATTATAAGTGCCTAACAATCACACACAATGATTTAGAAGGTGTCATCCACTTCCTAGGGAAGGTTTTGTCCACTTCCTGAATGCAATAGGGAATTATTTATACCGGTACCACCAATCTTTAATAATTTATTCTACTCATGGTATGGAAAATATATTCAGTATTCTTTCAGATTGCACATAATCAATGAATAATATTTAATATTGGAAATCAAAACTTCAACTGCTAGAGAAATATCACCAGAATAGTACGTGCACTGGCTTTCCTCCTCAAACTTTTATAATGATCAAGGTGTTCATGAGATCATACACACACCATATTCTTCTTAATTACCAAATAAAATCCTCTAGACAGTTATAAATATTATCATCTTTCCTTGGAATAAATTATTAATACATTATAAGGCATTTTTTTCTATTATCTTCTTCCTTTCTCTTTGATACAGTGGTTCAACAACTCAACAAATTACTTACTTTTAAATACTCAATTATTGACTCCACTTATTATTTGATTTGTTTTATTATTTTATATTCAAAAATAATTGTGTTAATAATATTTCCATAATAGTTTCAGGTAAATTATCCCATAACTCATGTTAATTAATTATCACTGGTAAAGATCCTCTAAGGATTTATCCAACTTGATCATGATAAGGAATTTAAAATATTTCAATTTCAAATTTCAACCAATATCACCCCATGGTATTCTCATTTAAATTTTAGTAAAATAATCCCATGAAACTTGGGATTTTATTCTTATTTTAAAAACAACTATGAAATCAATGAGTATTTCAAATTCTTTTTACACTATAATTTATAGATTTTCATGGTTGTGAAAACAACATTATGGCACAACTACATTTCATGCCATAAAAAATCCTTCATATTTTTCTTAATTTTTATCTTGAATCATAACCCTTATGATTATTTGAGATATTTATTCAATGGAGATTATCACAGCAGAGTCCCAATTAAGTTTTTAAGTTCTTCTGAAAAACTCACATTTTACAAGGTGTGAAACCTTATATAATATGTTCCATATTCTTGTGTATCGCTTCAATGAAAACCCTTCATCTTAAACATTCTTTAAGATGTTTACCTTTTCCAAATTTTAATTTTTTTGGCCAAAACCTCTTATGTAATAACATTTCACCACAGATTCTTATGAGTATGCGTAATATGTTTACCATTTCTATATTTTCATTTTTTTGACCAAGAAAACTTATGTATACTCCTTAATCATAATACATATCTATATAAGGAGTTTTAATTTGTAAATTTTTTTGTTATTCACACAAAAACATCTTATGCATTCATCAATCATCTTATATATCTATGTAAAAAGTTTTACTTTTACAAAAAAAATCATCAACTCAAAATCTTCTTATGTATTGATACATACGTATATATAATTGCATCATAAATTCTATAATTCATAAAATAAACTGTAAACCTCTTATAATATTCTTAGGTAATTATTATCCACTTTGAAACAAATCAAAAACATTTGTAAACATATTTTTAATCATCTTACTCATATTTGAAAAGAAAATATAACATTATTGAAAAATTCTATTGTTTTATTTAATAATAATAATAATAATAATGATAATAATAATTTTAAAATATCTAAAATAAAAAAAATATTAAATGAAAAAAATACCTCAAAAAATTTAGTATATTTTCTCATATACATTAGTCAAATCAAACCTATACACAACACCACCACAGAACCCAAAATAATATATACTACCCACCCAAGGAATAAATCTAGTCCACATACCCCACATGGTTATGCACAAAAGGTGATAGATGACCATTTCCATACCTAAATTTCATATTGAGAAATCACCATTTCTATAGACCATATATATTTGGTTTCTTCTATAAAAAATTCTCAAACATGTATATCTTATCAAATAAATAAAAGAAAAAATCACCTTACATTTATTATTCCCATTAAAATATATAGTAAATGAGAATTAGAAATTATAAGTAAAACATTTTTTAACATTATAAATTATATTTGTATAAATTCCCTTAAGTATGTATTCATAGATTATGGAAGTGTATGTTCACTATGATGTACCAACTCTCCCATCATCCACGAGAAAGCTTTCCTCTTATGTGAATTTGTACCTATAGACATAAAAAACTATAAAAATGATACATTATAACTTAATTATAATAGTTATTATAAATTGAAATTAATTTTACAAATTAAATACAAGAAAAATATGGAATATTATATTACTAACATTTTTGTATCTATTTCAATGTTATATCTATCCCAAGTAATTGCATAATCACCTAACACTGCTATATTTCAATAAAGATTTTTCAATGTAAATCCTTTAAAATATAATTCCGTATGATCAATTACAAACAACACCACATTTTATTTTTTAACCACAACATTCCAATTAAGATCCAAATGATCACTAATAGGGTAATATTTCTTAGCTCAGTAGTCCAATACGAATGGATCATGTAACATCCCAAGTATTTATAGAATAATAAATTTTCATATATCTTAATATTTTTGAATTTAATGTTAATTTTAGTTTAAAGGGAACATTATGTATGATATCGTATCTGAAATGCAACAACAGGTTTCTCCAAAATCTTATGTTCCACACAACACTGACTTATACCAAAAAAATACAACAATAATATTATTATTTTAAATGGTAGATAAAACCTAGTCATTGTATTGACAAGAATAAACAAAATTAACTATATTATGATTTTACATATTTTTTAAATGTGTTTACATTTATACATTTAATTTTAGATGAGTAAAATGAGAATGAATCAAATTTAAATCATAAAATACTCTAATATTTTTAAAAGGCCATTTTACCACCTTTTGATGGAGAACCCTTTTTAAAAATAGTTTTTGTCACTTTTATATGTTATATTTTATAAAATAAACTTATTATTTAGATGTGGGATATCAAAATTTTCTTCAGTTGAAATTTTAGTATTTTTCTGATAAATTCATAATTTTATGAATAGTGAAGAATAATGCATTTTAATTCAAAACTGCCTTTTAATCTAATTTATTTATATAGTTAGATTATATTTTTAATTGGTTTTAAAGTTTAATTGGATTATGTTTTTATAATTGAATATATTTTTGGTCATTGGAAGTAATTTCACATTTAAATTGGACATAAACACATTTCAATCTTTTGATAGTTTTTACTTCTTAAAAACCCGCTTTCTAATTTTGAAAACTGGAATTAATTTTAAATTAATTACTAAGACTTCTGTGTTTTGAATTTGGAAAAATGGATTCCATATCTATAATCAAAAGTTCCAAATATTTTAAATAGATACCTTTTATTTTTTGACATTATGAATAGGAACTTCAGTAATTATTTTTATTTACCATAGTTAAATGGTAAATCAGGTAAATTAGGGTAAAAATTAATATTATAATAATATAAAACTACCCTAACATGTGTCCTTATCCTATTGGATGCTATATTTCAGACCATGATCATCCTTGGGTGGAATTTAGGGCCCCATGGAGCCACTTGGATGTGATGATGACATGCTATAATAATTAATTTAAAGTAAATTGAAATATAACATAAATATGTATCTTTTAACTAAAAAAATTAATTTGGTTTATGTAAATGATCTTTTTGACTATAAATAGTCATTAGAAACCTAAAAATATTTACTATATAATGGTATTTTATTTATAATTGTTAGAAATTAAATAAATAAATTTATTTATGACACAATGATGATGCAATGATTACCTTATTAATGAATGTTTAAAATAAATGATATTATAAATATTAAAATAAATGTAATTTGAACATTTTTATGGAATCCATGAATTTTTTGGATGAAATTTACATGTAAGGGATGATATTCCTTTTTTTAGAAGGAATAAAGTTGTTATGACTTTAACAAAAATCAATTACTAAATAGTGTCCAAATTGACATAAATGAGTTTTTAAAAAAAATATAATTTTATTAAATGATATCGTAGTCCTAAAAATCTACAATTCATAAAAATAACTGATATAATGTTACAAATTTCATTAATGGTCCTCTTTTGGTTCTATTTTCATTTTATATTAACTATAGTAACCATATATTATGAAAATACAAGAAGACATGGTAAGAGTTAATGTTTTTAACTAAGGGTCAAAGCTAAAAGATAAGATTAATTTTTTGACCTAAACTTGTCTAAAACCTATTTTTTTAGAGTATTTAGAGCCATACTCATATTATCCTAGAAATATATCAATTTTTAACTATTATATTTTTAAAATAAATTTATAATAAAATAATATTTCAATACTTTCCTAAAGTGCCCCTCCTCTTTATTATAAAAGGCTGCCACCTCTGCCCACTTACTCACACCTCTCAAAGAACCTTGGATCATCCAACTTCTACTCAAATAATCTCCCAAAATCCATACCTTACTCCTATAATCCTTAATTTTTAGTAATTAAATTCAAGAAAACCTTTTGGCACAAATCAAAAGGAGGTTACTTGATTTAGAGGTAATGTCTTCTCTCAAGATTCTTTCATTTATTTTCCTTCTCCATCCCATACGCTATTTTCATTCCATTATTTTATAACAACACCAATATCCTAAATATACTAGGATTTTTTTTGATAAGGTTTTTATCTACACTTACACATACCTCATCTTTGGTATGGACTGGATATCCATGATTCATTTCTAGATTGACTGCTTTAGCTTGAGGATGCATTGTGTTCACAGTGATAGAACAAGGTTGTCCTTTGTGGGTGAAAAGTATACCTTGGCATATAAGGATGAACATAGGTATATTAGAGTGAATCCTATTACTCATCAATTGAATAGAATGACTCTTGTATTAGTGGATTCTTTGGGCTGTCAGTTTCATGTAGTGGTGGCAGAGTATGATGACATCTTTCCTGAGGATGTACCAGGTTTAAATCCCTACTGAGAGATGGAATTTTACATCAACTTGCATCCTGATACGACACCAATATCTATACCAGAATATTTTATGGATCTTTTAGTGCTTCAAGAGTTGAGGATGAAGTTGGAGGAATTGTAAGATAAGGTCTTTGTGAGACCCATCATTTTCCACTGGGCTTCCCTGTTGTTTTTTTCCTAGAAGATGGATGGGATATTAAGGCTATGTCTAGATTAACAGTGCATGAATCAAGTGACCATAAAGAATAAGTATCCACTACCAAGGATATATTACCTCTTTGACCAATTTATAGGGGTGTTATGGTTCTGAAATATTAACCTCAGATCATGCTATCATCAGTTGTTAGTACAATATGAGGATATACCAAAGATGGCCTTCAGATTTCATTATAGTTTCTATGAGTTCTTAGTGATGTTTTTTGGTGTGACGAACACCCCAAAATTATTCATGGGGATCATGAACCAGATCTTCCATTCCTTCTTATACTAATTCATGGTAGTCTTAATTGATTAAATCCTAGTGTATTCATTGTCTGAGGAGGAGCACATAAAACAATTGAGGATGGTCCTAGACACACTCTGAGAGCACCATCTTTATAGGAAACTCTATAAGTGTTGGTTTTGGATTCAATAGGTCTATTTTCTTGGACACATCATCTCATAGTATGGTGTAGTAGTGGAACCAGTGAAATTTGAGGTATTTTTTTCTTGGGATACACCCAATATTGTTACCGAGGTGCGAAGTTTCCTTGGATTGGCAGGGTACTATCAAAGGTTTGTACCTAACTTATCTAGAGTTGCAGCACCTTTGGAAGCTTTGAATATGAAGTTGAAACCTTTTTTTGGACAAAAATGCTTTGGAAGTTCTTTTAAGAGCTGAGATAGAGGTTGAAGAGCACTCCCATATTGATATTTTTATAGGAGGGTGTCGAGTACGTAGTGTTCTATAATGCATCAGGGACTAGAATTGGTCATGTGATAATGTATAGGTATACAGATATTGCATATTATTTTCACCAGTTAAGACCACATGATAATAACTATGCAACCCATGATCTTGAGTTAAAAGCAGTAGTCTTCACTTTGATGATGTGGTGACACTACCTGATGGGCAAGCAGTTTATCATTTACTCTAACCACAAAAGTCTCAAGTGAACATTCTCACAAAAGGATCCAAACTTGAGATAGAGTCTATGAATATATTTCTTATAGGACTATGACTTATAGATTTTTTATAGTCTAAGTAAGGGGAATGTGGTGGAAAACACTCTCAGTAGAAGATATTTTCCTCAATTGTTAGTCGAGGTGTCGGAGTAGTTAGACTCATTGTAGTTATCCTTCATGGACAAGGATAGTGCTTCGTATCTTCAATCAATGGTTTTCACCCCACTGAATTTATAGTGTGTTATGGATGATCATCATAGAGATACCAACTATTAGACCTTACATACTTAGATATCCACTGGACATGCTCTTGATAGATATTCTAAAGTTGGGTAGAACATTATCCTTTTAGATGGTGGATGATGGTACCTTTGATGTTACGAGATGAGGTGTTACGGGAGTTTCCTATATCCCATTTTTTGGTATATAAAGGAGTGTAAAATATGTACCTAGACCTATGAGTTAATTTTTGGTGTCCAGGTATAAATAATGGAATTGAAAAGTTTGTCTCTTGATGCCTTAATTGTTAGAAAGTAAAGGTTGAGCACCAAGTTCCATCAAGTTTAGCTCAACCCCTTGAGGTGTCAGAGTGGAAGTGGTATGGGATATCCATAGACTTTGTGATGGGCTTACTACATATTTCTAGGGGACATGATTCCATTTGGGTGATCATATATTGACTCACCAAGTCTTCCCACTTCATATCTATTCAGGAGCAGAGTTCAATAGAGAGCTTGGGATGTCTCTATGTGCAGGAGATAGTACGAACGCATGGAGTTCCATCAAAGATCATCTATGACCATAATGATCAATTCAAATCTTAGTTATGGAGAGGATTACATGAGTCTTTGGGGACTTGGTTAAGATTGATAATTTTGTTTCACCCCAAGACTACAAGATAGATAGAGTGGACCATCCAGGTCTTGGAGGACATGTTGCAGGATTTCATGTTGGAATTTTTCCATAGTTTGGAGGATTAACAACACTTGGTGGAGTTTTCATACAAAAAACTACTATTACACCATTGGTATGGAACCATTTGAGTATTTTTATGGGAGACTCTATAGATCACCACTTTGTTCGACTGATCCTGGCGAGTTGGCACTCATGGCCCTGGAGTTGGTGAAAGCTACTAAAAAGGAGGTGCAGATCATCTAGGAGAAGATGAAGACTACACAAAGTTTTCATAAGTCTTATGTGGAACAATGATGAAGACCTATGAAGTTTGAGGAAGGAGACCATGTGTTCCTGAGAGTCTCACCATGATATGGAATGATAATATTTGGCCACTGTGGAAAGTTATCTTCAATATTCATTATTACCTTTTAGATACTGCATAGAGTTGGTGAGGTGGTGTACCGCTTATCTCTACCATTGTAGTTGTATCAGGTACACAACTTCTTCCATGTGTCACAACTGAGGAGGTACATGAATGACCCATTGTACATTATCGATTGGGGTGATATGGACATCTAGGATAGAGATACCTTTATAGAATACCTGGCGGAGATTAAGGATCGGTAGGAGAGGGTCCTTAGTGGGTGATTGATTCCCCTTGTTTGTTTCTGGTGGAAGCACAGGGACCTTTAGGAGAGTACATGGTAAAAAGAGGCCCAGATTCATGCTCAGTACCCACATAACTTTGTATAGCCCTTATTTTGGATTTTCAAGATATAAATCCCTAAGTTGGGGAGAATTTAATGTCTTTGATTTTCCATGTATTATTTTTGGATATTATATATATTATTTTTGAAACCATGCACTAAGACAGTGTGTGATTCTGAGGCTTGGTGTGCCCATAATAAATGTTTAAAATATATTAAATATATTAAATAACACACACATGTAGTTTTCCTAAAAAAGTGGAATAACTCTCAAATTGGGTACCATATCATAAATTCAATGGAATCATTGAGTTTAGAATGTGGGTTTTACCCTAGGCATGACATAATCTTTGTCGGTGTGGTTCGTTTGTGAAAAATCCATCGTGGGCATAATTAAATGAAATAAATTAAATAATTAATTTATTTATTTTGTTTAATTTTGATTTAGTAAACAATTTATCCTTTAAGTAAATGGTTATATAATTCCTAAGGGTTGGCCGCTGAAACCCTGGAAATTTCAGACAAGCCGTTGGAGAGATTTTCTTGGTGAATGATGATGAATCGGGATCCAATAATGGATCATCAGGCCAAAGGAGATCGTGGATCTTATGAAAGATGGAAATACAAATTTTATTCATAAAGGATCAATCCAAAATCCATTTAGGGAAATTTTTGGATTTATATCCCATTCTTGATTCTTGTGTTGAATGCGAATCAATCAACTAAAATATTGATTCATAGATCATGTGTATTGTGGGATTGGATTTATTACGGGGATCTTATTGGGATAATTATTTGAAATTATTGGTTTCTTAATTGTTATTATCACAAAAATGAATTGATATTGACATCAACATTGATCGAGGTCCGTTCCTCTATTTGTTCTTGTGATTTTCTCCCTCGATTCTTCATTCACCGTGAATGTTCTTCGTTTGGACCGGGGTTTAACATGCCCCAATAAATCAATAATTGGGAACCATTTTATTGTAAAAATGATCTAAAATTGTAGATCTATGATTGTAACTACATGATGGTTGTGTGATGATGGAAGTATTATCAAATAAAATGATTTTGGCTACCCAATTTTTCCTTCTTCAACGTATAATTAATAATGACCAATAGACCCATTTTACGAAAATATTTGATATTGGAATTCATTTTTTGATAATAGTTAGATTTAAAAGAGACGGAATATTGATTTCCTTAGTGAAATGATTGTCGGATCAGGGGAAGAGGATTGGCCGAAGGCATGTGCATCAGATATGAGTTTCTAAACAATCTTACGCTAAATGGTGTGTACTTTGGATATACATGTAGTGTGGGTCCCCCTATATTTGTTGCTAGGGTTTCAAATAAAGTTAAGGATCACACAGAGTGTGAAATCTATCATATAGAGCATGACCACTTCCATGTGATTTGGCATGTACTATGGGAAATACATAAACATGGGAAGAAGTACACAACCAGATGGTACATTGGGTACTTGTACATGAACACGTCTTAGCATACATGGGTCAATGCATGAACACAGATTCAATACATGAACACAACCAAGAAGCATGGTAAAGATATTTTATTTCTCTACATGTTGTGTACTCCTTGTACACACCATTTATATTGAGATTACAGGTCGTGTGAGGCTCTTCCACATGATCAGGCATGGGTATAGCTGGGCATGTCATGTACCCCCTAGTACATGCCATGTACCACCTTCAAGAGAGATTGTGGCTCTTCATTTTATTATTTTGGACCATTATAGTTTGAGTATGTTCTTTTTTTACTTTTCATCGAGGTTACAATGTGACAGTACATCCACATCACTGGATTGTGATTCCCTCTATAGGTTGAGTCTGAGATAGTGTTGTGGTGTCCCTCCATGAGACTAGAGTGTGATCCTATATCATACTTTGTTCCCTAGATAGAGTTTATGGAATTGTCATGACCTCTATGAGTAGTAATTTTATCATCCATCTAGTATGAAGTATTAGTAGTTTTTGAGGAATCGTTGTCATATGATCCCCTACATAGTAGGTTGATCCAGATTGGGATTATGGTGTCCCCCGGCGGTTATGGGCTTGACCCCTATCTATGTATCAGAGTATTCTTAGACTACTAAGAAAATGATTTATACCTATTTATTTAGTGTCTTTGATGATAGCATAACTCATGGAGTGGGTTCTCCTGGAAGGAGCATTGCTTTGAGAAGAATCTTATGGCAAGTAGTTGGTTATGGTCACTTGGTGGAGTAGAGTCTCTCCTAAGTATATCTAGGTGTTTATATTATATAATGATTACTATATATTTTATTTATATAACTTTAATTGGTGCTTCATGTTTAGTTTTTTCTGTTTTTCTTACTGAGTATTGTTATACTCACCCCTACATGGGATTTTCCTGCACGTGTCATGTCTTATGTAGACGATGACCCTTCTAACGGTGTCCGGAGAGGTAGGGAGTGGGTGGATCATATCTAAAGATTTTCAGACTGATTTTATTTACCTAGATCTTTCATTTAACTTAGTCCTCTCTATTGTAGAAGTTTTTACTTCTATAGGTTTTGGTTGGGCATGTATTTGGCCCCTTTTTCCATTTTTAGTACTCTTACTTTTGTACTCTCTTTTGGGATCTTTCATGTATGGATGAATTATTTTAGTTGTTTTAAATTTAATAATTTTTTGGACTTGGATATGTGTGTGTGTGTGTAAAATTACATTATTATAATGTCTAGCATTTGTTGGATATGTCTACTTGGAACTGGTTGCTATCCATTGGCCTATTAGAGGCGGGCTTGGGATAGTCACGGGTTGGACCTTGGTAGGTGAGTTTGTGACATTGAATTTGAGATTCCTATATTGGTATGCTTAAACTATATCTTTATTGATCCTTTAATTTTCATAATTTTCCGTCCTAAGTTCCTTAGGTTCTTTAAGGTCTAATTTATTCTCTTTTTTATCCAAGTAAATGTCAAAGTTTACTTTATTTTATTTGATTTCCCAAAAGGCCTTTTGTTAAATTTCAACAGGTAAATGGAAAGATCCTCCATAAAATAGCCTATATGGTGACATGCCTAGGATGGTTTTAAAATTAGTAAAATACGTCCAAATGGAATCCAACAATTTATCAAACCAATATTTATTATAGGTATTGATTTTTTTTCAATAATTGTCTTAATTTCTATTTTTTACAACTCATTTTGACCATTGGTTTGAGGATGGTGGGTAGTGGAAACCTTATGATAAATATCTAAATAGACATGAGTGTCGAGAATATATGGTTACATAAATGGGTTCCATGATCACTGATGATAACCCTAGTAATTCTAAATCTATAAAATATATGTTCTTTCAAGAATTATTTCACAACATGATGATCATTAGACTTGGTGAAAATGGATTCTACCCATTTTGAGACATAATAAATAGCTAAGAGTGTGTAGATATTTCCCGTATAATTTGATAAGGTTCCCATGAAATCAATTCCCCAACAATAAAATATTTCAACAATCATAATGGGAGTAAGTTAATTTGATTCCTTTTGGTTATGGATCCTAATTTTTTATGTTGAAGTAAATTTTAGAAGAATGTTTAGGAATTCTTACTAAGGGTAGGCCGAAATAAATCACATTGGAGGACCTTTTTGTTTTTATTATTTGTGGAAAAGTGGACCCCAAATGACTCTCCATGAAAAAATTTATGTATATACTCTTACTCAAACTCTAGAAAACATATCCTAATGAATTGATCAGGATTGGAATTGAAAAGGTATGGATCATCAAAAAGATAGTGTTTGACATCAGAAAGTGATTTCCTCTTAGCTTGGGTCCAGATGGATTTTGTAATAAAACTAATAACCAAGCTGTTTGATATGTTATAATACCATGGGAACCCCCTCACAGAATAGGGGTTCTCATTGGGAAATGAATTAGACATAGAAAGGGGATGTGAGTTATCTTTGAATTCCATCCTAGAGAGGTGATCAAATATAAATTTTTCAACACCTTTTTTATACTTAATGGTTATATCAAACTCATGAAGAATAAGTACCCACCTAATCAATCTATCCTCAATATATTGTTTTTATAAAAGTTATTTCAGAGCTAAAAGATCGAAAAAGACAATGATGGGGGATCTTAATCGATAGGATCTGAATTTTTCTAAGGCAAAGACAAAAAAAGTAACTCTTTATCAGTGGAAGGGTAGTTGATTTGTACATAATTTAATGATTTACTTTCATAATCAATGAAACTTGGAGTTTTATCACAATGTTTTCCTAATACAGATCCTATAGAAAAGTCACTCGCATAATAAATGAGTTCAAATAGAAGTTTCAAATTGGGATCCTGCATGATAGGTAGAGATATAAGAGATTAATTGAGTTTTGGTAATGATTCCTCGTATATTTTTTCTATATAAATGGTGCATATTTCACCAAAGAGCACAAAGAGGTCAGGAAAGAGACTTGAAATTCCTAATGAACCTTATAGATAAACCAGCATTTCCTAAGAAGGAACTCAATTCTTTGATAGTTTTTGGAGAGGTAAGGTGATGAATGATATCAACCTCGTACTTGTCAACTTCAATCTCTCGACTAGGGACCAAATGGGCTAGAACTAGTCCTTCATTTACCATGAAATGGAATTTTTACCAGTTTAATATGAGACTATTATCCTCAAATCTAGAAAAAACCATTTCAAAATTTATAAATCATACATAAAATGTATCCTTGAAAATGGAGAAGTCATTCATAAAGACCTCTAAACAATCCCCCACCATGTCAGAGAAGATTACCATCATGCACCACTAGAAGGTACTAGGGGAATTACATAACCCAAATAGCATGTACTTGAAGGTAAAAGTTCCAAATTGATAGGTGAAGGTTTTTTCCCTTGATCTTGTAAAGAGAATTCAATTTTATTGCACCATAGGAATCCATCTAGGAAGTAGTCAAACTGATGACCTACCACTTGCTTGAGGACATGATCAATAAAGGGAAATGGGAAATGGTCTTTCTTGGTACACGAGTTTATCTTCCTATAGTTAATTCACACTCTCCAACCATTACTCACCCTTGTGGGGAGAATATCACCATCCTCATTAGTAATCACAGTTATTCCATCCTTCTTTGGAATAACTTAAATTAGGTTTACCCACTCATTCTCAATAAATGGGTAGATGATACCCACTTTAATCAATTTTAAAAGTTATTTCCTTACCACATATATAATATTGGGATTGAGTATCCACTAATGTTTAAGACATGGTTTGGAGTTAGATTCTTGAAAAATCCTATGAGGTCCAATGAGTGGGCTAATCCCAGGAATATTAGATAGGTTATATCCAATCAATTTCTTATTCTTTCCTAGTACGTCCATTAGAATTCTCTCTTGATTAGATCCAAGAGAAGAATAAATTAAAATAGTGAAGGATATATCGCCCCCTAAGAATTCATACTTGAGTGATGAATTAAGGAACTTAAATTCAAGATCAGGTTGGTTGAAACATTAAGGATGGAACTTTGCATCAAACTCAGTGTATTTTTTCAAATTTATTAACATGATTAGTTTCTTTTGGAAAGATTTTTCATCCACCACATTGGCCAGATCAGTGTCAGTAATGGGAATGGACTCGATTTTTTTTATTTGTCCAATTGTATCATTGACCGGAGATCCTAAAAAATCATCAAAGGATTCTTTTGAAAGAGATTAAATAAAAGGAGAAAAATTTCCCTCTTGTTAACAAATGAAATAAATCGCATCTTAACTTAAACATCCTTCAACAATTCCTTGATGTTCATATGGTTCACTATCAACACTACCTATCCAATTAACCTCATGTATCTCTTCATAATACCCAATTTGAGAGTTTTCATTATAAATTTTCAAATCAAGGATCATGTTTCCAAAGGTTGTTGTCATGTTCACATTCCTAACTCAGATGACTAAGTTGATTGTTTCTAAGAAGGTATGACCAAGGATGATGTGTGTTTTATCCCTAGGAGATAATCTTGGGTGATTTTCAAGGACAATAAAGTCTATAGGGTAAATTAAATTTTCAACTTTCACCAAAACATCCTTTGAGATACCCTTAGGAACTTGAAAACTACAATCAAAAAGTTGAATAGTAAAATATGTGGGTTGGAGTTCCTAGAGATCTAACTAAAAATACATGGAATATGAAATGAGTTTCACACTTTCTCTTAGATCACAAAGTGATTTGACAACTTTTTATCTCCTATTTTGACATTGATGTATGGAAAACCAATGTCTTTCAACATAGGAGGAATGTTTCCTTGAATAGTTGTACTCACATTGGTAGTCAAAAGGGCTTGGTGTTTGTGTGAGAACTTCCTTTTTAATATAAATAGGTTCTTTAGGTAATTTGAGTATGTGGGTATGGTTTGGATTTCATCAATAAGGGTAATTTTCAACTTAACCTGAGAGAATGTTTCCCACAAATTTTCATTTAGTCCAAGTTTATATTTTCCTCTCATGCATTGAGGGAAGGGAGAAGGTTGTTAGATTGTTTTATATGGTTGTTTTTCCTTTACCTTATCCTTGTATTTTTTATATTCTAAGGTGTTTCATCAAAATTTTCATCTGTTATTGAAACATTTAGTGGTTCTGGAATGGTTTTTTTATTTTTTTCAATGGTTTTCCCACTTCTTAGCATTTTCACTAATTTTATTTTTCATGAGGTTTGTGTGTAACTAGATTCTCCCATAAAGGTCCAAGATGGTACTGCCTGAGTAGGCATGGGTAACTTTCTATATTTAATCGTTTTTCATTCAAGTTTAAGTGATGAAATTTTAAAATTCATTCTTTTTCATTTTTTACAAAATTTTTCAAGGATTGGGAGAGAGATAGATTGGGTGGGGGCTTGAGTAGGTTGGTTTATCCCAGGTGGATATTTATGTTGTTGGGTGGGATATTTAATAGGTTTTTGGATGTGTTGTTGGTATTTGATAGGGGTATGTTGGTATTGGATTGATTGTGGTCGTAAGATATTATGAGTTTGAAATTATATAGAGGGTAGGGGTTTGGTCCTTTTAGATGATTGAGTTGTTAGTTATATTTCCAGCAGAATCTTGGATGGTCATTGTACCTTAGATTGAAAGTGTTTTGGTACTGTGGATTTTTAAATTTAAAATAATTAACCTCCATAGGCGGTCCTACTAAATTAAAATCCTTTATAGAAGGTGTTTTTGGTTAGATGTCAGTCATGTGGTCATGTTTATCAAAAATTGTGCAAACATGGTCAGCTGTTTGGATTTATTAAACCTTCCTAAGATTTATCTCCCCAACCTTCCTAGTGAATTCCAAGAGTTTTTTCCTAAGAATTTATTCTCAACTAAGAGATTGAATTCCACCAGATTTGGTTGGCTTCTCATTGTAAGGTGATATTCCCCATGTTTTTTTATCGAGGCCTAGATACTCATAAGCATCATTTGGGGCTTTGTTTTTGAAGGTTCCATTACACATCATGTCAATTAATTGTTTGTTTCTCAGACAGAACCCTCCATATAATATTTTAAATTATTATGGAATTAAAAATAAATTTTTAGGTACCATGTTGAGTGTATCTTTGAACCTTTTAAATGTTTTTTAAAATGACTCCCCATATTGTTTTTAAAGTTTTGGATAATATTTTTAAGTACAATTGTTTTTTATGGAGGAAGTATTTTTTATATAATTCTATTTTCAATTGGTCCCCAAAGTGTATTGATGCAAGTATAATATTGTTTAACCAATTATTTTCTCGATCCTTGAGTGATAAAGGAAATATCATCATCTTATATGACTCAGGTTGATGTTGGGGAACATGGTTTCAACAATGTCATTGAATTCCTTGACATGAATGTATGGAATTTTCGACTCCATCCCATGAATGGTTGGAAAGTGATTTAGGATGTGAGGTTTGAGTACATAATGGTATTATCCTGGGTTATTATTCCTAATGAAATATGGTTAATTGGTATAGGAAGGTGTGAGTTAGTCATTCATGGTTTGATTGACTACATCCCCCAAGTTAGGGGCTGCCTCATTTGGATTTCCATTTTAGTTCCTACACGGGTTTATGAGTTGGATTATTTTAAGAACCTCGATTGGAATGGGATAAATTTTTGAATATGGAGTATTATGAATATTAAGATATAATGGGAAGATACCCCTAGGTATGTTTGACTCCCCAACCCTAGACTATCCACCCTAACAACTTGGGTATATGTGGACATGCGCTAAGAGAATTGAAAAAAATAAAGGGGAGAAGATAAGAGAAATTGATGTGAGAAAATAGAAATGGGGGAGAATAGAATGAGGGTTGAGATTAATTACTTAGGTATCTATAAATGGTTCCAATATTTAGACTTTCCCAAATTTACCTAAGTTTTTTGGTTTTTAGTGGTCGCTTGTAGTGTAGCTTAGGTTATCGAATCCTCAAATACCTAAGAGGAAACCTAAATATATATACATTCTAAGAGGTATATTTGGATATGAAGTGGAAAATTTTGGTTTTTTATATGGTTTAAGTTAAAAATAAGAGGCCTAAGTAAATTAAATTTATAATAAATGGTTGATCCTAGGTTATTACAAGATATGGATTTGATGAATGTTTTTTAAATTATTTCAATTTCATTGATTGGAGAAGGATTCATTAAATGAAATCAACTAAACTAATAACTTACTAGTTTAAAAACTTCACATAAACATTATAATAACTCATAAACTTTTAGGATCATTTTCATGATCACTCTTATGTAAAGGATCTTATTAGAACCTGAAAAGTGTGGTGATAAAATTCAATAATAGAGAGGAACAGAGAAAACCATTGAATGAAAAAATAAAATAAAATAAATTATTAAAAATTTATAGAGTAATAGATAACATCCAATACACCCCCTTTATAGTACCTTGCATCAACTCATAATAGTTTTATCCCTCATTTGATTTCATTCTCTCAATGGAAGTGGGAAGTAGACTCGTGAGGGTGGAATTGAAGAAGTGAAAAATAATGAAATAACAAACACTACACCGTTGCTTAAATGATTTCTCTCTTTGATGTGTGAATAAATTCACAACTTAATGAAGAAATATAAACATGTTAAAAATAATAATATTAAATTATAATATTAAGAATTTTTATTAATAATCTAATGTGATTTGAGAAACTTATAATTGAAGAAATATGATTACGACATCAAATTAGAAGAATAACATTAAAATGAAAACATACATAAATTCCATCAAAAAAACAACCACCACTACCATAAATATACATTTTGGTAGCCTTATTTAAATAATAAAATATTATAATTAACACCAATTAATGATGGTAGGAATATGTGTGTGTAAAATTAATTGATATTGGACTTTTCTACACTTGAAAAAAATCGGATCTAGCTTTCATCCACCCAACATAACCACCAAAAAGAGCTTCTATATGGCCTAATTGGGGTAAAAAATAGAAGAATAAATTGAAGTTACGGATTTACACTAATATCCTATTAAATTTCATCTAAATTTGATGTTTTTTAAAGATATTATTGAAATGGTGGTATGTTTTTCTAGGCCACAGAATCTATACCAAAATTTCATCTTCAACTTGGGCCACCTGGAACTCAATTAAAAACTTAGAATTATCTCTAGTCACTATTTGATTAAATGTTCCCCATGATTCCCTATATATCTAGTTCAAATTTTAGCTTCATTGGGCATAGATCTTGGCCTCAATAGTATTTTTATTGGGATTTTTTCTAGTCCACTTCACCCAGAATGTTCTTAGTTCATGGACAACTTTGGATATCTTCCAAATTGAATCATAAATATATATAGAAGGATATAATGTTCCTCATAGAATATAACACCTAAAATTGAAATATTAAAATAAAATAAATACCATATGGTGTTTTAGTAGGTGTTAAAAAATGTACCATGTATTAGTTCATTTTATGAAGGAATTACAAACATGTTAAGAAAATAAGTTCAAATTTTAAAATTCACTAGTAAAAATGTTTATTAATATTTAATCAAATGAAAATTATAAAATAAAAAATAAATCTTAACCTCTTTCAATTTCTAATCACTAATGTTTCCATTTACCTATGTTATCAATAAAATTAATATGTAAGACATTTAGAATAGTATCTTATGTAGAGGATTTGGGGGTTATCTTGAACACTTGTTATAGATTAAGTAATTACTTATATAGTGGAAAAAAATAAATCTGATACAAATAACATGGGTTATACTTGTTAAATCTTTATCCTAACTATCTAAAACTCTAAACCTAAAAAGGTACTTATAATGTAAATGTTACATTATTTTTGAAAGATCCTATAATTAAGGATGTATATCAAATACATCATGTAAAGTATGTTGTTTTAGCACTAGATCTGGGATTGCGGGTCTGGGGTACCTCACACTCAACAACCTCATATGGTAGCATGTACTACGGTGACATCTTCCCATGATTCTCAAGTATTTTGTGTCCCAATCATAGAGAAACTCACAAGAATAATTGATCCCCAAATAAAAACTCTATTAATTTTAGATGATAGTAAATGTAAGAATTACACTAAGTAAAATCTATCATTAATAACATCTAGATCATATGAACCCAATCCATTATATGTTGCACCAATCTAAGACCGAAAATAGATATCCCTCTTAACTCCTCAAAACATAATAATGATCAACACAATCATCTGTATAATGCCTCAAATGGATCCATCTGAATTCATCTCTTAAGATCATTCTCCAAGAAACACTATATCCTTTCCTTTACCTATAACCCAACATAATACATCTATAAACACATAAAGATGTGTGGATAGGGGTGAGTATAGATACCCGGTAGGATTTCATAAGGCTCTTATACAATTTCCTACATACCTATTACTAACCTTATAATGGATTCCATTAAAAACAAATTATAAATTTTAAAAGAAAAATAGTTTATCATAAAGTAAGATAAAACCTAAGAAATAATACAAATAAAAAAACCAATCATTTTCAAAAAAACAAGGAAACCTTTCCCAGTTCCACCTCAACTATATAACCATTTCATATTCAATATAATCAAACCATACATGAGAAATAAATGAAAATTTTAATTTAATTTTTTTATATGATCATAACATAAACCCACTATGGATAGTCATCCACCCAAGTGGTCTCAAATTTCATATCCCATCCCATATATATCACATAACATATATATAAATTCTCATCCATCCTAAATACTCAACCCTTACATACATACCCTATACTTCTTAGTCATTTATTATACCTAAATCATTTAATTAGTCAAAACCACTTTACTTATCGAAAAAAGTTTTTTATAAATAACCCATTATGATAAATCTTAATTTCATACAATATAAGTCAAAAAAATACATAAGAAAATGATCTTAATTATATATAATTTAATATGTACTCGTAGATATTTTTCCAAAAAACACTATTTAAACCTAAATCCCATTGTTTAAATTAAATCCCCAAACCCAAAGTTATAGAAAAACCTAAATTTTCAAACTTTTACCAATCCCATGGAAATACCAGTTATCCAATAAATTTAATAAAATTATTTTATAAAACAATATATTAGAAAATGACCAAAATCACATCAATTTTATAAAAAGTAACCATAACTCCATAAGAAATTAATAAAAACCACCTAACTTAGATGATGACATGCAATGATCTTGAAATTCCAAATCCAATGTTATCTTTCACAATATGATACCAAAAACTTATCAATAAAAACATAAGATCATTATTATTTTATTCACAATTTAAATACATTCTTCAAAATTGAAGGTATCAGAAAATCTATCACCAATATCATTGGATTCATGAAAAATAGAGAAAAAGTAAGAGAGATTCAAGAAATATGAACATTAAAACCTAATAATAAATTTCTCATAAATTTGATCAACACTCATAATAAATACATTTTTAATAGGTGGATAAACCCTAAAATCATCTCTAAGGAACCCTAGAGTCATAATGGTTGAAGAAGGGTGTTAATGGGGTCTTAGGGTGTTAATGTAGAGATTAAAAAATGAGTTTAGGGTAATTTTCATGTCGTGCATGTTTATTATGCATAATTAGGAAAACCATGCTCCTAAACATGATTTAAAGTTTCTTGAAAAATCAATAATAGTGGTTAAGATGAATGGTTATTTAAAAAACATGTCTTTAATCATTTTTATTTATAGCACATTATATGCCATTTTTTGTGTGGTCAGGCTAACCATGCTTCATCCCAATTTTTTCAAAAAACTTCTAATTTCACATAAAGGATTAATAAGTATCATAATGACACCCAAATAATTAAAAAAAATTAAGAGAACCCAAGAAATCTATAGGACACATACCAGTCAAATTCGGGGTGTTGCAAAAAATGGTAAAATGAGGAAAATAGTTTAAATAGTGATTGAAGTAATGAAATATGTCCAAGAATTATCACTAAAATGTGTGCATAATATAATTTAAGAACTATAGTCATCTTTTATCCATTTTAGGTCACTTTTATTTCAATATTACATTCATTTTACATTAATGAATTAATATTTTTAGAAATTACACTCATTACCATCTATAAAAGGGACATTCCTCTACCTAATAAAATACACACCCAAGGTCCATCTCTTTAGTCTTAATCTACCAAAATTATCTTCTTTTTAAGAAATATCATTAATTGTAAGGCCATGTTCTTAAGAAATATTACCAAATCAATCAAAACCAAATAAGGTTTCTAAGGGAGTTCAAGTTTCATCTTAGGAGTAAGAGTGTGTTTAAGCATGTGGTAATCTAAGGCAAGAGGATTTATTAACTCAATATAATTTTATTGAGTCTTAATATTTCTTCTTTTACTACATTCTTAGATGTTGGTTATATCCTTAAATTTTATTTTCATATATCAAATTTCCACTTTTTTAAAATTGAATTACATTTCCTTTCATATTCTCATTTTTTATTGATTCTTAACTCATAATATAGAATCTTTTAATGGATAATACTTACTCTCTAATTTTGATATTTATCTTAAAAGTTAAGATTATTTCTTTAAAAATATGTATTTTCTTATTTATAATGTTAATTATATATTCTCTTTTTTACCTCTAATATTTCTCTTTAATACTATTCAAAATGGAATGTTATATTTCTTCAATCAATATGTGTTACTTAAATCCGCTAAAAAATATTCTCAACAATAATTTCTTTTAACTTTATAGTATTTACTATTTTTCTCTCAATGTTTCTTTTACATTAACTTTATTTATTTTAAAAGACAATTATTGGGAAATTTAATCATTAAAATAATTATTTAAAATTATTTATGTTTCCCTTTGAAAATGATTTTGAAATTGAATTATATCTTTTTTATTAATACAATGTTACCAAAACATTTAAAAACCCCATTTTCATGAATTCTATTATAGTTTACTATTTTTATTTATACTATCAATCATATGTATATATTTCATATCATTCTTTTATTACCTTTTAAATGTTCTTATGATTTGTTTCTTTTGAGTGATTACATATTTGTATCTTTTGATCTAATTTTGACTATTTCTTATGTGATTCCATGTAAAAATTTTATAAAACCCATTCAATTTGTATGGGTTAATCAATATCAAATTTAAATTGATGTGTTATTATTTTCACATAGCACACATATGGATAGATTTATCATTATGTGATGGGTGGTCTCAAAATTATATCTCTCTCCAATACATTGGTAAAAGTTTATATCCCCTAAGATAACATGTTTAGAACATTGGGTGTTATCTTATTCCATAATGTTATTCATGGGAATGATTCAACTAGCTTTGTTTTCCATGCTATGATGATCTTGATAAAGATCCTTGACATATGTTATGATTTATTATACTTATTAATGTGCCATATTCCTATTTTAAGATTAATGGTTTATGATTTATGATTCCATATTCTTACTCCGTATTATATTTTATACTTTAGTAATAATCCTTTTATGATTCTATATTTTAGGATATGATTTATGATTATGTTATCATTCCTCATGATCAATTCCTATGATTTTGGGATATTATTCTACTAATCATTCCATTCCTCTGTTTATGATGTTTTCTCTCATGTTTATTACCTAATGATAAATAATTTATATATTGATATTATTTACCCTTTATGGGGCTATGAGCTCACCCTTCTCCCATGTTTTCTATTATATTCCATATGTATTAATGTGTCTAATAAAGAATAAAGTAAGAAGAATGATTTCTAATAAATGTACACTATATTATGAAATAAGTATCATGGGTAGTTAATCTTCAAGGATATCAACCTTTTGGGTCCTAAGAGTGTTATTTAATCATGAGTTGTGATGTTTAATTGTGGAAAATGATATAAAATATATGTGTGTTATGTTTAGGACATAAAATTTGTTATGAGAATGGGATTTAGTTAATTATTTGGATTATGTTAAGAAGTATAATTGGAGAAAACTTAAATCAACCTAGGTTGAAATAAATGTTTCATTGGATAATATATCTAAGGAATGATTTATCATATCCATGTTATTTTTTACTCTATTTTCATTAAGATATTATTTTTTATTACTCATGTTAACCTTTTTTATTTTATTAAATGTTTGGAACTAATATGAACCAAGTGAAAAATGAATGTGATTATTGTCCTAATGAACAATTTAATGGTATAAGAAGCAGTATAAAAAAATGTCATGGCTATCCTACTAAGTATCTCAGGTTATGAATAATGACCTAAACCAAGTCAAACTCACAAGAACACCAATAAAGAATAAAATTTATATTGATTCCTTCATGAGACAATGACCACCATCCTTTGGAGGATCTTGTAATCCATTAATTTTTTAGAAATATATCAATATGATAAAAATGATATTTTTTTCCTTTAGTGCTTAAAGCCTGAAAATCTAATTTTTTATTTTTATTATTTGGGGGGATAAAGTATACCAATGGTGAAATTTGGTCAAGAATATGAGGGAAAAGAAATAAATTGACTCCTTTGAATAAGAGAAGTTCAAGAAAATGTTTTTTAATAAATATTATACCTAAAATACTTTCATTAAAATAGGGAAAAAATCCTTTAGATTAAGTAAAATGAGGAAAAATATATTATTTACTATAAGGAAAACTTCATGTGACTTTAAAGATTTACTTTTGGTTTTATTATTGATTCCAAGAGTAAAATTGATTGAATATTTAGTGCCCCCAAACCATGTATCTAAAAATCACTAGAATAAGAGAGATGGGTAGTGAGGAATAAATTATTCAATGTTCACGTAATGTGGGAATAGGAAATTAAGACTCTCATTATGATCATGGATTTAGGAATAAGAAAAGGAAAATGGATTTTAATGAAATTTCAAGTGATAAAAACCATACAGAAAATAATATTCAACAATCTATATGCTACAAATGAGGGGAAAACACCTGATAAGTTTTCTTTAAGGAACAAGAAAATTTTTTAAATATGGGAAAGGAGTCTATAAGGAATGTTATTTTTTAAGAGATATGAAGAGTGTAGTTAACACAATTTAGGATAAGAAACTTGTGAGATGGTATGTGAGTATGATATACTCTATAATACCAAATGTAGGATCGAATATGTAAACATGGGATACTCAAATACAAGAGGGGGTGAATTTTACTTTTAAAAATTCTTTTGTAACTTTTAAAGACAGTTATGTTTGACAAGGTTAAACAAGATAATTCACAAGACCTCTAAGTTCTAATAACTTTCTTGATTCCAAAAAAGTGATTTTGGAAATGAAACTTAACAAAAGTGTAAAACAACTAAGATTCTACCTTAAAGTGTATAGAATCTAACTAAATCAGAGTACGAGTATAAGGAAGTATAAGAAGGTTATACTTTCCTCAACAATACAAATGCAACAAAAAACTTGTAAAAAAACAAGTAACAAGTAGTAAATCTTGTAACCCAAAGAAAAGGTTATCGAAAAATCTTGGATAAAGGTCCCTTGATTTATACTTTCAAGAAATTCTTTCTTACCCACACCAGGGTAAGCTCTCAATACAAAGATCGGAGTCTGTCTTTCTATACCCGCAAGCCCTCAACTATCAGGTAGTCGGCACCTCTGTCTTCTTATACCCGGAAGCCCTCAATTGTACACAGCAACAATCGGATTCGCACGAAGCAAATCTGCATGAAGAAAAGTTTGAACAAGTTGTTCAAAATTTCTGCATTAATATTGAGAGTTTATAAGAGCCTCTCTCTAGAAATCACTTCAACAGCATGTAAGCACAGTTGTCAAAGATGTTGTCAAGTGTTTTGAACTCTTTCAAATGAGCTCCTATTTATAGGCACAGCTCCAATGGTCGGCTCCCTCCTCCAACAGTCATATTCTTCCTTCAATTTCGGAAGGACCTATACATGTGTCACTCAAACAATGGTTAGTGAGTAACTGAAAGAACAAAATCATTTTATTACTAAACAAGTGTAAGCATAACCAAAATCCGATATTTTGAATGTAAGTAAATGAAATTTTGGAGTCTAACCAAAAATTGAATTCCGAGTCTATAATATAAAGATGTTCAGATTCTGTTTTCTTAGGAATTCAGAACCTGAATTCTATAGAATTCTAGAGTCTGAATTTCAAGGAAATTTAGAATCTGGATTCACCAGAATTCAGAACCAGAACTTACAAAGTTCAGAGTCAGAGTTCATGAGAATTCGGAGTCAGAACTCATATGAGTTCATAGTCTGAATTCAGAGAACTCGGAGTCAGAACTCAGAGAAGTTCGTATCCAGAATTTGTAATCAGAATTTGGAGTTAGAACATTGAAGAGTTCGTAACTAGAATTCTGATTCAGAATTCGGAATCAGAACTTAGAAGAGTTCATAACCAGAATTCTGATTCAGAATTTGGATTCAGAACTCAGAAGAGTTTGTAACCAGAATTTTGAGAATTCAGATCCTAAAACATAATGCTTCATATCTAGGTAATTATATGATTCCGAGGTTTGGGTTTCAATCCAAATTTTACACTTAGAAAATTTATGATATGAACAATAAAATATTGGTAAGGGTAAATTTCCTTGGGTAAGGAAATTTTTCTTATATAATTAAAACAAGGGGTAAAATGAGATTTTCCTTAAGATAAGGTGTATGTGATTTTCAAAATAAGAATAAATGGTAAAGTCATAAGGAAACCTTATTGACTTAACAATCTCCCCCAAGTATGAAGGAATGGAAAATTCAAAAAGAAAACCTTATTGACTCAATAATATCCCCCTTTTTGTAAATCACAAACATCCTTACAGAAAATAATATAAGTACTTAGCAAAAAAATTCTTGATTTAGAAAATAAAACTTATCTCCCTTTTCTCATTTGGAAAAGATGAATATGACTAACTCCCCCTTAGGCTTTGAAACTCTAAGGATCATATTCTAGATTTCCGAAATGGTATTTTCATTATCTTGGGTATGGAAATCTTCTTAATGAGCACTCCCCCTAAATAAACTCCCCCTTACTTACAGATATTTCTTTTATACTTATAAATATTTTTCCTTCTCCCCTTTAGAATTCTTTTTCATTATCCCCTTTGTGATTTTCAAAAAGATTTTGAGGGAATGGAAAAAATATGGTACCTGAAATATTAGTATAAACATCCAAACAAAACAAGCAACCATAATTTCATTATGATTGGAAGAATTAGTACAAGTAAAAAAATACAACAAAATATCAGATTTGTGTCTATTTTGCTTCTTTTTCCTTGGGAATCATATTCTTGACTATAGTCTTCAGATTTTTTAATTCCTTGTGATCTTACTCAGCTTTCTTCCCTATAACTTTGATCCTCTACTCCTAAGACTTAAGAAATTCTGCTTGAGCCTTCAGTAACTCTTATTACTTCACAAGCTTCTCTTCAAACTCAATTCAGAGATCTCTTTCCCTCTTCCAGCTTTGAGCTACAGAGTTAAACTTCCCATTCAAGTCTTTCACCTCTTGAATCCAAGTATTTTGTTCTATAATTAGATTTTACTTAAAGTTGTTTGTAAGATACTTGATTTTGACATCTTCAGTATTAAAAGCCTCCTTTATATATTCTTGAAACTGATCAAGCTCACTCATATCTTCAACAATTTTCTTCGACCATCTGGTCATTTTCTTGCAATATTTTCTATGGGCTTCATAATTGATAAGGAAATTTTTGTGTTCGTTCTCAATATTAACACTCCTATCCATCACCATGGATACGGAGTCAAATTTCTGATTCATGTTGTGCTGAAGCATCTGGTTTCTAGAATCAATTGTTGAAAAGATCGGAATGGTATCCACAAGTATCTTCAAGGACTGAACAACAAAATCATGTCATAAAGCCGATGACTCTGAATCTAATATTTTTCTTGGAGATGGTTCTTCCTCTAGCTCTACCAGCTTCCTCTTTGAAGTTCCTTCAACTTCCTTCTTCTTCACTATTTATTTTCTAGGAGTATCAAAAATCACTTGTTTACCCTTATCAATTTTCGGAACATCTTCCTCACCAGGGGACTCATGCTCACTTCTGGATAATTGTACAATATTATCTTCATCAAATTTCTCTTTTTCAGCTCTTGCCTTAATGTCTTCAGGAAGAACTAAGTCAGGATTATTACTCTCTTACTAAGATAACTTGTTTACTTCCTATTCACCTTTCTTATCCATTTTTGGAGTTGCAAGTTTCGAAGATCCATCTTCAGAAGTCCATAGTGAAATTTTTTTTGGAAGAACTTTCATTTTCCTGATAATATTCAACTTGCTTAATCACATCATCAGAGCCACAACTAGTCTTATCTTGTTGTACTTATTCTGCATCTTTCTTCTCTTCCACAATCTTTTATTGTGTTTTTTACAGAGTCATAAACCTCTTACTCGGAGTCTCAGGTAATGGTTCCACCAGGAAAGACTTCAAAACAGGGATATTCTTGGATGCAATTTTAGTATCCCTCAAAAGGGATTGAAAAATTTCATCCTCTAATAACTTCTTCTTTTACTTTTTCTCTTTTTCTTGATTCTCAAGTTCTTCAGCAGTCTTTTCTTTCAGTGCTTTGGCCTCTGCAGGGTCCAATCCAAACTATGGGTCCCCTTCTTTCCTGTTTTTCTTATCCTCTCTTCATTTGGCAACCACTTCATCCGGATAAGCTTTCTGCTTCTTTGGTTTAGGAGGTGCAGATTGGGCTTCCTTAGACTTAGGGGTTTTGTCTTCTACTTCCATTTCCTTCAACTTTCTTTTCCTTCCGGCCTTCTTTGATGGTTCATCTTTTTCAATATTTTCTGGAACGACCTCTTTCTCTTATACTGGAAGATCACAAAATTCTCTTGACTCCTTAGAAAATCCCATATTCATTCTTTTCAAAGTGTCATCACTAACAAGCATAACTTTACAATTTCTTGGCTTAGAACTGCATGGGATCTTGAATGATTCAAGACACCGAACTTTCATTTTGGAAAGTAAGGTAGGATACATGATAATATGAGCTCTCAAATTCCCATTTTTTATGTTCTCTATTGTAATGAGAATGTGCCTCATCAGGTTGATTTTCCTTAAATTTACCAAGAAATCTAAGATATATATGTCACTTTTCTATAAGGTGTCTTTATCACCTTTTCTCGGTACGAAAAATCCTTGAACCCATAACTGCAGAATCTGATTGTTGGTAGATAAGTGAGCAATCTTTGTGGTCTATACATCTGATAGCCCAAGAAATTTCAAATATTTCACCTTAATAAAACTTCATTGAACCTTCGGTAGTTTTTGTGAACAGAACTCGGCTTCCCCTTCATAGGACAGCCCCACCAAGCTAGCAGCCTTGGTGTAAGAGAGTGTATAAGTCTTTCTATAACTTTTAAAGGAAAACTTTTCCCTACCATCTTCCTTAAATAAAGTAGATGACTCATAAAACTCTATCAGAAAATCCAAATACACTACATCCTGAGCTCCTATCTTTGAAATGACTACACTCTCCCATCCATTAATTTTGATATTCTTTGAGATAATGGAGTCATACTTATTAAAGAATTTTGGATGTACCAGCCTCTCCCTGTAAATTTTCTACTCCAAAATTGGCTTAACTGAAGACATCACTTGATAAGGAATTTCAGCAGACATTCGGACTTGAAGAATCTGAAAATCCAGAACGGGATTTTGAAGTTGGGCAGAGCTTCAACATGAAAATGCTTTGAAAATCGATGTGGGAAAACCTTTCGGGGGTCCTTTATATAGGCTATGGAAGTGAACTTTCATCTTACAAATCCAATCTAATGGTTGGGAAACCTTTTGATATGATCTAACGGTTGTTATGATAGCCGCAAGGAAAAATTGAGTAGGATCCGATCTTTTGAGGTTTTTTGGAAAAACTAGAATCCGGGAATTTAAGATACAAAAGAAAATACCAGCAATGAAATAATGACTATGAAAATTTTAAGAAGGAAATCATACCTTTTGGATTTCTAGGAAGATTATTCGTAATAGGTGATATTATTCTTTAACAACTTTAGATTAAAACAAATTTGACTAGGAAAAACTTATTACAAAAAATATAAGGTTGAGAATTTTATTAAAAAAATTTGAGTACCAAAATTCCACTACAAAAATTTTGAGTACGAAAATATTCATTACAAAAATTTCGAGTACGAAATATTCTCATTATGAAAATTTCATTGCGAAAATATTTATTGTGAAAATTTTGAAAATTAACTACGAAAATTTTCATTATGAAAATTTTGAAAAAATAACTACAAAAATTTTCATTAATTTTTTTTTGAAAAACTGACTACGAAAATTTTCATTATGAAAATTTTGAAAAACTAACTACGAAAATGTTCATTACGAAAATTTTGAAAAACTATCTACGAAGATTTTCATTATGAAAAATTTGAAAAACTAACTACGAAAATTTTCATTAGGAAAAATTTGAAAAACTAACTACGAAGATTTTCATTATGAAAATTTTGAAAAAATGACTACGAAAATTTTCATTACGAAAATTTTGAAAAAATGAATACGAAAATTTTCATTACGAAAAATTTGAAAAACTAACTACAAAAATTTTCATTATGAAAAATTAACAAGTGTACTCCCCTATGAAAATGAGCTTATTACTGTAAGGATATTAGTTCAAAAAGAAGATAATCAAGGAATATTACCTTGCAGATATCATTCCTAACTTCTGTTTAATGTATTCAAATCTATCGGAGGGTAAATATTTTTTGAAAATATCAGCAAGTTGATCTTTCATTCTGATAAATTGAAGAATGATATCTCCTTTTGTTTTTATAATCTTTTCAAAATATTTTTTCTTTCCAGTCATATTCTGGGAACTACAATATCCATGTACCACGTATTGTTGTTGGTACTATCCTTATTTTCCTGAAAATAAGAAAAAGTTAGACTTTCAGAATCCAAACGTTCTTGGATCCAGAATTATTAGACAAAAAATTTTTGGGTATCCACATTTGTTTAGAAAAATAATTTGTATGAAACCCAAGAGATTGAACTTTATTCAAGGAGCAATTTTTTTCCAGTGCCCACCACTTTGACATTTAGTACAAAAAGGGGCTCTAGAAGGAATAAAATATTTGTTTTTGAAAACTGGTTTTTGGTGAGTATAACCTACTCCAGAAGTGTTTCGTTGAGGTTTAATTTGAGAAAAAATATTGTCAAAATTTTCCTTCCCAGAGGTAAAGTTTGCAAGAAGCTTCTTAAGAGAAAATATTTTGGATTTCAGTCTAATGTCTAAATTCTTATCCTCAGGAATCATTTCCTTAAAGTTATATTTTTCCTCAAAAACTTTTATCTCTAAAATATCATTCTTAAGATCTTTAGAAAGTTCTTCTTTAACATAATTTTCTTTCTCATGGTCTTTAGAAAGTTTTTCTAAAAGATCTTCTTTATCTATAAGATCTCTAGAAAGATCTGAAATCTCTTTTGTAAGAATTTCTTCCCTAGTATTTTCCTTGTATAATTTCTTATAAATTTTACAATTTCTTGCTTCAAGTAACTTGAAAAATCTAGAAACTTCTTAATATGAAGGTATTTCTTTATTTTATAAGGATGAAGTATCTTTATTAGAAGTACTATTTTCAGATTAGTAATTCTTATCAAGAGATAAATTTGTTACAGCCTCGGCAGAGCATACCTTGGCCATAAGACATGTATTGGAGAAAGAAGTAGTAGAAATGAATCCCATATTCTTATGTGTTGATGAATCATGTTCATAAGATTCACTTTATGAAGAGTCTCCACAACTATCACTCCATGTATCATTAGCTTTAAGGCTTTTCTTGTGCTTTGGTCAATAGAATTTATTCTTGTTCTTTTCTGAATTTCTTTCCTTCTTTTACTTCTTTTTTAACAAAGGAAAATCAGGTCTGATATAACTTGTTCTTTTACATTCATAACACGTAACTTCTCCATATTTTTTATCACTATAGTATTTCTTATTATACTTATTCTGATGGTTCTTTTGAGCTACAATCTTGTTCATTCTCCAAGAAAGATTAGCTAATTCATTCTCAGACTTTTCTGTGTCACTAGATTCTGACTGAATAATGACATTCTTTTTCATTGATCTAGTTACTCTTTATAGGGTCTTAGATTTCATATGTTTAGAAGTGGTTATAAAAGAAAATCCTCCATTCCCATTCTTCTTCTTAACATTTTCATAATCTCTCTTCATTCTGGTTTCATGTTGAAGAACATCTAAGGAAATCTAAGTGACTTTCCTATTCTCATCAATAGCTTTTCTCTTGGACTCCCATTCATTTGGAATGATATCTATGATATTATCTACAAGATAATCATCATCCAAACCTTTTTCTCCCATAGATTTTTATCTATTCACAATAGTCATAAACCTTTGTTTTACATTGCTTATAGGTTCTCCATAAGGAAAGTTAAAGATATGGTATTCAGCTCTCAACATAGCTCTTCTTATCTCAATGAATTTAGATGTACCAAAATTTGTAACATCAAGTTTATTCCATATACTGTTTTCAGTTTCACACGATGATATTTTACTATGGATGTTCCTAGTCATGGGACATAACAAAGTATTTCTAACTCTGAAGTTTTCTTGATATTCTTATTTCTCCTGATTCGTAAAGGTTCTCAATTCCTTATCCGAAATCTTATAATCTTTAGTCAGAATTAGATAGTTATCAACTCTAGTATTGATAAAAAAATTCTTCATCCTATCTCTCTAGTACTCATAGTCATTTTCATCGAAAACAGGAGGTCTGGTAGGATTTTGATTATCAATAGAACCAACATTTAAACCTACCATCCTTAAGATAATATTTGGCACAAAAACTTGTTAGTAGTATGAGTCTGTAAACAAGGAAAAATATCCTAAGCAAGAAAAATATAGAACAAAAGTATCTTTAAGAAAAAATGAATCTGAACTATGTAATTCCGAAAAACAGATTCCAAAAAAGTATGAATTCGGAAGTTCAATTCCGATAATTCTCTTCTGAATCTAATCGTGAGATTAATTCAGATTGAACCAAACCCTTTGATACCAATTGTGAGATGGTATGTGAGTATTATATACTCTATAATACCAAATGTAGGATCAAATATGTAAACATGAGATACTCAAATACAAGAGGGGGGTGAATTGTACTTTTAAAAAAAATTGGAACTTTTAAAGATGGTTATGTTTAACAAGGTTAAACAAGATAATTCACAAGACCTATAAGTTCTAATAACTTGATTGATTCCGGAAAAGTGATTCTAGAAATGAAACTTAACAAAAGTTTACAAAAAATAAGATTCTACATTAAAGCATATAGAATCTAACTAAATCAGAGTACTAGTATAAGGAAGTATAAGAAAGTTATATTGTCCTCAACAATACAAATGCAGCGGAAAACTTGTAAAAAAAATAAGTAACAAGTTGTAAATCTTTTAACCCAAAGAGAAGGGTATCCAAAAACCTTTGATAAAGGTCCCTTGATTTATACTTTCAAGAAAGTATGTCTTACTCACACAAGGGTAAGCCCTCGATTCGAATATCGGAGTTTGTCTTTCTATCCCCACAAGCCCTCAACTATCAGGTAGTCGACACCTTTGTATTCCTATCCCCGGAAGCCCTCGATTATACACAGTAATAATCAGAGTCGCACGAAGAAAATCTGTATGAAGCAAAGTTTTAACAAGCCATTTAAAATTTCTACACAAAGCTTGAGAGTTTATAAGAGCCTCTCTCTCTCTAGAAATCACTTCAATAGCATGTAAGCATAGTTGTCAAAGATGTTCTCAAGTGTTTCGAACTCTTTAAAATGAGATCCTATTTATAGGAATAGCTTCAACGGTCGGCTCCCTCCTCGAACGGTCATATTCTTCCTTGAATTTTGGAGGGACCTGTACACATGTCACTCAAACAACGGTTAGTGAGTAACTGAAATCACGACATCGTTTTATTACTAAACAAGTGTAAGTATAACCAAAATCTGATATTCGTAATGTAAGTAAATGAAAGTTCGGAGTCTAACCAAAAATTGAATTTGGAGTCTATAATAAAAAGATGTTCGGATTCTGTTTTCATAGGAATTCAGAACCTGGATTCTATAGAATTCCAGAGTCTGAATTTCAAGGAAATTTGGAATCCGGATTCACCAGAATTAGGAACCATAACTTACAAAGTTCAGAGTCAGAGTTCATGAGAATTCAGAGTCAAAACTCATATGATTTTGGAGTCTGAATTCAGAGAACTCAAAGTCAGAAATAAGGGAAGTTTGTATCTAGAATTTGTAATCAGAATTCAGAGTTAGAACTTTTAAGAGTTCGTAACCAGAATTCGTATTCAGAATTCGGAGTCAGAACTCAGAAGAGTTCGTAACCAGAATTCTGATTCAGAATTTTGAGTCAGAAATCAGAAGATTTTGTAACCAGAATAATGAGAATTCAGATCCTAAAATAGAATGCTTCATATATAGGTAATTATATGATTCCAAGGTTTTGGTTTCAATCTGAATTTTACACTTAGAAAATTTATGATATGAACAATAAAATCTAGCTAAGGGTAAATTTCCTTGGGTAAGTAAATTTTCCTTATTGAATAAATACAAGTGGTAAAATGAGATTTTCCTTAAGATAAGGTGTTTGTGATTTTCAAAACAAGAACAAATGGTAAAGTCATAAGGAAACCTTATTGACTTAACAATCGCTTCCAAGTATGAAGGAATGGAAAATTCATAAGGAAAACCTTACTGACTCAACAAAACTTACACCTAATACACTATCCACACTTCAATGTTATAGTTTCAAGGTGTTTGGTCATTATAAAAATAAAATAACTAAACCAGGCATTAACGAGAAAAATTGATATTAGTAAACTTTAAAACTTAAGGAGAAATTAATAATTTATGAAATCACAACCACTATCAATGTTTATAAAAATGGATGTAGTTAAAGGTACAATTATTATTTGATAATCCTGAGAGAGTAAATCACCACTGAGAGTGGGGTGAATTAGTGGTTTACTAAAAAACACCAGATCTCAAATAATTATTTACCCTCACTATTTATTGCATATGGATATTTATGACAATTATTCAATGATGTGAAAAATAATACACATGACACACGGGTGGATATAAGCTTCACCAAAACTTGTTATCATCTGTATAATCCATGGTGTTCAATAGTTATGATCCTACTACCTTATTTCCTATTTTATTATCAATAAGAATATGTAAAGGAGGATAGATATTACCTTGAACTCTTGAGTATAAGAAAAAAAGATAAGCACCAACAAGTTAATTGATATGTTCTTCCCCTTTCCCCAAATTCCTCTAGAATTTAGATTCCATATGTACCCTTATTATTCTCCTAAGATATCAGATAAACCCTCCTTATAAATATTCATAGAATAGATGTTAGAATAACTCAAAGTTCTATCATAATCACTATCCAATTAGTTTGAGTGATACACTATTTATAACATATACATGCATTTTAATGTGACTACTTATCTCACAACACGATGCCTAGATCTGAAACATATAGAAACTGAACTCCTAAATATCCTTGAACACCATTAATTTATAGAACAATGAATTATGGTATGAAATACATATCTACTAATATATACCAATATCTATTGAATACCTATTATGGATTGACCAGGGAAATTTTATCATAATTTCTATTTAGACCACTTTGTGATATTCCTAACATTGAGTAGGGGTGAATCAATGTTGTTATATTTTTATCCAATTTAAACAGTTATCCCTTTTATCTTATTAATATATTTAGTGAATAGAGCTCTCACTCTTTATATCTCTATCTTTCAGTTTTTTTTCAAGTATATAAATAGGAAAGTAAAAAAAAGGACACCAAATTTTGATAATGGGGTTCACCTTTAATGTAGATGACTATGTATCTGGTGTATGATGGTTGTTATCCCACTTATACATAGTTCTTACTATATTATCAACTTGAAATTGGGAAAATCTATGGCCTTATACTTGTAGTATTGATATCAACCAGGTATAATGAAAGTTCCAACTTGAAATTTCTTATTTATAAGAATTGGCTTGTAATACCTTAAAGTAGATCAGCAGTAAAGGCTCGTGTCCCTCCTAGAAAATGTTGATCTGATATTCTTACTCAATCTATAATAATAAAAATGGATTCCTAGATCACAATAATATTCTAGGATATCTCTTACTTGTAAAAATATTAAAGGGTTCCAAGAACTTATTAAAGCCTTATGATATAGGATATAGTAGTATGGTCTTCTTACTAATTTGGATTGAATATTAAAAAATAGGGATAAAGATTAGATTTTTATTTTTTAATATAAATTTTTGAACTCCTGCAACATCATTGGAACTATCATTTCTTTGAATTCACAAAATGTTCAAATGATAGCAGCATCATGTCTCTCTTATTTTTTGACTTTCAGAATATATATAAAGATTAATGAGGAATCCAATTTTATTATTCTTCTCATTATTATTATTTTACATTAAAACTATTTTATGAATATTTTTCTAATAATTATCATCATTTTAATTTCCTTTAAATCTCAGCCTTCAATTCTCAAGTATCTTTGGTCTTCAAGCTACATTCAAAAATGATCCTATTTGGTTTTCTTTTAATTTTCTTAAAGGCTGAAATTTTAGTTCCTCGTGATAATTAAAATTACTATAGTGTATTTAATCATTTAAATATCATTAAAATCCCCAATCAATATAATTATTTAAATTGTTAAGAGACTCGGAATATTTCCACTTCAAACACTCCACTAAATCCATGACTTTTAATTATTTTAAATTTCCTTTAACAATGTGTGTATAGAATTATATAGTATTGAGATGTGGAATTTATTCTTACAACATAGAGCATTAAAACTCCATAAAGAATCAAAATATCCCATTATTATTTCTACTTAAATAAATATTAACACATTCATTTGATATTGTTTTTGGAATTACCTACACTTTATAGAACTCTAATCTTCACTGACATTTCATAAAGTAAATATAATTTAAAATTTTCTTTATATAATCAAATTACACCTTACACTTATCATTTTTGTTCCTACCTTTTTCCAATTTTAGATAGAGTGCATCCCATAAAGTAAAGGTCACCTTATGTTCTTCATGGGGGGAGTTCTTTCCTTTGTTACATTTTAGGCATTACTCACTTCTTCATAAGGTGAGGGCCACCATACACTACTCTATACCCCATATTATGTTATTCTATAACTAACATTATTTTATTTTATTATTAACCGTATATACTTCAATGTACACCTTACACAACTCATAATTCACCTTGTAAACATTCTTCAAGTATAACCTTATGAACTCAATCCATGGTTATTTTTAACATCTATATAAACCATATAAAGTATATAAAGTATATGAATTTTTCAAATTTACCATAATATATATATTCTAGACGTTGGAATGGTGTATCACGATAGATTTTGATAAAGTTAGGCTAAATTATAGAATCCTAGGTTGCACACCATACCACAACTCATATATTTTGACACTAACAGGGCTAACCAGGTGACACCGACCTTAGTACTATAGCAAGTTCGAACTTTGGAATAGTTACTCTAGTATCTTAGAATTTATAGATAACATTAATATAGCTTTATAGACTTCTATTCACCAGTTACTAAAGTACATTGGACTTAATATGTGTATGAAAATCTAAAAATATCTTTGTGATTCTACTCCTGATCATAGTGAAATTTATGAATTTCCATATATTTAAGTATCATTTCCTGAACCATATAAATTATTTTGTCCTATGATCTTATCCTCATTCCTTTATTATTTATTTTTATTAATCTATAAACCATTTTTTCATTACATATCCTAGGGTTTCCACAAGAACGGGTATCATAAGTTGAGTTCAAAAGATTGAGTTTCCATTTTCTCAAATTAAATATTGTATGTGCAAGAAGGAAAGTTGATCATCGATTACTTCAACGAAAGTAATTTCAGTTACTAGAGAATGAATATTGAATATTATATTTATCATAAAAATATGCACTTACCGCTTCTGGGTGTAAAACCAATGGATATGGAGGATACAAAGTAGAGGATACTAGATTGATAGGTTTTGGGAGTTGTGCACCTTATGTTGGCTAAAATAATGGAGTTCAATATCAGAGTAGAGAAGATGATGGCCAGGTTGATGAAAGTTATCACGACTATGTAATAGATTACTACTGTATTTAACAAAGTGTACTTGATGCAACAACTGTTTAATATGAAAATTATTAAAAGGGAATATTGTTTCTAATAATTTTAATGAATTCAACACCATCACAAGTAAGTTGAAATCAGTGAGAATTATGCTCGATGATAAGGTATGTGCATTGGTTTTTCTATCTTTATTACCTGATAGTTGGGAAGCAACTATAACATCTATGATCCGTTATTTAAGGATTAGAAAGTTGTTTCTAAATAATATGTGATACCTATTACTTAGTGAGATCATTCAAAGAAGATAATTGGGTAGATTCTCTGGTTATTATTTGAATGTGTAAGGAAAAGGAAAATATATGTAGCAAGATAATCATTGATGATAATCAAAATTAAAAGGAAAGAGTAGATACAAGGGAAAAGGGATTGTTCCTACCTACTGTATTTGTAGGAATAAAGGACACTTAAAGAAGGAGTGAAAAGAAAAATGGAAATTTTCTGAAACCAATACTATAAACATGGTGGTTGAAGGAACTAATGATGTGTTTCTGCTGAGAATGGATAGCCCTATAGAGTATTGGGTTTTAGACTCAATAGAATTTTCCATTTCATATTAGAGTAGGGTTTCCCAAAAATTTATATTTATATAAATTTGGAAAGGTAAATATTACTAATGATAAAAATTTACATATTACGGGGAAGGGATATCCATGGATTAAAACATGTAACGAACTAGTCTAGTCTTCCACTGAACTCGACACCCAACCCAGCCTGTCATAAGGCCCGAAGGGAATTCATAATCCCCATAGGCTGGAAATAAGTGCCTGAGTGTCGTAATAATCCCTTTTGTAATTATTTTACCCAAATCAAAGATAAAGACAATGTAATAAATGCATACAAGAGAAAAAATAAGAAATAACAATACAAATAGGTCATAAAAATTCAATGATCCAACCCATTTTCATATACATAAATAGAATATATAAATAGGTAGATACAAAAAATTAGAAGATCACAATAGATACAAGACTAAACAAAAATATAACTATCATAGACCAAATTGATCTGAGATCAAACCATATCCATGAAACCTCTAATTGGTCACCACCACCAAACTCACCCTCTCTCGACTATGGAGAATAAGATAGAATCCAGCAGGGAATATAGAACCTAAAATATATAGGCATGAGATAAAAATCATAAGAGGTCACCACAACTCACTAAAACTATGAAATTTGTTTTATAAGTAAATTATACAATGATAGTTTGAAAATAAATCTATAATGAATGCTTTATATTTATACCACACATGGAAATAAAAACAATTCCATGATTCTCTATTAAAAAATTTCTCTTTGTTTTCCAAAACTAAACACACATATTTTGAAAACAAATCCACCTACCTAATATATTTTCAAAATCCACATGCACTTGTTTCATTTCTTAAAAAACAACTCACATGTTATATGAAAATGAAACAACCCACCTGAAAAAAATTATCAAGCCAAATCCACCATTTAAACAAAAAAATCCATTTTAAAATCCACTTTAAATAACCCACACATGTTTTTAAATTCAAAATGATTTTTCTAACATCTTTAGAAACTCATCCTCCAAAGGAAATGACTCAACACACTCACACGAGTCAGGAACAACAAGAAAAAATCATATATCACAAGGCATATACCAATACAAAAAAATGTTCCATAACAATGAAATTAGGGGAAATTATACAATAAGAACTAGATCAAACACCCCTTAATAAATAACTCATAAAGAAATTTAATGTGTAATTTTCTCTCTCTTGGGATTTTTTATGTACAAAGAATATAACTTTATAAGGTTATAACCACCTAAACTACCTAACAACATGTGCTAATTAGATCCACAAGCCATCTAATTATGCCACACAAACCTCATTGTGATGACAAACCCACTCTTATCCCTTACTTCTACCATGACTATAGTAAAAATAGAGGCATGTAAAACAACTAGAGGAAACAAATTAGATCTTCCATTCAGTATCTAGTTTCCCATGATCAATAAAGGAAGTGAGGTATAGGAACAAATAATCCAAGTCTAACACATAAGGAAAAACAAAATCTACCCTCACCTCCAACACCCAATGATGAAAATACCTATATATACATAACAAAGATGCACCATGAAATACACAAGAACATTCCCACAAAAGGAGAGAAAATCATCACATATTGATCAAGAATCCCACACAAGAGGTAAAAAAGAAAGGGGAAGTCAAGGGGTGGATTTCATGACTACCATTTTAAAACCAAAGTACCAGTTGAGCCTTTTACACTAAAACATGGATCAGGATTCCAATCCCTTTCACATTTCATAAAACACTATTCTAAACACAATTTTTAAAATGATGTAAATCACCCACACATTTCAAATCATTTCAAAGCTACCATTCGTAAGGATATTTCTTTTTAAAAAAACAAAATAAGGAAAAATTTCATCCATTTCCATCAAACCATTTAAAAGAAACCAATAAGAAATTTTCACAAGGGGTAAATAACACACACATTTCAAATAACCATTTTAAATTCACCCAAGAACCCCTTTCATAAATAACTTAGAGGTCAACATCTCCTTTCAAAACCAAATTCCCTTTTAATCACAGTTCCACTCATTAAAGACCAAAATCGGGTCTAAACCCACTATGCAATACAAAAACCATTTCAAAAAGTCATATGGTCATTTAAAAAAACTTATAACCTTTAAACATTCCATTTCAAACATAAAAACATGGAATTTTTAAGAGAACCCATTTATACCAAGATTAAAAAAATAAAATGGTTTCAAAACACTGCAAGAATATCACATATATTCATACTTTTAATAAAAGTGAATTTAGAAATTATAAGAACACTTTGAATTCCAAAATGAAAAAATTTCATAGTAATTCCTACTTCAAAGAGAAGAAAACTAAGATAAAACACTTCAGAGTGTGTCTCCATCAATGGAGACCACACCTATAGGGATAAAAACATTGTCTATATACCCTAGACACCAAAAACCCCAACATCATATCCGTCCGGAACCATATAATAATGAACAAGATATCTATGATTCGTGGGGGAATCCAAAACCTAGAGTGAAGATAGGGACAAGAGAAGAAGAGATAAATAGAGGAATAACTCATCTCAAATCTCTTGAAAATCCCCAAAGTAAGGGAAATAATAAAGAGGAGGAAGGTGGGGGATCTCCTCTAAGTATCTGAAGGGTTTTTCAACATTAGTGGGGATAAATTGGGGTAAATACCCTTAAAATAAAAACAATACATTTTCTGAAATTCATGATTTTTAAACACTTGGACAGACAACATGGTTTTCCAAACCATTCACTAATTGTGTGTTTTCCACTACCTAGTTCATGAACCTTGTTGTATGATTAACCCTTGGTTTCCATATAGTTCGAAAAAATCATGCACCATAACTTAGGCACACTCAAATACCCACATGACCTCTGGGGAGCTCTTTATGGTTTGAAAAATCATACAGAAGTCGTGTACAATGGATCTGTCAAAATGATAGACCCACCCACATGTTCCTCGGATGATTACTAATAAATGTGTAGGATAATCATTAACCTCCCAGAAAGTCTCCAAAAACTTTAATTTTCATCCCTAAAACTACCAAAACACAAAATGGAACAAGGATAGATAAAATCATAAAAAATAAATAGTACCATGGAAAAGGGGGTGACAAAAACTCCCCACCATGCCGGTTTATTCCCCTAGAAATTCAAATCAAAATGAGAGGAGAAAGAAGATGGAAGTTTTAAAGATAACCTAACTGAAAATAACTGATCAAGACAACTCAACCAAAAATACAACTACCAAAATCCTTAAAATGATCGAAATGATCAACCATAAGGTTTACCAAATGCATATAATCATAGACAAATGATAACCTCAAACAATAATCCATAAAAAACACAAGAGACCTAATATGGTCTCCCCACCATTTATAATTCCTCTAATATGGTGGTACCAAAGAGAAACTACCAAAGAAACATCCTCAATCATCTAATAAACCAGGAGAGAAATAAATTGTCAACCCAAAAGGGATTTCAAACCCAAAGGAAGTAAGAAAACCCACAAGAATCCTCAAAATAATGACATAAGATCTCACCTAAGGACATGAAACACATGGATACCCGAGGTTCAAAAATGGATCACCCTCACATGTTGAATTCGAATAGACATAGCCAAATACAATCTAGTATACAAACCTCAACTGGTGGATCACACACCCAAGTTACCCCAACCATTCGCCCAAGGACTCTCTCATTTCCACGGATCAAGAACTTCAAGTCTCAACACACAATCAGGCACAACCAAAACTCTAAAAGGAGGTTCATCCAAACAATGAGTCTCCAAAAATGACACTTATAACAAACTATAATTAAATAAGTAATTCCACAAAAAAAATTTGAACAATCCATCAAAACATTCAAAAAGGAATCATCCAAAAAAAATCAACAAAAATAGCCAAATATTTAAAGCTCAGCCTAGGATTAACATCATAAAGAAAAGGTCCCAAAACAAAAAACCCATCCACAAAAGGATTATACCTGAAGCCTCTTCCAAAATATCTACTTATAAAACCTTTGAAGATAACCCAAATGGCCATAATGGTGTAAGACTCAAGGATAATTCAAGTAGTGGTGCTTATAATGCCTCAAACCCCCATATTGGAAAAACACAATGGATATTCTTTTCCCACAAGGAAGACCCTTTTGCCTCAAGTTATGGCTCATCTTTCTAATGATACCCACTCAATGTCTAATCACCATGCCTATCAATTGGAAATAGGGAATCATTTTCCACCAAAAGTTGAGACTGTTTAGCTTACATTCACATGGATCCACTGAAAACTTCCTGAAAGGTTGTTAGGCCAGATGAAATCATAGATAAACCAAGATCAGGGTGAAGTCCACCTCTAAAGAAGTGATCTTTCTCAAAGTACTTGATCACCATCTTTGGAGAAAATATGACCAAATTTAAAAAGTGATTTACATACCCATTTATTGATCGTTCACCTTAACAAAGGATCACTAGCTCAATATTCTTCTCCATTTTCAAAACCTCAGGGAAGAACCACTAAAAAAATGATATCCTGAAGAGATCCAAAGAAATATGTTCACATAGCTAATAAGGTACCATAGTCTCTCACTAAACTCAAGTAAAACCTAAAAGTAATCTCTCAGCAAATTTCACCCACAAAGCTTCAGGTGTCCTAAGATAATCTAGGATCGCCTAAATCTTTTCTAACCACCTCACTCCTTCCAATTATCCTTGATTGCCACTGAATAAAGGTGGATGATGATTTAATAATTTCAAGATGGGTTTTGAGTAGAAGGAATTTTCGACGTCCGCCACTCCACTCAGAGTCTAGGAATGTACCTGAACTGAACAAACTCTTTCGACCATTCTGGGGGACAAATACAAAAAATACATGAACTACAGAAATTCATGCCTCAGAAAATAAACCAAACAATCCCTCTATAAGACAAGAATCAACAAAACAAAAATCCATCAAATGAGGCATAAATATTATAGAAAAATCACATTTTATTTTGAAACCACCATTTTTACCAAGTAACTTTGAAATAAACCTCCACTAAGGTGCATGCTTGAAATCCCAACCAACTCACACCTTAGAATCAAAAAAACCCCAATAGAACACACATATTTCAAAAATGAGGAAAAATAGAAAATTCTTTTCAAAATTCTATTTCCATTTGAAAACCAACCACCCAATGAACACTCATTCAAAAATATTATTCATTTTGAAAATACTATTCACAAAGGAAGAATCCATTTTTAAATAAAATTCCCTTAAACCCAATTTTAAAAACAATAATTTTACAAAAATACCTCCATTTTTCAAAATTATGATTTAAAAACCAAGTGAAAATATAGAAATCCATAAAAATTCAAATAAGGTTCATAACAACCACATCCACAAAAAGGAAAAAACACTCCTCGATCCACCTACCATAAGAAAAATCCATTTTAAGAGAATATAGAATCAATAAGATTAAAAAAGACTAAATTGGTGAGAAATGGTATTATGAATGCTCTGTCCACATGGGTTGAGAAATCAAGCACCAATCATGCAACACACTCTACTAAGGAGATAGAATCGACCAAGAAGGCACCACAAGGTTTCCCAAGCAACACATTCTAACCACTCACCTCAAGTCCTCCTCCCTTTCCACCTCGAAGACAAGGAGTGATCCCCAATATTTAATACATACTCAAATGGGATCAAACAACATCAATCACATTAAAAAACCAAACAAAATCCAAATTCACAATTCAAAATACAACTTTCCCTTAAATCTTAGGGCTCGGGATGAGAAAGAGATAGATAGAATCTCCCCACACATACCTCTCAAGATTCAAAAACCTTAATATCCTTTCTACCAGGACATCCCTAAACAATAAGGGATATACAAGAAGATGAGGTTACTAATAAAGGAAAACCTGGGATTTGATACAATTTTTTAATGAACTGGCGTGTGCTGCAAACAAACCAGGCACCCGAACCATCTCATCATAATACCTGAAGGGAATTCCAATTCTCCATGGTATGGAAACAAGTGTGTAGGAATCATAGGAATACCTTCGGTAATGATTTATCCCAAATAAGAGATAAATATAGTAGAATAATTAAATACAAGGTCCAAAATAAGAAAGAAGAATCCAAACAGGTCACAACCAATGCAATGATCCATCCCATTTGCATATACATAAACAAAAAACATAAGTAGGAGGATACAAGAAAGAAACAGAGAACCATAAACACAACAATAATTAAAAATAAAACTACCACAAACCATCTCAATATGAGCTTCAACCATCTCCATGAAACCTTTGGTTTCTTACCAATACCCAACTCACCCCATGTCAATCACAATGAACAATACAAAATCCAAAAAAGAACTAGGAACTTGAAATATATAGGCATGAGATAAAAATCCCAGTAGGTCACCACAACCTTCTGAAACTATGTAATAAGTTTCATAAGGAAATTCCTTAAAGCTGGTTTCAAAATAAATCTATAAAGTAAGATTTACATTTTATCACACATGGAAATAAAAACAATTCGACAATTCTCTTTTAAAACATTTCTCTTTGTTTTCCAAAACTGAACACATATGTTTTGGAAACAAATCCTCAGACTAAGACTTTTTAAAAGTCCACATGTACATGTTTTATTTCTAGAAAAACTCCCATGTTTTATTTAAATAAAACAATCCACTTGAAAACATTTATCAATCTGAATCAACCATCTAAACCAAAACACCCATTCTCAAATTCACTTTAATTCACCCCCACTAGAGTCTTTAAATTCAAAATGGGTTTTCCATCATCTTTGAAAAATCATCTTCCAAAGGAAACAAACTGACGCACTCATACGGGTCAATAACAACAAGTAGGAACCACATATCACTAAGTATATACCAATACAAACAAAAAAGGTTTCATAATAATAAAAATAGGGGAAATGATACAAAAAACACTAGATAAAACTCTCTTCAATCAATAACTCACCAATCAATCGAATGCATCATGGGATCTACCTTGGGATTCCTAACGTATGAAGCATCTAACTTTATAGGGGTATAACAGCCAGAAATAGATATCGACACATGCTAATTCCAAACAGAATTCATCCAATTAGACCACACAAGCCACATTATGATGAATAACCCCCTCCTAGACCTTTTTCCTATCATGAATAGAGGGAAAAAAATTTGTGGGAACCAACTAGAGGAAAAAAATTAGATCATCCACTTATTACCTGGTTTCCCAAGACTAATAAAGAAAGTGAGGCATAAGAACCAACAATCCAAGTCTAACGCAAAAGGAAAACCCAAATATACCTACAAAACACAATGATGAAAATCCCCATACATATATAATAAAAATGAACCACGATATTCATAAGAATATTCCCACACAAGGGGAGCACAAGTATCGCATAATGATGAAGAATCCAACTCAAGGGGTAAACAAGAATGGGGAAATCAAGGGGTGGATTTCACAACCACCATTTTAAAGGAAAAGTTAAAACCAGGCCTTTAACACCAAAACATGTATCAGTATGCCAATACCCTTCACATTTCATAAAAAAATATTCCAATCACCATTTGGAAAATGATCGAAATCACCCACACATTTCAAATCACTTCAAAGATACCCTCCACAAGTATCTTTCTCTTTAAAACCCAAAACAAGGCCAAAGTCCATCCATTTAAATAAAACCATTTTAAAAAAGGAAAAAAGGCATTTTTACAAGGGTTAAATCTCAGACACATTCCAAATCACGTTTTTTAACTCACCCAAAAACCCCCTTCAAAAATCACTTGGATTTCAACACCTCATTTCGAAACTATATTCCATTTAAAACATAGTTCCACTCATTGAAAAATAAAAATATTTCATAAACCATTGTGAAACATGAAAAACATTTCAAAATCCATATGATCATTTAAAACAATATTATGACCTTTAAACATTCCATTTAAAACATGAAAACATGTAATTTCAAATATAAACCATTTATTCCAAGATTAAAACATAATGAAATGATTTAAAAAAGCAACAAGTATATCAAATATATTCATAATTTCAATAAAATGGAATTTAAAAAGTACAAGAACACTTTTAATCCCAAAATAAAACAATTAAATAATAACACCTACCTCAAAGAGAAGAAAACCAATCCAAAACACTTAAGAGCATGTCACCATCAATGTTGACCACGCCTGCGGGGATATAAATGATATCTATAAAACATAGACACCAAAAACCCAAAATTAGATCCATAGAGAACCCTAAAATTGATCAAAAGAGATCTAGGATTCATGGGGGAAGCCAAAACCAGGAGACAAGAGAGGGAGAAGGGAACAGAGAGAAAGAGAGGAAGAACATACCTAAAATATCTTATAAATCGCCAAAGGAAGGGAAATAATCAAGAGGAGGAAGGTGGTGGAGCTCCTTCAAGGCTACCAAGGTTTGACCAATGTGAGTGGGGAGAAATGGGGGTGAAACCCCCTTAAAATTGAAGAGGGTATTTTGGTAAATTTTCTATTTTTAAACACTTGAACAGGATACATAGTTTGGCCACATAGTTTTCCAAACTCTATTCTGTAAACTTCCTAGGACATGAACCTCCTTGCATGGTTACTCTTTGGGTTCCGTATGGTTTGAAAAAATCATTCACCACACCCTAGGCACACCCCAAGAGATTTAGGGCCTCTAGGGAGCTTCACATATTTTTACAAACTGTATGGAATCTATGAAAAATAGATCTATCAAAATGATAGGCCTACCCTCACGGTCACTGTACGGTTACTCCTAACCATATAGGCTAATCGTGCTCCTCCTAAAAAGGATCCAAAACATTAATTTTCAGTTCAAAAACTATCATAATACGAATCCACTCAAGACTAGATAAAATCATAAAAAATAAACACCATGACATAGGGGATATCACAAAACCAACAATAGGAGTTTGTTGGTTATAGATAATGTAAGGTATATCCATGGACTGAGAATAAATCTTATTTCTATTAGAAAACATGATGATGTAGGTTTTAATACCATTTTCATTGGTGGTACATGGAATATTACCAAGTGAGGTATGGTCATATCCCAGGGAGTATAGAATGGAACCCTATACAACATAAAATAAACTTTAATAGACATGATTGCATCAATAAATTCTCTTGTGGATTAAAAACAATGCAATTAAAAGCTAGGCCACATGAGTGAGAAGTGCATTAAGGTTTCGAAAAAAAAAGTAATGATACCAAAGATAGAGTTCGTGTAAGTTTGATTGTGTGAATATTGTATCTTTGTAAAGTATAATAAGGTATCCTTTACAAAAGGTGGTATAACACAAAAGGATAGGAATATAAAGCTAGTTCACAGTGGTTCTTTAGGGCTTGCACCATTACATTACATTATAGGATCACAATATTATGTGACATTTATTGATGAATCAACAAATAAGGTGTGTATTTATTTTTTGGAATTAAAATATGATGTGTTTAAATTGTTTTAGAAATGGAAGATGATAGTGGATAATGATTCAGGATCAAAACTGAATTGCTTGTGGTCAGACAATGGTGGATAGTATGGTTTTAATGGTTTTATATAATTTTCTTCTAATAATGGAATTTAGTGGGATAATATTCTTCTAGGTACACCAAAATATAATGGTGTGGCTTAAAGGATCAATAGTATACTAAATGAACATTCTAGGAGTATAAGGTTTCACTCAAGGTTACCCAAGTCTTTTTGGGTAGCGGGAATTAATATGGAATCATATCTCATGAATAGAAGTTTATATACACTAATGGGAGAATGTATAGCCTAGGATCACTGTTCTAGAAAAGAGGTGATAATATGACATTTATGAGTCTTTGGTGATTTGGAATATGTACAAATATATGCTGATGCAAGGTATAATCATGATGATAAGTCCAAATCATGTTTCTTTTCTGACTATGGTTCTGAAGAGTTTCGTTATCACTTTTTGGATTATATGAACAAGATGATCATTATAATACAAAACATAATATTTAATTAATTTTTCATGTATAAGTATAATCATGTAGCTAATGTTGATTATGGGAATAATGAATTAGAGTTCCATGAGAAATTTGAGCTTGAAGGTATACCTAAGCATGTGACACTGAAACTAGTGGTTACTACTCCTCAAGTGGAGTTGATGAGATTAACAAGGGTGAGAAGTCTTGTGTAGAGGTGCTCATCATCATTATATTATTTTTTATTTATCTAATTAGGTGAACTATAATGTTTTTAAGAGGTATTACAATTGAAGGATTTGAACAAGTGGGAGATGGATATAAATGAGGGGATTTTTTCATTGTATGATAACAATAATTGGGATTTGACACCTTTTCCCCAAGGAAAGAATGAATTGAAGAAAAATGGGTATACTGAGTCAAGGAATAAAATGATAGTAATATGAGATACAAGGCAAGGATAGTGGTGAAAGGATTTAAATATAAGTAAGGTGTAGATTTCACTGAAATCCTATCACATGTGGTGAATCTTACCACCATCCGAGTGGTTCTAATTATTGTTTCATCAGAATACATAAATCTTGATAAAATTTATTTGAATATTAATTTTCTATGTAGAGATCTAGAGGATGATCTTTATATAAAATATTTAGAGGGATATTTTGAGTCAGGAAAGGAAGACCTAGTGTGAAAACTCCAATAGATCTTATATGGGTTAAAGAAGGCACCTAGGTTTTGGGAAAAAATATTGATGCATTCATGACAAAAAAATCATACAAACGATATGACATGGATTAATGATGATAATTCAAGTATTTTAGTGATGGATACATTATAAAACTTTTATATATTCATTAAATTCTCATTGAAATTTCATGCATGTAGAGTATGGTGATCTAAAATGGTAGTTGGTTGAGGAGTTAAATAAAAAATATCTTGGAGAATCTAGAACAAAATTAGGGATAAAGATTAAGAGATACCTCATAGAAAGTTCCTTAATGGTATCACATGATTACTAAATTAGAAATATGTTTTGTAGATTCAATATACTATAATCAAAGTCAGTTTCTATTCCCCTAGAAACCCATTTCAAACTATCAAAGGAGCAAGTACCGAAGACATCATAAGAGTTTGAGTATATGGAAAAAAACTATACACATCATCTATTGTAAGATTGATGTATACAATGGTTTGTTCCCAAACTAATATTACTCATGCATTGTAAGTTGTTATAAGGTACATTTTTAACCCTAGAAAGAAACATTGGGAAGCTATGAAGTAGATACTGAGGTATTTTAAGGGGAGAAATTAAGTATCTATGTTCTTTGGGAATGAAAAATTATTTCATGGCTTTATGGATGTTAGACTTGGAGGTGATGTTGATGGTAGGAGGAGTACTACAAGTTATGTATTTACTTGTGTAGAAACTATAGTAATATGGATATCTCAATTACATAATGTGTTGGATTTATCCATTATAGTGGAAAAATACATTTTTGTAATAGAATTCGGGAAGGATATGGTTTGGATGAAGAACTTATTAGATGATCTAGGTAGAAAATTAGAGGAAAATATAATTCATTTTGACAGTCATAGTATTATACATCTTGTAAATAAACCAATATTTCATGCCCATATGATTTATATTTATCTGAAGTACCATTTTATTAGAGGATTTATATAGGATAGGTTTCTAAATTGTAGAATATTCAGGGAACCAACAATTTGGATGATATGTTGGTGAAGATAATGGTGTAGAGAAGTTAAGGGATTGTTATGCATCTATTTTTCTCCACTTATGTGTGTAGGATGAGAGGGATAATATGGGATAATAGTATGGGAGTAAAGAAGGAAAAAAACTACTATTTCATGAATCATTGTCTTGAAATTTAATATTTAAATAGAAGCATGCACTAGTGAGTGAAGTATAGGAGAATCTTATATAAAGTAATTTTTCTATGTTAGTATCATTAAATCAGGTCATCATAGAAGATCATTATCCAAAGGAGAGATTATTGGAATGGTGTATCTTGATCTGTTTAGATAAAGTTGGGCCAAATGATAGAATCCTAAACTACACAACAGAATGAAAATCTCATGGTTCAACATTGACAGGGCTAAACAAGCCACACTGATAGTGGTATTGTAGTAATTGTGGACTTTGTCATGGTTACTATTTTATCTTGTACTTTTAGACAATAATATTGTAGCTCCATGTACTTTAAGACACCAATAACTTTAGAAAATGGACTTACTATGTGGTTGGTGGTACAATTATACTATCTTCTTTATTATCTCATTCAATCTTGGGTTTCTCTATGTGTATAAAACTCTATAAATCTCATTTTAGTTCTTATCCTGATTATAGAGAAATTTTTACTTATCCATGTACATAGGGAGAATTTCCTAAACCATGTAAATTACTATATCCTATGATATTTTTATCATTCATTTATTCTTTCTTTTATTAATCTAAAACCCATTATATCATTGGTATCCTAGAATTTCTGCAATAGTAATCTCCAATAAAAGAGATTATAAGAACAACCCACGGGTTGGAATACCACAAGTTTATGTGTCATCAGATATTCTTATCAGTGATCATGTGTAATGATCCTTTGACTTTAATACTATTATTAATTCATGTCATGAATCACCCACTTATATTTACTAATAAAAACTATGATGCCATATGTTCATGTAAAGTAGGGTATGTTGGGTGTGTGGTGAATTAAATTTTATTAATGGATAAGTCGAGGAAGTATTTATCCCTATCATATTTATGGAAGTTGATATCTTAGGCCTTTGATTGGAATGGAACCATTTCTTTAAATTCCATGTCCATTATATAATGATGTATTTATTTTATATAATCAAATAAATTTGTATCAAGCATATAGTTTAATGGCATGGATGTGAAACCAACTTGATGAGATATTGATAAAAATGATTATATTATATGATGAGTATTAATATGTGGTTGTCTTCATTTTGATATTAAGTTCTTTCTATTGTGTGCCTTGACCCATTTCTAGATATTAATCTTGGACTTTAGGTAAGTCCTCCTTATGCCATCAAGAAATAATCCTAGAGTGCCACACACTACGTGTTACCATTGATCTCGATTAAATTCAATTTCAATTTAATTAATTGAATAAATATTATTCTCAAGACCAAAGAATAATTTTATTCATGTTTTATCAACCAAAAATATTAAATAATTTTTTATTCTCCAGACATTGAATAAAATACTTATTTTATTTATTAAATATTTAATAAATATATATTTTCACCAGATTGTGAATAAAATATTTATTTATGAATAAAATATTTAATCAAATATTTATTTGGGTGTTCAATAAATTGAGAGTAAGAAGAGAAGACCAAGATTTTTTCCAGCGATAAATATTAATTTATAAACTGGTAAAATAATATTTATCATCATGCGAGTTAGAACATGCCATAAAATAATTTTATTATTATTTTATATGGAATGGGGTAAGATTGGGTTTATTATATTAATTAAGGGCTATTGTGAAATTAAATAATATTTTAACCTAAACCCTGACTCTATAAATGGACGGTTATGTCTATTGTGTAGGGTTAATCGATAACTGAGAATCATTGTCCACAACATACTTGACTCTCAAATTCTTCCTTCTCTAATCTTCTCTAGATCAATAAGAACTCATTAAAGCCTAAAGGATATTGAATCATTCATGGTTAATAACACAAGATAATCAATACACCGCGCTAGCACTCAACAATCAATCAGTTTCTTTCATAGATCGAAGGAGCATGTGTGGATCATCGCTAGAGGGATTCTATAATTAGATCCTCCCTACGCAACAAAGGTAATATAAAAAGGGTTTTAGATGATCTACATTATCGTCAAAGAAATATCCTTATATTAGGTATTCATTATTTAGATCTAACATAAATTAATTATAAATTGAGCACGCAAAATATCATCTTCTTGTTCCAAGATTGTTAAGTCAATATTCAATGGGAGAATTTAATTGGATATGACATTTATGTATTGAAAAATTAGTGAATCGTCCATCAAATATGAAAAAACCTATATGGTTATTCACCCACTAGGGTACTTCCATTGTTCATGGAACCTTCATAGGGATCACATCATAGTGAAGGATATCACACCAAAAACTGTAGAGAATAAATGTTTATCATACCATAATGAATTATATTTCACTATGATTGATATATTTCTAGAATATCTTGAATATTATATTATGATTTAAAAATATAAAAATTTGGGATGGAATTTGGGAGATTTTCTCAACTCATTTTGAAAAATTTTTACCATGTTCAATTATGTTGGACACTTGGTATGATCATGGAGGTTTAGTGGAATATGAGTTAATGAGAAACCAACCATTTCACTGTGGATATTATTTTTTATTATTTTATGTTATTGAGGTCCATTTTAAATTTTAGTAATTTTATATCTTGGAATTAAATTTATTTTATGTTTTTATAGAGGCACACAGTTACTCCCCAAGAATAGGGTAAATTTTCTGAAGCACATACAATAGTGTTGTAATTCCTAAAAGTTCCACTTGGCATGGTTAGTTGTATGAAGTCTCAAAGAAAATCATGTGGTTTTGTGTGTGTGTGTGTGATTTTCATGGTTAGTGTATGATCAGGAAAAACTATACAGCCCAAACTATTTTTGGTGTGTTGTTCTAAGTAGCAGCCCCTACATAATTTGTGCATGGTTTAGAAAACCATGAGACCAAACCATTAAGACTACCTGGTCACATTAAAATTTGAAATTCTAATTCCACCCCAACTCAATTTTATCCCACCATCCCTCATCTTTATCTCCCTCTCACTCGTATAGACCAAAGGCACATGTAAATCTCCTTCCCCTTCCTCCTCATTCATTTTGATAGATTTACCCCATGATTTCAAGATAATTATTCTTTGTTAAGTCATTAAAAACCCCTTCTTATATTTTATTCCTTCTTTTACATTTATTTTTTCCATCCCACAAACATTAGAGATCATTTTGGATGATTTTACAGTTGGGTGATGCGAGACGTATGGGGTGTCCTGATCTTCATGGCATAGGGAATTGGATGAAGGATGTGGTTTAGAACTAAGTGGAAGATGATGTGTGTCAATAGTGGATGAAATCAGTCAATAAAATCTATAAGGAGTGTGACCTACTACTTCTAAAACACACTCAAGGGAGGGGTGTGATGGAAAATCCACACAAAAAATCGATGGGGTTGGGCATGGAATTGGAGGATTTGTGATTTTAGATCACCTATATAACTTTTAAATTGATAGGGAAATAATACAAAATAGAAATGTAATAAATTAAATATCATCACAATGGTGATAATAAACTCACATAGTTTCACTAATGAAAACTTAAAATAGAATACAATGACATTGGGGGGGCAATTTATATCCAAGGGGTTACATAAAAGGTCAATATGCTTATACCCTAAAGTAATAAAACCTGTTCCTGCCTTTTCCCCTTAAATTAAAAAGTTAAAGTCTAAAAAATAATTTTTGGAAGAGTATAATATGTCTTTCCACCCATATCCCATCAGATTTGACTTGGATTACCTAGCCCACCGGATTTTACTTTGTTGTCCAAAGATGCCATTCTAGAATTCTCCATGTGGGAAAGGCTTATAAAATTCTTGCAACCATATGGGAAAAGATTTAAACATCATATTTGGGCTTGAATAAGTGAAATAATAGGACCATTTTCTCCATACATTAAATTTGAGATCCATTGGGCCTTTAATTAAGTGAGATGTGCACCCATTATAGCATTTAACCTCTTTAATCTCCCTCACATCACCAGGCCTCACAAATCCAACTCCTCCACCCGGGGAATCAACTCAATGCCTTCAACATGGTTCTCATCACCCTCCCCTTATTGAAGATTATTATTCCTAAAATATTTATACTCTACATGGAAAAAAGTAGAAAGATAAGAAACATTGAAAGTGGTACTTACACCAGACTCAACTGACAATGTTGTCTTGTAAGCATTGTTGTTAATCTTCTCGAGCACTTGGAAGGGTCTGTCTCCTCGAGGAATGAGTTTTGATTTTCACCTGTTGGGAGATATTTCCTTCCACATATGAATCTAGAATAAGTCACCGAGTTTTAACAAAACATTATTACAACCCTTTTTTTCTTGATCAATATATTTCTGGGTCATTCACTAGATATTTTTCCTTGATTTTTCATGGAGTTGCTTAATGAATTATGCACACCCTATAGAATCCATATTAATTGCTTCCTGCAAAGGAAAAGGAACTAGATCAATAAGGTAAAGGGGCTTGAGTCCATAAAAAATTTCAAATAGATAATACTGAGTAGAGGAATTCTTATCCCTATTATATGTGAATTCCACATGTGGTTGACACTCCTCCCAATTCTTGAGATTGTTTTTTACAGTTGTTTGTGAAAGGGATGATAGTGTCTAATTCACCCCCTATTTTTTCCCATCATTTTTTGGATGACAAGTTATATAAAATAGTAAATTTGTACCCAATTTTATCCACAAAGTCTTCTTAATGTAAATAAGGAATTTTGTGTCTTGGTCTGACACAATCGTTCTTGGAATTCCATGGAGTTGGACTACTTTCCAAAACAAAAGTATTGAAGTGTTAGTGGAATCATCTGATTTGTGACAAGGAATGAAATATTATATTTTATAAAAATAATCCACCAAAATAAAAATGGAATCTCTCCCCCTTTGTTCCTTTGTAAACCCACAATAAATTCAATTCATATATCCTCCCAAGGGTCATTGGGGATTGATAGTGGAAGATATAATCCATGTGGGTTCATTTTTTATTTGGATTTATGGTATACAATTCACTTTCCCATAAACTTTTCTACATATTTATATTTCTTAGGATAATAAAAATGCTCACTAAGAATGCATAAAGTTTTTGTAACACCAAAATGTCCCACTAACCCACCAAAATGTACCTCCTTTAGTAAAAGTAAATTCATAGAGAAATTGGAAATTAAAATTTTATCAATCTATAATAAGTATCAATCATGTAAATAGAAATTTTCCCAACTAAATATAGGTTTAAAATGTTCATAAGGTTCACTAAAATCACTATTAGTAGCATATAAATCTTTAATGTATTCAAAAATTGGGATTTTTAAATCCAACATGTATAAAATAGAATATCTACATGAAAGGCATTGACCATAGTATTTTATTTTCCTTTTTTATGATTGATGAAATATGGAAATTATTCAATGAATTACATCCATCTAGCATGTCTCCTATTCATTTTATATTGGATCCTAAGGTATTTAAGAGCCTCATGATAAGAATGGATAAAAAATTATTTAGGAAAAATATAATGTTTCCATGTTTCTATAACTCTAAACAATGCATAAAACTTTTTATCATATGTAGAATAGTTTAGGGTTGGGGAATTTAACTTCTCACTAAATAAATAAATATGTTTACCATATTTCATGAGTACTCCTCCATCGAAACTCACAAAAAATCCAAGAAAAAAAATATTATTGGGGGAAAATTCACAATTATTTATGTTTCCAAACAAGTTTTCCTTCCTTAACACATCTATGACTTTTCTTAGGTGATTTAGATGTTCATGAAAAGTCCTATTATACACCAAAATGTAATCAAAGTAAACTACCACAAATTTTCTAATATATTCATTAAAGACATCATAAATATGCTAGGTCATTAGTGGAACCAAATGGAATTACTAACCATTCATAAAGTCCATGTTTTTTATTAAATGAATCTTTCCACTCATCTCCTTCTTTCAACTTAATTTTACAGTATCCACTTCTTAAATAATTTTTTGAGAAAATATTTGAACCATTTAATTCATCTAGAATATCATTTAATATGGGGATAGGATGATGATACCTGATCATTATGTTATTGATGGATCTGCAGTCAATACACATTCTCCATATTCCATCCTTATTTGGTATTTTAAGCTTCGGTATAGCACAAGGACTAAGGCTCTGTCTAACATATCTCACATCCAATAGCTCTTAAAATTTACTTTGAATTTATTTTTGTCTCCTATAATTTGGTGCGATATGCAGGGAGGTTTCATAGTGATGCTCCATGTATGGGGTAAATTTGATGCTTAATACCTCTTATGGGTGGAAAACCCGGTGGCACCTCTTCTGGAAATACATCATCATATTCCTGTAATAAAGACTCAAAAAAAAGTCAGAAAAGGGGGTAAGTTGTTAGTATTTAGCAACACCACTTTGTACATGAGTACTAGGAGGATTCACTATGAAAACAAAGCTTACTTTACCTCACTCCTTTTTTCCAGCATCATACTTTTCTATTCTCTAACATTATTATTTCCTCTTGATTTTTATTTTCTCTCAATTTCTTTTCTTCTCTCATTTTCTCTATTTCCCTTATTCTCTCCTTTTTCATTTTCTCTTTTTTTTTCTTCATCACTCATTTTTTATTATCTCTAAAAATTTGATCTTAAAATTTTTTATTGGAGTCATGGGTTTGAGGGTTATAGGTTCCCCTTAGAGTATAAAAGAGTGACTATTCAAGATACTTCAACGAGTAACACTCTGATCATACTGCCACGGTCTACAAAAAAATAGCATGCTTTTATAGGAACAACATCACACAAAAACACATATTTTTACTTACCAAAGGTGAAAAAATACCTTAAATTCCTTAGTGACCTTTTTCTCTCTTCAATCATTCAACCACTGAAGCAGATACAGATTTTGGTGCCTCAAAATTCAGGAGTCCCAACTTCTCCACCAACCCAGTGCTCACCACATTACTACAACTTCCCCCTTCAATAATAACAGTAACCTTCCCATTGATCTTTAATCATGTATGGAAAAGGTTATCTCTTTTATCCTTCTCTTTAATGGTCATTTGTGCACTTAAAACTCTCCTAGTGACAAGAATCTCACCATATTTAGAAAATTATCTGTTATCAATTTCATGGGATTACTCCTCTTTCTCCTCTGATATCTCTCCATCAGTCACCCATTATCCCTAATTATTGATGGTCATGGTGCGTCATTTTGGGAATTAACTAGTGATATAACCCCTTCCTTGACATTTGAAACACCAAGTATCCTAATTATTTATTTGTTTAGCCTCAAAATTTGGTTTCTTAGGTGGAAGAATTTCCTTTTCTTTTTTGCGATCAATCACCTCTTTTTCCTTTTATGGTTCTCAAATATCCTTCCTTGAATTTATACATGTAGTGAAAAGGGTATTGGGTTTCCTCATGTTTCTCCTTCTTTTGATTTGTTTCTTGATCTTGGCAGCTTAGTGGATCATATCATGTATTTCAACTCAGTGGTATATCTACACTTGATCGGCAATCTCATGATTAATCCCATGTAAAAATCATTCCATGGTTTCTTCTATATTCTTCTTGATGTCTTATAGAATCATAGAAATTTGAATCCCCTTGTAGTAATCTTATAAAGTCTTACTCCCTTGGGTTAGGTGATGAATTTTTTTATATAGATATCTATGGTAGTGTGAGGGAACAAACCGCTTCTGCATGGAAGACTTCAGGTCATCCCAAGTGCTGATGGGAAGTCTTTTATATCTAGACCAATCCTTTTTCATTTTATCCCAAAAAATTAAAGTATAATACAAAAATTAAAGGTAATAAAGTTTTAACTTTTTAACCTTAGAATATTCATGGCATGAAAACACCTGCTTGATCTGCATCTCCCACTCCAAGTATTCTTCTGGATCACTTTTCCCTTGAAATGAAGGGACCTTCACCTTGATCCTGCCAATTAGTTCATCATCATGTGGTCTCGTTTGGCCTCCTCTAGGTTATTGGTAAAACATCATGCTTTGTGGGAAATCCTCAAAATCATAATCAATGTTCCCTATATCCTCCTCCATGATATGGTGGTGACATGTTTCCAGAGTGTGTTGAGGGTTACCATGGATCGTCCTTGAGCTTGGTTGATTCTCCAAGTTGTAAATTATCTCATGTAGCACCTTCATTTTCCTATCAAGAAGCTTCTCAAAATGGATCATCAAATATTTCATTTGGAGTTGTGACATTTCTGGTGTGGGAGATCTACTTCATCTTTCTTCATCAATAGAATGAGAAATTCTCTCCCCATGATCTTCTACCATGATATATAACACAAACTAAAACACACACAGGAAGAAACACACATGATAATACCCACACTCACACTAATAGAGACACACACACACACAATATGTAAACAATCACACACATAAGATGTACACACTCACACACATAAGGATACACACTTACACACATCCACGCACAAGATATACACACTCACACTTACACACACAAGATCTACACAACCACACACACAAGTTATATATACACACACACAAGATTTTTTTTTCATATTTATCTCCACTCTAAACACTCAATTCAAAGAACATGATATTATGAAATATAATACCTTGTTTAGGGTGATCATTTTCCACCAGTACTTCCCCAATCAAGATTGTGTTGGAGGATGGTTTAACACGACCTGTTTGAGTGGTAAAGGGGTTAAAATGAAAAAAGGTGGAAAGGTGGTGTATGTGGGTTTTTCCTGGTTGTGCAAGATAATAAAAATTAATAACAATATGAGACAATATGATATGGTGATGAAGTAAAATGATGTAGAAAGTGGTGTATGTAAATGGAAATTTTTAATAATATAAAGTGCAAAGAGGAAGTAATTGTATCCATTTTTTTGTCAAATCTCCCTAAAAACTGTTGTGCTTAGATTTTTAGAGCACAAGATAATGAATGAAGAGTAAGATGATTTTTTTAAAATCTCTCAAATAAATTGTGTGATTAATTTTGAAAATCACAAAAGGATGAGTTGATAGAATTAGATTTTTTTCAAATACCAATCATATATAGTGAATTAAATGAGAAAATAATATGGATCAATGTAAAAATATTTCAATCTTTCACAATATATGTCAATTCTAGAGGTTTTAAAAGAAAAATTATTTTTTAATTTTTTTTAATGGGTGGATAATAAGGAAAGATGATAAGGTTAATGGATATATGGGATAGAAAAATGGTGATAGATTCTAACTATGTAAACTAGACCTCTGATACCAACTGAAGTGAGATGAACAGGGTGGCCTAATCTTCACGGCATGGGGCGGTGCATGAAGGATGTGGTTTGGAGCTAAGTGTTGGATAATGGGTATGTATAGTGGATGAAAGTAGTCAATAAATACTATAAGGAGTGAGACCAACTACGTAGAAAACACACTCAAGGGAGGGGTGTGATGGTCAATCCACACAACAACGCATCTGTCTTGAGGCATAGAATTGGGGGATTTGTGATATAGGATCACCAATATAACTTGTATATTGACAAGGTAAGAATGAGTAAGAGAAAGGGAAGAAATTAATGATCCTCGCAATGGAGATAATAAACTCGCATATTTTTACTAATGCAAACATGAATGAGAATAAAATTCTATGGGGTGGATATTTATAGAAAAGGGGTTACATAAAAGGTCAAGGGAATAATACCCTAAATTCATAAAAACTATTCCAACATTGTCCCCTTAAATCCAAAAAGTTAAATTCTAAAAATGACTCTGTGGAAAAGTAACACATTTTTTTCCACCCAAATCTAACTGGATTTTACTTTGAGTACCTAGACCATTGGATATGACTTTGGTATCCAAATATTCCATTCTAGAATTATCTATGAGAGTAAGGCTTCTAAAATTAGTGCAACCAAGTGGTCCAAGATTTATACATCATGTTTGGGATTTAATAAGTGAGATAATAGGCCCATTTTCTCCATACATTAAAGGTGATATCCATTGGTCATTTAATGAAGTGAGATGGGTGACCATTATATCATTCAACCCCTTTAATCGCTCTCGAATCATCAGACCTTTCAAATCCAACTTCTTCTCCCGAGTAATCAACTTGGTGACTTCAACATGGTTCTCATCATTGGTATTGTACATAATCATGTGGTTTGGTTCATTTGGGGGTTTTATATGGAATTTATTAGATCAATTGATCATTTTCCATTGAAATTGTTGTATTTTGGTTTGTTTTCTCTTAAACAAGGTAGGTGTTTCTATGAAATAGATTTATATTCCATTACATGTGATGCTTGATTGTTTAAAAGTGGTTATTTATTAATTTAGTGTCTGTGAATATGTCCTATAAGGTATTGAAATTAATTTTCTAATGGTTTTGACCCATGACATGGAATGGGTTCCATTCCAAGTGTTTGTATAAATTCAGAAGTAGTTTTTAAAGGATGAAAATGGTTTTTAAAATTGATGGTGAGAACTAGTTTGTGGTTTTTAAATGGGTTATTCATATCAATTGATTTCAAACAATTTTTATAAAGTTTTTAATAATTTTAAAATGTTTTTAATGTATTTTTTTACTTGAAAGGGGAGTGTTAACCTATACAAGTAATCTTTTTAAAGTGTTCTTCCTATAGGTTTATCTTTAGATAGTTTGATGGGCTACTAGGGATATGATAGGTTTGTTAGTTCCAACCTAGGTTCCATGTCACTAGTTCAAATCATGTTACTTTAGTCCTTAGAAGATTCCCATGATACTAGAATCCAATTCCAGATCATTTAGGGTATTATTTAATTTTTCTTATTCATTTCTCATACCTATTTTATGATCATTTAGTACCATTCTATTGTTTTTTTATCTCTCCTTGTTAAGTGAAATTGATATTGGGGTTTATGTTTGTGTATATTATTTCTTCCTTGTATTTTGGATTACTTTTGAAATGTCTTGAAAATGTATTTTTTTGAAATATTTTTAAAGAAGGAAAAATAAAAGTATGTTTTTGGATTTACTTTAAAAATTGTTCTATAATGGTTTTGAATGGTGAATTTACTGAAGGTGAAAAGGTATTTTCCAATGATCGTTTTTTAATTTTTTATATGAAATAAGAAATAATGATTTTTTTTAAACTTTTAACCCATTAATTTGTTTTATAATAATTCAAAAAAAATATTTAAACCAATGTGTGAGTTTTAAAGTATGGTTTTATTCCCAATGGGTCTGGTTTATCTAAAAAGGGTTATTCCTTTTTTTTATAAATAAAATGGAAGTGCATGTTATTTTTTCCTTATATTGGTTCATATAAAAACCAACTTTTATAATTATGTTAAAAGAATCATATATGTCATTTGATATAAAAGTGATTTCATGGACTCGATAAGAGGAGACCTACTGGTCTATTTAGGTCACACCTATATTTTTTAGGTTATAGGTTATAGTTGGGGAAAGGTTTCATTATGTGGGTATGTTTGGTCTATTGATTTATGAGTTGGGATGTAGGTTGATCATTGGACACATGGGGATTCATTGGAGATATTCTGCTTTTAGTTTATTTATCTTGTTTTTAATTTTTCTTCTAGTTTTGTTGTCCTCTATATTTATGGACTCTGTTCTATCTCTAATGTGGATGTATATTTATTATGTATTTTTTTTATTCTTATTTATATTACTATATAAGAGAAAAATATTTTCCATGGTATGCTTTGTGATTCCCAGGAACTAGCTTCCAGCAAGTGGGGATCGGGAATGGCCTTCAGGTAGTGGAGGGGAAGATTGGGTGATGGTTAAAATGGAGTACTATGATAGTTAATTATAAAATTTTATTATATTTTATGTTCTCAATAGGTCCTAGGTTCTAGAGCACTCTATTTTTATTTTTGGAGTTGGTTGTTTAGTGATAAGGATGTTAGGAATCTAGAGGTAGGTGTGGGAAGAGTGTTGTGGTATATTTTCTATACAAAACCTCAATTTTCCATGGGTATTAAATATTTTTATCTTAGATTATCCTTTTTATTTGATATATTTTTTGGATTATTATTTAATTCTTATGGTGATCATACATTGATCCTCATTGGCATAGCTTGAGTTTCCTTAGGGGTCACATTTTGTGTTTTTGGGATGAAGATGGAAAAGGGAATCAAGGAATGAGGTTGGATTTTAGGGATTGAAAAATCATGTAGTGGCCAAGCTCTTGACTCTGAATATGTTCTAGGGACCATTGCATGATGGGAATGTGGTTTTCAACCATGTTTACAAGACCATATTGGTTTTACATCCCATTTTTATTTTCTATTTAGACCCCTTGACACTTAGATTGACAAGTGTGGTTAGGGTAATAAGAAAAATGTCAAGGTGGTTCTTGTGATGCATTGATTCATGTGGATTGAATTTATTTCAATATTTTTGGAATGTTTAATTTATGTTATTATTGTGAAAATTAGAATTTATGTGCGTGTGAAAGGTGTATTTCATGTGATAAATGGTTTTAGTTTAAAACTATGCCTTATGCCCTGTTTTTAAAATGAGATTTCTTTTCGTGAATTTTTTTGATGTGGTTGATTTTATTATAAAATCTAGAAATTGTTTTTTTATCATGAAAATTATAAGGTAGTTTTTTTTTTTGGAAATTAAATGTTTTTTGGTTACAAATAAATTTAAACTCACTTGGGATGTACCTTAACAGTGGTTTATTTTGAAGTGTAAAATTTTTAGGGTTTTTTTTAATCCAGTTAGAGATTTTTTTAAATGTAAATGGGATTTAATAATATATTATTTTAGGTCAATTAATTTCATAATCATGTGTCCATTGTATTTTAATATATTCAAGTGGGTAATGTGTTTTTGAAAGTGAAGGGAAACCCTAAAAGTAGGATTTTATTTTTTTAAAAGAATTCAATGCTTTCAAAAATATTGAATTTTGAAAGAATACTGGAATGGTTTTTCTTAGTTTTAAAAGAGGAATGGGGAAATTTTAAATGTTAGGATTCTTATTTTAAGGAAAGTTTATGTATTTTCAAAATTAGATTTTAGGGCTTGTTTGAAAATTAAAGCTTTGTGAGTATTTAAAAAGTGGAAGTTTGAAATTGTTTCAAATTGTGAATTTTTTGAAATTTAATGAGGATTTTGTTTTTGGAATCTATTTTATAAAGTGTTTCCTATTTGGCTTCTTTATGCTTGGTATTGGTCCCTTTCTTTGTTTTGGGACTCTTTGTAAATGGGTCCGTGGTTTTAAAAGGTGAATGATTGGAAGTGTTTTTATGTTTTGATGAATTTGATGGTTCAAGAGACATGATCAGATTGAGTTTATGTCTTATTTTATTTAGTGTTATCCTTTTAGAAAGGTATTGAGTAAATTTAGGGTGCTTGTCTTTGAGGCTTTTCCTCCTTCTAGTTTTAACACTTCAAATACTCTAAATGGAGTGGTAGGTGTTGATATTTACACTTAGTAGTGTGTCTTGGAATTATCCAAGGTAGTGTTTTCTTGTGAGTTTATCAAGAAACCCTCTAGTTAGAGTGTTTTTTGTCATGATCATTGGTTGGATAGTTGGATCAATTCAGATCTTCTTTCTTGGATACTCAGATGTGGTCTTTAGTTTGGGGAGATTTTTTTTTTATGATTGTTCGGACGAGCTTGAATATAATTAGATTGGAGAGGTTTTAATTTCATGGTGTATCCTTCATATGTTTTTTTGGTTCTATTTTGAGAGTAGTGTTTAATTTTTTGATTATCAGTTTTGGGATTTATGCTTGGTGAGTTTGGAGAAAATGGGTCTTGAGTTGATACCATTGCTTCAGTGCATTTGGTTTCTCTTGGGTGAGATGTTATTATTTAGGGAATGTTAATGACTTGTTTATCGATAGTTCTTATTGTTTATTATGCATGGTGTAGCCTATGGTTTTATTATTTTTTATCAATTGAGACACTTTCAAAACATATCATGCATGCATGGGTAGTTGCGAGTGTGGTTTGTTTTCCAGTTGGACTGTGGGTGCCTCTGTGTTGGGTTTTAATCAGAATCATTTTGGGATGGTGGACTATTATCTTGGACTTATATGTATTTCATGACCCCTGGGTTAGAACTATATCATTTCTTAATGAGTCATGTTTCTGACTATTTTGATCCTTGATCTTTTAGGATATCATGATTTCGGTGATCAAGTTTTGCAGAATTTTTGGATTTTCACTAGAACTGTGATTCCCTTATAGATTTGAGATAAATATTTGTGTTTGGTTATGGATATAGTAATATTATAATCCCTTTTAGGTTATTTCAGGTAGGGTTTTTTTGGTGAGATCATATTTTCATAGAAAATATTTTGATAGTGTTATAACATTTTAGATTGATCCTAAATAGTGGGGAGACCTATGACAGTTCTTAATTTTCATAGATATTTAGTTTATTGGTTATATATTAGATCTTACTTGAGGATTCATGATGTTATTTTAGGATTCATCCTATTATTTGAGGATATTCCTTTTCTTCCTTGGGGGTTATTTTTTAGCTTAGTGATCTTTATTCCCATGGGATCATCCTTGGGAATTAATTTTATGCATTCTTTGAATTCATTTTATATTAACCTCTACTTTGACCCCAAAACTTATTTTTGTGGGGTAGGGGTAAATTGACATTATGGGTAGAATTGTGACACCCAATATCTCACTATGGAGTTTATTTTGTGTTATTTTATATTATTTAGGGTTATTTTAAGTTTCAATAATTTTTAGGATTAGAATTCAAAAATATTGAGGGTTTTCCAAGGGTGAATGGTTACCCTAAAAATTTTAGGGAAACTATATGGTGACCATGAAATAATGTTTCAATTATTAACAATTCTATTTAGCATAGTTAGCACATGATTTCTAAAACCATTTTAAGTCTCTAAGAAAAGTGTTCATCTTGATTTTTGTGTGGGGTTTATTCAGGCAATTAGATCATTATCAAGAGAAACTGTGTGGCCCAACCCATGTGATGTGTATTGTTCTAGGTAGTGGCCCCCACATGGTTGGAACACGGTTTGAAAAACTGTGCATCCAAACCATGAGGCCTACCCAGTTTCATTAAAAGTTGAAATTTCAATTCCTCTCCCACTTAATTTTAACCCTGCATCCCTCCTCTTTCTCTCCCTCTCACTTAGATGAACTAGGCATGCATGGGGAGCTTTGACCCCTTCCTCTTCCATTTTTATGGATTTACACCATGTTTTCAAGTGGATTATTCCTTGGTAAGTCACTATAAACCCCTTCCTCATTTATTATTTACTTTCCCTTGATTTTTTTCCATCTCGCAAACCCCAAAGGCCATGTTGGTAGATTTTAGGGTTGTGAGTGGACCTAATCTAGGGCTTTGTTCATGCAGGGGTTATATAGGACATTTCAAGGTTTTTTTGAACATTTTCCATTCAAGGTAACACATTTTAGTTAGTTTCCACTTTAATAAGGTAGTTGTTTCTATAAATTATATTTCTATTCCATTCCATGTGATTATTTATTATTTTAAAGTGATTATTTATTAATTCAGTGTTCAGGTATCCATCCTATAAGGTATAGAAATTGATTCTCAAATTATTTTGACCCTTGGAATGGAACAAGTTCCATTAAAAGTGTTTGTATAAATTCCAAATTGGTTTTTAAAGGATGAAAATGGTTTTTAAAAGTGGTGGTGGACACCGGTTTGAAGTTTTTAAATGGTTTATTCACATTAATTTATTTTCAAAAAAAATAAAGTGTTTTAAATGGGTTGTTTTACTTTAAAGGGGTGTGTTGAACTATATGGGTCATCTATTTAAACTTGTTGATGGATTTGGTTATTTAAAAGGAATCTTTAAAGAAATTTTTGATTTCTAAATAGATTTCCAAGAAAAGGTTTTTATTAATTTAGTTTTAAGATTTAATTGAAGTGAAATTTTAAAGGGTGTGAGTTGTCTTGGAATTCCATGATTTTTTTAAGAAGCATTGTTTATCACCTTATGAAAAAAAACATAAAAGTTTTGAGACCCTCTTTATTCCCTTGTACTCATATTTCCTTTCATCGTTGATGGTGATTCATGTATATGGTGACCGATTGATAATATATGGGGTTGTTTCATGCGTGGTTGTTATAGGTTAGGTGAGGTTTATTTAAAATGTTTTGAATTTAATTGATTCTTTATCTTGAATTTTATTGATTTCTCACCTCATTAATTGTTTTTCATGGGACTCTTAGAGGACTTGGTAGATATCTAGATGAGTGAAATCCCTAGTATAGATAGTAAGTTTACTAGTAAGTGTGTCTTGATAGAACAAGTGTGCTATTAGAATAGATTGTGTCCTATTAGACTAAGTGAGCTAGCTTAATTGATTATTCCCCATGGCAGTGGTGTTCTCTTAGATGGTTTATCTTTGGATTGTTTTATGGTATTAACATAGTTTTGAAAACATTTTTAATGATGGCCTAGGTTTTGTGTCACTAGTTCTGATCATGTTACTTGAGTACTAACAATATACCCATGTTGTTAGGATCATATTCAGGACCATTTAGGGGTTTACTTCATTTTCCTTATTTGTATCCATTTCCTATTATATGATTTCTTGGAACCTTTTTATTGTTTTTTTCTATCCTTGTCAAGTGACATTGATATCATGGTTCCATTTTGTGTATGATCCTTCTTCCTTATTTTGTAGATTACTTTTTAAATGTACTAAAAATGTATTTTGTGAAAGGTTTTGAAAGAAGGAAAAATAAAAGTGTGGTTTTGGGTTTTCTTTAAAAATTGTTTTATCATGGGTTTAAAAGGTGCATTTATTAAAGGCGAAAATATGTTTTCCAAATAGTTTTTGGAATATTTTGATAATAAAGAGGAAAGAATATTTTTTTCAAAACTTTGGACTCTTTATTTTATTTTAGAATAATGAAAAAGAAAATATTTAAACTATTGTGTGAGTTTTAAAGTATTATTTTAGGACTAATGGGTCTGATTTGTTTTGAAAAGGTTTTTACATGCTTCTTGAAAAGAAAATGGAACCATATTTTATCTATTTTCCTTATAATGGTTCATGTGAAAACCTACTTTTATAATCATGTTCAAACTAGAATATATGGAAAGTTATATAAAAGTGATTTCATTGACTCGGTGGGTGGGGATATACAGGGATGTTTAGCTCTTGCATGTATTTTATAGGTTCCAAGATTTAGCTGGTTCAGGGTTTCATTCTTTGGAACTGTTTAGTTGGTCAGTGAGTAAGTTTGGATAGAGGGTGATTGTGGGACACATGGGGATTCATTGGAGTTATTCATTTTATGGTTTGTTTATCCTTTTTTACCTTTTTTTATACTTTTTAGTCCTCTATATTTATGTATTGTTTCATATCTCTGACCTAGATGTATATTTATTGTGTATTATTTTGTTTGGTTGGTTTTTCTGTGCTACTTATTTTTATTATTTTACAAGGGAGAAATAATTCTCAAGGTATGATTTGTGATTCCTAGGAACTAGTTTCCATCCCATGGGGATCGATAATGTCATTCGGGTAGTGGTAGGCCAAGCGAAGTGACTATTTAGATGGAACCCTAAATAATTTTTTTATAATTAATACAAACCATTAGATCAAGTGTTGTATTTATTAAAATATTTTATAAAAACTACTCATAGTAGTTCTGGATGTGTGTATGAAATAATGAATATTTGGTTTGCACAAAAAAGAAGAGATCCTAATCATAATGATACATCTAGTTTTCACAAAGAAGGAAGAGAGAAGATTCATTAATAATGGAGTTCCATTATTCATATCTAGTTAGTTTTAATGGAGAAGGCTTGAAGAATAAGTGATATTTCTATTGACGTAATCGGTTATTAAAGAAGGAACAAAACAATATTGTTCATACTTAGAATAATATTCATCTAAAAGAAGGGTTATTATTGTAATTATTTTTAAGAAAAATATATAATACTCACATTTAGAGGAAAATCTCATAAATAATTTTAAGATTGGAAGATTGAAAAATTGGGCATCAAAGTTTCATCAAATTACTTAAAGATATGGGGAGATTCAACGTATTAAACTAATATTAAAAATATATTATTCTATATAAACTCACATCTAGGAAATGACTTTACTTTCACCAAATAATTTCACATAGGATAATAATATGGGGTTTCCCTTAGAACTATATTGAGTCTTTCCTAAACCTTTTAATAGAAGTATGCCTTTTCATGGAGTGACCATGACCAAAAAACTTTTATCCACTAAATAGTGTGTGTCATGGCCCGGACCCTCATGGTCCCTTAGTTTTCCAAAACTCGGTCCCATCAAACGGTTCCACTGAAACAATGGCATCGTGATGGTGTTACTGGTCACAGTGGCACCGTGATGGTGGCACCTTGGCGGTCGCACCATCACGGTCTCTCACCAAAATGGTGGCACTGTGGATGGTGGCACCGTGACGGTGGCACCGCGACGATGGAACCATGGTAGTGGCACCAGGACATTGGCAGCGGTATGGTGGCACCATGAGGGTGGCATCATGACTATGGCACCCTAACGGTGGCATTGTGAGGGTGGCACCGTGAGGGTGGAACCCTGACGGTGGCATTGTGACGGTTGCACCGTGAAGGTGGAACCGTGAGGGTGGCACCATGATTATGGCACCATTATGGCGTCTCACCAAAGAGTGTCCCACCCTTGTTCTTTTTTCCAGTTTCTGACTTTTTCCACTCCCACAATGTATCTTTTGATGTAAGAGTGTTTTAATACCCCTTTCAAAGCCATTAAATTCCCATAAATGATATCAAAAATCCCCTAAGATCCATGAGACCCTTGACTTACCAAAATAGGTGGATTTTTCCTTAGTAACACACCCTTTCCCCATACTTTCCAATTTTTCCCCTGTTACATGCTTCCCTCTGTTTAAAGGAAACCCTTTAACTCACAGTCATTATGGCCATATCTTTGAGAAGAATTATTAAATAACAATTAATTCCATTGTGTGTAACCATCCAACCACATGGTGAAACCAAGATCCACCTTTAAAGCTGTTCAAAATTCATATCCCATAACTCCTGGATCTTTCCTTTTTATCACACAGGAATTCCTTCTTCTTCTTAGATGGTCTCTTTTCCCTTCCTTGGTGCATTTGGATTCCCTCTTCCTGAGTCTAGTGGTGTTCCTATGCCTGATCCTTTCCTTCCCACTCTTGGATACCCCGGAGTTCCTCCCCTTCAAATCGTGCATCCCTAGTTCTTGGTGTGTAGAGAAAAAATTCGATCATTGATCATCCAGGTAGGGTTTTTCCTTCGTCTCTCTTTACTGTGTATCATACGAGGCTGGTATGCTAATGTTTCTATGGGAATGGGTGAAACCAAACCTTAATGAAGATAATAAAAAGACTTTTAAAGAATTAAGGGGTGTCTTTGATGATGATGTTGTACTCTTTTACCCTTTCTTATATGTTGTAAATTTTATGGGCCTATGTCCACTGAAAATTGTAGTTGTTGGTGGTCCTTTCTTGTGCACTAATAAACCTCTATTTTTTGGTTAATTCTGCAATGATTGAATGGTTGTAACATGGAAATTGGTTAATCACATAAACTCATTTGATTAAATGGATGTCCAATGAACAATAATCTTTGTTTGATCACCCTGTTTAACCAAATAGAAATAATGAACTTAATGAATGGTGTGTTGAATCTGAAAAACTCCCTTGCTTTGTCTTTGTAACATTAGTGGTTTTTTACTTGATGCTTGTGGGGTGATGTGGATGGGGATGGGATCCCCTATTGTGCAATTGTTGGTTTGTGGATTTGAGGTTATGTGGGGTCATATGTTGGGGTTTGGTTTGGTTCTAGTACTTTGAGGGATCTCACGGATCCCTTTTGTTGTTGTGACTTACAAGATAACCAGTTGTGAATACTTAAATTGATGCTTGATTATTTTTCCTTATTTGGCTTGTGGTTATGCCTGTTAGTTTCCTGGTTGTGAATAATTATTTAAATGGAATCACTTGAATATGAAATCAAGAATGGGTTCAATGGGGAATCATTTTTCGGTAATGAGTTGTGACTTGGTTGTGGTTGTTGTTGTTGTTCTTTTTATGAATGAATAGTAACGAGGGTTTTTGTGTATGGGATAATTTTGGAACCCCTAGTTTGGGATGAGTTTTTGTTTACCTATATGTTTAATTTAGTTCTTATGTTTATTATTCACACCCCACCCAAGTTGAGAAATTCGTTCCGAATACCCCCATTTCATGGGGGATGGTGTTTTTTCCCACACTCCTATGATTGGATGGTTATTAGATTCTTTTCTACTCCATTTCCAAAGTAGCTTAAGACTCTTTGGGCAGGATGTGATAGCATGAGGTCCATTATTGCCCAAGTCTCTTTGGGCAGGGTACGTTGTGGTGGTTAGCCTAGGTGTGTGTGGGAAGGTTGTCTCCCAAGTGTCTTTGGGATGAGGCCCAGGTGTCTTCAGGCACGGCAGTAGTTGTTTGGGCCCAGGTGTCTTCAGGCGTGGCAATAGTTGTTCTATCCCAGGTGTCTACGGGAATGGTTATGTGCGGTTTTGGCTCAGGTTTTTGCGTGGGGATGTGTGGTTGTCATATCCCAGGTGTGTGCGGGCGAGTTATGGTAGTGGGACTGCAGTGAAAATGGCAGGGAAGCTCTGACGCATAGGATGTATTAAATAAACAGTGGGAAAGTGGTGTGGGGTACCCAAACATCGATGTGTTATTACTATTACTTCAATTTACTTGCATTATTTTGGGAGTGTTCCTTGGTGAGGATTGGGGGGATAGTTTTCTTACTAGGTGCTTTGGTTATCTCCTTTTCTCACGAGGCATTAGGATTCCTCCCCAATTGTGCACAGGATCTTTTTGTTTTCCCTACTGTGTATACCTATATACTCACCCTATGTATATAAAACTACTTTCAGGTTTCTAGGAGGACTTTGAGGTCTGTGTCGGACCCTATTATCTCGGACACAGTGACCGTTGACGTTGTTGTTTTTCTTTTATTTTGGTACTTTCCTTTGGAGTTTTTCTTGTACTTTGTAGCACTTTATTATTAGAACATTCATATGGGAATGGATTTTTTTGGATTTACTTTTAATTTTACCTTTAGTGTTGTTTGGGATTTACTATCTTATCTCATGATCCTACAAAATAAAAAGGGTAATGCCTTCTATATTACTTGTGATTCTATACCCTTGGTGCTAGTCACCACTCTGGGGCCTATTGAAGGTGGGTCTCGGGGGTCATTATCTCTCGTTCAACTTGAGGAAGGAAGGGTTTGGAAATCTGTTTTCCCTTTCCTCATCTTGGTTAAGGTGGTTCGTAGAATAATGGTAGCAGAGGGAGGTTGAGAGATAAGATGGAGTTCGGAGTTATGCACAGTGAGAATTGCATGGGATGGTAGGGAAACAGTGTTAGGAAATCTTAGTACGTGAAATAGGCCAGGGAAGACCAGCTAGGACATGAGATTTTAGGTCCCCCTGTGATCTGATGTAAGGACTCTAGAAATACCGAACAACCAAGTGAGGAAACACTAATTGTAGGGTAGATACCCTAGAAAAGGTGAATGCATCATAATGACTTGTGTTATTGTTTGTCTGGGGAACTTTGGGGATCCAAAATAAATAAAAATTTTAAGTAAAATTTAAAAACAATCTTCTACACTACTCGGTCTTAGGAATTACTTTTTTACCTTGCAGATATGGAACCCAGATGACGACCATGAGTAGTGCGGGCGATTGAGGCCCAGAAGGTTGATTTAGCTGATCAGCAGAGGGCTGATTGAGAGGAGGAGGATGACTAGTGGTAGAAGACGCTTCGTTCATTTCAGCGATAGACCCTCGGGAAGTACGAGGGCAGCATCTCGGACATGGAGATAGAGAGTTGTCTTGAAGATCTAGTGATAGATTTCGGCTTGATTCAAGATATAATAGAGTATTGGGTTCCTCTGGTTTTAATCCATATTTGGGGAGTGGCACGTTAGTGGTGGATGCTCTATCTTGGGGAGAAGAGGGAGGCTGAGGTTTCATGGACTGACTTCTAGAGGGAGTTCCGGGCAGAATTCCTCTCTTCCATGATGAAGGCGGAGAAGAGGCAGGAGATTCTCTCCCTTCAACAAGGGATCATGTCAATGAGGGATTTGGGGATCAAGTTAAAGGATCTTCTTCTCTTTTCTATGGACCTTTTTCTAGATGAGGAGTCTCGGGTGAGACATTTAGAGGAGGCACTCTAACCTTCTCTTCAGTAAGTTGTTACTCTCTTCACTCTACCGACATACTTGGAGGTCCATAGGAAGACCGAAGTGGTGGAGAGGATGCACATGATGGGAGGTGTGCCCTGAGAAGGGATCTAGTTGGGATATTCAAAGGGAAAGGTCATCAGTAGCAGGCCTTCAGTATCAGGGCCTTCCAGGTTTTGGCTAGTTAGGAGCAGGCCCAAACATTTAGTTTTGATCTCCTGGTCCTCACCCTTTCCTTGCGAGCCTAGGACCAAGATTCTTCATCTGTGGAATCTGTGGGCATCTTTGGAATCTGTGCCCAGACCGAGTGTAGTACATTGGGGGTGGGTAGGATCAGTTCCCACCTTAGAAACAGTAGTTTCCATCCAGGCCCTTTCAGCAACAGTAGTAGGGACAGTGAGCTCCCGCTCCTCCGAGAGTAGACATTGCAGGAGGGGGCTGACCTCATCACGGTCCTCATGGACCTCTAAGAGGGAGTTGTTGAGGAGGCGGCCAATAACCAAGGGGAAGAGAATCTAGGAACGGTCAGTTGCACGCCACAGAGTCAATAGTTCCAGTAGGACCAGAAGTCATCTGAGGTACAATCAGCTTGTTTATTACTCTTGCATGTTCCTTGTTTGATTCAGAAGCTTCTCAATCCTTTGTTTCACCCACTCTATCCCTTGCCTTGGGTCTATACATAGATATAATTCCCGTACCCCTAGTTTTGAGTATTCCAGTTAGAGTTCAGAACAGCTTGTCTCATGTTTTTCAGGGATGTAGACTGATGTTGGGACCACATCAGTCCAGTGGGGACCTTCTTTTGCTATAGATGCAGTCGTATGATGTCATTTTAGGCATCGAATGACTGTTCTTTATATGTAATATTATCTACTACTTCCAAATAAGGATCGTGTTCTTGGATATGGGTGGATAACATGTGAATTTCTTCGGTGAGTGGGGTTGCAAGGAGGGAAGCCGATGAGTGGAGCCCCTTCCTTCCTTGTTAGCTGAGCTATCAGTGGAGTCAGGAGACTTAGGTATGGTGGAATTCCTAGGGATCATTAGTGAATTCATGGACTTATTCCCTAAATAGGTGGTGACTCTACCCTCTCGACATGATGTTGAGTTCGGGATAGACGGTCAACCCATTGCCCATCCAATTTCAATGGCTCCCTATCGGATGGAGCCTTATAAATTGTGGGAGTTACGAATTCATATTGATGATCTGATGAAGAGGGGTTTTTTCGACCAAGCACATCACCATGGGGTGCTCCAGTATTTTTCGCGAAGAAGGAAGATGGTGGTCTCAGGTTGTGCATAGACTACTGGAGACTGAATCAGGTAACGGTCAAGAATTGTCACCCTCTCATGAGGATAGACAACCTTTTCTACCAGTTGAAGGGGGAAGGGTGGTTCTCCAAGATCGACTTGTGGTCAAGATATCACCAGTTGAGGTTGAAGGAGGGTGACATATCAAAGACTTCCTTCAGGTTCAGATATAGGCACTTTGAGTTCGTGGTCATGTCGTTCGGTATTACAATCGAAAGATCTGTGTTCATGGGGCTCATGAACTCCATCTTCCAGGAATATCTAGACCGATTTAGAGTTTTTTTATTAACAACATACTAATATACTCAAGATCAAAGGAGGATCATGTTGAGCATCTAAGGATGTTTTTTAGAGTTCCTCTGGCAGCACCAGCTCTATGGGAAGTTTTCCAAGTGTAAGTTTTGGACACGAGAAGTGCACTTACTTGGACATGTGGTGTCTAAGTAGGGGATAGAAGTGGACCCATAAAAGGTCAAGGAAGCTGTTTCTTGGGTAGCACCCAATAATGTTACGGAGGTTCATAGTTTCTTGGGTCTGGTAGGCTATTACTGAAGGTTCATTCCCAACTTCTCTCAAGTTGTAGCTCCTTTGACAGCTTTGACCATAAAGGACCAGGAATTTTTTTGGAGTTAATAGTGTAAGGAATCCTTCAGTTATCTAAAGGGGAAGTTGGTCTGTGCCGTAGTGCTGAGGTTTCCAGAAGAAGGGGTGATGTTTGAGGTGTTCTTTGATGCTTCAGGCCAAGGATTAGGGTGTGTGCTGATGCAAAAGCAGGGGTGATCTCTTATGGGTCTAGGTAGTTACGTCCCCATCAGTGTAACTATGCCACCCACGATTTGGAGCTCACAATGGTTGTGTCCGTACTAAAGTTTTGGTGGAACTAACTCATCAGGATCGCTTTTTTCTCTTCATAAATCATAAGATATTGAGGTATATCTTCTCCCAACGATACTTGAACTTGTGGCAGTGGAAGGTGGATGGAGATTCTGCAGGACTAAGACTTAAAAATTTCCTACACCTTGGGAAAGGGGAATATGGTGGTTGATTCCTTTAGAAGGAAGTCACAGAAGAATGTGGTTTGAGAATCAAAAAATGCTTGGATATTAATGGAAGAGTTAGACGACCTACACCTGGATGCAAGGCTGGAGGATGAAAGAGGTTGTCTATTCCAGATGACAGTGCAGTCCTCTCTATTACGGTAGGTGGAGGAGTCTTAGTGGGGGGACTTAGAGGCTGAAGTGATGCATGATCGTGTTATCTAGGGAAGTGCTCCAGAAGGATGGTTGGAAGATGGCCAGAATCGGATGATGTTTCATGGAATGTTGTTCTTCCCTGTGGGAATACACAAGAGAGTTCTTGGTGAGTTCCATAACTCACCCCTAGCAGTGCACCCAGGAGTTTCCAAGATGTACCAGGGCTTGAAAGGTTATTTTTGGTGGCCCGGGGTGAATCTGGTAGTAGAAGAGTTTGTGGCGAAGTGCCTCATGTGTTAGTAGGTGAAGGCTGAACACCACATCCCGAGGGGTTTGTTACAACCTTTATATTTCCCCGAGTGAAATTGGGATGTAATCTCGATGGATTTCATCACGGGACTACCCAGAGTTCAAGGGGGTGTGATGTTATCTGGGTAGTGGGGGACCGACTGACGAAATCATCTCACTTCCTGGCAATCAAGGAGTCAAGTGTGGTGGATTCCCTAGCACAGTGGTACGTGGATGAAGTGGTGAGGTTGCATGGAGTTATAAGGCCCATAGTCTCTGATCGAGATATTTGGTTTACCTCATGGGTCTAGAAAGGATTGCAACAATCTTTTGGAACCCATCTATTCCTCAACAATGTTTCCACCCCCAAATAGATGGGTAGATTGAGAAAACCATCCAAAATTTGGAGGATATTCTATGGAAAAGTGTTTTAGACTTTGGAGGATCGTGGGTATGAAACTTGCCTCTGGTAGAGTTTTCCTACAATAATATCTATCACTCTACCATTATCATGGCTTCATTTGAATCCTTTTATGGGAGGTCGTGTCACTCATCTGTATGTTGTACAGAGGTCAGGGAAGCAGGTGTTCTTGGCCTAGAGGTAGTGCAGAGCATGTTGGAGAAGGTTCATCTTATACAGGAGAGGATTAAGGAAGCTCAAAACCAGTAGAATTCATATGTCGGCCATAGGAGGAGACCCATGGAGTTTGAGGTTGGGGACCACGTGTTCTTGAAGGTCTTCCCTCGGTGTGGGCAACGGACGTTCGGTAGGGGAAGTAATCTTTCTCCCAGGTTCGTCGGACCCTTTGAGGTGTTGTGTTGGGTTGGAAAAGTGTCTTATCAGCTGGCACTACCACCACCACTAATGAGGGTGCACGAAGTATTCCATGTGTCTCAACTCCATCGGTATCTACATGATGATTCACCCATCCTCGATTGGGGAAAACTAGATATTGAGGATGATGAGACGTTCATAGAGAAACCAGTGAGGATCGAGGATCGTGAGGAGAAGGTGCTTCATGGAAGAACCATTCCCTTGGTTCGTGTGTTTTAGAGGCATGGTGGCCTCGAGGAGAGTATCTGGGAATGGGAGGCACATATGCGCACTCAATACCCAGAGTTTTTTTGAGTTTTGTTCTCTTCTATTTTTGTACTTGTTTGAGATGTAGTGTTTGACCTTGTTTACTATTAAATGGATAGTTTCCCTTTTTCTCTAGATGTGTGTGAAGAGTCCTGACTATGGGTATGGGAGGACTTGATCCCTAATCAAGACGTATTAAAGTGGATGTGGTTAAACCCATGTGGGCGAATCAGTGTTGCCCAAAGAAGATAATATCTTGACATGGAGGAAGGGACTTCCTAATCCATATGTCTGGATTGTATGACCTTTATATGTTTGTGTGGTTACTAGAGGGAGAGGTGTTCCTAGATATCGATGAGGTCTACTCCGAAGAGGTATCTTTGAGGTGGTTGTTCGGACCCCTCTATTTTCTTCGGATTTACCCTTGAATTATCAAGGATGAGAATACCTTGAGAGGTATCTGATGTAATGGCTCGGACCCTCCTGGTCCAGTACTTTTCCAAAACTCAGTCCCATCAAACGGTTCCACCGAAACAATGGCACCGTGATAGTGGAACTGGTCACGGTGGAACTGTGACGGTGGCACCGTGGTGGTCGCATCGTCACAGTCGCTCACTGAAACGATGGCACTGCTGACGGGGGCACCGTGATGGTGGCATAGTGATGGTGGCACCATGACGATGGCACCCTGGCAGTGACACCATGGCGGTGGCACCGTCAGGGTGAAACTGTGAGGGTGGCACTGTGAGGTTGGAACCGTGAGTGTGGAAACTTGAGGGTGGCACCATGACGGGGGCACCATAAGGGTGGCACCGTGACGGTGGCATGGTGACGGTGGCACCGTGAGGGTGGCATCGTGACAGTGGCGTTGTGAGGGTGGCACCATGAGGGTGGCACCATGACGGGGGCAATGTGAAGGTGGCACCGTGATCGTGGTACCGTGAGCGTGGCACCATGACCGTGGAACCATTATGGTGTCTCACCAAATAGTGTCCTACCCTTGTTCTTTTTTCCAGTTTCGGACTTTTTCCGCACCCAAAACATATCTTTCAACATAAGAGTGTTTTAATACCCCTTTAAAATCCATTAAAATCCCATAAATGATATCAAAAATCCCCCAAGATCTGGGAGACCCTTGACTTTCCAAAATGTGTGGTTTTTTCCTCAGTGCCACACTCTTTCCCTGTACTTTCAGTTCCTCCCCTATTACGCATTTTCCATTGTTTAAAGGAAACCATTTAACTCACAGCTATTATAGCCACCTCTCTGATGAGAATTATTAGATAACAATTAATTCCATCATGTTTAATCGTCCAACCGTGTGGTGAAACCACGATACTCCTTTAAAGTCATTCAAAATTCATATCTCGTAACTCCAGGATCTCACATTTTTATCGCATGGGAATTCCTCCTTCTTTTTGGATGGTCTCCTTTCCTTTCCTTGGTGCATTTGGAGTCCCCCTTCTTGAGGCTAGTGGTGTACCTGTGTTGGAGCCTTTCCTTCCCACTCTTGGATCCCTTGGAGTTTCTCCCGTAAAAATAGTGCATCCCCAGTTCTTGGCGCGTGGAGTAAAACTTCAATCGTTGATCATCCAGGTAGGGTTATTCCTTAGTCTCTCTTTACTGTGTATCATGTGGGGCGGGTATGCTATTGTTTATATGGGGATGGATGAAACCAAAACTTAACAAATATAATAAACAGACTTTAAAAAAATAAAGGGGTGTTTTTGATGATGTTGTTCTACTCTTTTACCCTTACTTATATGTTGTAAATTGTATGGGCCTATGTCCACTGAAAATGGTGGTTGTTGGTAGTCCTTTATTGCACACTAACGATCCTCTGTTTTCTGGTTAATGTTGTGATGATTGAATGACTGTAACATGGAAATTGGTTAATCATGTAAACTCAGTTGATTAAATGGATGTCCTATGAACAAGAATATTTGTTTGATCACCCTGGTTAACCAAATATAAATAAGGAACTTAATGAATGGTGTGTTGAATCCAAAAAACTCCCTTACTTTGTCTTGGTAACATGTTTGGTTGTTCTGGTTGATGCTTGTGGGGTGGTGTGGATGGGGATGGGATCCCCTATTGTGCAGTTGTTGGTTTTTGGATCTGAGGCCGTGTGGGGCCATATGTTGGGGCTTGGTTTGGTTCCAATACTTTGAGGGATCTCATGGATCCCTTTTGTTGTTTTGACTTACAAGAGAACCGGGAGTGAATGCTTAAATTTTTTCTTGATTGTTTTTCCTTATTTGGCTTAGGGTTATTCCTCTAAGTTTCCTGGTAGTAAATAATTATTTAAATGGAATCACTTGAATATAAAAACAAGAATGGGTTCAATGGGGAATTGTTTTCCCATAATGAGTTGTGATTTTGTTGTGGCTGTTGTGCTTTTTATTAATGAACAGTAATGAGGGTGTTTGTGTATAGGCTAGTGTTGGAACCCCTAGGTTGGGATGAGTGTTTGTTTACCTATATATATAATTTAGTTCTTATGTTTCTTATTCACGCCCCACCCAAGTTGATCACTTCGTGCTGAACACCCCCATTTCATGGGGGAGGGTGTTTTTTTCAACACTCCTATGAGTGGATGGTTATTAGCTCCTTTTTTCTCCCTTTAATGAGTATCCCAAGACTCTTCGGGCCAGTTGTGATGACCTGAGGTCCATTATAGCCCAATATTCTTCGGGCAAGGTATGTTGGGGTGGTTGTCCTAGGTGTGTGTGGGTAGGTTGTTTCGCAAGTGTCTTTGGGATGAGGCCCAGGTGTCTTCAGGCATGGTAGTAGTTGTTCGGTCCCAGGTTTCTTCGGGCATAGCGGTAGTTGTTCTGGCCCAGGTGTCTGCGAGCGTGGTTACATGTGGTTGTGGCCTAGGTTTTTGCGGGCGAGATGTGTGGTTGTGGTAGCTCAGGTGTGTGTGGGCGGGGTATGGTAGTGGGACTACGGTGAAAATGGTGGGGGAAGGTCTGACTCGTAGGATATCTTCAATAACTAGTGGGAAAGTGGTGTGGGTTACCCAAATATCGATGTGTTATTTATATTACTTTACATGGATTTATTTATTTAGGGAGTGTTCCTTGGTGAGTTTTGGGTGGATAGTTTCTTTACTAGGTGCTTTGGTTATCTATTTTTATCACAGGGCATTAGGATTCCTCCCCACTTGTGCACGATATCTTTTGGTTTTCCCTACTGAGTATACCTGTATACTCACCCTATGTATATAAAACTACATTCAGGTTTTTAGGAGGACTTCAAGGACCATGTCAGACCCTATTAGTTCGAACGTTGGGACCATTGACGTTGTTGTTTTTCTTTTATTTTGGTACTTCTCTTTGGCGTTTTTCTTTTACTTTGTATCACTTTATTATTGGAACATGCATATATGAATGGATTATTTTGTCTTTAATTTTACTTCCAACTTTGGTGTTGTTTGGGATTTACTATCTTATCTCCCGATCCTACTAAATAAAGAGGGTAATTCCTTCCATATTACGTGTGATTCTATACCCTTGGTGCTAGTCGCCACACTGGGGCCTACTGAAGGCGGGTATCAAGGGGTTATTATCTCTCCTTCAACTTGAGGAAGGAATGGTTTTTAAATATATTGTCCCTTCCCTCATCTTGGTGAAGGCAGGTTGTGACAGTGTGTGATAGTGGATTCTGATACACCAACACATTATCGTGTATATTATCTTTATATTATCCCTTAGTTGTGAACCTATTAAAATCCTTATGTGATTGTGCTTTAATTTCCTACATATATGTTTGATATTTGATGTGATTGGTGATAATAAAAAGTGATATTAAATATTTTACTTTGAATGGGGAGACAATATTCATATGGTAAATGGGATTGTGATGTGAATAATTTTTATTTGGTGTGAACCCATACCCCCCCCCCAATCTTAGGGATCCTACATTCAGTTGGGTCCAAACATCTTAGAATAAAGTTGTCCATGCAAAGATTGAACCATAATTTCTATTTTTCCAATAGGGAAAAATTTAATCAAGATAAATTTTGGAAACAAATCCCTCCTAGGTGTTTTAGGAGACCAAGATTCTTCTATGAAATCAAATAAATTTTTTATTATTTCCTAATTTATCCCAAAAAAAGTTATCTAGGCTCATATGAATAATAATAAAAATAGTTCCAAGTAGTTAAAAATGTTTTATCATATAGTTGATGATGGATTGATCCTCTAAATGGATGAGGATACCTTTCCCCATTCTAGAAATATTCTTACTATGCTATTTGTTGACCTATTTCAAAAAAAATATCACAATTTTAGAGAAAATATCCTTCTTGGATCTTATAAAAAAGTTGGAAGATCTCCTTTCTATAACTATTTTTATAGAATTTTTTCACTCGTATAGTCATTGTTCACCTCAAATATTATTTAAAAAAATTAAGTTTAAATAGATAGTTTCAACATCAATTTGGTTTTTTAATTTTAAAATTGTATTATAAATCATTTGATAATATTCACTTAGTATATTTTACTAGTTTTATTTGAATTTGAAATCTAAATTAAATGATTTTCATCATCTTAAAATTTCCTTAAGATATACTCCAATTTTATATACATGAAGATATTTTTGGAACGTGAATATATTTGAATCGATTTAAATTTAGTATTTTATATATATATATGGATATTTGGATTTATCACTAATTTTTTTTTGAAACAAAACAAAAAATTAAAAATTAAAATTAAAATTTTTAAATAAAAATAAAAAAACTATACTTTAATATCTAAAAAATAAGACAAATATTTGAAAAATAAATTCATATATTTTTTTTCATTACCACATAATCAACTTACTAATCAAGTATATTTTCTTAAAATAAGAAAATGTCATTCAATGATCCATCCATAGTGTTTACTTATTTTCTAATTTATTTTTTTACACTTTCCAAGACATTTAAAACTTTTCAAAATAAAGTGAACAATAAATAAAGAAGAAAATGGGGTACACTGGTGTGAATGTATCGATATAATTATTAATTTATATCAAGCATAATAGTCAATACTCATAAGAACATATTTGTAAATGGGTAAAAAGGGGGAATGGGGGTAGTGGATATATGTGTTTCCCAGGATACAAGAACGTAGGGTAGAGACTCTAGTAGGATTAATAAAACAACAACAAAATCTTAGGTGGATTTCAAATTACAATGATTAGGATGATAATTGGGTGCTAGAAGGATACTAATAAAATTAAAATCTAGCATATTTTTTGATGCCTAAACATACTCCCATATTATGTGATATAAACTCTCATCTATGTATATCTCTATAGAGTGATTTTTGTGAAGAATATCCACTCCCCATTACTGAATTATATCCAAATTATCCAAAGGTTGGCTTGGTGGGTAGTTGTATCTTCCCCCATTGACCCTTTCCCATGCCCATGGGTTACTAATTCTTGCATCCATAACTACCCATCACTATTCCCAAACCTAGACCGACCCCCATGAGAATACCCATTCATAGGCTAACCCCCATTACCATACCCATATTAGGCCCCATTGGAATAACCACACTCTGACCACCATAGCCCCAAGCCAATCCAAGTTGGCCCCCATTTCTATAGTGCCCATAACCCTACCCATTCTCATTCCCATAGCTCAAACTAGCATAATGAATCAAGATTAAACCACCTAAAAATATGATTAACCAAGTGAGTGAGAAGTGTATAAGGGGGTGTCCTCTCAACCCTATGTGTACACTTATACAAGAAGCATAAATATGGGTTTAAAATAACCACCCCCTATAAAAGACAAAAATTCCCCCACCTAGGTGTGGATTGATATTTTGTTCAAAATTTCAATAGAACTCTCTAAATTCTTAGTGGTTCCACTAGACTCCTAGTGGAAGGGTTAGTGGCATACATCGATATCCAGCCCACAAGAGTCCTATTAGTTTACTAATAGTATTCTAGTGGTTGCAAAAATAGCCTATGAAAACTGATTCTTTCCACTCCCTGATAAAATCTATATGATAAGTTTTCTACACACCCATAAAATTCTAATAAATTACTTTTATATGATATACACACATCAATGATATATCTCTCTTGCTGCAAACCCTTAAATTTAAACTCTTCTTGATTTCTCTTTTCAAAAGTTTGGATCTTTATTGATTCAATAAACACATGTTAATGTTGATCATTTCATCTAATGCTCTTATATGTAAAAAAATAAACATAAAAAATAATAATAATTAAAATAATAATTGAATATACTAGGTTCAATTTAAAGCACCATTGAGAGTGGGGTGAATTATAGGTGCAATATTTTTACAAATTATTTTATTAATAAACCTATCACTTTTTAAGGTAGTGATCCAGTCCTCTTCTATAAATTTCTCATTCATATATAATAGAAATAAAAAAATTAAAGGTGCAAAGGAATAATTTACAAGGTTTTACTCCAATTAGGAAACTTAATCATTATTGTTTTTGGTTTGTTAATGAAAAATAAATTATATCACTATTTAAAATTTTCAATTATTAAAAGTGAATAAAAATTGAACACAATGGTTGTGTGTCACGAACCAACCAGGTTCGACTCTAAACCGATCACCCAAGCCAGTCCGCGACATGGCCCGAGGGGCGTTCCTGATCCTCCCGACCGGGTGAAAAGCGCCAGGTCATCAACAGAGACAGTGGGAATGGTTTCGCCCATGACAAATAAATAAACGCATCATAAATAATAAATAGTAGCATGGGATAAATAAACCAAATAAAACGACTAAACAAGAACAAAAGAAATTAAAACTAACCGAACTCGACATCCAAACTAACTCCGTGTGACCTTGCGGGTCACTCCCCAACTCAACAATAAGTGTCACCCAGGGTGATCATACCCAAGTTGGATCCTCTAAAAACACTAAAAATAGAAAAAAAAACTATAGGCATGAGTATTAAAACTCAGTAGGCTAGCCCGATATCTATTCCCAATGCACTACCTTTAAAATTAAGAAACATCAATTCTAAGTTTGAACTAAAATATATTAAAGTATGAATTTCTATAATTTTTACTTGAAAACAAAGTACAAATCATTTCCCTTAGTCATTTGAAAAACCAGAACAAAATAGTTTGAAACGCATTTTCTTTTAAAAACATTATCATAGGAGTTAGAAAAACCAAAATGTCACTTTTCATGAAAAACACCACACAAGGGTACCAAGGTAGATATAGCAAGGGAAATGTAAATAGGAATTCAAATATATCTACAACAGTTCATTAGCTAAAAATCACTAGACATAGGTGAACCCGAGAGATCGAGAATAATCCAGATGACACTAATACCTATGACCCCATCTACAGTAACATGCCACATACAATGAAATATAACGCTCCAAAATGCTCGTCCATCCTTTCTCAGGTAGTCTGAGGGAAAATCCCATAGCAATAAACTCAAACATATCCACCTATTATGGGCCACTAGTCAGTACCGTAACCTACCAGTGTAGTACTCATCTCAGACAATTCTCTCAATATTTCAGGTTCGTATGTCACAAGTATAAAAGTAGGTGAGCCTATAGATACCTCCATGAATCAAATCACAACCCATATCTGTAATAATATTTCACAGCAGGTCTCACCATGAGTCTCCCCAAGGACGACTCTCATGCCTTTAAATAATTAGATTACAATGGTCCCCAATCGAGGGACCTACATAATGGAACTCGGGGATCCCATACCAAGGACATCCCTACCATTCCATGTTGGCAAGGCATGAGGACCAACCAATGGGGGTTTTCATAATAATCACTTCCTCTTATTTTCATAAGGTGGCCAAATGGGCCCTTAAACATTCCATAAAAACATTCTTTATCAAAGATGCAAATCAACTTCTAAAGAGGTGTAAGACACACCATTTACCAAATAAAAGCATTCGTAAAACCCCCTTCAAAACATTTCCAATGCAGCTTCAAACAAAATCAACTTTTATGAAAAACCCAAACCCAGCTACAATTACTTATCAAAAAATAAACCAAATTTTAAAGAAAGATAACTTCACACTTCACTTGGCTTAAAACATTTGAAAATTTTCCAATTACCCCGCAAACCATTATTTCACAAGAAACACATTTTTTAAATCCAAACCACTTTGTAAATCCATAAAAATACCACAAAAAAATTTCACAAGCTTCCAACACTTTAAAAAACAAACAAAACATTTTATGTCGCTTTTAACACATAAAGGCTAACTGGGAACCATTACGAAAACCAAACATGCAATTCTTAGCAAACGATTTCAGTTGACACTCACAAAGTTATAAAACACCAATTTGCATGTCAGGGTATTGTTTAAAATGCTAAACCATGTTCTAAAACTCAAAAATCAGGTTCAGACCAAACATAACATTTAATTAAAGAAAACAGTGTGTGCAACTATAATCGGACGATACCGTTTTTATAAAACAAGGTCGGAACTACCCATTTTCAAACAAAGTGAATTAACAAAATATAGCATAATGAAAATTAACACCTAGAAAAAGATAGATCAAGAATAAATATATGTAAATAAAATTATGAGTTCAAGATTAATAAGACCCTACATTTAGTGTGCTCTATTTAAAAAATCAAAGTCAAAAATCAACAAACAAGCTTAGAACAACACTTGCGCACTAAATAAATTTGAACCATAGATTTATATTAGCACCTAATTATCAGATAATGCATAAAAAGCATAAAATTGATTATTCTTAAATTAAAAAGGATGGATTCATGGGAATCTTACCGCGAAGCCGCAGCGCGATGACAACGCAAACTCGGAAACACCTCATGTAGGTTCTAAAACATCGATTCTATCAAGAAAAAATATCAATTGACAAAAACCCCTAACAAAACAAAGATAAAAACAAGAATAAAGTAGGTGGTATGATGTTATACTGACAGTGAGAAAACACATCAGTGTAGGGTGACACTAGGGAGGAGTGTGCTGGTCGGGAGAGGATAAGGCGCCGAAAGGAGTAATCACGACCAGAGAATGGACCGGTCGGGCTGTGCATGCCGAACAGTAGGTAGGAGTGCTTGTTGCTGCACTGGGAGAGAAATGAGGGCTAAGAGCTAGTGTGGGCCTACTCGTGCGCTGAAAAGGGAGTCAAGGTGGAGGCGCTCGGTGTTGGGCCTCCATATTGGGGGTGCGGGTGGAAGCGGGTGGAGCACACTGGGGAATTGTGGGTCGGTCGGAGAGCCTACGGCCATGGGAGGAGGGTTGGCTAAGGGTCTGGTTTCTTGGTAGTGAGATGTCTGGGGGAGGTCATGTGCGCTAGTGGAGAAACAGCTGGACTATAGGGCGCCTGTGAACAGCGAGGTGGCGCTAAAGGTGGGTGAGGTCAGTGGGGTCCGTGACGGGGTGGCCGAACGAGATTCGGGTGGGGGGGTCAGTGCTGGCTAGGGCAGGAGCTGCTGAATAGGGAGGAAAAATTGGGGTGCGATTGGTGTGAAAGGGAGGCTGAGGGGGAAGCCTGCTACGACGGAGGAGTGCGGTTGGGTAACATGGTGCTGGGGAGAATCTGGGGGGTCTTATGCATGCGCTGCACACCAGGGGGGAAACGGGGGAGAGGGAAGGGTTTTCCAAAAACCCTAAAAAAAAATTTAAAAAATAGTAATAAAATAAAATAAATAAATAAAAACAACTTAAATATTATATATATATATATATGTGTGTGTGTGTGTGTGTATTTATATATTTTTAAACTTCTAATTACTAAATAGTAATGAATCTAATAATAATAATAATAATAATAATAAAAGAAATAATAATTTTTATTATATGGACAAAAATAATAGTGATAAAAATAAAAATAATAATAATAATACAAAATAATTTTAATAAGAAAATCATGATGATAAAAATTAAGATAATGAAAGTATTTATTTCATTTTAATAATCATAAAAATATTAGCAATTAAAATTTGAAACGATGCAATTAAATTTTGTTCTAATTGTAAAATCATTTATTTTCATTTTCTGAGAATGGGTTGTCACGCCGTTACCCCGGCGGAGCTGCGCGGGGTTTCTGAAATGTGCTCTGCTCCTGCGCCCAACAACGTCGAACCTAAAATGCACATTTTTTATCAAAAATCAAAAACTTTATCGGAGACTCACCTCGGACCATAGCAAAAGGATTTAAGGCAGAAAAAAATAAATAAATTAAGCACACGGGTTGGGTGTGACAATTCTCCCCACCAAAATGCTTTCCATCCCCGGGAAGCCACAACACCAACCATTCGATCAATCAACACCTAAGGATTCCACACAAACATGATCCAACTTCTTAACCCAAGGACATTTTATCAACCACCAGTGGGACTCAACCTCATTTCTCGGAACAAATCACCAGCGGAGGGGAGGTCTGAGCGGACTCCCCACCATAAGAACTCAACTATCATTTGGTAACGACTTAAGAGAATACCCAGAGAGACGGTGGGTCTCCCCACCATAAAGAACCAACCTACTAGAAACCAAAAATAAATCCAACTTAGACCTGCACCAGGGATTGATCAAGCTAAAAGAAACACAGTAAGAACATTCACACCACTCACTCTCGTCTGAAAGGGGTGAGAGATGGACTGAAAACTCAGTGCGAACCAAAAATCCTCACCCCATGGGAGGGGAGGGAGGGCCCAAGGATTGGATCAATGAAACTGTGACAGAAAAATACTCACGACTCACCACTTCGGGTTGGACACAAATCAAAGTCGCAACTGATTCACATGGGTGGTCCATGAAAGGCCATTAATCGACCCCTCATATATAAAAAGGCACAATTAATGGCAATGCGTGAGGGATAATTCCATTATGATCTTTGTGACAAGAGAAAATTTATAGACAAAAATAATAAAATTGTATCACCACACGATAGAGGCACAACCTTAACCAGACTCCTTAAAATCCCACGGGGTTCCTGACTACGTGTTGGCTTCACTCTAAGGCCTTGTGGCTGGAGCTCTGATGGATGAAGTTTCTACTGCCTCGCAGTATGGTTCTAATAATCCCAATAAGATACATACACCTTATGATTTGACAAAATAAAGGACAATATTTTAAAATGAAAATCATACTAGCAATGAAAACCAGAGTTCATCAAAAGACCCACGATATTCCCATACATTTCAAAATCCAAAACACCATTAGTACACTACAATGATAAGAGATACCTTAAACTGAAAGGAAACTTACCCAAGAAACTTTAAACAAAAACCCAACAGCACATCACTTCTGAGAACTTCCTCCACGACGCTTTCTCGCAACGCCCCGACAGAATCACCGCAAGTGACCCAAGCATCCACAGGTCTGGAAGGGCTTTGGAGCACTTATACATGATGACTTTTTGTGACCCAGCTTGCCACACTGATAACACACATGGATCTCTCTCTCTGAAGAGGTTGATGAATGTTACCGAGGCCTTTTGATTCCATGACCTACTTCATCCACTCTCAATTTCTTACTCATCGCCTTTACAGAATCTTCACCACTGTTCATAGGGATCGAAGGAGAGAGGACTACTTTGAGCACTCCCTCCATCGTGGCTTCGACATGAAAAGATTATCTATCCTCATCGATAAAAGAAGTTAGGTTAGACTCAGACACCTTCGATGGTAGATTATGGAGGAGACCCGCCTCAAAGCGTTGAGCCTTCATGGGGTAATTTGTGTAATACCCTGAATCATAAGGGACTATCTCCACAAAGTGCTGGAAATATTCCAACACGGATCTATCGCCATGCTGCAGACAATACATCTTCATCCCATTTCTCACCCTTTCTTCTTCAAATAAATACTGATGAATGAACAAAGCCTTGAAAAACTAACATGTAAGCACTTGACGGGGATTGTTCTGAGACACTTACGTCCACCACATCCATAGTGAACCTTCAAGCATGAAGGTTGAAAACTTGAACTTCAACGACTCAGGAAACCCAACAAGGTTAAAGTCCCTTTCAATCTTCTGCATCCACTCCTCCTCTATAGAAGGGTCTACTTTACCATAAAAGAGAGGTGGATATAGCTTCTAAAACTCAATCATAAAATCCTTAGGTGGATCAACCACACTATGATCACCCATCGAAGCTTCAAGGGGGAAACCGCTGGACAAGAAAAGTTAAGAACCCAATCATGGCCAACTCAATAAATAAAATCCTCAAAAATAAACATTGCATATATGAGAGTCTCTAAACAAAAGAAGACGAGTCATATTAACATCAAATATTTCCTTTTGAAAACATCTTTAATTTAAAAAAAATGGTGGGTTAAACCCTCATCATTGGTATTTGTTAGCGTCTCACTCACATGCATGTATTTGTACCACCCTGGGCATCCATCTTCCATACCATACATCCGTTCATATTCCAACATACCACTATGCATGTGAGCACCCATAGGGATATCAATTCCAAAACAAAACAACCTCATTTTCCAAAATCAAATCATCCATCCCATTTCCTTTAAAACAATCCTCAAATTAAATATCTCATTTCAAACAACCATTTTTCAAAACCAATTTTTCAGATACAAACAACTTAAAAAAGTCAGAAGAGGCCAAAAAGAACTCAAACAGGGAACTAGTGTCGGTGGGTGACTTGACCATATGGTTGGCGGCCATATTCCAAACACGTCACCGACACAGAGAGCCTTTTTAGACCATTCCCCTAGCTCTTCATGGCTTTCTAGGTCATGCGGGTTAGGAGGACTAGTGGCCCAACTCCCTTTGTTGTATCCCAATAACAAAATGTTCCGTAAAAACCCAAAGAAACTAATTAAACCAAACTTCCCATGGAAACTTGAGGATCAGCACGAGAAAGGATTCGCGGCGCTCTTCCCGCACCTACCCCTCAAGTCCTGACAATCCTACTTCATCTACCTTGACATCCCAAATAACGAAGGGCACTCTAAAAAGTGAGGTCCGCTAAGATCCAACCTCCTTTTGATACTATTTTTTCATGAACCAACTAGGGTCGACCCTAAACTGATCACCTGATCCGGTCCACGACATGGCCCGAAGGACGTTCCCGATCCTCCCGGGCTGGTGACAAGTTCCAGGGCATCAAAAGAGACTGTGGGAACAGTTTCACCCATGAAAAATAAATAAAAGTAGAGGAAATAATAAAGAGCATCACGGGATAAATAAACCAAATAAAACTACTAAACAATAAAAAATAAATTAAAACTAATAAAACTCAACATCCAATATAACTTTGTGTGACCCCGTGGGTCACTCTCCGACTCAACGATAAGCATCACCCAGGGTGAGCATACCCAATCTCGAGCCTACACAAACACTAAAAATAGAAAAGAACTATAGGCATGATTATTAAAACTCAGTAGGCTAACCTGATATCTATTCCCAATGAACTACCTTTGAAATTAAGAAACAACAATTATAAGTTTGAACTACAATATATTAAAGTATTCATTTCTAAAAAATTTACTTGAAAACAAAGTATAAACCATTGCCCTTAGTCATTTGAAAAACCATAACAAAAGAGTTTGAAACACATTTTCTTTTGGAAACATTATCATAGGAGTTAGGAAAACAAAAATGTCATTTTTCAAGAAAAACACCACACAAGGGTACCAAGGTAGATATAGAAAGGGAAATGTAAATATTAATGAAAATATCTCAGAAACAGTTCATTAGCTAAAAATCACTAGACATAGCTAAACCCGAGAGATCGAGAATAATCCAGACGACACTAATACCTGCGACCCCATATACAGTAGCATGCCACATACGATGAAATATAACGCTCTAAAACACTTGGTCATCTTTTATCAGGCAGGATGAGGGAAAACACCATAGCAATAAACCCAAAAATATTTTCCTACTATGGGCCACTGGTCAGTACCGTAACCTACCAGTGCAGTACTCGTCTCAGACAATTCTCTCAATATGTCAGGTTCGTATGTCACAAGTATAAAAGGAGGTGAGCCAACAGATGTCATCGAGCATCAAATCACAACCCGTATCTGTAATAATATTTCACAAAAGGTCACACCATGAGTCTCCCCAAGAATTACTCTCATGCCTTTAAAAAATTAGATTACAATGGCCCCCAATAGAGGGACCTATATTATGGAACTTCAGGATCCCATACCAAGGACCTATCTACCATTCCATGTTGGCAAGGCCTGAGGACCAACCAATGGGGGTTTTCATAATAATAACTTCCTCTTATTTTCAAAAGGTGGCCAAACATGCCCTTAAACATTCCATAAAAACATTATTTATCAAAGATGAAAACTAATTTATAAAGAGGTTCAAGACACACCATTTACCAAATAAAAGAATTCATAAAACTCCATTCAAAACATTTCTGACGCACCTTCAAACAAAACCAACTTCTATGAAAAACCCAAACCAAACTACAATTCCTTACCAAAAAACAAACCAAATTTTAAAGAAAGCTAACTTCACACTTCTCTTGGCTTAAAACATTTGAAACTTTTCCAATTACCCCAACATCCATTATTTCAGAAGAAAAACTTTTTTTAAATCCAAACCACTTTGTAAATCCACAAAGAGATCACAAAACCAAATTTTTCATGATTCCAACACTTTAAAAAAACAACCAAAACATTTTATGTTGCTTTTAACACATAAAGGCCAACCAGGAACCATTATGAAAACCAGACATTCAATGCTTATAAAATGATTTCAGTTGACACTCACAAAGTTATAAAACACCAATTTGCATGTCAGGGTCTTATTTGAAATTCTAAACCAAGTTCTGAAACTCACAAATTAGGTGCATACTAAATGGAACATTTAATTAAAGAAAACAATGTCTGAAACTATAACCGGACGATACTTTTTTATAAAACAAGGCCAGAACTACCCATTTTCAAAAAAAAATTGAATTAATCAAATATAGCACAATGAAAATTAACTCCTAGAAAAAATTCAAGCAAGAATAAATAAACAGAACACAAATTATGAGGTCAAGCACAATAAGACCCTAAATTTAGTGTGCACTATTTCACAAAGCAAAGTCAAAAATCAACAAAAAATCTTAAAAAAACACTTGCACACTAAATAAATTTGAACCAGAGCTTGAAATTAGCACCTAATAATTAGATAAGGTATGAAAAGCATAAAATTGATGATTCTTAAATTAAAAAGTATAGGTGCATGGGAATATTACCTCGGAGCCGCAGCACGACAACAACACAAACTCGGAAACACCTCACATGGGTTCTAAAAAATCGATTCTATCAAGAATAACAATCAACAAAAAAACCCCTAATAAAACAAAGAAAAAAACAAGAATAAAGTATGAAGTATAATGTTATACCGATGGGGAGAAAACACATCAGTGGAGGGCGACGTCGTGGAGGTGCGTGCTGGTCGGGAGATGATAAGGTGCAGAAAGGAGAAATCACAACCGAAGTATGGTCCGGTCGGGTTGTGCATGTCGAACAGTAGGGAGGGGTTCTAGCTGCTGCACAAGGAGAGAACCGAGGGCCTAGAACTGGTGGTGGTATTCTCGGGTGCTAAAAAGGGAGTCGAGGTGGAGGTGCTCGGTGTCGGGCTGCCGGGCTGGGGGTGTGGCTGGAAGAGGGTGGAGCGTGCCTGGGAATTGTGGGTTGGCCAGAGAGCCTGTGGCTACCGGAGGAGGGTTGGTTGAGGGTCTGGTTGCTGGAAAGTGAGATGGCTGGGGAGGCCGTGTGCACTGGTGGAGAGCCGGCCAGAGGAGGGGGTGCCCGTGAAAAGTGGGGTGGTGCTAAAGGAAGGTGAGGCCGGCGGGGTCCATGATGGGGCGGCCGAATGGGATCCTAGGGGTCGGCGCTGGCTAGGTGAGGTCGGAGGGGGTCTGTGACGGGGTGGCCGAACGGGAGTCGGGGGGGTCGGCGTTGGCTGGGGAAGGAGCCACTGAAGAGGGAGGAAAAACTAGGGCGCACCTGGTGTGAAAGGAAGGTCGAGGGGGAAGCCTTCTACGACGAAGGAGTGCGGTCGAGCAAAGTGGTGTTGGGGAGAAGTTGGTGGGGTCTCCTGCTTGTGCCGCACACCAGTGGGAAAATGGGGGAGAGGGAAGGGTTTTCTAGAAACCCTAAAAAAATGTGTTAACAAATAATAATAAAATAAAATAAATAAATAAAAACAACTTAAATATTATATATATATATATATGTATGTATGTATTTATATATTTTTAAACTTCTAATAACTAAATAGTAATGAATCGAATAATAATAATAATAATAAAAGGAATAAAAATTTTTATTATACAGATAAAAATAAAAGTGATAAAAATAATAATAATAATAATACAGAATAATCTAATAAGAAAATCCTGATGATAATAATTAAGATAATGAAAGTATTTATTTCATTTTAATAATAATAAAAATCTTAGCAATAAGAATTTGAAACGATGGAATTAAAATTTTTTCTAATTGCAAAATCATTTATTTTCATTTTCTGAGAATGGGTGGTTGTGTCGTTACCCTTGCAGAGCCGCGCGGGGTTTCTAAAACGTGCTCCGCTCCTGCGCCCAACAATTCCAAACCTAAAACACACATTTTTTTATCAAAACTCAAAAACATTGTCCGAGACTCACCCAGAACCGCAGAAAAAGGATTTAAGGAAGAAAAAAATAAATTAATTAATTAAGCACATGGGTCGGGTGTGACATTGTGAAACATCATAACCAAACCCATTGGATTGGGTCTGGTCAGAGGTACTACTAACCATAGGTGTAATTCCTCTAACACCAAAGGTTAGAAATAAATATCAAGGGTTTAACACAAGAACAAGAGGGGGAATGATTTTTCCTTAAACACATAAACAAAAACATACTCAAAACCCAAGATAAATAAAAGCATATAAACAATGCAAGTGAAAACTTTAAAATGATGCATGAGATAATATCAAACATCTAAAACAATAAAAAAGACAATGTCAGAGTAACAGTGGAAACAAAATAACCAAAATAGTTAAGACTCCAAATCAGCGACAGACGCATTCACCAAGGTGGAACCACTCTAAAATCCAAGACATGGTCGTGTTCCATAGATCCAACTCTAAACATCCATGACAGCCTCTATCAAGGTGCTCCACTGGTGAAGTATGAAATAATTACACTTCATATATCATAGAATATAATTTCCACATATACACCGAGGTACATATATAGGGGTGGGTATAACAACCCAATAAGAAACCCCAAGATACATTCCCAATAAAACACTAATAACGGAATCATGTTAGATTATATTTTTATAAAATAGTAGGAGGGGTAAAAAAATAGTTTAAAGAAGTTTAAACAAATATGATTAGTTAAACAGATTTTACCAAAATAGTTCTAAACTAGAAATCCACTATTCAAAATTATTTTCCCCAAAATAAAATTTACTTTTAAAATATCAAAAACAATTTAACCAAAATAAATTACATAATCCCATACACACACCCATGAAATTTCCTAACCTCTAAAAATGGTCATGTGACTATGGTGAATTCCATCCATGATCTATACACTAATAGTTCATCTGAAACAACTCACACACACACATTTCTATTCATAACATGTACCTCAGAATACTATCCTATGATCATAGTAAATTTTTTCCATAATCCAATTTCCCAACCCATAAGAAAACATGCAACTCATGCTGGGTCATGAACACCCACCAAAAAACAATTTTTTTCAAAATATTCTATTTTTAAAACTATCAATTTCGGACCCATGTGTTGTCCCCCCACATCCCCAAAATCAAGAAAAAACCAAGAGGAAAATCCATTTGAGATTCATAAAAAAAAATTCAAACAATTTTATTAAAACTTAACTGAATCAATAGAGGCATGAAATCCTTAACTTCCTAAGAAAAACTGAAAGGAGGGAAAATCCACCACCCCCAGATTCATTTGGAATAATGATTCTTAGATGATCCCACATATATGAAACCTTCCTTTAGTTTCTCAATAAAATTATAAGAAAAAGTGATAAAAACTCATCTGATCCCATATATTCAGTTATAACAACTCTGATATGTGGTTTTATTCAAAAAAATAAAGTATATCCAATATGGGAAGTTAGAATGGGGTCCATGTTTTGATTTCCATGATCAAACATTCAAATAATCACTAGAATCAAAGTCCATATACACCAAATATCACTAAAAATCACCTAAAGAAAATCTATAAATCAAGAGCCTGGGTTATCATAGGAATAATTTGGATTTTTTAAAAAGTTTTAGTTTTTAAAACCAATTTCTATACAATGTATTTCTCATCACATGCTTAGGATACACAGTTTGAAATACCATGAAAATATGATCTATCTTGAAATATTCCAATTGGCATGGTTAGCTACACAGTTTATCAAAACTTTGTGCCTTCCCTATAACCCCAAACTCCTAACATGGTTTCTTAGAGACTTGGTCATATTTTCTACTAATCATGCTCAAACCATTATCTTTAAAAAATGAATCAAAAAACTTCAAAACCCTTATAGAAACATATTAAGTATTAAGTTTAATATTCCCTAAATTTAGATGATATGTAAAATTTTTAAATACCACAAAATGGGGGTATTATAGGTTTGATATGTATCATCCACTTCCCAAGGAAGTTATTATCCACTTTTTGAATACAAAAGAGAATTATTTATATTGGTACGACAAAACATCAATAATATCTTCCGATCTTGGTATAAAAAAGATCTTTAGTGTTTTTTTTAATGTCACAGCATTGGTGAATAATATATTCTTATTAAAAACTTGGACTTTAACTACTATATAAATATCATAGGAATGGTATGCATATCATCCTTCCTCCTCAAGGTTTTATAATTATTGAGGTTTGCATGAAAACATTCACACACACCACAATCTTATTTCCTATCACAAACAATCTTTTATATTATCAATAATAGTATTAGATTTCCTCAACATGAATGATGAATGTAGTAGAAGGTAATCATTAATATTCTCTTCTTCATCTCTCTTTGATACACCAGTTTCATAACTAAGTCAGGTATTAGCTTATAAATGCTCAATACTTGACTATCCTTCTTCCCTACTTAATTTTATTATTTTATATTCATATATAATTATTTTAATAATATTTAAATTATAGTTTCAAGTAAATTATCCCTTGATTCTCTATAATTGAATTAAAATTGGTTAATCACATCCAAGAATTTCTCTAGCTTGATCATGATAATGAATTTCAAATATTTCAATTCAAAATTCCAACCAATATCTCCCTATTATCTTCTCATTTAAATTTTGAAAAAATAATCCCATGAAAGACAAGATATAATTATTCTTCAAAAACTTCCATGAAATCCATAGGTATTGAAAATTCATTCCATGATGGAATTTATGAACCTTTGCAATTGTAATAACATCCTTGAAATGTAACTAACTTTCATTGCATAGAAAATCATTCAACTTGTTCTTAATTCTTAGCTTGAATCACAACCCTTATGATTCATTATAACGATTTTTAAATTAAGAAAAGAATAAAATCATCCCAATTATTATTTCATATTATTCTAAAAATTAAACTCAACGTTTTGAAAATGATAAAAACTTATGTATGATGTTCTATCTACTTATGTATCACTTCTATCAAAACCCATAACCTTACACATTTCTTAAGATATTGATATTTGTTGTGTTTATATTTTTTCTAACTAGATCATATTATGTATTAACTATTCACCTCATCTTCTTATGAGTCTATGTAAGATTTTTTTCCTTTTCTAAATCATCTTAATTATCTGCATAAGAAGTTTTAATTTTCAAATTTTCTGGTTCTACTCATAGAAACATATTATTCATTCATCAATCATCTTATGTATCTACATAAGAGGTTTTAATTTTTCAATTTTATATCTCAACTCAAAAACTAATTATATGTTGATCCATAATTAGAAATATTTACTTCTAAAATTATATAATTCAACAAATAAACATGAAATATCTTCTAATATTCCTAAGGAATTATCAATCACTTTAAAATAATTTAAAAACTTTATCAAACATATTTTCAAACATCTAACTCGTGTTTGAAAACAAATACAAAATTATTCAAAAATTATATTTAGTTATTTAATCTCTCACTTTGAATTTTTTTTTCAACCTCAATAACTCACTAAGAAATAAAAAATCACAATAATTCTTAAAAAGAAACATATTGACATTGTACCATTGGAAAAAGTATTGTTTATGAGGGAATTCCATACCTCGGTGATATTTTTTTCAAGTGATATAGATCACCCAAATAAATATAATTATTCTCCCTCTTTTTCCAAAATAACAGCTTTGGATTCATAATAAAAAAGTAAATATTTGTTCCATTTATCCCCCTTTGACAGTAAATTTTAAGCATAGTGGGTGCATCTCCCAAATTCCCTCAAGTGAGAGGGAAGGGTTTAACTTTAATGTTCAACCTCAAAGTATCAAAATTTCCCTTGGGAATAACCTTGGTGAATATATCAAAAATTTGTTCTCTAGTAAAAATTAATTACAGCCTTATATTTACATTGAAAAACCCTTTATTTGATTAAGTTAAACCTGATATTAATTTTTGTAGATCGAGAGTATTGTACATGACTTTTAGAGAGATCAATAGAACTTTTCTTGTCACATGAAATTATGGGTGGTTTTTCAATATTCTCTCTCAAATATTCCAACTATTATTTTATCTATAAAATATAATTATGGGCACTTATAATAACCCCATTATTTATCTCTATGGTTCTCAATGTAATTAAAGTTCATTTCTTATAGTTCCAACTCACACAGATCCCTCTTAAGAGAAATATTCCCCCTGAAGTTGATATTTTATCATCAAAATCACCCACCACCCAATCAACATTAGTATAATTAAATAGATTCATATGATCACATATTTTTTACATCAATACAAAGTTTAATTTTACTTTAATGTACTTAATAATTCTATTTCAATCCATCAAATATGAATCTTTTTCATCACTTTTGTACCTTTCATAGAATATCACTACATATTCAATATCAGGACTTGATGCATTGATATAGAGTAAACTACTAATTAGTATTATAAACACTTCTTAATTCATAGTTTTTACTTTAGTATCCTTTCCAAGCTTCATCCCGGCCTATATGGGTGTGGACACTGGTTTGGATTCTCCCATTCCAAACTCTATAAATAATTCTATTGTATAATTTTATTGGGAAAGAAAAATAAACTCTTGTTTTTTTATCACTTGAAATCCTAGAAAATATATCAATTAACCCAACATAAGAATCACAAAATGTGTTAGAAACCATCTTGGGTCGACCCAACCAATCACCCAACCTAGACCGCGACAAGGCCTAAAGGGTGTTCCTGATCCCCACAGGCAGGGAACTAGTGCTTGGGCATCAAGGATCACATTTTGGGAATGGTTTCAACCAGTATAAAAAAAAGAAAATATAATATCAGTTCATAATGAAATAGAAATAAAAAAAATTACATGAAATGAACATAAATAAATAAATGGAATCTCATATATAAAAGAAATATAAAAGAAAATAATACCGAAAAGGTTGATAAACAACACCCCGATAATAAAATAAAACTAATCCAAATAACTATTGATCACCTGACCCCTAGTCACTCATCCCTTCCTAAACCAACTCTCATTAGTCTAACCCAAACATAAAATAAGAATAAGATAATAGTATAAGGTACATAAAAGAAAAACATTAGAATTTCATACACCAAATGGTGTATGTAGGGTGTGAGAAAACCATGCCCAGAAGGATTTCATCAAAGAGTCTATGCAATTCATTTAATAAGTAAATTAATTTATTCCAGTTTGAATTAAAATAATAAAATAGGTTTTTCTATAATAGGTTTAACAATCCAAATAATAATAATTTTCATTTCAAAAAACTATACATTTCGTTTAATAAAACCAAGCTGAGGAAACTTCTTTTAAATAAAAAAATTTCAACCACTTCTTTAATTGAAAACAAATCACCTCAAAAATAAATATTTAAAACTAAAAAAAACCTTATAAAATAAACTTTTAAATTTAAATCAACATTCTTAAAAAAAATTCTAAAAAAACTTTATAAAATCCACTCACTCTACATAAATAAAAATTTCAATCAAAAGGCATCATGTCATCAATAATCAAAAATAAGCAAAATATAAAGGTGCCACACATGTCAGTAAACTAGGGGTATAAAAATAAAGTCAAATTAACCCCCTATATCAACCCACCAATCAAGGAATAGGTTTCATGGGCTCTAATATAGGTCCTAACATGAGACATCCCTTGAATTTAACAAACACATACCATTTTTCGGCTTATGTTGTGTCCTAACACAAGCCACTTGACTATCTATCAGCTAGCCTTATTGGGGGTAATCCTCACAATCCCGAATATACAACACAACTAATGGAAAAATTTTAGTGTCCCACTATCTAGTGAAACATAAATCTGTACTTTCCACTTAGCTACCTAGGATCCTATAAACAAAGAAAAAATAGTAGTTGATCAATCAATCATGTCAGAGGATCAATGTAAAATAAAAAGCATAAATTTTACCTCACCTACCACATACTTGTAATAAAAAACCACTTTCCATCCATCACCTAGTCACAAATTAAATAAATAACCACCCATAAAAGTTAAACATGAAAAGGAAAACAAGGAAAGTCTCATACACCCAGACACATGATAAAACCCTTTTAAAGGGACAAACAATATTTCTTTAAAACAAACTTGGGATACCAAGTCCTTTCTCACAATGTTTGAAAATTTTTTCTCAAAAAATTATTTAAAATCAACCATTTAAATCCATAGTTAAAAATATTTAAAGATTCATTTCCCATTTTTATAAGTCGTTTAAAAATCCAAAACATCACCATTTAGCCATTTCATAACCCAAATAGGTTAAGAGCCCTTTATAATCAAATTATTTCTTGAAACAACCTCATAAAACATTTATAAGACACTTTGAATTAAAAAATCCCTCAGAAAAAAAGTATAAAACCATTAAATAACCTTTTATGTTAAGTGATAAATCACTTTAAACCCATTTTCATAGAAAAAAATTATCACATGTAGAATAATTTAACCAATAAAACATTTAAAATTTACCAAAACACAATGACTTTTAATTTAAATAAATTATACAAAAACCCCTACCACAAATGAGAGGGAATCAAGTCACAATAATTTGGAAATTTTCACCTTAGAGATAGGAAGAAATATCAAGGAAGATAACGACCCCTACAATCCCTAACAACCAAACCCCCATTTATTAGATTAAGAACCAAAACCTAAATCATCCCCTATGACTTTAGGGTTTTTGATACAAATATAGAACAAGAATAAATATAAGGATAAAGGAAGGGGAATATTGAAGGGGAGGAAAGAAGGGACTTACTGACCAAAATCACTTGAGACTAATGAAGATGAGGCATATAATATAAGGGTAATATAGGGAAGATCTATAGTTCATGAACCCCACTCTTTTGAATTAAAATGAGGGGATGAAAGGGTCCATTATACCTAAAAATATTCTAGGGGTAATTGTAATTTTACTATTTAAAAAAATGCTCAAATAATCCCTCCACGGAGCATTCATGGGATCCATATCATGGATTTCCCCATGGAGGGATTATTTTGGTGTGGTATAGGGACCATGGTGAATCTAGATTGAAAAGGTCATATGAGCCTCAGCCCCTCACCTCAGGTCACTATGATCTCCCCTCCATGTTATGGCATGGAGATTCTCACCAAGAACCCTCCATAACACAACCATACCCTCTTAATAATATCAAACCAAAACACCTATATACATATTGAGTCTTAACCTCACATAGCACCCACCACGGGGAAACCTAGCCCCTCCATCATGGTCATCCTCCCTCACCCTTACACGAAACCTCTACACAACTCCAAACCACCCGTAAAAAACTCCCTCAATGGCGTAGCCTAAAGATTATATTGTGGAGGAACCGAGACTATTGGACCCAAGGGATTTGATTCCAGTAATTATAGAATAGCCTCCTTGGGTTGTGGTGTGTCCTCCTACAAGACTTTAGTTTCATATAAAAATATAAATGACACAAAATTAAATAAAACTATATAATTTTGACATAGAGGTGTGACAGTTCTCCCCACCATTCCACTTTCTACCCCTCAAAATTTCTCATCATAACTAGATAAGGTAAGAAAAGAATAATATTAAGAATCCTCATGTCAAGAGGTTGGTGGTTAGGAAAACAACTAGAGGAGTCCAAAGAAAGGAACCCAATGAACATAAACACTCCTCTAAGATAATGAAACCATTCCATAAATTTCTCAAATATCTACAAGAATAATAAAACCTAGAACAGAAGAAGTGAGACCTAAGAGAAACAGAGACCTATAATAGGTCTCCCAACTATTTATCATTCATCCAGAATGGTGAATTTTGAATGAGATACATACCAAGAGACAAAACACCACCAAGAACCACACTTCCATTGAAAACCTCAAAATCCTCAAACCACCATAAACCTATATGTCCCTCAAAGTACCAACTCTAAATTCAAAGAAAAAAACATAACACATAATAGACCTCATCTAAAATAACACGGGTTCCAAAACCTAGGAAACTAGAACCATGAAAGGTACAATAATATGTAATGCAAGAACATAACCTCATGGAAATTCCAACAAGAAAAACCAATACCATAGGGTGTCCAATCCATAAATAAACCAACCATTGTTATCTACTTAATAATAGTCCAAAGGGTCTCTCAATGTTCAATCCAATAAGATGTCAAGCTCCCAAAAGCTAAACCATAATCATGCACAAACCACAAGAGAAACAATACAAATCATCAAGTCATGCATGAATCAAAAAATCACCTCAGCCTTATTACGTCAATAAAAAAATCTATAAGAAGCCACAACCGCCAATGAAAAAGAGGTAAATATCTAAACAAAAACTATTATAGTCCCTAAAAGAACATCAAAAAACCTCTATCACATATTGGTAAAGACCTAAAAGCCTAATATACCTCAACATCTACTAAAATTACCAAAAATAATGATCAAACAAATACTAAAACCACCCCTAAGATATACTCTTATGATACATCAACTCACAAAGTGTCTGAAGATGTACCAAATAGCTACACTAATGACCCACCCTCGTATCTTTCAAACAAGATGACTTTTAATGGCATGATGTTCTATACTGAAATCACACAATGTTTTATTTCTCCCTTGTGATGACTGAACCTACTCAAGGGGCCCTTCCCACATAGACTCAACCATCTACTACTTCCCACCAGATAAGAAATCATCACTTGAATCAAACAAATATAATCCTTTAGAGTTTTGAGATAACTGAATTCTTCTTAAATTCACTATAAGTACTCAATTTCATCAAAAGGATATTGATCACCATAAAAAATGTGGTTAAAATTTTTTAAAGTATTTTATAGAGTCTAAGTGCAGGAATGATTTCCTCTCTATCACTTGATCTTGAGTCTGGGAAAAGTCAACAAGTAAGAGAACCACTCCTAAATGATAGGAAAATCTATCCTAAAGATCAGACCAATGAATAGACTTTACATATTTTTTAGAATAATATCTAAAATACATACTCTAAATAACATAAAATGAAACTCAATAAACTAGAATTTCAAAAATAAATCAAAAAATTAAAAATAAATCAATTTTTTCAAATAAAATACCCCTTAAAACATTCAATAAAAAAATTTCATTTAAATCACAACCCTTTAAAAAAAACCCTACCAAATTTATTTAAAACATTACCCTTATATTTTAAATCCACAAACCCAATTATAAAAATATAGATTTTAATTAAAAATCACACTTCCCTTTTTTAAAAGGAGAATTCCCAATGAAAGATACACATTTTTCATTTGATTTATTTTATTAAAACCTAATAAGGATTGAAGAAAACCCAATAAATCCATTTTTCCATCCTAGAACTAGATTTTCAAACATAAAATAAACACTTTTCCTAAAAAACAATATCAAATACCATTAAAATTTTCCTATTTTCACAAAACCACCTTTTTAATATACACATAAGAAAAAAATAACACAAATATCCAACATATCCCAATCTAGTATCATCAACACATTAAAAACTCTCATGGATTCACCTAAAAATAATGGACACCATCACAACCCATTTGACATACAACAGAGGTAAAAAAAATAAGTCAAAATAGTATAGAGATATGAATAAAATATTCACATGTTTTGGTCAACTGTGTGCCAATCATGCATCATCCTCTATGAAAATCCTTGAACCATGTGCCCAATGGATCCACATGATTTTCCAAACTGAGTGAGATACCTAAGAAACCTTCTCTCTCCTTTAATTTCCACCCCAAATTTCATAATAATATCAAAAAATCACACATGGGTTTAAAGATCCATAAAATAATACAACTCAAAACCAAACCCCAACTGCTAAAGGAAACTCAAGTTTCATCATAAAAGGTGGAGATCAAGCACATATTATTAATATACCTCTTAAGTCTAGATAAATATCCTAATATACTTTAAATATTGACACCCTAAATAAAATAATTTGTTTTTAGGAACCTAGGATCCCTCTAAATAACCTAGGATCTGATACCATTTTTTCATAAACTGACTTGAGTTAACCCAACTTATCATTTGACCCAACTGAAGATAAAGCTCGAAGGGAATTCTTATTCCCCATGGGCTGGAAACTAGTGTCTATATTTAAATAGGAACACTTGGGAATGTTTTCCACCAATATATAAACTAAAATAAAATATTAAATTAGATAATAACATCATATAAATAAATAAAACATAAAATAAAATGAACAAACAGAAATAAACAATATATCATATCCAAAATAAATAGAAAATAAAACTAGACCGACAAGACTGATACACAATTTCCCAAGAATAAAATAAAACTAATCCGAACAACTACCATTCACCTACACATGACCCCTAGTCACTCATCCTATCTTGAACCAACTCTCATTAGTCAAACCTAAACATAAACAATAATGGGATCATTATCCGAGGGACCAGAAATAAAAACATAAGAACTACATACATTTAATGGTTTATATAAGGTGTGAGAAAACCATTCCCAATATAATTTAACCAAAGTGTCCTTGAAATTTTTGTATAAATAAAATTCATTTATTCTAGTTTTAATTATAATAATAAAAATAGTTTTTCTAGAATATTTTTAATATACCAAATAATAATAATTTCCATTTCATAAAACTATTAATTTATTTTAAGAAAAAAAAGGCGAGGTAACTAATTTTCAATATACACTTCAAACAAATTTTATTTAAATGAAAATAGTAATTTAAAAACAATTATTTAAAACCACACACACCTTAAAAAATAACCCTTTACATTTAAGTCACCCTTCTTAAAAACATTTTCCAAAAATAATTTAAAAACCCCACTCACAATGCATAAATAAAAAGTTCAATTGAAAGTCAGCATGTCATCAATTAACAAAAAAAGAAAAATCAACAGGTGCCATAAAGTCAGAATATATGGGATATAAAAATAAAGTCAAAGTATTCTCATACATAAACATTACAATCAAAGAATAGGTGTCATAGGTTCTACCATAGGTCCTAACATGAGACATTCATATACTTTACCAAACACGAACCAATTTTCATCCTATGTTTCATTATAACAAAATCCACCCAACTAGCCAACACCCATCTTCATCGAGTGTTCTCCCCACTAACAATGGAATAAAACACAACTAGGGAGACACTAGTCACATTCCACTATCTATTGTATCATAAATATAGACTTCCTATATAGCTACCCAGGTTCCCATGACCAAAGAAAACAATGGGAGGTGAACAACCAATTGTGTCACATGATCAATGTAAAAATTTAGCATAAATCTCACCTCACATCACAAACCCTCATAAGAAACACCCCCTTTCCAAACATCACAAAATCACCACATATATAAAGAACCACCCATAAAAGTTAAACAAGAAAATGGGTACAAGGAGGGTCTCATACACCCACACACACAATAAAACCCTTTGAAAGTGACAAACATATGGAAAACCATATCTTTTATAAACATTATTTCATGATTTATTACATTAAGCTACACATTAAAAAATTCAAAAAGATTGAGAGACCTAGATTATTTTGGTGATTAGGTACATATCACAATAAATTGAAATAGGGATATAGTAGCATTATTTAAAAAAATTCCATAACATCACCTATATTCCATTGATCTTATAATACCACACGAGATAACTTTGGTATGTACATATTAAAGGGTTGATATATAAAGCCCATTAAGATAATAATAAAAGCATGGAATGAAGTAAATAGTACATGTGAGTAAAGGGTCATAACATGTTAACATAAAAAAAGTGATAATTCACATGAGGCTCAGCCTGGTTGGTGAGGAATGCTTAAGTGCATCCAAGCGACCCGAGATCAAATCTTGTTAGAGGCATATTTTCGGGGGGTATTGTAGTGGTACTATAGTAGGTACTGTAGTAGTACTGTAGCTGGTACTGTATCGGGACTGTAGTGGAGACTGTAGCAGGAAATGTAGCAGGTACTGTAGCCGGTACTGTAGCGGGAACTATAGTGGGAACTGTAGCAGGTACTGTTTGGAACTATAGCAGCCGAGAATATTCCCACGTTTGGGCCTTCGGGCCACCGATTTGGTCCTCGAGTCCTTTTACGCCTTCGGGATACCCAGGTCATCGGGTCAGTAATGTCTTTGGGCCACCTTAAGTGCAGATGTAAACCAAACAACCTATAAGGAACAAGCTCTAGAAGAAGAATGAGCAAGGAGCTTTCACCATAGCAGAAGCTATAAAATGGATTGCAAGAATGAGAGGGTATGGCACCTGCCATTGGGAAAAGTCTGTGCATGCACAGAAAATCCTAGCCTAATAGTCATGCAAAGGTGGAGAGCTTATTTCATGATAAAGATACTGGGGGGGAGCAGTTCCAAGTAGTTAGTATGGTTTGTATGTAATGTTTGAAGCCTACGGACAATGAATTCCTCTAAGGCCTACGGAGCATGTAATACTTATGCCTACAGGCCTTGTAAGGGTTCCACCCTACCCTTTGAAAGGTGGATTATCAAAATCAATAAAAAATTAAGGCTTTAGGAACATTGGAGAAAACATTGATAATCATAATCATGAACATTGAAGAATTAAATAATATGATAACATCAAGGTATCATCAAAATGTGGAAAAAACATAAAACATGACATCATAAGCATAATTCAAGGATAAATTCTGAAATATTATAACACAATGAGGTTAGGATAACCACTGATGCACCATACATGATAACTCATGAGATAAAAACATTACCCAATGCATTGGATGGGTATATAATTTTATTTCCACCCATTGCATTCATATCATGTATATGAATTTGTGTGCCACATAGATAGTACAATATAAGAAAATATTTCATCACTTTTAATCATGTGATTAAGGAGTGTGGGTTACATACATAGAATTACCTAATAAATGAAGTATAATTATATCTAGGTGAATACCCTTGAGTATAAATGGGAATGGGTATTCACAACACAAAATTTGGGTATGGAAAATCACAGGATAATTCCAGTTGTATAACCGGTGAATATAAACACTCATGTAAGGACTTAATGAGAGAGAAAGTTGGTCTATCATTACTTGGGAATAATAGGGATGGTAAAGGGATGTGTAAAACACATTATAACATTAAAAATTGTAAATAAAAATTCATAGTGAAAAGAAAGTACTAAAATAAAAAGGAAGAGGAAGAGAATCATTTCCTTGAGAGGGTACTTCTAAAATCTATGTTCCATGGGTTTTGAGTGAAAATAAATAGGAGGTTGGGTGGGTATTTATATAAAAATAGAGGGGAATTCTTTATTAATTTATAAATATAGGTTTTGGAATAAAAGTAATAAAATAACCCATACCAAAAGCAATCCCATGGTTTTCGCCCATGGTTTCTACCAAATAAGAGTGTTTTTCAATATTTTAATAGGTTAAAAACTGAACTCGTTAAAATAATACCATTTATGATTTGGAAGTGATTCATATTTCTAAAGAATTATTTTTAAAACCTTAGAATATAATATTGGTTTTTTATAATTAATTATAGGATTGTAAAATTAATCAAATAACATAAAATAAAATTATTTTAAAGGGAAAATATATTTTTTGTCATTTATACCTTTTATAGTTTTTATTAATTCACTTTTGGGCTAATATAATATATGTATACTCTATTTAATTTTTACCCAAAAATTTGAATATCTCATAAAATTATGAAAAAACTCACCATTGGATAATTTAAACAAACTGATTTAAAAAATGATATTTATTTTACCAAAATAATTTCTTAAATATTGAAATTTCCAATTTTAAATAAGGTCCTTAATTATTGAAAAAAACTAATTTTTATGACTCAAACAACTTTCTGGCCCTTTAAAAAAATTACATGGGACTTCCTTAAATTATATTAAAATTTATATTTAATAAGACTATTTCATGAAAATAACATTTAATTTAAAACTCTTGAATTTATCAGAAAGAGTATTTTGATTGGAAATATATATTTCCTAAAAATTAAATTTTGGTTTCTTTATATCAAAATATAATTTTTATCAAACTAATTATATATTCATGTATATACATAAATTGTTATGAATAAGTATAAACATAATCATTATTGTATTAAAAATAAAATATAAAAATTCATATTACTAAGGTCTATATATATATAAACCCATATTACACCGGTCTATGCCCTAAGGGTATGGTTTGTGATGAAATTTCTTTCTTAGGGTGGTCCATTGAATATGGTTTGGGTAGTGATCTCTATAAGCTTGAACTTATCTCGAAAATTATAATGACCCAGACCCCAATAATCTAGAGCCAGTTTCTTACTTTATTACATTAGAATAAGATACAAGGAATCATATCCTAAAGGACCGAATTATTTAGTATTATTAGTAAACTAGATACATACATGATTCTCATATTACATTTGAAAACAAAAATTACAACATAATTTTTTTTGAAAATAAAATTATTTCATCTAGCATATCCTAGCATATTAATCATAGTACAATTCATGGATTCCTAGGAAAGGAAACAAAATAAGGGCGGGTTTAAATTCTCAGTAAGGGTTAAGTACAACGGAAGCTATCATGATTCAATAATCATAATCAATATGGAAAGGTAAATAACTAAACACGCATTCCATTTAAATAACTTGAATATCATGATAATATATTTCATAATCAATATAAAAAGGTAAATAACTGAAAACACATGTCATTTAATCTATAAAATGAGAATTAAATGCATCCAGAGATAATATCATTGTGAAAATATCATGTATAATAAGATAATTCACAATCAATATGGAAAAGGTAAGTAACTAAAAACACATGCTATTTAGTCAATAAACTAATAATGAAATGCATCCAAATATAATATCATTGTGAAAACATCATGGATAATAAGATAAGGCATAACAAATATTGAAAGGTAAGTAACTAAAATCACAATCCATTTAGTAAACAAACTAAGAATGAAATTTATCTAGAGATAATATCATTGTGAAAATATCATATATAATAAGGTAAGGAATAATTAATATGAAAAGGTAAATAAATGAACACAAATTCCATTTAATCAATAACTGAGAATGAAATTAATCCAAATATAATATCATTGTGAATATATCATGGATAATAATGATTTAATTCTTAATTAACTAAATTCTTAATCATTGGATGTCATGTCCTTAGGTACATGATACCTCTACTATCAAGACCTTTCACGAGACAATTTAAAACTAGAGGTAGAAACTCATTTAATTCTAGCCTATTGATTCTCCTCATGAGAATACTAATGAATCAAGGGGATATATAATTTCAAACCATACTCTTCACTACATGGATAAAGTATTCATCATATATCAAATAATAAATTTAATTCATGAATATTGTGTCATGTCATAAAATATCCATATTACATAGAGAATATGTATTTATCAACATTTCCCCAAATAAAAATACAACATTAAATATAGAACATCATATGTAGAAGTGATATATGGTTTAACCAATAAAAATATCTATATTAAATAATATGGATATTTTGGGAAATTTTAATATACAATGATCAAAGGAAAGTGACTATTTCAAGGGAGGATAATGTGTATAAAATGAATCAATAAAGTTAATTTGAATACTTTACTTGGTCAAAGTGATCATAAACCATCCATATAAATTATAAATATGGTATCAATACAGCATATCCCTAATAAAGTATAAGTAAAATAAAGGGTTGTTATTGATGATGAATATTAATACCATTAAAGATCTTTATAAACATTTTTTGAGGAAAATATCCATTTCATTTTGAAAATCACATTTTAAAACCAAAAGTTCACAAAAAAAATTAAAATAATTTTCTTTGAAAATAACCTTCAAAACTTATAAAGTAATCTTTAAATAATTGAGTGTTCATGATAGTAAGAAATTCCATACATTTTTTATATGTTAAAATAAATATTCTTTTCACTTTTTTGGTAAAATCCAAATAGGAATTGTTTAGAAAAATACATGAATATCCCTTAAAAAACTTTTTTTTAAAAGTTAAAACATGGTAAAAATTATTTAATAAATAATTTTGAACAATTTAAAAAAAAATTGAAAACAGTTTTATAAAACATGATTTTTGTAAGAAAAAGGATTTTCGACCTAAGTGATAAATGAAGTCAGATTTTACTAAAAACATTTTCTCAAACATTTTATATACCGAAGACTGGAAAATGGTAGTATTACTTCAAAAATTAATTAATAACAAAATTATAATAAAATTAAATGGTTTTATTATAAAATTATCAAATAATTTTCTTCAATGGAAATTTAAGTATAAATAATCTTGATTAAAATGGGATTATAAAATAAACCCTTACAAAGATCATAACGTTGAAGTGATAATTAATCAATGAATAAATTATGTGTTTCAAATGTGAATAAACATAAAACAATTGGAAATAAAATTTAATAAATTAAAAATTTATTACACAGATAATCTCATAATATCAAAGGAAAAGTAGAAGTAATATAAACAAATGAAAAGAAATTGAGTTATGAAATTCTCTACCACTTTGTAATTTTCAAGTCAAATTACCTTGAATGAAATAATTAAAATTGAAACTCAAAATACCTTGTCATATGAATAATTCATGGTATTAAATATAAAATGGTAATTATATTCACAATATAAAATAAATTAGGTGCATAACATTACAATATTCCCCAATAAAGGGAAATTGAGACGAAATCCCTTACCTCGCACTTCTTTTTGGTTAAACGTGATTTAACCTATTGTATAGAAGTTTTAAAAAAATTATTAACTTATACCAGAAAATTATTTTATAATATCATCTATTATCCTTTTATAACATCTTATAACCCATTTGTTAATAATTTTGTTTTATTTTCATTGTTTCGGCTGTTAATTGCCTTGTTTTCTGATTCGTGCTTTGTCATGAAAGTTCATGTTCTTATGCATATTATATAGTTACATAATATAAATAATAATAATAATGAAATAATTATAATATTTAAACATAAATTATTTTTTAAGACTAATAATTAAACATGGTTTTGAGAAATTAAGTGTGTCACGATCATGAAGACGGTGGGTCATACATACGCATGAGTAACATTTCCATTTTTCAACAATCATTATAGAAAGAAGGTATATAATATTTTATATTTATATAATTATAATAATATCATAGATTACATATTATTTATTTAAATATACTTATATATATCATCCATGTAGTTTGGGGATGAAAAAGGAGTCACATCGCTTCATAAAGTCGGTAGTCCACACATACACAAATGACGTTATCATATTTTAGTAAGTAAAAGGGTATGAAAGAAAATAATATATTATATTTTTGGAATGATAAATATTTCATGAATATCATAATTATTTCATTTATATCACATATATTTATTAAATTTATCCTTATTACCATCCATGTAAAGTGTTAGTGAAAAATGAATCACTTCGCTTCTTTAGACGGTAGTCCTCCATACACACGAGCAAGATTATCATATCCCTACAGAATGGAAAGAAAAAAAGGTATATATGATATAATTACAATATATGAATAATTATCTTATAAATATCATATATATATAATTAATATACATCATCACTCTCAACCATGATATGTGTTGATGTAAAATGTGTCACATTGGTTCGCGAAGCGGTAGTGTGTTGTACACATTAGGGATGCTATCATTTCCCCTTTGAGGGAAGAGGAGATTAATATAGGTCATGACCTTGATATAATAACATATATGTATATGGTATATACTTATATAATTATACAATCATAAATTAATAATATTTTAATGAGGTGTAAGAAGAAATAAAGCAAAAACACATTGTTAGGAATTTTACCTCTTCTCTAACCACCTCTTTAGGATTATACCTAAAGTATTCCTAGAATGTATTTCTGAAAAAAAAAATAAGGATTATAGTATGAGGTTATAGAATTATGGAAGTTATTTTGGTAGTTATTATCTAAAAAAATGGTTTTAAGGTGTGAATAAGAGAAGAGAGGGGGTGGCCTTTTATAAGTGATGTGATTGGAACACTTAGAATTTTTGAAAAGAAAATGGTGTATCCATATTTTTCACATTTCAAAAGAGTCAAAATGGGTTATTATAAATACTTATACGTGATAAGGTATAAAAATTTCATGAAAATATATCTTATAAAAGTTTTTAGGACATTTTAACCCTTATATTTTTAGTTTAACCCTCAGAAACCTCATTTTTACCGTAACCAAGGTAATTAATTATTAGTATTTTCACTATTCATTTTGGTTAAATATTATATTGAAATTATTAGATAATATAAATTATACTAATTGAAAACATGGAATCCATTTTTTAAAATTAAATTCACATAAATGGTAAAATTTAATTTAAAATTATACCCACATACGTGATGAAAAAGTGGGTTTCCAAAAAGAAAATTATCATAAGTATAAAAGGATTTAATATCAAAATTAAATATAAAATTGATTTAAATGACATAAATTATTTAAAATTTAATATAATTAAATTAATATTTCTTTAAAAAATTAAAATATAATTTAACTTGTAAATTATTTAAATGAAAATGTGGTTTTTAATAAAAATAGTATTTTTTACTATTCATTGAAAAATGAATCTTTTTTGAAAAAATTAAAAAAATTCACCCTAATATAATTTTTATATTATGATTACAAAAATTTAGTTTATTTTTTCAAATCCTTTTTCCAAAATTTATAAAAATTAATTTTAAATTATGTGCACAAAGCGCGACTAAACCGTCTTTTAGAAAAAATATAGTTTTTCAAAAAACATTTCTTTTTATTTTAGAAGAAACTTATTTTATTTCTAATAAATATATAATAATAATTTAAATAATTTATTTTGTAATATTCATACCCTCTAATTTAATGGCTAGGTTTTACTGTTATATTATATTACGGTTATTTAGACTAAGGGTTTCATGTTCCACAAGATATCGAAGTTATTAAATTTAAAGAAATATATTTTCTGGGTTGTTTAAGCTTAGTGTTTTATGTCAAATATTATATTGAATAAAATTTTATTATTTTATAATTTTTTGGTTTTACATTCTCCCCACCTTAAATAAATTTTTTCCTCGCAATTTTATCTTGTAGAAATAAATTAAGGGTTTGATATTTGAAAAATATTTTATTGAAAATACACACTGTAAAAAGGGTTAATAAAATATCCTCTTAATTAGAGAGAAAGGGAATTAAAAAGGTTATATATAATAACACATAAAAAGGTTTTTAAGATAAAATTGGTGGAAATTGAATATATGAACATTTAAGAAAAGCCTAAATAATTATAGAGGGTAATATAGGTCATTGATCATAAGAAAGTGAATGATCTATGGAAAGTTATTGACCTCAAAATCATAAATTTTTAATGATTTAAAAGTTCGTTTGATTCATTCAATATAAATTTAATGGAATAAATTTTTTTTTCAAGATTCTTTTCCTAATTTTGAGTAATTATTTTACTATCTAAGAATATAAGGAAATGTACTTACTTGATACATTTCTATTTAATAAGAACAATTCCATCCTTTAGTTATGCTTTGATCAATTTCAAATTCATCACTTACTCCAAGAAATGAATATCCAAAAATTATTATTTTTTTATTTCTGAATCACTAAAATTCACTTTTAATAGATCATAAAATCCATAAAAGAGTGATGATCCATTCTGTCGATCTCTAACTATTTTTTAAAACAAATTTGGTTAGCGCAAGTTATTCAATATAATACATTGATCTCTAAACCACAATAGTAACACCACTGGTTCATCATTAATATTTATTCATCTAATTATTTAAGTAAAAAATCATATTAACCAAAACATCACAAAGACTAGCGGTAGGTGTTAAACCCTTATCTCCCTTCAGTTGTGGGTTTAAGACCCATGACCTTACTAGATGAAATGGGTTTTCCTTTTTCCAAAATTATATTAATATAATTAATATAAAATTCCCAAAGTGTAATTTCCCTTAATTAACTCTACATAAAAGATAACATAAACCCTAAAGGTTACCAATAACTTTAAAATTATTCCCACAAAATTTAAGGTCATTCTTCCCTAAATAAATTTTTCAATAAAACATATACTAACCAATGGGTTCTATTTGCATAAATGTTTTCCAAGAATATCCTTAATCATGTTATATTCCTACCACACAAATTTTAAAAATGGGTGTTTAATATTTTTAACATATGATCAACCTTAAACTTATAAACCCATGATAGTTCCAATAACTCATAAGTTTATGAACACACATATGCTTCTAAAATTTAATATAATCCTTAAAATTTTCATGATTCTTATAACCAAAATACCATTGGGAAAATAATTATAGAATATAATTCTATAATCAAAATAAATACTTCATCCATTTTTTCAACATAATTCATTCCTTAGTATAGTAGTTAATCTTTAGAGGAGGGAATTGACTCGAATAATTACCAGGTTCCCCACATTTAAGACAAAAAACTATAAATGGATCCCTATGATGATATTTATTTCCTTCCACCATACTATTAATTTTTCCTTAAAAATTATTTGCATTATTCTCTTCCTTTCCACACATAAATAATTTCCCCATTACTTTAAGACACATTATTGGGTGTCTCTCAAAATTTTTCACATTATGGAAATTCAACCTTCTTTGATTTATGGTCTCCATCACTTGAGCTCTTAACAAACTCCATATTTCTCTTCTTTAGTAAGTCTGAGAGTTGGTTGAGGTATAGTTTGTTAATAATATTTTGGGATAACTGATTAGGAATAATCATGATATATTTCACTCCTACCGACATCCCCTTGCTTATAGTCAGCACATTTTCCTTGATATTCAATGTTAACAAGATTCCTTCAGGTTTCATCCATTGACTAAAACCAAAAAAATGGTGTGAGAAATAATAATTATAGTGGGAAAACTATATAATAATTTATATGATGTATAAATCATGACACATTATTTTCAATATAATATACCTTAGATTGAACCTATTTTACTCATTGTAATCATCTATTCAAATCCTTTATAATGGATTGTAAATAAAATTTTAATTATCCTAATTATATCCCCCAGGAGTGTCAAACTGGTGCGTAGTAAGGACTGTTTTCGTGCACCAGCTGATGATTAGGTCAATCCTAATGCACCATTTTTGGAGTTATTACCCATTGGTATAACTGTAATATAACTATGTCCACTTGTAGTATCCAGATATGGATAAATTGATAGGAAAAACCATATATTTTTTTCTTTACCAAAACTATAGGATATTATTATATACTTTTCCTCAATGTTTATCATAGGGTTATGTTTCCTAATCTGTGTTTTCTAAAATCTAATTCCTAATGTTTCTACTAAACCTCCTTTTGATACCAACTGCAATGACCCCAACCTAGTAACACAGATCTGATGTCTTACTTTATTAAATTGAAATAATATACAAGGAATTGTATCCCAAAGGACCAAATAGTTTAGTTATATTGGTAAACTAGATACATACATGATTCCCATATTACATTTGAAAACAAAAATTATAACATAATTTTTTTTAGAATAACATTATTCTATCTATCATATCTTTATATATCAATAATAGTACACTTCATGGATTCCTGGGAAAAGAAATAAAATGAGGGTGATCTCAAATGCTCTATAATGGTTATCTATAGCAGAAGATATCATGAATTAATAATCATAATCAATATTTAAAGGTAAATAATTGAATATTAAACCCATTTAAATAACTTGACTATCATGATAAGATAATTCATAATCAATATGACAAGGTAAATAACTAAAAACGCATGTCATTTAATCAATAAACTGAGAATTCAATGCATCCATAGATAATATCATTACAAAAATCTCATGGATAATAAGTTAATTCATAATCTATATGGTAAGGTAAGTAAATGAAAACACATATCATTTAGTCAATAAACTGATAATGAAATGCATCTAGAGATATTATTATTGTGAAAATATCATGGATAATAAGATAAGGCATAATAAATTAAGTACCAAAGAGTGAGAAAAGGGTAATATTACTAAAAAACTTCATGAATAACCATAGTAGTATATAATTAAATTGTTTTATTATAAATTTATCAAATAATTTCCTTATATATAAATTTAAGTAAAAAAATCCTGATTAAAATGAGAATGTGAAATAAATAGTTTTAAAGATCTTAACATTGAAGTGAGAATTAATCAATGAATAAATTATGTGTTTCAAATTTAAATCCACCAAAAAAAATTTGAGATAAAAAATAAAATATTAAAAATTCATTAGACACATAATCTTAAAATATCAAATACATCAAAGAAGTAATATAACCCAACAAAATAAAACTGAGCTATGAAATTCTTTACCACTTGGTAATTTTCAATTCAAATTCCCATAAATGAAATAAATCAAATGGAAACTCAAAATGACATGATGTATGAATAATTCATGATATTATACATAAAAATGGAAGTATATACACCATATAAAATAAATTAGGTGCATAACATTACAATATGCCTCAATGAAGGTAAATTAAGATGAAATCTCTTACCGCACGCTTCCTTTTGGTTGAATGTGATTTAACCTCATATATAGTGGTTTTAAAAAATTTATTAAATTATAAAATTAACATATTTTATAATATCATATATTATCCTTTTATAACATCCTATCACCCATTTTTTAATAATCTTTCATTATTTTCATTATTTCGGGTGTTAATTGCCTTGTTTTCTCATTCATGCTTTGTCATAAAAGTTATGATTATTGTGAATATTATATAGTTAAATATTATAAAAAATAATTATAATGAAATAATTATCCTATTTATACATATATTATACATTTAATATCAATCACAAAATATGGTTTTGAGAAATTAAGTATATTACGATCATAGAGATGGTAGGTCGTACGTACGCATGAGTAATGTTTCCATTTTTCAAAGACATTATGAAAAGGAGGTAAGTAATAATTTATCTTTATGGAATTATTATAATATAATAAATACCATATTATTTATTTAAATATACTTATATATATCATCCATGTGGTGTGGTGATGAAAATAGAGTCACATCATTTTGTGAAGGCGGTTGTCCACACATACACAAATTATGTTATCATCTTTTAGTGAGGGAAAAGGTAAGAAATAAAATGATATATTATCTTTTAATAATGATAAATATGTAATTAATATAATAATTATATCATTTATATCATATATATTTACTAACTTTATCCTCATTACCTTCCATGTAAAGCGTTAGTGAAAAATGAATCGCATCGCTCTGTGAGGCGGTAGACCACCGTATACACGAGTGACGTTATCGTATGACCTTAGGAATGAAATGTAAAAATATAAATATGATATAATTATTACATAGATATAATTATATTATAAATAATATATATATACTTTATATTCACCATCATACCCAACCGTGAGAGGTGTTTATGGAAAACCTATCATATCAGTTTGCAAGGCAGTAGTCCGCGGTACACACAAGTGAAGTTATCATTTCCCATTTGAGGTAATATGAGAAGGATATATTTCATTAACTTAACATAAAAACATCTTAGTATGTGATATATATTGGTGTTATTATATAATAAAAAATTAAGAATATTTTAATGAGGTAGAAGAAGAAATAAAATAAAAACGCATAGTTTGGAATTTTACCTCTTCACGGACCACCTCTTGGGGATTTTACCTAAATTATTCCTATAATATATTTATGAAAAAACCAATTATTATGTGATTATGGTATGGAGGTTTGGAATTTATTTGGGTAGTACTTATAAAAAAATGGTTTAAAGGTTTGAAGAATAGATGAGAGGGGTGGCCTTCGATAAGTGAGGTGAAAGGTATACTTCTAATTTTTGAAAAGAAAAAGGTTTACCCGTGTTTTTCACATTCCAAAATGATAAAAAATGTATTATCATATATAATTATAAAATATAAAATATAAATATGTCCATATGATATATTTTATACAACTTTTTAGGACATTTTAACCCTTATATTTTTAGCTTAACAACCCCCCCCCCCCAATAAACCCATTTTTAACTTAACCATGGTGATTAATTTTTACTATTTTCACTATTAATTTTGGTAAAAAATTAAGTTGAACTTATTATATAATATAAATTGTAAATACCTTAACCCTAGTAGTCGGGATCTGGTGCCTTACTTTATTACATTGGTACTGAGTACAAGCGATCTCATCCCAAAAGACCGAATTGTTTAGTAGTCTTGGAAAACTAGATACATAATTGAAATTAACATTACATTTAAAACAATAAAAAAATAATAATTATCTTCAATAATTACATTTTACCCTTAGTATACCCCTGTATAACAACTATAAAAACCTTCCTTGTATCCTGGGGAAAATAAAACATAAGAAATGGGTGATATCATATACTCAGTAAGGGTATACATACAGCAGAAGCTATCATAAATAAATATACATAAAAAATGTGGTCATATGAATAACTGAAACAAATTTAATTTAATAAATAATTTTATCATAAAATTATAGGAATAAAAATGATCAAATAATTCCATATAAATAATTACATGATAATAAAACTAAACTATGGATCTTCTGTTATTCGAATAATCACATAGAATATTAATAACTAATATCATAATGAGGGAATACATAATGTAGGACATATAAAACATACCATCAATGACTCATCCAATAATTCTATATAACTCATTCTAGTTTTTCAAATGATACCTACCAATGCATCAAGGGGTTATATCAGGCCCCACCCAATAGTTACTAAGTTCAATAAATTCCTCATATGAAAGGGGTGAACCATAATCAAAATATACATTCATATTTAAAATATAATATCAAATGTTAATAACTTTCCCCAAATGATAAACATAACCATAACCCATCCAGTATAATATGATGAATAGTATAAAAATAGTGTATCCATGGTCAAATTGATCATAAAATATTCAATATGATAGATGGTATGAAAATAGATCAACCTAAATTAAGAAAATTATCCAAAAAATATTGTTTACATAGATGGAAATACTCTAGTAAAATCATTGAAAGATTCCTGGTAGGAATACCACTTTTACCTTGAAATAATTTATTTAAAAATCCATAAAATTATAAAAGAAAACATTTTATTTGAAAATCAAATCATAAAATTATAAGGGATTACTCAAGTCATTAAGGATTCATGAAAGTTATTAGATCCTATTATGTCGTATATGTAAAAAAACATTTCTGTAAAAAAAGTTGTAACTTGAAAATAGGATTTTTAAAAAGAAAGTCCCTTACTACATTATAAACAGTTGAGTCGTATTCCCCATAAAATTAATAATTATGAAATTATTTATTTAAAAAAATTATATAAATATATTAATTATATGATATATCAAAGTTAATTATACATAAACCACACACAAGGAATAAGTGGTGAATAAGGAATATTACGCAAAAATAAAAGTGAGATGAATAAACCCTTACCTTAGGTCTGATTTCCACCGTATGTGTCTGAAACTCCTATATAATGGTTTTAAACATATTATTAACATATTATAGAATAATATTTATATTTATTATATCATATATTATCCCCTTATAACATTTTACCACTCATTTATTAATAATATTTATTCATTTCACTATTTTAGGCGTTAATTGCATTATTTTGCATGCTTGTTTTGTCGTAAAAGTACTCATTCTATTAAATAGGGTATATATCCCAAATTTCCAGAATAACTTTAATGTAATAAATATAAAATTTAATCATTAAATACATTTTTATAGCCATTTTTTAATGTTGAACAAAGAAAATGAATTACACCGCTACGTGGAGATGGTAAGTCATATATACGCACATGTGCACATGCGGTGCTTTCATTTTTCATAGGATGGATAAAAAGGTATAATATGGTTGTTCAATAATAATAATAATAACGTTTAAGTATATACATAATACTATAGATGTTATTTTATAAGGAAAAACACATGAAGATTTAGTAAAAGAAGAAATGAATTTTAATGAGTTGGTAAAAATGATTGCCTCTTCTTTGGGAGACATACTTTAGATCTCTTCTGAAAGGATCTAGATTTGATATTTTTGGAGTACCAAGACCTCAATAACTTTTAAAAGTATATTATAAGGATAAATTTACAGATTTTTGTCAAGATATAATGCTAAATGTGGTGAAATGAAATAAAGTAAGGAGTTCCCTTTTATAATTAAGGTGAGGGGTACCCTTGAAAATACTCAAAAAATTAAATTATATTAAATTCATTTTTTATCCAAATACAAAAAAATAGATAGGTATTATAATATAATATGATATAAGGTTTTAATATCATCATCTAGTAAAATTATTACATGTTTTTTTTAATTTAAACCATATCGTTTTGATTGACGTTACTTAACATAATTTAATTTTAGTTATGGTAACAATTTATGTAATATTAAAAGGTGGTAATTTTTACTTATAAAATTTAAATTATGACATAAATTAATAATTTATGACATTTTAGACCAAATAATATTCACTTTTTATTTTTAAATATTTTTTATGATTTTTAAATAATTTAATAAAATATTATTTTGATAAAATATCATTAGTATCAATTTTGACACCATTCATTACTTTGGCATTAAGGAAGACAAGACTACAAGATAACTTATAAAAAAATATTTAATATGCCCCTAATATTTCATAATCATATATAAAATTCATGGATCACATAAATTAATTAAAATTATATTTATTTTACTATTTTTCATATCATTTATTTGATTGTTTCATTAATAAAATAATTACTACATTATAATTGTATAATTATTTAAGGTAATTATTTATTCATTAAAAATTAAAAAAAATACCATGATTTATATAAATATTATATACATAAAAGTAATATATATAGTATAATATATCTTCTAAATAAAACCATATTAAAAATAATATAGTTATTAAAATATGAATGTGACATCTTTGTCATTTCTTTAAATAAAATATTATAAATATCATTACCTCATCCAAATGGTCCCCAAGAATCATAAATAAATTTATATCATGAAAATAAGTTTATTATGTTTAAAATAGACACTCATATCCATTAAAAACCTACCTTTTTTCCCTTGTGGACACATAAGAGGTGTTTAAGAAAAATAAAGTGACATTTTTTTATTTTCAATAATTTAAATAATATCAAAGTCATTTTTATGGAAAATTGTCCATTAAATAACTCAAATTATAACATTAGGTGTTAAAGGTAGAATATAAATCATCCAATTATATTTTTTTATTGTCTTAGGCTAATTTTTTAATCTTTATTATTTTATTTTTAACCTAAATTTCCAAATTTAACATTTACCGTGTTAATAAAAATTATCAAACTTACTATTCATATTGGAAAAAAATAAAAAGGAAATATTTAATAAAATTGGACCATAAGAATAAAAATATGTAATCCTTTTTTGATATTAAAAACACATAAGTTTCAAAGTTTAATTTAAAATTAATCTCATAAAACGAAAAGAAGAACAATTTTATTGAAAAATGTATTTTTGACCCAAAAATGTTCTTAAACAAAAATAAGGTATAATGATGAAATAGATTATATTATTTATAACAAAAGAGTATTAAGTTACATTTATATCAAATTAAAATCACAAATATACTTTTAATATAACGAAATTGATAGTTTTATAAAAATCGGTATTTTTCACTATTCACTAGAAAATAAATATTTTTAGAAAAATACCAAAATTTCACTATAAGCTAATTTTGACATTAAAATTTTAAAAATTAAGTTTATATTTTTAAATATAATTAATAAAAATGTTAAAATTTAGTTTCAAAATAAGTGCGCCATTAAAAGGCGGTAAAACTACCTTTACAAAAATATAGCCATTTTATGCGTAAAATTAGATTAATTCTTATATTGTTCTTATAAAATCCATTGTATGAATGTAAAAAAAATTTGATTTAATATATAATATATAAATTCCATTAGGATAACTCGCTAATAGTAGTTAATTACTACATTAACAATGAATTGGACAATTATATATTTAATAATGTGGTTAATATTATTCAATACTACCAGTTCAACTACGAGGTTATAACAGTCACATTTTAAATAGTATATTGTGGTTTTAAACTCAATTTTTTGTAAAAAAATATGATATATAAGATATTAAATTTAAAAGATACATACCATAAAAACTTTGGGTGTTACATTCTCCCCTCCTTCAATAAATCGTGTCTCGCAATTTAAATTTGTGATTGGTAGTAATTGAGATGTCATTTTAAAATAACCTTATGGAAATCCCACTTAAAAAATATATTAATACCTTTATCACCTTAAAATATTAATGAAAACATTTTTTCTTCCAAAAATAAAATCTCAGGTTGTTGAATATATTCCTTAAATCCAAACATTTAGTAAACCCTATAAAGATAATATAAACCATCAAATCACTAACCACCTTCATGGTAACCAATACTATCTCATAAAAATATACTTATTATTATCTCAACATCAAGAATATATTGAATTTTATCTTTCCTAAATCATGCGTTTTCCAAAAGATCATCTTACAATAGAATCACTTCTCTTAGTTACTGGTTTTATTCATCACATGCTTCAGATTCTTTAAAGAATAAGTACTACAGTACAGTCCTTAAATACCTCATGATTTTTAAAATCATATATTTAATGGTAAAATACTCAAATAACATAATTTTTTAATCCAAACATAGGTATATTATTCATTCCTCTTCATCTGTGGTATTATCATAATCTTGACTGGGATCTATTATCCTTTTTTGGGGCATATTATTTTGATGCTTGAGACATTGATTTACGTAGTGTCTCATCTCCTTACAGTTGAAGAATTGTACACTAGAAACCTTTTTTGTACCCTTAAAATCACAATAATTGTGTCCTTTATCTCCATAATTTTAGCAAACTCTCATTCCTTTTAATAGAGCGTTAGGGTGTTTCTTTCCACAATTATCACATGTGGGAAAATTTGTATTTATCTTCTTTCCTTTTTCCAAATTTTTCCTAGTTGTATATTTTTTTCGTGATTCCCTCTGAAGACATAATACTTAGAGAAGTACTTATTTGTCTTTTTATCATACGATACTATGTACTCATATGATGAGAATGTTTTGGATACTTGTTCCCTTAAAAATATTGGCATAAGATCATAAAAGATATGACCCTTCTTACTCTTTGGATCATGTGAATTAATAAGGTTCTCATTCCTTCTATTATGCGCAATTTATAAATGAAAATTAATACTAGATTAGACCATATCATTATAAAAAATAATCTATAATCCCAAAACTAGTGAAATAATTAACATAAAGTGAAAATTTTATGTTTATCTAAACTCGTAAATATAGTTTGCTTAGGTTGTTATTATATAGTTATCCTCAAAGTATATCATAGATTTATGTTCTCTAGTATAATTTTTAATAAATCTAGTTCCCATGATTTCTACTAAAATTGTTCTAATACCAACTATAAAGACCCTGACCCTAGTATCCTAGAGTCAGTGTCTTACTTTATTACATTGGTAATGAGTACAAGCAATCGCATCCCAAATGGCCGACTAGTTTAGTAGTCTTGGAAAACTAGAAACTTGATTGAAATTTACATTACATTTAAAAACATAAAAACACAAATAATTTTCTTTAGGAATTCTATTTTTCCCCTTAATATATCCCTACATAACAACCACAAAAGACTTTCTTATATCTTGGAAAAAATAAAACATAAAAAATGGGTGATTTCAGATGCTCAGTAAGGGTATAAATATAGTGTAAGTTATCATAAATATATAGAAATAAACAATTTGTTAATATGAATAACTAAAACACATTCCATTTAATAAATAACTTGAGCATAATATGGTTGGAATAAAATATGATCAAATAATGTCATATAAACAATTACATGAGAATGAAACTTAACCATAGATATTCTACTAGTTGAATAATAAAATGGAATATCAATAACTAATCTCATAATGAGGTAATTCATAATACGAGACATCTAAAACATACCATCAAATCCTCGGCTAATAAGTCTACATAAATGGGTAAGGCCATATCCAAAACCCAGTCTAGTTTGTCTCATGAGACCTACTGATACATCGAGTGTCTATAACAATCCCCTCCCAACACTTACAAAGTAAAATTCATTCCTCATATTAAAGGGTTGAAAAATAATCAACATATACATTCATATTCAAACTAGAATATTAAATTTTAATAACTTTCCCCAAAAGATAAACAAAATCATAAACCATCCAGTATAATATGATGAATGATATAAAAATAGCACAAACATAATAAAACTAATCATAAACAATTAAATATGGTACATGGTATCATAAGAATCAACCTAAATTAATAAAAATATCTAATAAAGAGTTTTTAAATAGATGAAAGTACTCTAATAAAATCATTGAAAGATTCCTAATAGGAATATCACTTTTACTTTGAAATCATTTATTTAAAAAGTCACACCATTATAAGAGAAAACATTTTATTTGAAAATGAAATCATAAACTTGTAAAGGATTAATCAAGGCATTAAGTAGTCATGAAATAGGGTAAATACTCTTATTCCATATATGTAAAAAATAATTTCTTAAAAAATAGTTGTAACTTGAAAAGAGGATTTTTAAAAAGAAAGTCCATTACTACTTTGAAGACAGTTGAACCTTATTCCCCATAAAATTAATAATTATCAAATGAAACATTTAATAAAATGAAGATAAATGGATTAATGATATGATATATCAAAGGGAATTATAAATACACCACACAAAAGTAATAATTGGTGAATAAGGAATATCTCATAGAAATAAAATTGTGATGAGAAAAACCCTTACCTTAGGTTTAATTTCCTTCGTACGCGTCTAAACCTCCTGTATAATGGTTTTAAAAATATTATTAACTTATAATATAATCATATTAATATTTATTATATCATATATTATCATCTTATAACATTTTACCCCTCATTTATTAATAATATTTATTCATTTCACTATTTCGGTCATTAATTGCATTGTTCTGCATGCTTGTTTTGTCGAAAAAGTCTTGGTTCTATTGCATAGGGTATAAATAAAAAATTTTGAAAATAACATTAATATCATAAATATCATATTTAATCATTAAATACCTTCTTATAACAATTTTTTAATGTTTTATATAGAAAATGAATTACACTACTACATAGAGACAGTAAGTCGTACGTACGCATGTGCGGTGCTTTTGTTTTTCATATGATCGATAAAAGGGTATAATATGGTAATTTCATAATAATAATAACATATAAATTTATATATTATACTAGAGATATTAATTTATAAGGTAAACAACACATTAAGATGAATTAAAATAAGAAATTAATTTGAATGAGTTGTTAAAAATGATTATCTCTTCTTCAGTGGACTTCCATTAGATCTCTTCTCAAAGGATCTAGAGTTGGTATTTTTAGAGTACCAGGGCCTCCAAAAACTATAAAAGGATATTATTAGAATATAATTATAGAGTTTTTCAATATATAAGGCTCAAGGTGGTAAAATGAAATGAATGAAGGAGTGTGCTTTTATAATTGAGGTGAGGGGAACCATTGAAAATCCTCAAAATATTAAATTATAATAAATTCATTTTTATCCAAATAAAACCAAATGGATAAGTATTAGAATATAATATGTTATAATGTTATAATATCATCATCCAATAAAAAAATTAATTTTTTTTTTACTTTAAACCTTATCATTTTGATTGAATTTAGTTAACATAATTTAATTTTAATTATGGTAATAATTTATTTAATATTAAAAGGTGGTAATTTTTACTTATAAAATTTAAATTAGACTATAAATGAATAATTTATGAAATTTTAGACCAAATAATAGTCAAAATTTTTTAAATATTTTTTATAATTTTTAAATAATTTAATAAAATATTATTTTTATAAAATGTCATTAGTGTCAATTTTGATACTATTCATTAATTTGGCCTTAAGGAAAACAATAAATCAACATAACTTCAAAGAAAGATATTTAATACACCTATAATATGTCATTATCACCCATAAAATTCTTGTAGAACCTTAATTAATTCAAATTATATTTATTTTAATGTTTTTAATATCATTTATTTGATTGTTTCAATAATAAAATAATTATTTCATCATAATTGTTTAATTATTTAAGGTAACTATTTATTTCATGAAAATTAAAAATAAAATATCATGATGTAGATAAATATGTTATTTTTAAAAATAATATCTTTAGTCTGAAATATATTATTAATAAAACAATATTAAAAATAATATAGTTATTAAAATATGAATGTGACATCTTTGTCTTTTCTTTAAATAAAATATTATAAATATCATAACCTCGTCCAAATGGTCCCACAAAATCATAAATATATTCATATCATGAAAATAAGTTTATTAGGTTCAAAATGGACACTCATATTCATTCAAAACCTACCTTTGTTCCCATGTGGAAACATAATAGTTTTTTAAGACAACAAAAGTGACATTTTGTGATTTTCTTTAATTTAAATAATATCAAAGTCATTTTAATGGAAATGTGTACATTAAATAACTAAAATTATAACCTTATGTGTTAATGGTAGAATATAAATTATAAAATAATATTTGGGAAGGATTTAGGGTAATTTTATAATCCTTATCATTTTATTTTTAACCTAAATTTCCAAATCTACCCTTTACCCTGGTAAAAAAATTACGAAGGTCGCTATTCATATTAAAAAAAATAAAATGAAAATATTTAATAAATTTGAACCTTATGAGTCTAAATATGGAATCCTTTTCTCAATATTAAAAACATATAAGTTTCAGAATTTAATTTAAAATTATTTCTGCAAAACGCAACAAAAAATAGTTTTATTGAAAAATGTATTTTTAAGACAAAAAATACACTTACAAAAATAAGGTATAATGATGAAATAAATTATATTCTTTATAACTAAATAGTAATTAAGTTACATTGATATTAAATCAAAATCATAAATATTCTTTTAATATAATGAAATTGGAAGTTTTATAAAAATTGGTATTTTTCATTATTCAATAGAAAATAAATATTTTTGAAAAAATACCAAAATTCCATCCTAAGATATTTTTGACATTGTGATTTTAAAAATTATTTTTATTTTGTTCAAAATAATTTATAAAAGTGTAAAAATTTATTTTTAAAACAATTTTTCCATTAAAAGTCAGTAAAACTACCTTTAGAAAAAATATAGCCTTTTTATACATGAAATTGGATTTATTCTTATCATGTGCCTATAAAATACATTGGATGAATGTCAAAACACTAGATTGAATATATAATATATAAATTTCATTAATATAATTCACTAATACTAATTAATTACAACATTAATAATTATTTGGATAATTACATATTTCATAATGTGGTTAATATTATTCATTCCTTCCAATTTGATGACTAGGTTATAATGGTTGCGTTTTAAATAGTATATCATCGTTTTAGACTCACTTTTGTTTGAAAAATTTAATATAAAATATGTTAAATTTAAAATATACATACCATCAAATCTTGGTTTGTTACATAAATTATTTTTATTCAAAAATTGGAATCCACTTTTCAAAATTCAATTCATAAAAGTTATATAATTTAATTTAAAATTATACTCGCAGATGCAATAAAAAGATCATTTACAAAGAGAAAATTATCATAAGTATATAAGGTTTAAATATCAAAATTAAATATAAAATTGATTCCAATAACCTAAATTAACTTACTTTTAATATAATTGAAGTAATTTTACTTTAAAACTAGTTTAAAATATTATTTAACCTTGTAAATTATTTAAACAAAAAGGTAGTTTTCATTAAAAATCGGTGTTTTTCACCATTCATCGAAAAATAAAACTTTTCAAAAAAATAAAAATAATTCACCCTAAGATAATTTTGATATGATTATTTTAAAAAATTAAGTTTATTCCATCAAATAAATTTACTAAAATTGGTAAAAATTAATTTTAAATTATGTGTGCAAAGCGCGACTAAACCGTCTTTTGGAAAAAAATATAGTTTTTAAGAAAATATTTTTTTTATTTTAAATGATTCTTATTTTATTTATAATCATTATATAACCATAATTTTCATAATTTAATTAGTATTATTCATACCCAAAAATTTAATTTCTAGGTTATAATGGTGTACTATATTGCAGTTCATTTAGACTTTGGGTTGTGTGTTCCACAAGCTATCAAAGAGATTAGATTTAAAGAAATATATTTTGTGGGTTTTTTAAGCTTGGTTTTTCATATCACACACACCATATAATATAATTTTATTCTTTTATAATTTATGGGTGTTTTATAAATGGTTTCTCTTGAGTTTTAGTTGTTGAATCTCAACTTGATCTTCGTTAAGGGAAAAGCCCAGTGATTCTATCTCCCTTAGAAGCTCTGATAAATGGGCTTCATATGGTACAATCTTACTAGTCTAGTTCTTCACTTATTCCTTCCATGTCAATTAGATTTATTATAAAATTAATATATGCTAATCGTAATGGTCACTGTAGAATATCTATTTTATCCACAGTTATGATGTTTAATAGTATTTTGAGCCTAATGGTAAAATTATAGATATAGTTTAAAATGGTGAAAAATAAAATATAGTGAATGTTTTTTTATAACTACATTACTTAATAATTCATTTATTTGGAAGGTAATTTTATTTATAAAAGTTTGGTTCATTACATTATCCCCTAATTTAGAAATTTCACCCTCTAAATTTCATTTTATATATTAAAACATATAAGGGTACTTATGTTTCATTGGCTCTTTTGGTTTACATATTGCCTCTTAAAACTTGTAGTTCCACCACAACACTTTGAACCTGTGATTTGCATTATTTTTTAGAACCTTGTCTCTATAATCTAATATTTTTATTGGCTTCTCCTTATATGAAAGATTGTTCTCTAAGGGTACCACCATTGTATTTAGTACATGTGAGGGGTCTGATATATACTTCCTTTAGAGGGATGCATGGGACACATCATGTACTTGATATAGGTTAGGTGGGAGTGCTAGTCAATAGTCAGTATCTCTGATGTGATCAAGAATCTAAAAGGGGCTAATGCATCTAGGACTAATCTCTCACTTCTTCCCAAACATCATGACCTTTTCCCATGGTGATATATGAAGGAACACCTTATCTCCAACCTCAAACCCCAGGTCTTGTAAATTATTGTCTATATATATTTTATATAAACTTTTCATAGCTTTCATATGATGTTAAATAGTTTTAACCTTTTCAATAATATCTTGGATAATATTAGGTTTCATTATCTTCCACTCCCTAACTCCATCCCATCATGTTAGAGTTTGGCACCTATTTATATACAGATCATCATAAGGTGCCATTTGTATGTTATAATGTTAACAATTGTTATATGAGAACTCTACTGAGGGAAGGTGTTGATCCCAATATCCTTTTAAATACATTAAATATATTCTCAAAATATAATATAGAGTTTTAACAGTTCTCTTAGACTAACCATTCATATGAGGGTGATAAGTAGTATAGAAACTCAACTCTATACCCAATTCTTGTTGAATGATTCTCCAAAACCTTGAAGTAAAACTCAGATCTCGATCAGATAAAATATAGTGTGATACTCCATGCATCCTTACCACTTATCTTATGTATATCTTAGTGGGTTTCTCATGATATAAATCTTCTTTGATATAAATTAAATGTGATAAATTTGTAGGGTGATTGACTACCAGTCAAATGGAATTATTTACTTTAGATTTCTTGGGGAGTCTTATGTTAAAATCCATCGTTATGTTTTATCATTTTCATACCATTATAGGAAATGGTTTCATCAAACCCTTATGCTTATTTTTTTTAGCCTTAACTTTTTAGTATACCAAGCATCAAGATACAAATTATGAAAGTTACCTCTTCACATTATCCCACCAAAAGTTTTTCTTCAGATCCTATACAACTTAGTTCTTCCTAGATGAATATATTAGTATGATCTATGTGAATCATTTACAAGTTCCCTCTTTGGTTTTGGTTTTTATAGGACACATATTTGTGTTCCAAACCTTATAACTTCATCTTTATAAAAGTTACACTCTTTAATATTCTCTACCTTTCTCTATTGGTCCTCATCATCTTTTTGGGCCACCTTTATCCTCTTAAGAATGGATGGATGGACAGTTATTTGAGCAAGGTGGGCTAGAATTCCATTTATTATTCCCATGTATTGTCACGACCCGTCCTCGGGGCCCGTGCCGTGACTAACCCAAGCCCGCTTTCCATAGGCCAGGGGCTGGCGACTAGCACCAAGGCGTAAATCCCGAAAAAAGGGAAGGCATTTCCTTTGAAAGGTAAACAAGCACCACAGAGTAAGTAAGCGGAAAAGTAAACACTAAGTAAAAACTGTAACAAGCTGTGCTGAAATTAAAAGGGGCCAGAAATACAAGCCCAACTGTAAAGTACAACTGAAAGGGAAAAACAGAAACTGAAAAGAAAAGTCGCAGCGTCGAGCCGTCCTCTAAAAGTCCCACCTGAAGGGTGGGTACAGATAGCCTCCACTACTCCTCAGGTCCACCTGACCGCTCCGAGTACGTCCCGCCCAGTGGTCCACCTCCAGGTACCGTCCCGCTCTGCAAGCCTCCACCACAATCAGTGTTGTCCGTCGTCTGCAACCAATACAACGTAGTGCGGGCATAGCCCGTGCAGGGGTGAGTATAAGCTACTCAGTAGGGACCCCGAGACCCCCGAAGGTCTCCCAGAATCCACAAAGGATAAACCACAAAGGAAAGATACAATCACGAAGTAACATCCGACACTGCTTAGGTATATGCCCATACATATACCTAAGTTATCAATTTTCGTCTGGCTCCAACATCTGAGCCCAAGCACAACCCAATCCACACAGGAAAGCAAAACGTAAAGTTTGTCGTACAATTATTTTATTTCTTAACTTTAAGCCCAAAAATTAAAAACCACACCCGAGAAAACGCAACTCCAGAAGAGGAGTTTCTAAGAAAGTACCGGCATTGCGATTCCATCGGTGCCCTCAGAATTCGATTCCGAACACCGGTTCAAAAGTTAGAAAAACCCGCTTGTCCGTTCACTGAACGTACCCGAGCTAAACTTCGGAAAATGATTTCGGGCACACCGGGCCTCGGAATCAGGTTCCGTCAGAAACTGCACTCTTGTAAAATTCCAAAGAAAATTAAGAAAAAAAATTCCTTGAAATTTAAGTGTCTTTAAATTACTCCCACCACAGGGCTTTACATCCTCGTAAAGCTTCACCATAAACTTAGGGATACAAAGGCGGTACTGAGCACGCATCTGAGCCTCCCGCTCCAAAGTGCTCTCCTGGAGGTTCCCGTGCTGCTATCTAATGCGCACAAGAGGAATTGATCATCCACGTAGGACCCACTCCTATTGATCCTCGATCTCCACCGAGACCTCCGTAAAGGTCTCCCCATCACCAACGTCCAGCTCCCCATGGTTAATGATGTGTGTCGGGTCATGCACGTATCTCCTCAGCTGAGATATGTGGAAGACGTCATGCACCCGGTGCAACTGAGGTGGTAGATCCAGGCGATAAGCCACCTCGCCAAATTTCCGTAAACCCCGTCGAGGTGAGACCCGCAAGAAGATGCGGTCTCCATCCTCGAACTCTAGTGGTCTCCGCCTCCTGTCAGTAAAAGACTTCTGCCAGTTCTGAGCTGTCCTCATCCGCTCATGGATGACTTGGACCATTCTGGTCCTACAAGAGCTGCTGAGATTTCTTCCTTGCCGATAAGAGAAATCTGGTCTCATCCCCTGGATGAACCATATTATTTGCCTAATACATTCAATCCCGACATGGATGATACTAATCCACACCAAGGATGACATCGTAAGGCCTCGATGCTACTACCAAGAGATCCAACCGTTACTCTCGCCTCCAAGGGTTGAGTCACACTGTCGGCATCAGTGTGTGGTAACTGGTTCTCCTCCAGTAGATGTCTCACAAGTGAGGGTCAAGTCAACAGTCTAAACTAGAACCTCTTAGTAACAACACAAAATAGGACAGGAATAAAAACATCACAAAGGCATGCGTATTTTATTATTGCAGCTCATAATACAAGGACGCTACACAACAACAACAAGGAACTAGAAGTACAAAAGACGTATCCACTAGTTCCGCTCCTGTCCATCTGCTCCCAGAGCTCCATGATCGAAGGCCTCAGCTGCCTGAAGCTGAGCTCTCCCATGTCTAGAAACTCCCTGCGGTCGGGGTGGACCTCCTGGTGGTGGTGGTGGAAACACCTCGAAGCGTCGTCCACTACCTGCTGCTCGGCCAGCTCCTCTGCCACGGTCTCCTGCTCCATGCGATCCGCCTCAATCGAACCTATGCCTCTACCTAGAGGGTCCTTCGTTCATCTGCTGGTCATCCGTATGGAGGGTCGGACAGTCACGAGCCATGTGACCAACCCCGCCACAGGAGTAACACTGCCCGCTCATAGTAAGTCGTTGTCCACCCCGGGTGCCTCGCACAATTGACCATGTGTCACGCGGTCAACCATCGGTAGGTCTAGTCCTCTTGGACCCCTGCGTCATCTGTCTACTGCCCGCTACAGAAGACTATGCCTCATGCCAGCAAGTGGTGGGTCTTGCTGCTGGAGACTGCTCATCAAGGAAACTCTCCACTAATAGGGCTTGCTCCAACACTCCTGCCTGAGTCGGAATGTTGAGGGAGATCATCGAAGCCCTGATATCGTGCCTCAGTCCCTGCTCGAAGGTCTGGGCCTGGAAGAACGGGTCCCGTACCATATCTGTGGAGTATCGCGAGAGATAAGTAAATCTCGCCGAGTATTGGGCCACTGTCATGCTGCCCTGCCGTAGCTGTAGCAGCTCTTGGATACGCACCGCACGGAGGGTGGCCGAGACGAACTCTAAGCGGAAGATGCTCTCAAAGTCCGTCCAAAGGAGAGATGCCTCGTCGTGCACCTGGAGCATCAATCTCCACCATCTGCCTACTGCCGCATGCAGGAGGCTCGCTGCAAGGACCACCATAAAGTCCGTTGGTGTCCTCACTAGCCTGAAAACTCGAACAACTGCCTCCAGCCAGTCCTCGGCTACCTGGGGGTCCGTCTCCCCGTAGAACCTGGGCGGTCGCTGGTGCTAGAACTCATGCAGTGCACTAAGGCGACGTGCATCATCAGCGGCTGGGGCTGGAAGCATCGGTGGCTCGGCGGGTAGAGGTACCGCCGGTGCCTCTGCTGTCAAAGGGCCATGTACCGAGGCCTCGTCGCTCGGCGGGCTGTCGTCACGTACAACACTCGGAACCCTAGCTGGCTGCCATCGTGGGGCCATCCTGAAAGGAAACAGGTGCACCACGGTCATAACAGTATACCTGGTGAGCTGATGCAAAGTAATCACGGAGAAAACTTGAAAACACACATGCAATCAATGTTTTCGTGCCTTAAGTCGGAAATCAGAAGTCAGGGTCCTAGTGTACCGATACGTCGGCCGCCGCACCAACACTGGACTCATTGGACTGATAACCACACCCAATACGCTAAACACTATCACTTCACATAGAAGAAAGATCAGATTCTGCGGTATAACCGACCACCTCTGATACCAATTTGTCACGACCCGTCCTCGGGGCCCGTGCCGTGACTACCCCAAGCCCGCCTTCCATAGGCCAGGGGCTGGCGACTAGCACCAAGGCGTAAATCCCGGAAAAAGGGAAGGCATTTCCTTTGAAAGGTAAACAAGCACCACAGAGTAAGCAAGCGGAAAAGTAAACACTAAGTAAAAACTGTAACAAGCTGTGCTGAAAGAAAAAGGGGCCGGAAATACAAGCCCAACTGTAAAGTACAACTGAAAGGGAAAAACAGAAACTGAAAAGAAAAGCTGCAGCATCGAGCCGTCCTATGGAAGTCCCACCTAATGGGTGGGTACAGATAGCCTCCACTGCTCCTCGGGTCCACCTGACCGCTCCGAGTATGTCCCGCCCAGTGGTCCACCTCCAGGTATCGTCCCGCTCCGTAAGCCTCCACCACAATCAGTGCTGTCCGTCGTCTGCAACCAACACAACGTAGTGCGGGCATAGCCCATGCAGGGGTGAGTATAAGCTACTCAGTAGGGACCCCGAGACCCCCGAAGGTCTCCCAGAATCCACAAAGGATAAACCACAAAGGAAAGATACAATCACGAAGTAACATCCGACAATGATTAGGTATATGCCCATACATATATCTAAGTTATCAATTTTCGTCTGGCTCCAATATTCGAGCCCAAGAACAACCCAATCCACATAGGAAAGCAAAACGTAAATCTACACAGGATAGCACAACACAATCCACAAAGGAAAGAAAAACAGGATTCAGCTCACATAGGTACTTTTCCGTATGACGTTAGAGATGATCAGAGGTAGCCACTGATTCATCTAAGACGTCAGATCCACAAAGGATATGTAGGTACTAACCCTCTCAATGACCCACACAGGATTGATCATGAAGTTGAAACCAAAGCTATTGGGAAACTTCTTCTCCATCAAGCATAGTGGTTATGTCGCTACAACCAAGCGCTTTCCTCCAACCTTGGACTGCTGTAGTACTCCACCTATCGAGTACTGCGGGCCTGCTGCTACAACCAAGCACTCTCCCATGCCGCTACAACCAAGCGCTCCTCCGTCGTGGGTCTTCTGCTACAACCAAGAGCTCCCCTGTGCCGCTACAACCAAGCGCACCTCTGTCGTGGGTCTGCCGCTACAACCAAGCGCTCCCATGTGCCGCTACAACCAAGCGCACCTCTGTCGTGGGTCTGCCGCTACAACCAAGCGCTCCCCTGTGCTGCTACAACCAAGCGCACCTCTATCATGGGTCTGCCACTACAACCAAGCACTCCCCTGTGCCGCTACAACCAAGCGCACCTCTATTGTGGGTCTACCGCTACAACAAAGCGCTCCCCCTCATAGCCTCCAGAGGTACTCCTTCTGTTGAGTACCGCGGGTCTGCCGCTACAACCAAGCCCTCCTCCGCCGTGGGTCTGCTGCTGCAACCAAGCGCTTCCCACTAGGCTATCCGTAACACACTGAGTCGTTCGATCAGCAGTCATCAAGTCTCAACCGGCTCTAGGGTTTCCGCACACAGCATGCTCGTTCTGGGAGGATCCACTCCCCGAGCTAAGTGGTCGATGCATCAACTGACATGCAGTCCGGAGTTGATGTATCCCAAGATGTACCGTAGTGGTCACTTCCGAAAACACGGAGGATTCCCATACTGTTCTCATCATCGTCGCAGTCGAATCCACCGAGGATCTCTGTACAGTCATCGTCGCAGTCACAGTAGCAGTCGCAGCCAGCTCTAGGGTTCCCGCACACAACAAGCTCATTCAGGAGGGTCCGCTCCACGAGCCGAGAGGCTGATACATCAAATGACACATAGTCTAGAGTTGATGCATCTAAAGGTTCTGTATCGTCAACAAGAACTCAACGTCGCAAACGGCGCGTCAATCGGACGCCCGGTCTGAGAGTTATTGGCTTTTTCGTCCCAGGGGCCCGGTTGGTTTTTAAGGAAAAACCAACCGGACCGTACTCCACCTACGTCCAAACCTCGGGCGGAGTGAGCCAAAATATCCATCTCACTTAGAGGAATTCAACAAAGTCAACGGCACGTCAATCGGACGTCCGGAGCTCAAGATATGGGTGTTTCCGCTCTGAGGGCCCGGTTGGTTTCGTGTACGAACCAACCTGGCTGAACCCAAAGTATTCCAAAACCTTGAGTGTGATATATCAAAATGACCTTCTCGATCCAAGGATCGCGTTGCCGCTAACGGCGCGTCATTCGGAGGCCCGTAACTCAAGTTACGGGCAAAAGACCAAAAACGGCCCGAAGACGGGGGGTCTGGGCCCGGGCCGACCCCCCCCCCCCCCCCCGGGTCGGCCGAACCAGGTCGACCCGACTCGGTCACACCCGTCCGGACCCGGTCCGGTCCGGCCTGGGCGCAGCCCGGCCGGTCGGACCGGCCCGGCTCGGCTCGTCCGAGCGGCCGAGCAGCCGGGAGAAGCCGCGGGCCGCTGCCCCCGCGGGTTGGAGGTGTCGTGGCCCCGCGCGGGGCCGCAGTGGATCAACGGACGCGGAATGTCGCCGCGTCCCGTGCGTGCGAGCTGGACCCGCGCGGCCGCGGGCCACCAGAGTTGCTCTGGTGGTCCGTTTTCCTTCTCGTCTGCGCCGCTGTTCCTCCTGGGTTCCATTCTTCACTGCGGGATCATCAAATCGCCCTTGCGTCACGTTTTGTCGTCGCCCGCTAAATCCGCACAACCACGAAGAACGGCGGAGGGTTGTCGGGACGTGTTCATTTGGCTCGCACCCTCCGCGTTAGATAGTAACAGTCGGGAGAATTTATTCAACACATGAAACAATAATTTTAATAAATTAAAATTGTTCTTATGAAACCGGTTCTTTAATTTTAAAAGAAACGTTCACGGGAAAAATAAAATATTCACAACAACCCCTACCTCGTTAAGTGTCGCACGCGCATTCTTCGCGGAATTGATCGCCGCGGAAGGAGGCGATCGTCGCGTCGTGGAAGGCGTCGCGTCGTCGCGGAAGGGCGTCGCGTCGTCACGGATTACGGTGCGCGTCGACGAACTCCGAGGTTCAAGAACAATAGATTTAATTTTAATAATTAAATCCATCTTGAGTTAAAAACCACAAGAGAATTTAAAGAATCACAAACACTCACCTCAACGGATGATCGAAGGTTTTTGTCGCGGAGGAAGGAACGTCGCCGAAGAACGTTGCGGGGGAGAAAACGTTGGCGTCGCGGCACACGGCGTCGCGTCGTCGATTTTCGCGGGTTCGGCATTCTTCGTCGGAGGCCGGAGTTCTTCGTTTTCTTCACGTTCTTCGTGTTCTTCGCGAAGAAGGGTGAAGGCACAAGAACTTCTGTCAAAAAACCTCTCAACGTGTAATCCTCCAAAAGTCGGCGTTGGTCTTATTTTATTATTACGCCAACGGATTTCAAACCGGTTAAGAAACGAATGAAATTAATTCATAGAATTAATTTCAACGAATAAACCGCCCATTTAATTCACGAATAAAACCGCCCAATTAAATGGTGAGTTAATAAATTAAGAAAATGTGTCAGTTGACTTTCATAATGACGGGTTTTCACGGGTGCGTTACTTAGCGGAAAAGAAACGGTGGGGCTTGTGCGGGCCCCACCCCACAAATATCCTACCAAGAGGGTAGGATATTTTTGGATAGCACCCTATCCACATCAACTCAGCTTAGGCCACTTTAAGTCGCTTCAAGTGTCTTCCAAGTGGCTTAAGTGAAATAAAATAAATTTTGTCGTACAATTATTTTATTTCTTAACTTTAAGCCCGAAAATTAAAAACCACACCCGAGCAAACGCAACTCCGGAAGAGGCGTTTCTAAGCAAGTACTGGCACAGCGATTCCATCGGTGCCCTCAGAATTCGATTCCGAGCACCGGTTCAAAATTTAGAAAAACCCGCTCGTCCGTTCACTGAACGTACCCGATCCAAACTTCAGAAAATGATTCCGGGCACACCGGGCCTCGGAATCAGGTGCCGTCAGAAACTGAGCTCTTGTAAAATTCCAAATAAAATTAAGAAAAACATTTCCTTGAAATTTAAGTGTATTTACATGTATATCATTTTTATATCCAATAAAATTGAATCCATTTCAATCATCATCATGTATATAGAAGTGGTGCCCTTCTTAATCAGAGAATCTATCACTTTATTCATCTTCCCATAATGGTAATGGATTGAATAGTCATAATCTCTGATCAACTCCAACAACCTTAATTGGTGCAGATTGATCTCATTTTTCATGGATATATACTTTAGGATTTTATGATTTTTATATATGTCATGATTTTCCCCATATAGATAATATTTATTAATCTTCAATGTGAACATTGTAATAGCCAATTCAAGATCATGCATTGGGTAGTTATTATCATCGATATTTAATTGGTGGGAGGTATAGGCTATCAATTTTTCATTTTTCATGAGTACATAACCCACACCCTTTTTGGAAACATCGTTGTAGATAACAAATCCTTCCCCATTAGTGGGTAATTTGAGAATATATGCAGTAATTATCCTCTTATTTTACTCTTTAAATATCTCCTCACATTCATCAATCAAGAAAAACTTTCCTACCTTCTAAATTATCTTGGTTGGTGGGTTTTAAAATCATGATAATTTTCTCACAAATTAATGATAGTTCCCAGCAAATCCAAGTAAAATACAGATCGCCATCACAGATATTGATTTGGGTCATACTTTAATCACCTCTATCTTGAAAGAATCTAAAGATATCCCTTTGTTGGTGATAACATGCCTATGGAATGTATTTTTCTCCATCAAAAACTCACATTTACCATAATTCACATATAAATTTTCTTCTCACAAATTCTTCAGTATAATATTCAAATGCTCCTCACGTTCCTCCTTTATTTTAGAGTATATAAGTATATCTTCTATAAATACTACCAAAATTTTATCAAGGTAATTCCTAAAAACTCTATTCATTAATTTCATGAATATAATTGGAGTATTAGTGAGTCCAAATGGAATCACTATGAACTCATAATTCCTATACCTTTTACGAAAAGTAGTCTTGGGGATATCCTCCTTATTGACTTTTACTTGATAATATCTTGAAAAAAGATCCACCTTAGATAAGTATAGGTATCTACATAGTTAATCAAAAAAGTTATCAATCTCTGGCATAGGATACTTTTTCTTTATCATGATCATTTTGATCTCATGATAATTAATAAAGAGGCACATTAACCCATCCTTCTTCCTAATGAAAAGGACTAGCACACCCCATGGTGAAGTTCTTAGGAATATAAACCCTTTATCTAGATTCTCCAATAGTTACTTCTTCATATATTTAAGTTCAATGTTGGTCATTCTATATGGAGTCTTGTATATTGGAAAATCTCTAAGTATAAGTTTGATTTAGAACTCAACCAGTCATTTATAAGGAAGATCAAGAAATTCCTAGGTAAACACATCAATATATTCCCTTTAAATGAAAATGTCATCAAGGATGATCTTTTCCTTAGTCTTAATAATTTTATATAGATATGCTTTCTCATAAGGAAATAATATCCATGATTTAGATGATGATTCCAAATGATATACATCCTACCCCTTACACTTTTATAGAATTAGAGGGAGATTCATGATATGGAGGGTGATTTCCTTATCTTAACAATTCATATTGTCTTTATACTAGTAAATTCAATCCATAACCAGAATAACATCAAATTCCACAAAAGGTAGTATCATAAGGTTTTCTTGTAAATTCATCCCCCAAACATTAACATGAGAGAAGTTATATACTTGGGATGCTATAATTTCCCCATCTATCATTTTCACTGATAACTTGACTTTCATAATTTGAGGTTGTGTTTGAATGGTTATACTAAAATTACATGATATGAAATAATGCATAGAACCAGAATCAAATAGTAAGTTTTCTATTCTTTAATGAATAACTAGCATACCTATCACAAATTCATTATTATTATCCACTTTATTAATTTTCATGTAATATGTTCTCCCTTTCTCTCTAGACATTGGAGGTTGTTTTTACTAGTTATCATCAACAACCCTTAGATTAGTGCATTTATTTGCTTAGTTTCAATGTTCCTTGTAGTTAAAACATTAGATAATAGGTTGAGGGTTTACTGGAACTTTCATTTATTCTATCACATCAGTGGCCGTTTCCCATCGACATTTACTAGCTAAGTTCCCCTCTTTACCACACCTGTAGCATTTTCTTGTCCCCTTCAGTAAATTTCCATGATGCTTCTTCCTATACTTTTTAAAAGTGGTATGTTTTAATTTCTTACCAATATTATATTTCTCCATCACTCTACTATAATTAAACTCCAATATCTACTTATTATCTCTATCTATTCTTATAAGACCCTAGAGATTTTATGATCTCAATTTCTACTTTGAGGGCACATTGTATAATTTATTCATAGCTTTCAAAGTCTCGAATCACCAAATATTTTTTTAGATTTGAATTTATCCCACTGAAGAATCAGTTAATTTTACTTTCGGGTTCAATAATAAAGTTGGGGGAATATCATGAAAGTTATGTAAAGTTTTCCTTGTAAACCACAATCGATTAATCCATCTTTTACTTTAGGACAAGGAACTGTATATCCATTTTAATTCAGGGAGTGTGAGTAAAATATTTTTTGAAAAACATTTTCTTGAATTCTTTCCACTCCATCACTTTTATTCTTTCCTTAGTCTTTGTATTCTTGATCGATGCCTGGCATTGGTCCTCTTATCCCTCCATGTGATTAATAGTTAGCATGACCTTCTCTTTATCATAGCATCGAAGGATAGATAGGATCTTTTCAATGTATTTGATCCATTGTTTTTCAATTAATATATTATAAGATCCACTAAAATTTTAAGGACTTTGTTAAATAAAGGTCTCAATTATAACATTATCTTACTTTGTGGGTTGTGGGTGTTTCTTCTAATTCAAGTTTCTATTCAAAACTTGAGCTAATTCAGTAAGTATTTTTATAAATTTCCCAACTCCTTCTCTCATCTATTTGGGCATCTCATTTGGTCAATCATCTCATTTCCTATAACATTGGTTTTTTATTCAGTTCCTAATATTTCCATCCATTGAATAAAATAAAATAAAATTAGGGATGAAATTTTTTAAACTATTAAATATATAAAAAGGAAATTGTGAACATTGATGGGATAACTCAAAAATGACATGTATTGCTTAACTAATAAATTTATAGTTTTTAAACTATGTTATCCATGACATATTTTCTTGCATTAAATTTTATATTCATTTTTTCCCCTTCATAATGGTTTTTAAAGATAAAATGATCAACAAAATAATATCACTCTAGAGTTTCCTTCTAGGTGTGGAGTCTTGGGAATATTTATCATGCACTAGGTACAGGTCAAGCTAATACCCAACAATCCATTTAGATGTTCTTACCTCTAGGTACATTTGTTCTATAGTCGCATCCACTTTCTGATATATAGACATGGATATATTTTCTCATAAAACTAATCACTCTATAATTTACCAAAGTTTAAGGATGTTTTCATATGTTTATTCTTATCCCTATAGTTTTCACAAAGGTTTTCTAATATTAATCCCAAAAAATAACTAGACCTTTCTTTGATACCAACTATGATAATACATATCTCTAATATACTTTATTTCATGATTTATTACATTATGATACACATTACACAGTCCCAAAATATTGAGTGGCCTAGTTTATTTAGGTTATTATCAATGGGTTTTGTATGATCATCTAATGACCATTTATTGTGTAAGACAACCCAAAACACAAGAATATCTATATTCAATGAGAAATGTGTAAATAATATCGTAAAACAATGTACCTGGAAAATATGATTTGCAGTAGCTTCAATATTCATCCTTAGATGGAGTGTACTTAAGGAAGATCATGAGGAGTTGTGAAAAAATCACCCTACCTCTGTGCTAATACACTAGCTTATTGATTCATGATCTTATTGTGAATATATTCAAAATACAAAGGGGTTTATCACCTTCTGAAATGAGATAAATGAACTTTTGAGAGGAAGGGAGTTTAGTAGAGGCTCATACACATCAAACCCCATACACCCAATAGGATAGGATCTCATCCTCTTATATAGTTGAATCCCAAGGCATCTCCTATTCATAATGCATCATATACATTTATGATTTTTGGGTATAATTCATCAAAAAAATTCAATGAATAAATGAAAAGCCTTTAATCCATTCATAATGTATTTTAACTGATAAATAAAATATTCAAGATAAATAAATAATATATATATTATTTATATATATATTATATTCATGCATTTCATGCATGAAGAATACATGCATCATATATATATATATATATATATATATATATTTAATTTATACTATATATATAATATCATTTATTATATATATATATATATCTCATGCATCATATGAATATGTGTATGCATCTCATGCATGTACATTTTAGTGCACATCCAACAATCTCCCACATGCACTAAAATCACATAAAGGAATTATAAAAAAATCAAAAATCATTATGAATCTATCCAAACTCTTTTGGATATGGTTTTTTATCAAAATATCTTTATTTTGAACCAGAATTTTGTCCAGAATTTTATCCTTATCAAATTTCCTAACTGTGTAACTCTTTGATCCTTTGCAATGTGGATAACAACTATGAAATCCCAATTTCATAGATGTAAGCTAAGAGAGGCCTCTATAAAATCATCATTTCTACTCAAGATATTAAGGGTCTTGATGTGATCTCTATAAAACATACTCATATCTATATATGAACATTTCCACTACAAGATGTATCTTATAAATTGTATTCATACCAATATAAGACTTTTTTTCATTATATCTAGTAACTGTTAGACATGGAACAAGTCAATCTAGTATTAACCTATCATCATTTCTTAATTCTATGAAAAAGACTAACCAATTTAATGAATAAATCACATGTCATTAATTTATCTAATAAGTACCTCACATATCACTTGTCCAAGTATTTTAACACGTCAAATGTGAAACAACTAAGTATGGTAATTCATTTCCTCAATCTAATTCAATCAAGGTCCAGATGCCTTTTTTTAGAAGGGGAAGATTTTTATCAAAAGGAAAAGTATCTTTTATTGAATAAAAGAAAAATTAAAAAAGTACAAAGTAATACTTTTTACAATAATATCTTTACAAGAAAAAAATATCATCAGGTATGGAATTTATCTAGGTCATATAGGGAGTATTTACCCCTTTATTTGAAATCACATCATCCAAATAATTTGATTCATGATAGGCATCCATTATGATATAATTCATAGTTGAAATATTATCCATGTAGTTGATCCCTTTGACAGATATCTTCCATGAAAAATGGATAGTTTCATTTCTAATAGCTTTCACAATAGTGTTGGAGTCACATTCAAGCAAAAAGTTCTACCAAACTCACTGAATTGTCATTTAAATAGCATTTATTATTCTAATAATTACAGTTTTAAGATATGTAGTGACTCTAAATAGACCATAGATTCCTTTAAATTGTCATAAAAGTAGACAAATCCCATCTCGGTTTCACTCCAATCGATGACATGATCATAAACATACCCAACCACCCCCATATTAGAAAATTTAATATATTAACTTACATAAGTAGGGTATCAATGTATAAAGGTTCTCATTCTAGGTATCTCACAAACCTCAGGTAAGAAGGATTGATAATAAGCATAAAAAACTAATTATATCTATGATTTTTTGATATTCCATGAGATATACTTTCACGGATTGGTCCAAGTAATAAGTCTCTACTTATTACCTTATTAATTTATTCTTCATATCTCATATACAACCCTTTATAATGAGTAAAATAATTTATTCAATCTAGTATTTACATATAATCACAACCCATTATACTACATGGTGATAATTGGTTAAGAAAAACTAAAATTTTATACTTTTAGGGGATATTTATCATTCAGTCACTCAAGTAAAGTAAATTTGCAGCACACATGAATGAATGATAACTAGATATTTCCTTTATTATAAATACCTAATATTTGTACAACCATTATAACCAATATCTTAAGTGTTTAATGTCTATATATTCTACATTAATATCATTTTTTTTCTACAATAATGGTTTTTAAACATTACATCCATATGTAATTTTCATTACATCCCTATGTGTCCACCTGATAACATACTCCCACTAAACTCTTAGTGAGTAAAATTTCTGAATCATGCTTGTTTGAATAATGGTGAGACTTAATAATCGTATTCCTTAAGTTTAAATATTTTAACTTACATTCAAAATACTTAACTTCATAACATAAAATGTTATAATGTTATCTTATTTTGTCTACTTAGAAATCTTTCTAAGTTCATCATCATCATCCTTAGAACCCTTTCCATAAAATTTTTTCTATGAAATATTTTATAAATAATGAAACTATTTACATTATCACTTTACCAGTATATCCTAAAATCTTTTATGATAAAGTGATATATAATTAAATATGGTAACTAATTTAAATATTTATATTTCTCTTTACCTTCATACCATAAATTCCCTTAGGATTCCGAGTGATACACTTTGTGTATTTGTTGGTATAAACCTTTATGTATTAGTGATGTTCACTTTTTTTGGTAACTAAATATAACCCTTTACATTTTTATTTACCATCGAATATCCTAAACTTTTTTATGATATTAAGTGAAGAATCCCTATAATCTTATATTGGTATAATCCTTTAATAAATATTGATGTTCATTTTCATGTTGTAACTAAATGTAACCTGTTAGATTATTATCACCACATATCCTAATCTATTTTATGATATAAAATGAAAAATAACTTAATATTTATTTGTTAAATTTGAACTTATCTAAGTCCAACCATACTTACACTAGTATCTTATGCATTATATCCTTCTCAGGATATCTTTTTAAGATTCAATACAAACTTCTTTGTGTTAGGAAATAACACTTATTTCCTTTTAGTGGGACTATTTAACAAATAATTTATTGTTTCCATATCTCATATGGAATTCTATGTGTTTAGAGTATTTTATTGAAAAGGAATATTTTATACATTAAAATGAACCATTATTTGGTGTAAATTAAATACCATTATATTTTAACAAATAGCTGGATAAAATCTTTATCTTGGATAAAACAATTTTATTCATATCTTCTTCTTAAAACATGTTATAGAATCCAATGAATCATAAATCCGATGTATACAATTAATCATGTCATGTTTCTCTCAACAACACTTTGTTAGTATCTATTCTCATATAATATAATTTAGATAAAGATACACTCCCATTACTTAGATTAATCAAATATTGATAAACATATTTACATTTAAATTTCTTATGTATAAACTATTACTACATCACTTGAATGAAAACTACAAGATCTTTCAAATCTTAATTTGATGTTAAACTCATGTATATTTAAAACATTTTTAAAGAATACACTCAGTATCACATGACCTTAAAAATCAAATAATCAATTTCTATAACATTAATACCTGTCATGGACATTCCATGGATTTTTACAAACTTCTTCAGGTATTTTGGATAATCTCATCATATGGAATTATTATTCATACTTCCTAATAACCCTATGTTTTAATGACCTTGTTGATATTTTCAAATGTTTTTTATTCTTCTAGTTTGAAATTTATCAACTTGTATTATCCATACACTACCAAAATTTAGTCACCATATTCGTAGTTCATATATTCTCAACACTTTGATAATATCAAGTAAACTTTTCTAGAATTTAATCATATTGTCAGAACATTTCCATATATGATAATAGAATGGATTCCTTAACCATAATAATCCTTATATAAATTCTTTATTCTCTCTAAATGTATTCAATTATATTTAATCTCATTGACAAGTATAGTCATATTGAGTATATGATACTATAAACCCTTAGGTTAATTAGCATATGGTTCCTTTAAAACCTTAAATGAATCATTAAATGATTCTATAAGCATCTTGATTCACTTGTTGAACAACTTCAACACTAGGTTACTCAGGGAGGAACTATTTTAACACATATAATATTTCTGTTTCTTAAGAAATTTTCTCAATCTACCCTTGTTATGAGTTTCTTACATTAAGATTCTCATTTCAAGGATTGATATAAAGTTTAGTTTGATGATGATGATGAAATTATCAAAAAAAACCTTTTATAAAATGAATATCATGTCTTATATATTTTTATTAAGGACTTTTAATGATATTGATCCCATTAAAATTGATGACCCCATACATCATATCCATTTAGTGATCCTAAATCCATATTTCACTAAGAAATGACCCCACTATGGCGTGAAACTCATTAATTTAGTTATTTAGGTAGGGATTCATCCAAATCACAATATTTGTGATTCTTGGATAGTTGAGAGGATGTCTCTTTACCCAAATCCATCATATGGATTCACTCAACTCTATTCCTATGGTATCCCAACCCTTTAGGTTTTCTAGCTAAGTGTAACTCAGATAAAATTTCAAAAACAAGGTAACACAAGATAATCCAAGGGCACACCGCTATGGAATGAAACTACCCATTTAATAAGACTAATTAACTCATTACTTTCTTTCCTTACACAAGATGATCCAAGGGAACCCCGCTATGGCATGAAACTACCCGGTTGGATGATCAAGGTCTTGAAAAGTGCTTCTTTGAAAATAATATCATGCTTAGTATTTGAGGGGGTTTTTAGTATCATAAATTTAATATAAATTATATGAATATAAATTCAAAACTATTATATCATATGTAATTATTATATTTTCATGTTTCATTTCCTTTTCTGTATTCATGCTTCTAATAATTTAGTTTTGGAAATTTTTATTCCAACCACCAAATTAATGTGTTCACACCGCATTAATGTGTAGCTCTTAACACAACCCAAAAGTTTATATTAATCACAAAAAAACAAAGGCCAAGTATATTCATACTAATTAAAATGCATAATATTCATAAGTTATATGAACACTTCATGTAAAGTCATAGATTTATATGATATTGAAAAACTACATATTATTAAGATCGGAGCGGAATATATTTATCTGCATTCACTTTACTAGCCAAGGAAACCCTCTAGGAAAGTAGGTGGTATGGCCCCAAGTCCCTCCACTTGGGGAGACTTTACTAAAGACATAATTCAATTCATGAAAACTCTGATACCTAATATGCACAAGCTATGACCAGCAACTATCCTCAAGCTCATAACAAAGAATAAAAATTGAGGTCAAGGTAGATGAAAACTAAATTTTATGATATCAAACCTAGCATGATATGTAAGGATAAATACTATAATAAATTTATCATATAAATGGGAATAAACAATATTCATATTTCATAAATAATTTATTAAACATGAATATCAAGTAAATTTAACAAATAAATAAACATTTTATTCATTTTCTAAAACATGAAACATTTATGAACTATTAATAAATTAATTCTAATTGTAAATATTTTATAATTTAGAAAGAATATAAAATTTTTATATTCATTTCAGTATGAACTCCTTTGTATTTTTTATTAAATGTAATTTATATGATATTTCATAAATTATAATCATTTTATAATTCAATATCTATTATATGAACATTTTATATAATCTAAATATAATATATTTTTTAATTTATAAACACTTTATAAATAACCTCTTATGATTTCTAAATAAACCCTTTATTTATAGATCATAAGGCATGTCATTTAATTTTTCCAAAGGTATTTTAAAAATACTGACCTTTAATATTTGGGAATAATGTTTCATAAAAATTTATTTAATTAATTATAAATAATTTATAAATAATTTATTTATTTATAAAATATTTATAAATTAAAATATCCCAAAATACATTTATAAACATTTTATAAGACATAAACCCCATTTAATATTTAAAAAATAAAATATAGTTACTACATACCCTTATGAAGAACCACTATTATGCATAAGGGTATCCTCCCTTTTACCCTCATGAAGACTCTCTATGTATGGGTAACTTATGTTTTCATAAGCCTATGTAAAGGTAATATAAATGTTACCTTTACATAACTTACCTTTACATAGTTTACCATTACGTATCTCACTCGCGTAAAGGTATTACCTTTACAAAACTCTTTTGCATAAGGGTACTCTGAATATTCCATAAGTTGTGTAAAGTTAAATATCAGGGACCTTTACATAGTTAATATAATACCTTTATGCATAAGGTTAAAGTTCCAACAACCCTTATGTAAACCCCTTGCATAAGGGTACTACCTTTATGAAACACATTTTTTGTAAAGGTAATAATGAGGTTTCCCTTACATAAACCCCCTACGTAAGGGTATCACGTAATGGTAAATCATATTTACCTTAACACGACATTGCTAAGTAAGGGTACTACCTTTATGCAACCCATTTTCATAAAAGTAGTACAAATGTTACCCTTATATAGACCATATGTCGAAGAGTATTACCTTTATATAACCAACCTGAGTAAGAGTAAGTCAAGTTTACTTTTATACAGCTTACATAATGGTATATAATAATCCTCTTGTTTTAAAAAATGTTTTTTTTTTGTTTTTCTTTGAAAACTAGTGATCAAAAAACATTTAATTTTTTATTAAACCTCACTTTGGTACCACTGATGGGTTTTGAATGATCGTCTAATAACCATTTGTAGTGGAAGACAACCCAAAACACAAGTAGATCTATCTTGAAGAATCAGCATGTAAATAATATCTTAAAATAGAGTTCTTGGAAAATGTGAGTTTTAGAAGCTTCAATATTAATACTTTGATGGAGTTTTCTTGAGGAAGATCATGAGTATACGTAAATTAAATCACCCTACCTCCAAGGTAATACACCAGCCAATGGATCCATGATCGTATCGTGAGTATACCCAAAAATAAAAAGGGGTGATAACACCTTCTCAAATGAGATAAATTAAGTTTCAAGATGAAGATATTTTTTCATAGGCTCATACACATCACACCAAACACACCCAACATGAGAGGATATCATACCTTATATAATCGACGCCCGAGGAATCTCCTATTCATAATTCATCATAATTGTTTCTTACTATTGGGTATAATTCATTAAATGTTTTCAACAAACTAATGAAAAACATTTAATCCATTCATAATGGATTTTAACTAATGAATAAACCATTTAGGAGAAATATATTATATATATATATATTATTTATGAAATGAATGCATGAAAAATACATGCATCATATAATATATTAAATGTACAATATATATATATAATATCATAATATATATGTGTGTGTGGGTATCATTTATCATATGAAAGTGTACACGAATCTCATGCATGTAAATTTTAGTGCACATCTAAAAATTAGTTACATATCACAATAACTTTAAATAGGGATATAACAACATTATTTAAAAAACTCTATAACATGCCCTTATATTCCATTGATCTTCTAATACTACATAGGATAACCTGGGGATATACATGAGAAATAGGTAATAGATAAATCCCATTAAGGGAATAATAAAATCAAAGCATAAAGTAAATCAATACATGTTAGTCAAGGGACATAACATGGAGAAATAAAAAGGTGAGAATCATAATCATTAACATTAATGCATGACATAAGATGATAATATCAAGACAGCATTGGAATGTGGAAACAACATGAAACATGACATCATAAGCACAAATCAAGGATAACCACTGAGAAATCATAACATAGTGTTCTTATTATAACCAGTCATACACTATACATGGTATCTCATAAGATAAAAACATCACCCAATACATTAGAGGGCTATATAATTTTAATCCCACTCATCACATTCATATCATGTACATGAATTTATGTGTTGTGTAGATCACACAAAATAAGAACATCTTTCGTCACTTTTAATCTCATGATTAAGGATTGTGGGTTACATACATGGAATTCCCCAATAAATTAAGTCTAGTTATATCTAGGTGAATACCCTTGAGTGAAAATGGGGATGGGTATTCATGACAAAAAAAGTTGGGCATGGAAATCATTGGATAATTCGGGAACCATAATGGGTATTCATAAAGGTTCACGGAAGGGTTTAATGAGAGTGAAATGTGGTCTCTAACTACTTGGGAATCATAAGGATAGTCAACAGATGCATAAAAAACATTATAATATGAAAATTTTGAAATAAAAAAGGCATAGTACATAGAAAGTACTTAAATAAAAAGGAAGAGGAAGAAAATCACTTACCTTGAGAGGGTGCCTCTAAAAGCTTTGGAGGAGATTCTTAAGAGATTGGAAACACCTTGGGAGGGATTTATAGAGGTATAGGGAGATGAAATTAATGATAGATGGGTTTTTATTGAAGAGTAATGTGAGGTTGGTTGGGTATTTATATCAAAAGAGATGGAAATTATTTATTAACATATAAACTTAGGTTTTGGGCTTGAATTAATAAAATAATAAAAATCACAAACCTTAACATGGTTTTTAGCCATGTTTAATTCCAAAGAGAAGTTTTTTTCAATATTTTATTAGGTTAAGAACTGAACTCATTAAAATAATACTATTTATGATGTATTCATGATCGTAAATAATTGTTTTTGAAACCTTAAATATAGTATAGGTTTTATAGGATTCATTATAGGATTGTAAACAAATAATATAACAACAAATTATTTTAAAGATAAAACCTTTTTTTAGATGCCAATTATATAATTTATTATTTAACTTTTGAGCTATTATGACGTCATAATATATACTGTGTATTTATATTGTATTTAATTTTTAACCAAAAATTCGACTAAATAAGAAAATTATGAAAAACTCACCATCAGATAATTTAGATATACTATTTTAAAAAATGATATTTATTTTAAAAAAATATTTTTCTAAATATATTAATTTCCACTTTTAAATAAAATTATTATTTATTGAAAAAACTATTTTTTATGACACAAAAATTTTCTAACACTTTAAAAAAATACATGGGACTTCATTGAATTATATTAACATTTATATTTAAATAAATATTATTTAATAAGTCTATTTCATGAAAATAAAATTTATTCTAAAACTCTTGAATTTATCAAAAATATTTTTTTAATTGGAATTATATATTTCGCAAAAATAAAATTTTGGTTTCTTGGTATCAAAATATAATTTTTATCAAAATAATTATATAGTCATGTATATACAAAAAGTATTATGAGAAAAAATAAATATAATAATTTTTATATTAAAAATAAACTATAAAAATTCATACTACTAGGGTCTAGATACATAAACTCTTATTACATCAGCATACGTCGTAAGGGTAAGGTGTGCAATGGTAGTACTTTCTTAAGGTGGATCAGAAAACATGGTTTGGGTAGTGATCTTTATAAGCATGAAATTATACTTTAAATTTTTTATCAAGATTAAATTATTGAATCTCTTATCGGACATGGTCATGGGAAAATCCCACTAATTCAATCTCTGAATCTCTAATAAATGGGATTCATAGGGTACGATCCTACTAGTTAAGGTCATAGATTCTTCCTTCAATTTAAATTAGATTTATTACAACACTTAATATATACTAATTTTAATGGTCACTATAGAATATCTATATTAGAGACATTTATGATGTTTACTGGTATTTTAATCCTGATAGTCAAATTATGGATAGAGTTTAAAATGTTCCAAAATAAAATATAGTTCATGTGTTTTCTATAACTACATTACTTAATGAGTCATTTATTCAGAATGTAATTTTATTTATAAAATTTTGGGTCATTAAAAAATGGGCCTTCTTGAAAATAACTTGAGATACCAATCCCTTTCTCACAATTTTTGAAAATTCTATCTTAAATCATTATTTAATATTAACTATTAAAATCCACATTTAAAAAAATTTAAAGAACTATTTTCCATTTTTTAAATATCTTAAAAATATAAAACATCACACTTTACCCATTTAATGACCCAAAAAGGGTAAATGACTTTTATAATAAACTTATTTCTTAAAAAAAACCTTTTAAAACATTTCTAAGACATTTTTCATTCAAATATTCCTTGGAAGAAAGTATAAAAACATTAAATACCATTTTATTCAAAGTGATAACTCACTTTAAACCAATTTTCAAACCCAATAAAAGTGTATAATATAGAATTAATTTATCAAATAAAACATTTAAAATTATCAAAAACACAATGACCTGCCATTTAAATAAATTTCACAAAAACACCTACCATGAATGAGCAAGAATCAGGTCGCAATAATTCAAAATTCATTGCCTTTGATGTATGGAGAAAGATAGAGGAAGATAACATACCCTACAAGACCTAACAACAACTCATTTCATTAGATAAATCATCAAACCCTAACTCATCCACTATGAAATTAAAGTTTTTGAGATAAATAGTTACCAATAATAAATGGAAGTGGAAAGGAAGGTGAATCTTAAAGGAGAGTAAATAAGGGATTTAATTACTAAAATCAATCGATACCAATGAGGAGTGGGAATGAAATCAAAGGGTAAGGGAGGGAATCTACCTAGGTCATGAACCCCACACATCCAAATAGAAATTAGGGAAATAAAAGGGCCAAAATACCTAAAAAATACTCAAGGGAATAATGTTTATTTGGATATTTAAAAAGAAAATAGTTTTCTTGGAGAAACTCTCCATAGAACGTCTAAGAGATCCAAACCATAGAGCTCCCTACGGAGGGCCTATTGAGGTGTGGTCCTGGGTCCATGGTGAAATTATTTTAATGAAGTAATAGGGGTTTCAAACCCTCACCCTAGTCCATTCTGGCTTGGACCTCCATGCAATGATATGGAGACACCCACCAAGAACCCTCTACTGCACAACCATACCCTTTGTGTCCTCATTGAACTATTGCACCCCTGTGTACCCTGAGACTTACCCTTATATAGAACCCACAACAACACAACCTAGCCTCTATGATAATCTTCCTCCCTAACCCTTTTGTGACACCACTACACAACGCCAAACCACCTTTACATAAATCCCTCCATGATGTAACCAAAAGTTTACACCATGAAGTACCTTGGTCTAGAAAACCCAAAGGATTTGATTCTAGATTCTATGGTGTGGGCTTTCTAAGCTTCATTGTTTCTTGATAAAAGCTTTTAGTTTCCCATAAAAACTCAAAATAAACCAAAAATTTAATAAAATTAAACAATAGTGATAGTGGGGTGTTATAAAATGAGTCTTGAATTATTTAGATTTTTTTGAAAGCTCTATTTTGGTCACCTGTAAATATAATATCATCAATATATACAATAATAATGAGAGTACCTACCTCAACCTCGTTTATATAAATATTTTTGTTCGCATTAACCTTGGTGAACATAATATCTCTCAAGAATCCTTCTAGATTATAGTACCAGTATCTAGGTTTCTATTTTAACCCATAGATATCATTATTTATTTTTTTAAACCTTTGTTCTATCACTATCAAGGATAAATAAATTAGGCTACTCAATATAAACTTTATCTTCTAGCTCCATTAAAGAAGGCATATTTTATATCCATATAATATATTTTGTACTTCTTATGAGATGAAACTATAATGAACATCCTTATGGCTTCCATTCTTGCAATAGGTGAAAAGGTCTCTTCAAAATCAACTCCTTAAACATGTGAATATCCCTTGAATACAAGTCTATCCTTATTCCTTGAGACTTCTCCTTTATTATTCTGCATGTTCCTGAATATCCACTAGGTCCCAATCACTTTTTTGTATTTTGGTCTAGGAATAAGGTCCCATTATCATTTATCTTGATCTAATATAGTTCATCATTAAATTTATTGACTCAGTATTTATGTTTAATAGCCCCAAAAACTAAATGTGGTTCAATCTATGAGATATGAGTAGTTTGGTTTTCAAGACTCAACTTATTCTTGTTTGAACCAGCGCACTTTGATATTCCATTATGTTCTCTACTTCCATGTGTTTTTTTATTTTTTGATACTTCTATTTTTTAACTCTATCAAAATCTTCATCACTGGCATATTTAGAGTCAATATCAATAACTTGTGGCTCATTTTCAACTTTTTTTCACTAATTTTCCTAGAAATATACTCATTATATTCATCAGAGTCTTTACAAGCTGCTTCATCTAGAACATCAATTTTGATTTATTTTCAATAACCTTTCCATAATAACTATCAATAGCCTTATTTAAATTCTAATTCCATAATTTTTATTCTTTCCCATTAGATAAGTATCCTGAAAAGATACATTCCTTAGACTTCTCATCAAACTTCCCTATTTTTTTAAAAACAATTATCAAATAAGGACTTCTAAAGACTCTGAAGCATTTAAAAATTGTTTTTATTTTTTACCACATATATAATAATTCATGTTATAATTACTTATTAGAAAACACATGTTCTAAATATGCACAACTATGAATAAAACTTGTCTGTAGAAAAATTTTAACCTATTAAACTCAGAAAGCATTGTTATTCTCATCTATACAAGGATTTTATTAATTCTATCTACAACACCATTATACTAGGGAGTTTAAAGAGTAATATATTGATGCTTTATTATATGTTTAGAATATAGGATTCAAAATCATTCCCAATTTTATTGTTTTTTCTTAATTTGTTATAGAAACTCCCAAATCATTCTCATTTTTCATCTGAAAACTTTAAACATCTCAACTAGCTCTGAATTATATTTCATAAACAACACATTGGTTATTTTTAGAAAATAATTAATAAATATGATGAAGTAAAAGTCACCAAAATTGTATTGTTACCTCATTGGTTCACAAAAATCTGAGTGGATTAATTCAAGTTTCCTAGTTGATTTTATTTCCACTCTTTTAAATTCCCCTTATGTCTTTTTCTGTTGTTAACAAGTTTCAAAAAAAATATCTATATCTAATTAATTTCTGAAGATCTATCGAATGATTTTCTCTTGAGATATTTCTCAAAAAAAATTGACCAAGATGAACAAGTCTTCAATGCTAATGATTTTTTTCTTCTTTTATACTGAGGTAACAAAAATCACTTGGATCACCAATTTTAAAAATATTGTCACTTATTCTTTTACCTTTAGCGATGACCCTTACATATTTATTTCTCTTGATATAGAATGTTTTTATATTGAAAATAACCTCATTAAATTCATAATATAACTAACTTACACTCATCTGTTTATGTTTTATCCCATCAACAAACAATACATCTTCAAATTTCAACTTTTGACATTTAATTTCAACATAACCAATTACTTTGAACTTCACAACACTATCATTGTGTTATTAAATTTTCATTAAGATCTTAAAATCTCAATTCATGTGTAATGATAAGCTACTATAAAGAATCAATGTTTTTATCCTTTTTCTTTCTTAAAGATCCACTTTAATAAGAAGTGATTTTTTTGTTTTGTTTCTTGTATGAGTCTTATTTTCTTTAGTGGTCTATAGATCATATCCTAGAAACATGGTCATAAATTCCTCATCATAGTGACATTTTTTGTTACACCTTCTACATATCTCCTCTAGACAACCAAATCTATTTTAGATAAATAATTAAGGTGAATTTATGGTCAAAATTGGATTCCTCTCACAATTTATACTTCTATCCTATGGATAGATCACTCTTAATTAACAAATTATCTAATTCTATGAAAGTGGAATTTTTTAACAAAAAACATATTTTTTATGAATAAAACCACCAACATTACACTTTAAAACTAGTTCTTCCTTGAAACCATTAAGTATTCTAGTAATTTCAATCTTTCTATCTTGAAATTTTTATGACTTACATAAGCTTTGGTTTAGGGGAATATTTTCTAATCAAACCACTTTCAACTTTCTTATATGTAGAAGATATTTTAAATAGTTTTTTCAACAAAATATTGTTCAAATTTTCTCTATGAACCTACATTGTTATATTAAATAGATTTATCAGTTTTGTGTGTCACTGGGGAAGTTTTTACCTATATTTGTACACAATATTTATCAATAGTATGAGATGATTCAGCCTTTATTTTTATGACTTTATCATAATCATGTATCATTTTTCTTGGATATTCTTATATTTAAGATTCCTAGATTGGGTTATGTTCAGTTTTTCTTCTTTAGAAGTAACTTTATTCTAGAATTATTTCAACATTTTCTCTTGCACTATGACTTTAAATTTCAAAAGATTAATTACATAAACATAATAATTTTCTTTATTGAGGATTTTATTTTTATTTATTTAGTTTCACAAACTCTCTCTTCAGGGATTTTATTTTCCCTCTTATTTTATGTGTTTCTCTCAAGACACACTTTAAGAATAGATTTTATCATGTGTTCATTGTTGGTTTCTTCTTCTTATTCCCCAATTCATGAGTTTTCTTCCTATCTTTAAATGTGATCCATGAATTTACTAACATTTTCAAATAAATACTCATCTAAATAACTACTTGAGGTAGTGTATTCGTCCCTTTTTTAGTTATCATGCTTCTCATTTTTCTTATTTTAATTTTTCCCTTGTTCTAACTATACTTCTTTAAAACTTTGTAACTTCTTCCTCATTTATTTATTTAAGTATCTTCCTCATCCTACTTATCTTTATATTCCAAACATTTAATTTTTAGGAAATAAATAGTAAATTTTCCACTTGAATTGAACCTAAATAACTTAAGTGTAAGTTTTCCTTTTTTACATACCATTTCCCTTTTTAAAAATTTTAGAGATAAGTTACATTATCCTCTTATGTTCTTAATCAATCTCTTAATCCTCTGATTCACTAGAGGACTCAAATTCATCCTCTTTGATTTTGTGTCTGTTCATAGATTTTGAATTTCATTTCCTCCTTGTATTTTTTCTTTAATACAAGATCCTTCCTTATCTCGTAGTTGAGGAGAGTATTATAAAACTTATATAGAGATAAGTCTTCCTTTTCTTCTAGGGGTTATATTTGAATCAATTATTCTAGGAAAATTTCTCATATGATTCTTAACCAAATTTGACTCATCTCGAAGTATCACCAAAGCCCCTGATGTGACTCATAATATCATTACCCTTGTTCAAATAGTCATTAATTTTCTTATCTTCATCCATTATAATGTCTTAAAATTTATCTCTCCAAATCATAGTTTGGCCACTTATACTTTTATATTTCCCTTATAAATATTCTCAATTTTTTCCCACATTTATTTTTCTATTTTGAATACCATTAATTTGGTGTATACTTTATCAGAAAAAATGATAAATTTCATTTATGTACTTTCTATATACCTTTATATTTCTCTTGTCTATAATTTTCAAGGGAGAATATCTTGTAAGGGGTTAAAAATGCATCATTACGACATCAATTACTTTAATTCCTTAGGATAAAAGATAAATAATCATATTTTCTTCTAGACATTAAATTTATTTCCATCAAAGATTGAATATAATCAATTTTTGACAAAATTCTTGTTCTATATACCTTACCTTTTAATTAAATTAGGATATCATAGGGAACCTGGTTAGATATAGTATCTCTTTAATACCCTAGGTTCAATAGATACACCACTGAGAGGTGTTGAATTAGTGGTGAAGTTTTTTTAAAATTTATTTTATAAATAAACCTCTATGAATTTTTAAGGTCATGATCTACTCCCCTTTTAAATATTCCTCGCTTGTATGCAACTAAAATGAAAATAATGAAAGGAACACGTATATTTTTTAAAAGGTTCATCTTCAATAAGGAAACTTAATCCTTTTGTGATCATTTTTCTACTAAACAAATATTATATCATTGTTTTAAGTTTTTAGTTATTATAAGTACATAACAATCACACACAATGATTTAGATGGTATCATACACTTCCCAGGGAAGGTATCATCCACTTCCTGAATGCAATAGGGAATTATTTATACTGGTACCACCAATATTAAAGAATTTATTCTACTCATGGTATGGAAAAGATATTCAGTATTCTTTTCGATTTCACATAATCAATGAATAATATTTCATCTTTGAAATCAAAACTTCAACTACTATAGAAATATCACCAAAATAGTATGTGAACTAACTTTCCTCCTCAAACTTTTATAATGATCAAGGTGTACCTGAGATCATACACACACCATAGTCTTCTTTATTACCAAATAAAATCCTATATATTGTTATAAATATTATCATATTTCCTTGGAATAAATTATTAATATATTATTAGGCATTTTTCTCTTCTCTTTTTCCTTTCTCTTTGATACAATGGTTCAACAACTCAACAAAGTACTTACTTTTAAATACTAAATTATCAAATCTACTTATCCCTTGATTTATTTTATTATTTTATATTCATAAATAATTGTGTGAATAATATTTCCATAATTGTTTCATGTAAATTATCCCTTGATTCATGTTAATTAATTAGCACCGGTAAACAGTCTCTAAGGATTTATCCAACTTGATCATGATAATGAATTTCAAATATTTCAATTTTAAATTCCTACCAATATCACCCCATGGTATTATCATTTAAATTTCAGTCAAATAATCCCAAAAAACTTGGGATTTTATTCTTCTTTAAAAAACATCCATGAAATCAATGAGTATTTCAAATTCTTTTCAAGCTATAATTTATAGATTTTCATGGTTGTGAAAACAACCTTGTGGCACAACTGCATTTCATTCTACAAAAAAGCCTTCATGTTTTTCTAAATTATTATCTTGAATCATAACTCTTATTATTATTTCAGATATTTATTCAATGGATATTATCACAGCATAGTCTCAATTAAGTTTCCAAATTCTTCTGAAAAACTCAAATTTTACAAAGTATGAAAACTTACATAATATTTTCCATATTCTTATGTATCAATTCAATGAAACCCCTTCATATTATACATTTTGTAATATGTTTTCCTTTTCCAAATATTGTTTTTTCCAAAACATCTTATGTATTAATAGTTCACCATAGCTTCTTATGAGTATGCGTAATATGTTTACCTTTTTTATATTTCCATTTTTTTTGACCAGGAAAACTTATGTATACTCCTCAATCATCTTACGTATCTATGTAAGGAGTTTTAATTTTTTACTTTTTATTTTATGATCACAAAAACGTCTTATGCATTCATAAATCATCTTATATATCTATGTAAAAAAGTTTTAATTTTACAAAAAAAATCATCAACTCAAAATCTTATTATATTTTGATACATACTTAGATATAATTGCTTCATAAATTCTATAATTCATAAAATAAACTATAAACCTCTTATAATATTCTTAGGGAATTATTATCCAGTTTTAAACAAATCAAAAACTTTTTTAAACATATTTTTAATCATCTTACTCATGGTTGAAATGAAAATATAACATTCTTCAAAAATTATATTAGGTTCTTTAATAATAATAATAATAATAATGATAATAATAATTTTAAAATATATTTAATAAATAAAATTATTAAATGAAAAAATGGCTTCAAAAATTTTAGTATATTCTCCCCTATACATAAGTCAAACCAAACCTATACACAACACCACCACAGAACCCAAAATAATATATACTACCCAACCAAGGAATAAATATAGTCCACATACCTCACATGGTTATGCACAAAAGGTGATATATGACCATGACCATACCTAAATTTCATAGTGAGCAATAATAATCTCTATAGACCATCTATATTTGGATACTTCTATAAAAAAATCCCAAACATGTACATCCTATCAAAAAAATACAAGAAAAAATCACCATACATTCATTATTTCCATTAAAATATATAGTAAATAAGAATTAGAAAATGTAATTAAAACATTTTTTTAACATTATTAATTATATGTGTATAAATTCCATTAAGTATGGATTCATAGATTATGGAGTTGTATGTTAACTATGATGTACCAACTCGCCCATCATCCATAGGAAAGCTTTCCTCTTATGTGAATCTGTACCTATAAACATAAACAAACTATAAAAATGATACATTATAACTTAATTATAATAGTTTTTATAAATTTAAATTAATTTTACAAATTACATACAAGATAAATATTGAATATTACATTACTAAAAAATTTTGTATCTATTTCAATGTTATATATCACCCAAGTAATTGCATAATCACTTAACACTACTATATTCGAATCAAGATTTTTCAATGTAAATCCTCTAAAATATAATTCCTTATGATCAATTACAAACACTACCACCTTTTATTTTTAACTAAAACATGCCAATTAAGATCCAAATGATCACTAACAGGGTAATCTTTCTCAGCTTGGGAGTCCAATATGAATGGATCATGTAACATCCCAGGAATTTATAGAATAATACATTTTCATATATATTAATATTTTTCAATTTAAAATTAACTTTAGATTAAAGGGGACACTATGTATAATAGCATACCCAAAATTCAATAACAAGTTTCTCCAAAATCTTACATTGCACACAACACTGACTTATACCAAAAAATAATACAACAATAATATTATTCTTTTAAATTGTAGTTAACACCTAGTCATTGTATTAGCGGGAATAAACATAATTAACTATATTATGATTTTAAATTTTTTTTAAATGTTTTTAAATTTATCCAATGAATTTTAGATTCTTAAAATTGTAATGAATCTAATTTTAAGCATAAAATACTCTAATATTTTTAAAAGGCCACTTTACCACTTTTTGATGGAGAACCCTTTTTATAAATAGTTTTTCTCACTTTTATATGTTCTATTTGATAAAATAAACTTCTTATTTAGAATTAGGATATCAAAATTTAATTCATTTGAAATTTTTTTATTTTTCTGGTAAAATTCATAATTTTATGAATAGTGAAAAATATTGCATTTTAATTCAAAATTTCCTTTTCATATAATTTATTTATATAGTTAGATTTTACTTTTAATTGGTTTTAAAGTTTAATTGGATATTTTTTTTATAATTTAATTTAATTTTTGTCATTATAATTAATTTCACATTTAAGTTGGACATAAAAACATGTCAATCTTTTGATAGTTTTTACTTCTTAAAAACTCACTTTCTGGTTTTGACAACGAGAATTAATTTTAAATTAATTACTACAACTTCTATGTTTTGAATTTGTAAAAATTTATTACATATTTGGAATTAAAAGGTACAAATTTTTTAAATAGTTATATTTTATTTTTGGACATTATGAATAGTAGCTTCAATAATTATTTTTATTTACCATGGTTAAAGGGTAAATCGGGTAAATAAGGGTAAAAAATAATATTATAATAATAAAAAACTACCCTAACACCTGTATTTATCATATTGGATGAGATATTTCAGACCATGATCATACTTGGGTAGAATTTAGGACCCCATGGAGCCACTTGGATGTGATAATGACATGTTATAATAGTTAATTTAAAGTAAAGTGAAATATAACATAAACATGTATCTTTTAACTAAAACAATTTTAATTTGGTTTATATAAATGACCTATTAAACTATAAATATTCATTAGAAGACTAAAAATATTTACTACATAATTTTATTTTATTTATAATTTTTAGACATTAAATAAATAAATTTATTTATGACACAATGATAATGAAATGATTACCTTATTAATGAAAGATTCAAATAAATGATATTATAAATATTAAAATAAATGTAATTTGAAGATTTTTATGGAATACACGAATTTTTTGGATGAAATTTACAAGTGAGGGATGATATTAATTTCTTTATAATTAATAGAGTTATTATGACTTTAACAAAAATCAATTACTAAATAGTGTCAAAATTGACATAATGGGTTTTTAAAAAATATACAATTTTATTAAATGATATAATTGTCCTAAAAATATAATATTCGTACAAATGAATGATATAATGTTAAAAATGTCATTAATTATTTAATTTTGGTTCTATTGGAATTTTATATTAACTATAGTAACCATATATTATGAAAATACAAGAAGACATGGTAAGAGTTAATATTGTTAACTAAGGGTTAAAGCTAAAAGGTAAGGTTAATTTTTTGACCTAAACTTTCCTAAACCTATTGGTTAAGAGGATTTATAAGCATAATATTATTATCCTATAAAGTTTTCGCTTTTGAACTATTATAATTTGAAAATAAATTTATAATAAAATAATATTTCAAGACTTTCCTAGAGTGCCCCTCCTCCCTCTTATAAAAGGCCACAACCACTACCCACTTACTCACACCTCTCAAGCCCATTAGATCATAAAAATTATTCTCAAATAATCTCCTAACATAACTCCCTTACTCATATAATCCTTACTTTTGGCATAATTAAATTCAATAAATCATTTTGGCTCAAATCAAAAGGAGTTACCCGATTTAGAGGTAACGTCTTCTCTCAAGATTCTTTCATTTATTTTCCTTCTCCACCCCCTACACTCTTTTTATTCCATTATTTTATAACAAAAACAGTATTATAAATATAATATGATTTTTTATTCTAAGTTTTTGAACTACACTTACAAACACCTTCATCTAATGGATATGGAACCTATTGTTTCTGTGTACGGCGAACTACTACCTCACGAAATGATGATTTTTCAATTTTCTCTTACCACCTCTCATGGTGGAAATTATTATGGAAATATTTTTAAATATGAAATATATTATATTTATATTGTCTCTATTATTATTTAATTTTTATTTACAACATACCTTTATTCTTTCCATAATGTTTAAATATGATAATTTCATTTGAGGAAGTGTGGACTACCGCCCCCTTAAAGTGATATGACTCATTCATGCCATACATGGAACATATAAATGATGAAGTTAATGAACTTATTTAACATATATATTATATATATTATACTGTAATTATAATATACCTATGTGTCATTTAGTTTTTATTCCTTTTATATAACAAAGAAATGAAAGTAGCGTTCATGTGTACATACGGCCTACTGTCTCCATGAATGGTGCATTTCATTTATTTTATACAAATGTTATGAACTATTAAAAATACATATATAATGGATATATATGAAATTTAAATCATTAATAATATTCTGGACATGATGTACTTTTTACCACATGGACAATTTACATCAAAACAAGTTCATTTTTTACTCAAGTACCGAATATCGACAAAACTAATGATATGAACTTAAATAATTATGTAATTTTTATAACATGGTAATAAGTGATATAAAAGGAATGATAAACTTAAAAAATGTTCTGAATATAGTATAAATTAACCTAATTTTATTATTCATGAATATAACGATTGTACGTGATGAGTCGGACTCAAGGTAAGGGAATTTTTAACTCAATTTCCACTCTTTGGGTTTTATGCATAATGCGTTGATTATATTATGCCAAGATTATGCATGAAATAACTATTTATTATTTATGTTTTTATTTATACTTCCCTTTCTGTGTGTATACTATTTCTACACATAATCACCCCATTGATAAATTCTTACATCATTTATACAAACTTTGTAAGGGAACTTCTTAACCATATTTCTATTCTTTGGGTTAATCATCTACTTCTTGATTATGTCATGCTATGATTATGTGATAAATAAATTTTTATGTACTATATTTTATTTATACTTTATTTATGTGTACTTATAGTTAATACACATAATTTATCTATTTTATTTACAAAATTATCTTTTTAAGGGAAATCGTAACTTGATATTCATTCATTGTGTTAAATATTCATGTCATTGGTTTTGTATTTCTAAGAATATGTGTGAATGAACTCTGATTGTTTTACACTAAATATATACTTATATTGGGTGTATTTATATTTTTTACATAATTATTTCATTGATTTATCCTTAATCTAATGATACATTATTTATAAGGGACTTCATCTCAATCTCCTTTCATTGAGGCATATCTTGATGTTATGCACCTTTATTATTATATAAGGTGTATATAAAACCCTTTTGACATGTTATATCATGAATTAATATAGTCTCATTATATTTAAAGTTTTTTTTAATTTTATTCTTTAATTATTTTTATTCAAGTGCTTCTCAATTTGTAAGGGATTCTTTAATTGAAACATCGTTTTAAATGTTTTAAAAAATTATTCTTCTAAATAATTTTCATTAATGTCCATGTTTTAAAAATAGTTTTAATGATTTATTTATATGGAAATGAGTGTTTTAAAATGTAAATTCATTTCAAAATTTTCCAAGTGGTATGGGACACTTTGATTCAAAACTCTTCTTTTTGAATGTTTTAAATGAATTGATTATATCAATATCTTGAAATGATATATTGTGATTGTAATGTGGAAATGTTATTTTTCCTTTATGATTGTTTTATGTGTTATGATTATGTTATGTTTCTTTGGAATTATTTATGTATACAGGTGGTTCTGTGATAAACCGAGGGCGGGTGATCCCGTGATAGCTCTCCAATGCATTGGGTAATGTGGCGGAGGTAAATGATAAGGTTTATCATAAGAGATTTAGGGAATATACTATGATGGGTATTCAAAATATAACCATGAAGGTTAATCCATATGTAGCTATTAAAGATACAATGTAAGTATGATATGGATTCCATAAGTTACCTTTAGGTTTTATTATTTTTATGAAGTTTTGTAGGAATCTTATGATTACATGATGTAAGCTAAATAGTTTATGTTTTATGGGTGAGAAGTATGCTTTTTTGAAAATGTTTTCATGGGTTTTAAATATTCTTAGACTAATGGTTTCTTTCATTATTTTATATCCCTTACAGATATTTTTATTCTCATCCCAAGATTTTTGAAATGTTTTCTACAAGTTATAAGGATGGGTCGGAGAAAGTAAGAAGTCAAGAAGATTTTTTATCATGAAAAAAAAAATCATGTTTTGTTTAGAGGGTTTCCATTGGTAGAAAAAGTGGATACTAAGTGTAATTTTCCACAAGCAATGTCTATATCTATTATGTAATAGTTATGGCCTAATTATATAAATCTCTAAACCTAAAAAAGATCCTCGATGTGATTAAAATTCAAATTATTGAGTTAACTCAAGATTACATAGTGTTTAAGGCTGGGGCCTTATAGATCATTAGTTACATGGTCAAATATATATAATTAATTATTAAAATAGAATAATATTGTAGTGCCTCATCCCCCAAAATCCTGGAGTAGAAGTGTGGTATCAATTACATTGGGATGATTACAAGGAATAAAATCTTGATGGACCGAAGAGTTTTTTAGTCTTGGTAAACCAGATATAGAAATGAGACTTGTATTAAAAATGAATACACTAATTACAACATATTTTTTTATTATTTATAAATAAATAACTTTGAGGATAATTCTAATCAATCTAGTAAATCCCTACATATCATTCGTAGTACGCTTCTTGAATTCCTGTGGAAAGAAAAATAATAAGGGTGATCTCAAATTCTCGGTAAGAAAAAATATAGTATAAGAAATAATGAATCAATGAGAATAGTCAATATGAAAAGGTAAATAACTGAACACACATTCCATGTAATAAATAAACTAAATGAAAGTTCCTAAACAATATGGAAATATAATAACTGAAAACACATGTCATTCAAATAACTAGATAAGGAAAAATAAATATGGCAAGGTAAGAAACTTAAATGCATTTTATTTAATCACAAAACTAAAATAAAATGTATCCATAAATATATTGACACAAAATATCATGGATGAATAATAACCGAAACTAAATTAGGGGAAATATTAATTATTAAACGCCATGATTTCTAGGTATATAGTAGATTTACTGTTAAGACCTTTCATAAGATGGTTTACAACATGTTGGGTAAAAACCCATCTAAAGTTGGCTAGCCAAATAACTTGTCCCATGAGACTACTGAAGTATTAAGGGGGTATCTATAACTAGGCCCCACCCGTATCATACTAGTTCAAAACATTCCTCATATATTGAATAATTGATTTAGTAATGTTCCTTATCAAATATGTGTATAGAGTATGATATTTGGATTTATCAATATTTACCCAAATATTCAAATAACATTAAAAGTAAATATCATATAATAATGATATATGGTTTAGGAAATGAAAATATCCATGATAAAGGATATGGTAAATTAGGGAAAATTAAATGTTCAACTATCATAGGAATTTAAATATTTAAAGGCAATAAAAATAATTAAGGAAGTGAATGTAAATACTATCCTTTTCCAAATAAATAATAAACCATATAGAGGAAGAATAAGAATAGTATCAACACAACATACCCAAAGTGAAGTAAAATAAAGGGTTTTTGTCATTGATAAATGGAAATATTATAAAAAGATATTTTAAAAAATCTTGAGGAAAATATCCTTTTGTTTGAAAAACCATTTGAAAAAAAAAATCTTTAAAAATAACTTTTGAAAATATTTTCTTTAAAAATTATACTTTTAAACATGAAAAGGAATATTCAAATAAATTATGTTGGGTAAGTCCATACAATTCATATAAGGAAAAAACATTCCTTTTTCATGGTTAAAGGTTATAAAAATTCCTTATTTGTAAATACACAAGAAGATTACTTTGAAAACATTGGTAAAAAAAGGTAAAAATGTATTAACCAAATAATTTTAAAATAATTTTTGAAAACATTTTAATAAAACATGGTTTTTAGAGGAAAATAGGTTCTCTGACTAAAGAGGGAATGAACTCAGGTTTTCTTAAAAATATTTGTAAAACATTTTGAGTACCAAAGAGTTGGAAAATAGTACTAATAGTTGAAAAAGGTCATTAATTTATAGAGGAGAGTAAAATTAAAGGGTTTATTGAACAATATTGATATAATTTCCTCGAATGAAAATACTATTGAAAGATCATTAAAGTTATTATGAAGGAAAATAATCTTTAAACATTCCAAAGTGTCACATACCACTTTGAAACATTTTAAATCATAAACCTAGTGAAGGAATAATATTAGATGAAATTATTAGATGCCATGAAGATAAACTAATTCATGATAAAATATATAAAAATGGGCCGTATATACACCACACAAAATATGTAAGTGGTGAACATGACATTTATCTCATGGATGTAAAAAGTGATATGAGAATCCCTTACCTTGTGTTTCCTTTCAGGGGAACATCATTTAAATTATTATATAATAAACTTATGTTAATTTTATACTTGATTGATAACCTTTTTCATGTTTATCATTAATTTTCCTTCCCTTTTTACTATTTAGTATACAAAAACTTAAAAAATGAAGTTTACCTCGGGTGTTTTGACCGAATTCGGTTTATGTGTCAAAAACATCTTTAGTAGGTTAACTATGGTCAAAGGGATCATTATACAAAATCTCCAGAATGAAATAATTATTATATTTATACATAAATTATACTTTTAAAATTAATCATTAAATTTTGTTATGAAAAATGAATCAATGTTACAATCATGGAGACGGTGGGTCGTACGTACACATGAGTAATGTTCCCATTTTTTAATGATCATTATGGAAAGAAGGTAAGTAACACTATATCCTTATATAATGATCATTATTTCATAAATGCCATGTTATTTATTTGTATATACTTATATATATAATTATTGTGATGTAAAATGAATCACATCGTGTCAAGGAGGCGGTAATCCACATGTCCACTAATGATGTTATCACTTTTTAAGTGTGTGAAAGGGTAATAATGAAAATGATATATATATATATAGTATATTTCTAGAAAGGTAATTATGTAATGAATATAATATAGAGTTTTTTATGTCACATATTTTTAATTAAAACCATACTTTATTCATTCCATTTATAGGGTGAACGAATCATATCATTTTGAGGGGCGGTAGTTAACTCTTCCTCAAATGATATTATCGTATTAACATAAAATGGAAAGTATTATAGGTATGTGTAATAAAAGGACTAAATAATTATAAATAAATAATAAATATAATATATATAATATATAAATATATTTTCCATCATAATGGCCACCATGAGTGGTGGTAAAGGAAAAAATGAACAATCATCGTTTCGTGAGGCAGTAGTTCGTCGTACATAGAAATAGTATGTTCGTTGCCCATTAGATGGAATTTTGTGTAAGTGTAGGTAAAAACATTAGCATAAAAACAACCCAGTATATTGAGGATAATTTTTTTATACAATCATGGAATAATAATATTTTAGTGGTTGTACAATGAAAATGAAACTATAGAGATTGAGAGAATATGTTACCTCTTAATCGAGTAACTTATTTTGGTTTGTACCAAAAGGCTTAATTGGAATGATTTCATCCCAAAGGGAGGCTACAAGTTCGTGGTAAGGGATATTGGGGATCTATATAATTATATCTTGTCTGAAACTATGTGTTTTGAGAGGTGTGAGGAATGGGGAGAGGTGGTGGCCTTTTATTGTGGACGAAAAGGACTCATTTGGTATTTTTTTAAAAGAAGTTAGATGTACCCACATTTTTTACCTAAAAAATTCATAAAAAACAACCAAACACAATAATTTAAGGTTAATAGACGAATTATTTTCATCCAATGGGTGTTGTATAAGATTCTAGATCATTTGGGCCCTTAAATTAAAGGTTTAGTCGTTTATTAAGCTTAATTTTACCTAAATAATTGTAATTAATTTTAATTACTTTCATTAATCTTTTTGGTTAACAAAAAATTGGTATTATTAGACATTATAAATTATTTTGATTCAAAATATGGAATCGATTTTTACAAATTCCAATAATATAAGTGGTAGAAATTAATTTTAAATTCACCTCACATATGGGACGACAATGCGGGTTTTTAAAGTAAAAATGTCCAAAAGTTTTCTAAGATTTTTTAATTAATTTAAATTTAAAATAATTATAATGAAACAAATTGTATTAATTGAAAAAAATATTATATAAATAAAATTTAAAACCAATTAAAATTATAATTTAACCTTATAAATAAATTATATAAAAAAAAATTTGAAGTAAAATTTGGTATTTTTAATTATTCATTAAAAAATGAATTGTTTCATAAAAATAAAAACAAAATACCCCAACTTAATTATTATGTTTATATTTCAAATAAAATTTTTATTTTGACATATTAAATAGATTAAATTTTCAAAATTCTAATTTAAAATGGGTCCTCCATTAAAAGATGGTAAAATTGCCTTTATAAAAATATAGGGTTTTATGTGTTAAATAGAGTTTGTTCTTATCTTATGTCTATAAAACCTAATGTAGGAATATAAAAAATATTTTATTGAATATATCAAATATACATTTCATTAAAATCACTCACTAATTATAATTAACAATGTTTATTAAGACAAAATTCCTTTGGAATCATATAAATAATAATAGTTATTCTAATATCCAATTAGTTCTTATTTTCATTTCTCATTAGTTGGTAACCAATGAATTCATTTTATATTTATATAAACCATAATTTTTCATAAGTTAGATAATACTATTCATAACCACTAACATAACCTCAAGGTTATATAATATTATACTAAATAATAATATTTTAATAATATAATGTTATGTGGTGAAACTTAGTCTTGCGTGTAATGGAAAATATCAAGGATGGTCGCTCGTGCGTGTAAAGCATGCTAACTCAGTTTTGTATGAATTGAAATATATAGGATTTATTTTAAATATTAAATATATTATAAAGTATCTGGATATTATATTCCCTTACATTCTTGTTGTTGTGTATCATACACGCTATCGAATACAAGGTTCTTACCTATATTTTCGGGGCATCATATTCTCCCCACCTTATTTAAATAGTGTCCTCAAAATTTAAACTTGATCATGGTGGTATATTATTTAATAATTCCTATGTTTGAAATCCCAAATTTTTATAAGGGTTCATAATTCATCCTCTATAAAAGAGAGAATGGAAAGTACAAAGGTCACATGGACTACCATGTAACTAGGTCTCTAAATAGGAGAACATTAGTGGAAAGTAGAGATATGTACTTGGTGGAAAAGCATAAATATTTATAGGGAGTGAATGGAGTCATCAATCAAAAACAAGTGAATGTTCAATAGAATGTTTAGGGCCTAAAATCCATAAATCTTTGATAAATTAAAAGACCATCAGTTCAATAGAAATTAAGGTATTAGGACAAAATTTTATTTCAAGTCATTTTTCTAATGTTGAGTAATTCTTTTACTACCTAATAATATTAGGAAATATTCTTACTTGATAGGTTTCAATTTCATATGAACAATACTAAATTTTGGTTTTGTTTTGATCAAATTCTATTTAATTCCTTTAATACTATAAATTAATTTCCAATAATGAATTTTTTTATTCCTAAAACACTAAAATAAACTTTTAAAGGATCGTAAGGCCCATAAATGAGTGGCAGGTCTAACTATTTTTCTAAAACTATCTTAGAAAACTAATGTGATTAATATATTAATATCTAATTCTAAAAATTGATATTACTGGTTCATATTTAACATTTATTCATCAATTTTTTTAACTAAAAACAATGAAAAATTAACTAGGACATTTCATAGGTCAGTGGTTAGCGTGAAACTCTTATTGTCCTTCAGTCATGGGTTCAAGATCTATGGTCATTCCATATTTGATTGGTTTTCACACATCTTATAGGTTTTCCTTTTCTAAAACCATATTAATATAATTCACAAAATAAATCTAATGGAAATTGTTGAAATAAGGTTAATTACTAAATATCCTTTTAACTAAAGTTTTCATTACAACCCTAATAGATAAATAATTCTTCCATTTATTTCCACAAAGGCCCTTCTATTTTCTAGATTTTATCAATAATATCATCTCTAGTATTTCTAAATCATGAATCCTTATTTTAAATCTAAAACACCTTAGGTTTAACCTAGGTAACTTATTATGTACCAAAATCCTTCATAATGGTTTGTAAAAAAATACAAATTATCCTAAACATATCCTATAAGAGTTTCAAACCATGTGAGTAGTAAGGCATGTTATCATGTACCAAGATACCCTGAGTCAGGATCAGAATTCCTTGTTAGAGTTATTACTCCTAGGTACATTTGTGCCAAAACCACATCCACTTGTAGTATCCAGACAGGGAACTATTTCGAGGAAGACTGACATAATCTCTACCTTAACAAAATTATAGGATGTTATTATATACTTATCCTCAAATTATACCTTAGGGTTATGTTATCTAACCTATGTGTTCCTAAATCTAGTTCCCAAGGTTTCTACTAAACTTCCTTTTATACCAACTGTAGCGTCCCGACCCCAGAAGCCCGGAGTCGGTGTCTACAATCAATTACATTAGCATGATTACAAGGAATCAAATATTGAAGAACCAAAGAGTTTATTATTCTTGGTAAACCAAATAAATAAATTATTCTTTTATTAGAAATGAATACAATAATTACAACATATTTTTTTCTTCTTCCTAAATAAATAACTTTGAGGATAATTCAAATCCATCTAGTAAATCCTTGTATATCATTCATAGTACTCTTCTTGGATTCTTGGGGAAAGAAACATAATAAGGGTGAGATCAAATTCTCAGTATGGGAAAAATATAGAAGAAGGAATAATTAATCAATGAGAATAGTCAATATGGAAAGGTAAATAACTTAATACACATTTCATGTAATCAATAAACTGAATGGAAGTGCATAAACAATATAGAAAGGTAATAACTAAAAACACATTCCATTAAAATAACTAGGTAGGAAAAATAAATATAGAAATTTGAGAAACTGAAACACATTCCATTTAATCACAGAATTGAAATAAAAAAGTATACAAAGATATATCGATACAAATTCTCATGGATGAATAATAACTGAAAATAAATGAGGGAAATCCTTAATTATTGGACACCATGTTTCCAAGGTACATGGTACATTTACCGTAAAGAAACTTCACAAGGCATTTTACAACATGTTGGGTAAAAACCCCTTTAAGGTGGCTAGACAAATGACTCTTCTTATGAGACTACTGATTCATCGAGGGGCTATCTATAACTGGCCTCCACCCATGTCATTCCAATCCAAAACATTCCTCGTATATCAAATAATCAAATTAGAAATGTGCCTTATCAAATATCTATATTGAGAAAATATATATATATATATATAATCAATATTTACCCAAATATTCAAATAACATTCAAATTAAACATTGTATAAAAATGATATATTATTTAGGTAATGAACATATCCATGATAAAGGATATGGTAAATTAGAGTAAATTCAATGTTCTATGATCATTGGAAATTGAATATTTCAAGGGAACAAAAGGAATCAAGGAAGTGAATATGAATATTATCCTTGTCCAAATAAATCATAAACTATCCAGAGGAATATTAAGAATAGTATCAAAATAATGTACCCCAATTGGAGTAAAATAAAGTGTTTTTGTCATTGATTAATGGAAATATTATAAAAATATCTTTTAAAAACATTCCTGAGTAAAATATCCTTTTGTTTTGAAAAAACTTTTGAAAACCCATTTTTTTAAATCACTTTTTAAAACATTTTCTTTAAAAATTAACCTTTTAAACATGTAAAGTAATCTTTAAAAAAAATGACATTGGGTAAGTTTTTACAAGCTATACATGGTAAAAATAACATTCCTTTTGCACGGTTAAAGGTTAAAAAAATGAATTATTTGGAAAGAGACAAGAATATTACTTTAAAAACATTGGTAAAAGAAAAAAATGGTAAAAATGTCTTTATTAAATAATTTTAAAATCATTTTTGAAAAAAAAATAGTTTTTAGAAGAAAAAAGGTTCTCCGACTAAAGAGGTAAATGAAGTCGGGTTTTCTTAAAAACATTTTGAGTTCCAAATAGTGGGAAAATGGTACTAATACTTGAAAAGGGTCATAAATTACTATAAGAGATTAAAATTAAAGGGTTTATTTAACAATTTTAATATAATTTACTTGAATGTAAATACCATATAAATATCATTAAAGTTATTATTGAGGGAAATAATCTTTAAACATTCCAAAGTGTCCCATAAAACTTTCAAACATTTTAAATCATAAACCACGTGAAGGAATAATATTAGATGAAAGTAATAAATACCATGATGATAAATGAATTCATGATAAAATATATAAAAATGGGAAATATATACACCACATAAAATATGTAAGTGGTGAATATGAAATTTATCTCATGGATGTAAAAAGTGAGATGACAATCCCTTAACTTGTGTTTACTTTCGAGGGAGTGTCCTTTAACTTCCTGTATAATAAAATTATGTTAATTTTATAATTTATTGAGAAAATTTTTCATTTTTATCATTACTTTAATTTCACTTTTTACTATGTTGTATACGACTACTTAAACAATTAACTTTACATCGGGTGTTTTGACCCAATTTGGTTTAAGTGTAAAAAACAACTTTGGTTGGTCAACTATGGACAAAGGGGTCATTATATAACATATCCATAATTAAATAATTATTATATTTATACATAAATTACACTTTTAAAATAAATAATTAAATATGTTTATAAAAAATGAATCAACGTTAAAATTATGGAGATGGTAGGTCATACGTACATATGAGTAACGTCTCCATTTTTCAATGATCGTTATGTAAAGAAGGTAGGTAACACTATATCCTTATAGAATGATCATTATATCATAAATACAATTTTATTTAATTATATATTCCTATATATATAATTATTTTTATATAAAAGTAATCACATCGTGTTGAGGAGATGGTAGTCCACACATCCACGTATGGTGTTATCACTTTTTAAGTGTGTGAATGGGTAATAATGAAAATTATATGTATAGATATAGTATATTTCCATAAAGGTAATTATGTTATGAATATCATATATACTTTTTTATTGCATATATTTTTAATTAAAACTAACCTTTATACATTCCATGTATAGTGTTAACGAATCACATCTCCTTGAGGGGGTGGTAGTCCACTCTTCCTCAAACGATGTTATCATATTAACGTAAAATGGAAAGTTTTAAAGGTATATGTAATAAAAGGATTAAGTAAGTATAAATAAATAATAAATATCATATATATCATATATAAACATAGTTTCTATCATATTTTCCACCATGAGTGGTGGTAAAGAAAAAATTGAACAATCGTCGTTTTGTGAGGTAGTAGTTCGTCGTACATGAAAACAGTATGTTCATTACCCATTAGATGAAATTTTGTGTAAGTGTAGGTATAACCCATAGAATAAAAGCATAATATTATATTTAGGATAATTTTTTTATACAAGTATATAATAAGAATATTTTAGGGGTTTGGGCAATGGAAATGAACCTAGAGAGCCTGAGAGAAGATGTTACCACTTAATCGGGTAACTTCTTTTAGTTTGTACAAAAATGATTCCTTGGAAGGATTTATTCCCAAAGGTATTATTCAAGGTCAAGTGGAGGGATTTTAGGATTCTATATTGGCATATTTTTTCTAAACCTAAGTGTTTTGGAAGGTGTGAGTAATGGGGAGAGGTGGTGACCTTTATAGTGGATGAAAAGGACTCACTTGATATTTTTGAAAGGAAGTCAGGTGTACCCACATTTTTACCTAAAAAAATTCATAAAAAAACAAAAAAATAAATAATTTAAGGTTCATGGACGATTTATTTCCATAAAATGGGTGTTGGAAAATTTTATAGGTCATTTGGGACCTTAAATTAAAGGTTTAGTCCTTTATTAAGCTTAATTTTACCATAATAATTGTATTTAATTTTAATTACTTTCAATAATATTTTTTATAAAAAAAATTGATATTATTAGACATTATAAATTATTATGATTCAAAATATTGAACCTGTTTTTCTAAATTACAATCATATAAGTGGTATAAATTAATTTAAAATTCACCCCGCATGAGGGATGACAATGCGGATTTTTAAAGTAAAAATGTCATAAAGTTTGGTATGTTTTTTATTATTAATTTCAATTTTAAAATGATTAAAATGACATAAATTGTATTAATTTATAAAAATATTATCTAATTAAAATTTAAAACCAATTAAAATTATAATTTAACCTTATAAATAAATTAGATGAAAAATAAGTTTTGAACTAAAATCCAGTGTTTTTAATTATTCATTAAAAACTAAATTATTTTAGAAAAAAATATAAAAAATTCACCCTAACATAATTATTATGTTTCTATTTCAAATATAAAATTTAATTTTACATTTTAAATCAATTAAAGTTTCAAAATTTATATTTATAATGGGTTCTCCTTTAAAAGGTGGTAAAATTACCTTTATAAAAATATAGGTTTTTATGTGTAAAATAGAGTTTGTTATTATCTTATGTCTATAAAACCTAATGGATTAATATAAAAAATATTTTTTTTGAATATATAACATATATATTTCATTAAAATAATTCACTAATTATAATTAAAAATTTTTATTAAGAAAAAACTCATTTGGAAGCATATAAATAATAATAGTTCTTTTTATATTCAATTGGTTCTTATTTTTTTCTCATTAGTTGGTAACTAGTGAATTCATTTTTTATTTATATAAAACATTAATTTTCATATATTAGTTAATAAAATTCATAAACTCTAACATAATGGATAATTTATATCATATTATATTAAATAATAATATTTTAATAATACATTGTTTTTTGGTGAAACTCGGTCTTCCATGTAAGGCAGGCTATTGAGGAAGGTCACTTGTGCGTGTAATGCATGCTAACTCAGTGTTGAATGCATTGAAATATATATAATATATTTTAATAGTGATTATATTATAAAGTATCTGGATATTATATTCCCTTACGTGCTTGGTGTTGCTTTTCTTAAACTCTATCGAATACAAGGTTCTTACTTTAGATTTTTATGCCGTCACATTCTCCCTACCTTATTTAAATTGCATCCTTGCAATTTAAACTCGATCATGATGATATATTTTTTGATAGTTCCTATATTTTAAATCTTACATCATGAGAATGGTTCATGAGTCATCCTCTATAAAATAGAGAATGGAAATTATAAAGGTCACATCGACTGCCATCTAACTAGGTCTCTAAGTAGGAGAACATGAGTGGAAAGTAGAGATACGTACTTAGAGGAAAAGTGTAAATATTTATTGGGATTTATTGCGGTCATCAATCACAAAAAATTTAATGATCAATAGAAATTTGGGGCCTCAAATCCATAAATCTTTGATGATTTAGAAGGCCATCAGTTCAACATAGATTAAGGTATTGGGACAACATTTTATTTCTAAGTCATTTTCCTAATGTTGAGTAATTATTTTACTACCTAAGAATATAATTAAATATTCTTACTTGATAGGTTTCAATTTCATATGAACGATCCTAACTTTTGGTTTTTCTTCCATCAAATTCTAATTCATTCCTCTACTACCAGAAATCAATTACCAATAATGAATTTTTTTATGCCTGAAGCACTAAAAGAAACATTTAAAGGGTCATAAGGCCTATAAAGGAGTGACAAGTATAAATATTTATCTCTAACTATCTTTGAAAACCAATATTCTTAACCTATTAATCTCTAATCCTAAAAAGTGATATTATTGGTTTATTATTAACATTTATTTATAAAATTGTTTAACTAAAAACAATGAAAAATTATCCAGAACATTGTGTAGGTTAGTTGTTAGGGTGAAACCCTTTTCATCCTTCGATCATGGGTTCAAGACTTGTGGCCTTACCAGATTTGATTTTTTCACTCGACTTACAAGTTTTTCTTTTCAAAAACCATATTAATATAATTTCAAAAATAAATCTATTGTACATCCTTGAAATAAGGTTAATTAGTAAATATCCTTTTAACTAAATTTTTCAATACAACCCTAATACATAAATAATTCATCCATTTATTTCCACAAAGGTCCTTCCATGGTCTAGAGTTTATCCATAATATCATCTCTATAATTTATAAATCATGAATTCTTATTTTCAATCTAAAACATCATAGTTTTAACCTAGGTTACTTATTATGTATCCAAAACCTTCATAATGGTTTGTGAAAAAAATTTGAATTATCCTAAGAATATCCCCTGGGAGTATCAAACCAGGTGTTTAGTAAGGCCTATTATCATGTATCAGGTTACCCTGAGTTAGGATCGGAATACCTTGTCATATGTATTGCTCTTAGGTACATCTGTTCCAGAACCACGTCCACTTGTAGTATCTAGATAGATATGTATTTCTAGAAATACCTACATAATATCTACCTTACCAAAATTATAGGATGTTCTTTTATACTTATCCTCAAATTCAACCTTAGGGTTATGTTTTTTAACCTATGTTTTCCTAAATATAGTTCCCAAGGTTTCTACTAAACTTCCTTTGATACCAACTATATCGCCCTGACCCTAAAAGCTAGAAGCTAGTATCTTCTATCAATTACATTGTCATTATTACAAGGAATCAAATCCTGAAGGACCAAAGAGTTTAGTAGTCTAGGTAAACCAAACACATAAATAAGTCTTGTATTACAAATGAATACACAAATTACAATATATTTGTTTCTTCTTTTAAAATAAATAACTTCGAGGATAATTTTAATCCATCTAGTAAATCTCTTCATATCAGGCATAATACGCTTCTTGGATTCATGGGGAAAGAAACATAATAAGGGTGAAATAAAATGATTAGTAAGGGAAAAATATAGTAGAATTAATAATTAATTAATGAGAATAGTAAATATGTAAAGGTAAATAATTTAAAACGCATTCCATGTAATCAATAAACTGAATGGAAGTGTGTAAACAATATGTAAAGGTAATAACTGAAAACACATGTCATTCAAATAACTAGATAAGTCAAAATAAATATGGCAAGGTAAGAAATCGAAACACATTCCATTTAATCACAAAACTGAAATAAAATGTATCCATAGATATTTCAATGCAAAATCTCATAGATGAATAATAACGGAAACTAAATGAGGGAAATTATTAATTATTAGACACCATGTTTCCTTAGTATATGGACCTTTACTGTCAAGACCTTTGATAAGACAATTTGCAACATGTTTGGTAAAAACCCAACTAAGGTGTTTATCCAAATTAATCATCCCATAATACTACTAATGCATCAAGGATCTATCCATAATCGAGCCCCACCCATGTTGTACCAGTCTAAAACATTCCTCCTATATCGAATAATCAATTTAGTAATGTGCCTTATCAAATATCTGTATGGGGTAATATATACAAATTTATCAATATTTACCCAAATATTAAAATAATATTCAAAGTAAACACCATATAAAAATAATATATGGTTTATGAAATTAATATATCCATGATAAAAGATATGGTAAATTGGAGTAAATTCAATTTTCAATGATCATAAGAAATTGAATATTTCAAGGGAACAAAAGGAATCAAGGAATTGAATGTGAATACTATCTTTGTCTAAATCATTCATAAACCATCCAAAGTAAGATTAATAATGGTATCAATACAAAATAATCTAATTGGATTAAAATAAAGTGTTTTTTTCATTGATGAATGGAAATATTATAAAAAGATCTTTTAAAAACATTATTGAGAAAAATATCCTTTTTTTAAAAAAAAAATTCTTTGAAAATCACTTTTAAAAATATTTTATTTAAAAATTAACCTTTTAAACATGCAAAGGAATCTTTAAATAAATGATGGTGGGCAAGTCTGTAAAATCCATATGATGTAAAAATAACATTCCTTTTGCATGGTTAAAGGTTAAAAAATGCCTTGTTCGAAAAGAAAAAAATATTACTTTGAAAACATTTGTAAAATAAAAAAAAGTTTAAAATTTTATTTACCAAATAATTTTAAAATAATTTTTAAAAATTATTATAAAACATGGTTTTTAGAAGAAAATAGTTTCTCTTACTGAAAAGGTAAATGAATTCAGTTTTACATAAAAACATTTTTAAAGCATTTTGAGTACCAAAGATTGTAAAAATGGTAATAATACTTTAAAATGGTCATGAATTAATAGATAAGATTAAAATTAAATGGTTTATTGAACAATGGTAATATAATTTTCTTGAATGTAAATATATTTGAAATATCATTAAAGTTATTTTTTATGAAAATTATCTTTGAACCTTCCAAAGTGTCTCATACCACTTTGAAACATTTTAAATCATAAAACTCATGAAGGAATAATATTAGATAACAGTATTAAATACCATGAAGATAAATTAATTCATGATAAAAATATATAAAAAAATTTAGTAGATACACCACACAAAAAATGTAAGTGGTGAACATGACATTTATCTCACGGATGTAAAAAGTGAGGTGACAATCCCTTACCTTGCATTTCCTTTTGGGGGAATGTCCTTTAACTTCCTATATAATAAAATTATGTTAATTTTATACTTTCTTGATAAAATTTCTAATTTTTATCATTACTTTTATTTCACTTTTTACTATGTTGTATACAACTACTTAAACAGTTAAGTTTATATCGGGCGTTTTGACCAAATTCAGTTTATGTGACAAAAACAACTTTGGTAGGTCAATTATAGTCAAAGGGGTCATTATATAACATATTAAGAATTAAATAATTATTATATTTATACATAAATTATTCTTTAAAAATCTATCATTAAATATGGTTATGAAAAATGAATCAATGTTACAATCATGGAGATGGTAGTTCGTACGTACATATGAGTAACGTTCCCATTTTTCCATGATTGTTATGGAAAGAAGGTAAGTAACACCATATCCTTAAATAATGATAATTATATCATAAATACCATGTTATTTAATAATATATACTTATATATATAATTATTTTGATTTAAAAGGACTCACATCTCGTCGAGGAGGTGGTAGTCCACACTTCCACGAATGACATTATCACTTTTTAAGTGAATGAATGGGTAATAATGAAAATGATATATATATATATATATATATAGTATATTTAAAAAAAAATTATGTCATGAATATCATATATAGTTTTTTATTTCACATATTTTTTAATTAAAACCATCCTTTATACATTCTATGTATAGTGTGAACGAATCACATCGCTTTGAGGGGGCGACAGTACACTCTTCCTCAAATGATGTTTTCGTATTAACATAAAATGGAAGGTATTAAAGTTATGTGTTATAAAAGTATTATTGAGGTATAAATAAATAATAAATATCATATATATCATATATAAACATATTTTCTATCATAATTTCCACCATGAGTGGTGGTAAAGGAAAAAATGAACAATCATCGTTTTGTGAGGCAGTAGTTTTTCATACACAGAAACAGTATGTTTGTTACCCATTAGATAGAATTTTGTGTAATTTTAGGTAGAAATATTATATTGGAAACATCCTAGTATATTTTTTATATTGTTGTTTTTATAAAATAATATAATAATAATAATTGAGTTTTTGGAGAATGGAAATGAAATTGGAGAGCTTGAGAGAAAATGTACCTCTTAATCGGATAACTTCTTTTCATTTGTACCAAAAGGATTATTTGGAAGGATTTAGGCCAAAAGTGAGCCTTCAAGGTATAGGGAAGATATTTTGGGAAGATATATTGGTATATATTTTCCAAAACTAAGTGTTATGAGAGGTATGAGTAACGGGTAGAGGTGGTAGCCTTTTATAGTGGATGAAAAGGACTCACTTGGTATTTTTGAAAAGAAGTTAGGTGTACCCAAGTTTCTACCTAAAAAATTATCCAAAACCAACAAAACTCAATAATATAAGGTTAATTTACAAATTATGTCTATCCAATGGTTTTTGGGCAAGTGGATAGGTCATTTGGGCCCTTAAATTAAAGGTTTAGTCCTTTATTAAGCTTAATTTTACCTTAATAATTGTAATTAATTTTAATTACTTTCACTAATATTTTTGGTAAAAAACAAAGTTGTTATTTTTAGAAATTATAAATTATTATTATTTCAAATATTGAATTCATTTTTACAAATTAAAATCATATAATTGTCATAAATTAATTTAAAATTCACCCCTCGAGCGAGATGAAAATGCAGGTTTTTAAAGTAAAAAAGTCTGAAATTTTGCTATGTTTTTATAATTAATTTCAAATTTAAAACCATTTTAATGACATAAATTTTATTAATTGATAAAAATATTATATAATTAAACTTTAAAACCAATTAAAAATATAATTTAACCTTATAAATAAATTATATTAAAAATAAGTTTTGAACTAAAATTCAGTATTTTTAATTATTCATTAAAAAATGAATTGTTTTAAAAATATATAAAAAATTCACCCTAAAATAATTCTTATGTCTCTATTTCAAATATAAAGTTTATTTTGACATATTAAATCAATTAAAGTTTCAAAATTAAGATTTAAAATGGGTTATCCATTAAAAGGCGGTAGAATTGCCTTTATAAAAATGTAGGTTTTTATGTGTAAAATAGAGTGTGTTCTTATCTTATGTCTTTCAAACCTAATGGGTGAATATAAAAAATATTTTATTGAATATATAACATATATATTTCATTAAAATCATTCACTAATTTTAATTATCCATTTTTATTAAAACCAAACTTTTTTGGAAGCATATAAATAATAATAGTTCTTTTTATATCCAATTGGTTATTATTTTCGTTTCTCATTAGTTGGTAATAAATGAATTCATTTTATATTTCAATAAATGATAAATTTTCATAAATTAGTTAATACTATTCCTAACAGCTAACATAATTTCTAGGTTATATCATATTATATTAAATAATAATATTTTAATAACACATTGTTATTTGGTGAAACTCGGTCTTGTGTGTAACGCAATCTATCGAGGAAGGTTGCTCGTGCGTGTAATGCATACTAAATCGGTGTTACATGAATTGTAATACATATAATCTATTTTAAATATTAAATATATCATAAAGTATCTAGATATTATATTCCATTACGTGCTTGGTCTTTTGTGTCATACAGGTTATCAAATACAAGGTTCTTACTTTAGATTTTCGAGGCATCACAAATATATATTGAAACTTATAAAATTTATTCTACTAAATTGGATTGATACAATATCACTTCAGCAGTAAAATATTTAATCCCTTATTTTATATAACTTCAATGATATCCCTTGATTGGTCATAATAATAGTTAGCGTCAGTAAAAATACAATCAACACTATAGTTTTGTATTGCTCATTTGAATCCATTTAACATGGTCTATATCAAATGATTTTCTCTCTACAGTTTTTTCATTATGGATAATTTTAGTTTTATAAAAAAATTGAAATCATCATCAAGATATATATCATAAATAAATAATACATTTATTCATCAAATATTCATTCACAATCGATACCTTTGGGAAGGATTTGTTATATGAAAGAACATGTTCAGTGTATTCTTGTACCTATAAATTAGGTACATCCACCTGAACTATAGAGATCCACCAATAGATATGTTATCAACTAAATTAGTTTTCAAGTGAAATATTATATGAAAAAATGTGGGAAGATATTTTCCAAATTAAAAGGTGTAAGAATGATCCTTCATTTCATACTCTACAAATAGATTTTTTAAACATTTGTGCAACATAGTTTTCTAAAAAAATATTAAGTTAAATCAATGATCTAACAACGTTATTAGAGAAATAATTATGAATATATATAGAAAAAAACTACTATATTTGAATATGGTTGTCTTTTCTCTTTAAAACTTGTAATTTTTTCTCATTAAATTTACCTTGAATTGATATATTCAAGTAGTAACCATTAGTCACCTTAACCACTTTATAAAAATATTTTTCATGAATATTGCATGTGTGCATTGACAAAACATGAATTCAATGCACACAACAAAAAAATTAACCTAAAATCAGCATAAAAACTTAAATTATAACATATATAACATTATTTATATTAACATAATATTAAATAAATTCATAAAACATGAATAAAAGATAAATTTTTACATAAATGTCAGTATAAAGAATATAAAGTTTAATATATAAAGCATGATATATACTAATATAATATTAAATTAAATAACATATAATGAACAATATTACACATAACATGAAATTCTATAATTTAATCTAAAAAATAAATCTCAAAAAATACCTCAACCAAATTGAGTATCTATCATAGAATATAACAAGGGGAGGCCTCGGGCGTAGGGAAAGGGGAGTGGGGAGGAGGTACTGAAAGATATTTTTGGTGTACCTCAAAGGTAACTAGTGGTGAAATGGAAGGTAATAGAGTATTTCAATGATATATCTTGGGGGTTTTGGGGATATAGGTTATGAGGGGATCAGCGAGGGATTAAGGTAAGGATCAGGGTGGGAGAAGGGTAGTGATTGTTGGCAATGGTAGTAGAGGAGGAGATCATGGTAGATTGGTAGATATAGGTTAGAATAGGGATGGGTTTAATTTTTTGTGTGGGTTGATAAAGGAGAAATAATTATTATAATAATATATTGGTCACCAAATTAGAGATTCCATAAGATACTAGTTGGAAAATGACTACCATAGGCAGTCACAGAAGATACAACTAGTGATCACCAAGCTTCATCCCTCCTAATATTCATAAAAAATAAATAAATTATATTTTATTTAATTAATTATATAATATTTTTCTATTAATCATAAAAAATCAATAATTTACATGTGTTTAAATTAATATAAAATATTTATATATGGTTTTATAGGAAATAAACATGGTATATGTGTTTTTAATTAATCACAAAATATATGTTCATTTATTTTATAAGAAATAGATAAATAATATGTTTTTCATTGAAGTGAAAAATATTTTATCAATAATTTAATGAAAAATAAACAATTGATATTTTTTTAATTATATATATTTCATAAGAAATAAACAAAACATATATAATTCATTTAATAAAAAAATATTTATTATATGGGTTCATGAGAAAAGTGTAATATGGGGTGCGAAACACTATTCTTGTCCCTCTTAACAAAGAAATAAAATAATTAGTAATTACTATTAATGTAGTCGAAATTTGGTCAAAAATTTTCCTGATACATTCTAAGGAGATATTTAATGGTTCATAATTTAGATAACCTAAGAATATTCTAACTCAATGATGCAATATGACCAGACCTTTGACTTTACCAAAATAATACCAAACAAATCTATTGGGATTATACATGTTTTGGAATCTAGTTTTCAAGTAAGGTATTTATTTATACTAAAATAACCTTACCTTAGTGATTTCCATAAACCATAGAAATGGTAATATGGTAATTGGAAAACTTTCATCATCAACATTGATCTTTATTGATGGTAAATTTTGTATATTCTTCTTTACAAGAAAATCTTGATGGTACTAAGTACGTCACGGAAGTGTGAAAGTATAAAAATTTAAAAAAAATACACTAAATTAATACCATAAAATAAAATATTGTATGGAGGTACTCATCTCTCAATATGAATATCCCATGTAATTTAAATAACAAAAAATCAAAATCAAAATGATACCTCATTAAATTTATATAATTTTGTATATTCCTCTCATATTTGATGATCATAACTCATGGAATCCAAATCAAGAACCCTATAGAACATCACCGCATGATTTATATGCACATAGTTCATCATTATTGAAGTTTTTTGTTCTATAACAAATGATCATAGCACTTTATAACATCCATTTGATAACCACTCATACAAACATACATTGGGTAATCTAATCTCTTTGTCTCATGATATCTAATAAAGCAGGATATATACTTTGTGTCACCATCCTTACATGTTTTATTTAGTATTTATTTGACCCTATTAGATATAATTTTATTCTCCTACTATTTCCATGGATTTAATCAAGGAACTACCATCAGGTTCAAATGGGCCATTAATATATTCTTCCAATATTCAGAAGTGACAAATCATATCTTGATCATTCAATCAATATCATACCACCATGACACGCCTGATACAAGACAACTCGCTATAAACATAAATGATTATGTCTTTTATCATATATCAAGGTGTATGATCAATGATATATATTGACAATGATCTTAATTAAATAAACTAATACACATGTTCATAGATATGAATAAATAAAGAAACCTAAAAAATATGGTGTTCTTGATGACAATCCAGTCCTCATGATCTGATATAATCAAGATCACCAAGTGAAAAATCAAATTGAATAATTATTGGTGATTTTCATCCCCTATAACCTGATAGTCAAAAATAATCTATGTTAAAATAGTATTATGTATTTATACCATAGGACATATGTTTAATATTACTTTTAAAGTATCTCTAGGTTATCATTATAGCTGGGGACTATTATAACCATTTGATATGACATGTGATCTAAGTAAATTACCATATATAGTATATAAAAAATTAATATTACTATCATGGTAAGTAAAATACATGTATATATCAAATTTTATGTATAAAATTTTAATAAAAAAGTACACATTCAAGTTGGGTCTAAGGAATCCACTCTCACAAAAAATCCAACATCACTCTTATTTTCATATACATTTATGTTTTCCACCAAGTATCCAAATTTTATCATGTTTTTTGTAACCAAACATAATCAAGAACAAATTTATGGTTAAAATTTTGATATTTTAATTTACTAAAAATAATTCATTCTTAGATTCATGTCAGTTAAAAAGTATCCTTTTGAAGGTGTTACTTCCAATCTAAAAAAGATCATGAGATAAATTTAATCCTTGAAGTGCGGATAATGAAATAGCATGGATGTTGAAACTAATAAAGGTAGTGTTACCATAAAAAATAACATGAGGATTTTTTTCAAAATATATATTACAAATCTACTATATATTTTTATCCATGGAATGATCATGAAAGATAACATCTCTTGAGGAGAGGAAATTATGGAAAAATTATCACCAAAAATTATTTAACTCTTGGTAGAATATCATCTTTACCAATGATTTTCTAGCTTAAACTTGAATAAAAATCATTATAAGATATAGTTAAATGATAACCAAGCCAAATGGTGTAAACTTTATTATATAAAATCCAAAAGTAAGTATCATGAGTTTGTGCCAACCCAAGATATATAGAAATGATGAGAGATTTATCTCCCTCATTAAATAATTTTGATATCCTCTCATAATTATAGTTGTGACTATCATTCATAATAAGATCAAAAACCAGTAAACATTCAATCACAATAAGACATGGAGTAGTGGGAATATAGCTATGATCATCATGAAGTCGTGTGTCAACCCAAATTACCACATGATATTTATTACCAATGTGAAAAAAAATACCCTCGATAATTAGGGACTTTGATCCCAAAATACTATACCAAATAAATCTCAGACTTAGTCCCAAACTGTCTATGAAAACTTCCTTTTTTGGAAGCCATCCCCTCATGCCAAAAAAGTATCCCACTAAAAAATTAGTGTGGGGTATATGAATATTAGACAAAATAATTTTTGGAAGTTTAGAAAATTTTATCAAATATGTGGGGTTGGATTTATCCACTAAACTAATGAGGGAAACTTTTACATATCTATAAATATTTTTACCATACCAACATGGTCCATTTTCCAAAAAAAATCCAAAATTTTAAAAAAAAAACCTCCTTATTAGATTTTCTGAGATAGGTTGGAAGCCCAAAATACTTGTCACATTTTACTTTTTTTCATTCCAGTAATATTATAATAGATATATCTTCTTTCAAAAACCACACCTCTATTAGAAGGAACCATAATAATTTTTTAATTAATATTTTAGTTGCAATTCATTTGTTTTTTAATAAAAAAATTAAGTAACAATAAGTAATTATTCCTTGGTGGATTTAGAAAAGATGAGGCTATCATAAGAAAAAAAATAGGTGATTGATACTAGGGTTATTTTGACTCACCTTATCTCTATGCATAAAACTTCTACCCACTGTATTGAAAATAATTCTATAAAAACTATCAACAAATAATAAAAAAGTAAGGAGAGATAGGTATCACCTTATCTTATCCCTTTATATAGAATAATGATGCCTATGAATCAATCATTGATAATAATTTTATAAGAGACTGAGAAAAAAAATTATAAGTAGTAAAATATATTTTCCCCCAAATCCCATAAATCAAAGAATTTATTTCAAGAAACTCTATTTACCCCATCATAAGACTTTTTCATGTATAATTTTAAATCAATGAACTATCTCTTAGGATATGATCGAGTCTTCAGCAAGTTAAAAATATTATGATCCAAAAATATATTGTTAGTAATAAGACATTCTGGGATGAAATCATGTTGATTCTCATAAATCAACATTAGAAAAATCCTCATAAGTTTATTCACAAGGGTTCTAGAAAAAAATTATATATAAAATTACATAGTATTATGGTCTAGTACTTTGAAATTATTATTATATTATATACATTTGAAATAATAACAATGATATTTTCATTAATAGTATAAATCTTCACTTATACGCACCAATACTATTTAAAATTTCTAATAATAATAGCTTTAATTAAACTCTAGTACCTCTAAAAAATACATTCAAGACATCAATTCTAGGTTCCTAAGTAGTATTCATTCCCTTAAGTGTTTCAAAAATATAATTTTTTAAAGGAGATGGCACATGGAATTATTAATATCATGAGTATCTAGTTTGGGAATACAGCAGATCAACTCCCCATTCACCTGATATCTATGATAAGTAAACAATATTTTATAAAAATTAATAATTAATCGTCCCAAAGTATCATACCTAGTAAACTAATTATTAATTCTATATATGAGATTTATAATTTGATTCTTCTGTTATTGTATTGTAGCCTTTTTATAAAAAGGACTTGTATTTAAATCACCTTTTATGATTGTTTTCACTCTCGATCATTGGTTCCAATAAGAATCTCTTTTAAAAATCATATTGTTAATCTCATTCTCCAAGAATTTTATATTTTTCAAACTCTCCCTATTATATGGGTAATTATTCAAGAACTGTAGTTGTTTCTAGACTTAATTAATGTTACCTTCATTGTGGAGCCATCAAATCCTTCTCTTGAAACCCAACACTGAGGTAACACTTTGATTGTCTCCACAAAATTATAACAAGATTTTTTATCCCATTTAATCTTCAACACACTATCATAAACCTCATTTCAATCCATTCATATTAAAATTGAAACTTTTACCTCATCTAATTTCTTATATCCTCCATAGAATCCTAATAATAATGAAAGAATGGTTTTACATAGTTATAAAGATCTTTTGAACAATATTTAGGGAAACATTAAATTTAGTCCTATAACCCCAATAATATATCCATGTTCTCACTTATTATCATTACAAAATCCTTTCCTTTAAACCATGTAATGTTTCATCCTTGGTATCCAGTATCATTCATAGTAAACTATAAAATGGACAATCAAAACCTTTCCATTGCACTTTAGTCTCTAGGGGATCCACCAAACTTCTCATTATCATGAAATTATTCATTAAAGTTACCTACAAGAAGTAAAGTTCTAATGGTGGTGGATGCTAGTTTCTTGATTATTTATCAGGTATTACTATTTTCACCATGATATAACTAACGATAAATACCTCCAAAATCTCAATAAGGGCCACACTTATTTTCAATATTCCCTATAATATTTTTTTTAGATAAGTTATATATATAACTATTTAGGACAAGATAAATATATTCACCTTTATAGGTGTAGGTAAATCAAAGTGTTTTTGAATTAAAACTTTTCCCTTTGATTGTGTTCACCTATTTGTCAAATCACATTCCCTAATTGGAAGTAACACATTCAATATCTCAAACTATCAATGGAACTCTCATTGAAACATCCAACACATATGATTAAATAAAAAAAGTAAAATTCACACTATGGTTTTATTTGGTTCATCTACACTAGGTTACGTCCAAGGAGTACACACCAATGATGCATTGATGTGCCAAAATCCATTATACTCACATTCAGTGGATACAGGTGTCGATCATGGTCACTTTGTTCCAAGTTTAATTACCATTACAATATTTAGGGCATGGTCACTCCTCACCTAAGGTTAACTCTCCCTTCTTCTACTCTTCACACTACTTCATGGAAGTCTTCATCAGTTTATAGATGTGAGAGTCTCCTAATTAGTTTATAGGCATAAAGGTTTGATCTAAATCAACATAGGTTGTTAAAACACCTTGAATATTTGAGTCCAGAATAAATTTTATGATATGCTACACTTCACTACACTTACAAACCTACAATGATGGATGATATCAACTCCTCTATGTGAGAGTTGGGACTTTTTATTCCAAATAAAAATAAAAGAAACTTCAACCTCCATATGAAAATAAATTTATACTGAAAATATCCTTAATATTATTTATATTTAATAATTAAATATTACAATGGATCTCTATATTATTCAAGCCTTTTTATTCTTCTAACATACCATATGTAACATTGAATTTCCCACAATTCTTGGATCTCTTATTTTATACCAAATATTTCAATAGAGAAAAATTTTCTAGATTTCAAATGATAAATTTTTATAAAGTATCACAAGTATTAAACCCTTCCATAAATTATTGGTATCAATTATTGATCTAAATTATTTTTTTATAATCCTTTGAGATTATTCCATGTGTTCTATAGGTTTGAATATCATCAATACTTCCAAATGGGTTCAGTCAGCATCCTAAATCTTGAACCAAATCTACCATTTTTTAATTCAAACTAAATCTTCATTAATTTCTAGAAATAGTTAGATCGTGGCATGATGCTCCTCATTATGGTGTGATCTTCCTCAACTTCACCCAGAATATAATGTGACATTATCTATTATGGATTGATCCTCATTCAAACTCCTGATCTAAAAAATTTGGTTATAATCCTATTTAAAACTTCCTTATAATCACAGAATGATCTCCCATGTCTCCCCAAACCTTGACCTTTATTGTAGTATAGTCCTCCAGTTTCAATTTGGACTATATATCTAAATCCTCCAATTTTTTGGGATAATTTTCTAAATTTTTTTCTCTCGCGTATCAACCACCATGTTTCATCATGGAACTTTCTTTATCTTCTTCTCCACCTCTCAAGGTTGCAACATATTATGATAACTTCAGCATGACCCTCAACCAATTATTCTTACACATATCTAGTTTAATCTTATATGTTGTAGAATGGTATTTATCATAATGTAATATCCATCCATAAAATACTCCAAATTTACTCTTATAAAGCCTTGGTTTATTATAAATTTTTTCTATTATAGTGAGGTTTACTCTTACGTAGCCTTGGTTTACTTTTATGTAAGAAAAATTATGGCAGGATTCTCATTATTCATGGTGTAGTGCCTATTTCATATCTATATAGTAGATCACCCAAAACCTATAGCCATACATTATGGTGTGGATCTATTTCTTATTCCTCACTTCACCACCCATTGTGGTATGATGGTACCTATTATGGTGTGGCACTCAAGAAGTTACTCTTACATAATTTTTGTTTACTCTTATGCATGACAGGTTAGCATGTGACATGAAGCTCTATGGAATAATGTATCCTCCATATCCTCAATTTTACTCTTTCACAACAACAATTACAGCATAAGGGAAACCATTATTGCATGATATTCTCCTCCATAAAACTTCCATTATCCTTTACCAAATAACTCCACACATGATCACACTTCTTCCACTATAATATTAATCCATAAAAAATAGTGTTTTCCTTATCAAACATTCTCTAAGATATATTCAAAAATATTTATGTTTCACATGACAATTCTTTGATATATATAACTATAGAGGTGTCTCTTTATATATTTTTCATGCAATTGTGTCTCTTCATGTAGCTTCCATTTAACCAATGTAAGGTATTCAATCAAATATGTCATGATAATACTTGACCTTCACTATTATGTTTATCAATGTCATTTAGCCTTAACCAAGTGTGGTTCTCATGTATCATGACCAACTCCCCCTCTCACTTCATTTATTTTGAAACTTAATTATCATAAAATCCAAATATTATTGTCAAAAATCCAACACACAACCACATGGTAGAAACACTATCCCCTTTGTATTTTTTAACAATGTTACCATAAATCCTACTCCACCATTTAACTCTAAATGATTCAAAAAATGAATGGATTTATGTAGGATTTTTCTTACTCTCTCATTTTCAATAAAATATAAATGGTCTTATTATTTCTTATTTTTATTTTTATTTTATATAAATTTATATATAAACTCCTTGGGGGTGTTTTCATCAACTCCACTCCCCCTTTTTCAACATAAAACTTAAATCATATTTTAGAGAGACTGAACTCCCCTTTTAGGTATGATCCAAAGCTCATAAAAGTCCATCTCAATCACATATTTTTTAATTTAAGAGAGTTAAAACTCTTCCTTTGGTAAGAAAATTCTCCATAGACCCTTTTGATATAACTTGTTAACTGTAACATTCTGATATGGATTCCACTAAATTGATTCCCCAAGTCAGTTCCCCATAAGGCCTCAAGTGTGTCTCCCCATACGCCAGAGGCTGCCGACTAGCAAAGAGGGTATAAAGGTGTTAAAATGGGAAGACTATACCCTCATATCATAATAACAACATTGGAAATAACTATATATCATATAAGAAGTAAATAATTAGATTTTAGAAGCAATAAATAACTGAAATATATGTATACTATAATAATAAATGAAATTCTATAAAAGACCGAATAGCAATTTTATACATACAACATTGTTCATCCATTGGTCCATCCATACATATACAGCATTACATAAAAGAAAATTATATAAAGGTATAGGTATTTCCTACTAAATATAATCTGAATCACATACATGTCTCCAAGACACTATTGAGCTACTCTATCTCGATCAAAAGAATCCACGCGAGTGTCTCTGCTTGATCATGCAAACCTGGGCCTTAATCATATCTATCATGAAATCCATGCTCAGTTGGAAAAAAAATACATAAGGACCACACTCACACTGATTTTCAAGTAAAAGGGTGAGAAATAATCTCAATGGGATGCTTTCATAAGTGCATGCTCATGCAATATGCTCATCCTAGCCAAGACATGACTAGAATAATAATAAAATAAATCAAGTGAAACCACAGTCGATCCCTGGGTCTGTAATCCCGGTCAACTGGGAAAGGTGTCATCATATATATATATATATTCCCATTAATATATATATACATAAGTATGTATATACATGAGTAACATGAAAAATAACATAAATCAATAGTAGTATATCCTTGGATCTGTAATCCTAGTCAACCGGTCATCCGGTAAAAAGGGAATTGAGTTGGATTTTATACCACTCAATCCATGTATAATTTAGTCAATCCTTGGGTCTATAATCCTGATTGATAATTCTTTCTTCATCCAATGCTATAATTTTTTTTAGAAATCTATGTCACCATAGGGGAGATATATGTCCTAACCCTGGGTTCATCCTTACTCACCTCCAATCACTATAAGGAATAATGTTGTTTGTCGACATAAAATCCTATAAATTGTAACTAAACTATATATCATACCACTCAATCCATGTAACTCCAATATTATGTCTAATCCCTATGTCTCGATCAGTTGGCAGTCACAACATTGGAGCTTGGATGAACCCTAAGGGGATAAACCTTAGGTGATCTATAAATGGAATGCTCTCCAGACCCAAGTACATTCTCAGTATCCATTCATATAAGTAGCTCAACAGCCCCATCCCCAGGAAGTACCTCTGGGTGATGTAATAATGGTGTTTCCGCACAACTCTAGGGAGATTCCTAGGTATCGATCAGGGGATCTTAGTCATCCATGAGTATCCATCAATGATGTGGTGTTCCATATCTAACACCATGGTTAAGTAATCAATCAAGGAGAGTGTAATCATCCCCATCACTCAGTATAGAATAGTCATCCTTGAGTATATGTATCATCATTAGTGAGGAGATCCATTTCTACCACTGTAATAAATTAATCAATCAGAGAGAGCATAATCATCCCCATCACTCTTGATAGAATAATCATCCTTGGGTATATGTCACGTAATTGGTGAGGCTCACCATGTACACAACCATGATTAAGTAATCGATCAGGGAGAGCATAATCATCTCCATCACTCTAATATCACAATCGATAGGGACTCTATACCTAAACATCAAAATCATAGGGCTCAAAATATTGATCCTAAGAAGTAACTTTTTATATTTAATTAATATAAAAATCAATAAAAATATAAGAATATGGATCCCAAGAAATATATCTATTCATCCTAATAAAAAAATAAGATGGATTCTAGGAAGTTTGTTTTCGAATCCCAAAGATAAATGTCTCATCACACTAGGAACATCAACCAAAAACCAAGAATAACCTTTGATAATCATCGTTGCTTTAGCAGTAAACAAGTGAATGCATAAATAAAAGAGTGAGGGTGGAAAGGGAGTGGTGCATGATGTGTATACCCTGGTACATAGTGTGTTCCATTAAAGCTTCACTTGGGTGTGTAGTTCATCCAGAATTGGCATGTAAGACCCAAGTACATGGCATTTAAGTGAGGTACATGTCATGTACCCTCAATGAGGTACCTTCTAATTCACCACACATGGCCTATCCATGTATTTTTATGTATATGTGCCTCTATATGGTGTTCAAACCACATGGGGTCTAGTCGTGTGCTCTATACGGCCATGTGCCCCTAAACGGGTTGTCTGGCTAGATACTCAACTACATAGATAAGTCCCAGTACATGGAATGTATACCCCATACATGAAGTGTAATTTTAAAAATTTTATATTCCCAAAATTAGGATAACATGTGATGTGTGTTCCTGAACTACATGCCATGTGATCGAGATTTACAAATGGGAAACCCTTCAAATCAACCCGAAACCCCCGTTTTCTCCTCAAAAGGTATAGATCAGACCTTAAGGGGTTATAAGCAGTGATAAGAGGGGTTTAAAACTTGAAAATAGTAATTCTATGGTTATTTATGAAAAAAAAATAAAAATGCCCAACCTTTGGGAGGAATCCTCCAAAGCTTCACCCATTTTCATGATCCATGGCTATCGCACGACGATCCGACTACTCTTGAGCTCTATGTTGGTACCTACCTTCTCCTCCCTCCCTCTCTCTCTCCCTCCCTATACCTTTATCTATTAGTCACATTAATAAGTAAACCCATAGGGTGTGTATACAAGAATCCAAGGAAGGAAAAAAAGAAAATAAAAGAAAATAAAAGAAATGGAAGAAAAGAAAAGAAAAAAGAAAAAGGGGTATGGGCCTGGCTTTAGCGCCCAGCTCTGATGCCTAGCCTGAGTTTATGTCTAACCTAGGAAAAAAACCCATATTCTAGACTCAAAATATTATATGAAATATAAATCTAAATATATTTTAAATATATATATTCAAATGAACATGTGGGAATAAATTAATATTTAATTAAATATATATTGAATATTAATTATTCCACATAAATTTTAATGGTTCAGAATTCCACCAAACTTCTATCATGGGGTAAACTCCCTATTTAGAGACTAATAAAATGGTTATAAAAATTATCTAAGATTTTATACTATGGAAAACTAATCATTTTACCCCTTATGAGCATCAGAAAGTGAAAATTCAAATTCTTTCTAAAATTTCTAGTCCGAAAAAAAACATGGGTCCTTACAGTCTCCCCACCATAAATCTTCTCAACCCTAAGAATCCTTAGTGATAAAACTAGAATACATTATCTCATCCTAGGAATCTTCATAAATATGTTATCTCAACTATCCAATGACTAGTCTCACAGTATCAATAACTCTCCTATATGGGAGATGTTCAACTACGATCGATCTGGTACTTCCCTCCATAAGAATACTTTTATCATCACCTCAATAACTAAAAATCAAGATCAAAGGCCCATATAAAATTCTGAATTTCAACTAAAAATGAGGTTCACCACCCCCAAATGGTCGAAGGTACACTCCCCACCATATGGATTACCTTATACCACTCCTCGAACTTAACCTCAAAAGGTTCTATCATCGACCAGGAAAGATATTTAAAAGAAAAGAAGATTGGCATAGAGCTGATTCTCTCTTAGCGTACTCAAGATGATATCAAGATAGAGCATGGTCTTCTCTAAATATGATTAAACTAAGATTATATCTATAGTCTTGTATAGATATCCTGATACAAGTTCACATAAAATATGATAACTTTACTTTAGCCAACTCCTAAGACTACTTCTCTTGATAATGTGTGTCCATGTCCAGCCATGGTTCAACTATCTCACAGCACAAAATTCATTATTGATGTATCCTCTACCATGGAGGTATATTTATCCTTTTACTAAAAAAATCATGAAACCATGCACATAGTATTTATTTAAACTATCAGTCCTTAACTTTCACATGTCCACCCACCGATTTAAGATTTAAATGGTACCACACATAGCTGATGTGTACCATAATCACACAACTAAGGCTCCCATGAGTCTTCTATAACTATTCTAAGTTGACCATGCTACATGACATGTCAGTCTCATTAATTCGGAAGCTCCCTTGGAAATCCTCTTCAAAATTAGGCACCTTACCCATTCCATGATTTATTCCATGACCTCCCATTACATGGAATCCTTTCAGTCACGAGAATATACTTGTTCTCTTACCACTTACTAATATATAAAACATTGGTCAACAAGTCCATCCACCCGAATAATCCTTCCTACCAAATCCATTCTCAAAAAATAAGCAACCTAGAATCTTTATCAAAATCTAAAGGCATTAACATGCCTATATCACAAATTCAGAGCATTAGTTGTGCATCGGTCTTGAAATGAGTGTATAACCAAGATCGTTGCATAAAAATTCATCTATAAACTTGATCCAACCTTACTCATAGGTTTCCCTCAATCAAATTGAATCTTGAACTACAAGGATCCAAGTCACAACTAAGGGCCTCTAAGTATCCCACCTAGACCTATAGATCAAGTCTTGAAACTGGGTCGTAAGGTCGAAACACCTATCCCAAATAGTCAAACCTATCTAAGGTAGGTAAATATAACACAGACCTACGATGTTAAAAATTTCCAACATGGAATCAACTACCAAGAATCATCCTACCAAGCCCTATTCCTCTTTGATCATCCTCATAAGGTACAAATCCCTATAGGTCACTATATCAATGAAAAATAGATACTAAACTAAAATTCATTGGGCATCCGTATATGGTAATACCCCCTCAAGGTTCATTTCACTAGGAATTCCCTGGTACCCATTGGTATCGTACTTAGTGATCCAACTAGATAACCATAAGTGAATACATCAACTACCAAAGTTGGACTATGAGGGACAATAGTATGCACACATCATCATATCAATGATCCATATCATACTACACATATGGTTTAGTTAAGTATAATTTTATTCCAAAGAATCCAAAAAAACATTTTATAGTTTTTTTATTGACACATTAAATAATAAAACCAAGAAAAAACACCCTACAAGGAGTCCAAAATTTTGGAATCATGTTCCTTGTTGAACTAATATGGTCAATTCACCTCTTTTTCATGTGTATTGAGTCACCATCCTCACTATAAAATGTCTTAATGTTGATCCACATAACCTACCATCATGATTAAATATAGATAAAAGTAAAACCAATTGAGTAGAACGCCACTAAAAACCTATATGGGAAAATACTATTTAGTTTGTAGTTATAAATTTAAAAAATTAGACTCTATCATAAATAAAATCACACAATAGAAGTATTATAACATGTAGATCCTATTTTTCAAATATGATGCATGAGATGCATCTTTCCTTTGTCAGCTAAGATTCAAAATCCATCACCAGTCTCTTGCCAATATTCCAAGATCCAGAAATCCATAATAAAAATCCATAAAAAATTTATTTCACTCAAAGAGAAAATCATATACAATTGTAACATCATAGATCATAATAGAAATCCCATATCCCAAGTAACCAAGACTTCTTATCAGAACAGGTTTTCTTGGTGAAATAGTCGGATATCCATCACAGGTTCTGACACATTCATAATAATCTTGTCTACCATATCCCAAATAGTAATACAACATGAAAGGAATAGATTTTATACCAATTTGTAACATCCCAACCTAGATTCCACTAAACTGGTGACCCGATCTAGTTCGCTACATGGCCTCAAGCACGCCTCCCCATATGTCTGAGGTTGCCGACTAGAATCAAGGATGTAAAGGTGGTTGATTAGACACTAAATGAGGCTAATATTAATTGTTAATATATATAATATTAATGTTATTTATTATTCATAAACACCATTTTAGTGCATTTTACACTTTGAACATCATCTCACATTATGATTGTAATTCCTTCTTAAAATGCACTATTATGTGGTATATTTTTTAACATCATTTAAAGTACCCAATGATTCATATGATTTTAAGGAATGTAATTATCCATATTTTAATTTAATATTATGTAAAATTGATCTACACTTCAATATTAACATGTTTCATTCAAGTATCAATGGAGGATTCATAAAGTATGATGGAGATATTTGGAGATGAATGGAAGCAATTCTAGAGAAGGCAGATTGGACACCATCCCACTGATGAGAATGTGGGACCCACATTACAAACCCAATGAAGCCCAAATTTCATGGTATGATAGAATACATATATAGGAACAAATAATTAATCATTAAAAAGTTATAACTAGGCCTCAATTGTGGTTATTTAGGCAGACCAAGTTGGAGATAAAATTCTGGGACAGATTCTGCGGCCCAGAAAAACATCCCACTAATCTAATCATATCTCTGAATCCAAAAACTATAAATGGGACCAAAGTTTATAGGAGGTTATGAGAAATCAGGGGATCCATTTTATTCTTCTATGGACTACTCTAATTAGGCCATATAGAATGTCTTCCAAGCGCGTCTGTTCGGTGGATGGAAGCTGGATGCCACCTCGGGTCAAGGGTGGAAAAATCAACTCTTCCTCAACTTTCCACCCACCTATGGCCTAACAAAATTAATTGAGGAGACTTAGACTATTTTAGGATCTACCCAAGGCTTCAAAAATTCCTATTTAAGTTAGTGGTGGTGGAGGAGTTGAGGATCTTTGAGCTTTGTTTCGTTTTAATGTTATGCTGCCAATTTGATGTTGTAATCGCATTCCTTCAATTGTAAGTTCCTTGAATTACCTTAGTTTATTTATAAAATTTCTTCATATTATCTTTTTATATTCTTCTTATTATCACTTTTATACCTTTTCCTCAAGATTTTAACTTTTCCATACCAAACCTTGTGAGATTATCACACAATAGTGGAGTGATTGTTTTTTTTTTTACTTCTCCAATTCATCCCTCATGAGTCTACTTTCCAGTTGCATTGAAACCATGGGATCAATGGAGGGATAACCAACTTATGGGTTGATCCAAGGGAGTATAAAATGGATTTATTGGATGTTATTTATCACTCCATTAATGGATAATCACTTCTTTTAAATGATATTTTTATTTGATGAGTTTAAAACTTCTTCATCCTTATTGAATTTAAGGTCACACATTTCAAGTGATAATAAGAACCTTTACCTTGGAGTACTCAAAACTTTGATCCTTAAAGTATATAGGTGATTAGTATTAGGGTTTATAGTAATTAAACCAGTAAGTGATGATTTTGTTTTATCTCCTTAAATTAACCCATCTCAAATATAAGAAATTGAAATATTTTTACCAGAAAAAGAATGCATCTAATCCACCCCTTGTAATAACCTAGTATCAACCCTTCTCATAATTTGAATTAACTTAAGACTTTTAGTTTTCACTTAAACCCATATAAAATCAACCCAAAGTTTTCCACTCAATATCAAAAAGTATTCCATAGAATTTATGTGTCCATAGGTTACTTCTTAGGTCTCTGAGGATTCGACAACCCAAGCTAAACTACAAAGATCGTTCTACCTTCTTCTCTTGGGTAAATTTGAGCGTGAATCAAATTTTGGATCCATTTCCAGGGACCCAAGTAAGACATATAAACACCCATTATATTCTCCCCATTTATTATTTTCTCATCCAATTTCTCTTATCTTGTCCCTTTCTCATTTTTTTTCTTTTGGCGCATGTCTGCCTACACCAGTGATCAATCAAACCGTCTAATTAGGGTGGATAGTCCTGGGGTTGGGGAGTTAAGTACACCAAGGGAAGTCTTTAAATTATATCTGAATCTTCCTAATACTCTAGAGTCAAAAATTGATCCCATTTTAAGGGAAGGTCTTCAAAGAAACCAACTCATAAACCCAGGTGGGAACCAAAATGGAAACCCAAATGAGGTAGCCCCAAACTTGGGGAATGCAATTGATCAAACCATGAATGACTACCTCACACCTTCCTGGACCAATGCCCCCCTCATTCATTAGAAACAATTCCCTAGAATATTCCAACTACATATTTAAACCCCATTTCCTAAACCACCTTCCCACATTCCATGGAATGGAGTCCGAGATACCCTACCTTCAAATTAAGGAGTTCAATGACATTATAGAAACCATGTGTCCCTCACATCAACTAGAATCAGTTAAGATGAGGATATTTCCTTTTTCTTTAAAGGATCGAGATAAAAATTGTATAAAAAATTTGATAACATCATCCATCAACTCTTGGGACAAACTACAAAGAGAATTCTACAAAAAATACTTTCCCCTCCACAAAACAATTTCACTTAAAAAGAGCATCCAAAACTTTTTTGAAAAAGAGGGAGAGTCATTCTATGAAACATGGGAGAGGTTCAAGGACACTCTAAAAATGGTTCCACATCATGGTTTTTCTATTCCAAAACAAGTGATAATTTTCTATGAAGGGTTGGGTCCGGGGAACAAACAATTCATTGACATGATGTGTAATGGAACCTTTAAAAACAAAGCCCCAAATGATGCTTACGAGTATCTAGAAAGCCTTTCTGAACAAAAAAAACATGGGGAACTTCACCTTATTATGAAAAGAAACAAATAACTACTGGAATTCATACAATTAGAGAAGAGGAAATCCTTAGGGCTAAACTCGTAGCACTCTCTAGGAAGGTTGAAGAGATAGACCTTAGGAAAGTCCATGAAATCCAAACTGTAGACCATGTTTGCACAATTTGTGACAAACATGACCATAAGATAGAAAACTACCCAAACATTCCATCCATAAAGGATGTTCTTTTAGGAGGACCCCTAGTGGAAGTAAATGCCTTGAACTTTAAAAATCCTCAATACCAAAAACAACTTCAACCCAAGGTATAATGACCACCTAGGATTCTGCTAGAAGGATAACCAGTAACCTAGCCAACCACAGGGAAAAAAATCTTACCCCCAATAGAACTACCAAACCCATTACCAGTTCCAAACTCAACATATACAATACCAACATCCACCGGTCCATTTTCAACAAACCATACCACCTCAAAAATATCCCCCTGGGATAAACTAATCTTCTCAAGCACCAACCCAAACTGTTACACAAAACCTACTAGAACAACTGTGCAAACAAATGGAGAGGATGAACTCGGAAGTCTCTTCCCTAAAACAAGAACTTAAAACCATAAAAACTAGAAATTCACCCATTCCTAATCAGTCGGTACCATCCTCAACTTCAAGGGGAGAGTCAAGTTGCACTCAAAAAACTCATGAACAACTAAAGGTTGTGACTGTTTTAAGAAGTGGGAAATCAATTGATAAACCTAAAAAACTAATTCAGAACCCATATGAAGATTCAAAATTGGATGAAAATTCCAATGAACCAAATGATCAAACTGAAAAACACAATAACATTGTCAAAGAAACAACTCTTCAACAAACAACCCCACAACCTACACCATTTCCTCAATGCATGAGGGGGAAAACCAAGCCTGAATTGAGTGAAAAATTGAGGGAAATCTTCTCACAAGTCAAGTTGAACATTACCATTATCGATTCAATCCAAATAATACCTGCCTACTCAAAGTACCTCAAGGACTTGTGCACTTTTAAAAGAAAATTTGCACATAAAAACCAAGTCCTTTTGGCTGATAATGTGAGTACCACCATTCAAGGGACCATTCCTCCTAAGTTGAAAGACTCGTTTTCCCTTACATCAATGTTGAACTAGGATAGAGAAAAGTTTTCAAGGACTTGTGTGACCTAGGTGCTATTTTCAATCTCATTACCTATACTATGTAGTGCCAGTTAGGCCTAGAAGAACTCCAACCCACATCTGTCACACTTTAACTTGCTGATCGTAGCATTAGGGTTCCAAAGGGTATTTTAAAGGAATTTCTGGTAAAGGTTGAAAACTTCATCTACCCTACTAACTTCATTGTTCTTGAAAACCATCCAAACTTAGGAAATAAGGAACAAACCCCAATTATCCTTGGTTATCCCTTCCTTGAAACAATCAACTCTGTTATCCAAGTTCGAAATGGGAACATGACCATCACCTTTGGGAACATGAGTCTAGACTTGAACATCTATAATGAAAGATCACAAATAGGGGATGATGAGGACATTCATGAAGTAAACATGATAGGAAGCATTGATAATGAATCTATAGAACATCAAGGAATATTTGATGGATGTTTAAGTCATGATGAGATTGATTTCCTTTGTTCACATGAAGGAAGTCTATCTCCTTGGATTGAATCATTTTTAAATTACTCTGATGATGATGTCTTAGGTACAACAATCAGTGAAACCTTTTAGGAAACCAATTTCATAGAGATCAATCAAACTTCCTTCCCTAAATCTGATCAAGCTAATCTAGTAGCTGAAACTTATACTTGTGGGGAATCAATCCTATCTAAAACTCTAGGAAACAAAATTGATATTGATCCAATGTCCCAATATTATACTAAAATTACAAACCAACCTAATCTTGAATTGAAGGAACTTCCTGATGCACTCAAGTATGCCTTCCTAGGGGACAATAAAACACATCCTATTGTCATTTCTTCTTATCTTGAAGCCAATCATGAGAGGATGCTTCTAGATATCCTTAGGAAACATAATAAAGATATTGGTTGGACCCTGTCTAATATTCCTAGGATTAGCCCACTTATCGGGAATCATAGGATTTTTCTAGAATCTGATTCAAAGCCATGTCATCAACCTCAACGGTGACTCAATCCTAATCTCATGGAGGTAGTAAGGAAGGAACTTCTGAAATTGTTAAAAGCTGGTATCATATATCCCATAGCTAAGAGTGAGTGGGTCAGACCAATCCAAGTGGTTCCCAAGAAGGCAGGAATCATAGTGATAACCAATAAGGATGGAGAGATTCTTCCAACTAGGGTGAGTAGTGGATGGAGGGTCTACATTGACTATATAAAGCTAAACTCATTCACCAAGAAGGACCATTTCCCATTACCATTCATTGACCAAGTCCTTGAGAGAGTGGAATTTCATGCCTTCTACTGTTTCTTAGATGGGTACTCAGGGTAAAATCAAATTGAGGTCTCCCTAGAGGATCAAGGGAAGACTACATTCACATGTCCATTTGGAACCTTTGCTTTCAAACACATGCCCTTCGGGTTATGCAATGCCCCTGGAACCTTCCAACGGTGCATGATGGGAATATTCTTAGACATGGTAGGGGATTTTCTAGAGGTCTTCATAGATGACTTCTCTATGTTTGGGGATACATTTGAGGGATTTCTGAGGAATGTAGAGAGAGTATTGTCAAGATGTGAAGAAAAGAATCTAGTCCTAAACTGGAAAAAATTCCATTTCATGGTTAAAGAGGGACTAGTTCTAGGCCATATGGTCTCAGGTAGGGGGATTGAATTTGATAAAGCCAAGGTTGACATCATTCATAACCTTCCATCACCCAAAACTGTCAAGGAAGTGAGGTCTTTCTTAGGACATTCTAGTTTATATATAAGATTCATCAAGGACTTTGGTTCAATCTCTCGTCCCCTTTGTTCTCTTCTAGTAAAGGATGCTCTATTTTTTTGGACAGAAAGTTGTGAGGGTTCATTCTCAACCCTCAAATCCTCTCTCACCTCTCCTCCCATTATGTAATCTCCAAATTGGAACCTTCCTTTAGAACTTATGTGTGATGCCAGTGAATTTTCTGTTGGAGCTGTGTTAGGACAATGTTGTGATAAAACTCCTTATGTCATTGCTTATGCAAGCAAATCCTTAAATGATGCCCAAATTAACTACACCACCACTGAAAAGGAGTTACTTTCTATTGTGTTTTCCTTAGATAAGTTTAGGTCCTACCTCTTAAGATCCACCATAACTGTGTTCACTAACCATTCTGCACTAAAATACCTCTTCCAAAAACAAGATGCTAAGGCTAGACTGATTAGGTGGGTCCTTCTCTTACAAGAATTTGACCTCACATTCAAGGATAAAAAGGGTGTTGAAAATGTTGTAGTTGATCACCTCTCTAGGATGGAATTCAAAGACAACTCAAATCACCTTTCTGTGTCTGATTCATTCCCTGATGAACACCTATACTCTATGAGTGACTACCCTTGGTATGTCGACATAGCCAATTTCTTAGTTACAGGAGTCATCCCAAAATTCTTAGGGACTCAAGCTCGAAGGAAATTACTTTTTGATGTTAGGACCTATGTGTTTGATGATCCATACCTCTATAAGTTCTGCCCTGACCAAGTCATTAGAAGGTGTGTCTCAGAATCTGAACAAGATTCCATCCTCAAATTCTGTCATAGTGAGGAATGTGGAGGTCACTTTTCCTCTAATAAAACATCTGCTAAGATTCTTCAGTGTGGTATCTTCTGGCCCAATCTCTCAAGGGTCTCCTACACATTTTGTCAAAGTTTTCCTAGTTGTCAACAAGTAGGGTCCATCACAAAAAGAAATCAAATGCCACTCACTCCCATATTAGTGATTGAAATATTTGACTGCTGGGGAATCGATTTCATGGGTCCTTTCCCAAACTCTAGGGGATACCTCTAAATTCTCTTATCTGTTGATTATGTCTCAAAATGGGTTGAGGCCATTCCCAAAAAATCCAATGATCATAAAACTGTGATTAGATTCCTAAAAGAAAACATATTCTCTAGATTTGGAATTCCTAGATCTATCATTAGTGATCGTGGAACTCATTTTTGCAATCGTCCATTCTCATCACTCATGAAAAAGTATGGAATTTCTCACAAATTATCCACTGCTTACCACCCACAGACCAATGGTCAAGATGAGTTAGCCAATCGAGAAATCAGACAAATTCTTGAGAAAACTATCAATCCTTCTAGGAAAGATTGGTCTGAGAAACTCTTGGATGCTCTTTGGGCATATCGTACAGCATACAAAACCATCCTAGGAATGTCACCATATAGGTTGGTTTATGAAAAATAATTCCATTTACCTGTTGAAATTGAGCATAAGTCCTTTTGAGCAATTAAGAAAATGGATTATGACCTCTCATTGGCCGGAACAAAAAGGAAATTAGATCTCAATGAACTGGAGGAACTAAGGATGGAGGCTTATGAAAATTAAAGGATCAATAAATATAGAGTTCAAGCCTACCAATCTAGGAATATAAAAGTCAAACATTTTGAACTGGGAAAATTTGTGCTCTTGTATAGTTCAAAACTTAATTTACACCCAGGGAAGTTATGGTCTAGATGGTCAGGTCCATACATAGTGCATAAGGTGTACCCCCATGGGGATGTAGAAATTCAAGATCCCATTGATGGTCAAACCTTTAAAGTTAATGGTCATAGAGTCAAACCATTCATTCAACCATTCAAAAAACACCAAGTTGATGAAGAATTGTGTGAACCCACCTTAGATGACGAAAATAATTAATCAATTAGGGGTCCAAGTTGATCTAATGACGTTAAACAAAGTGTTGCATTGGAGGCAACCCATGGTTTTCAAGTTTCCTATCATTTTGTTGTTTTAATCAACTTTATATTTTAAATAGGATTAATTAATCATTTTGATATTTAATAAAAAAAATAGATTGTTGACTTGTTCTTCTATTATTATTATGTATGGGTGTGAAAGGGGAGTGCCATATTCATCTATGTCACGTGGTGTGATCCTTGAGTAATACCTTACCCAGAAATTTTAAAAGAATACAATGTATCATCAGTTTATTTTATTTTATTTTTATGTGTTTGTAGGTTAAAATAAAAATAAATAAATAAATAAATAAAAATATAATAATAAAAAAAGGCCACATCATAGGTCGTGGGGAAAACCCCATCACAACTGGTGAAGCCACGAGGATTCGAACCCGGGACCGAAGGGAGACAGGGGCGCGTGCTTACCACTGACCTACGGCTTTTTGTGCTTCTTTATTATATAATTTTTATATATATACTTATATTTTAATTTATTTATTATATAAATATATATATATATATATATTGTTTTGTTTTTCTTTTTGTTTTTTTTTTCTTTTTTCCTTTTTCGACTAGGGAACTCTGCAAGTGACATGGATATCAAAGGACTAAATTGGAGCAACAAGAACTTCAACTTCAACCACTAGGAGACTTCATTCCATAATCCTCATATTTCAATTTCCTTTTTTAAATTACCTTACCTTCCTCTACTCCTTCTAAATTTTCATTTCTTCAAACACTGGGGATAGTGTTATTTTAAGTTGTGGGGGAGATAAAATTAAAAAATGATTTTGTGTCAAAAAAATGAATGATTTGAAGAAAACAAATGTGTGTAAATGGAAGGAAAAATTCATGTAACTTTGAACATGGTAATAGACATTACACGCTTTGAAACTGAATAACAAATAATTTAGCATGCCCTGATTTTGATTTTAATCCATGTATAATTTCATGAGCATAGATTTTAGAAAGTGTGGCTGTCTAATGTGATATTTCATGGTTTATATTTTCATCCAATTAAAATAAAATCACAACGCACGTCCTTTGGATAGTGGGGTATTAGTTTGAGTTCATGGGGTCCCACAAATAAATATCATAGGTTTGGTGATCATTTTATTTTTAATATTATTATTCAAAAAAAATTAAAAAACAATAAATTTGCACGTAGAGAAATGAAATGACCTAATGCGTGGCTTTCAGCACTTGGGGATCGTGACTCCATAGTTTTCTAGCCCAGAGTTAGTAATTTTATCTCTATTTTTGGTAATTTGAATTTTTTTTTGACTGAGTTAACTCGAGATGATTCCTAAGAATGTGGGCTTCACTTGGTTCCCTAAGGTCTTTGAGCCTGGGATTCATCAGCAAAGTCTCGCTACAGGGGTTTAATCTTTTGAGTGCAATTTCAATTACCATGGAAAAATTGAAAAAAAAAACAAAAAAAATACAATAAAAAAATTTGAATACTCATCTTAATATTGAAATTTGATTCCACCTAGTGCTTCCGTCATTTCCCCCTTTAAGAAAGATGAACCCCCATGTCTATTTTGATACATAAAACATCCTCATACTTAATTGATATTGGATGAAATATGGAAATGAATTTGAACAAAAGAATGGGCTTGGGATTGGGATCTTCTTATGAAACTATATTGTATTAAAATATTTTGATGGGTTTCATGATTTTTTGGTATAAGGGTTTTTGGTGATCATTTTTTATTAAAATGTTTTTGGAAAAGGGAATTCGAATTTCATATTGTTGAGAAACATTTTGCTCGGGACTAGAAAAACTCAAGTTGGGGGGTGTGATTAGACACTAAATGAGAATAATATTCATTTTTAATGTATAAAATATTAATGTGATTTATTATTCATAAACACCATTTTAGTTCATTTTACACTTTGAACATCATCTCACATTATGATTGTAATTCCTTCTTAAAATGCACTATTATGTGGTACATTTTTTAACATCATTTAAAGTACCCAATGATTCATCTGATTTTAAGGAATGTAATTATCCATATTTTAATTTTATATTTTGGGAAATTGATCTACACTTCAATATGAACATTTTTCATTCAGGGATCAATGGAGGATTCATAAAGGATGATGGAGATATTTGGAGATGAATGGAAGCAATTCTAGAGAAGGTAGATTGGACACCAGCCCACTGATGAGAATGTGGGAACCACATTACAAACCCAATGAAGCCCAAAGTTCTTGGGATTATAGAATAAATATATAGGAACAAATAATTCTTCATGATAAAGTGATAATTCTTCCTCCATTGTGGTTATTTAGGCGGCCCAAGTTAGAGATAAAATTCTGGGCCAGATTCTGCGGCCCAGAAAAACAACCCACTAATATAATCATATCTTCGAATCCACAACTCTAAATGGGCCCAAATTTTACATACAGTTAGGAGACAAATGGGGATACATTTTCTTATTCTATGTACCACTATAATTCTTCCATATATAAGGTCTTCCAAGCGTGCATGTTTGGTGGATGAAAGCTGGATGCCACCTCAGGTCAAGGGTGGAAAAACAAACTCTTCTTCAACTTTCCACCCACCTATGGCCTACCAGAATTAATTTAGGAGACTTTTAATATTGAAGGATAGACCCAAGGCTTCAAAATTTTCTATTTAAGGAAGTGGTGGTGGAGGAGTTGAGGATCTTTGAGCTTTGTTTCGTTTTAATGTTATGCTACCAATTTGATGTTGTAATCACATTCCTTCAATTGTAAGTTCCTTGAATTACCTTAGTTTCTTTATAAAAGTTCGTCATATTATCTTTTTATATTCTTCTTATTATCACTTTGATACCGTTTCCTCAAGGTGTGAACTTCTTCATACCAAACCTTGTGATATTATCACACAACGGTGGAGTGATTGTTTTTTTTTTCATTGTTTTTTTTTACTTCTCCAATTCCTCCCTCATGAGTCTACTTTCTGCTTCCATTGAAACCATGGGATCAATGGAGGGCTAACCCACTTATGGGTTGATCCAAGGGAGTAGAAAGGGGTTGTATTGGATGTTATTTCTCACTCTATTACTGGATAATCACTTCTTTTAAATGATATTTTTATTTGATGACTTTAAAACTTCTTCATCCTTATTTAATTTAAGGTCGCACATTTAAAGTGCTAGTAAGAACCTTTACCTTGGAGTGATCAAAAAATTTGTCCTTCAAGTGTATAGGTGATTATTATTAGGGTATGTAGGCATTAAACCAGTAAGTGATTATTTTGTTTGATCTACTTAAATGAACCCATCTCAAATATAAGAAATTGAAATATTTTTACAAGAAAAAGAATGCATCCAATCCACCCCTTGTAATAACCTAGGATCAACCCTTCTCATGATTTGAATTCACTTAAGACTTTTAGTGTTCACTTAAACCCATCTAAAATCAACCCAAATTTGGACACTCAATAGACAAAAATAGTCCATAGAATGTATGTGTACATAGGTTACTTCTTAGGTCTCTGAGGATTCGACAACCCAAGCTAAACTACAAAGACCATTCTACCTTCTTCTCTTGGGTAAATTTGAGTGTGAATTAGTGGTAAAGTGGGGAGACTATACCTTAATATTAGAGTAAAAACAGTGTAAATAACTATATATCATCCAAAAATTAAATAATCAGAGTGAAGGAGTAATAAATAACTAAAATAAAATCATGTTGTAATAATAAATTAAATGTTATAAAAGCCTGAATAGTCATACCATACATACAACATTAGTCACCCACTAGGTCGACCATACATATACAGTAGCACATAAAAAAAATTGAAATAATGGTATAGGGATCTCTTATTAACTCTGATTCAAACCACACACCCAGTCTCCAATAGACTGCGGATATACTATTGCTAGATCAAAATAATCCACATGATCATCTCCACTCAATCATGCAACCTTAGTAGCATCCCTATCTATCATGAAATATATGATCAACCTAAAAAGTATACATAAGGTTTGAATGAACACTAAGGTTCATGTAAAAAGGTGAGAAATAATCTTAGTAGTACACTCTAATGATGAACCTATAAATCAATTGTTATAAGTGTATTCTCATGTAATATGCTCAGCCTAGCCAAGAAAAAACTGGAATAATAATAATATAAATCAAGTGAAACCATAATTGATCCATGGTTCTATAATCCCGATCAACTGGAAAATGTTTCATCATGTGTGTGTGTGTGTGTGTGTATTCCCATGAATGTATATACACACATAAATATATATATATACATGAGTAAAGTGAAAAATAACATAAATCAACAATAGTCGATTCCTGGGTCCGTAATCCTGGTCAAATTTTCATCCTATAAAAAGGGAATTTATTTTGATTTTATACCACTCAATTCATATATAATTAATTCAATACTTAGGTTCATAATCCCAATTGTCTTTGAATAGTGTAGGAATTTCTCTAAGAAAGTTATGTCGCCATGGGGGGCACATGTCCTAACCCTAGGTTCACCCATACTCACCTCCAATCACTATAATAAAGAATTTCATGTGATGGTGTAAAATCCTGTAAATATTCACTAAGATGGATTTCATACCACTTAATCCATGTAAATCTAGTCTGATGTTTGATCCCTAGGTCCCAGTTCATAGGTGGTCATGACATTGAAGCTTAGATGAACCCTAAGGATCTGACCCTTTGGAAATATATAAATGGAATGATCTCTAAACCCAAGTACATTCTTGGTATCCATTCATATAATCATCTCAACAAACCCATCCCTAAGAAGTACCTCTGGGTGATGTAGTAATGATGTATCCACATAGCTCTAGAGAGAATCCTAGAAATCACTCGGGATAGCATAATCATCCATGAGTATCCATCAATGATGTGGAGTGCCATATCCAACATTTCGGTCAAGTAATCGATCAGGGAGAGTGTAATAATCCCCATCCCTCGAGAGAGTGTAATCATCCTTCAATATATGTCACATAATTGGTGAGGAGCATTGTTTCCACCACCACGATCAAGTAATTGATTAGGATGAGTGTAATCATATCCATCATTCAAGAGAGAAAAATCATCCTCGAGTATATGGAACGTCATTGGTGAGGAGCTCCATGTACACCACCTTGATCATGTAATCGATCAGGAAGAGTGTAATTATTCCCATTAATCTAATATCACAACCAATAGTGATTCCATTCCTGAACATCATAATCATAGGGATCAAAAATCTAAATCCCAAGAAGTACCTCTGGACATCCCATTAATAGAAAAATAAATAAATAGATATTAGAAGTCATGTCCTAGGAAATACGTCTAGGAATCCCAATAAATGAATTATAAAAATTTCAATAATTATGTCTAGGCATCTGTTCCACCTCCTAGGTGGCGTGTTTCGGGTGGTACGGAAATGGTCCAACGAGGATCATTACTCATCCCTTTTCTATAGATATGGGTTATCATCAAATTCACCATTTCTTTTGTTTTGACCCATTCTACGTCATTATCCTTTAGAAGAAGGTTTGATTAACCCTATAGGGACTGGGAAATTCACCCCTTTTTCATTTCGAAGGAGATTCCATAGTCAGTCAGTCCCATCGAGATATTCTGTGGGGTCAAGTACTCGTGAAATCGGCCCTCCTCAAATATAAATTCCTCAGATGGTATCCAATAGGTTTATTCGTGGAGCCAGAAACACCCAATAGCCCTGATATCCATGATTTGTGGACCTGCTTTCCAAAGGCAGGAACTCGTTGATTGATGATTCAGTCAATGACACTTGAGGACTCTATTGATCAATAGTATGGGAATTCAGGCTCACCGTATCCTTCCGAGGGGATTATCATCTGTTCTGGGACTCTATTATAGATTTAAGTCATGTTCAAATGTTCTTGAATCCTTGGTTCATTCCCGAAGAGTGTGTCCACAGGCTACCCTTGATTTGTAGGATTGTCGTAGGCATGCATATATTTGATGCTACGGTGGTACTACTTACTTGATCCATACAACAAGATGCTCTGGAGTTTATCGTCATCTGGGGGGGATGGAATGTGACTTGATGTTGGGATCAGACCCATAAGATGTGTTTCCTACGTATACTCAAGAGAGGAATCAGAACCCATGTAGTTTGGAATTGTTGTGGCTTATGCATTGAATCTATCCATTTGATAGGTCATGATTGGGTGGACCCTTTTTGGGTGGGCACCCTTTTTGAGCTCGGGCCTTCATGTAGGTGTCCTGTGTATCCTGGTTTGATTAGGAATCAGAGTTTTTGTAGTTCAGATTAAAATTGAGCTTGGTCCTTCTAGTAGGAATCCTACATATCCTGGTTTGATCGGGAATTAGAGTTCTTGTAGTTTAGATTGTGTTGATGTTATAATCATCACAAACCTCTAATCCCACATGAGTCATGATCAGTGTGAGAAACAAGAGGATGTGAAATATTCAACAAAGCACATGCTTCCACTTCTGTTGGGGGGAGAGAGAGAGCCCGTTGCAGAAGAGGTTGGGGAAACCGTGGGTGAGGGTGTGGAGTGATGAACCTTTCAATGTGAAATTACATTGAAAGTCATGCAGCTCAGCCTCATAAAATTGGGTACTTACCTCAGTGGGAGGGCCCCAAAATATGTTCCAGGAAAGGGGAGGACTTTCATCCTCATCAAAGGAGAAGAAAACATAACTCCTTCGACTAATCACTATTCCTCATTGAATGGAAAATAATGTGATCACCCTTAATCCTTAGAACAGGGAGGTTCACATCGGCATCCCAAGGTTGGACTCTGGGTTACCATGGGAATGTAGACCCACAGGCATTCCTGAATCCCAAACTATTTTTGGGATAGCCTTCATGAATCTACTTACCATGGGAATGTAGACTCAAAGGGGCATGCTGATGTGCCCGATCATCTGATCATACGGGTCTGGTGGATTTTGAGGAGGCTTTGTCCTGATGCTGAAGGACTAGTTCACAGAGGGACACTGGAGGAATGGATGGTAGTGGAGGGATGAGGTTGGAACTAGAGAAAATAATACCCAAAAATACCCCATTCCGTGTACTGATTTCTTATATGGGGTGGGGGAGGCTCTGCATACCATAGTGGTATGCGGACATAGGGGCCATCCGCATAACAATGTGGTATGTGGGCATGGGTATAGATAACCGCGTACCATAGTGGTACATGTTCCATCACACCACTTTGGGTTCCATCCACATACTGATGCAGTATGCGGCGCCGGGTTCAGTCCGCATAGCGGTACACTACGCAGAGCACCATATTGAAGGAGGGTACAGGGGATTATAGTTCACAGGGAATTCATCCGTGAGAATTATGTGATTCTAGGTTCACCAATTAGGTTTTTGGTTCTGATATTATTATTCAATTCTCCCATTTTATGGTTCACGGCTGGTTGTACCTGCGGAGAGTGTGGTTCGCCATTCGGGCTTCACCAATTAATCAAGACTGAAGAAGGAATCTTCTCGAAACTCTCTCTTCAAACCTAAGAGTCCCCTTAAGGATTTCAATGTATGTATTCTCATCTCCCTCATGTGATCCTTTTATAGAGAATCATAGAAATTGTATCTATTGGTCACGTTGCACCATTTTCAGAGGCCCGTGAAGAGATATCCTAACCCGTGGAAGACTCGGTCAATCTGGGGTTTGCGGAGGCTTCGGTTCGCGATAATGGTTCTCAAAACCCTACTCATTCACTTTTTATGATAACTTATTAGTTCGTGTAATGGTACTCTGATGGATTTCACATGCATGATTCCTTCATCAACGTGGTTCGCGGTCGGTTCGGTTCGCTGGCCATCGTTCTGTGGGCCAGCACCTTATGGATCGTTCTACGTAACTGGTGTTTCGCAATCCAGGTGGTCCATGGACATTTATCAGTGATGGTACATGGACCACTTTAAAGGCTTTGAAAACTTTAATCTCTTCAAATTTCTTCGGAAGTTTGCAACTCAATTTGAGTCTATTCACCTTGCTATACTTGTAGGAGTACTTGCTTCCTTCTGTAAAGTGATTGTGGGGGTATTTTCTTCCCTTGGTGGAATTTTCAGGACCCTAAAAATTCCCCCCATCAGAATGGGGTCCGTTTGGAATGAAAATGGGACTATTCCAATGTAGAAGCGGTCTTGAACTAAAATGGTTTGTAGTAGAGCAGATGGGTCTGGTAGGAGGGTACTGCACCTAAATATAGGGGCCCATGACATTTGACTTTTACCATTTCTCATGGTGAAAATTACTCTAGATTCTCTTATCTTCCTCTACATTTGTGTACTGTGATCCTTGCAAAAAATAAATTTTGTGAACCACTTCGTACATGCCACAAACCGATCATTTCTCCATTTCTTGTCTGTGTACTGAATTTTGGGGTTTTGTGAACAGAATTGTGGAATTTTAAGACTAAAAAACTGGATTCCACGTAGGATAACACTATACGGCTAGAGTGTCCACATACCGAACTTGGATCGGCGAACCAAACTTTAAGAATTAATAATCCGAACCTAATATTTAATCCTCAATTTCTGAATATGAACTTAATGGGGACTAGGTTCGCGGGCCACCTTCCGCGAACCTTTCTGTTCACCAGCCAATGATCCACAGGCCAACACCTCATTGATGGTTTGTATACCATGGATATACATGGTGAAATGCATCTATGTACTGTAGAAATAGGTGGGGTTTCTCACACACATCGTAGCTGTATGCGGTATGATGCCTCTGCACACTATGTTCTACGTGGGATGTGGCTACCACATACCATTTTCAAAAACAGTACACAGATCCTTATGCAGACATATTTTAAGTCCTTTAGCCACTCCTTTGTAGCCTTTATCCAACAATTTTTTTGGATTTACTTTTCATTGGATTTTCGATCTTCCTGTGCAGGCTACAATGGCTACTTCACAGGCTGTGATAAAATCGATGAAGACAAGGGCGGCCATAGCGGGGAATAGTAAGGATCATCTTCGAGCCTACATTATTCCTTGTGACAGATTCTTAAAGGATTTATTGATTCCAAATCTCCTAGACTATACTCTATCTATACGGTTTCCACTTTACAGCTTTGGTCTCCCTAACGACGTTGCTCTATCATTAGATGACCCTGATACCCCTTTCATCCTCTTGGAGGCACTACAAGGACATGATCGCGCCAACATTTTCCCAGTAGGAGAAGTCATATCCAATCCGATTTAGGAGAATTTATTCATACTAAGAGGCTCTACATGGACTCAGGGAAACCATGGTGGTCCCACTAGTATCCTAAGACTAATAACCCGAGAGTACCCATCCATTATCAAAATCTCCCAAGAAAATCCCAACAGTGGGTGGAGCACTAAGTGGGATCTGCGGGCCGGAGGATGTTTCTCTGATGAGTGGGCCTGGGTGTTCTGGGTACATCAAACCTATTTGGATCATCCAGACTAGTTTAAGGTAGTGGTCTTGTATCAGGTGGCCTGGGTTTATCAGTTCGCAGTATTCTCCCCATGCGAAATTCTTCTGGAGTTGTTGAGCTGCTGGTGTTCAAGCACCAACACCTTTCACTTATTTCATGGGGATGTGGGGATTAGCTTATGGGATACCCACCATCTTGAAGGACTCCCTATCCTTGGAGAAATGTATGAAAATTTTCTCCTGGAATCCGCTACCTAGAATGACACTGACCATGTTTCCCCTTTGACAAGGATTTTATTGGTCATGGTAGAGGTATTACTTGATCATCCCCTCTAGGCTCGCTCTCTCATCCCATTAGAGGTGTGGATAGGGTAATTCTTGTAGGATAATGGACCCAAGCCAAGGGATATCCATGGCCAAACTCATCTATCTCGTCAATCCCACCAAACTCTAGGGTCATATTGTGCTACTCTTGAAGCGGGATGATATACCACATGGGGATATGAGCTTCAATCAGATGTATCACCTGTGCTTAGACTGTAGGTTTCTTCATCGTTTTTTTGAGTGGATAGATTTTCCCATCTCATGATGTATATACTGGGGTTTTGGCCTATACTTTTATGATGGTGGCCACGTTGGCAGAGGGTCAACCCATTAATTTGTCCCTCACCACTCTCTCTTAGCTTTATGAATTTTTGGGAAAAATACAGGAAGGTAGTCCCCCACACCGTCTCAGCGGACCGTTTCAATTTCTGTATGGGTGGATGGAAGAACACTTCCCCTATTATGAATACCGGTATACTGCAAAGGTTCCTCATTTTGACTTTCAACCCTCCCTTCTCAACATTTTCATTTTTTTCCTAAAACTCTAAGTGTTATTGATGTGGTTGGTCTATTGAACGATGATTCTCGCTTCTCCTTTGCACCGCATCCTACCCCTCATGGGTTGTTAAGAGGTGACAGGAATGGTTCTTTAGAGGAATGTTCATATCTCATCACACTTCGGGGATGGTATTCTCACCACTCATATAGATTGAGTAGTAATTTGTGATTCATACCTCCCCTACTAGTTTTCCAGGAAATTTGGATGCCTTTAACAGACTGTACTTCTTTCGGTTGTTCAATTAGGTGGAGAGTCTCATCCCATAGTTCTTCACCAATTATGGCTCATGATGATGCATGAAGGTACTACTATGGAAGTTATCATACCCAATATGATAGAATCTACTTTTCTATCATTAGAATATGCCTGACTATGGGAAGATTGTTACCCCAATGGGATGCTGAAAGAACTAGTTCGGTGGGAGCATAAACCCTTAACTATTTCCTGCCCCGTCCTTTCCCCAACGACAATGCCACACATTCCTTATACTATGAAGAGTGTGACATCTATTCCTTCTACTTCTTTCCATGCAACAGCCATGATGGATACCCCACCTACTCTTTCCCTTGTGGTAAGAAGATACTCGGTTCATCGTCAAAAATGTCTGGGAGGGGATTCAACAGTACAACCTATCTCAGTGGGGAGTGACTCAAACTAATTCCCTCTTGCGGATACTACCCAAGATCTTAATGAGGCTATCACCAGTAGAGTATCATAGATCACCCTAGAATCTACAGTTAGTCCTACGCATCCGACTCCAACGGTTGAGCCATCTAAGGCAAAAGAGAGTCCCCTATCTTGGTGGCTTGTCTTAGGTCCCTCCCCACTCCTCTAATGATGATTTCTTCTTACAGAAACATTAAGGTGGGGGAGGATCAAGGTACTAGTGTTGTGGTGAGGCACCAGGAAGTGCGAAAAGAGGCATGGAGCCAATTATGTGCTCTTGTCGTGAGGAAACCTATAGCCAGTTTTGTTGATGAGGGTGACAATTTTTAGCAATTATTCACCGAGCTGGGTTCTGATGTCTTTGATTATGACACTTACACCTCGTTATCTACTAATTCTTCATTGACCAGGAATACCTTGCCTCCTACAAGGACAATCTTTCCAAGTTCAATTTTTCTCATCACCAGGTGGAGACCTTCCAAGGTGTTTTGAAAGAATTTGATCATCTAACGGCTGAGGAGGTGAAGGATCATGATTTGGTGGACACCCAAGAGGAAGAGATGTGTGAGTGTGAAGCCCACATAGCAAGGTTGAGGGATCAAATTGACTCTTCACATGCCAATTATGAAGTTGTCTAGAAGAAATTTTGGGACCTTAAAGTCATTCTGGAGCGGGAGCGTCTGACGTTCAAGGCCAAAACAGAGGAGAGAGATTTTTTAGAGAAAACTATTGAAGGCCTACAGAAATCACTTGTCGTCCTTCTAAAAATGGTGAATCGAGCCTTGTTGTAGTTCTGTACTAAATCATGATACATACTCTTTATTTTTTTGATAGTTTGGACAGACTCAAAACTGGGGATACTCTTCCATTTTTTTGAACCCAATGAAACTGGTTTTCCTTTAAATCCTCTTTTTTTTTCTTTTCCTATCATTTCAATTGATCATAATCAATCATGTAAACATCATTTCAATCTGGTGTTAGTTTTAAACCATTATTTGAAACTAGTAAACTGAAATAATCGAATCAAGATCTAATTTTTGCCTGAGTCACAGGTCTCAGCAAGCATAGTTCGACTATTGATAAGGTTTTATGGAACACCTCATGAACTTTTATTTCTTTTTCCATTATTACCCTAATTTTTTTCTAAGCCTTCTTAGTACGGTCTTAGAGGGAATAACTTGACTTTTTCTCATGCCGACCTTTGCGGGTTTTTGACCTAACAAGATTTACGCCTTTTTGATGGATCAACATTTTTAACAAACTAATACTTTATTTTTACCCAGAGGTTCCTTCTACAGATTTTCCCTCTGGAAAGTATGGAATATTTTTTTCTGGTAGTTCATAGTCCTGCCAATCAAAATTATTACTGATGTTTTGGGTAAAATATCTTTGACCAAATTTAATGGGGAAAGTCCCCAATTCGGGATCATCAACCAATAATGTTCTAATATCCTTCAGACATGGATTATGGATTTTTCTTTACCCTTAATTTGTAAATTTTAGACTTGCATGAGGCTTGGGAGTTGTTTTAGGTGTACATAGGTAGGAAAGGACTCTCCTTGGGACAAATTTTCCTTTGATTGATGGCCATTTTTGTGGGCAACATATGCAGAGCCACCGGGGCATGATGTTCATAGTCAATCAAAGGTGTTTGTAGGACACTGTCCTTCCATCTCTGATGGACTTGGTAGGATTTGCAACATTTTAAATTTATTTTGATGTTGGGAGCCACGGTGGGTGGTTGTCCTGAGTAGTAGTGTATAAAAGTATTATAGACATTCATATTGACTTTGAGTGGGAAACTGTTCCTACACGGTTATCACTTGCATGAGGGAGAGCTGGTGAATGGTCTGTTCAGTTAAAAACCTTTTTTATATTAGGGGCATTTGGAAAGAAAAAGGTATGTAATCCATTATCCAAAAGTTTTCCAAATATGAGTGTGTGACAAGACATGAATCTCATTTGAGCGTACGAAATCTAAAAAGGACTCTCCTGGGGATGAATTTTCCTTTGATTGATGGCCATTTTTAAGGGCGATATATGAAGATCCTTCGGGGTATGATGTGCATAGTAAAACAAAGGTTTCCTTAAGACATCGGCCTTCCATCTCCGATAGATATGGAGGATTATAGAGATTGGTAACTTTCTGAATATGACATGTGACCTTTGACAAGGGGTGCACCTAAACAAAAAAAAGGGCATTTTAAATGAACTTCTTTGGGGAAACCCAGAAATGAGTGGGGGAACTCTTTTTTTGTATGTGAATCAACTTCATGCATATGGATGGGGTATCCTTAGAAAACTTAAAAGATACTATAGATTAATCGGTCTCGTATGTTCTTATATATCTAGGATGTGTGTAGGAAGGAAAATGTAAACCATTACTTTAAGGGCCCTTCAATCAGGATGTATGGTGTGAGGCTTGGAATCCATTGGGAGTACTGAGATAGGAGAGGAATCTCTTGGGGATGAATTTTCCTTTGATTGACGTCCATTTTTTATGGGAAACATATGCAGATCCACTGGGGCATGATGTGCATAGTCAAACAAAGGTATCTGCAGGACACTGGACTTCCAACTCAGATGGCCATGAATGATTATGGGGATTCAATATTTCTCAAAGCATAGAGTTTGAGGTATGGAAGGAGTGTGTCTGGATATATTGGGGACATTTGGGCTATGATTTACTCATGGAATCAGGTGTCCCTTGCGTAAATCTGACCTATACATAGGATGAGGCATTAGTTCCATGTTTGGGGTACCTGGTCATTTAACATCGTTTGGCCAGGATGTGGGGTTCCGCTCAGGTAAGGGAACCGTGACATGCCTTTTAGGTTCATGCTACTATAACCAAATTACTATATTGTTTTTCCATAATGTCATGGTGGATCTCTTTCTAAGAACCCTAAGCTCACGTGATCTATGCTCGGTGTGAGAAACAGGGGATTACGAGGATTCCGGGTCATTTCCTAAGAATAGAAAAATCAAAATCAGAGGGAAATTTGGGCTTAAACCATTGTTATGTAGTTTAACGTCGTATAGAAAGGAAAATTTTGTCCTTGTAGTTTAATGTCGTGTAGTGAGTACATGATGTTGTGCAGTTTAGAGTCATGCAGTAAGGACGATTATTCTATCATAAAGATCTTTAATAGTTTTGAGTTAATTTCAATTAGGATGCTCTGGAATTCCCTAGGCGTAAGTGATGATAGAAGGTGTAAACCATAGTCCCGAGGGAAAATTGAATCATGAGGGATGACATGGGGATTGGAAGACATTGGGTGTACTAAGATAGGAGAGGACTCTCCTGGGGATGAATTTTCCTTTGATTGATGTCCATTTTTGTGGGAAATGTATGCAGAGCCTCCAAGGCATGATGTATATAGTCAAACAAAGGTGTTTGTAGGACATTGGCCTTCCATCTCAGATCGCCTTGAAGGATTATGTGGATCCAAGTCTTACTAGGGTATGGAGTTTTACGAATGGGGAAAATGTTCCTGGGAACATAAAGAATACCTAGACTGTGATTAATTGTAAACCACTTGGAGCTTCCACATAGGTCTGACTCATATGTATAGGGGGAAGTAGGATCTTTTGAGTTCTCATGAGTGAGGGGAATGTGTGGGATCTCATTACACCGAGGACTAGGCCACACATAACTCTTGAAGAATTTTGTAGTTTATTGTCATGTGATTAGGACTTTTCATGGACTCCTCATACAAGTCTGACCTATGCACAGGAAGAGGGGCATTATTTTATGGTGGCTGGGCTAGGAATCCAAATTTAGGCATCACTACGTATCCTGTGAGGGTAGGAATCAAGCCATATGTTGTTTTGAATGTTCCCTAAAAATGTTCGCTCGATGTGTAAGAACACATGAGGGGACTTTTTTTTATGATGATGATGGCTAGGTCAGGATTCCAAATCTAGGCATCACTACCTATCCTGTGAGGGCAGTAATCAATCCATATGTAGTTTTGAACGTTCCCTATACCGATCTGGCTCGGCCCATATGCAGGGAAATTTTCATTCTATCCATCATAGTTGCCAGGTCTACCATGTTACTCTATAGTTTTCTTTTGAAAGAGAATTCCTACTAGTGATCCTAATATCACGTGAGTTACACTCGATGTGAGAAACAAGGAGTGATGAGGGATTACCTTAAAAATGTGGGGAGACAAGGGGAATGATGGAGGAATTTTTTTATGGTGGGGGTTGGGCCAAGATCAAGGGTCGAGGTGTCTCTACATATCCTGTGAGGGCAAGAATTAATTTGTATATAGTTTTGTGAGAGATCATGCAGTTTATTTTCATTCGATTAGGATGCTTTGTGTAATGTAATTTAACGTCTTATAGTGAGGACATGAGTCACGGCTTAATGTCATGTTTCAGGGGTGAGTTCCTTATAGTTTACTGTCATGTGTAAAGGACAAAGACTCATAGTTTAGGGTTATAGATCTTGGACCATGGATTGTAGGTATTATAACTCATAGTTTAGTGTCATATAGATTAGACCTTAGCATGGGGGTTTCATGGTATTGTTACTCATAGTTTAAGGTCTTAGAGTTTGGACCATGGCTTCTGGGTATTATAACTCATATTTTAGGATCATAGAGCTTGTACCTTAGCATGGCGTATTACTACACAAAATAATTTTTCAAGAAATTTGCATTTTTGGGAGCCGTGATGAGCTATCCTTCCATTGATATTAGGGCGTACGCTCCATTGGAATATATCCTATGTATGACATATGTTCCTTCCCATTTTGGTTCAAGCTTTGGGGGCTTCTTCCTGAGTATCATTGGGGTTCTAATGACTAACACTATTTCTCCTTTAAGGAAAGATCGAAGGAGAACCTTTTTGTCGAAGGCTCATGCAATCTGATTGGTATATTTCTAAATGATGCAGAGTGTGTAGCCTTTTTTAGTCTAGTAGATCCAACTCATCAAATTGTCTATGGGATTGCTCATCCATGGAAATTTGATCGCAAATGGCCACACGAAGTGATGGAACTTGGATTTTGATAGGTAAACCCACTTCTTCCCCGTATACTAGTGAGTACGGGGTTTCCTAGGTGGCAGTGTAGGTCATGGTCCGGTAAGCCCATAAAGCATGAAGGAGCTTATCTGGCCAAAATTTCTTATCCTTATCTATGATTTTCTAGAGTATGTTGGATAGAGTCTTGTTGAAGGCCTCTATTTTCCCATTGGTCTCCGCATGGTAGCGGGACAACTGGTTGGCTTTAATTCCATACTCCTGGTATAGTTTTTTCAACTCAGTAGAGAAAAGGTTGGTTTTTTTGTCTGTCAGTATTGTATGGGAGACACCAAATCTGGAAATTATGTTGTCCTTCACAAATCTAATGATATATTTCTCCCCGACTTCCTTAAGGGGTATGGATTCAGTCCATTTGGAAAAGAAGTTGGTCGATGTGAGTATGAACTTGAATTTTATAGTTGTGGTAGGAGGATATGGTCCCACAACATCCATCCCTTAGGCGGCGAATGGCCAGGATTACTTAGTTGTATGGATTAACTCTAGGTGTCGATGTATGAAATTAGCATGAACTTGGTAGGAATGGAACTTCTTGGTGAATATGGCATAATCTTGTATCATAGTGGGTCAATAATACCCAAGCCATTGAATTTGGTGAGAGATCTTGGTTGCTGATTGGTGCGCTCCACAAGCTCTGGCGTGCAATTCTTTCATGACGACAGCAGTCTCTTCTCTATCAATGCACCTGAGAAGGACTCTTTCAAGGCCTCATTTATAGAGAACCTTTTCCTGGTTTACCCCATTGTACATGACAAAGTTAACTACCCATCTTCGGCCATGCTCCCCTCCATCCCTATCTGGTGGGAGTTCCCCATTATGAAGGTAATTTTCAATGGATGTCACCCAGCCAGTGGTGTGACTATAAGGCTCAGAAACAGGGCTAATTTCATCAATTTTATCCATATTTCTCCAGATGAATGGAAATAACATCTGGTGGTGGGAAATGTTAATGATTATTTCATCCTGGCCTGGATCGGCCAAGGTTGTGGCTACATTTTCCAAAGCTTCGGCTTGGAAATTTTGCGATCGGGGGACACAGGTCAAAGTTGGATCTAATGGTAATTCTACCATCAGTTCTTGAACATGATTCATCAAGGGGACCAATACTTATTTTTTTATGGCATAGTCACCATTAACCTGTTTGATGACTAGCTCTGAATCACCCTTTATTTTTAGGTGTTTGGATTGCGCATGAAGTGTCAGTTCTAGTCCTGCAATGAGGGCCTGATATTCTGCTTCATTATTTGTACACCCTTCCAAAAGCAGGAAAGAGTAAGTCAAGATGGCCTTTTGGGGAAAATAAGTATAATTCCTAGACCCACTTTGTTGATCTTGGGATCCTCCATCTTTTTCCCTGTCGGGCTTCGAGAAGCACCATCGAAATACATTTCCCATGTCTGGGAGTTCTCCTGAATGAAAAAAACTTCTTCATATGGAAGTTCAACATCCAATGGTGTTATTTCTTCCAAGGGGTGATCGGCCAGGAGGTATGATAATTCCTGGCCTTTTATAGCCTTCTAGGGAATGTACCATATGTCAAACTATTGCAGGATAACTGCCCATCGTGATAGTAGTCCATTTAGCATGGTACGGTTGAGGATATATTTGAGTGGGTTGTAGCGGGAAACCAAGAAGACCTCATGGTGATATAGGTAATGCCTAAGTTTATGAACCATGAAGATTAGGGATATGCAGTTCTTTTCAATTTTCAAATACTGAGTTTCAGCATCAATCATTGTTCAACTAAGGTAATAGAGGTTGTTCTCACTGTCGGCATCATTCTTTTGTGTGAGTAAGGCGCCTAATGATCATTCTAGGGAGGTTGCGTACAAAATGAGTGGTTTCCCCTCAAATAGTGGCATCATCACCGACGGGCTTAGTATATATCTATTGAGATTGTTGAAATCTTCTTGAAAATAATTATCCCACTCATACATAACTCCTTTCTTCATAATCCTGGTGAAAGGTAAAGATTTACCTTCCAGGTTGGTTATGAAGCGTCGAATATAGGAGAGGTTCCCCTGGAGACCTCTCAACTCAGTGAGGTTGCAAGTTGGGGAAATTACAAGGATGGATTTTGTCTTATCGAGTTCAACTTCGATGCCACGCTGGCATATAATGAAGTTGGGGAATTTTCCATAGGTAACGCCAAAGGCACACATTAGGGAATTCATATTTAAATTGTGTTGTCGCAATTTTTTGAAAAAAGTTTCAAGATCGACTAGGTGGTTTGAGTGATGTCGTGATTTAACCACCAGATCATCGACATAACACTCGACGGACTTTACCAAGAAGGGCTTAAAGATGCGATGCATGGCCTGCCGATATGTGGCGCCGGTATTCTTTAGACCAAAGGGCATCACTTTATAATAGAACACTCCCTAAGGGGCCCTAAAAGTAGTATCTTCTTCATCTCCTCGAGCCATCTAGATTTGATTTTATCCAGAATATCCATCCATGAAAGAGAGAGCCTCATATCTGGTTGTTGCATCTATCAACAATTCTGTGATCGGGACTGGGAAGTCATATTTTGGGAAATGCTGATTAAGGTCCCTAAATTCAATTCAGATCCTAATCAATCCATTATTATTTTTTGACAGGGACTATTTTTTCCAACTAAATCAGATATTGGACCTCCCGTATGAAGTTGTCTTTGATCATATTTTCAACTTCAGCCTCTATTTTGGTAGCATGTATTGGTTGGGTTCTTCTAGTTGCCTGCTTATAGCCCCTGTGATCTTCTGGTAAGCCCAGATGATGAGTGGTGACCTCAGAATCGAGTCCTATAATTTCTATGTAGTTCCAAGAAAAAACATATTGATTCTTCTTTAGGAAGGAGGTGTATGCCTCTTGTTCCTCAATAATAATATCCACACTGATCAGTGTGGGATGCGAGTTGTTTTTGGTGCTAAGATTTATCTCTCTAAGTTCATCAATTGTGGTGGATACACCTTCTTTGAATTCAAGAGGGGAATCTTTGTGGTCTTCTTCCTATTATTCTTCTTCTTCTTTGTAATCTTATTCTTCTTATTATAATGGAGAGAGGATTTTTGAGACGAAATCTCCAATGTAGGGAGAGAAATCGTCTTTTTCCTTAGTGAGTGAGGTGGGGTTAGTTTGAGGTCCTCTGGATGGGTCAGGAGCATCTTTGATAGGGATTTTTCTAACATCATGGGATTCATCCCACTTTTACATGTCTTTGGACTTGGTGGATGTAACATAGACCATGCATACAATTGAGTCTACATCCAGACTTTCACTTGCGCATTCAACTTGGTTGATGGGTAATACATACTCTTCCCCAAGCTACTGGAGGGGGTCAGCAGGATCCATTTCCAACCCATTCAGGGTAGCAATCCAATCAATGTCGTTGGTCACAAGATGTTTTTATTCTAATTCATAGAACCCTACATTGATATAATGTGATTCACAAGAATCAAACGGGGATTTATCGGCATGAAATGTCTCATTTTTTTTCATTAGTGAAATATTTTATGCACTGATGGTATGATGATGGAATTACAGCGTGCTGATGCAGCCAAGACCTCCCTAACAGGATGTTGAAGGCCATACTTTTCCTTACTACTAAGAACTCGGAATCTGACATGAGGTCTTTGAGTCAAGTTTTAAGCTTGATTCATCCCAACAATTTCTGCTCACTTTTTTAATATCCCAGTAGAGTTGTAGTGTAGGGTGTCAATATTTCTTCATCATAAACCATCTGATGAAGCATCCATAGTGGGAGGAGGTTGACTGTAGAGCCTTTATTAATGAAGATCCTCTGGACATCAATTTCATTTATCTTTTTGGACACATATAAGGGTTTGATGTGACCTTGTATGATGGTGTATTCATCCCTATATGTGAAGTAGATGATGGCGTGAAATTATTTGGGATTGTTATCTATCCGATAGACTTAGGCTACTAATACTTCATCCTCGAACTTCTGGGTACTTAATAAGGATTTTATGAGTGCCTCCCTAAGATCTACGGATAGACATAATGCATCCAGGATTGACAAATTTGGTGGTACTGAAGCCAACTGCTTTATAATATCATACTTCTTCTCTAAAGTTTGGTGATTCTCAGATTGGGGTTTCTCTTTCACAGACACTTTAGGGATTCGAGATTTGGGCGTAGATGGTTCAGCCTCTGTGACCAGATCCGGTGGTGTTGCGATCCTTTCCGGGTTTGGAAGAACTGGTCTGCCTGTGTACCTTGGGTGATTTGATATTTGTTCTTCCATTGATGGATATTCCAATATAATTGGGCTTATATTTCTTCCGACATGGGATAGGAACATTCCAGTTCTTTTTGCGTCTACCAGAGGGTCCTTCCGTGAGTTTCTATGATGTTAATGTTTTGATTTATGGCGTGGACGGAAATTTGACTCCTACCATGATCATGCCTTCCAGGAAACCTCTGGCCTGTGCAGCCTCTTCCTCTTGCTCTCCAGTTGGGCGTGGGGAATTTTGGTTCGTGGTCATAGTCTCTATCTGAGAGGGGGTCAATTGAGTGAATGACATTAATGGAACTGAATATCAATTCTTGATCCGACACTATTTTTTTCAGACTGTCTCCTTCTGATGGTAACGTTTGGCGAGGCTATTCTCGTTGTACCATTTGGCGGGGCGGTTCCCATGTACCATTTGGAGGTTCAGTTCCCATTGTACCATTTGGAAAGGTAGTTCCTGTTGTACCAAGTCTGTTGGAATAAAGTCCAAAAGCGTCAACATTGTCTTCATCTTTGGTGTCAACTCATCTTATTTCTCTTACTTTCTACCCTTCTGGATTTTAGAGGACTGTGGGTATGAGGAGGATGATTGTGTTGTATTAGGAGATTTTGGGGGTATAGTTGGTTGTTTCAACTACTCCTGGAGGATTCCATGGACTTGATTGACAATCTTCTGAGTCATCCAATTTTCAAACATTTGCTACTTCTTACTGGTAACTATTTTCAATTCCTTTTCCTCCCTTGAGTCTAAGGTGTAAACATACACCACTTATGCTGGTGGTGGGCCCTACTTGACTTTCCTAGAATCCACCATCTTTTGTAGGATATCCTTGAAAACAAATAATTCCTATATGATATTTCCTAGTATTCGGTAATAGGGACAATAATTTGGATGGTCGTCGAGACCCACTTCATCAGCTTGCTTTGGATCTGGTAGCCGGAGCAAGTTTCAATTCATAGAAGCTATGAAATAGCCGCAGACCTAGTCGTCTCATAATGAGTAAACTTTATTTCTTCATTCTTCGAAAAAAAAAATAGCACCACATCGCTCATCTTGTCTAGGTGGGGGTGTATATTGGTGTTCAGGGGGTCCTACAGGATTCGGTGGGGGCCTTGTAATTGGAGTTGGCGCTAGGGTGGCTTAAGTAGGAAAAAAGCCGCTTTAGCTTTTCCCATTCTTTTCTCAGGGCATGATGGGGCCACTCGGAACTTAAGATTGGTTCGTTTCAAGGATTATTCTATTCTTTGGGAAATGGAAGAGAAATTTCTAAAACCACTTGTGTACTTTACTGGGATGAGCGGTTTTCGCAATTCATCCAAAAGGTTATCGATGCACATGGAGAGCATCTCATCTTGGGGGAGCGGTTGGTTCAGGGAATAAGTTAGACCTTTCCATCCATAAATGAAGTCTAAGGCTCTTTAGTTCTCTCGTTGTTTGTAGTTCATGATGTAGAGACCCAAAGCTTGACGTACATGGACATTACATTTCTTTAGAGGAATACTTAATACATAACAAAAACAGACACACAAGGATCCTAATAGTTTAGTGTCTTTGGAAACTCGGAATATAATCTTCTAATCGTGGTGAAATATCTTCAACATCTCCCATAAGATCTTCCCCTTTTGTTTTCTTACCTAAAACCTTTATTTAAATCCTGGGGAAAAGAAAACATATAAAGGGGTGAGCTCAAATGCTCAGTAAGGGTAAGCATGGATAAAATAAAACAAATCATATACATTTTAACTTCAAAACATGAACATAATATTTAAACAACAGAATCTTGAGCAATGACATAAATCATGGCAGTACGTAAGGCATAGATCATAAAGAAACATTAATCATGATAAAATAGCATGGTAATTAAACATGTAATTTTGGAAAACCAATAAGCACATGATATTATTTCCATAGTAGCCAAGGCATTACTTCCATGACCATCTTAGTAGACAAAGTCCCTTTCTGAATCGAGTTCACTCCTCGTTTCAGTCCTGTAACACTGAACCGGATTAACTTATCGTTCCATACATGTCTATCTAATGAGATATAAATATTTACCTAATTAATTAGAGGGAGATATAGGTCCCACCCATCTCATAATGAAATCATTCTTACTTGTTCCACAAAATAAACATACATCATTCATAATAACCCAACGAATAAAATGGGTTTCATAAAAATCATCCCATCATCACATAATCCATATAAAAGTAATGGATATCATTTCATAATAATAAAATTGAAACCATTTAAATCATAGAGACATTATACTTGAAACATACACATATGAAATAATGTCATCTTAGATGGAAAAATTGGTTTTTGATAAAACACTTGAAATGAATTCTTGAGGAAAATATCCTTTATTCTTCAAAATCAATTTCTTTTCACAAAACGTCATGTAATTTTAAAAGAAAAGGATTTTTTTGAAAATAGTCATGAAATCTTTTGGAGGAATCTTCATGAAAATAAGGCTTTATAAAACCGTAAAAATCCTTTCATGTCGTATACGTTAAAAAACATTCTTCTCGTACTTTTTTCGGAAAAGTCAAAAAGTACCTTGTAGGGTAAATAAAAGAAAGATTCATTAAATACCATGGGGTAAAAGTAAAATGGGTAAAAAGGACTTTAAACATACATGAATACACTTTTATAAAACATGGACATGGATGATAGCAATAACCCCAGTAAATACTTACGAATAAGCAATCTCATATAAAAATGAGATTTTCACAATTATCCCCTACCTTAGGTCTGATATGCTTCGTACGTATCTGAACCTCCTGTATAATGATTTAAATAATGTCATTGACTTATTACAGAATCATATTCATTGTTATGATATCATATATGTTTTACTTATGACTTTATATTACCCGTTCTTTTGTAAATTCAATGTTAAAGCAGCGTTTTGGGTAAAATCATTTCATTTATCGTATGTGTTTCGACTTGTCGTTCTTGATATTATTACTTATATCCTGATTTACATAATTCCAGAATGTAAAACATTATTTATATATAATATATATTCATCATATACATATATATTATAGATCGATAAAAGGAATGAAATACACCGTTCATGGAGACGGTAGGCCGTATGTACGCATGAATGCTGTTTTCGTTTCCTTATTGAATTGAATGATACTAAATAGATGACATAAATATATTTATACATAAATCCATTAGCATTATTATTTCATATATTTCATTATTATTAATTATATAAACTTTATGATCATTTATATATGGTTAACATGGAGAATGAATCTCATCACGTCGTGGAGACGGTAGTCCGTACGTACGCATGAGCGATGATATCGTTCCCATAAATATTGAATAGAATTGGAGTGGATGGTATAATATATAATAATCAGTATGATGTTATAATAACTATATATAGTTATTATTTACGCCATTATACCCATCCAGGTAAGGTGGTGTTGGAAAAACAGATTACACCACGGCGTGGAGAGGGTATTCCGTACGTAGGCACGCGCGGTGATTTCGTTTTCCGTAGGATGGATAGAAGGTGAAATGGGGTTGTTTCATACTTATAATAACATATCAGTATATGAGGTATACTTATGTTATTACTTCATAATGAAACAACTAAAGAAGAAGAATTGGAAGAAGAAATAAAGTTGAAAGAATCGGTAACGGACATTACCTCTTCTTTGAAGCGCCTCTTTTAGACCTCCTCTTAGGGCACTAAAATTGGTCTTTGAAGAATACCAGAACCTCTATTATGTTTATATGGAGGTGTAGAAGAGAATTTTGCAGGTTTTGGCCGAGCTTGAAGGATCAAAGTGGTGTGAGGAAGAGAGGGAGGAGGTGCCCTTTTATAAGGGAGGAGAGGGGAACCTTTGGAAAAACTAAAAATATTATTTTATTATAAAGTCATATTCGGTTTTTAATAGCTCAAAATTGAGTTATTTATAAGCTAAGGTGGGTATGGGTCGAAATCCTCTCATAAAATAGAATTTAGACAAGTTTAGGTTTCTATTTTAAACTTATCATTTAGATTTAACCTTAAGTTAAATAATTTTACTTTTACCGTGTCTTCTTGTTTTCTTACACTATAAGGTTAATAAACTTACTATAAAAATCCAAACCAACCCCAAGTTGTTTACTATTAATATATATAACCTTATCTAAGTAATTTTTCCGAACCTTAGATTTTTAGGAATAAAATAACAATTAATAATATAATATTTTTTTAAAAAACTATTTTATGTCAATTTTGACACTATTTGGTAATTGATTTTTGTGAAAATCATAACAGAATGATTAGTTCAAAAAAAGTTAACTAAATAAATACTAACATGTCATATTAACCTATAAAATTAGTTTAATTCATAAAAAGTTTCAAATTACATCTATTTGGGTATTTATAACATCAATTATGTCAATATTTCATTAATAAGATAATTACTGAATCATCATTGTGTCATAAATAAATTAACTTATTTAATGTCTAAAAATTATAAATAAAACACCATTATGTAGGAAATCTTTTTAGCTTTCTAATTAATATTTATAGTCGAATTTATCTTATGTATAGCCCTATATTAAAAATGATTTAGTTATTAAACATTGATTTTAACTATTTTAACCCTTCTTTAAATAAATTGATAATAAATGTCCTAATCTAATCCAAGTGGGCCTAAATGGTCATATTTTATTCCAAAGGTTTTTTTTCGTCGAGTTACACTTATCCAATAGAATTAGGACATGTGTTATGGTAATAATAATATCAAATTTTCCCTTAATTACCCTATTTACTTTTAACCGTGGTCAAAAAAAAGTAAAAAGTTACTATTCACCAAAAAATTATTTTCATCTCATTGAACCATATTTTAGTCCTTGATATTAACCGTGTCTCTTGGATTTTCAAAATTCCACTCATAGAAGCAGTAAAATTAAGTTTTATGTGAATTTGCAAATTCTCCTAGGAGGTGGGTAAAAGACGGTGAAAAGTTCAATAAAATTTTTATATATCTAAAATTATTATAAAATGACTTCAATGACTTAAATTGAACTTATATAGGTATTATGTATCAATTTTTACTTAAAATAAATTTAAATAAAATAAATAATTATTTAAATAAAAAGTCAATTTTTGAATAGTAACCCAGTGTTTTCACTATTCATCAAAAATTGAAAGTTTTCAGAAAAATACCAAAAATTCACCCTAGGAAAATTTCGATATTCTGAATCCAAAAATGAAGTCCATTTTGAATGGTAAAATTTATAAAATTTCAAAAAGTGGGTATTACTATTCATAACGGCTAGTTTATATAACATATCATTGTTTAGCAAAACCCGGTATTGTGCACAACACACGCTATCGTGGAAGGTCGCGCTTGCATGTAATGCAAGCCAAGTCAGGGATGCATGTTGTACAAGATCCTTTTGGTGTAGCGTACAACACAAGACATTAATGAAATTAAAAAGAATATTTTTTATAAAATCTCGGGGTGTTACACTCTACCCCCCTTAAAATGAATTTCGTCCTCGAAATTCGTCGGGGTTATAAATGGTTTACTACTCAAAAGTTTCTTTAATAGAAACCCACATCATAAAAAGGAATACCAAAACTTGGCTTTAAAAACTAAAGTATGAAACGTAACAGTTACCCAAAGAAACTCATCACTGGGTTTCCATATAGGAGAATATGGGTGAAAATATGGATATGGAAGAGAAATCTAACCATCATGTTCTGATGGAGAGTGGTAGAGAACATGGATATGAAAAATCCATCAATCACAAAGCCAAAAATTTGTGATGATATAAGTTATCATCTGATTCATCGGATATAAGAGCACTAGGATAACATTTTTGGTTTTTAATATCATTTCCCTAAAGTTGAAAATTTTGAATTAGAAGAAATACTTGCTTGATTTTGGTACAATCTCACTATTGTTCGTGCTTTGAACAATTTCCACTTCATCTCTTAAAGAAATGAAGTTGAATTTGTTATTCGTGAAGTGTTAACAGATCATGTGACAGAATGATGGTTCATTCCATTTGTTTCAAACAAAAGGTTAGAAAAAGTTATCAAATATACATAATTCCATCTATGGTGAGGTTAATCGTATACAATTCCAAAAATGTACTTATACTTTATCTATCATGTTTCTTAATAAAATAAAACTATTTTCTACTAACCAAGGACTTCCTTTAGGCCATTGGTATGTGATAAAGGCCAGTCGCACTTCGGTTCGATTCCCACATCCTTGTCTGACGCGATGGGTTGTCGCCCGTCCTGCAGGTTGTCCTTTTTCTAAAACTACTTTACTATAACATCCCGTCAATAATATTGAAAAAACTTCTATCCTTAAACAATACTAACTTATGTCCAACATAATCCATTCCAATATTTAATCTTATCCATAATACTGCAGTCCACTCTCATATTATAGTGAAAACGATTACCAGAGATTTCATATAACAAGCATGCTAATACCATCATTGATCCCCATATATCATAAGATATGTCTTGTTGGTCACATTACAAACATTCGAAGGCCTTAATCATGTATTCCCTTGAAAAATGAATACCCATTGAATCTTAGTGAAAACATGAGTGCTGTCAAAAGTTAACTCTTTCCACATACCAAAACCCCAAAATTCTATATACTCAAACCATGATATAACTATTTCCTTATATCAGTCATGAGCTCATGAATACTGTCAAACATTTCATTTTCTCCTTATCCCTTCATTATTCACATATCATCTTTTTTCCAAAAATATCTCAATCACTTTCCATAGTTATCGGTACCATAAAATTATTGAAAACCACAATAGACCAATACATAAATATTCCAATATTCCACGATACTGTATACAACATTATTTTGGAATCCCATTTCATAAACACTTAATCATTCCACCACATCGTTTTCATATTCAACATCGCCAATAGTGATCGCATGTGACTTCCCTTTTTCCTTTTCCTTAAGTGGTTGCTCATGTCGATCATCACTAACCCTTGGATTAGGGAATTTATTAGCATAGTTCCCCATTTCCTTGCACTTGAAGCATTGAAGTGTTGGTGGTGCGTTCTCTACAATCTTTTCTTTATTGACATCATTAGAAACCCTTTTCCATTACTTCGACACTCAGCTTCTCGATGACCTTCTTTTCCACACTTAAAACATTTTCTAGTCCCTTTAAGACAATCTCCACCATGATTCTTTCCACACTTTGAGCATAAGGAAACATTCATATTCTTTTCACCATTATTCTGAGATTTCTCCTTGAACTCCATCTTTCGTTTCTTGTCAAAACCATGAGATGGATAAGTAACACCAACTTCCATTTCTACCTTGATAGCACAACGCACAATTTATTCATAGCTACTGAAGTCTCTTATAGCTAATGCCCTTCGAAGATTTGGTTTTAATCCACTGAAGAATCAATCAACTTTACTTTCAGGTTGGATGATAAATCCAGATGCATACCTTTCAAGCCTTGTAAAATTCGCTTCGTATACACCAATAGATTCATCATCCTTTTGCTTTAGTTTAAGAAACTCCTTATCCATCTTTGTTCGAAGAATACGAGGGAAGTACTTATTGAAAAATAAGTTCTTGAACTCGTCCCATTCCATGGACTCAATTTCATCTCTTGGCCTCATATTCTTGATAAGATTCCACCATTGATCAACTTCACCTTCCAAACGATATACTTCTAAGATGACTTTATCATGTTCAGAACATTGAAGAACTGAAAATATCTTTTCAGTGGTACTGATCTATTGTTCAGCAACAAGTGGATCAGAAGACCCACTGAAAGAAGGTGGACGTTGCCTCATGAAGGACTCAATAGAATATTGTTCCCTTCTCTGCTCATTTGGAAGTCCAGAATGATTCATAGCATGTGTAAGTATAGCAATAAGATTTTGCACTCCATCTCCCATAACATTTGTTTGTTCAGGAGGACAATCATTGCATTGTCCATTGCATTGATCAACACGGTTCCTTCGAGTTCCATCCATCATCTAAAACCCAAAAAGAACAGTGTGAGAGGAAAAAAACATGCAAGAAAAAACAACATAATAAAGGGGGAGTACCCTCAATATCTAACTTCTTAGGTTAAATTCTAATATCGTTACCGTAGTTCTAGGACAATATCCAATATGTATACTTATCCTTATGGACATCCCTAGACATACCTTAGAAATATCTCTAGGGATCTCACTAAAGTTTTTGCATCCTAGTTTCCAAAGGTTAACTAAACCTTTCCTCTGATACCAATTGTAGAGACCCGAATCTTTACATACATGGACATTACATTTCTTTAGCAGAATACTTAATACATAAAAAAACAGACACACAAGAATTGTAATAGTTTAGTGTCTTTGGAAACTTGGAATATAATCTTCTAATCGTGGTGAAAGATCTTCAACATCTCCCATAAGATCATCCCCTTTTGTTTTCTTACCTAAAACCTTTCTTTAAATCCTGGGGAAAAGAAAACATATAAAGGGGTGAAATCAAATGCTCAGTAAGGGTAATAATGGATAAAATAAAACAAATCATATACATTTGAACTTCAAAACATGAACATAATATTTAAACATCAAAATCTTGAGCAATGACATAAATCATGGCAGTACGTAAGGCATAGATCATAAAGAAACATTAATCATGATAAAATAACATGGGAATTAAACATGTAATTTTGGAAAACCATTAATCACATGATATTATTTCCATAGTAGCCAAGGCATTACTTCCATGACCATCTTAGTGGAAAAAGTCCCTTTCTGAATCGAGTTCACTCCTCGTTTCAGTCCTGTAACACTGAACCGGATTAACTTACCATTCCATCCATGTCTATCTCATGAGATATAAATCTTTACCCAATTAATTGGAGGGAGATATAGGTCCCACCCATCTCATAATGAAATCATTCTTACTTTTGCCACAAAATAAACATACATCATTCATAATAACCCAACGAATAAAATGGGTTTCATAAACATCATCCCATCATCACATAATCCATATAAAAGTAATGGATATCATTTCATAATAATAAAAGTGAAACCATGTAAATCATAGAGACATTATACTTGAAACATACAAATATGAAATAATGTCATCTTAGATGGAAAAATTGGTTTTGATAAAACACTTGAAATGAATTCTTGAGGAAAATATCCTTTATTCTTCAAAATCAATTTTTTTTCACAAAACGTCATGCAATTTTAAAAGAAAAGGATTTTGTTGAAAATAGTCATGAAATCTTTTGGAGTAAGAATCATGAAAATAAGGCTTTATAAAACTGTAAAAATCCTTTCATGCCGTATACGTTAAAAAAACATTCTTCTCATACTTTTGTCGGAAAAGTCAAAAAGTACCTTATAGGGTAAATAAAAGAAAGATTCATTCCATACCATGGGGTAAAAGTCAAATGGGTAAAAAGGAATTTAAACATACATGAATACACTTTTATAAAACATGGACATGGATGATATCAATAACCCCAGTAAATACTTATGAATAAGCAATCTCGGATAAAAATGAGATTTTCACAATTATCCCTTACCTTAGGTCTGATATGCTTCGTACGTATCCAAACCTCCTGTATAATGATTTAAATAATGTCATTGACTTATTACAGAATCATATTCATTGTTATGATATCATATATGTTTCACTTATGACTTTATATTACCCGTTCTTTTGTAAATTCCATGTTAAAGCAGCGTTTTGGGTAAAATCATTTCATTTATCGTATGTGTTTCGACTTTTCATTCTTGATATTATTACTTATATCCTGATTTACATAATTCCAGAATGTAAAACATGATTTATATATAATATATATTCATCATATACATATATATTATAGATCGATAAAAGGAATGAAATACACCGTTCATGGAGACGGTAGGTCGTACGTACGCATGAACGTTGTTTTCGTTTCCTTATTGAATTGAATGATACTAAATAGATGACATAAATATATTTATACATAAATCCAGTAGCATTATTATTTCATGTATTTCATTATTATTCATTATATAAACTTTATGATCATTCATGTATGGTTAACATGGAGAATGAATCTCATCACGTCATGGAGACGGTAGTTCGTACGTACGCACGGGCGATGATATCGTTCACATAGTTATTGAATAGAATTGGAGTGGATGGTATAATATATACGAATTAGTATGATGTTATAATAACTAATACCCATCCAAGTAAGGTGGTGTTGGAAAAACAGATTACACCACGGCGTGGAGACGGTATTCCGTACGTACGCACGCGCGGTGATTTCGTTTTCCGTAGGATGGATAGAAGGTAAAATGGGGTTGTTTCATACTTATAATAACATATAATTATGTTAGTTATACTGATTTTATTAATTCATAATGAAACAACTAAAGAATAATAAGTGGAAGAAGAAATAAAGTTGAAAGAATCGGTAACGGACATTACCTCTTCTTTGAAGCGCCTCTTTGAGACCTCCTCTTAGGGCACTAAAATTGGTCTTTGAAGAAGACCAGAACCTCTATGATGTTTCTATGGAAGTGGAGAAGAGAATTTTTCAGGGTTTGGCAGAGCTTGAAGGCTCAAAGTGGTGTGAGGAAGAGAGGGAGGAGGTTCCCTTTTATAAGGGAGGAGAGGGGCACCTTTGGAAAAACTAAAATATTATTTTATTATAAAGTCATATTCGGTTTTTAATAGCTCCAAATTGAGTTATTTATAATATAAGGTGGGGATGGGTAGAAATCCTCTCATCAAATAGAATTTAGACAAGTTTAGGTTTCTATTTTAACCTTATCATTTAGATTTAACCTTAAGTTAAATAATTTTACTTTTACCATGTCTTCTTGTTTTCTTACACTATAAGGTTAATAAACTTACTATAACAAGCCAAAAGAACCCCAAGTTGTTTATTATTAATATATATAACCTTATATAAGTAATTTTGATGAACCTTATATTTTTAGGAATAAAATAACAATTAATAATATAATATTTGTTTTAAAAACTATTTTATGTCAATTTTGACACTATTTGGTAATTGATTTTTGTGAAAATCATAACAGAATTATTAGTTTGTAAAAAGTTAACTAAATCAATAATAACATGTCATATTAACCTAGAAAATTAATTTAATTCATAAAAAGTCTCAAATTACATCTATTTGGGTATTTATAACATTAATTATGTCAATATTTCATTAATAAGATAATTACCGCATCATCATTGTGTCATAAATAAATTAAATTATTTAATGTCTAAAAATTATAAATAAAATACCATTATTTAGGAAATCTTTTTATCTTTCTAATTAATATTTATAGTCTAATTTATCTTATGTATAACCCTATATTAAAAATGATTTATTTATTAAACATTGATTTTAACTATTTTAACCCTTCTTTAAATAAATTAATAATAAATGTCCTAATCTAATCCAAGTGGGCCTAAATGGTCATATTTTAATCCTAAGGTTGTTTTTTGTCGATTTACACTTATACAATAGAATTAAGACATGTTTTAGGGTAATAATAATATCAAATGTACCCTTAATTACCCAATTTACTTTTAACCGTGGTAAAAAAAAGTAAAAAGTTACTATTCACCAAAAAATATTTTCATCTCATTGAACCACATTTTAGTCCTTGATATTAACCGTGTCTCTCGGATTTTCGAAATTCCACTCACAGAAGCAGTAAAATTAAGTTTTATGTGAATTTGCAAATTCTCCTAGGAGGTGGGTAAAAGACGGTGAAAAGTTCAATAAAATTTTTATATATCTAAAATTATTATAAAATGACTTCAATGACTTAAATTGAACTTATATAGGTATTATGTATCAATTTTTACTTAAAATAAATTTAAATAAAATAAATAATTATTTAAATAAAAAGTCGATTTTTGAATAGTAACCCAGTGTTTTCACTATTCATCAAAAATTGAAATTTTTCAGAAAAATACCAAAAATTCACCCTAGGCTAATTTCGATATTCTGAATCCAAAAATGAAGTCCATTTTGAAAGATAAAATTTATAAAATTTCAAAAAGTGGGTATTACTATTCATAACGGCTAGTTTATATAACATATCGTTATTTAGCGAACTCGGTATTGCGTACAACACACGCTATCGTGGAAGGTCGCGCTTGTGTGTAATGCAATCCAAGTCAGGGATGCGTATTGTGCAAGCTCATTTTGGTGTAGCGTACAACACAAGACATTAATGAAATTAAAAAGAATATTTTTTATAAAATCTCAGGGTGTTACACATGAGATCACTGACTATTGTCTTGGGCAACGTTGAACTAAACAAGAAGAGAAATTGTTGCCGGAGGTTCTCCTAGCATGTGATCGAGTTAGCTGACAGGCTAGTATACCAAACAAAGTCCAAGCCCTACAGGGTTCATACAAAGAACCTAAATTTTACTGTTTCTTGCTGCTCTAGAGTTCCCATCATGGGGTCACAATAAGAGGCATAGTGCATTAAATGTTGTTTTGGGTCCCTTGTGCCATTGAACGTTGGGAATACGGGGTTCCCAAAGTTTGGTGGTGGTATAACATTGCTTACCCAATCAGGGTAGGGTTTTCGCTCTAGCTGTATCAAAGTGTGTTGCCCCTCCATAGCTTCTAGTAGAGATATTAATTGCTCAACGGTGTTCAAGAGCCCTTGATTCATATCCTGTTAGGCTTGAGCTTTAGCTGGTGTGACTGTGTCCAAGACTAGGCATGCCAGTGCTATTGGAATTTGGGGTTGATACCTAGATGGAGGTAACATTTGTGGGTTTACCTAAATATATTCCAATTGCCTTCCCAGTGGAGGGAGTCTTGATGTCCTTCTGGGGCTGGGTTGAACAGTCCTCTGATCTTGGCTTCATTCATCGAGATAAGTGTTTGTGGCAAAGGCACCTCTTCTGGTAGCACCTATTGATGTTCCGTAGGGGGGACACATCCGGTGAGGTAGCTCCCTCGACATAGCTCGACATTAATTTGCCTGAGCTCTTTCATTTCTTCCTCCTGCTTGACGAACCTTTCCTTGAGAGTGAGGGACTCATTTATAGGGGTAGGAGAAGGTGGTTCATAGACAACCTTGGATTTATTTTTATCCTTTGTTGGGGTTTCGCCCGATAGGTAATGTCATATTAATCAAGGGGGAACCCAGATTTAGTACCGCTCTCTAGTTTCGAGTATACACACCATCAGTCTCGGTGTGGGATGCCTCTATGTGGGAACCATATTCCTTCGTGTCCTCTCCCTCTGTGTCATTTCCTGTGATATCCATGGAGTTGACATTTACCACATTCACTGATGCATACTGCATTGGGGGTGGTTTACCTGGTTCCGAATGGTAGGAAGGCTTTCTGTGTCCTCCGTTGGACTTTCTCCTTCCATTATACGGTATTCTTTGGGTTTTTTGGTGAAGATTGACCTGAACGGAGCCCTGGTCTAACCTCATAACACGCCTTTGCCTCTGAAGGTTTGAATCACTAGAAGGGGTGGAACGGGTGACTCCTCTATCCATCGTTCTTCCTAGATGGTGGAAGACAGATGTCCGTCATTCGGGGATTTGAGGAAAAAATGCCCCCAGCCCTGTAGGCTAGGGTTGTTACCATTCTTCTGTCGATGCGCTATGGCCTAGATTTATTGGTCTTATATGGGTATTTTGATTTAAAAATTCCCCCAACCCTATGGGCTAGGGTTTTTCTTGTATGGCGGCGGTAGCTGCTACTATTGCCACATTTTCAATTTCATGTAATTCCACATGGGTGTGATTCGATTATGGAATTGCGCCTTCACAGAGTCTATGGTCTTTTTAAGGCATGAGAATTGCTTGCTGGTTGGCTTCCTTAGGTGGTAATCCTTTTGGATGTTCCTGGTTGCCTGACTCAGAAGCTTTTTTATGGCTTGATCTCTTCATTCCTGACAGTTTTAAGACTTACTATAGGACGATTTTTGTTGAGTATTCCATCTTTCCTGAGCAGGGTTTTCACTTGATTGTTTCCCTTGGGTGATGACATTGCAGGATGTTATTTCCAATGGGGCCTACTGGATAGGATAAGGGGTGAAGTGTAGAGCCCCATGTTCTATCCATCCCCAAATGTGAACTCCAGTCAGGGTGTTTCTAATGAGGTGACACAGCTTGTGTAGTGCATGGAGGTAGGATAGTTCAAGGTTTTTCGTTCGCCTTTCTGATTTTGGATGCCTTACAGATGGGAGGGGTTCCAAGTTTATTAGACTACGAATCTCCCCTATCGTTTTGACATGGTCTGCATACCCTTCGTAGGGTAGGAATTTTTCTTTCAACTGGTGAATATTTTTTCATATATAGAGGTGAATGTCATGCATGCATTCCCCAGAAAACTCTCCCGGTATGTCAAAGTGAGAAGTTTTCGTAGGCTAATACATTATCAGTATATTATCCTTAGCTAGTTATCTTCTCATAAGAAACATATCATGTTTTTGTTCTTACGGAGGTTCCTCTACTTGATATGCCCATCTCAACTACTTCTTAAAAATTTCATTCCAAGAAACTGGGTTGGTGCGAGCCTTATTGATTTGCAGATGTCATGGGGGTGGATCAGAAGATGAGCATAGCCTCGGGCCATCCTCTGGTTGAGAAAGAATATCACTCATTATAGATAGAGTGCCCAATGTGTATGACTCCTTTCTGAGCGCCTCAGCATAGGTGGTATTTCTCACATTTATTTTGGTAGGGAGAGGACCTTCCTGCTTGTATGGATTTTGGTTTTGGGGAGGACCTTCACAATTGATGCTACAATGGAGAGGGATACTATTGCAACTTGATGCCCAACCATGGGAAATGTCTTTACAGTGTATGCCCTGGGGAGGACTCTCAATGTGGGCTACAACAAGGGTAGGACCTTCTTGCCGCTTGATTTCACTAAGGGGAGGACCTTCATAGAAACTTCCATTGTGGGGAGGTCCTTTTCAATGACTGCCATCATGGCAAGGACTACCATCATGACTTGATACCTGTATGTAGGGAGAATTTCTATAGTGTACATCTTGGGGAGGGCCTTCAGGATGTACTGCAATGAGGGAAGGACCTTATCGTTTCTTGATTTCACTGAGGTGAGGACCTTCACAGCAACTTCCATTGTAGGGAGGGCCTTCACAATGACTACCATCATGGAGAGGACTGCCATTATGACTTGATTTCCAACTACAGGGAGAATCATTTCTACAGCGTGTACCCTGGGGAGGACCATCAGGGCAAATGACATCAAGGGGAGTACCTTCTTGCTGTCTGATATTCAGGTCGAGGGGAGGGCTACCACAATGTGCATCAGGAGATAGGCTCTCATGATCGATCATTCCTGGCCCATGGAGTGATCCCTTATGGGTGGTCTGTGGAGGACCTTCAGAGCTACTGGTAGCAACATTTCGGGGAGGGCCTTCACAACTGATACTACCACTTCCATAATTTGGTAATGTAATGACAAGGACTTTAGCCTTTATTGATATATGTTTGAGTGAATCAAGATCTATAGCTTCCAACAGAGCAAGATCATGTATGTGCTCTTCATTTTCCAGTTGCCTTTGGCACCTTTAATTTTTGAGCACTCTCTTTCAGGAAATTGGGGACATCTACTGTTGGTAATAGCCTTCATATACGAGTCCCTTTATTGTTGGGTCCCATGATTTCATTGGGATATGACAATGGGTATCTTGGCAGAAATATGTGCTTACCCTAGAGTGGCCACCACATTGGACCAGCGTCCCCCAGTTGGAACGGGTATTTTTTCCCGATCCGGTTGTCCATATATCACATGATATTATCGTCAACCCTCCTGGACTGGAGTAGGGATGCATAACTGCTCCGAAGTGACCAGTTTCTTGCTTTTTCCACTGATGTAATAATGTCTTGGCATGTTTGGATGATATGGTCTGGGATCGACTTTTGATCTTCCATCATTTTCAGGATGTGCTGATAGCATCTTTGGCTGGAACATGTATGAAGACCCATTTTGATGTCGGAGTAGGATTTTGTGCCTGCTTCGGTCCTCCATGAGTTTCCAGTAGATAATGGCAGTTCTCCTGTGTTGAGACAGAGGAATGAGTCTTCCACCGGTTTTCTTCTCCAGTTTCCAGCGTATTTAATTGGTGGTATTTATATTCATGAGTGGGGTTTTTCATCTTCTCGATTGTCGTTATGTTTGTCTCACAGGCTTTTTATGCATCTGTAGGAATTTGACTCTGCTCATATTTTCTTTCCACCCTATTTGGATAGCGGGCTTGATATGCATCAGCACGTGTTTGTGCCTGCGTGTAACTGGTTTCCATCCTATTTGGATGATGGGATTCAAATGCATCGGTAGAAATTTGAATCTACTCGTATTTTCTTGCTTCCCTATTTAGATGGAAGGATTGAAATGCATCAGCAGGTGTTTTTGTTGGTGTATAGCTGGTTGCTGCCCTATTTGGATGGAAGGCTTGTTGTGCATCGGTAGATATTTGTATTTTCCTATAGTTTTCTACTCGGTCTTCATATTGGGACCATTGAGCACTATAAGGAACGTGCATGTGATCATATTGTGCCACCCTATTTCTATGGTGGGATTGAGTAGAGGGGGTAGATCCGTATATCCCATTGAATTTTGTTGCATTAGTATGGTGAAGTTTCTCCTCATGAACCAGGGTGATAGTGTCGTCCTGATTATATATTCGTCGCCCTTAGCGAGTATCCCTAGGGGCCTGGGTCTCCTGGACTTTGGAAGGTGCCCTCGGTATAAGGCCCTCTTTAGTGGCAGGAGGCTTGGACGTCCGGTGTCGGCGATGATGCTCTCTATTAGGGGCCCGTGAGTAGGATCCCTATGCATTTGAGATAAAGTTGATAGCATTGGATTCATCTGCCTCCCTAAGATAAGGGAGTTACTCATTATCACGTTCTAGGGACAGGCTCTCGAAATGTTTTGAGACAACCACTAGGGCCGCCTTGTGCTGGGGTCACAACTGTGGCTGAGGAGGTGGCTGGTGAACCTTTGCAGACTAGAGGTCTTGTCTTGCGGCCTCCAGCATGGGGAGAGTATCATTTCGGTGGTACTCTTTGATCAGCATGTTAGATACACAGCATTAAAGATGTTGGGTAGGTGAGGGGGTCCTGCTCTTTGTCGGGGCCTCTTCCGCCTATAGGATTGCTGACACGTGTGTCTGCATCAGTCTTCGGGATTTCATTTAGATCTAATATTTCTATGTTGTAACCTGCGACATACATATATGAAATACAGACCACAAAACATCTTCAAAGTAGAATTATTTTAAACACATTTATATTTGGTGATTTAGATTGGCCCTCTTCCCCCTCTCTATTTCTTTTTGTGGGGCGAAGGGGCTTGAGTGGGGTAGAACCTCCACCTTGGTTAAGGATTCACGTCGGGTTCACCATTTTTGTTCTGCCTCTAAGGTGGCGTGTTTTTCTCATACCAGGGTGAAAAAAATGGACTGATGTGCAATTTTATTTTTTCTTTTATCATTGGTGTAAAACTTCCACCTTGGTTAAGGATTCGCATCGGGTTCACCATTTTTGTTCCGCCTATGAGGTGGCACATTTCGGGTGGTGCGAAAATGGTCCAACGAGGATCATTACCTGTCTCTTTTCTATAGAGACGAGTTCTTGTCAAATTCACCATTTATTTTGTTTCGACCCATTATATGTCATTATCCTTTAGAATAAGGTTGTATTAACCCTACGGGGACTGGTAAATTCACCCCTTTCACATTGCGAAGAAGATCCCATAGTCAGTCGGTCCCAGTGGGCGATTGTGTGGGGTCAAGTACTCGTGCAATTGGACCTTCTCGGATATAACTTCCTTGGATGGTATCCAAAAGGTTTATTCGTGGATCCAGAAACATCCAATGGCCCTGTTATCCATTATTCATGGACCTTCTTTCCAAAGGCAGGTGCTCATTGATTGATGATTCATCCAATGACACTTGAGGACTCTATTGGTCAAGAGGATGGGAATTCAGGATCACTGCACCCTTCCAAGGGAGTATTATCATCTGTTATGGGACTCTCTTATAGATTTAAGTCATTTTTAAATGTTATGAATCCTTGGTTCATTCCCAAAGAGTGTGTCCATGGGAAAACCTTGATTTGAAGGATCATCATAGGCATGCATATATTTGATTCTACGGAGGTACTACTGACTTGATCTATACAAAAAGGAGTTCTAGAGTTTATCATCATCCAGGTGGTATGGAATGTGACTTGATGCTGGGATTGGACCCATAAGATGGGTTTCCTACGTATCCTCAAGAGAGGAATTAGAACCCACATAGTTCGGAATTGCTGGGTCGTACGCATGGAATCTACCCATGTGATAGGTCATGATTAGGTGGACCCTTTTTGGGTGGGAATCCTTTTTGAGCTCGAGCCTTCAGGTAGGAATCTTATGTATCCTGGTTTGATAAGGAATCAGATTTATCATAGTTCAGATGAAAATTGAGCTCAGGCCTTTGAGTAGGCATCCTACGTATCCTGGTTTGATCAGGAATTAGATTTCTCCTAGTTCACATTGTGTGGATGTTGTAATCATTACAAACCTCTAAGCACGCGTGAGTCATTCTTGGTGTGAGAAACAAGAGGACGTGAAATATTAAACAAAGAACATGTTTCCTCTCCTATTGTTGGGAGAGGGAGAGCCCGTGGAAGAAGAGGTCGGGGTGACCATGGGCGAGGGTGTGGAGCGATGAACCTTTCAATGTGAAATGAAATTGAAATTCATGTGGCTCGGCCGCAAAAAAATTGGGGATGTACCTCAGTGGGAGGGACCCAAAATACATTTCGGGAAAGGGGAGGAGTTTTTTCCTCATCAAAGGATAATAAAACATAACTCTTTCAACATATCACTATTCCTCATTGAATGGAAAAGTAAGTGATCACCCTTAATCCCTAGAATGGGGAGGTTCACATCAGCCTCCCAAGGTTGGACTCTAGGTTACCAAGGGAATGTAGACCCACATGAATTCCTGAAGCCCAAACTGTTGTAGGGAGAGCCTTTGTGACTCCACTTACCATGGGTATGTAGACTCAAAGGGGGTGTTGATGCACCTGATGGTCTGATCATACGGGATTGGTGGATTTGGAGGAGTCTTTAGAGGAGGATTTGGCCTGATTCTGGAGGACTAGTTCATAGAGGAACCATGGAGTACTAGACGATAGTGGAGGGGTGTGTTTGGAACTGGATTAAATAATACCCTAAAACACCCCATTCTGCATACTGATTTCTTATGTGGTATGGTATAGTCTCTGCATACCGTAGTGGTATGCAGACAGAGGGGTCATCCGCGTACCGATTCGGTATGCGAGAATGGTTATATATCACCACGTACCATAGCGGTACACAGACCATCACACCACTTTGGGTTCCATCTGTGTACTAATGTAGTACGAAGTGTCGGGATCAGTTCGTGTAGCGGTACACTACACGGAGCACCATATTGAAGGAGGTTCCATGGATTTTCATTCGCGGGGAATTAATCCTTGGGAATTATGTGGTTCGTGGTTCACCAATTAGGTTCACGGTTCTATTATTATTATTCAATTCCCCCATTTTATGGTTTATAGCCGGTTGTACCTGCAGAGAGTGTGGTACACGATTTGGGCTTCATCGATGAATCAAGACTAAAGTCGTAATCTTCTCCTAACTCTCTCTTCCAACCTCTGAGTCTCCTTCAAGATTTATCCATCCATCTTCTCATCATCCTCTTGTGCTACTTTTATAGAGAATCAAGGAAATTGTGTCTATTGGGCACACAACACCATTTATAGAGGCCCGTGAAGAGATATCCTGACATGTGGAAGACTTGGTCAATATGGGGTTCATAGAGGCTTTGGTTCACAATAATGGTTCATGGAACCCTGCCCGTTCGCATTGTCTGCGAACTGACGAGTTCGCAGAACATTATGCGGATGTATTTCGCACGCACGATTCATTTGGCGACGTGGTTCGCGGTCGTTTGGGTTCACTGGACATCGCTCCATGGTCTAACGCCTTGAAAATCATTCCATGTACCTAGTGGTTTGTGATCCAGGTGGTCTGCAGACCTTTTTCGGTGATGGTATGCATACCACTTTAAATGCTTTGAAAACTTGAATCTATTTAATTTTCTACTGAAATTTGCAACGCAATTTGAGTCTATTCACCTTGATAGACTTATAGGATTACTTTTTTCCTTCTGAAAAGTGATTTTGGGGGTATTTTCTTCCCTTGGAAGAATTTTTAAGACCCTACAGCATCCCAAAGATAAATGTTTCATTACACCAAGATCGTAGGCCAAAAACCAAGAAGCACATCTGCTAATCATCGATATATCACCAGTAAATAAGTGAATGCATAAATAAAATAGTGAGGGTGTTTGAACACCTAAAATCACCACTAATGCCATAGCCTCATGGTATTTCAAGTTCGATATAGGTTCTAAGGTGATATACACTACTATCTCTACCCAAACCTGACGTACAAGCTCAGGGTTGGTCAATCATCAAGGAACCCACTGGGTCCCTCATGTCATAACACAGAAGAGGCATCCTACTTAGGATCCTCATTGTTGAAGGTAAAAGGATGAATCCTACATGGTTTCTTCTAACGGTAAGAAAATAGAGTCATCCTGCATGGGATCCTTGGAATGGTAAATAGGAAAGGCATCCTACATGGAACCCTCAGTAACAGTGTCAGTTGGCAGATGCATACTACAGGGGATCCTTGGGAAGAGTAAAAAGGAAAAGGGATCATATAAGGGATTCCCATGGTCAGTATGTAATTGAAGGCATCCCATAGCGGAACCTTGGAAATAGTAATAAGGTATAATAATTCTATAATGTATCCTTAGAAACAACTAATATCATAGCTTCCTAGGCCAGAATAAAACATCTTGAAAGGGATAAATCCTCAAATAAAGATCTATGAAATAATATATTAAGTTATATAGCTCATGACCAATATTATATCAAAGGGACTCACTCTTAGGAGACAGTTGGATTCGATTACTGGAGGAAGAACCTCTCTATTTGGTAAAAAACCTAAAATGCCTCCTAGGAGCCCTCAAATCACCCCAAGGGTTTCAATATCATGATCTACATAAAAAGACACTCAAAATTTACTACTCATGGGTTGAATTCATAATCATGGGCATAAATATATGAAAAATACTCAAAAATGGTACTAAGGGAGTAGTACACGGCATGCATACCCTGGTACATGGCGCGTACCCTCGAAGCTCCACCTAGGTGTGTACTTCATCTAAACATGGAATGTAAAACCCAATTAAATGATGTGTAAGTTAGGTATATGGTGTGAACCCTACATAAGTTAACTAAACAATCATCACATAGGGTTTGTCCATGTACTTTTCTTGGTCATGTACCTCTACATGGTGTATGACCCACACAAGGTCTGACCTTGTACTCTACGCGGTCATATGCCCCTATATAGGCTGTATGGCTAGGTACTTTCCTAAACGGCTGATTACTAGTACACTAAGTGTATACCACATACATGGTTTGTACTTATAAAAAGTTTATCTTCCCCAAACAGGAATAACACATGATGTGTGTTCCTGAACTTGATGGTGTGTGATTAGGATTTCCAAATGGGAAACCCCTTAAATCAGCCTGAACCCCTTGTTTTCTCCACAAAAGGTATAGATCAACAATCAAGGGGTCCTAAGAATTGATAATAGTGTTTTAAAACTTTAAAGTGGTAAATATATAAGTATTTATAGAAAAACATAAAAATTTCCTACCTTTGGTCAGAATCCACCAAAGCTTCACCCATTTCCATGATCTGTGGATACGGCATGACGATCCGACTAATATTGAGCTCCACATCGGTACCTCCCTTCTCCTCTCTCCATATATCTATATCTATATATCTATTTATCTCTCAGTCTCATGAAGGAGTAATCCCATATGGTTCATACATGATAATCTAGGGAAGGAAAAGAAATAAAATAAAATAAATGAAATGAAATGAAAAAGAAAAGGGGGCTCAGGCTCGGTCCCAATGCCTGACCTGAGTTTATGCCTTTCCTAGGAAACATCCCTTGTTCTGGACTCAATGCCAGATAAAAAATCACAATTTGAAACTTCATTAAAAATATTTCCTTGAAAAAATATATGCGAATAAATTAATATTTAATTAAATATATATTAATTATTAATTATTCCACATAAATTATAATGGTTAATAATTTCACCAAACTCTTTTCCTAGGATAAACACCCTATTCTGGGACCAAAATATTGGTCATAAAAATTATCTAAGATCATATGTTATAGAAAAATGACTATTTTATCCCTTACAAGCATCTAAAAGAAAAAATTAAAATTCTTTATCTAATTTTTAGTATGAAAAAAACATGGTTCCTTACATTAACATAAAAAATTTATAGGTTCTATTAACCACTTTAAAGTTAGATTTAAAATATTTAGGCTCTTTATACTATTTCAAAAAAAACTTTAGCTCTTAAACCTTCATTTTCATTTACCATTTTTATCATGATCATCACACGCTTTGTAATATCCAACTCTTACTACCTTTTGAAAACATATAGGCTTTATACAATTATTGAACATTATTTCCAACTTTGATTTATATAATTTTTTAGAATACATTACTATATTTCCTTTTAATCTTCAAAAACATTCACATGTAGCTGCAAATATTTCAACTAGTGAATTTACCACTTATTAAATAACCATCAACACATCCTATAAGATTAATGAGTTGGAACTTGCTATAGGAAACAAGATTATAATTCAATAACATTAGTGTTTTCCATGTCACTCACCCACTTCCATAAACTTATGCAAATTTTATTTTTAATTTCTTCAATGATACACCCAATGATTTCAATTGTACTTACACAAGAGCATCATTGAATAAGATATAATAACAAAGTGTGTGAGTCATACCACATGTTATATCAATTAATATCACTTATTAAGATAATCTCATGGTACTATATGATTTCCATGATCTTCCCTTAGTATAGGATACTTCCTCTATTTCAGATGAGTCAACAACCTATAAAATGTCAGCATCAATATTCCCATTAATTCCTTCAGTAATGGTACCAATTATAACACCTTGGAACCACTTGAAAATGTACAAAATGGTTGTTAAATTTTAGAATCATTTTGTATCTTGAACCATCATCGGGTTATACCTATTTTTTAGAATAAAAAAATATAAAATGTGAATTTCTCTAGGAATTTCATTGCTTCTCCATCAAGTTTTATTATCTTATCTTCAAGGTTAGATTCCACTGGATAAGACTTGATATCTCTTACTGATCATAAAATTTTACTTAGTTTTTTTTTTATTTTTTTTCAAGCCTGGTGCCAATTAAGAACTCCAACATAGCTTGAAATTCCAAATTCATCATGATCCACTTCAGTTTCCAAGATTTATCTTTGATGCCACTTAGAATTACTTTTATGGACACTTTTTGTTTCATATAAGTCTCTAGTAGCACTTGAAATTCCAAATTTATTAAGATACCACTCTAATTTCTTTGAACGTATTTTTTATTTCATATTGTGATTTGAAATCAATAGTTCTTTCTATAACACCATTTTTTCATGTATTTCCTTTCATCATGTGCACCCCATGGATCAAATATCCCCCTTAAATTTTCATCACTTCTAATAAATAGTTAAAAAAATTAAGCACTTTGATATAGGGGTAATTTCTAATTATCCTCAGGTAGAGGATTTTGGTTGGTCTTGGAGAACAAACCCTTTACTTTTAACTCTCCCCCAATCCTTCTTAGTGGTTATCCATTTAATTACACCACTTATACAAAAAATAATTTCAAATTTTTTACTTTAGAGTTGTCTATATTCATTATCTTAGGATTCAACTTCATTGTGAGACTAATACAACTTATTCAATTTTTTTCCTTTAATCCATAGTCACTGCATCCTTCATCATGCTTCCTCCACCATAGAAGGTATATTACACTAGTATTCTCCTCTTACCTTGTGGTATGTTGTGAAACCACTTAGTCATGATTCTTTTTTGTCCACTTTGGTGAACATTAGATTCATCTAAAACTTATTTATCATTCATGGATCTTTCTTCACATGTTTATCCTCCTTATATTCAACTATAGATACTTCTTTCCTACTTCTATATATTATATTTATTTCTCTCCATAAAGGATGTTTCATAAAATTATCCAATGATGCATGATTCACCTTTCATTTCCTTCCATCATTGTTTTATTCTAACTCAGTGAATCCATTACATGGTGGGGAAGAATCTTGTTTTTTCCATTCATACCTCCCCCTTGACATGGGAATGAGGGTTGTCCTCTTATAATTATCTATACATTTATTGCTCTATTGCCTTAATATATGTGCATGGTTATCACATATAAAACTAAATGAGATATTCAATAAATCCCATCTATATATGGTGTGTCAAATCTATATCATAGATGATGATTGGGTACACATCATAAATCATGAAATGAATATTTTATGCTACTTCCTTAAGCTCATTGTACTCTATGATAGTGTTATGTCATATGGTGGTGATTTAAATTGAACTATATAGTATTATTCACTCTAAAATCCTATGATTGATTGTATAATAGTTGTTAATGTTGGCATACTTAAAATATTCCATGAATAACCTAGAATTGATTATAGTCATTTAATTTATTTAAATACTTGGGAGTTTAATTAGATATGAGTTTCAAAGCATTTTTTAATGAAAATAATTTACTTATACAAATTATAACATAGAACTAAATGCATAGGATTTGAGGAATGTCCTTGGATCCTATAAAGGGAGCTTGAACACCATCGAGATAGTGGTATGAACGTTAAAAGATTACTATTGATTATTCCACACTCGAATCTCTCTTCATTCATCCTCATTTTACCATCATGAGTCACTATAAGATCATGGGAGATATAAGGATCCCATTAGAATGTCAATTGATTCATGTCAACCCATAGAAACATTATAAAGGAGGGAGTCCTTTGGCTGCCTCTAAGGGATCTTGATCAAACATTGGCATGAAGGCAGTGGCAGAGGTATCATCGATGTATGGTACACATAGCTTGTTCTTCATTTCATATATGTATGTTTTGGTTTCATCCATGTTGGATCTTAGGTTATAGGTTTTTTTACTTTTTTTGTATTGATTGAGTGTTAATATATCCTAAGAAACTCATCAATGGTATTAGAGATTTTCCATGATATTTAATTAATGAAATCATGTTTTATATTTGAATAAATGTGATATTGTATTGTTATCATATTCTATATCATTAAAAATTATTGTAATTTTTTTATACAGCTCCTCTTATGATATACGATATCACAAGTTATGTTAAAGTTGTTCCTTATAATATGGGATATCATAGGTCATGACACAGTTCAAACTCTTTGATTTTTTACATATCATAGTGTATGGTAAGGGATGTCGTATCCAAAGATAGAATCATTCCACAAATGTTTAATAGAGAATAATGTTGTAAATATGATATAAAAGATATTATAAGTGATGATATCCCAGGTTTAGAAGTTTTTTATGTTATGCAAGCCCTATATCATAAGTTTTGATTACTACTATGTATCAAGTTTATCCTATGTTGTGGCTTTTCATGGTCAATAATTGTAAGGTGTGATGTTATCAATCATAAAATATGATTGATAACACTAAAAGGTTTAGCGTATCACAGAATTATCTATCATAGGTTGTGATATATTTTATATCACCTAATATTATATTTAATAAATTTTTGTTTCTCAAAAATTCTATTATAAATTGAATTCTATAATTTATAAAAAAATTATAAATTATATAAAATTTATTTTTGTATATTATTTTATTTATAAATGGGTTTATAAATTAATTAATTATAACATATTTATAATTAAATAATTAAATGTTTATGAAATATTTATTAAATAAATGTTCCATAATATTAATTGTTGATATTAAATACATTTTCAAGTTATATGGAATGACTTATAATTTAGATATAAAATGTTAATATATAAATTAAAAAGGGTAATTTATAAAAAATTTATTTTTTAAAATATAAGGCCTAAATATAAAGTATTTTATATCTAAATTATTATTTTTTCATAATTTTAATTTTAATTTTTCAACTTAAAGGCATTATTTGAGGATATAATTTAAATTGTATCAAAAGGATTTTTGATAATTGATTTTATTAGGGTTTAAATTATATTAAATATGTGGTATTTAGATTTTGTAAATTATTTACATGATATAATTGAAATATAAAATGTTTATATTTCATGTAATATCATATAAAAGTAAATTTCATATAATGAATAATTTAAAATATTTCATATTAAAGAAATAAATATAAAGTTTTCATATTTTTTTAAAGATGGAATGTCCATAGAGCATGGCTAAGTTATAAAACATTTATAATTAGATTAATTTATGAACTATTCATAAATTGTTTACCATGTGTTTGGATTTATGAATTATTCATTTATTTAGTTTATTCTATATTTTATTCATAGATTTAAATTAATTATATTATAAATAAAATTATTATTTAGGTTGAAGAGTAAAAATGCTTCTATAAATTTTCATACATGCATATAAGGAATTACATGCTAGGTATGATAATTGGTTTAGTTTTCTTCTACCTTAACTTTGGCTTGTACTGGATTATGAGCTTGAATTAAGTAGTTAATTATGATTTATATATATTAGGTGTTAGAAATATAATGGGATTGAGGTCTTCCTTGAGTAAAGTATCCTTGGGTAAAGGGACTTTGGGTTGAACTACTCACTGTCTTGGAGGCTTATACTGTAACACCCCGAGATTTTTATAAGAAAGATTTTTTATTTTATTTTATTTTTTTATTTAAATTTTTTTAAAATTCTTTGATGAATTGTGTTTTACGCTACACCAAGATAATATTTCACTACATGAAACACTGGATTATCTTGCAGTATACACAATACTATGATTGGATTTTGTTACACACAATTTTAAGTTCTTTTGATAGAATTCATTTCATGAAAGACCGAGTTTAAGTGAACAACTAAATAATATTATGTTACCTTATAACCTTTCCATTATAATGAAGAATATGAATATAATTAACTGAATTGTGAAAAATATTTTTTTCACATGTATATATATAATTAATTATTTTGTGAGCAGTTAATTATAAATAAAAATAAAATACATTTTAAATAAATGAAATGTTTTTCTAAAAAACTATTTAAATGAAAATAATCAAGTTTATAAAATAATAAAATCACACTTTATATATTTCATTAATGAAATATTTATTTCATATATTCAATATAATATTTAAAATTCATCTTATATTTTTTCTAGACATGATATAATAAAAAATTCAATTTTTCAGATAAAAAAAGTATTTTTTTTAAATGTAGTTTGGACGCCTTTTGATGGCACACCCATTTAAAATCTAGTTTTTAACACATTTTTATTAGGGGTGTCCAGACCCAACCCGACCCGACCGGGTTGGGTCGGGTTGAGTTGGGTTTAAAAATTTATATTCATGGGTCGGGTTGGGTCGGCTTGATCCATGGTCGGGTTGGGCCAGGTCACAGGTTGGGAAAAAATGACCCAACCCAACCCAACAGACCCAAAATCTTCAATCCAGTGCGCATCGCCCTACCTTGCCCCTGTTACCTGGTTTGTTTTCTCATGGAAAGGGAGTGAACCCCATCGTTTCTCTGCCACTCCGAGTCCAGCCGTGTTCCTCACTCTCATCGCCTCGCCTCTTTAGCCGGCACTGTGATCCCCACACTCATCGCCTCATTGTGATTCCCACCCCTTGTCGTCTCGCTCGAGAACCCCACCCTCATTTCCTCACCATGATACCCACCCCATGTCACCTCGTTGCAATCTCCAACCCCTGTCGCCTCACCGATGACCCCCCCTCCCCTCGTCGCCTCTCTAAGATCTCCACTCCACCCCCCGTCACCTCGCCTATGATCCCCAACACTTGTAGCCTCGTCGCAATCGTCATCCTAAGCTGGTACAGTGATCTGGTCCGATGATCCCCACCCTCATCACCTCACTGTGATACCCACCCCATGTCGCCTCACTGCAATCTCCATCTACAACCACCTCACTGCTGATCCTCACCCCCCCATCGCCAAGTCGGTCTGGTGATCCCCACCCTCGTCATGATCCCTACCCTCATAACCTCACCATGATACCCACCCCATGTCGCCTCACCATGATCTCTAACCCCTGTCACGTCGTCGGCGATCCCCCCCCCCCACCATCGCCAAGCCGGTCCGGTGATCCCCACCCCCCGTCGGCTTGCGGACGATCCCCACCCCCATCGCCAAGTCGGTCCGGTGACCCCAATCCTCATTGCCTCGCTACAATATCCATCCCATGTCACCTCTCCAATGATCCCCACCCCCGTCGCCTTGTTCGTGGAAATGGAATGGAAGAACAAGCTTGCAGGAGGGAGGAGCAGTCACCGCATTGGTAAGATCCAGGAGCTGGTTCGATTCAGTTTATGAAGCGGCGTCATATTTTTTTTCCAGTAACCCAATCAGGCTGACCTGACCCAACCCGATCCGAGGCGGGTTGGGTTGGGTTGGGTCCAAGCTAAAAAACATCCCTGACCCGACCCAACCTGACCCGAGTTTTTTTAATTGGGTCGGGTCCAAAAAACCCCCCAACCCGACCTATGGACACCCCTAATTTTTATATTATATTTGAAAAAATAAACTTTTTATTTGTAAGAGGGATATAAAAATTTTCTTTTGATGAATTTTTTATACTTTTATGATAAGTTTCATGTTTTGATGAATAGTAAAAATATACAAAATTTTAACTGAAAACAAATTTTTTCATTGAAATAATTTATATGGTTAAGTTGTATTATTTAATGGTTTTAAAATATAAATATATGATATTTTTATCATTTAATATAATTTAGTTCATTAGAATTAATTTTACATTGTATTTTGATGTAAAAATATTTCAATCTTTTGCAATGTTTTAACTTTTAAAACTCATTTTCTCATTCCAACCATGAGATTAATTTTAAATTAATTAATGAAAATTATATATTTATAATTCTTAAAAATAGATTATATATTTTTAATAATTGGGTCTAAATTATGTAAATGTATTTATTTTATTTTTGTCCATTATTAATAGTAACTTCAGTAATTCTTTATTAATATGGTAAAAGGGTAAATCATGTAATTAAGGGTAAAAATAATATTATAAAATTATCCTAACACTTGTCCTAATATAATTGTTTTTTCTACCTAAATAATCCTTAGGTAGAAATGGTATCCTTTGTAAGCCACTTGGATGATATTAGGACATTTAATTTATTTTATTTAAAGAAAAGTTAAATATGTCTTACTCAAATTTCAATAACTATATCATTTTTAATATAAGTTAATACAAAAGATAATTTTGACTATAGATAATAATTTTAAATATAAAATTTTTTCCTTTATCATGGTAATTTATTTATAATTTTTAAGTTATAGGTAATTACCTTAAAGTCTTATACAATGATGATGCAGAAATTATTTAATTGATGAAAATTCAATAAAATAATTGTAATTAAAATAATAAAAACCATTAAAAGACCAAAACACTTGAAAAAATCTTATTGGTAAAGTATATCTCAATTTTAATCATCCAAAGGTCTAATTATTGACCATTTGGATCCATATGGAATAGATTATGACAGTTATAATATTTTATCGAAAGTAATGTTAAAGTGTCATATTCATGTTTTAATAAATATAACATTTTTAATGTAGGATTTTATAGAATATATATTCAAATATAAGTATTATTACGAAATATATAATAGTTTTCTTCTTCATCGTATTTTATTTTTAATTTTTACCCAACAAATAATTATATTATATAATTATGCAAAACTGATGTCATAATTATTTTCTTAATGAAAATATCAAATTAATGCTATTAAAAATATTAAAATAAATATAATTTGGAATAATTAATATATAAAAGTAACTTTATAGATTAAATTATTCCCTTAAGGATATATTAAAGTATTATTTTGAGTATAACATTTTATCTTGATACTTTTTAAAATCCATGAAATGAATAGTATCAAAATTGACACTATTGATATTTTTTCAAAATAACATTTTATTAAATTATTTAAAAATCATAATACATTTTTAAAAATATATAATAATTATTATATGGTCTAAAATGTTCTAAATTATTCATTTATGGTCTAATTGACATCAAATAAGTAAATATTTCACCCTTTTAATATTGAAATATTTGTTACCTTAGTTAAAATTAAATAGAATAACTAAGTGTTAATTAAAATGATAAGGTTTAAATTTATAGAAAAATATATAAAAAAAATATTAGTTTATAATATTACAACCTTATCTCATCTCATATTAAAAACTAGGAAAATTTTTAGTTTTTTGTATGTGGTTTTATTTTATTATAAATTAATATTTTTGGAGATTACAAAAGTTCCCCTCACCTTAATTATAAAAAGGAACCTCCTCCCTCAATTAATAACTTTACTTTTAGCCTTCAATCACATCCATACCCTTTACATTTCCATTATAAACTTACCTAGGTACATTTTTTAGGTTCTGGTCTTCTCAAAAGACTAACTGTAGTGCCTCTAAGAGGAGATCTATAGGGAGCACATTGAAGAAGAGGTAATCTCCTCTACTGATTCTTTCAAACTTATTTCTTCTCCTACTTCCTATTCATGAGTTGTTTACATTATAAATTAATAACTCCAATATCAATTAAATTCTGAGATTTTTTTATGATTATGGTAAAATCATATTCCAATTTCTATCTATCCTATGAAAAATGAAATCATTACGTGAGTGTACGTATGGCTTGCCGTCTCCACGTTGTGGTGTAATTTATTTTTCATCACCACTTTACTTGGATGGTGTAATGATGGAAATAATAACTATATATTATGATTATAACATTGTATTGATTTTTTAATAATATATACAACATTCACTTCAATACAATTTCATAATTAAGGGAATGATATCGCCGCTCGTGCGTACGTACAGCCTACCATCTCCATAATGAGTTAAGGTTAATTATCCATGATCTCATTTAAATAATGATTATATAAATGTTTATAATGAATTAATATGATATATATTAAATTATTATCATTATTAAAATGATATAAAAGAAACCCATGAAGAATAATATGGATTTATATGACAAAACATGCAGCAAATAACGCCTGAAAGAAGAGTAAAAATGAAATATTATTAAATGGTTGATAATATAATAACATATGATATCATGAATATAAATATGGTTTTGGAATAATTTAATAACATTATTTAAACCCTTATATAGTAGGATCTGACATTTATGAAGGAACCCAAACTTAAGGTAATGGATAATTTCGCAATCTCATTATTATCCAAGATTATTTATATATAAGTATTTGTTGGGGTATATTTATCATTAATTCCCATGTTTCCTAAATATGTATTATAAAATATCCATTATATTCTTATACTATTTTTAAAAGTCATTTTTACCCATCATTTAATCTTTACTGAATGTTTGGAAAGTAATCTTTTTTCGTTTTTGATATGAGGTACTTTTTGACTTATTCATAAAAAGTACAAGAAGAAAGTTTTATTTAATTTATATGAAATGAACCTATTTTTACGCTTTCATAACACATTATTTAATTGAAGCTTCCTTTAAAATATTATAATTTTATTTTATATGAGAATGTTTCCTTTTAAAATTTAATGTCATTTTAAGAAAATAAAATGTTTTCAAAGCAAAAAATATATTTTCCTCAAGAATTATTTTCAAGTGATATCTCAAGATTATTTTCCATTCACATCCTTTGATGTTAATTTTGTTTTAATGGTTACATTTTTTAATGATGATATCGTTATTAATCCAATGTTTTTATTATGTTTATGATGGAATGATATTTATGAAATCCATTTGTTTTACATGGATTACGTTATGATGAAATAATGTTTAAGAAAATCATTTTATTCCTTGGGTTATGATATGATGAATGATTTATGTTCTTATGGAACATATATGTATGGTTTTCATTATATGATGGGTGGAACCTATATCTCCCTCCAATTTATTGGTTAAATATTTATATCTCATGATATAAATAGGGATACAATGGGAAATGATCTCAGTTTAGTAATACAAAGCTAAAACAGTAAATGATCTTGGTTCAGTAATATAGGGATAGAATGGTAAGTAAACCCAATTCAGTAATACAGGGCTGGAACAAGGAGTGAACTCGGTTCATTAAAGGACTTTTTTCCAATATGATGTCTTTTCAATGAGACTTTGATTATATGGAAATAATTTTATATGTTTATGTGTTTGCCACAATTCCATGTTTCATGTCAATACTATTTTCTCATGGCTTATGTTCCTTTATGATTTATGCTTTATGAACTGCCAAAATTTATTTCATGAATCAATATTTTGATATATGTTATACGTGTTATTATTTTCAAAATTTATGTACATGTTCTTACATTCTTATGTTCATGTTATATTTGATATTTTCTTTGTTTACCCTTACTAAGCATATGAGCACACCCTTTTCATATGTTTTCATTTTGCCAGGATATAAAGAAAGGTTTTAGGTTGGAAAACTAAAGGGAAAAATCTTTATGGGATATGTTGAAGATCTTTCACCAAATTATAAAAATGTGTTCCAAGTTTCCTAAGGCACTAAACTAATACATTCTTTGGGCGTCTCTTTTTATAATGTATTAATTATTCTAAAAAAGTAATGTAATGTCCATGTACTTCAAGCTTGGTTCATTAGAGTTGGTATCATAGTGAAGGTTTATTTAACCTTTTGAAACTAGGATGAGAAAACTTTAGTGATATACCTAGAGATATTTCTAAGGGTATGTATAAGGATGTCCCTAAGGATAAGTCTAAGTATAGGTTAAAATACTAGAATTTTTGTAACAATCATAGATAAATAAGGATTAAAAATAAGATGTTATAGATTGAAATTACTTTCCCTTTATTGTGTGGTTTTCCCAATATGATTATTTCTTGTCACACTATTATTTTTGGGTTTTATAAAATGACTGGAAATAGGAGGATTCATGTTAATGAAGAATATTATGGAAAATGTAATGATATTAGTAGTGGTCAACCAAATGAAATGGAAATTGGAAGTCAAAAAATTATTATTATGCCTAATCAGCAATCTCATAATATGATCAACAATATCGTCTTTGTTGAGTTTCCCAACCCACCTAATAAGAGAAATATAGAGTTTCATGATGACCACAGAGGAAATAAAGTTCAATTTTCCTTATGTAATTCATGTGGGAAGATGCATAAATTATAGTGTTTCAAAGGAACTAGAATATTCTTTGAATGTGGAAAATAATTACACAAAGAAAGTAATTGCAATGGAAAAGGTTTAGTTAAAACAATGGAAAAGGATAATGGTATTTCAAAGGCATCAATGATAGCTAAATGTTTTAAATATGGAATGTATGGGAATTATGAAAATAAATTCCCTATGGGAAAAGCTCGTGAAGAGAAACAACATGGTCATATGAGTAGTATTTACATTTCTGACGATGAAGATACTACAAAGGACATATGAGATGAAAGAAGTGTTAAGGGATAAAATGATGAATCATGGTCAATGGTTTAAGAAGATAGTGGAATTATTGCATGTTTATCAAGAATAATGTTGTATAAGTAATTTTATGGTATTATGTAATAAAGAAACATATAATTATTGTTACACTATTATTTCTCCTTAAGTATTTGAAAGTATATGTTGAATGGTACCGGTAACCATGAAAATTAATTCAGATGTTTTTGGAAAACAAATTAAGGGAAGGATAACCCTTAATATGAGCATGATTATTAGATAATGATATTTGGATAAATATATATTGGATATGAATAAGTAAATTGGATAGTAATTATTTCCTTAGAACTAGTTATGGATTTATTGAAAAGTGGTTTACGCTATCATGGATGAAGTTTACATCTTTTTGAACTTAAGAGTAAAGAAAATGCATGTTTTTAATAAGGATTCATGGTAAATTAGGTTATTACCATGTTTCAAGAGAATAAATTATTAAGGTATTTACATTTTTGGAATGTGACAACCAAGAACTTCCTTATGAGATATGGGAGATATATGTTAAGCTGATTTAGTTTACCTATTTATAATGTTTTAGATTTTCAGTTTTCAAAATCATTGTAAGGTTATCCATTTATGGAAAGTATAAGTTAAGAATCAGATGAAGTTTATTATATTAAATTATTATCTCACTATATGTGGGATTATGTATATTTAATAACTTGTTATAACCTTTTTATTATGATAAAGACAGATGGAATGACCTAACATTCTATTTATGGATCTCATGATTTTCTGATGCTTAAGGAATTATAAATTCACCTTCATTTCTTGGAATAAGAGATGAAGTGGAAAATGATCAAGGAACAACAAAATGATTATATTATACTTAATCAAGTAAGTATTTATTATCATTATTCAAATCTATGAAAGGTATCTTGAAACCAAAAAATTTATCTTTGTACCATCTTTACTGATGAATCAGATGGTCCCTTAGATCATCGCGGATTTATAGATTTTGATTGTTAACTTTATCCTAATGATTTTATCTATCACTCTCCATTAGAACTTGAAATTTCAATTTATCTTCTATGTCCAAGTTCTCACTTTCCACCTATGTTTTCCTAGGTGTAAACCTAGTTATGAGTGACTTTGGGTAATCATTATGGTTCTAACATTCCTTTTTTAAAAGGAAGTTTTATTATTCATTTTTACAATGTGGGTTTCTATGAAAGAAACTTTCATGTATAAATCCTTTTATAACCTAGAAGAATTTCGAGGGAGAAATTAATTTTAAGGGGGTTAGAATGTAACACCCTAATATTTTTATGAGAAATATTTTTTATTTTATTTTATTTATCTATTTATGTTTTTTTATTCTTTGATGAATTGTGTTGTATGCTACACCAAGATAATATTGTACTACATGCAACGCCGTCTTATATTGTGGTGTACACAATACTATATTTGTCTTGTGTTACATACAATTTCAAGTTCTTTTGATATAATTAATTTCACGTAAGATTGAGTTTAAGTGAAAAATTAAATAATAATATGTTACCTTATAACCTAGACATTATAATGGAGAATATGAATAGTATTAACTAAATTATGAAAATATGATTTACACATGTATATATATAATTAATTATTCAGTTAGAAATTAATTATAAATAAAAATAAAACCCTTTTTAAATAAAAGGATATGTTTTTATGAAAAACTATTTAACTATAAATAAGTGAGTTTATAAAATAATAAAATCAAACTTTATGGATTTTATTAATGAAATATATATTTAATTTATTCAATATAATATTTAAAATTCGTCTTCCATGTTTTCTAGACATGTTAGAAGAACAAATTCAATTTTTCGGATAAAAGAAATATTTTTCAAAAAATGTAATTGTGTCACCTTTTGATAGCGCACCCATTTAAAATCTAGTTTTTAACACCTTTTTATATTATATTTGATAAAATAAACTTCTTATTTGGAATTGGGATATAAAAATTTACATTGGATGCATTTTTTATATTTTTCTCATAAATTTCAAGTTTTGATGAATAGTAAAAATATACTAAATTTTAATTGAAAACAGATTTTTTATCAAAATAATTTATATGGTTAAGTTATATTATTTAATGGTTTTGAAATATAAATAGATTAAATTTTTATAATTAAATATAATTTAGGTCATTGGAATTAATTTTACAACGTATTTTTATGTAAAAACATTTCAATCTTTTGTAATGTTTTAACTTTTAAAACTCGTTTTTTCATTCCGACCATGGGATTAATTTTAAATTAATTAATAATACTTATATGTTTAGAATTTTGAAAAATGGATTCCATATTTTTAATCAGTGGGTCCAAATCATTTAAATATATTTATTTTATTTTTCGGCATTATGAATAGTAACTTTGGTGATTTTTTATTAATAGGATAAAAGAGTAAATCGGGTAATTAAGGGTAAAAATAATATTATGAAATTACCCTAAAACTTGTCTTAATATTATTGGATGAGTTTTTTTAGACCTGAATAATCCTTGGGTCAAAATTTTATCCTTTTGAATCCACTTGGATGAGATTAGGACATTTAATTTATTTTATTTAAAGAAAAGTTAAATATGACTTGTTAAAATTTTAATAAATATATCATTTTTAATATAAGGTTATAAAAAATATAAGTTCAACTATAAATACTCATTTTAAATCTAAAATTTTTTCCTTTATCATGGTAATTTATTTGTAATTTTTAGGATGTAAGTAATTACCTTAAAGTCTTATACAATGATGATGCAGAAATTATTTAATTGATGAAAAATCAATAAAATAATTTCAAATAAAACAATAATAACCATTAAAAGACAAAAAAAATGACACAATCTTATTGGTCAATTATATCTCGAACATAATCAACCAAGGGTAGAATTATTTACCATTTTGAGCCACATGGAATAGATTATGACACTTATAATATTTTATCTAAAGTAATGTTAAAGTTATCATATTCATGTTTTAATAAATATAAAAATTTTAATGAAGGATTTTACATAATATATATTCAACTATAATTATTCTTATGAATATATAATAGTTTTATTCTTCATGGTATTTCATTTTTAATTTTTACCCAAAAATAAGTATATTAAATAATTACACAAAACTAATGTCATAATTATTTTCCTAATGAAAATATCAAATTAATGTTATTAAAAATATTAAAATAAATATAATTTTTGATAATTAATATATCCAAAAAAAATTATGTGATCTTAATACCTTAGGGATATAATAAAATATTTTTTTGAGGATTTCATCTTATCTTGATATTTTTAAAAATCAATGAAATGAATAGTGTCAAAATTGGCACTATTGATATTTTGTCAAAAAAACGTTTTATTAAATTATTTAAAAAACATAATACATTTTTAAAAATATATAATAGTTATTATATGGCCTAAAATGTTATAAATTATTCATTTATGGTTTAATTTACAACAAATAAGTTAATAATTCACCCTTTTAATATTAAAATATTTTTTACCTTAGTTAAAATTAAATAGAATAACTAAGTATTAATTAAAATGATAAGGTTTAAATTGACAGAAAAACTTTTCTAAAATTTATTGGTTGATGATATTACAAAATTATCTCATATAATATTCTAAAATATGATATTTTTTAGGTTTTTGGATGTTATTTTATTATAAATTAATATTTTTGGAGATTCCAAAAGTGGCCCTCGCCTCAATTATAAAAGATAACCTCCTCCCTCACTTCTTAAATTTACATTGAGACTTAAATATCATACATAAACTACCCATTTCCATTATCAACTTACCTAGATACATTCTGGAGCTTTTGGTATTATCAAAATACCAACTCTAGTGCCTCTAAGAGGATATCTAGAGGGAAATCGTTGAAGAAAAGGTAATCTCCTCTACTGATTCTTTCAAACTTATTTCTTCTCCTACTTCCTCTTCATGATTTTTTTACATTATAAAGTAATAAATCCAATATAAATTATATTCTGATATGTTATTATGATTATGGAACAATTATATTCCACCTTCTATCCATCCTATGAAAAATGAAATCACCACGCATGCATACATACGACTTGTCGTCTCCACGCTGTGGTGTAATCTGTTTTTTATCAAAACTTTATTTTGATGTTGTAATGATGTAAATAATAACTATATATGATTATTATAACATTATATTTATTTTTTAATAATATATACATCATCTACTTCAATACAATTTCACAATTTAGGGAATGATAGTGTCGCTCATGTGTACGTGCAGTCTACCGTATCCTCGACGTGATGTGATTCATTATCCATGATCTCATTTAAATCATGATTATATAAATGTATATAATGACTAAATATGATATATATTAAATTATTATCATTCTATAAATGATATAAAGGAAACTCATGAATAATAATAGGGATTTATACAACAAAACATGCAGAAAATAACGCCTGAAAGAAAAGTAATAATGAAATATTATTAAACGGTTGATAATATAATCACATATGATATATTGAATATAAATATGGTTCTATAATAAGTTAATAACATTATTTAAACCCTTATACAGGAGGATTTTACATTTATGAAGGAACCCAGACCTAAGGTAAGGGATAATTTTTCAATCTCATTATTATCCAAGATTGTTTATATGTAAGTGTTTACTGGGATATATTTATCATACATGTCCATTTTTTCTAAATATGTATTATAAAATATCCTTTATATTATTATAATTTTTAAAAAAAATCATTTTTACCCATTGGTAAATTTTTACTTAATGTTATGAAAGGAATATTTTGTCATTTTTTGTATGAGGTACTTTTTGAATTATCCGGTAAAAGTATGAGAAGAATGTTTTCTTTAAATTATACAGAATGGACATATTTTTACGCTTTCTTAACACCTTATTTTCTTGAATATTCTATTATAATATTACAAAGTTATTTTCTTTGAAAATGTTTCCTTTTAAAATTTCATGGCATTTTAAGAAAAGAAAACCTTTTGAAAACAGAAAGGATATTTTCCTCAATAATTATTTTCAAGTGATATCTCAAGATTATTTTTTATTCAAATCCTTTGATGTTGATTATACCTTTCCAAGAAAAATTGGGGTTATATGTTTGTCACTCAAAGATTACTCATGCAAGGATTTTTAATTTAATATGATTCTAAATCTTTACATGAAATGGTTTCATATACCTTATTCATTAGATGCATTTATATATATATGATTATAGTTGGATTTTAATTTGGGTTAGTACCACAAGTTTTGAGTTGTTTAAAGGGTTACACATCAATATGGTTTAAACATATTGATTTAATATAATGAATTATATTCTAAAATAAATTATTAGAAGAATTAATACATAAATGGAATAACATGGGATAATAGGGAGAGATTAAATATGTTTAAAAACACTAAGTTTCAAATTCCATCTAAAGTAAGTACATGTTAAGATCGTGATTATTAAACCGAGTAGGTTCTGCAAAAGTAGTGTGCCCATGGATTATCTTCTATAATTAATGTTGGAGGTGGATAACCCTAAGATTTATGTAACCAAATTATATTGTGAAATTTGGGTTGCATTTATTTTGGAAACCTGGAGAGTTAGGATATCAGAGGAATGGTATTGAGTTTATCCATATGATGGATTGGGAAAAGAGTATTCTGCTCAACCATCCAAGATTCATATATAATATAATTGGGATAATTCTATACCTAAATAACTAAGTGGTTATAGTAATTCAAAATTTGACTCATTGATTAGTGAAATGTAGATCTTAGTCTAATAATGGATATTATGGATTCAAAAGGGGTCATAATTTTAGTGGGAGCACATTTAATAAAATTCCTTATTAAATGTATATAAAACATGATAATTATCTGATAAAACATATATTGTAGATAAATAACATATTCATCATAAAATTTGTCTTTATGATCAATATATAAAGGGTTAATCTTAATGTAATAAATTTCTTGGACTAGAATAAAAATATAATAATTGTTATTAAGAAAGAAAAACTTTACGTGTTAGAGAAACCCCTTTATAAGAAATCAAATGGTGAAGTTGTTCAACACTTGAATCTAGATGATTATGAGAAGCATAAAATGATTCAAATATGGTTTTAAAGGAATTATATATAATATGAATAGGTAAATATTTTTCTGATTATAGAATTCAATTTGTTTTCATCATAGGAAATTTTCTCACAATGTGATTGAGTTCAATAAATTTTTACCTTATTTACTCAAATTTTTGAGGACAGATGATCCAGGAATTGGATTTCTAGGATCTATTATTATAATCATAGTACCAATGGGTAATATTTTGAACCATAATAAGAAAAGTTATTTGTAAATTCTAATAGTGTTTCTTTGATTATTCAGTCAAAGTCATTGAAACCTAGAGTTTCCAAGGAGGAGTAATGATTCAAGAGTATGTAATTGTTTAGAATACTTGAAGGAGTATGGGTAACTCAATGAAATTTATATATCAGGTATTAGTGTCAAATAATACTGGCCATATGGTTTACAAGTGTTGTAAATATATAGGAGTTCAAAATAAAAGAAAGTATTGAAATAGCTTGTAGTTTTCATTCGATTAATAAAGAATAGGGTTATTGAATATTGGTTTTGAATGTAAAGTAAAATATCATGTTTAACATGAATATAAAAAAAGTATGTGCATAACTATCTCATTCCACTTATATAATAAGAGAAGTTTTTTGTTAACAAAAAGTTGTTATGAAAAAGTTTAGATGATGGTTTTAATATACATGGTTTATGATTCATCAGATTATATAAAATGATTAATGCTAAAAGCACATATAATATCATATGAGATATGGATATAAATGTTTATTTATTGAATATTCTCACTAAGAGGAAATTAATTTCATTTACTAAACACAAATGAGTTTTTATATCTTATCATTATATTCTAAATAGAATATAGTGTTTAAGAGCCCAGTGGGAGTATATTTGGTCTTTTAGAAGTTCAAAGTTAATAAATAAAATATTTTTAATATTAAAGTACAAAGTTAATGTCACTTTACATCATAAAAGGTTTAGGGTATGATGATAAAAGATTAATGTGGTAGTTACATTAGTTACCAAAATAATTCAAGGAAAAGTTTAATGGAATTTTTCCAAGTTGATGGTGATGAACTTAGAAAGATATCTAAGTATAAAATAGAATTTTTTAACATTGTATCATTAGATGTTGTGGAGTTAAGGATTTTGAGTATTTTCAAGGAGTTTTACATTGGGACTATGATTCCTATGTCTCTCCATTATTCAAACTTGATTTATTCATAGATTTTACTCACTAAATAGTTTATTGGGATGGTTTTATTAGATGGTTACATAGATATGTGATAGGAATTACATAGATAAGTAATGAGTTTAACAAAATCCCTAAAATTTTATCAAACATAAGGCTAATTTGACAGTCTATCATATATGATATGTTAAATAGTCACTTATGAATGATTTTTTTAAAATTACTGAAGGATTTTAAGAATGTAAATGTATTATGTTATACTAAAATGAAATCTACACTTTATCATTATTTCACATTATTTTTATATACATAGATAAATAGATATATATTTTATAAAGTGAAATGATAATTGGCCTCTCAAAGTATGGATATGGGTTATACCTAGCTGATGTTCATCATGGAGTATTATAGGTTGTGATGAAATGTTAGAGTTATCATGAGTGGTATTCTTGTATCTAGATATGAAATATGGTCATGAGGCACAAAATGTGTTTTGTGAGCTGACACTCTAAGTATATACCACATGGAGTGTCATATAATATGTTTTTGATATACCAGGGGTGCATGGTTCATATTTGGAGTCCCCACTACTTGCGGTTGGTGAGATATCTAGAATGAGAACCTTCGTTATTTTATACCTTTATTATAAAATCCTTAAGGATTATCTAATTAAGAGGTGTTTAGATATATTTTTGATCATGTAATTTCTTGATATTGACCAAGATGGTATTTTCTCTCTTGTATGATGAGTACGAAATTTGGTCCCTCGATTGTAACAGACTGAGTAAGTGTAAAACCATACCTAGATAACACATGTGATGTCATGAACCAGTCTAGAAACCCTGGTACCCTGATAACCAAGCTAATTATAACATATCCCAAAGGGAATTCCTAATCCCTATGAGTTAGCGACTATCACTTGGTACCATATAAGACAAAAATGGAAATGGTTTTTCTATATAAACAGTGGAAGAAATATATACATATCAATATGATAAAAGATAACTCCCAAAAAAGATTGTACCAGAAGTCAAATAGGTATATCAAAACCCAAACATAACATCATAAAAGTACCAGAAAGACAATATAAATAACCTAGGTCCCAATGGACACAACACTCCAAGTACAAAAGATCAAAAAAAATCTACATACAAGTGACACTTTCCCATTACTCGAACCTGACAGGAGGAAATCTACAAATGCTCAAAGGAAAAGGTAGGGTGTGAGCTAAAATCCTAGTAGGGTCTCACTAGGTGTTCCATAATAAGATACCATAACAAATAAACCATAATTATTTCAATTTTAAACAAAATAGGCATTAAAATACAAGTGCATATTTAAAAAAACATGATTTTCATTTCAAGTGATGGAAAAATTTCAAACAATGTCTTAATAAACATTTTATATAAAAAAAATTATATATAATTCACCAGGCATGAGGAAAACTGTTCCAAAAATATTGGCATATATATCAAAATAATTACAGTAAGAAACATGGTCATCTGCACTAAGGTATGATAGTTCCCTATCATGGGATCCTCACACCTCTCATATTGGGGAATATATAAATATGTGTACACACATCCACTTGACACTGGACAAAGAGGACCCATCAACATCCCACTATGGATAATATCCACCGAACTAGGTTTTTTTTAGAGTTGTAATGTGTTAATATATTTCTGGGGCATTACTATCCTAGCATGTTTATCCCAAATAACCCACTAACTACCCAGGGTCACATGTGCTCAATCAATAAAACAATAATAGACAGATTATTTAAAAATAGTTTAAAATACAATCACCCCATTTTCCAATTCCAATATTCCAATTTCAATTTAAAAACCAAAAAACGGGTTTATTAATCAATTAATTCCTTTTTCAAGATAAAACAAATCATAGGTTCTTATCAAATCAATTTAATCTATTTTCTCAAAATCAATTTAAAAAATTGATTCCAAAAATCAATTCCACAATTTCCATCAAATTCAAATCACACCCCAATTTCCAATCCTATTAGAATTTGATGTTTTTCCAAAAAATACTTTCTAATTCGATTTTAAATCTCAATTCACAACAAATTGGGTTTTTATAATTTAATTAAAAGAAATATAAATCAACAAATTGAATCTAGGGTTTAATGAAATTGCAAATCTCAATGGAACCACATACCTTTATCATGAAGATCACAAAACACAACACCCACAATGGGAATTGCCAACAAATAATGAAGGAAACAAAGATCAAGGAATCAAACCTAGATCCAAGATCCAAAACAAAGGATTTTAGATCCAAAAACAACAAGGAAATTTAAAAACCCTATGGAGGAAAGAACAAGAGAGCAGGAGAGAAGAAATGGGAGAATATAACTTATCGAAGAGGGATCAAATGATGTTCAATAAGCTTCAATACACATAGAAAATGGTTTGGAGGAGCTAAAAATAGTTCTTGGGAGCCTCTAAGACCTATAAATTAATATAATCCCAAGTTAAGGTCAAACGAGAGTTCATATGAGGGTTAGGAAAATTTTTAATTATTTTTCAAAATTAAAAAAGTCAGTGCACAAGGTTTCCTAGAGGGGGTTGCACATATTTCCAAATCGTGATCCCTAACCATGTTCCTATAAGATGGGGTCCATGGTTTCTACTAGTTAAGAATGTAATTTTTCAAATCATGTGTCAACCGTGAAAACCCCCACTATTTGGGTTTGCATGGTTTACCCTGGGTGGGTGCATCGTTTGAGAAAACCACGCACCAACTACGCACAGCCTAGAAAGTTCCAAAAATTTCAAATTTCTTCCCAAAACAACCTGATACAAACTCCAACCAAAGTAAGATAAAAAAAAGGAGAGTCAATGAGTACCTGAAAATAGTAACAGGGTGTTACAACCTCCCCACCATAGAAAATTTATGTCCCTAGAAATCCTATCAAGAAGTATCCAAGTCAAAAAGATGAGGCCACTACTCTCTCATCAGTGCCTCTCTCTCCCAAGTCTCATGTGTATCAGAACCATGATTCCATAGCACTCGAACCAAAGGTATCATCTTCCCATGAAGTACATTGGTTTGAGAATCAACAATCTTGACTAGATGCTTAGTCACATATAAATTAGACTTAATATACAGATCACTCCATCTCAAAACATGAGATGGATTAGAAAGATACTTTCCAAACTACGATACATGAAAGACATTATGTATCAATATCAACTATGGAGGAAGTGATAAATAATAATCCACTTTCCCCACTTTCTCAACAACCTAAAAAGGTCCCACAAAATAAAGAGAAATTTTACCTTATTTTCCAAGATGTTGATGACCCAAACGAGGTGAAACTTTCAGGAACTCATGATCACCAATTGAAAATTACAACGGTTTATAGCGATGATTAACATAATACTGATACTAGATTTATTCCATCAAAATTATCTAAAAAATAAAATGAATCTTTTTTGTCATATCTTGAACTAAACTCAGTCTAACTAAAGAAATTTCACTGATCTTTGACCAACACAATGTAGATTTTCAAGGTCGGACATATAGGGTCTCAAAAGGATCCATTATGATCACAAACTGGTAACTATTGTTAAATTTAACTCAAACAGTCCCAAATGTTCATCCCAAGCTCCACCAAAGTCATGAACACAAGCATAAATCATATCCTCAAGAATGTGTATAGCTCTCTCTGTCTGACCATCCGTCTACATATGGTATTCCATACTCAAATGAACCCGAGATCCTAGTGACTCCAAGATACCTATACAAAATCAATGATTAAAATGTGGATCTATATGAGAGACTATAGCATATGTAACTCCATACAAAAATAATAATATCTCTCACATAGAGACTTCCTAAATCCTCAAATTTGGTTGTATCATGAATGTGTATAAAGTAATCTAGTTTGGTCACCCTATCGATCACAACCTATATCACATTATTATTTTTCTATATATTCATAAACCCAACAAAAAAACCATATAGATATAATTCCACTTCCAAGTCATCATTGAAATTGGTTGAAGAAAATCCAAGGGTCTCTGATACTCGACCATGACCTATTGGAACATATAACAATGAGAGAGAAAATTAACAATGCCTCATCTCATACCTGTCCACTAGAATTGTTGTTGCATGTCATAAAACATCTTTTTGGTTCCTGGGTTTAATTCACAATGGGAATTATATAAATCTCCCATCACATCTTTTCTCATATAAAACGGCACAACAAACTGATTCCAAAAACATAGAATACCCTCTATGGAGAACAACCACTCAGCAATGGTTTCCCCACCATAAAGAGAGTCTCTAATGTTGCAGAGTTCATCATCAAACTATTTTTCTTGAAAAGATAATTTCAACTAAACATTGTCCAATGCAACCTTGAATCCTTCTTCCTAAACTCCAATATGAAACTATGAAAAAAGATCCATCAAATTTTACTCTTCTGATGATTATTTCATGACTTGAGTAGGAAATTTCTTGCTCAAATCATCTGTAATGACATTCCGTTTCTTCGGGATATAAGAAATATCAAAAGAAAAGGATTGTAGGTATTCCACCCAACACCTCTAGAAGATATTAAAATATTTTTGAGATAAGATATAGCTCAATATCTTGTGTTTAGAATACATGGTAAACCTCTCTACAAAAATGTAATTTCACCAAATCTTAAGTGCATGCATCATAGAAGTAATTTCAAGTTCATGGGTCAGATAATTATTCTTGTGTGGCCTAAGATACTGAGAAACATAGGCAATGATGTGATCAAACTATATAAGAACACATCTCAAGCATGAACCTAAGGTTTCACAAAAGACCACATAGACCTACCCGACCTCCAGAAGAGTAAACACTGGAACATTAGTCAAAATAAATTTCATATCAACAAAAGAATTCTGAAATTTCTCATCTTATGAAAACTTAACTCCCTTATGAGTTAGAGCGAACATTGAATAATAAAAATTTGAAAAATTCTTTATAAACTGGCGATAATACCCCACCAAACCCAAGAAGCTTTGAATCTCAAAAAAAATCACGATTGCTCCCATTTCATAACAGATTTCACCTTATCAATATTAACTGAGATACCATGTTCTAACACCATTTTTTCCAAAAACTTCACTTCCTTAATCCATAAATCACATTTTGATATCTTGGCATAAAGTATATTAATTCTCAACAATTCCATAATTTCTCTTAAATGACACGGATAATCCTCCTTGAACTTAGAGTAAACAATGATTTCATCCACAAAGACCACCATGAAAGTATCAAGATACTCATGTAAGATCCTATTCATCAAGGCCATAAATACTATATGATCATTGGTTAGACCAAATGTCATGATAAGGTACTCATAATAAATATACCTAATATGTAAGGTAGTTTTTTGAAAGTCAGATTATTTTATTCTCAATTGGTGATAACCATATCGAAGATCAATCTTTGAGGACCACTTCTCCCCTTTAAACTGGTCAAACATATCATAAATCTATGGCAATTGATACTTTTTCTTTACCATAACTTGAATGAGTTTCTGGTAATCAACATAAAGGTGAAGTGTTCCATCATATTTCTTAGAAAAGAGAATATGAACTTCCCAATGTGACACACTTGGGTGTATAAATCCTTTATCTAATAGATCATCTAACTAAGTATCAATATATTTCATTTCAGACGGTTACATATGGTAATAGGGAATATAAATTGGTTGAGTATCAGGTAATAAATCAATAGATAACTCTAACTCCCTTACAGGTGGAAAACCAGAAAAGAAGGAAGGAAAAATGTCGAGAAACTCGATGAAAACTGGAGGGATATCCTCACTCAAAGATACTCTCTCTAGATCAAAAGAAAATAATGATATCACTTTCCCTAACTATGGATAAGAAGGTATGGGTCTACTCAACCTTGGGTCCCATTATCCTTGAAAGATAAGGTATACCCCATTGGGTACTATAAAGGAGACCCATCAAAAATAATAATAAATTTGGGATTTATTATCAATGAGACAATCCAACCCTAAAATGACATTAAGAGGTTTCATGTTGAGAACCAAAAAATCCCAAGTAAGATCAGTCTTTGATAAAGTGAAGACATAAGAAGGATATTGGAGACCCTACTCTTTATTTATTTTGAGGAGTGTCATAATATCCATCACATAAGATAAAATCTCCATAAAAATATTTAATAGATTCACAATACAAGATGAAATGAACAAATGGGATGTACCAGTATCAAATAAACCAGTCACTAAATATGAATCTATAGTGATGGTACCTCTCATGATCACTAGGTCTAAATCTATTTCCTCTATAAAATCTTCAACTATGTGAAGAAGCTTCATTTTGGATTCTTGTGTTTGGAACCCCTTAGTTCATGAAGCATCTGATTTCACCATAGTAATTTTAGGTTTTGATGATCACGTGCAACTATGTGGAGTAGAATAGACATGATAGAACTTCTACAAGTGACCTAAGAATCTGTAGGAACCACATATCTTAGGTTCCTCAATACAGACCTATTTTCAGTTCCCAGTCTCTCCACACTAATAGAAAATCAAAGAGCCTATTACCAGTACTATAGGAGGTCTAGATGAACCCTGATATCAAGAAACACCATGATACTCATCACGCTTTTTATTTCCTTTTAAGGAACTCGTAGAACTACCACTAGGAGAAAAAGGAACTCCTATCAACCCTGACTTACCATCCAGGTTAATCCCAACCATCAATTCCCTATCCACCACTTCAGAAGAAGAGGAGATATTTAGTAAGAAAACCTAAGAATTAATATCATATCAAATTTTCGTCGTGAACCTTTGATTCTTCATTTTCTCATTCGATACAATCTCAGGTGAAAACTGTACAATCTCAGTAAAGTGATTTTCATACTCAGTCACGGTCCTGTCATCCTACTCAAGTTTGAAAAACTCAATAGACTTAGCCAACACCATTGACTATAGACAAAACTAGTCAGTGAAAATAACTTAAAATTCCTTCCACTCTAATCCATCATGATTCTTTACCATCTCTATTGTGTCCCACTATCTCCTTTTAGCTCCTTCCAGCTTAAAGGTGGCACATTTCAGCTTGATTATGTCACGTGTCTCCAAGAACTCAAAAAAATCTCAATCCTGCTCAACCAATCGTAAAACTATTGATGATTATTAAATCCTTAGAACACTAGTGGATTTTGGTGAAGGAAATCCTGATCACAATTCTAGAAAACAACCCTATAAGGTTCCACAGTTGGAGCCTGAACGAGAATGGGTGCAGGTGTCTGTTCTAGAGCTAGGATAGCATGTACAATAACCTCAACCAGATTCTAGTCCATGGGATGATTTTCTCATTTTTTTCATCATAATCTTCCATATAAATCCTATTCACGCATCTTCTTGGAGTCATGATGCTATAAAACACCAATAAAGAACATTAAAGATGTCATAATATTACTCATATCAACACTCAAACAAGAGAAAAAAAAAATTAATCCCAAAAAATAGATAAACAAGATTTTCATTTCAAACTATCCAAATAAAAAGTATAGAAAATACTAGAACTAATCTTCAATACGTCTTTCCCAAACCACCCCTAGTGAATTAAGTCTCATTATGATGATATATAGCCAGACACTCACTCATATTACCTCTTAAGTCCCAATAAGATTTCAAAATGCATACTAACATTAAGGAAATATGTTCAACATCACCTTGATACCACTTTGTCACAAACCATCCTAGATACCCTGGTACCCTGATAACTAAGCTAATCTTGACATAGCTCGAAGGGAGTTATCGATCCCCATTGGTTTACGACTATCACCTGGAATTATACAAGAAAAAAGTGGAAATGGTTTTTATATATAAATAGTATAAGAAACATAAATATATATATATGCTCAAAGAGTACTCCCAAAGGGGATTGTACTAGAAGTCAAACTGGTATATCAAAACCCAAATAGAACATCATCATTTTACCATAAATACAAAATAAACAACCTGAGTCCTAACAGACACAACACTCCAAGTCCAAAAATAAAAAACTACCACCTCCAAGTGGAACTTTTCCCTTGATCAAACCTATTAATAGGAAATATACAAATTCTTGAATGAAAAGGTTGGGTGTGAGAAAAAAGCCTAGTAGTGTCACACCAGGTGTTCCATAATAAGATGTCATAATAAATAAACCAAATCATGCTTTCAATTTTAAACAAAACAAGAATAACAGTACATGTACATATTTAAAAAAATATTCTTTTCATTTCAAATGATATAAACATTTAAAACAATGGATTAATAAAACATTTTATATAAAACAATTTATATATAATTCTTCATTCATGAAGAAAACAGTTCCACAAATATTGGCATATATATCAAAACAATTGCAACAAGAAACATGGTCATCTACACTAAGGTACGATAGTTCCTTGTTATGGGATCCTCACACTTCTTATATTAATTATCACAACAATATGTGTACACACATCCATTTAACGCTATATAAAGATGAATCATCAACATATCACTGGGTATATGATTCATTGAACTAGGTTTTTTTAGAGTTATAAATCGTCAATCCATTGCTAGGGTATTACCATCCTACCATGTTTTTCCCAAATAACCCACTAACTACCTAGGATCACATGTGATCAATAAATCAAAAAATAATGGGTAGATTATTTCAAAATATTTTAAAAAATAATCACCCTATTTTCCTATTCCAATATGGCAATTTCAATTTAAAAACCAAAAAACATGTTTTTCATCAATTCATGATTTTTTAAAGTTAAAACCAATCATAGGTTCTTATCAAATCAATTAAATCCATTTTATCAAAATCAATTTCACAAATCAATTGCACAAATAAATTCCAAAATTTACATCAAATTCAAATCACACCGCAATTTCCAATCCCATTGGAATTGGGGGTTTTCCCAAAAATCCATGCCAATCTAATTTCAAATTCCAGTTTGCACAGAATTAGGTTTTTATAATTTAATTGAATCAATATAAATCAATCAATCAAATCAAGGGTTTAATGAAATATAAAATCCAAACCGAACCACTTACCTTTATTATGAAGATCATGAAACACAACACCCACAAAGGGAATTTCCAATGAAGAACAATGGTAAGAGAGATCAAGGAATCAAAACTAGATCCAAGATCCAAAACAATGGATTTTAGATCCACCGAAGACAATAATATCCCAAAAACATTATAGAGGAAATAAGAAGAGAATGGGAGGGAAGGAACAGGAGAAGATCACTTACTAGAGAGGGATCGAATGATTTTCTCCAAGATTTGATCCACCTAGTAAAGGGTTTATAGGAGCTAAAAATGGTTATTGGGAGCCTCCAAGACCTAGGAATTCATTAAATCACAAGTTAGGGTTGAGAGGGGGTCATTATGGGGGTTTGGTACATTTTAAATTATTTTTAGGAATTAAAAAATCATTTATGCATAGTTTCCTGGAGGGGTGCATGGTTTTTTGGAATGTGCGCCCTAATCATTCACTCCTATGATGGGGTGCATGGTTTCTACTATGTGTGCACACAGTTTTTCAAACTATGCACCAACTGTGAAAACCCCCACTATTTGGGTTTGCACAGTTTACCCTGGGTGGGTGCATGGTTTGGCCAAACCATGTGCTAACCGTGTACAACCTAGAAAGTTCCAAAATTTTCAACTTTCTTCCCAAAAAAAACCCAATACAAACCCCAAGAAAAGTAAGATCAAAAATTAGGGTCAAGGAGTACCTGAAAATAGTAACATGATGTTACATGTGATGTGCTTCTCTATCAGGTGAGGGGCATGTGATGCGCTTATCCCTAAAGGTGAATAATTTTTTATGTATTCATTAACCCGATTATTCTATACTTAGAGAATCAAGAACATGTGAGGTTTCTATCTAGGATTTACATATTATGTGTCTCATAATCACTCAATGTCATGGATAAAGGTATTTTATGAATATGAACACTTTTCTATGATACAGATTGTGGATGTAGGTATAGAGATGCATGTGTTTGATAGAGATCATGCTAGATCCCTTTGTAGCTTGATTAGAATCGATGTTTTACTAGAGGATGACCTTTGATTATATTTATGAGTTTGGTACATTATATTTTTTTCAAAGCTACAAAGTCCCATGGGGTTAAACATTATGTTTGACTGAATGGAGATTGATCTTGATGCAAATAGTTTCTCTAAAATTGTTTTAAAGTTTATCCAAAAGGATTTTTGGATGGGTATTCACAAGGTATTGAAAGTGATGTGATGCATGGTGAATTTAATGATATCTTTCCAAAATGTGTTTTGGATAAATCCAAAAGGATTTTTGTATATTGTTTCATTAGTTATTGTATATGATATAATATAAGTATAAATGGAATAAAGTCTAAGAGGTTATAGTCTAAGTGGGTGGTTGAAGGAAATATGACCTAAATCTCATACACATATGATGTGTTATGAATATATCATAGTTGAAAAAAATGTATATATCTTAAATAATTAAATGAATATTTCATGCCACTGCCTTAATATCATTGAATTATATGATAGGGCTATATCACATGGTAGCGTTGTGAGTTGAACGGTATAGTATGATTCACACTAACATCCTATGATTGATTAGTAAACAGTTTTTAAACATTAATATACTTAAATATTCTATGAATAAGATATCATTGATTGTAGTTTATTAATTTGATGATATGATTGGTATTTTAATCGATTATGGGTCTTAAAATTATTTGTAACCGAATGAATTTACTTGTATGGATTATAACATACAATTAAATACATGGGATTTAGAGAATATATTTAGAGACTATAAAAGGATTTGAACACCATAAATATGGTGGTTTTAATTTTCCAAGCTTCTTACTGATTGTTACACACCTGAAGCTCTGTTTCTTCCTCCTCCCTTTACCATCATGAGGTAATAGCATGTCATGTGAGATAGGAGTATCTCACACGAATGTTGTTTGTTGGGAAAAAATCTATCAAGTAATCCTCTCGGTATTTTTGGGTGTGATTGTGTTTAATGAAAATCCAGATGACCGTGAATGAGTATGGTTGGTGTTTGCTGAAGTAGGTGTTTAAGGTGGCGCAGTTTCCTAGTGTATGCCAAATTTTTAGAACTCAAAATCAAGATTTTGTTTTTTGGAAAAGGAAGGATTTCCACGTATGAGAGAATAGTATGTGGACCATGAAGCACAGTACACAGAATGACAATGAAGGGAATATTTTCACATAGCAGTGATATGCGGACCCAGAACTATGGTACGTGGATGTGTAGGGAAAATGGTTTGTGGGAAGGCTTGCGGTTCGCATGAGACAATCAATTTGTGGAAGGCTTGTGTTACATGGGATGGATCATAGTTCATGAAAATTATGTGGTGATTTGTGGATCCGTGAAGGGATTCATTCGCGAAAGAGATCGGCCTCCGCAAAGGAGCAAAGGAACTATGCAGACCGCATAGGGAAAAATGATTCATGGAGGAGTACAGTACGCGGTGAAGGTTGTACCACATAAAAGACTTAAGTAAAATGTATTAGTGGATTTTATAGATCTATTTTATTATATAAGAATTTATAATCCTAGTATTACAGGGAGATTTATTTTCATTAGAAAATATCATTGCTTTAGAAGAATTTGACTAAGTCCAAAATTGGTTTGCAGGGAAGAATTTTTTGAAGTGAAGTAGTTCACAGGAATAGTCCGTGAAATTATTTGTGTGAGTATCTGTAGCTCAAAAAGGAAAGTGGTATTTGGAGGTGGAGTTGGTCCATGGAAAAAGAAGTGATCATTAGGGAAGAAGTGGTCTGTGAAAGAAGCAATTTGCGGGAGAAATAATTCTGAAAAAATAGAGGCGGTATGCAGAAGCAGTACGTGGAAGCAGTACGCGGAAGCCATATGCGGAAGTGGTACGTGGAAGGGGTATGAGAAAGTGGTACTCGGAAGTGGTACACGGAAGTAGTACGCGGAAGCGGTACGCAGAATAGGTCTGTAGAAGCGGTACGCAGAAGCAGTACATAGAGATTGTACGTGGAAGTGGAGATAGTCTATTGAGTGAGGGAATTCTATGGAGGAGAGGTGGTCCATTAATCATATGCGCTACACGGTGCAACATGGTTCATGGAAGAAGTAGGTTTTTTGCGAAGGGACTTAAATTGTTCGCGAAAGAAATTTTTGCTCACTAATAGTATGCAGAAAAGTGAATTTCATCTGCAGGTAAAAAATGAACTTCAATAAAGTATCTATCTATAGTTTAGGATGTGTTATTTTATGAAAATTAAGGGACCTACAAGTCCATAAACTATGAGTGGATCCCTTACAAGAGTAGTGAGTGAAGGAAGAGGAATATGGTGATCCTTTCCACCGGTAGTGATCCAGAGAAAGAGACATAGGGAGTGACCCTTGAGAATATAGTGAGAAGACCCTAAATCTTGTAAAGGTAGTGATCCTAGGCATATAAGTGATCTAGACCAAACCTTATAATTTGGCAGTGATCCTTAGTGGATTTGGTACAATCGTAACATTATTTTTGTATGCTCCTTGGATGTATCCCAGTGAGGGTGAAATAAGTAAAAATCATTGTGCCTCATGCATGATTTCATTTTTGTTCATATATTTCTATGGGAAGAAGAGAGAAGAGTGTTTTTTTTTACTTTGAAACAAGATCTAAAGGGGAAGTTATTTTAATATGTCATACCTTGATTCACCTCCTCTCTCAGGGTATTTAACCTAATTAGGCTAAAATAGATTGATTCGTGTTATGTTGTGGATACACCATGGATTAGGGAGTCCTTAAACTGCCTATAAGATATATCTATCAAACATATTGAATGAAGGTAGTGGCATAGGAATCATTGATGTAAGATACACTTAGTTTGTTCTTCAATTTATATATGTATAGTTTTAGTTTCATCTATGGTAGATCTTAGGTTCTTGGTATTCTACATATTTTAATTGTATTGGTTGAGGGTCAATCAATCCTAATAAACCCATTAAAAACATATCTCATTAAAGATATACCTCAAGTATATTTTCCTCGATTGAGATGTTGCGATGGTTGATTTTCTTTCACTGTTGAATGCTTTGGGTTTTGGATACACATCCATGGTGTATCTCATGATTCCATAATAGTATCAATTCGTAGCTACCTTCCTTAAAGATACTTTACTTATAAGTTTATTAATAATCATTTATCCTTAAACCAATTTCATATTTCCACCTTCATAGATTCCACTTGTTGATGTTTCCATGGGATGGATATTCATATTTCCACTTAAAGTTTTCAACCTCTCTTTGATATCCTTGATCTTTTCATCCTTATTATTTAATTGGGTATCCATATCTTCCATCCTTGAGTTAGATTATATTCCATATTTTATCCTCTATTAAAGTTGTGTGTTGGTATAGATAATAATTTATTTTATTTATTTCTCTATGTCCATTTGTTGTTCCAAATCATGTGCTAGTTCTCCAAGTAGGTTTCTTTGGCCTTTTATCTTTACACCCATTTTCTTAATGTCTTCATTCAAGGCCACATCTTTATTAAATATTTTATTCTTCATGACTAAATCTTATATGGATGCATATTCCACCTCATGGATGATTTCTAGTTGATCCACCTTTTCATGTAATTCGTTGATCATACCTTGGTTGTTTTATGAACATTATCTAGATTTAAGACTCGATTCCATGGCCATTTTTTCCATCAAATCACCATCCACTTTGATCTCCATGGGGGAATCTGAATTTATAAATTTTCAATATTCTTGTACAAAATTGTTAAAACTAGAATTTTCAATATAATTAATCACACTTACCTTTATAGGTGTTTCCTTCTCGAGATCCTTATTTTTATTTTTTATTTTATTCTTTCCTTTTAACATAAGGAAATTTTCTCTAGATTTTTTTATTGAAATATCATTACCTTTAGATTTTCAATCTTCTCTTGGGGTAGTCTCCATTGATTTCCAAAATATAACTTATAGAATTTTCCAAATATCATAATCACTAGGATGATGAATAGATTTATAGAATACCTCATTGGATATACCTCTATTCAATATATTTTAGGTCTCCTCATCGCAAACACTTTCACATTGTTTTCTAAAATTATCATCAAAACATATGTATTCTATGATTTCTTCACTACGATCCTATAGAAAATAAAACACCTCCTCCTTATATTCATCATACTTGGTGACATTAAAAATATGGGACTTCATCATAAAATAAATATGTGTAAAAAACAATTAAATATTGAACCTCAAATCATAACCAACAGCTCTGACTGCACTTGTTGGGATTGGGTTGAATATATGCACCCTGGGAATGAGGTGAATCGGGGTATTGTCAAATTAAAAAAAATTACCTTTGATTGTGTTCTCCCATTTTTCATATCTTTTTTCCTCATTGGAATAAACATGTTCAATCTATAAAACTCTTGATGACTCTCTCATTGAAACATCCATCACATATACAGAAATGAACAGCATAAAGAACATAAGGATTTTACTTGGTTTGTTGAACCAAGCTACGTCCAAAGAGCTATTGGATGACACTAAAATTAACATGCTTGAGATTCATGAAAACATGCATATGATGCATGAATTTTTTATAATATATGATATTTTATATATAGTGTACATTTAACACATGTATATGATGAATGTATATTATCATGCACACAATACATGAATATAATATATATATATATATATATATATTATAAATGCATGAGATGCATATGTAGTTGCATGTGATGCAATATCTCTCCCAAATGGTTTCATTAGTTTAGAACCAAAGAGTTAGTTCATTTGAATTTTTGCATATATTCATTGAAATGTTCAATATATTACACTCAATGAGAATTAATGCATATGATGTGTTATGAATGATGAGCCTTGGTATTCACCTATAATAGATAATGGGTTCTATTCTATTGGGTGAGAAGATAACATTATGATGGTGATATGATCATTATATTTATGCAAAGTTGATAAAATATCTTCTTCCTAATCCACTTTTATCTCCACTAAGAAGGCACTAGTACCCCTTAAAGAGTTTGGGTTTCCTCTGGATACAATCAAGGATCCATCGACCAGTGTTCCCCCTTGGAAATAGAGTGCTTTTTTCACTACTCCTTGTGCTCTTCCTCAAACATACTCCATTGAGATTGAAGGAAGATAGAGATAGTCGATGAAACATGTGATACCAGGTTCTTATAATGCTCTATTTTTATGATATATTTACACATTTATTTATTGAAGATATATCCTCTAGTATTTGAGTTGTTTTATACAACCTATAATCATTATATTATTAAAAAAACATATCAATGGTATCAAAACTTGTTTCGTTAAGATTTAATTGCATTTGAAATGATGTTTTTTAATTAAATCATAACTATAAATGAAGAACAATGTTTTCATAAAATAGATGCATATTATAGACCATTATGTGATCTATGTAAAGGTAAATATGAATTACCCTTACACAAGGAGGTTTTCTTAAAGGTAATACCTTTATGTAGATGTGTTATGTAAAGGTAATACCCTTACACAAAATGTTTCTGTAAAGGTAACCTCTAAGTTTCCTTAATGAAGGTGTGATTAATAAAGGTATTCACTATTTTACCATTACACAATGCATGTTTCATATAGGAAATACCCTTATTCAAAGTTTTTATGTTAAGGGAAAAGGCAGGATGCCCTTACGCAGAATATAGATTCTTCATAAGGGTATACAGAACAATTATTAAAAAAAATAACATATAAAATGGTTTTTAAAGTTTATAAAATATTTATAAATCCTGATAAAAGTTATTTTTTGAATATTTAATTTATACAGAATTTATAAATTAATTAATTAATTATAAAAGTCTTACAATTAATTAAATAAATTTTATGAATCTTTTTTCAAAAAATTTAAATGTTAATATTAGAATACCTTTTACCAAATTATATGGCATGTATTGCAATCTAGAAATAAAAGGATTTATTTATAAATCATAAATTGTAATTTATAACATGTTTATAAATTAAAAAATATATGATATTTAGATTATAAAAAAAATATATAATAGAAATTGAATTGTAAAATGTTTATAATTCATGAAATATCATATAAAATATATATAATATAAAATATGAAAGTGTTCATATTGAAATGAATATAAAGTGTTTATATTAAAGTTTATGGAATGTTCATAATGTTTTTCTAATTTATAAAATGTTTATAATTAGTTATTATTTATAAAATTTTCATGAATGTTTATCTCATTTTTTTGGAAATTAAATAAAATTTTTATTTATTTATTAAATTCCATTGATATTCATGTTTAGTAAATTGTTTAAGAAATTTGACTATTTTGTATGCATTATGTTTAACTGTTAAAAAACTTCTATGAGTTAGAGTCATAAATTACATGTTAGGTGGGACTCTATAAAATTTAGTTTTCATTTACCTTGATCTTGGTTTTTATTTTTGAGTTATGATCTCGAGAATAGTTGTTGAATATAGTTTGTGTATATTAGGTGTTAGATTTATCATGAATTGAATTCTCTCTTAAGTCTCCCTGAGTAAAGGAACATGGGGTCAAACCACCTACTAGATTAGAGTCTAATCCTTATCTAGAAATGTAAAAGGGATTGGTAATTTTTTTATCTGGGCTTACTCGTATGGAGATTTTCAATCTTATATAAATTTATTCCTTTACATGAAGTTTTAATGTAACTTGTAAATATTATGAATTTGGATATGTATGAATATGTTTGGTTTCTATTTTTTGGTAAGTAACACAAACTTGTGGGTTGTGTAAAGAGTTTCACATTAATATGGTGTGAACACATTAATTTGGTGGTTGGAATAGGGATTCCAAAACTAAATTTCTAGAAGTATGTATACATAAAAGGAATAAAACATGAAAAGATAAATATTTTATAAGATGTAATAGTTATAAATTTAATATGCATATTATGTATATTAAATTGATGATACATAAAAGGAAAACTCCTTAAATATTAATTGTGATATTACTTACAAATCAGAACTTATCAAGACCTCAGTCATTCAACCGGGTAAGTTATACCCTAGTAGGGTGCCCCTGAATTAACTTTTGTAAGGAAAGTAAGTGATATATAACACTAGATAATCCTTGGGTAGGTTCTTCCCTAGCATGGTGCCTCTTGATTTTTTTTTTAGTTTTTTTCTTGGAATTTTATTTGGGTTACACTTAGATAGAAACCCCTTAGGAAGGATACCATAGGAATAGAGTTGATTGGATCCATATGATTGATTTGGATTAATAGCTATCCACTCAACTATCTAAAAGTCACAAGTATTTTGATTAGGATTATTCTTGGCCTAAATAATTAAGTGATGAGAGGAACACCCTAGAAGATTCATTGCTTATTGAAATATGGATCTTAACTCAATAAATGTATATGATTTTTGGGGTCATCATTTTTAGTGGTATCAATTTCATTTAAAGTACTTAATGAAATGATATAATACATGATACTCACCCATTGATATGTTCTTGTTGTAGATTATGGCATCCTTAGTCACAATAATATTGAGATCATTAATAGGTATGACCTATAAAAAATTAAATATTGGTATCTAGGGTTGAGAAGTGTTCTCATGGATAAACATTTAAAGTACCCAAATGTGAATATTATAGAGATTAATTCCAACAACTCTGTCTAATGAGTATTGGATATTGGTTGTGTGTCACAATTTGTGCTGACTAACACAAACTAAAATATAATTGGGAACTAATTCCGGTGAAGTATATATTCATAACCATAATGGAGAAAATTTTACTTCATTAAAAGTCGACACTTATGATCTAAGTCTACCCACTAGATTAGTCCTAGAATTGAAAAACTTCTATTATGTTTTTACCATAAATAGGAATTTTATTTATGTATCTTTCTTGGAAAAGATGGGTTTTTCATTCATTATTAAAAACAAAATTTGTTCTATATATAAGAATTAACTGGTTTATGGAATTGGGAATATAATTAATGGTTTATATATTCTGGATATAAATAATCCTATTAATAACATTTAGAATAAGAAGACCATGGTTGATTATAATCCCACATACCTTTGGCATTATCAACTTGGACATATAAATGAGAAATACATTCAAATACTCTATAGAGATGGATTTTTAGACTTATTAAATTATGAATCATTTGATACATGCAGATCTTGTTTATTGGGAAAAATGAAAAGGGAGCCTGTTGTGAGAAAATATGAAAGGGCTAGTGGACTATTGGAACTTATGTATAGTGATGTATGTGAAACAATGATTAATCAAGAAAGTGGTGGTTTTAGATACTTCTTTAAATTTATATATGACTTTATTTTGTTTTTAAATGTTATTCTAATGAAGCAAAAGTATGAAACTTTAGAAATTTTCAAAGAGTTTTATAAAAAGGTACAGAATCAACTGGGAAAGAGTATTAAGATTCTCCAATCAAATCATAGTGGTGAATAATTAATCCAAGAATTCATAGATCATATAAAATCTTGTAGAATTGTTTCATAAATTAATTATCTTGGAACACAATAATTGAATGTTGTGTCTTGGATAAGGAATCATACCTTTTTATACATGGTTTGATTGATGATGAAACCATGTGATCTTCCTATTTCATTTTGGGGTTATAATCTGGAAACTATTGCATTCTTACTAAATTTCATTCCATATAAAGCAGTTATAAAGACACCATATGAGATATGGTATGGGAAACCTATAAAATTTTCTTTTATGAGGATTTTGGTTTTTGAATCATTCATTCGATGATTGTATTTGGAAAAATGTAACCCAAAATCTGACAAGTGTTTCTTTTTTGGTTATCACAAAGAAACAAGGAGAAATTATTTTTATAATCCTATTGAGCACAAAGTTTTTTTGATCCGATTTGATACATTAATTAAGAAGGAATTAATCAATTGAGTCAATGGGAGGAAAGATGAACTTGGAGAAGTTCATGACCAAAAAAAAGTATGTGTTCTTGAGATGGAAGTGTTGGATGTGAACTAAAATGTACATGCATGAGATACATGTATACATGCATATGATGCATGAGATATATTTATATATAATATATTGGATATTATATGTGGTTTATATTTAATATATACATTTTATTAATGTATTATCTATGCATTAATGCATGAAATAATATATATATATATATATATGTGTGATATTTATTTATTTATTTTCCTACAGAATTTTTTTCATCAGTTACAGTTCTTTATGAGTGAATAAAGGATTTGCATTAAATTCATTGAAAACATTCAATGAATTATACCTAACAGTATGAAATGCATATGATGTAAGGAGCCTCAGGCTTCATCTATAAAATAGGATGATATCCTCTTCTCTTGGGGGTGGTGTATATTACAAGCCCTCTCTTCCTCCTAAAACTCTATTTATCTCTCATTGAGAAGGCACTATCACCTATTCATATTATGGGTATCCTCATAAATAATTTTTGGATCCTTTTTCTGGTCCCCCCCCCTAGAGGTAGTGTGATTTTATTTTATAATCCTCATGATCTTCCCCAAACACTCTATTCCGAAGGAAGATAGAATCTGTTGCAACCTTCAAATACCAGGTACTCTGTTTACAGTATTATTTATACTTTAATTTTTTAAGATATATATGCTTGTGTATTGGGTTTTATTCCACTACTAATGATCATAAGATGATAATATAAATCTCATTGGTGGTATAATTGTGAGTTTCTTCAAGTTTATAACATGTTAGATTCACTGTTTTTCAAATAAAAATGGAATGCAATGTTTTCGTAAAACTTGAAATGTGTAACTGACCCTTACGTGACTTTCATAAAGGTAAGTTTGATTTACCCTTATGTAGGTTGGATACATAAAGGTAATACTCTTACACATATGGTCTATATAATGGTAACCTCAGTGATACCTTTATATAAATGAGTTGTGTAAAGGTAGTACCCTTACGTGGTAGTGCAACGTGTTTTGTAGAGGAAGTTTTGCCTTTACCCTTTTGTGATACCCTTACGTAGATATTATGTGTAAGGGTAACCTCACTAATTACCTTTACACAATTTTTTTTGTAATGGTATTATTCTTACGTTGGGGGTTTTTGTAAGGGTCCTCATAATTTTCACCCTTACCAGTAAAGGAAATAGAGTTGTGTAAAGAACCCTAATGTTTATGTAGCGTATGAAAAACATAGAATACCCTTACAAAAAGGAGTTGCATAATGGTAATACCATTACACAAGGGAGTTGCATAAAGGTAATATTCATATTACCTTTATGCAGTGGTATTGTGATACATAAATGTAAAAGTTTCCTTTTCATGGGCTATTAAAATATCACTTACCCTTACGTAGAGTGCCTGCATAAGGGTAAAGGGGGCATACCTTTACACAGAGTAGGGGTGCTACATAAGGGTAAAAAGAAAAGTGTTAAATAATTTTCTTTAACATATTTAATGTTTTTAATGGTTTATAAATTGTTAATAAGTCATGTTAAAAGTTATTTTAGGAAATTTAATTTATAGTGATTTTATAAATTAATTAATTAATTATAAATTCTTTATATTTAATTAATTAAATTTTTATGAAACATTTTTCCCAAATATTAAAGTTTAATATTTTAAAATGCATTTTGAAAAATTAAATCACATTCCTTATGATATATAAATAAATGGTTTATTTATAAATTCTAAGAGGTGATTTATAAAGTGTTTATAAAGAAAAATATATATATAATATTTAGATTACTTAAAATGTTTATATAATAGATATTGAATTATAAAATGTTTATAATTAATTAAATATCATATAAATTCCATTTAATATAAAATATGAAGGGGTTCATGTTGAAATGAATACAAAATTTTTATATTATTTCTAAATTATAAAATTTTTATAATTAGAATTTATTTATGAATAGTTCATAAATGTATCACATTTTGGAAAATAAATAAATTGTTTATGTATTTGTTAAATTTCCTTGATATTCATGTTTAGTAAATTTTTTAAAAAATATTAATATTTTTTATGCCCATTTATATGATAAATTACTTAGAGGATAGATCCTTACATGTCATGTTAGGTTTTATATCATGAAATTTACTTTTTATCTACCCTGAACTAAGTTTGTAATTGAAGTTATGAGATTGATAATAGTTATTGGGCATAGTTTTTGCATATTATTTGTTAGAGTTTTCATGAATTGAATTCTCTCTTGAGTAAAGTCTCCTCGGTTATAGGGACTTGGGGTCATAACACCTACTTTCCTAGAGGATTTCCTTGGATAGTAATGTGAATGGGGTTGGCTATATGTATTTTAGGACTAACTCGTGTTAATTTTATCAATTTCATATAATTATATGATTTTACGTGAAGTGTTCATGTATGTTATTCATTTGATGAATTCGGATATGTATGAATATACTTGAATTCTATTTTGAGGTGATTAACATAGACTTGTGGGTTGTGTAAAGAGTTTCACATTAATGTGGTGTGAACACATAAATTAGTAGTTAGAATATGGATTCCAAAACTAAATCATTATAAGAATACATACACAAAAGGAAATAAAACATGAAAAGATAAATATTTCATAAGTTGTAATAGTTATGAATTTAATATCCATATGATGTATATTAAATTGATGAGACTAAAAATTCTTCAAATACTAAGTGTAAGATTCCTTCCAAAGTGATACTTGTCAAGACCTCGATCATCCAACTGAGTAGGTCATGCCAAAGTAGGGTTCCCCTATATTATCTTGTGTAAGGAAAACAAGTTATGAGTAACTCTAGATTATCTTGATGGGTAGTTCATGCCAAAGTTGGGTGCCCCTTGATTGTCCTTTATTAGCTTGTTCTTGGAGTTTTTTTTAGGTTACACTAGTTGGGAGACCCTATTAGGATTAGGTTACTAGATGAATAGAGTTGAGTGAGTCTATATGATGGATTTGGATATGTAATGACTCCAATTTCATTAGTTTAGTCCTTTGAATATTTTTATATATATCTTTGGATTTTCCTTGGATTCGGACCTTTATTTGGGTATCACAAGACACCAAAATTAATATATTAAAAATATTAATATATATTAAAATATCCATGCATGTATTTTCATAATTAATGGTTTTGTCATTGATTAGTACCTAAGATGGGAAATCTGAGACCATGGTTATATCCAGAATGTAGGGTTACCCTAGGTGTGATATAAAGTTGATCAGAGTTGGGCATTCAGTTGAAGGTGATCGTTGGCGGGTATGTTAAGTAAAATAAATAATTTATTTTATTTAATTTCATAACCCTATCCTCCTTACTATATAATTTTTATCATTACAAGACCCTATGATTATATGCATAACCCTGGGATATTAGATAATCTAAGGAGGAGAGTCCTTGATGAATGCAACAGATCATGGAGCAGTGATCACTTTACAAAGGGATTGTATTCACCAACAAAGTTCCTGGATCTCACTAACGAAACATCAAGGACCTTTTTTTCATTAGCGATCTATCCAAACTCAATGTAGGTCATGTTATTTTTGTGACTTTATCCCTTGATTTAATTTTTTAATCATTAATTCTATATCTTCTTATTATTTTTGTGATTTCCATACATCACATGAGCCCGAATTTGACAAATACTCTTGATTTGGTTTATTTGTAATTTTTGTATATTTTAGTCACCCTTGGTTATGATTTTTGTAAATTTTGAATGGGATCTCACCATCTAATGATGGTTCTCACTTCGTTTTTGTGCATTTCTCACTACAGTTTTTCATTGTTGGCCCATGAAGTCGCGATTCAGAATTTTCTGGTTGGATTCAAGCATGATTGAACCCTCAGATTCATGGAGGATACATGAACGAGATAGAAATAAGTGTTTTTTGCGAGAATATCAAGGTTTGTTATGGGATATAGATTATGAAACCTTGGATCAAGCCCCCCGTATAGTGATGGGATGCATGGTGTCAACAGATTGGAAGATCTTAAATCTGATTTCCAATTATCAGAGACTAAAAATAAATAATCAAAGACCTTCCACCATAGATTCATCCATTTCAAGAAATTAAAATGGAAGAGGTTATAGTGGAAATGGAATATATGGAATCCATGTGAAGGAAGAATTCACTTTTTTTGAAATCTGTGACTACACATCGTATATCCCAGAGGAACACACGCCGTATAGTTTGGGTTTCTATAGCAGCTATGGTTTCATCCGAGAAAAATATCACATGTCGTGTGGCCGATCCCACATGCCATCTAACCCTACTCGGGAAGCTATGCCATATTCCAAAGGAACATGCCCAAGACATTTTGTAAGTATACACACAGTGTACCCCAAGGGATATGTCGTGTAGAGGTAGATGGATAGTCGAGCCATGTATTGTGTGCACATGACCATAATACTTAGGAATAACATGAGTACACAAGAACAGGCCAAAGAACATGACTAGGAATCCAGGTTAGTTCACATGTTGTGCGACCCTACGTATACACCATGTACTTTACTTTTACATGTTGAGTATAGTGAGGGGACACAGCTAGGGTTTGGCCTCATGATACATGTTGTGTACCCTAAGAGGACACATTGTGTACTCCCCTTAGAGATTTCTACCTCACATATATCCTTCTTTGAGACTTGGTTTTGATCCTATGAGTAGTATAACCTGAGTATTTTTTTATGTGGGATTCGATAGTGGATTTTTTTTGGAATCAATGATATGACATGGGGTGATGCAATCAAGATACTTATTTTAGCAATGCTTAACTAGTGAGAACAATTGAGTGTGATTATCTAAGTGTTACCAGGTTCGATATCCCTTTTCTCTCTCTAGGGTGTAGGTCCCCCATATCCTTATTACATAGGTAGAGTTGGTACTCCCTCTATAATACAGATGGTGTGGGTCCTCTATCTAAAGATTGGTACACCCCCCCCCACCCCCCGTCTTCAATCTCCTATGAGGAGAGGTTCCTCCACTATAGTTGAGCCCCCTCAGTTTTTGAGTAAAGTTATGAGGTGTAGGCCCTCCTAATGGATTCTTGATAGGTTACATGAGATTTATGGCTAGGAGATAATTCCCCCTCATATCTAACGTACAGTGGTGAGGTGCACTCCCTCCACCCTATTTCTCATGAGGTTGTGCATGGTGTTTGGAATGTATATGGGACCTTTGAATCTATAAGTGGAATCTTAATTCTTAGATGGATTAGATGATGGAGATATCCTTTCTCCCATCACTAGGGTTTCTTTTGATCATATCTAATGTTGGGTTTTCCTCACCCTCTTTGTTTATGGTTTGAGTTTAAAAAAATTACTATTATTTCTTCCCCTTATTTTTTTTCAGGGTGTTCTAACTAGGTATATATATACTCACCCGTGCATAGGTTTTTCCTACATATTTTTTGTATTATGAATTCAATAGGAAAATCTATGGTGATTTTTGTGGACCTAGTATCAGAGGATCATAGTGGTTATTGGTTTTTATGGCCATGTTTGGTGGTTAGTCTTAGATATTGTGGGTTGATCTCTCTTAAATTTTCCCTTTTTCAGTTGTTATATAGTTGGGACCTCATTTTTGGTTGGGCATGTATTTTTTCCCTTTATATATTTTAAATTACATTTTTTTACTTTGTTGTATTTCCTATAGGTTTTTTCATGCATGGTTTACACTCTATATGTTTATTCTTTCTTTATATCTCTGTACTATTACTTGGATCTGGTTGTGTGTGTACTAATAATTAGAAAAAGGCCTCCCATTTTAGTGTTATGCCTACTTATAATTTTTTCCAACCCCTAGCCTATTGTAGGTAGACTTGGGGAGTCATACTCAAATTTTTATTATTCAGGAAAGACCCAGTGGTTTGGTTCATGACAGAGTGGTATTATAGGTGGTTTTTTCCCTACATTGGTGTTTGGAGTATGACTTGTTATGAGGTTTTATTTGGGAACTTAGGGAAATATTTTCCGAGTGTCTCAAGTTTGACTCTCAAGTCATGGAACCCAGTGATGGTACGGAGGATGATGTATCCATCCACCAGGACTCTAATTACCTTCTTGATGACTTGACATACTGATGCATCGGTTGCAAGGAAACCAATGGTACCTGAATCATATAGGATTGGATATTTTGATTTTCATTTCCTTATTGAGTCATCTTCCTAGATATTCTTATCTAACTATGGTTCATCTTGAAAACTTTTAGGATGTCTCCATGATGACATCCAGTTGGGATAAATATATAGGGTTTTGACAATGGACAGTTGAGAAAGGACACCCTAGTTTAGGGTTATCATGAAAACCATAAAAGTATTGAGAATCCAATTTAAAATTCATTTCATGAGGTGGTTTCACCCATCAAGCAATGATAGGACCCACCCCTGTTGGGTTAGTTTGATGCTTTGAATCAAATACAGCAGTTATTTGTTCCATCTATTTAAGAAGACTTTTTGTATGGATTTAGATTTCTTATATAATTAGAGGATTAGGGACTAACCATATTTTTTTGTGATACAGACTCTTAGGAAGTAGAGGTTTGGCTGGAATCTATTTTTTGAGTTTCTGTTTTATGAAAACTCCACCAAATCCAATGGTCATGTTTGCAACTAGCCTCTTTCATGGGGTGGTGAGGAGTTAGTGGGATTTGGTTAACCATGTGTATGATTAAATAAAACTCTCTTAGGTAGAGTTTGAGTTCCTAATATTCCATGAGTTTTATCCCTCTAACAGATCCCTAGTTCAGGAACAGGAGCTTCTTAAACATGCTTAGGCTATGAAAAGATTCCTGAGAAGGTATTTTTGGGAAGCTAGATTTGGCAGTGTACATCATACAGTTGATATATCTATATAATCTAGAAGGTTTCAGCCTTCAGGGTCATAGTGCAGGAGGCATACTCATGCATGGAAAAAGATACAGGGACCTACAATGCAGTATAATCATTGTGGACTCAGTAATCTTGATGGTTATTTGGATTAGAGTTCATGTGGAAGATCCGGACATCTTGGGAATGGGTTACGTTATTCTTGTGATGAGAATGGTCATCTTTCTTGGGACTTCCTGACCCATCATACTGTATTGGGAGGAAAGATGGTAGGTACTTCCAATACAGGGACTCTAGACATATTTTTAGATACATTCTAAGTCCCTTTATCCTTTTTCTTTGGTTTTTTTCCTTTATCATCATTTACATGTTCTATGTATTATACCTATTTTGGTGTTTTTTAATGCAGCTTAGAGCATGCAAGGAAGATGGAAGCCCCCCCCCCCAATAAGACATGTTATATTGTGATGTGATTTAAAGAAATTCAAGAAAGTAATTTCCACTTAAATTGGTTAGTTTCAAGGTGTGGTGGATGGGTTCCTTTGATGTGTATGTTTGAGGTCATTTTGGAGATGTCAATGTGGAGGAATGTTTCCCGTGGTACCTCTTTTTCATCACGATGAAACCCTATGATGTCGTTCTGGGTATGGATTGGTTTTCTATGGTGTGTTCCTAGATTGACTCTCACTGCATGAGATTTATATTCCTATATACATATGTTATAATATTCTCCATATTGGTTGAGATAGATATTATGGATAAGCGATTAGGGATCATGAGTAGGAAGATGCAACCTATCACCCATCAGTTGGTGAGTTTTACCTTCCATGCAGTGGGATATTCAGGCATCTGACTTCCAATGGTAGTAGAGGATTATATGGACATCATTTCTGAAGATGTTTTGGGACTACCACTGAGGCGGTGGATTGACTTTCACATCGAATTTCACCTCGAGAACTGTAACGCCCCAGTTCCGGAAGCCACCCAGAGGCGCCATGTACCCAGTTGGTCACATGGCCTCAAGCGCATTTCCCCAAATGCCAGATGTCACATACATGACTTATTTTGAAGTTAAATTTCATTTATTTTCCTTTCATTCTTTGTTTTTGATGGTTTCCAAAGGTTTTATGAGAAATAGATGAGTTTTCATGAATCGGGCCAAACCGTGAGCCCAATTCCAGATTTAAAAATAAATTTTGTTTCCTTTATAACTTTTTCATTTTTTAATATTTTTCCCTCATTCCAATTCCTAAATGGTCTCCTCTGACCTATTAACACCAAAATATAAATTTGGAGCCTTTATAAATCCATAATCATGGTGGATATGGGTTTTTATTTAAGATATTGGGCCTGCTCGAAGGCCCATTTCCTGCATTAAAAATAATTTTTAAGTTTTTTTATATCTCCATCACTATTTGCGTTTTTTCGGTGATTCCACCTCCCTCAAGACCTTAAGAAACCCAGGCGCGCTCCCATTTCCTTTCCCCCCTCCTTTGAGCTCTTTGAAATCGCAAATTAGGGGTGATCTTTATAGGGTGTCTCAAATCGTCCAGAATTTAAGAGGTAACTTCATCCCTTCTTAACTCTCTCAATTCTTACTCTTTTCCCTCCATTCCAGTTCCTAAATTACCTCCTAAATATTTTTAGAACAATCCCTGAATTTTGGCTGTTTTAAATTTCAGAAACTATTGTTTTTGGAGTGATTAATTCAGGATACTTCAAGTAGGTGAGTCTATTTCTTTCCTCTTTCAAATTGCTTAGGGTTTATTCCCTAATTCTTGAATTATAAAAATTCCAGAAGTTAGGGTTCATGCCTAGGTTCTAAATTACTGTATTTTGGGTGAAATATTGAGGTTTTAGTTTTCCTTTAACTTCATTGAGATGCGGCGGTCGTGCGGTTGATGTTTCGCCCCAATATTTGAGGGTTTCGACACATTCGGTAGGTGATTATGTGGGTAACCATTTAATGATGAGTTAGTTTGCTTGATTAAATAATTTTACATGTTCCTTATGTGCTGTGCATTATAAGAAAACCATCTTTGGTATCAATAGTAAAGTATTTGTTTTTAAAGTTACATTTTTACTTGAAGTGTGTATTTTTCAAATGTATTTCATGTGTTATCTCTTGTGGTAGTTTTGTAAAATGTGGAAGTGATTTATTAGTTGTTGAAAGGGGCTGCCAATTATGGTTGTGTAATGATATAGTTCCATGTGGGCCTAAAAATGGGGTGTATTAGAATGGTTTTATTTGTATAACCATGTTATACTCCTTGAAAGTGTTTCATGGATTTGTGTGTTCTCATGGGTATCTTTTGTGATATTATTCAAGGTGATTATATAACATTTGAAAGTGGATTATTACAAGTTGATTGGGATTCCAATTCTGTTTTGGTAGGGTCTTGGTGTGCTTTTGTCTTAAAAAGAGGTTTTTGAAATGGATTTTATGTGCAAAGTTTGGGTATACTCTTTATAATTGTTTTATGAAAGTTTTGAATGGTTTATTGGGTTGTGTAATAGGTGAAACTATATCAGCAAACTGTTTTGGTAGGAGTATATTTTTAAAAGGTCCATTTAATTTGTGAAAATAATGTTATGTGATATTTATCATCTTGGAAATATTTTATTAAATTGTTTGAAGGAGATATTGAGGAGTGAAAGTGATGTGAAAGTGATGTGGAGTGTTTTGTGTGAGTGTGATGTGAAAAATTGAATTTTTGATTATGAAAGAAGTGTAATTTTCCATGTGTGTGGGATGTTATATGAGTTTAAATATCCTATAATTGTTTTATAAAATTGTTTAATGGTTTTGTGGAAGTGTTGAAGAAATGTGAAATGTGTTGTGGGCTATTTTGGTGTGATTCGGATTTCAAAATCATTTTGAATGAAAAATGGATTTTTGTGACTTGTGTGGTATACATATGGTCTGTTTGGTGAATTTGTGATATGGAAATGATATTTTCATGTTCAATTTATATTTCTTGACTTGTTGAACTTGTTTGAGCACAAGAGGAAAACCTGGGTATCTAGGTAGGTGGACGTGTACTAGTATGCTAGTGAATCCGTGGGGTTTGGCCTCAGTTTCACTTTGCAAGATTGACGCTTACAACTCTAACTAAACTATGATGATGATGATTGGGGACCACTAGGTTATGGGTATGTTCCCTACTAGTGTCTCGTGCACGATAATGGATATTTTTGATGGTTACTCTCACTGAGATACGAGGTACCTGGGACCCACAGCCAGCTAGTGCCTAGGGGTTATTTCCTATTTCTTGTGCTCATTATTTACTTTGTACTTACCATCGGCATATGGTATAGTTGGCTGGAAAATTCACTAGTGTTGAAATTATTTTTAAAAGTGTTTATTCTTAATGATATCCCACTTGGAAACTGTTTTTATTCAAAGTTGCATCTTTTAGAAATTGTAACTATCTTTTCATGTTTTTGAAAACATGCATGCTTTTCGTCTTTAAATGTTTATCACATGGAATATCTTAGTGGTGGTATCATAATGGGCATTGGCTCACACCCTACTTACACCCTTGGGTGTAAGTAGACTTGGTTATTTTTTTTGTCGCAGGTTGGGTACAGTTTTTTGTTCCAGTGGTTCGGGTTTCTAGCAGGTCCTTGGTGGTGAAGTCTTATGGAGGTGGCTTGAGGGCAGTTCCCCTTGCCATGAGGGTTCTTGGGCTGTCCTTATTTGGTTTTTTACCTTTGGTATAGACCTTTTGAGTTGTTTTAAGCTATGTAATTCAGTTCTGAATTTTTGTAAAAGGTTGTTTGGTTTGAAAAATCCAGAGTTGTTTCATTGGATTCTTTTGTTGTTTTATGTTTATAAACTTGGGTAAATCGTTCCCAATTTTCATTTTATGATACCTGGGCACTTGTGCCAGACCGTGGGGATCGGGAACACCCTTCGGGCCTTGTCATGGGCTGGGTTTGGTGCCATTTTTGGTGGCAATCGATTCGGTTCATGACAAAATGGTATCAGAGGAGGTTCAAGTTAACTCTTTGGGTCATGTTATTTGGGGAAGAGTCAGGATAATCTGGAGTTAGGATTGTTGGGACATGGAATTCTAGTTATGGGTAGTGTGCCTGATCACCACACCTCATAATGGGATTCAAGTTTCCAAGAAAAGTCGGGATTTATCTAAGTCCTTCGGTTTTCTAGGTTCGATGATGATTAAGGGAAATGAAAAGAGAGTTGGGTTAATGGTCCTAGTGAGCTCGCAGGGCCTGGCAAGCCATGTGGAGCCAAGGATATTCCCTAGAAAACTCTCTGTGACAGTGAAGTGATTGCAATATGGCCGCCGACCATATTTCCAAGTCACCCACTGAAACTAGTTTCCTCTCGCACTGTTTTGTGCTTAGGTTTTGAAATCTTGGCACTTTGTTTTTAAGAAGTGTAAAGTTTTTGTGAAATGATTTTCAAATAAAGAGGGAATGGTTTGGTTTATGAAATTTAAGAACTGAATTTTCAGAATTGTTTTGAAATGTAAAATGGTGCGCTTACACCTCTTTGAAAGCAGAAACTATATTGAAGTTGGTTTTGAAAAGTGTTTCCAATGGAGTTTTCTAAACAATCAGAGTGTGTTTTAATGGGATGAGATTTTTTGAAATTGATTTGAATATCTTGAAAGTGAGTTATTTTCTAAATGGTTGTGACTTTATGAAAATTTTTGTAAGATGTGAGTTGGGATTTTGATCTCCTGGTTAGCGGTTATGAGAAAAAAGGATGTGTTGGTTGACCGTTTTGGTTTTGAAAAGTGGAAAGAATTTTTGTTTTAACCTTTGGTATTTCCATTAGCGACCACATGCATGGGGTTATATGGGATGATGTATGGTTGATGGCACAACTGGATGAGTGTCGGGACGGATATGAGGAGGGTGTCTGGTGTGGCACAAAAACATGCATGTGTGAGGCCCATGGGGTACCATTGGTGGATACGCTTACTGCTAAACTGTTTTTTCTCAAAGAATTACTTTTAAAGAAAAACATGATGTCTTAATGAATATTTTTGTATGGTTTGTATTATGGGTTTTTGAAAATGTTGATGTTGTGGGATGTTTTGATTCCAAGAACCCCTTTTGTTTGAACTGTGTTTTGGGTTTGTGTTTGGTTGGTAAGTTGTGTTGTAGGGACGGTTAGTGGTCTCTTTTGAAAAATGTTTTGGGATGCCTTTACGGTGGTTCCCTTCATGTGTTTGGAGATGGTTTATGGCTTGTTTTGACCAATGGACCAGATTAGTTGGGTCCTTGGGTTCTCTCATTGGATAAGGTACGCCCCCATTAAAGGTTAATGCATAACTAAAGCACAACCCAGATTGTTTCTCCATTGGAAAATCCTCTAGTTGATCAATATAAGGAATCTATTTCTTGATCTTTTTAGATTGAGTATACACCCTTTCCTTTATTGGTTTTGTGTATCCTCTTGTAGTGGGAGATTTATTATGGATGGTTGAAAGTGACCTTAGCCTCTTAAGTTTCCTAATTTTTCGAAGGTGGAAATGTTATGGGGTTGTTAGCATGGATGAGTATTTGGATAGTGTCTAAGAGGAACTCTCGGTCCTTCATAGTCTCTTCAAAGAAGGAGTTCATGTTAAACTACTAGTGTGGGAAATCTGGTCATGAGAGGATAATATGGCCACTTTCTAGAATTGTGTGTTGTTTGGGGATTTTGTACAATTTCCCTCTCTATTCATTGTTTATATCAGTCGCAATGGTCATGTTCGGTGATTCCTTGTGATTTCATGTGCTCGATTGACTGTAAAGGTGAAAGTTGGGCAATCATCTGAGAGTCTCTATTATGTTGGGAGAATGTCTCCCTTGAAAAAAACATAAAAAAATATTCCATTTTAGAGGAAGGTGAGTATAAGTGTTCTTTACTTCTATTGTTTCTCACCCGAACAAACAAGGTGTGATGTGTGTACATCTTCTAATCCCTTGTTTCAGTGAAATATCGAGTTAGGGTAAAGTGAGTTTGGAATGTGTTATGTCTTGGAAAAACTTATCGGGGATTGTGATGTAGTTGTTGTTTGCAACGAAATAAGAATTCTCATTCAGGTGGTTTCCAAAGCCTAACTGTGAGGCTGAAGATGCTTCAATATTTTGAGCTCCAGCCATAGGTCTCGGAGAGAAGCTGGCGCGTAGTCAGGGGAAACCCCAGTGTTATATAAACCCTTGTGCAAAGTCCTATCCTCAATATGAAAGATAAGAAGAGTTTAAACCTATGGTGTCATCATATTTCTTCTACTATTCATGTTCGGTGGAAATAGGTGGAGGGCTTTGTACCCATGTCATCTCCCAATGTTATTCCCTCCCCCTTTGGTTTCCATTGAGTCTTTAGAGAAAGGTATGAAGTTTGGCTAGACAGGTTGACCACACAGTTTTCACTTGGTTAGTAGTGACCATGCCACAAAAAAAACATGTAGATAGGAGAATATCCACTGTTAGTTCATGGTTTCCCAAACCGTGCAGACTAACCATGTAGTCATCCCAACACTTTATATTTTGGGGTCTTTCTGTACCGGCCCATGCTGGTCGATTAAGATTGTTGGTTCTTATGGTGGGGAGCCTATTTTTTTCCCCCGTACCAATAACTTAGACTAATCCATGGTGAAGGATTGGTGGTAGGTAGTCTCATTCGGATCTATCAAGCTACCTAAATCTTCCTTGGGTGACCATTGAGATTGGAGAGTGCCCAATGGTTTATTTATAGCAAGGTATGTGTAACCTTGTTCGATGTTGTTGTTCGTTTGAGTGAATTGCTTGAGTCTTGTTCGGATAGTGTTTGAGGAGTTTTCCTTTGGGATAAAGCCTGGATGTGATTGATTGTTTCAGGAAAGTGGTTTATGATTTTTTTGTGAAGTATTCCTTCCTTAATTGATCAATGGAGGTGTTTTGGCCTTTGGGGGAGAAACCTCGAAAGGGAGTACATCTTGGTTTATCAGTTGGGTTTGGCTTTTGTATCTGGCCTTTCTGTAGCTTTCTGGGGACAGAAAGTTTTCATGGTGGGGATAATTTTCACATACATGACTTATTTTGAATTTAAATTTCATTTATTTTCCTTTCATTCTTTGTTTTGGATGGTTTCCAAAGGTTTTATGAGAAATAGATGAGTTTTCATGAATTGGGTCAAACCATGAGCTCAATTCCAGATTTAAAAATAAATTTTGTTTCCTTTATAAATTTTTCATTTTTTAATATTTTCCCCTCATTCAAATTCCTAAATGGTATCCTCTGACCTATTAACACCAAAATATAAATTTGGAGCCTTTATAAATCCATAATCATGGTGGATATGGGTTTTTATTTAAGATATTGGGCCTGCCCGAAGGCCCGTTTCATGCATTAAAAATAATTTTTAAGTTTTTTTATATCTCCTTCACTATTTGCGTTTTTTCGGTGATTCCACCTCCCTCACGACCCTAAGAAACCCAGAAGTGCTCCCATTGCCTTTCCCCCCTCCTTGGAGCTCTTTGAAATCGCGAATTAGGGCTGAACTTCATAGGGTGTCTCAAATCGTTCAGAATTGAAGAGGTAACTTCATCCCTTCTTAACTCTCTCAATTATTACTCTTTTCCCTCCATTACAGTTCCTAAATTACCTCCTAAATCTTGTTCAAACAATACCTGAATTTTGGCTGTTTTAAATTTCAGAAACTATTGTTTTTTGAGTGATTAATTCAGGATACTTCAAGTAGGTGAGTCTATTTCTTTCCTCTTTCAAATTACTTAGGGTTTCTTCCCTAATTCTTGAATTATAAAAATTACAGAAATTAGGGTTCATGCCTAGGTTCTAAATTAATGTTTTTTGGGTAAAATATTGAGGTTTTATGTTTCTTTTAACTTCCTTGAGGTGCGGCGGTCGTGCGGTTGATGTTTCGCCCCAATATTTGAGGGTTTCGACACATTCGGTAGGTGATTCTGTGGGTAACCATTTAATGATGAGTTAGTTTGCTTGATTAAATAATTTTACATGTTCCTTATGTGTTTTTCATTATGAGAAAACCATTTTTGGTAGCAATAGTAAAGCATTTGTTTTTAAAGTTACATTTTTACTTGAAGTGTGTATTTTTCAAATGTATTTCATGTGTTATCTCTTGTGGTAGTTTTGTAAAATGTGGAAGTGATTTATTAGTTGTTGAAAGGGGCTGCCAATTATTGTTGGGTAATTATATAGTTCCATGTGGGCCTAAAAATGGGGTGTATTTGAATGGTTTTATTTGTATAACCTTGTTATACTCCTTGAAAGTGTTTCATGGATTTTTGTGTTCTCATGGGTATGTTTTGTGATATTATTCAAGGTGATTATATAACATTTGAAAGTGGATTATTACAAGTTGATTGGGCAGCCAATTCTGTTTTGGTAGGGTCTTGGTGTGATTTTGGCTTAAAAAGAGGTTTTTGAAATGGATTTTATGTGCAAAGTTTGGGTATACTCTTTATAATTGTTTTATGAAAGTTTTGAATGGTTTATTGGGTTGTGTAATAGGTGAAACTATATCAGAAAACTTTTTTGGTAGGAGTATATTTTTAAAAGGTCCATTTAATTTGTGAAAAGGCTGTTATGTGATATGTACCATCTTGGAAATATTTTATTAAATTGTTTGAAGGAGATATTGAGGAGTGAAAGTGTTGTGAAAGTGATGTGGAGTGTTTTGTGTGAGTGTGATGTGAAAAATTGAATTTTTGATTATGAAAGAAGTGTTATTTTCCATGTGTGTGGGATGTTATATGAGTTTAAATATCTTATAATTGTTTTATAAAATTGTTTAATGGTTTTGTGGAAGTGTTGAAGAAATGTGAAATGTGTTGTGGGCTATTTTGGTGTGATTCGGATTTCAAAATCATTTTGAATGAAAAATGGATTTTTGTGACTTGTGTGGTATACATATGGGATTTTTGGTAAATTTTTGATATGGAAATGATATTTTCATGTTCAATGTATATTTCTTGACTTGTTGAACTTGTTTGAGCACAAGGGGAAAACCTGGGTATCTAGGTGGGTGGACGTGTACTAGTATGCTAGTGAATCTGTGGGGTTTGGCCTCAGTTTCACTTAGCAAGATTGACGCTTACAACTATAACTAAACTATGATGATGATGATTGGGGACCAATAGGTTATGGGTATGTTCCCTGCTAGTGGCTCGTGCATGATAATGGATATTTGTGATGGTTACTCTCACCGAGATACGAGGTACCTGGGACTCACAACTAGCTAGTGCCTAGGGGTTATTTCCTTTTTCTTGTGCTCATTATTTACTTTGTACTTACCATCGGCATACGGTATAGTTGGCTGGAAAATTCACTAGTGTTGAAATTATTTTTAAAAGTGTTGATTCTTAATGATAGTCCACTTGGAAACTGTTTTTATTCAAAGTTGCATCTTTTAGAAATTGTAACTAGCTTTTCATGTTTTTGAAAAAATGCATGCTTTTCATCTTTAAATGTTTATCACATGGAATCTCTTAGTGGTGGTATCCTACTGGGCATTGGCTCACACCCTACTTACACCCTTGGGTGTAAGTAGACTTGGTTATTTTTGTTGTCGCAGGTTGGGTACAGTTTTTTGTTCCAGTGGTTCGGGTTTCTAGCAGGTCCTTGGTGGTGAAGTCTTATGGAGGTGGCTTGAGGGTGGTTCCACTTGCCATGAGAGTTATTGGGCTGTCCTTATTTGGTTTTGTACCTTTGGTATAGACCTTTTTATTTGTTTTAATCTATGTAATTCAGTTCTGAATTTTTGTAAAAGATTGTTTGGTTTGAAAATCCAGATTTTTTTCATTGGATTCTTTTGTTGTTTTATGTTTATAAACTCGGGTAAATCGTTCCCAATTTTCATTTTATGATACCTGGGCACTTGTGCCAGACCGTGGGGATCGGGAACGCCCTTAGGGCCTTGTCACGGGATGGGTTTGGTGCCATTTTTGGTGGCAATCGATTTGGTTCGTGACACCAGAGGCTGACGACTAGTAGCGAGGGCCTTGGGTTTGATAGTGGGGAAAATATGCCCTCATTGGCAGAGTACACAATGGAAGTAAACAAAGAATACAATAGAGAAAGCAGTAAATATCCAACAACAATAGACAGCGGAAGACTAAAACAATAAACAATGGGAGCACACATGTATATATGAAATTATGAATGATACATATGTCTAGGAAAGCATCCAAAAAATTCACAATACTGAATAAAATACTAAACCAAAGTTTAAAATAAAACAAATAAGAAAATCCTCAGCATCGCAAGCCTTGTCTTGGTCTCATGCTCTCCTGCTCCAAAGCAATCAAGTACCAGAATTCGAAGGGCGCTTTCCCTTGTCTATACCTGCAACAACATAGTCTGTTTGGTCCCAAAAGCATGTCTCAAACAGGGTGTGAGACTAAAATCCCAATAGGCAACTACCCGAAGATCTGTGCCTAACAGTCAGTGAGTATATGGCATGTAATAGTACAGTAAGCAGTAAACAGTAACACTAAACAGAAGGCAATAAACAGTAAGTAGTAATAGGATGATATACAATAGTAATCAATCCACAGAGTAACAAGAAGTAGAGAAGCAAAGAGCTAACCGCAACAGTAACCCCTCTAGAAAGTACTCGCAGCCAACCCCTCTGGTCCTTTCCAAGAAGTACCAACAACCCTCTGGGTAGTACACTCAGCCTAACCCCTCTGGTTTGGTCATATGAAATTATAAGACTCTCTAGGGAAGCTTTCTCATTCAATTCCCCTTATAGTCTAGGGTATTCAGGGACTCTCTGATGAAGATCACGCGGTCTAACCCTCTTATATCCCCAAGGTCTAGAAACTCTCTGAGGAGCTCACTCGGTCAATCCTCCTATAGTCTTAGGTCTATCACAGACTCTCTAAGGAAGCTCACTCAGTCAATTCCTTCTCTAGCCTGGAAAGGTTTTAAAGAAATTCAAACAAAGTAAAGACTCTCTGAGGAATCTCACTCGGTCTACCCTCCTTTAGTCTATAATATCCAAGACTCTCTGGGAAGATCACTCAGTCTATCCCTTGTAGTCTATAATGTCCAAGACTCTCTGAGGAAACTCTCTCAGTCTACCCTCTTGTAGTCTATAATATCCAAGACTCTCTGGGAAGCTCACTCGGTCTATCCCTTATAGTCTATAGCACCAGGTTCTCACGGTCCCATGCCAGTCAGTGCATAATAATGCTATAAGGCCAAAGTACACCTACAGAACTACTTGGCTAACCAATCTAAAACAAAACAAGCATGTCAAGAATATCATTACATCCTACAGTCATAAGGCATGGAAAACAAGTATAGCTGCCAAAGGCTAACAAGACCCAAAGGTCGTAACAAGAACAAGGCATGGGAAAAACATCCAAGCATAGAAATTATCCACAAACATGATCAAATTACCTCTACACGAGCATACAATCATGGTAGTAAAACCACAGGGGGAAAACGGTAAACACGCAATACCCCGTTCATGGGTATTGGTGGAAATTTGCACATAAAACTCAAAGACTTCGAAAGGTAAGGCACAAACCACCTACCTTGATGCTAGGATATCAATATACTTGAACCACGAGGATTTATTATCCTTATAACATCATAGATCTATGAAAACGCACAAAACGTTCAACCCAAGATATCTTGATAAAGAAGGAGAATCATGGAATGAGACTCAAGAAGAAAGAAGAGCTCACTAGTGCGGTTCCAATGCAATCTACAGCGGTCGATTTGGAAAACAGACGGAGGCTCGGGGGCTCGGAGGGTGTCCACGTCCGTACGGGTGCTCTCGGTCAAAGAACCTGGAGAAGAAGGTGTTTCTGTCGATTAGGCGCGACCCCGGTCCATTTAATGAAAAAAAAAAAAGAAACTACACGGCATGTACTTCTGGGGTACACGGCGTGTACTTGTCCTTTCCATACTCCACTTTAAGAGGCCTCCACATATCCCCTACACACCGTGTGTGTGGCCCGGACATGGCCATCACACGGCCTTGCACTGCATCAAAGTACACGGTATGTACTTGTAAAGTACATGGCGTGTACTTTGAAAATTTCCAGATTTTCCACTTTTCTCAAAAATGACCATAAAAGGAAAAACATACCTGAAACGAAGATCCAGGTTCTTAAAAAATTCCCCCTTAAATAAATTTGTCCCCGAATTTCCCTAGTGAGGCGTAGAAGAAGAAACCCCGAACAGCTCTGGCCACTGTGATCGTACATCGGCCTCCCTCTCCCAGGTCTTGTCCTGTACTCGACCGTGCTACCATAGCACCCATACTAGAGGAACAAAATGGATACAGAGAACCTTTGTACTATGATCGACAATCCGGATAGGATTCTCCTCAAATGATGCATCCTCTTCAAGCTCAACCTCCTCGGGTTGAAAGACATGAGACGGGTCTGAAAAGTAACGTTGGAGCTGAGAGACGTGGAATACATCGTGCATAGCCTGGTACCTCTGAGGTAACTGCAACCGATATGCAACCAGCCCAACTCTCTCCAACACCTCAAATGACCCAACGTACTGTGGTGAAAGATTACCCTTTCTCTGAATTCTCTTGTGTCCCAACCTCGATGCGACACGCAGGAAAACCTGATCCCCGACCTCAAACTTCAGAGGTCATCTTTGTTGATCAGCATAAGACTTCTGTCGAGATTGTTCTGTATCCATTCTCTTCCTAATCAACTCTATCTGCTCTGATGTCTCCTGAACAAGACGAGGTCCCATCAAAGTTTCCACTCCTGTCTCCAGCCAGCACAAAGGTGATCGTCATGGCCTACTGTACAAAGCCTTGTAAGGTGTCATCTGAATAGTCGCCTGAAAACTATTGTTATAGGAAAACTCCAAAAGAGTAATATTCTTCTCCCAAGAACCGCCAAAGTCTAGAATGAAAACTCAGAGCATATCCTCGAGCACCTGGATCGTATGCTTAGACTGGCCATCTGTCTGGGGATGGTATGCTATACTCAAAAGTACCTGTATACCCAAAGCCTTCTGAAGCCCCTGCCAGAACCGAGAAGTAAAACGCGCATCCCTATCTGAAACAATGGAGTGTGGAACTCCATGCCAACGTACAATCTCTCGGATGTACAACCACCCCAGCTCATCAACACTAAAGGTCTCCTTAATCGGCAAGAAGTGAGAAACCTTCGTAAGCATGTCGACGACAACCCAAACAGCATCACTCCCTCGAGGTGACCTCGGTAACCCGGTCACGAATTCCATCGCGACATCTTTCCACTTCCACTTGGGAATGGGTAACTACTGTAAAAGCCCTGCTGGTCACTAATGATCCGATTTCACCTGCTGACAAGTAGAACATCTCATGACGAACCCAGAAACATCTCTCTTCATACCTGGCCACCAGTACTAGCGGTGTAGATCATGATACATCTTGGTGATTCCAGGATGAACTTCCCAAATAGAAGAATGAAAATCCCACATCAGTTCCTCATTTATGTCTACTGGAACCCATACGCATCCCTAGAAATGCAAGATCTCATCCTCACCCACTGTCCATCCAGGAATAGGGTCCTCTCCTGACACAATCTCTTGTAGGACTAGGCCTTCTGAGTCTGATAGCTTCATCATCCGCACTCGATAAATAAGGGTAGAGGTAACAACTACATAAGATAGAAAAGTCTGCCTCTGTTTTTCGTGCACCTCCAAATGCATCTCAGAGAATAGAGCCATAATCTGCCACTCACTTCTAGCCTCCTGAACTGCCTGAATCTAAGTTTTTCTGCTCAACACATCAACCATTGTGTTGCCCTTTCCCGGTGTATAGGCAAGCTCAAAGTCGAAGGACTGAAGCTACTCGACCCACCTACGCTGTCTCAGATTCAGATCACATTGAGTGAAGATGTACTTGAGACTCTTGTGGTCAGTGAAAACCACAAAGTGTTATCCCAGAAGGTAATGTCTCCAATAGTGTAAGGCATGAACAATAGCTGCCAACTCCAGATCATGCGTCGGGTAGTTTCTCTCGTGTGGCCTTAACTACAGAGACCTGTACGCAAAGACTCCATCTCCCTTCATAAGCACAGCTCCTAGTCCGACACCTGAAGCATCACAATAGACTGTATATCTCTTTCCCAGATCTAGAAAGACTAGTATTGGTGCTGATGTCAACCTCCCCTTCAGCTCTTGAAAGGCTGACTCACAGGAATCTGACCATAAGAACTTTGCACCCTTCTTGGTCAGACATGCCAGTGGTGCTTCAAGGCATGAAAAGTCCTGTAAGAAATGTTTGTAGTATCCAGCCAACCCTAGAAAACTCTGCACCTCAAATACATTCTTCGGTTACTCCCAGGAAACTACATCTCTCACTTTCTCTGGGTCTACTAATATTCCTGTCTCTGAGATAACGTGACCCAAGAAGTGAATATGATCCATCCAAAAGTGGCATTTCAAGAGCTTAACATATAATTGATTCTCTCTTAGTTTACTCAGAACAATCTCAAGATGGGTAGTATGGTCGTGTCGAGTGTGAGAGTACACCAAGATGTTTCCCACGAAAATCACCACGAAGGAATCTAAGTATGGGTGGAACACTCGGTTCATCAATGCCATAAAAGCTGCTGGCGCATTCCTGAGACCAAATGGCATGACTATATACTCGTATAGACCATACCTTCTCTTGAAGGCTGTAAGAGGTATATCTGATGGTCTAACACGCAACTGATGATAACCGAACCTCAAATCGATCTTAAAGAACACCCGGGCTCCTAGAAGATGATCAAAAAGGTCATCGATCCTCGAAAATGGATATAGGTTCTTGACCATCAACTGGTTCAGCTTCCGATAATCCATGCAAATCATAAGGGTTCTGTCTGCTTTTTTCACAAACAGGATAGGCGAACCCCAAGGAGAAGTACTGGTTCGGATGAAACCCTTTGCCTGCAACTCCTCCAACTGCTTCTTGAGCTCCTACAACTCAGGTGTAGCCATCCTATAAGGAGGAATGGACATCGATGCTGCTCCTAGCACAAGCTCAATCGAAAAGTCTAACTCACACTTCGGAGGTAAACCTGAAAATTCCTTTGGAAAGACATCCCTGAAACGATCCACCACTGGAGGAAAGTCTAACTACGAAGTCCCCTGGTCATCCAGATAAATACTGGCAATCTGGGTTGTAACTCCTCCTAGCCCATGATTCTTTGGTCCAGCTCTACCTGCCTAGACATCCCACTCTCCTCTATGAAGAAAAGATCCACCCTCTGGTGATACGAAACTCACCCTACGGTGATAGCAATCTACGACTACCTGGAAGGGAACTAAACAGCCCATACTGAGAATGACATCATATCCTGTCATCTCTAGGATATAGAGGTCCCATAATACGTGAAACCCTGAAACCTCAAGAGGGAAATCTCTGTAATGATGTACGCTAGACGTCCTCGTTCCCAATGGTGTATTAAGAGTCAACATGTCGGCAGACAAAAAGACACAGAGCCCAAGGCTCTCCACAATAGCAATAGAGTTAAAGCTATGCGAAGCACCAATATCGAAAAGAGATGAAGATAAAACTGAGGCTACTAAGATCGTACCTCGAACTGTATAAGGGCTGGGATCTTTCTCTTGATGGGTCTGCTCCATGGTGAAATTCTGGCTTGTACCGTGGCCCTGCGTCCCTGGATGACCACTCTGAGATGATCCACTCTGTTGTCACTGGTAACCTGGTGACTGACCACCAAGGCCGCGACCTCCACCTCAGCCCGAACAGCTGGAAGAACTCCAGTTCCCAGACTGGTGAGAAACTGGCAATGCATCACTTGAACGCGGGGTCATAGAAGAACCCCTACCACCAGTTGTAGGCAAGAAGATCTGACAAAAACACTGAAGATGGCCCATCTTGCCACAAGATCGGCACTCCATCAGGTCTCTCTGACACTGAGGCCTAGTATGCCCACTCCTACCACATTGGTAGCATACTACCTGGCTACCCGAAGGTACATTCCACCTACCCTTCTCTCCTTGAGAAGAATCCCTACGGCCCTTCCTGCTATTAGTAGGAGGAACACTGACTCTGGATGTCGAACCGCCCTGGCTCACTGCTCTAGAATCTCTCAGATTGCATTCAGTGATCAACGCCTGGTTGACGATAGATGATATCGAATTCAACCTTAATATATTCACCTGGGAATGGATCTCCTTCCTGAGACCGTCCTCAAACTTCCTAGAAAGGAACAACTCATCACCTTCTGGAATCGGCATGAAGCGCTACATCTCGGTAAAATGAGACGAGTACTCCATAATAGAAAGAGTACCCTGCTCGAGACTCATAAACTCCTGGGCTCGGTTGACCCTCAAGGTCTCTGGAAAAAAGTAATCATAGAAGATGCACCGAAACTCATCCCAAGTCATACTCTTCTGGCGCCCTGACTGTGAGATCACCTCCCACCACCTCTTGGCGGTGTCTCAGAGCATATAAGTAGCCAACTTTACCCTTTTCTCTGGAGGTATCTCCAGGTGCTCAAAGATCGTCAGTGTGGCCTCTAGACACGATTCTACAGCCTGGGGTCCTCCATCCCCTGAGAAAGTAGGAGGATGCTGCTACTGGAAAACCTGCATCAACTTAGACATCGACGGGGTAGGAGGTGGCGCTCCCTAAAAGGTCTGCATCATCCTCAGGAAGTCCTCCCTGAACTATGAATCAGTTCCTGAAACGGGTATAACTACTGGTGCCAAGTATGGCATAGTAGGAGGATATACAGGAGGTCCCTGATCGGCCATATCTGGTGTCTGATCACCGTCTGGCAGCTGACGTACAACCGGAGGATGTCTCGGAGACATAGCTCTAAAAGATCAAAAGCACACCTTAGATTAGGGTTATCAAAGACTGAGAACACAAGAGTACAATATGAGAACATGAGAAAGAAACATTCAAGTTTTACTAAACATGACTACACTGCGTGTATAAAACTACACGGCATGTTCTTTAAAGCCATTCACATGGGCGTGTACTTTTTTCACCACTGGTCATGTAACACCCCCGACTACACGGCGTGTTGTCCCCACACACGACGTGTACTTGAACTCTATTCCCCTGCCCGAGTCTCTTTACATGGCTAACCCACACGGTCTTATTAACCCTATACTACACGGCATGTTCACTAAGGACACGACGTGTACTAGACAAGGTTTCGGCGACCCGTGTTGTTAGTTACACGGTCGACTACATGGCTGACCCTTACACGGCATGTTCTGAATAAACACGGTGTGTATAGGAGAAGAAAACATCGACCCGTGTTGTTCGTGATACGGCCGGGTACCTAGAACAAGGCTACATGGCATGTTCATGAAAAACACAGCATGTACTACATGAGCTTCCCCAACACATGTTGTTAGTGACACGGCTGGGTACACAGCTCACTACTACACGGTGTGTAACGGCCATACACGGCGTGTTCCTGAAAACTTTTTCACCACCCCGTGTTTCTACTCATACAGTCAGTGAAACAGTTTAAAACTACATGGCGTGTAGTCAAGTACACATTGTGTATTCTGGGTTTTTCTGGGCAGTAGATCAGAAACTACACCGAAGCCCAGAAAACACTAAAAACAAACATGGAGGTGCCAAATTCCGATCTGTGAGGGCCCATACTCCCCGTGAATCAAATCTTGACATCTCCGACATATCAAATACAAGGGAAACAAGTCAATGATCTACCAAAATCTAATTCATGAGGGCCCATAACACCTCAAGAATCAAAATTTGGTGTTCATTTAAGTAAATGTACAATACAAACAATTTCTCTATCAAACTGCAGGGATTATATCATAGCATCTATCACAATAGCATGCATAATATACACAACTTCTATCAAAAAAACATGCAATCGCTAATGCACCCTAGATGGCATGGAAAGAATGCATGGCATGTGATTTCTAACAAGTGCCTATATGATGCATGAGATGGAATACCCTCATCTCATCGGATTGTGACAGAAATAGAACCACAATAGCACAACAATAACAACACAAGGCATGTGAATCACTCTAGGTGAAATCATATCAACCATAAAATCTCAAAACTAGAAAACTGCAATAAATGAGGTAGATTGGCTTTTCCCTGTACACGGATTAGCTACTCCCGAGAACAGATTATTACCAAGTACTGAATCCATCCTATCCCTGGCTAAAGGCTCCAAGCAGTAAATCAAGAGAAAAGAATTCCTATGATACCACTTTGTAACGTCCCAGTTCCGGAAGCCACCCAGAGGCACCTCGTACCCGGTTGGTCACATGGCCTCAAGCGCATTTCCCCAAACTCCAGAGGCTACCAACTACCAGCAAGGTCCTTGGGTGTGATAGTGGGGAAACTATTCCCTCATTGGCAGAGTACACAGCAAAAGTAAACAAAGCATACAATAGTAGAAGCAGTAAATATCCAACAATAATAGACAGCGGAAGACTAAAACAATAAACAACTGGAGCACACATGTATATATGAAATTATTCATGATACATATGTCTAGTAAAGCATCCAAACAAGTCAAAATTATGAATACAATACTAAACCAAAGTACAAAAGAAAACAAATAAGCAACTCCTCAACATCTCAAGCCTCGGATTGGTCTCGTGCTCTCCTGCTCCAAAGCAATCAAGTACCAGAAGTCGAAGGGCGCTTTCCCTTGTCTATACCAGCAACAACATAGTCTATTTGGGCCCAAAAGCATGTCCCAAACAGGGTGTGAGACTAAAATCCCAGTAGGAAACCACCTGAAGATCTTTTCCTAATAGTAAGTGAGTATATGGCAGATAATAATACAGTAAGCAGTAAACAGTAACGGTAAACAGCATGTAGTAAAAATTAATCAGTAATAGGGTGATATACAACATTAATAAATCCACAGAGAAACAATCTGTAGAGAAGAAAAAAAAGCTAACCTCAACAGGAACCCCTCTGGGAATTACTCGCAGCCAGCCCCTCTGGTCCTATCTAAGAAGTACCAACAACCCTCTGGGTAGTTCACTCAGTCTAACCCCTCTGGTTTGGTCATAAAAAATTATAAGACTCTCTGGGGAAGCTCGCTGGGTCAATTCCCCTTATAGTATAGGGTAGTCTGGGACTCTCTGAGGAAGATCACGCGGTCTAACCCTCTTATAGCCCCAAGGTCTAGAAACTTTCTGAGTAGCTCACTCGGTCAATCCTCCTATAGTCTCAGGTCTATCACAGACTCTCTAAGGAATCTCACTCAGTCAATTCCTTCTCTATCCTGGAAAGGTTTTAAATAAATTCAAACAAAGTAAAGACTCTATGAGGAAGCTCACTCGTTCTACCCTCATATAGTCTATAATATCCAAGACTCTCTGGGAAGCTCACTCGGTCTATCCCCTATAGTATATAATGTCCAAGACTCTCTGAGGAAGCTCACTCAGTCTACCCACCTATAGTCTATAATATCCAAGACTCTTTGGAAATCTCATTCGGTCTATCTCTTATAGTCTATAACACCAGGTTCTCATGGTCCCGTGCCAGTCATTGCATAATAATGCTATAAGGACAAAGTACACCTATAGAGCTACTTGGATAACCAGTTTACAACAAAACAAGCATGTTAAGAATATCATTCCATCCTATAGTCACAAGTCATGGAAAACAGGTATAACTTCCAAAGGCTAACAAGAACCAAAGGTCGTAACAAGAACAAGGCATGGGAAAAACATCCAAGCATAGAAATTATCCAAAAAACATGATCAAATTACCTCTATACAAGCATACAAGCATGGTAGGAAAACAACAGGGGAAAAACGGTAAACACGTAATACCCCGTTCATGGGTATTGGTGGAAATTTTCACATAAAACTCAAAGACTTTGAAAGGTAAGGCACAAACCACCTACCTTGATGCTAGGAGATCAATATACTTGAACCACGAGGCTTGATTCTCCTTAAAACATCGTAGATCTATGAAAACACCCAAAACATTCAACCCACGATATCTTGAGAAAGAAGGAGAATCATGGAATGAGACTCAAGAAGAAAGAAGAGCTCACGTTGCGGTTCCAACGCAATCAACGGCAGTCGATTCGGAAAACTGACAGAGGCTCAAGGGATCGAAGGATGTTCGTAGTCGTACGGGTGCTCTCGGTCAAAGAACCTGGAGAAGAAGGTGTTTTTGTCGATTAGGCGCAACCCCGGTCCGTTTAATGAAAAAAAAAAGAAACTACACGGCGTGTACTTCTGGGGTACATGGTGTGTACTTGGCCTTTCCGTAATCCACTTTAAGCGGCCTCCACATCACCCCTACACACCATGTGTGTGGCCCGGACATGGCCAGCACACGGACTTACGCTGCATCAAAGTACACAGCATGTACTTGTAAAGTACACGGTGTGTACTTTGAAAATTTCCTGATTTTCCTCTTTTCTCAAAAACGACCAGAAAAGGAAAAACATACCTGAAACGAAGATCCGGGTTCTTATAAGAACACACTGATATCTTATGTGGAATATCATATGTCCCCCACCAATCTCTAGGGATTGAGGGTTTAGTTGGAATACCTTTGAGATAAAGGTTTTATCAGACCCAGTTTATCCCCCTAGGTGGCTCCAGTTTTGTTCATGAAAAAGGTGGCCAAGATTTTGAGGCTTCTTTTGACTATCATCACCTGAATCAAGTAACTATCATGATCAAGTACCCTTTTTCAAGGATTGGTGACCTTTTCAACCAGTTGAATGGTGTGAGTTTATTTCAAAGATCAATATTAGAACCATCTACCATCATTTTAGGGTTTGTGAGGTTGATATTCTAATGGTGGCATTATGATGTCTCTACGGACACTATGAGTTCCTAGTGATGCATTTTTATGTGGCTATTTTTCCTTTTTGTTCATGGATCTTATGAATTGAATCTTTCATCCATACTTGGACCAATTTTTAGTTGTCTTTTATCGATGAAATATCCATATACTCTATGACATAATATGTGCATGTAGAGAATTTTTTTTATGGTCCTAGACTTACTCTGGGATCACCAGTTGTATGATAATCTCTCAAAGTGTCATTTTTGGATCTATGGGGTTCACTTTCTAGGGTATATAATCTATGAACATGGTATAGTTTTGGATCCGGTGAAGATTGATGTATTTATTTATTGGGAACCACCCAAGTATGTTTTAGAGGTTCTTAGAATATTTCTTTAGCATGGAATCCCACTCTGGCTTGATGGAGGGGGTATCTAAGTAGTTGGATTCATTGTAGTTGACCCTGGTGGAGGAGAGGGTTTCATCTTGTCTATAGTTAATGGTGGTGACTCCACCGCTTCTTAAGCATATGATAGAATATCAGTTGGGATATTTAAACAATAAATTATTATGTGACAAGATATCCTTAGAAGATTCACCATATGGATTTTATGAAGGAGGGGAGCACGTCATCCTTTTCTAAGGATGGATGGTAGTTTTGGTCATGTTGTGTGTGGAAGTGTTGAGGAATTCTCATGCTTCCCCCTTGGTTGTGAATCCAGGTGTGAAAAATATGTATAGGGAATTTCAACAGTGGTTTTTTTGGGCTAACATAAGGTGGATCATTGTCGAGTTTGTTTCTTGGTGTCTCTCATATCAGCAGGTAAAGGATAAATGTCATGTTTCGGCAGGACTGAATCAACCTCATAAATTTTTTTATTGGAAGTGGGATGATATATCAATATATTTTTTTATGGTTATTCCACATTCATTGATAGGCCATGATGTTATCTAGTTGATTTTTGACTGACTTACCAATCTAGTACACTTCCTTACCATTCAAGGGCAAAGCTCGGTTAGGGATTGGGGCAGTTGTGCATGTAGGATAACATCTGGATCCATGGGTACCCATGATATTCATCTCCAACCATGATGTGTAGTATACGTTATGGTTTTAGAGGGGATAACAGAAGGATTTCAGGACCTAGTTATGGATGATCATGACATTTCACCCTCAAGAGGATGGTTAGTTTGAGCCGACCATCCAGGTTTGATAGAATGTGTTGTGGGCCTACATGTTGGTTTTCCAATAAAATATATGTGGATCACTTTCCATTGGTAGAGTCTTCTTGTAATGAAAATGATAACTTTACTATCATCATGGTACCATGTGAGGAATTGTATGAGAGACCCTATAGGTAACCCTTGTGTTGGAATGAGGTTGGTGATACCTCTCTTGTTGGGATAGAAATGGTGTGGGAAACATTGGAGAAGGGTTCAGGTGATCTGTTGGCATTTGATGATATCTCGGTGTTGATAAAAATCTAATACAGGCTAAGACCTTTAGAGTTTGAGAAGGTAGACCGTGTCTTCTTGAGAGTCTCCCTATGATGTGGATTATGGATTTTTGGTCGAGGAGTAATCATTTCCCCAAGTTTCTTTAGACTATAAAAGTTTTTAATGGGGTTTGTGAGGTTGTTTACCACTTTTCCTTACCCCACAGTGAGACTAAGCATGTGACATCTTCTATATGTCACAGCTAAGTAAATGTGTTCTCAACCCATAGAACACTATTGACTATGGTGAGTTATACATTGAGGATAGAGTCACATCCTCAAATTAATTGGTTCCAATGAGGACCAATAGGATAGGATCTTGGGTGGATGTACCATTACTCTAGTTTGAGTGCTTTGGTAGCACGGAAGCATGCAGGAGAGCTCCTAGGAGTGTGAGAGCTAGATGTAGGATCAGTACCCCCCAAATTTTTGTGTAATTATGCTTTTAGGGGTGAAATTACTTAAATTAGGGTAGAATGTAAAGAATTTGGTTTCATTGGTTTAGTCCTTTGAATATTTCTACATATATCTCTATATTTTCATCTGAGCCAGCACTGTGTTTGGGTGTCACGGGACCTCGAAATTAATATATTAAAAATATTAATATATATTAAATCATGAATGTTCATATTTTCATAATTAATGGTTCAGGAATGAAAATGGTAAATATGATACCATAGTTGTATCTAGAATGTGGGGTTACCCTAAGTGTAAAATAAAGTTGGTCAGCATCGGGCGTTCGGTTGAAGGTGACCGTTGGTAGGTACATTAAGTAAAATAAATAATTTATTTTATTTATTTATTTAATTTAATTTAATTTCCAAAATCTAGTTTCTTCCCTATATGATTTTTATTATGACAATACCCCAAGGTTAGCTTCATAACCCTAGGAGATTAGAGGGGCCAAAAAGGAGAGTCGTTGACAAATGCAACAAATCGTCGAGTAGTGATTACTTTTCAAAGGGATTTTCTTCTCCAGAAAATTTCCAAAATCTTACCAACAATAATGGAACTGACCCATTCTTCATCATCATCGATCCAAAATCAAGATGTGGAATGTTATTTTTTTTTCCTTGATTTAGTTTTTTAATAGTAAATTCTATATCTTCTTATTCATTCTATTATTTCCATACTTCATGTGAGCCCATATTTGATAAATAATCTTGATCCGGTTTATTTTTAATTTTTTCATCTATTATTAACACTTGGTTAGACTTTGTGTATTCATTGGAAAAGATATCACCAACCAATTATGGTTATCACTTTATTTTTATGCATTTCTCCCCACCTTCTTCATGTAATTTGTTATTTGACCACAGGGTCATGGTTTGACATTGTAGGGATGGATTTGAGCATGTTCAAACCCCCAGATTCATGGAGGATGTGTGAATGATATGGAAATTGGTGTTGTGGACACATCAAGGCATTTTATGGGATTAATATGATAGAAACTTGGATTGGGACCCTCGTATGGTGAAGGTAGGTGTGGTGGTAATAGATTGAAAGATCAAAGATCTAATTTCCAGCTACAGGAGGTAGGAAATCAATAATTAGAGACCTTCCCCCTCAGATTCAACCATTTCAGGTGAGTAAAATGGTAGAGGTTGTGGAAGAAATAGAATATCTAGTTTCTGTGTAAAGGAATACTTCATGTTCAGCAAAATATGAAACTACACATCATATATCCCATAGGAACACATGCCATGTAGTCTGAGTTTCTGCGACAGCTAGAGTTTCAACCAAGATAAATATCATACGCCATGTGTGTGACACCCCCCATGTCATTGTGTTGTCAATTATTTTTTTATCTTATATTGAATCATTTTAAGTTATGGTAGTTTTAGGGATATAATTTCATGTTTTTGTAGGCTTTCTGATAGAATCACAGTTAGCCCGCATAGTTAATAGTAACTATGTGGTGCCCATGATGATGGGACTATCATAGTGACAGAACCATTTTTTATGGCTTCTGTATGGTTTTTTAAACTATTTGGAGCACTTTGGAAACTATGTATCCTATTTTTACTTGGAATAGGCTAGCACACAGTTGGTTCATAGTTTGGAAAATTGTGCGGCCAAATCATTTGGGTGCTATATATCTAAACAGTGGGTTACGCACGGTTGGTGCATGGTTAGGAAAATGGTGTAGCCTATCCAAGTGCTTAAATTTTGGGGAATTTACCAAAATTCCCTATCAAATTAAGATGGTTTTCACCCCTCTTCTCTCCCATTTGTGTTGGTCAACCCTTTGGAGACTAAGGTGGAGCTCCACCTTCCCCCTCCTTTTATTTATGGCCTCTATTTGGTGATTTCCAAAAGATTTTGAGGTATTTTTTCTTCTCTTTCACTCTTCTTCCCTTCTCTCTCTCTTTCCTCTTGGTTTTGAATTTTTCCTTAAACCCTAGGGCCATTTTGGATGATTTTAGGGTACCATTTGAATCTAAATTTGTGTTTTTTGGTGGCCATGGCTTTTGGATGATGTTTTTATTCCTGTGGGTGTCGTCATCGTTGAAGGTGACACATTTTGGCATGGTTTTCACTACTTCCAAGTAGGTGTATCTAGGAAATTGTTTCATTTTGGAATTCAAATTGTACTTGTGCTTTATAAATTCATTTTTATTGAAAGTATGAATATATTTGATATATTTATGGTGATTTAAAACTGTTTCATTATGTATTGAGCTTGGAATAAAGGGTTTCTCATATAAATTTCATGTTTTCATGTTTGAAATGGGTTGTTTTTATGTTCTAAGCTTTTTTGAAATTCCCATGTATATTTTGAAATGGTTTAAAATGTAATTGTTGGATTTTGATCTGGTTTTAGTTTTCAATTAATGAAAACTATGTTTTAAAGGTAGATTTGTTTTAAAGTGAGGTATTAGCCTCAAAATGATTTATAAAGGGGTTATTTATTGGATTTCAAATGGTGATTTTAAATTTTTGTGTGGTTTACCCCCTTTGTAAAATTCCCTAATGAATCTTTTCTAATGGTTTGATTGAAATGAATGGCCTTGGTCCTTGTTTCATATTTTAAAGAAGAAGACACATGTTTTAAGAGTGGCTCTGAAATGTTTTTGAATGTTTGGGAAATTTCTATCTTTTTTTAAGAAATTCATAGGGTGGGTTTTTATGAAATATGAAAGGGTTTGATGTCCCAATCAATGTTTTATGATAAAGGACAAGTTTCCAATTTTTTTTAAAATGGTTGATGTAAAATACACCCCTTGATTTCTCCTATGTCTTGTTTACCCCTTGTATGTGTTGTTTATCTATATTACCCCTTGTGTGGGTTGTTTCTCTCTATAGGATTATTATTTCACCCATTGTGTAGGAATTGTTTTTTTATATCGTGGGTGTATGTAATGTTCATAGATATTCATTGTTTAGTTGTTAGGGGTGAGGGTTAGCCATTGTTTGTGCCTTGTGGATTAGACTTGGTTTGTGTGTTCTTTCACCTCAATTCCATTTTGTTCATGGGAACATGGGTGCTAAGTCAGATATCTAATTCTATTATTCTATTTGGTTCACATTACACTAGTATCCCTCCATTCATGCTATCATAAGGGCTATGAGGTGTTTTCATAAAAATGAGTCTTGTGTGGTCTAGTTGGATGACTTGTGGTTTGGACCTTAGCAAAAACCAATAGTTGGTTCTCAAGTTGGAATACTCCTATATGGTTTATTTTTTCACACGCTATGGATAAAGGGTATATCACATGACACATTCGATTACTTGATTAGTTGTTGATATAGGGTAGTTTTATCTAATGCTTGTTTGTATCACTTCCTCTACTTTCATTATTGTGGTGTGATTTCTTGCTTATATTGTTATATGCCTTGTGATAAATGGTACCTGCTTTGTTTTTATTGACCAATGTGTTTTTTGGTTTGTTTACTTTGTAAAATGAGTTTTCAAATATGTTTGGAAAACATGTTTTGAAATTAAATACTCTTTTGTGGGTTTTTAAAGTGGATTTCAAAATGGGTGTTTTGGTTTAAAGATAGATTCGGATGGTGAAATGTTTATAAGTAGATAATTTTCATTTAAATAAAAAATGTGGGGTTTTTTAATAAATTTTAATAGGTGCATGGTTTTGAAATGTAATAGGCCAGTGGAAATTTTTTTAGAGCATTGTTTTCAATTTAGGTAAAATAAAGAGAAATTTTTTGAAAGATGAATATATGTGAAAAGATTATTTTCTAGCTATATTTTCAAACCATCATTGATGAATTTTATTATGAAACAAATTGTATAGTTTCAAAGATTTATGGTGACCTACTGATATTTTTAGTTCATGCTTATATATTTTAGGTTCTAGGTTTTCAAATGGATCTTATCTATTCTTTGATTTTGATGTGGGGTGAGTTGAGTGGTGGTGAGAAATCAGAGGTTGCATGGAGGTGGTTTTGGGATCGGTTCGAGTTGGTTGTAGTTGTTTTATTTTTTGTTAGTGTTGTATTGGTTATGAATAGTTATATCTTTTGTTTCTTGGATGATGTTTATATTTATGCAAAATGGGTTGGATTAGTTAGTTGGTTATGACCTGTTTATCATGTTTATTAATTTTTTATCTATTATTTATTTATTATGATACTTATTATCTCTAATTTGGGATAAATCATTCCCAAAGGGATTCCTGTAATTACCAGGCACTTGTTTCAAGCTATTGGGGATCAGGAACGCCTTTTGAGCCTTATAGCGGAATGGGTCGGGTATTGGGTTCATTAGAAGCCCAAGTCAATTTGTTTCAAAATGGTATCAGATCATTTGGTTATTTGGTAAGAGACTAAGCCTCTTGTGTATCCATTATTATTTTAGGATGTCCTGGTATAAAGGATATTAATATTTTTGATCTTGAGATGTAAGGGTGGGGAGATTCTAGCTAGCTCTTTCTCATCCCAAGCCTCAAACTTCTAAGGGATGTTGGGTTTTGAATTGTAAATTTGAGTGTGTTTCTAGTTTTTTATGATGGATTTAGATGTGAATTTATGTTTTTTTATCCCCTTTGAGTATGTAAGTGATATTGGGGGGGTCTTTCATTGGTTTAGGGATAAAAATGGAGGAGAAATTGTGTTTCACGGTTATCTCACATGGCTTGGGAAACCATATGGTTCCTGTGTGGTTGAGTCTGATTCCTTTATAGAGTTTGTTTCATAGTTGGAACACAGTTTCCCAAACCATGTAGAAAAAGTGTGTGCAATATTTTTTCTTCCCCGATTATCCTATTTTGACTCCTCTCAATTAAGGATTCATCCTGAAGCATTTTTCACTTATATCAGGTGTATTAAGGATCATGTTGATTTCCATTTTTGGATGTGGTTATTATGAACCTTTTTGAATGCTTGTGTAGTGGTTTGTGTGTGATTCTCTTTTTAAAACCTCATTTTGGAAAAAATGGATTTTTGTTAAATGTTATTTTTTTCAAAAATGGTTTTATGGAATATTGGTAAGAGTAAATTCCCTTAGTTTTTATAAAATGTTTTATAAAGTGGTTTTTTCCCTTGAGATATTTAGAAAATGGGATGTTTCAAACTTTCTTCTTTGGTTCTTCCTGAAAGAAATTTATTTCAAAAATGTATTTTTGAAAAAAAAAATCAAGAAAAAAATGAGATTTTAATTTTAAAAAAAAAATTGGAATGTGTTTTCAAAAGGGTAATGAGTTTTGATGAGTATTTCTTGGATATTTGGTTTTCATAAAAAAATGAAATTTTGAAATAATTTTTTGTGGTGTGATTTTTTTGGACGATGTGTATTCTAGTAAGGTTGTTTTTTTAAGATTTGGTTGTATTGGTTTTCAAGCATTCACCATGGTGGAGGGTTATTTCAAAATTCCTTTGTTGAAATTTTTTATTTCTTAAGAAAATTTTCTTTTCATAGTGTGAATGATGTGTGACTTATTCTATGGATTGTTATTTTGGATTGATTCTTGGCTCATGAAGGAATCATTTAGTTTATGTTTGATACATGAGTTTATATGGTACATGTCTTCTATTGTTCTTAGTATTCCTTCTATAATGTTCAAAATAGTCTCTTCAGTTCTAGATCCTTCCCAGGCTTTGGGTGGAGTGGTGGACATCAAACCTTCCTCAAGCTCGGACCCCATTTTTGAATTCTTGAATCAACATACACCTTCGTTCGGTGATGGTCAAGGGTTATTAGAAGTATAAAGGTTATTGTAAGATATTGAGGGTATTATCAATTCTATTGGGACACATGAAACTTTGTGGGTGAGAGCTATTGAGAGATTTCCTATCAGTTTTAGACAGATTTAGTGGGAGTCGATGGTACCTTCTCAAATGCATAAAGGTGTGTCTTGGGAGCTCTTCAAGATATAATTTATCCGGTGGTTCTTTCCCAAGGTGGTGAAATTATAGAGAGTGCTTGATCTTGTAAGCCTTCATCTGGGTGATCAATTAGTGGGAGAGTACATTGATCACTTCTTAAATTTGGTTGTCTTTTCTCCAAATTTGTTCTTCAATGATTTTGAGAAAGTTCATTTATTTGGAAGTGGTCTTCACCTAGATTTTCTTTCATCTATAATTGTGGATTTCATTAAATCGTTTGATGAGGTTTTCAATTCGGCCATTTGAATGAAAGAAAACAATTCTAGTAAAACTGTTGTGGGTGATGCCTTAGTTTCATACAGTGGGTGTAAGGATAAATTTTTGAGTAAATAGAAGAAGTAGGATGAGCTAGAGTTTGGTTCAAAGAGTCCCTATTGTGGGAAGAATTGATCTATCATGTTATTTTAGTGTTAGTGTCTAGGGAATGTTAAGCCCTCTTATTTTAAATCTCCATGAGTTTTCCTTTATTGTGGTGGTTTGGTTCATCTTAAAAAGTTTTTTAATATAGACTTTCGAAAGAGATCCTGGGTTTGATCCTTTTTTGGATGTGTTTGTTTACCTTTACTTTGATTATTGTAATCTAGTTTTTGGAGATTTGGATATGTTTGTTAGAATCTTTTGTATGGTTCCTTTTTGAGATGTTTCTTGTGGATGGTTTTTGAATGTAATTTATGGAATGCCTTATTTTCTTTTGAGAATAACCCCCCCTGTTGATGGATTTTGAGGTTGATGTTATAGTTTCCCTCATTATTTTTTAGTTGGGTGTGAATTTCATTTTAATGAGCCTCATTTTTTGTGCGAACCTTTCTTGGAGGTAGTGGGTTGCACTCATTCTTATATTGAACCTTTAACATGATCTTTGTTTATGCATGAGGAAATATTTGGGTGCATGATTGGGTAACTAGGGTGTGTTATCTACCAGTTTAGTTTAGGATGTTATTTAGGGTTTGGCTATGGCCATTTGGTATATGTTGTGTGATGGTAATCTGGGTTTTGACCCTAGTTTATTTGGGTGTGTCGTGACCTGATGTGACAGCTCATGTCGTTCTTTTGAGGTTGCTTGTGGTTTTTTTCTTATTCAAGGATGCATTTATCAGTGGTTTTTCCTTGGTTCCACCATGTTAGATGAATTATAAATATTTGGGATACCATTTGAGGTCTCTCGTGATTTTTTTTACTTCTTTCTATAGGTTCTCTTTTGGTTGTTCTCGGAGATGTTTGGAAGCTTTTGGTTGATCGGTTCGATCGTTTTGAGGATTTTGGTTGTTGTATTTGAGTTTTAATTGTGTTGAATGGTTCTTTTGGGTTAGGTCCTCTTCAAATATTTTTTTATCTTGATTTTTGTTTCAACCAAACTTTATAGGGGAATAAAGTATCATGTTGGGGAGTTTGTGACACCCCCCATGTCATTATGTTGTTAATTTTGTATTTTTTTTATCTTATCTTTAGTTATTTTGAGTTTTAGTAGTTTTAGGGTTGGAATTTCAAGTTTTTAGAGGCTTTTTGGGATAATAACAGTTAACCCTCATGGTTATCAGTATTCGGGAGGTGCTCATGTAGATGGTCCTATCATAGCGGCAGAGCAATTTTTCACGGCTTCCGTACAGTTTTTCAAACCGTGTGGATATCTCAAGAAACCATGAAACCTCTTTTATCCTAGGAAGAGGTTGGCACAAAATTTTGTAAATTGTGTGGGTGCTCTATGTCTAGGTAGTGGGTTATATAGGTTTGGTTCATGGATTATAAGACCATGCGGCCAAACATTGTGGGTGATCTGTGTCTAGGTAGTGGGCTATGCATGGTTGGTTCATGGTTTGGAAAACTGTGCAGCCTATCCAGGTGCTTAAATATTGGATGATGTTTATATTTATTCAAATAGTTTGGGTCAGTTATTTAGTTATGAACTTTTTGGATTGTTTATATATTTTGGGTTGTGTATTTATTTATTTTTTTGGCTCTTATCTCTGATTTAGGTGAAATAATTTAAAAAGTAATTCTTGTGATGCCCAAACACTTGTTTTCAGCCCAAGGGGATTGAGAACACCCTTTAAACCTTGTGGAGGATTAAGTTGGGTGTCGGGTTTATTGGAATCTCAGGTTGGTTTGTTACAATGTGGTCAATCCCACACATCGTGTGACCCTACTCAAGTTTCCATGCCATGTGTCAAAGTCACACACCTGGGAACCTATGTAATTATACATGTTTTATACCCTGAGGGATATTCCATGTAGAGGTACATGGATAGATGAGACATGTACTATTTATATACGACCATAGTACTCAGGCACGGCCTGGGTACATGGACATGACCATAGTACAAGGGAACATGATGAAGGACATGCTCAGGTGTCTAGGAAAGGTCACACATCATGTGACCCTACATACACTTTGTGTACTTTAATTATACAATTCAAGTGTAGATAGGGGACACGGTCATTGTTCTTCCTTGTGAGACACGTTTTGTACCTTTATAAAGAAAACTCTATGTACTCCCCTCAAATACTTCTACCTCATCTATCTCCTTCTTCGATATTCAGTTTTGGTCCCACGAATAGCCTAACCTAAGTAGTTTTTCACATGGGACTTAATGGTGGCCTTTATTTTGGCATCAGAGATACAACGTGAAGTGATGCGAGGGGGGAAATTCTTTCAGAAATTCTTATTTAATGAAAACAATCGGGTGTGATCATCAGAGTGTTACCAAGGTCAGTACCCCCTATCTCTCTCTATAGCGTAGGTCCCTTATATTCTTATTACACGGGTAGATTCAATAACTCTCCCCCCCCCCTCCCCATCTTTGAGCTCTGGTAGGGAGAAGGTCCTCCACTGGAGTTATTACACTTCGGGTGTGGAGTGCAATGGTGAGGTGTAGTACCTCCACATGGATTCTTGAGAGGTTGTGTGAGATGTATGGATAAAAGATAATTCCCCCTTAGTTGTGACACACGGTGGTGGGAGCGGGCCCTCTGCCCTATTTCTCATGAGGTTTCTCATGGTGCTTGGCTTATAGATGGTACATTTAGATATGTGGGAAGACACTTCATACTTATTTAGATTGTATGATGGATATCTCTATTCTCTTGGGTTTATTTTTAGCATATCTTATGTTGAGTTTTCCTCACCATTTTTCTTTATGGGTTGAACTGACTTTTATTTATTGTTATTGCTTCCCATTCTTGGTTTTCAGGGTGTCCTATTGGGTATGTATAAACTCACCCCCACATGGGTTTTTCCCACATATTTTGTGACTTATGAAGTCAATAGGAAGATCGGCGATGATATTGGTGTACCTGGTCTCTGAAGAGTATAGTAGTGCTTGGTGTTTTTGTCTGTGTTTGGTAATCATTCTTAGAGATTGTGAGTCAATATCTCTTCATTTTTCCCTTTTCTGTTTTTTGTTAGGTTGGGACCTCATTTATAGTTGGGTGTATATTTTTTCACTTTATATCTTTTACAATACACTGTTGTACTTTGATGTTTTTCCTAGAGGTTGTTTCATGCATGGTTTAAACTCAAGATATTTAGTCATTCCTTATATTTCTGGACTATTTTTTGGAGTTGGTTGTGTGTGTGTGTGCAGGTAATTAGGAAAAGGCCTCCCATTTTAGTGGTATTACTAATTTATGCTTATCATTAACCCCTAGACTATTGGAGGTGGGATTTGGGTGTCACACTTATCTTACCTCTAGCTAGTCGAGCCCCAGTGGGTTGGGTCATGAAAAGGTAAGTGGTTATCTTCTCAACTATCCAAGAATCAAAACTATTGTGATTGGGATGAATCCCTACCTAAATAACTAATTGGTTAGAGAAAATCAAAATTTAACTCATTTCTTAGTGAAATATGGATCTTTTATCACTAAATAGATATGATATATGGGTTATCATTTTTAGTGGGAGCACTTTAATTTAAAGTCCTTAATAAAAATATATAATACATGATACCCACCTAATGATATGTATTTATTGTATATTATGGAATAATTCACACTAATAATGTTGATATCATTAATAGGTATGTCCTATAAAATAGTTAAAGATTAATATTTAGTATTTAGCAGTGTTCTCAAGGAGAAACATTCAGAGTACCCAAATGTGAATATTATAAAAATAAATTTCTCCAACTTTGACTTATGGGTATTATATCTTGGGTGTGTGTCTCACATTTTTTCTAACAAACATAGACTTGTATATAGGATAAAATTGATGAAGGGTGAAGTAGAACTTCATGTTTGTAATGGAGCAAAATTTTCTACATTAGTGGTCAGCACTTATGATCTGATTTTACCAAGTGGATTGCTCTAAGAATTGAAAAATTGTTATTATGTTCCCACCATAAATAAGAATTTTATTTTTGTATCTTGTTTGGAAAATATGGGATTTTCATTATTTATTGAGAAAAATATTTTTTCTATATATATTAATGAAATATTTTATGGTATTGGGAATATAATGATGTAAAAAACTGATCTGGATCATCCCTTCGACAAATTACTTGTTCGACCCACCATATTCTAGAAGGGAATTCCTAATCCCCACGAGCTAACAACTAGTGCATGGGAATCATAAGAACACACTTTTGAATAATTTCTCCCAATAATAAGAGTAGAAGTGAAATCAGGAATATAATAAAAAACCAGCATGACTCGTCTATACATCATACGTTCATGCTGAAATAGGAATAAATAGAAATAAGTAAATAGACAAACAAAAGAAACAAACTATATAAACTCTATACTACCCTAGTCTCCCTCCCCTATAAAAAAACTATGAGCCACCACTAGTTCCCTTATGACCCCCTTCACAAAATATGACTACCCTCCAACCATAGAAAGTAATAAAAACCTAATTGGCTAAATGAAATAAAATAAATGACTAACTGTGAATACCAAGTAAAAAAACTCAAAGAGCATCCAAACACCTGAACCAGGAACCTAAAACTAAGATGATAATATTGTCATGATCACATAAGAACTCAGTAGGCCACTACAACCCACCAAATCTATGTCGTATGTTTCATTAATAAATTCATCAATGCTAGTTTAAAAATAAACTAGAAATTAGGGTTTTTATACATATAAATTTATGTAAATCAAACCATTCCATAAACCACTACTTTCAAAACATTTCCTCTTTTTTTAAAAACCAAAGTCACGCATTTTGAAAAAAAATCAATGGCCTAATACATTTACAAAACTACACATACACCATTCACATTTTCCAAAGCAACATCCCATTTGTTCTATATAAATAAAAATGGTCACTTTAAAACATTTAACTGGTAGAATCCATCTTTAAACAAAAACACCCATTTTGAAAATCACCTTAAAGAACCCACACGGGAGTCTTTATTTAAAAATAGGTTTTCCAATGTCTTTGAAAACTCATTTTCTAAAGAAAATAATCCAACACACATGGACAGAGCATAATAAAACAGGCACCAAATATATCACAAGGTATATATCATAATATGAAAAAACAGTGTTGTAAAAATGAACGAAAGGGAAATGATACAACCAAACTCTAGATCAAACTCCCCTCAACAAAACTCACCAAGAAATCAAATGTGTCATGGTCCTATCTGAAGTCACTAACATGCCAACCATATGACCATATAAGGGTATAACCACTTGAACTAGCTATTGACATTCTCTAAGCCTGTACTATCATCCCAAGTAGCCCACACAGGCATAAAAATGATGATGAGCCCCCACCTAGCCCTTATTCTTATCATGACCAGTGAGAAAATAGCGGCGTGTGAACCAACTAGAGGAACAAGTTTGATCTTCCACCTAGTACCTGGCATCCTTAGTGAAAATAATACAATTCTAACACATAAGGCATAACCAAATATACCCACACCCCTAACACCCAATGATAAAAATCCCCATACACACAAAGTATGCACTCAGGGCATAAAAACACATTACTATATAAGAAGAGAAAACGAATATCACATAGTGATAAGGGACCCAAATAAGGGGTAAACAAGTAGGGGGAAATCAAGGGGTGTCTTTCATTATCACCATTGTAAAACAAAGTTTCAACTGGACCTTTAACACTAAAACACGTCTTGGGATGCCAAACCCTTTCACATTTCATAAAACACCTTTCCAAACACCATTTGGAAAATAATGGAAATCACCTACACATTCAAAATATTACAAAACCACCCCTAACACAAGGTTATTTCTCCTTGAAAACTAATACAAGGTCATAGGCCACCCATTTCCATCAAAAGCATTTTAAACCAATCCATCAAGGTATTTCCACAAGGTTAAAATCACACACACATTTCAAATTTCCATTTAAAGTACACCAAAACCCCTTAATAAACCATTTTTAGGTCAAAACCTTACTTTAAAACTAATTTCAATTTAAAATATAGTTTTAAATCCTTGAAACTATAACCAGGTCAAAATCCCACAATTTTTCTTTAAACCCATTTCAAATCCAAATTTCATTTCATAAAAAACTTATCATAATTAAACATTTCATTTTAAATATGAAAACAAAGAATTTATAAACAAAACCAATCATGCCAAGATTAAAACTCATCAAAATGGTTTCAAATCACCACAACAAGATCACATATAATTTTAATTTCATAAAATGGGAATTTATAAAGAACAAGCACACTTTGATTTGAAAAATGAAACAACTGAATAGAAACACCTACCTCAAAACATGTCACCCTTGAATACAGCCACTCAGATCCACCCTTTTTTGCTTAGATGCATATGCACCTTCACACACACACACACACACATGTGTGTGTGTGTGTGACCTTTAACCCAATGTACATAATCCCCTCACCATGAGGGAATATGTACAAAGAGGTTATATATATATATATGTGTGTGATTACCTATGAATACACGTGAAATTCACCATCAAAGAGCTGCAAGACACCCTAAAAGCAAAGGGAAAACTAAAAAACAAAAAATTCCAAATTAAAATTGGTCCAAAAGAAAAGAAAAAAATAAAACCTACCTTAAATGATGGTGAGTGAGCTGAAAAAAACTGAAATGATTTTCCTTTGGTGGCGGATGCTGAAAGATGCAAGAAGAGGACCTAAGAAACCCATTGCATACCCTAACAATGGAATAAAATGCCAAAAATCATGTCAAAACTTGACCTAGGGTTCCTCTGAGAGAAAAGGGTGATGGGGAGAATATAAATAAGCCAAAAGAGGTAGGAATAAGGGAGAGGAGATATTACCTTTGAGGACCTAACAAGAATCTCCAAGAAACTGGGAGAAATTGGTGTGGAGAGGAGATATGATCAGAGGGGGTGGCATGTGACATGGAGGAAGGGAATATTTGGGAATAATATGGCAGGGAGAGAGAGGTAGGATTATAAATAAAATAGGGAGGAAAAATAAAAATAATAATAATTTTAAAAAGAAACTAGACATGGTGCATGGTTTACCAAACCATGCACCAACCATGCTATCCCTGCTAGACAAGCACATGGCACTATACAATTACCCCTAGGTGAGTTTCATAGTTGTAAAATTCATGATACAACTATTTCAAATGGATTTTCTCAATTATAGACCCTCATGCATGGTTAACTCATGGTTACTCCTAACCATGCATAAATTGTGTGTTGCACCAAAACCCTTAAAATTTTTAAAATTATGGACCAGAACTCTAGGGAACCCAAAACAGATAAAAAATAATTTAATTAATAAATTAATTAATAAAATAGTGACATGTATGGAATAAAAAATTCCCCACCATACCACTCTATACCCCTAGAAAGTCTCTGGTCCAAAGTAGAGGTCAAAGAAAGAACGAATTTCAAGACAAATTTCCAAGAAAAAATTAAATCCTCTAACAAACCTCGATAAAAAACCGATTAAAGGAAGTCTATAAATAAATAGAGACTGGACATCAGTCTCCCCAACATTTATAAATGAACTAAAATAGTGGAACAACCAATGACAACTTCCCACAAAACAAAGGATGTCTCCAAGTAACCGCATTCTCAAACTCTTTAAAGGGGATTCACAATAATTTCATCGGCCAAATACAACCACAAGAAACTACTTTAAAATCAAAAGGAGAACATGATTTAAGAATCATCCTAAAGGATAAACAAACCAAAATCACCAAAACCAGGGAATCCATACAAGAATATTAACAACAAAAAACATGCCGCGATAAAAAAACAACATGGCTCCAACCTAAGGGTCACAACTAGCATATGAGGGTGTTTAATTCCAACTCCCTGGAATACCATCCCATGGTCATTCTAATAGAAAGAACAACCTGGTGGTATGGATAGCCTACATGAAAAAAAATATACACCCCAAGTATCCAATCATGAACCCTAGTTTCTGCCCATGTCCAAATAAATAAGATCATAACTGCCCAATGTCTACACTACACAAGGGAAACAACCACCAACATCATCAAGCAATGAGGCACAAAAAAATCCCAAAAAGGAACATCACCCACAATGGGAAACCAAAGAATAACCTATAATTTTATATCATCCACCAAACCTTAAATGTATCCAAAAGGATCAATAAAACATTCCCAACTTGAGCTCACACAAGAGACCCCTAATAAAAACTGGTCCTCACTAATCTAACCATCAACCAAAGCTCAAGGGTCTAAACCACTGTATCCAACAATATTCAAAGGGATAATAAAGAAGAACTGCCTTAGATAAGGCCAAAACACCACACTCAAAAAGGAAACAATACATGCCACTCCATTGGGAGTCTAGGAAAGGTTAAACATATGGAGGAAGGACCCTAAAGATAACCACTCTACTTTACACTAGACCTTTCTGTGAGGTTTACATCAAACAACACGGGACATAGACCCTTCCATATTCATGTACCTAAAACCACATCAAATTGTCCCAAAATACATAAGGGACAAAATAAAACATAGGATTCACTAAAAAGCAAGGTTTTAATAAAATCCCATTCCAAAATACAAGGCACCATCAAAATTGGGCCTTATTTTATCCAAAACCAAACGGAAACAATTTAAAAAATTCAACCCCAAGTCCTAACCTGAATTGGTCAATTTTAAAATGTTTCCAAAACTAATTTCAAAACAAACTCCACTTTTTTTAAAACCAAATCACCATTATAGTTTTTCAAAATAAAGAAAACACTTTCATTTTCAAATCAGTTTTCCAATCACTTTCCCTTTGTAAAATTCACCCACTAAGGGTAAAATCCCAAACATACCATAAAAATAAATTTGGAATCATCAGTTTCCCTTAAAATAGGAAAATAACCTTTCAAAACACTGTGTGAACTTGGTTATAAGACTAATCACATGTAAAATACTTTCCAAATTTCAAATGAAATTAATTGTTTCAAAACATTTTATAAAACCAATCTCATTTTACAAACAATCCCTAAGGCCTTGTTTTAAAACCAAAAATATTTTTCTTATAAAGTTAATTTTTCACACGCATAAAAAGGGATTTCACATCATATGAAAAATATCATAAACAAATTCATAAAATAAACCTTAACCAAAAACTTCATCCAAATATTCCAACATTTCATAAGACCGACCATGATCCCTATCTCGTTTCCCCAACAAACAGGCAATTCAAGGGTCAAGTGATCTAAATAGAAAAATAACTAGGATGAAGAATCATGCTTTACTTTTCCACATGGTTGATGAACACATTTCAATCATGTGTTGGTTCCTAGATAGTATCTATAATCAATAATTTGGTTGTGGCATGGTTTGTTAGGACCTATGAATAAACCACACATCCTGACTTCCTTCTTCATCACCATCCCAAAATATATAATAAGACTACCAAGTCAACTCAAGTCATTATATTGAGGATCAAAACACCACTAACATAGGCATCAACCATAATCCAATAACTCCATAAAATGGAAAACTAAATTCAAGGAAAAATCACAAATACCCATGGAAACTTGAGGCTCAGGGTGAGAAATAGTGTAGGAAACTCTTCCCGTACTTACCTCCCAAGTCCCGAAAACCTTATCTCCAAGCTACCAACACCCCAAATAACATAGGTAATCCCAAAGTTTTAGGATTCTATGGAAAAAGGATGACCCAAACTCATATTCCATTTTGTAATGAACCGATCTAGGTTGTCCCTCCAAGAGATGCCTGAACTGACCCACCACATGCCCGAAGGGAATTTCCAATCCCCGCGGGCTGGAAACTAGTGTCTAGGAATCATAGGAACATGATTGGGAATGGTTTCTTACAATAATAATAGTAGAAGTGATAACATGAATATAATAAAAATCTTGCATGACCCATCTATACATCGGATGTCCACACTGAAACAAGAATAAATAGAAACAATAAAATAGACAAACAAAAGAAACACACTAGATAAACTCTTTGTTTCCCAAGTCTCCCTCCACTAAAAAAACTATGATCCATCACTAGTTTCTTTTTGGCCCCCTTCGCAAAATATTACTACCCTCTGACTGTAGAAAGTGATAAAATCCTAATTGGCCAAATTCAATAAAATAAATGACTAACCTCAAATACTAGGTAAAAAACACTCAAAGAGAAACTAGACACTTGAACCAAGAAACTGAAACTAAGATGATAATATAAGCAGGAGCACATAGTCACTTAGTAGGCCACCAAAACCCATTGAATCAACACAGTATGTTTCATTAATAAATTCATAAATGATAGATTTAAAATAAACTATAAATTAGGCTTTGAATACATATAACTTTATGGAAATCAAATTGTTCCATAAACCACTATTTTCAAAACATTTACTCATTTTTTTTCCAAAACCAAACTCATGCATTTTTTTTAAAATTCAGTGGTCTGATCCATTTCCAAAACCATAAATATGCCATTCAAATTTTCCAAAACAACATTCCATTTATTTATCTAAATGAAAATAGTCACTTTAAAACATTTAACTAGATGATTCCATCTCTAAACCAAACACCCATTTTTAAAATCAATTTAAATCACCCACACAAGAGGTAATTTCAAGACAGGTTTTCCAATGTCTTTGAAAAAACATTTTCCAAAGAAAATGATCCAACACACATAGGTCAAGTATAAAAAATTAGGTTCCACATATATCATAAGGAATATATCATAATAAGACAAAATAGTTCTATAACAATAGAATCATGGGAAATGATGCGGCCGAACTCTAGATCAAACTCCTCTTAACAAAAATCACCAAGCAATCAAATTCTTCATGGTTATATACGAAGTCGCTAACATGACAATCATCTTACTGTATAAGGGAATAACCACCTGAACTAGCTACTGAAATGTTCTAAGTCCATAATTTCATCCATGGTTACCCACAAAATCATCACAGTGATGATAAACCCCCACTCATCTCTTATTCCTACCAATATTGGTGGGAAACTAACGGTGTGTGAACCAACTAGAAGAACAAACTAGATCTTCTACCTAGTACCCGATGTCCCATGACCAATAAAGGAAGTGAGTCATGGTGAAAATAAACTAAGTAAAATGCACATGTCATAACCAAATCTACCCTCACCCCTATCACCCAATAATAGAAAGTCCCATATAGACAAATATTAACTTGAGGAATAACAAATACATTCCCACACATGAGGGGTAAACAAGCATCGCATAGTGATAAGGTAACCACACAAGGGGTAAACAAGCAAGGGTAAATGAAGGGGTGTCTTTCACTATCACCATTTTAAAATAAAGTTTCAACTATGTCTTTAACACCAAAACATGGCTTGGGATGCCAAACTCTTTCACATTTCATAAAACACCTTTCTAAACGCCATTTGGAAAATGATGGAAATCACCCAAACATTCAAAACATTTCAAAACCACCCCTAACACAAGGGTATTTATCATTGAAAACAAAGACAAGGTTGTAGGCCATCCATTTCTATAAAAACCATTTTAAACCAATCCATAAAGGCATTTTCACAAGGGTAAAATCACACGCACATTTAAAATCACCATTTGAAGTACACCAAAACCCCTTTATAAACTATTTTGAGTTCAATAACTCAATTTAAAATAAATTTCCCTTTAAAACATATTTTTCAATCCTTGAAAACAAAAATCGGATCAAAATACCACAATTTATATTTAAACCCATTTCAAATCCAAACATATTTTCACAAAAAACTTAGCACAATTAAACATTTCATTTTAAATATGAAAACATGGAATTTATAAACAAAACCAATTATTCAAATATTAAAACTCATTGAAATGGTTTAAAATTTCCACAATAAGATCACATATAATTTTAATTTCATAAAAATGGAATTTAAAAAGAACAAACACACTTTGATTTTCAAAATGAAACAACTTCATATAAACACCTACCTCAAAACAGGTCACCCTTGACCATGGCCACTCAGATCCACCCTTTTTCTTTTACATTCATATGAAACTTCACACACACATATACACTCATATATATATATATATATATACTCTTTGACACAATGTACATACTCCCCTCACCATGAGGGAATATGTAAAAAGAGGGTGTGTGTATATATATATTCACTTACCTATTCATACAAGTACAAGTCATCATAAAAGAGCCACAAGACACCCTAAACAAAAAAGGGGAAGCTAAAAATCACAAAATTCCTAATTAAAATATATCCAAAATAAAGGGACAGAATAAAACCTACCTTAAATGGAAGTAAGTGAGCCTAAATGAACTAAAACACTTCATCTTTGGAGGAAAATTATGAAACATGCAAGAAGAAGAACTGAGTGACCCATTTCATTCCCTAACAAGGGAATAAAATACCAAAAATCCATTTAACCCTTGACTTAGGGTTCAAATGAGCAAATGGGGTGATGGGGAGAAGTAAAATTGGCCAAAAGAGGGAGGAAGGAGGGAGAGGATATCTTACCTCAAAGTACCGACCAAGAATCTCCAAGAAACTGGGAGAAATTGGCATAGAGAGGGGGCTGATTAGAGGGAGTGGAATGCAGCATTGAGGAAGGGAGGGGTTGAGTGTTGCGTAGTAGGGAGAGAGGGAGTAGAAGAAAATAAAAAAAAGTTTGAGGGAAAAATAAATAAATAAGAAATAAATAATTATAATAATAATAATAATTTTTAAAAAAATGCACATTGCGCATGATTTGAGCACTATTTACCAAATCATGTGCTAACTGTGTTGTCACTACTAGAAAATCATGAGGCACCACACAGTTACCCCTAGGTGAGTTTCATGATTGTACAAATAATTATCTAACCATGTCAAACAAAATTTTCCCAATGATAGGCCCTCATGCATAGTCAGCGCACGGTTACTCTTAACCATGCATAAACTGTGTGCTGCACCAAAAACCTAAAAAATTAAAATTGCCTCCTGAAACTCTCGAGAACCCAAAATAGATCAAAATTAATTAAATTAATTAATTAATTAATATCATCATGAAACGACGGGTGTCACAAATTAATATTTTATATATTCTTGATATGGATAATCTTTTTTATAGCATTTGGAATAAGAAGGTCAGGGTTGAATCTAATCCCAACTACCATTGGTGTTATCACCTTGGACATATAAATGATAAACTCATTCAAAGACTCCATAAATATATATTTTTGGACTCGTTTGATTATGATCTATTCGATACATGTGAATCTTATTTATCAGGGAAAATGAAAAAGTCGCCTTTTGGGAGAAAATGTGAGAGGGATAGTGGACTATTAGATATTATACATAGTGATGTATGTGGACCTATGAGTAAATAAGAAAATGGTGGTTTTAGGTACTTTGTTACTTTTACCAATGACTTTAGTCGGTATGGGTATGTGTTTCTGATGAAATGAAAGAATGAAAATTTTAAAAGTTCAAAGAGTTTCAGGATGAAGTACTGAATCAACTGGGAAAAATAATTAAAGTCCTCCGATCAGATCAGGGTGGTGAATACATGATATAGGAATTCGTAGCTCATTTGAGAGATTGTGGAATATTTTCACAACTCACCCCACATGAAACACCACAATGGAATGAAGTGTTTGAAAGGATGAATCATAACTTATTAGACATGGTTTGATCAATGATGAGTCTATGTGACCTTCATATATCATTTTGGGGTTATGCTCTTCAGACTAGTGCATTATTACTTAACTATGTTCCATATAAAGAAATCATAAAGACACCATATGAGATATGGACTGGGAAACGTCCCATAATATCTTTTATGAGGGTTTGGGGTTGTGAAGAATTTGTACGATGGTTGTCTTCGGAAAAACTTAACCCTAAGTTTGAAAATTTCTTATTTATTGGTTATCCCAAGCAAAGGGATATTATTTCTAATACCCTAATGAACACAAAGTGTTTATGGATCAAACCAATACATTACATAATGTTTATAGAGGCGTAGTGGTAGGAAAGTTAAACTTATAGAATTTCAAGACCAATAAATGGGAAGTGTTCCTGAGATGGAATTTTATTTAGTTCTACAAAGAGTTGTAGAAGAAGAATCAACTCAAGTTACACAATATCCTCATAGGTTAGGTATGATTTGTTATTAGATAAAGAGATATGTATTTATTGTGGCTAATTATGATGAAGTAATGTTCATAGAATATGAACCTGATTCCTACCAAGAGGCTATTGAGAGTTCGGATTTAGAGAAATGGTTAAAAGCAATGGAATCTGAGATGGACTCCATGTACACTAACCAAGTTTGGAACTTAGTGGATGCACTTGAATGGGTGATACCCATAGGGAGTAAATGGGTTTTCTATAAGAAAATTGAAATGGGTGGTAGAGTGTCTATCTATAAATCACATCTAGTGGAAAAGGGTTATAAACAAGTTCATGGTATTAACTATGAAGAGACCTTTTCATCTGTTGTAATGATAAAGTCTATTTTTATTTTTCTATCCATAGAAACTCATTATGATTATGAGATATATCAAATGTATTTCAAAACTATGTTTCTTAATAATAATTTATCTGAGGATGTATATATCGATATATCCAGAGAGTTTTGAAGTTCAAAATGAGAATTATAAGGTTTTTCAAGTTGAAATAGACTATTTATGGACTAAAAAAATCTTCTTAAAGTTAGAATATTTGGTTTGATGATTCAATCAAAGAGTTTGGTTTCATCAAAAACACGAATGATTCCTATGTATATAAGTGGACCAATGGGATCATAGTAGTATTTCTAATACTTTATGTTGATGATATACTACTCATTGAAATTGATGTCCTGGCACTTCATTATATGAATATATGGCTAGGTAAATGTTTCTCAATGAAATACATGGGTGAAGAAACTTGCATACTTAGCATGAGGATCTATAAAGATAGATCTAAGAAGTTTCTTGGATTGATCCAGAACATATATATTAGTAAAGAGTTAAAGTGTTTTAACATGGAGAAGTCCAAGAAGGGGTCTTTACTAGTGTTTCATGGAATGAATATTAGGAAGATTCAAGATCCTTATAAAGAGTTAGATATGATAAATAGGACTCCTTATGTGAATTCCATAGGATCTATCATGTATGTCATGTTGTGTACTCAACTTTATGTCTCATATGCTTTAATCGTAACAAGTAGATACCAATCCAATCCTGGTGAAAGTCACTGGAATGGTGTGAATAACATTCTTATGTACTTGAGAAGGACTAAGGATTTATTATTGGTCTTTGTATGAGAGGATTATATTTATGTATAGGGTTACATAGATTCTAGTTTAAAATATAACAAAGATTATATGAAATCTCAATATGGGTTCTTGTTTTTCCTAAATGGTGGATCGGTTAGTTAGAAGAGTTACAAACAATCCTCCATATCAGAATCTACAACAAAGGTAGAATACATCGTTGCATCATATGTTGTGAAGGAAGTTGTTTGGATCAAGAAATTCATTTTTGAACTTGGAGTTGTTCCCAGCATCAAGGGAGTAATCGAGATATATTGTAACAACAATGTTGTTATTGCTCATGATAAGGAACCCTAATCTCATAAAATTACTAAACACATCCTTCACAAATATCATCTTATATAAGAGATCATTGAGAGGGGAAATTTAAATATCAGTTGGATGGATACACAAAAGAATGTAGCAAATTCGTTGACAAAACCATTACCGCAACAACAACATGAGGATCATATAGAATATTTGGGTGTTAGACACATGATATATTGGTTGTAATGGTTGTAAATGTATCATGTTATTATAATAAAATTCAATATCCAATTATCATTCATTCATGTGTGTTGCTATTTTATTTTATATGAATAGTCAAATGATAATATCCCCTCAAAGTGAAACTTTGAGTTATCCTCAACCGATGATCATTATGAAGTATTATGGGCTGTAATGATATGATAAGGTTAGAATTAATATAATATTATATTTGTTTCAAAGATTTTCATGTGAGATAAAAAGAATAAATTCATGAGGTAATAAGTAGAGACTTATTACTTTGACTGATCTGCTTAAGTATATCTCATGGAATGTCATACAGTCATATATATAATTAGGGATGTATGCTTATTATCAATCCTTATTACCTAAGGTTGGTGATATACCTATCATGAGAACCTTCATAATTTGATACCCAAATTACGCAAGTCAACATATGAACTTAGCTAATCTAGGGGTGGTTGGGTATGTTGTTGATCATGTTGTCGGTTGGAGCGCAACCATGATGGGATTTTTCCACTTCTATGAAAAGTTAAATACATATATCCCTTGATTGAATTATATTGGGGAGATTCATGGTCATGTTTAGTTTTTTCACATATGATATGTAAAACTACTTGGATAAGTGACATGTGATGTTCTTATCAGGTAAATGAATGACATGTGATGTATTCATCCACTTGGTCAGTCTTTTTGGATAATGAAGAAATGATGAGAGGACAATACTAGATTGACATTTTCCATGTCTAGTGGTCTCTTTATGTCTTGTACAAAGGGATTATATAAGATACATATTATGCATATGATGTATCTTGTGGTATACATGTCTATATAGAGATATGAGTGTATTTGATGGATATAACACCAGACCTCTTAGTATCTTGAGTAGTATTGATGCTTTTCTAGAGGTCGCTCTTTGTTTACATCTATGAAATTGGGATTTCATAGTTGTTTTCAACATTCTTAAGGCTCTTAGGGTCACACTGTTAGTCCCTTGGATAAGGATAAATTTTTTGATAAAGTGTTTGTTCAAAATGAAGAGAGTTTGATGAAATCCCATATCTAGATGAGTTTGGATGAATTCAAAAAGATTTGTAAAGTTTTTTATAAAATCCTTATGGTATTTTAGTGAAAGTGGGGTATTGTTGGATGTGAACTAAAATATACATTCATGAGATGCATTTATACATGCATATGATGCCTGAGATATATTTATATATAATATATTGGATATTATATATGGTTTATATTTAATACATGCATATAATGCATGTATTATTCATCCATGTGATGCATGAAATAATATATTTATTTATTTATTTTCCCATAGATGGTTTTTCATTAGTTATAATTCTTTATGATTGAATAAAGGATTTTTGTTAAATTCATTGAAAACATTCAATGAATTATCCCAAGCATTTTGAAACACATATGATGTGAGGAGCCTAGGTCTTCGACTATAAAAGAGGATGAGATCCTCTTATATTGGGGTTGGAGTATATCGCAAGCTCACACTTCCTCACAAAACTATATTTATCTCTCATTGATAAGGTGAAATCATTCCTTCATATTATGGGTATCCTCATGAAGTTTATGTGGATCCTTTGGCTGGTGTTCCCCCTTGGAGCCAGGGTATTTTTGCTCACTGCTTACCATGATCTTCCTTAAACACTCTCCACCAAAGGAATATGGAATTTTTTACAACCTATAAATACCAGGTACTCTGTCTATAGTATTATTTATGAATTATTTCTTGAATATAGATATTTTTGTATATATTTTTTTATTCTACTGCTAATGATCATAATATTATTATACATAACCCATCAGAAAGTTGAGCTGATTCCTTGAAGTGTTGTGTAAGAAGAACCAACAAAAGTTACATAAGAACCTTGAAGGTATTGTAGGGTTCTTTATAAACCTGAGATATATGGATTTCTCATGGCCAATTATGATGAATTAATGTTCATAAGAGATGAACCTAATTCCTACCAAGAGGTCATTGAGAGTTATAGTTCCTATAAATTCTTAAAATCAGTGGAATCTTATATGAATTCCATGTACACTGACCAAGTTTGGAACTTGGTGGAAACACCTAAAGGGGAAAGACCCATAGGGTGTAAGTGGGTTTTCGCATGAAAATTGACATGGATGGTAGAGTGTATTCCTATAATCACTCCTTATGGAAAAGGTTTAGAAAAAAATCATGGCATTGACTACGAAGAAACCTTTTCGCCTATATTAATGATAAAGTCTATTCGGATTTTACTTACCATAGTAACTCATTATGATTATGAGAGATATCATATGGATGTCAAAACATCATTCCATAATGTTAATTTAGTTTAGGATGTGTATATGATATAGACCGAGGCTTTTGAAGTTCCAAATGAGTCTGCTAAGGTTTTCAAGTTGCAACGGTCCATTTATGGACTAAAGAAAGCATCTCGTAGTTGAAATATTTGGTTTGATTATGTAATCAAAGAGTTTGATTTCAAAAAGAACACAGATGATTCTTGTATATATAAATGGGTTATTTGGAGTATATTAATACTTATGATATTGTATGTAGACAACATACTTCTTATCGAAAATTATGTCTTGACACTTCAATCTATGAAGGTGTGGCTAGGTAAATGTTTCTCAATGAAAGACATGGGTGAAGCAGCCTACATACTGGGTATGAATATCTAATAGGTTACTTGGACTGAGTCAAAACACACATATTGGTGAGTTTCTAAAGTGATTTATCATGGATAATCCCAAAAAGGGGTCTTTATTGGTGTTGCATGGCACAAATCTTAAGAAGATTCAAGATCGTTCTAAAGAGTTAGAAAGGGTGGATATAGTTCCTTATGCATTTGTTATAGGATCTATCATGTATGTCATGTTGTGTACTCAACCTGATGTCTCTTATGCTTTGATAATAACTAGTATATACTAATCCAATATCAGTGAGAATCACTATATTTTTGTAAATAAAATTCTCAAGTACTTGAAAAAGACTAAGGATATAGAGGAGAGGATGAGTTTTGTATAAAGGGTTACACAAATTCTAGTTTCCAATCCAATAAAGATGATCTAAGATCTCAATATGAATTAATTTTTTTCCTAAATGGTGGAGTTATTAGTTAAAAGAGTTCCAAGCATGACACCATAGTATACTTGATAGAAAAGGCAGAGTACATCACTGCATCATATGCTACGAAGGAAGCTATTTGGATCAAGAAGTTCGTTTATGAACTTGGATTAGTTCCTAGCATTAAGGGATAAATTAAGCTATATTGTGACAATAGTGGGATTGTTTCTCAGGCTAAGGAACCCCAGTATCACCAAATCACCAAACACATCATTCATAAATACCATATCATATGGGAGATCATTGAGAGGGGTGATGTAAAGATCAGTTGGGTGGATATATAGAAGAATGTAGAAAATCTATTAATGAAACTATTACCACAACAATAGCATGAGGGTCATGTAAAATCTCTAGGTGTTAGAATCATGAGAGATTGGTTATAATGGTTATAAAATGTATCATGTTATTATAATAAATTCAATATTCATTTATCATTCATTCATGTGTGTTGTAGTTTATTTTACATGAATGTTCAAATGATAATATCCCCTCAAAGTGTGATTTTGAGTTGTCCCTAACTGGTTATCATTGTGGAGTATTGTAGGTTGTAATGATATGTTAAGGATATCTTGAATAGATTATTATACTCAATATAAAGATTTTTATATGATATGTGAAGAATGGATTCATGAGATAATAAGTAGAGACTTGTTACTTGGACTGACCTTCCAAATTATATCTCATGGAATGTCATACAATCATTGATATGGGGGTGTATGCTTATTATCAATCCCTATTACCTAAGTTTTTTGAGATACCTAGCATGATAACCTTCATACTTTGATACCCTAATTACATAATTCAATATATGAACTTAGCTAATACGAGGGTGGTTGGGTATATTGTTGATCATGTCGTCGGTTGGAGCACAATCAAGATGGGATTTTTCCAATTGTGTGACAAGTAAATACAATATGCCTTGAATGAATAAGAATAAGGAAATGTATGACTATGATTATTTTAGTCACATATTATGTGTTTATATACTTATATGAGAGTCATGTGATGTACTTGTCTGTGAGACAAATTTTTTTTTTTTTGAAAAAAGTGGTGACATGAATTGGTTTCCCAACTCATGCCGCCAAGAAATTTATTAAAATCAAAAGTAACAATACATGAACGAAGTGTACATAGCATACACTAGCGGGGAGTTAAGGGGGATACAAGAAAGATGTTCAAGCATATCAAATCCAAAAAGATAAAACCATCCAGCATGTGCGAGGTAGCGGGTCCTTCTTCCGATTATCCATTCTAGCCATCAACAACAAGAGGTTGTCCCTCAATGGAGTGTCGCACCAGGGTCCTAAAAAAACATGGAAACCATCAGAAACTCATAAAAATCCAGTAAACTAGAAAAAAGTGGAACAGAGCAACAAATAGAATGGAACTGATCTGGCGAAGCAACAGTCTGGTTGAAATCTGTACAGCAGAATAGCAAATCAAACTGTCCAGCAACAAACAAGAGAGAAACTTCCCATACTACTCATCCTCAAATATTCCAAAAGAATCAAACAAGAAAACAGGTGATAGCAAAGTTATTTTAGTCATCCACAAGTAGAAAAAAGAGGTTAATGAGCAAATCACTAGAAATCTGATTGGAAGAGAAAGATCATGCAACAAGAATCAGGGAGTTTTCATTGACATCTTCATTCTTTGATTGAATATATATCTCTTGATCCTGAGATATTTTTCTGCAGTGATTTCACCCTATTGTAGTTTCTGGTATTCAATTTCCTTCTGCAATTCCATGTAAGTGTTCCAGTCCTGAGTTTCCTCTTGTGAATCTTGCTGTGAAGATTCCTCCTTTGAGTTATCTACAAGAGGTTTTCCCTGGGAAGGTGCAGCAACTTCTTTCCTAGAGGCATCAAGTGATCTTATTACAATCATTCTTTCAAGGTGTGAGTAATCTTTGCGCTTTCTGGTTTTCCTAGTATTGGGAGTAATGAAACCATCTGCATCCACAATTTCTTTTTTTTCTTTCTTGGCCATTGATTTCAAATAGGTTTCTTCAATTTGTCTAGGTTGGTCAGCCTCCTCAACTAAGGATTCACTGAATGCTGAATCATCTACATGCTATTTATATCCTTCCCCTTCTGGTTCTGTATAATTTTTTTGTTCCTCATTAAGGGTATTTGCGTCAGGTCAGTCCTTTCTTCCTATGTATTGAGGGTATTCATTCTGGATGGGGGTATCTACCTTGGAGGTAGAGATAATGTCAGTGGCATCAAAGACAGCGTTAACAAAATCAATGATTTGATTGTGGGTGCTATGCTTTTCTAAAGATATCTCTTGGTTGTTCACTTGTCTATGAGACAAATGACATGTGATGTATTCTTCAACTTGGTCAATAGTTTTTTAAGAATCAAGAAAAGATAAGTTTTCTATACTGGATTGACATGTTTCATGTCTATTGATCACTTGATTTCATAGAAAAAGGAATTATATAGGTATACATATGATTTATATGATATATCTTATGGTGGAAATGTTCATATAGAGCTATTAGAATGTTTGATAGAGATCACATCAGACCCCTTAGTAGCTTATAGTACTAACACTTTACTAGAGGATGCACTTTTCTTGTATCTATGAAATAGAGATTTCATAAATTTTTTCAACGCTGCTAAGGCCCATAGGGTCACACAATTAGTCTCTTCGATAAGGATTATGGAAAAAGTATTTGTTCAAAATAAAGAGAGTTTATATGAAATTGTATCCAAAAGAGTTTGGATGGATTCACAAAGAGTTGTGATGTTTTTCATAAAATACTTATGGAATTTTAATGAAAGTGGGAGATTATTAGATGTTCACTAGAATTAACATGCATGAGATGTATGTAAACATGAAAATGATGCATTAAGTATTTATAATATATGATAGTATATATAGGGTACATTTAACACATGCATATGATGCATGTAAATTATCATGCATACAATGCATGAATATAATATATATATATATATATATAATTAAATATGCATTAGATGCATATATAGTTTCATGTGATGAAACATCTCACCTAAATGGTTTCTTCGGTTTAGAACTAAATAGTTGGTTCATTTAAAAATTTGCATATATTCATTGAAGTGTTCAATGAATTTAAATCAATGGGAAGTAGTGCATATGATGTGTTACATATGAGGAGAATTGGGATTTTCCTATAAAATAGAATGGGTTCTCTTCTATTGGGTGACCTGATAACATTTGGATGGTGATATGATCATCAGCTTCATGAAAAGTTGATAAAATATCTTCTTCCTGAGCCTCGTTTATCTCCACTAAGATGGCGCTAGCACCCCTTCAGGAGTTTGGGTGTCCTATTGATACGATATAGGATCCATTGGCCGATGTTCCCCCCTCATAGGTAGAGTGATTTTGTTCGGTTCTCCTCATGGTCCTCCTCAAACGTACTCCATCGAGATTGAAGGAAGATAGAGAGAGCTACTGCAACATGAAAATATCATGTTCTTATGATGCTATGTTTTTACAATATATTTGCACATTGATTTCTTGAAGATAGATCCTCCTATTTTTGGGTTGTTTTCCACTGCCTGTAATCATGAGATTATTAAAAAAACTCATCAGAATCATACACTAATGATGCATCGATATGCCAAAATCCACTATACTCATGTTTGGTGGATATAGGTTTTGGTCACAATCGCTTTATACTAAGGCGCACTACCTTTACAATGTTTAGGGATCAGTCACTCCTCACCCAAGGGGATCTCTCTCTTATTATGGTTTGTGCATTGTTTCATGGAAGGTTTCATTATTTTATATATATAAGGGTCTCTTCAACATTTTATAAACATAAAGTTCCACTCCAAATCAACATTGGATTCCAAAACATCTTTCATATTTAAGTCTAGAATATATTCTCTTATATGCTCCACTTCACTGCACTTCCAAACCTCCAAATTCATATGATATTAACTCCTTGATGTGAGAGTTGAGTCTTTGTATTCAAAACAAACATAGAAGCAACTTCAACCTCCAGATGGGAATAACTTTGTACCGAAGTTATCCTTAATATTCTCTATCTTTAATCATCTTATATAACAATGGAATTTTGTCCTCTTAGAGCCTTATTTTAATGTACCATATATAACTGTGAATTCCCCACACTTCTTGGGTCTCCTCTTTTATACCATATTTTTCAACAACGTGTGATTTTCAAGAACTACAATGAGAAGTTTTTATAAATTCTCTAAAGTCTTCGGCCCTTCCATCAATGGTTGAGATCAATTATTCCTATAATCCTACAAGACTATGTCATGTGTCCCGTATGATTGAATGTGGTCAAATGCATATCCAAATGGGTCAAGTCAACATCCCAAATCTCAAACCAAATCTTCCCCTTTTTTTAATTCAAATTGAATCTTCATTAATTTCTAGAAAAAACTAGATCTAGCACAATACTCTTCATTATAGTGTGATTTGCTTTGACTTCACCCAAACTACAACATGACATGCTCCATTATAGTGTGATCCTTGGTCAAAATCCAGAGCCACAAAATATGGGTAGAATCCTATTTAAAACTCCCTATTAATTGTGATGTGATCTTCCATATCTCATCAAACCTTGACCTTCATTGTATTGTGGTCCTCCTATAGAGACCCAGGCTTCTCATACATGGATATTACATATTTTTAGATGAATATTCAATACATTACACAAAAACATGTCTGGGGACTATAATAGTTTAGGGCCTTTGGATACTAGGAACACAATCTTCTAATTTGGTGAAAGATATTCAATGTCTCTGACAAATATCTTCTCATTTAGTACTCTTTATAGACATACCTACATAAAACCTTTCTTCATAACCTGAAGATAGTAAACATAAGAAAGGGTGAGCTCAGATGCTCAGTAAGGGTAAACAAGGGATATATTCATATAAAATGAGCATATGGGTATGATAACATGATAATAGAATTTGAAAACCATACCCTGCATATCATAGATCATAAACATGAGTCATGGAATAAATATTGGTAGTTCATAAGACATCAATCATAATGAAATGAAATAACATGGTCCATGAGAACATAACATTGGCATAAGACATAGATTTGTGACATACACGCCATCTTATAACATTGTGAACATGTATAAATAGAGACAGGTTCACTCATTAAGTTAAGGAAATGAAATCAATCCCTCGCATAAACTTATGGGCATGCAACCAGGTCCACACATAACATTATGGACATGAAGGATATGTTCATGCATAACACTATAAACATGTAATCAGTTTCACACATAACATTGTGAACATATAACTAGGTCCACGCATAACATTGTAAACATTTAATCGGGTCCATGCATAACATTGTGAACATGTAATCAGATGCATGCATAACATTGTGAACATGTAATTAGGTTCATGCATAACATTTTGAACATGTAATCAGGTTCACGCATAACATTGTGAACATGTAATCATGTTCACGCGTAACATTGTGAACATGTAATCAGGTGCACGCATAATATTTTTACTCATGAGTTATCCATCTTTACTCAATGCATTGGAGGGATATATAGGTCTCACTCATCTCATAATGAAAATCATATATATGTGTGTCACAAGATCATAAAACATTCATCATATCATATCCCATGAAATGAAATGGGTTTCATAAACATTTCATTATATCATTACCTATGGAAAAGAGACAAGTTTCATAATCATTTCATCATTTCATCATAGCATAACCTATGGAAATAAAAAAATAGATTTCATAAAAAAAATTATCATGGTATAACCCTTGGAAGATAAATGGGTTTCATAACTATCTTGTCATGATAAACCATTCAAAGAAAGAATAAGAATGGTCTCATTGGTTCATATCTCCGACAAAGCATAAGTTTCATCAAAGGATTTCATCTTAGATGGAGGATGATTTTGAAAGATCACTTGAAACGTTTCTTGAGGAAAATAACTTTTCTTTGAAAATACCTTTTTAAAACTAAAAAATTATAAAACATTTTTAAAAGTCTTTTCTCTGAAAATAGTCTTGAAAACTTATAAATGAATCTTTTAAAAATCATTTAAAACATTTCTTGAGAAAAGTATCATTTCCAATTTGAAAAAGCGCTTTTTAAAACATTTTTGAAAACATTTTTGGAAAACATGGTTTTGGAAGAAAAAGAGTTTTTGATCAAAAAGATGATTTTTCATAAAAACATTCTTTTGAACTCTTGAGTACATAAAGTGAGGAAAATGAAGGGAAAACATGTATTCTCATTTTTTTAAGGAGGTGGTGTCTCAGTCAAAGACCAAGACACAATTTATTCTCAAAAAGGAAGGGAGTTACAAGAGTCTAAAAGACGGAATCTTTTGACAATCTTTATTGAAAAAAGGGAGTGATTCATCAGGCAAATCATCCAACCAGGTGACAATCTGATTGACTCCCTTATTGGCGAGACTATCGGCAACCATATTCGCTTCACGAAAGACATGTGTGGAAATGTAGTTGAGATCTCTGAGCGAGTCAAGACATTTCATCCAACGAGAGGTAAGTGGCCAAGCAAGGTGCACCACCCCCTTTCAGATAGCTTGGACAACAGTGGTTGAATCACATTCAATCCACAGCTTATTACCATTTTGATAATTTTGAATGGTAATCCCTGTGAAATAATAACATTAAATGAAACTTAAAATATCATGAAAAGAAGGATATTCGTGATATAAAATTTCAAAGGATAATTATATACACCTCGTAGAAGAGGATAGGTGTGTGATATAACTTGTGTCCCAAAGAAGGCAAATTGATACAAAAATCCTTTATTGATTTGTTAACTTTTGAACCATAAACCCCCTAAAAGAGAGATCATCAAATGGATATATAAATCCCCATAATTTTAAGGAGAAATGTCATAAAATACATTCAAGGGCAGTATATACACCACATAAAATAAATAGGTGGTGAATATGGCATGTGTCTCATAGAAGTAATAAGTGAGACGAAAATCACTTACCTTAATTCTTGACTTCCTTCGTACACGTTCAAAGCTCCTATATAATAAATATAAGTTTAGTATACATCTATTACAAAATCATACTTATATATATCATACCATATGTGATTTACATATGACCTTTTATTACCCTTTTATTAACAATTTCATGTTAAAATCGCATTTCGGGCAATACCATTTTGTTTTTCATGCATGTTTTGATTTGTTATATTTTTTGTTCTCTTACTTTGATCATGGTTCTATCATCTCCATAATAATAATCATGACACAATTATCATATAAATACATCAATTATATTTTTAAGACTAATCATGAAAGATGGTTTTGAGAAATGAAGTATGTTATGATCATGGAGATAGTAGGTTGTACGTACGCATGAGTAACATTTCCATTTTTCAACGATTGTTATGGAAAGGAGATAAATAATATCTTATCTTTACAGAATGATCATAATATCATAAATACCATATTATTTTTTTAAATATAATTATACATATCATCCATGTGGTATGGTGATGAAAAGAGAGAGTCACATCGGTTCGTGAAGGCGGTAGTCCACACGTACATGAACGATGTTATCATTTTTCAGTGAGTTAAAAAGTATTAAAAATGATATATTAACTTTTTAGAATGATAAATATGTCATGAATGTCACAATTATGTCATGTATATCACATATATTTGTCCTTATTATCTTCCACGTAAAGCGTTAGTGAAAAATAAATCACATCGTTTCGAGAGGCGGTAGTTCGTCGTACACACGAGCGACGTTATCGTATCTCCTGTGGAATGGAAAGAAAAAAGTTATATATAATATAATGACTCCAAAGATATAATTATGTTATAAATATTATATATATATATATATAATTTATATTCATCATCATCATACCCAACCGTGAGATGTGGTAATGGAAAAAACGAATGACATCGGTTCGTGAGGCAGTAGTTCGTCGTACACATGAACGATGATTTTGTAACCCATTTGAGGGAAGTGGAGATGGTTGTAGGTCATGCCCTTAACATAACATTTCAGTATATATAAGATATTAAGGTTATTATATCAGCATAGTATAATAAGAATTGAAGGAGGTGGGGGAAGAAATAAAACAAAAACGCTTGTTGATGAACGGTATCTCTTCTTCGAGTATCCTCCTTAGGTTTTCACCAAAAAACTTCTTAGATTGACTTTCTATTCAAACTAAGGCTTCTATGATGAGAGGAGAGAAGTTGATAAGTGATTTGGGCATGTTTTGGTCGAGCCAAATGGTTTGGGAGGTGTGAATAAGTGGGGGGAGTGAGTGTCCTTTTGTAATTGAGGAGTGACATTTTTATAAATACCCAAAAGTATTCACTATTGGGGGTCACTCTCATATGCCTCCAAAATAGATCAACAATGGAGTGGAGGTATGAGGTCGAGATACATCTATGTCACACAAAAGAAACACATTTTTTATCATGTTATTCTTTAGTCTTTAAGTTTATTCAATTTTACCCTTTTAATTTTTACCATAGTAACTTGTATCTTTTTATCTACCTAGATAATTTATCCTTTAAGAATAAAATTAAAATGAGATTTATTAGATAACGGATATCTACTGATTCCAAATATGAAATCCAATTTATTAAAAAAGAATTATGTGAGTGTAAAATTAATTTTAATACAAACGTGTGTAATGCGCAAAGCACCGTTTTAACGTTAATCGCGGTAATTAATTTTAACTGTTTTTGTTAATCATTATAGTCAAAAATTATGTTGACCTTAATAGATAATGTAAATTATGCTGATTCCAAATATTGAATCCATTTTTTCAAATTCAATTCACAAAAGTGGCAAAATTTAATTTAATATTAATCTCACAGACGCAACGAGAATGTGGATTTTCAAAAAAAAATATTCAAAAGTTTACAAAAAAAATTATATCAAAAATCAATATGAAATTGATTTCAATAACCTAAATTAGATTAATTGATATATAATTGAACTAATTTTACTTTAAAACAAATTTAAAATATAATTTAACCTTATAAATAATTTAAATGAAAAGGCGGTTTTCAATTAAAAATCAGTATTTCTCATTATTCATCAAAAAATTAATTTTTTTTAGAAAATTCTCAAAAATTCACCCTAAACTAATTTTGATATTCTGATTTCAAAAATGAATTTTATTTTATCAAATTTGTTTTCTAAAAGTTTCAAAAAATAATCTTATTATTGTTCATAAAAAGAAATAAATAGAACAGTTTTTTGAGAAAATAATATTTTCGAAATATAGACTAATGCAAAATTAAGTAATTTTTTATCAATATACTTTTTTTATATAAAACCATGATACATAATATTTTAAAAGTAGTTATTACTATTCATATTGCTAAGTTAAACGATTAGGTTATAACGATCGCCTTTAAATAACTATATTACTAATATATCGTGGTTTGTTAAAACTTGGTTTGGCGTGTAACGCAAGCTAGTCCAATATTGCGTGCAACGCAAGCTTAATTTGGTGTTGCGTGTAGCACAAACTTAACTTAATGTTGCGTGTAGCACAAATTTAATTTGGTGTTACGTGTAATGCAAACTATCAAAAAATAATAATTTATTCAAAGAAAAATAATTCATAAAAACATGAGGTGTTACACTATGTGACCTCATATTTCTAAATCCTCCAGATGTTCAGACCATTTTTCCAAAAATATGCCTCTCACGATGCCACCACCATGTTGCAGCGTGATCCTTGTTTTATCTTCTCCAGCTCTCACAGTTGCAACAAGTTCTGCCAATTGCAATGGCTGTCAGTTGCGGCGTGATCCTCAACCAGTTATTCTTACGTATCTTTAGTTTACTCTTACATGGGACCGTTGCACCATGGTCTTTCACTTCATGGTGTAGCCATCCATCCAACATTCCCGATTTACTCTTACGTAGCCTTAATTTATTCTTACACACGTCTATTGTGTCAAAGTTTACTCTTACGTAGCTTTGGTTTACTCCTACGTGAGACCAGAGGCGGCGACATGTCCATTCTTCACGGCACAGTGCCCCTTTCATATCCAGACAATAGCACACCAAAAACTTGTGGACAAGCGTTGCAACGTGGCTCTATTCCGTATCACTTCACCACCCATTACGACGTTATGGTACCTACTGCGCTATGACACAAGAGGTTACTACTATGTCTGCTCTTACAAGTGATAGGTTGCACCGTGACACCCAACTCGCACAATGCATCCTCCAGTTCCTCAACATGTCAATGGTTTTGGAATTATTGCTTCAGCTTCCTAGACTTCTCTTTCCACTTCAAAGACTAAACGGTTTCATGGGTTTGAAACCAATCACCATATTGGAAGATGACCTTCCGTCATCATTTGGGCATTTTTTTGGCATTCTTCCCCCCCCCCCCCCCCCCCCCCCGTTAAAAGAAACAAAACATGGAAAGTTACGTGCATTCAAAATTAATCCAGTACAAAGACTCGTCAAATGAAATGGGCACCTCTCAGGATTTATTACTCTGAATCGGATATTGGTTCTCATACACAATGGATCGGTAGATATCCGTCCTGCCCGGTGGCATCTTCCAAAAATGAACAGTCTTCCTTGAAGAAACGGTTTTATGCATTGTGTTCCTCTTCAGCAAATGCAACAAGAGTGAAAATGACAGAAACTAAATCGAACGGCGGGAACATATTTGTAAATGGGCGGGGGCTTACAGAAGTGTTACAAAAAACTCAGGCAGGGACTCCAGCAGGAGTCATAAAACACACACCAAAGCTCAGGCAGATATCAAATTACAGCTCCCAGGCTGAGAATTGGGAGGCGGAGAGACGCCAATAAGACTAAACACTGGCAGCCTGTGTCATGCCCAAATATACTCCCACGTTATGTGATAAGAACTCTCATCTGCATCCACCGCCATAGGGCGGTTGCTGTGCAGAATAGCCACTCCCCGTCACTGGATCATATCCAAACCCGCCAGGGGGCGGCCCTGTGGGGGGCGGCTGCATCTGCCCTCCTTGACCCATGCCCATGCCCATGGGTTGCTGATTCATGCCTCCATAGCCCCCCACCCCCATGCCCAAACCCGGACCAGCCCCCATGCCCATACCCATGCCTGGACCAGCCCCCATGCCCATGCCCGGATTGGGCCCAATTCCCATACCCAAAACCAGACCACCACCACCCAGACCCAAGCCCGGGTTGGCCCCTGTTCCCATACCTGGACCACCACCGCCCATACCCATACCCCTGCCCATGCCCATGCCCACACCCAGACCACCACCCATGCCCATGCCTGTTCCAGGGATCATCATAGGGTTTGATGAGGGTCTGAGTGCACCTGTAACAGAACGGCCAACCCCACTGCCAGATCCCATAGCCTTGCCCATGGTCACATTGGACGTCGCAGGAGCAGCAGACGGCTTTTCCATCCTCTTCTCCTTCCGGTTAATCGCATCAAAATCAATTCCAATATCAGCCAACGGATTGATCTTAGCTGTTCATCAAAACAACATAAATGAACAAAAAATCAACAAAACCCTACACAGGCCGCAAAGTAATCAGGCCACCCACCTCCAGAGATATTTAGATTGACCAGACCCCTGCTAAGAGTATCAGCCCAGACTGTTGACTTCGTATCAAACTTGTCCTGCGATGATGGCTTCGGCACCAGAGCAAGGGCCCCTGTTGAAGCAGGCAAAGTCAGGGCATCCTGTTGCGGCACCGCACCAGAAAGGTGATGCTGTGAAGCAACTTGTGGTGGCATTGGCAGGCCCATCTGAGCAGTGCTTAGAATGCTACTTTCATTGTAGTATTGTGAAGTTGGGCTGTGTAAAGCAGCATTCTGAGGGATTGATGGTGCCTGGGGACCAAAGCTGGGTTGAGTTTGAAGAACCATTTGCCCATTGTAGTGATGTGAAGCTGGGTTGGCTTGAGCTTGAGGAGCCACTTGTGAAGAAGCATTCTGAGGGATTGATGCTGCCTGGGAACCAAAGCTTCCAAAAACATTAGAACTCGGTTGTAAGGGCTGGTAAGTTGGGGATGTGGCTGCTGTTGGGTGAGCTCCATATGGTGCGGGCTGATCGGTTGGACTGGTAAAAGGTGTAGATGAAGAAAAAGCATGAGAAGGTCCCAAGGGAGGGAGAATGCCTGCAAGAATGTCTGCATTTCTAAGTTGTGCAGGTGGATCGGGCGCCACTGGAGGAGACTGAGCACTGGGGACAGGGGATGGATTGTAGGACCTGCTGGGCAGGGCCTCCCCAAAGTCAAAACCTGGGGTGATATCTACATTAGAAGCAACTGGATGAGAAAATTCAGCATTGTTCATGGATGGCTGGAAAGAAGCTGTAGGGGCACAGGTCAGGGGTTGAGCCAGGGCATTATCTGTAGAAGGAACAGCTTTGAAAGGCGAGTCACCAAACGGATCATCAAAAGGCTGCATCAATGCCAATTGTTTCGAGTTAGATTCGAGATGAGATGCTTATATTTTGGAAAGGTGAAAAAAATGAGGAGGTCCAGTGGGAATTAACAGCCTCCTACACACCTGATTCATCACAGAAGAAGAGGGGGATGCTGCAGCAAATGTGGGTTCCGGACCAGGATTTACAGTGGCATCAGCTTCGGAGAATGTGGGTCCGGATGCAGAGGGCATGATAGCCAATGGGTTTGAAGAAAAGGGTTCAGACAGAGAGCCGAGTAAATCTGTTTCAGCACCAACTGAGGTTGTTGCAGCAGCTGAGCAAAGAACAGAGAAGAAAGCATGTCAGTAAAAATTTGATGTATCAGACTAATAACACTAGATCTAAGTTGGACCCCACTCTATTACAGAGCTTGATCTAGAAATATGCTATCTTAAATTTACAGAAACAGACATGCCAGTTGGAAATGGCCGCAATCTAAAATATGATCTGAAGCAATATACCAAAGGACTGGCATTCAACGAGATATATAGCAGCACTCACTCAGCTAATCATAATTAGGAAGCATCAAACCAGATCTTGAAAGAACTGGCAAAATTAGAGCAAGAAAACAGGCAAAAATGATATACAACTATCTGCGTGATCTTCCCACTTAAACCCAGCAAGAGGATGAAAGAAAAATGATCCAGACTACTATTCCTTGCCTAACTGAAGCTCCAGAATTCATCTAATTCAAGAACGGGAAATTTGAAAATTTTAATAAGAAAAACCAACAAGAAAAGTCCAACCTAAATATTTTGTTTTGCAACAAAGAATGTTTTTTCCATTTAAATTAATACAAATCCATCTTATAAAAATAAATGCTGTTAGTCTTCTGATGTTCCTCGTAGTATTGTAGATCTAAATCAAATCAATGGTAAAATTGAAGCTTAGTTGTATAGAAGATACCTTTTCAAAAATGAAAACCTCAAGTCACACGGATACACTAACATAGATAGTTTCCACAATTTATTTTTAGTTGATATTTTAAAAAAAATTACACGGTTCATAATGTTGAGGAGCATGGATGTAATTTTTTGACTGAAAGCTGCAGTGCTAGCCAACACTTGACGTTTTAGGCAAGTCATTAGACCTATATCAGAGCTAAGGAACCATGTTGTTGTCTTAATATCCATGTCATGCATACTCAAAAGTTAAAATAGAATGAACATAATTTGAAATTTCACTATCAGAGATGGGTGGGTGGTCATTGTCTCTCGGTCAGCTCTCTACCTTTCACTTCTTGCTCTTTGTTGGAGTCTGCATCCCACATCGGACTTGAGGTCCGGTGTGGTCTTTACTATTTGTTATAAAAGCACCCCAAGGACTCCTTTAGAGAGTACACCTTGGGGGTTCCGGCCCCACTAGTGCGGCATTCCTGGCGTTCCGTCAACCGGTCGGTCTGAGTGGTTTCTTCTGCTGCGCCCGCAACATCATCCATCCATCATCGTGAGGGGGAGCTGCGATCGTGAGGGGGAGCATCAGTCTTGCAGCCTTTTATTTTAATTTTATTTCGTCTTGTTTTGTCAAGCTGGGTATGTCCAGCTTGAGGGGGAGTGTTTGCAGCTTGTTGCTTGCTTTGTTTTTTCTTTATGTGTCCAAGCTAGGTACACCTAGCTTGAGGGGGAGTGTTGGAGTCTGCATCTCACATCGGACTTGAGGTCCAGTGTGGTCTTTACTATTTGTTATAAAAGCACCCCAAGGGCTCCTTTAGAGAGTACACCTTGGGGGTTCGGGTCTCTCATTTTCTCAATCTACACTCTTCATTTCAGGTAACACTAAGGCAAAGAACCATCTCCTGCTTCAGAAATTTTTCCTATGACCATTTCTATACCCTATAAATCAAAACAGAAAACCATTACCTAAAAGCAAACGAGCAGCTCGGATTTCAAAAATTTTACAGCCCCTGATCTTCTTAAACTACTGCCAGAAAAACCAGATCTGCCTGACCACTTGTACTGCCTGCAACTCATTTTTTATGGGTTGCCCAAGAGCATTGCTTCTGTCAGGCAAAATTTAGTCCAGATTAACTGGTGGAAAAGATGACATACTGGACAGGCACCTAAGGCAGTGCATAAAAGCTCAACATACTCTGCACAAACTAAAACTCCCAATCCTATTTTCAAAGATTTCTCTTCATTCAACAATGACAATGACATTCCAGACGCTCAAATACTGTATTAACTTCGCCCCCTTTGCATCATAGTGGTCAAGATGATAGCAAAATGTTATTATTGTTGTTAGTTGATCAGCACCAAAATATAACTATAGGGAACCACATTTCTGATGGCAGACAAAAGATAATTGCTGAACTCCCACGTTTATTAAACTTGACATGGGAAGTGAAAAAAACTAAAGAATTTCCCTAGAAATCTATAGCACGATATTAGACTCAGAACAGATGGAAGAAAAATATGCGACATCAAAAGTAGCAGTTTTGTGTAACTTTTATAAAAGGCTGACAATAAATTTAAACCACCCTTCACAAATCACATAAGGTGGCTGCATAGAGAGAATGTTTGCTAAAGCAGAAAGAGAAGAAACGGTTATCCTCATGTGTTCAGGCCACTGAATAACAATATGAAGCCAATGGTCATCAATGGTAGTGATAACAGTGAGACAACAAATGTTTGCACACATAAAAATTATTATAGAGGACTTCCTCTACCTGTAACTGAACCACGTGGATCAAATTCATCAAAAGCTTCAAATTCTTGGTTCACTGGAAATGCTGAGGTTGCAGATGTAAGGGTTGGTTCACCTGGATCAACACTTGCATGTGGAGGAGGAATAGGAGGAGGTGCTGAATTATCTCCATCCCTACAACCAGTCAGTTTGGGAAAATTTAGGATTGATCTGACAAAACAGGAAAAAGCTACTACTGTGATACACTATTACATGCAGAAACAAAATACCTGTCGCTGTGGGCAGGGCTTCGTGCATCGCTTACACATTCCTCATAACTTGGAGGAGCACCAAGATTTTGCTCAGAAAATTTTCTATCAAGCCGCCTGCCAAAGTATTAAAGCCGAGGGGACATTATGTCAGCACACTGTTCAATAGCCTGAATTTCAGGACTTCCAGAAGGGGGGGGACTAATGACAGCTAGTTAGCAAGGATCTGCTGCTAATGTTACCTTGAATCCTGAGATTGATTTTCTGCTCTCATGCTTCCTCTACAACATAAGTCAACAATGAAAAAAAATAAATTTTTAAGAATTACTCGATAATGTTATACTTGACATGTAAATGTTTAGCAGATGCTTTGAGGATGATGTTGTCAAGAGACCTATGTGGCAGATTGCTACTACTGTTAATCATGCTTTTCCAACAAAAAATAAGCTAAATACTGCACAGTTCAATTTAAATATTTTTGTTATTTGCCTAAATCGAACTATAATGCTAGATAAAATAAAAGATCTCTTCCATGATCAGAACAAGCAAACAATGAGGATGAAGTTGAGTCTGAGAATTTAGAAGTTTAGGATGTAAACTGGAATTTTTAAAATTTACTTCATACTGAAGATATTATGATTACATACTCAAAATCCAGAAAAAATAATTCCTTCGATGAAAAACAGATGCAAGGTGTCTGCACTCTTTCAAGTGGCTAACATGGTCAAACACCCCGAGCCTCTATAAGCTATGATTTTACTGAATGAAAATTTTGTAATTTGCTAGATCCTTGCATAGTAAATAAAACAAATGAATGAATTGTAATGTGAACCAAAAAGCTAGAGCAACTAAGTAGAAGAATGCAAAGACAGCTAAAAAGCAGCCAGGAACACTATCCCTTTTATGGTGCAAGTAAATAGTATATTGAGACACATACCGTGATGTACTCTGACCATCATCTTCACAGACTCTGCCTCTGTCAGAGCTTCTGCTTCTAGAACCACACCGGTAGTCGTCAATGCTTTGACTTCTTCCACGAAGATCATCATCCCTGTAACCGTCTCTTGCATTGCGTTCATCAGAATCTCTACTATACCGATCTGAATCACGGCCATAAGGGTCCCCGTTTCTCCCATACCGATCATCCTCTCTAGAGCCCCATTCCCTCTCCCGCTCATAGCTACTTCGATCATCATAACGATCCTCATCAAAGCGATCACCAGATCCTCCATAGCCTGAATGTGGACTGGGCTTATACATTCCACCAGTGGAGTATGGCCCGCGAAACCTAGCAATGACTTGATCAGATCCCATCCACAGCATGCCAACAAACAACCAAAACATTCAAAGAACTGAAAAAGAAGAAACATAGCATAATCTAATTTTCTCTAACTTACTTTTCACTCCCCAATATCGGTGCCTACCAAAATAATTTTAGAGAAAATTATTTTTAGAAGCACTGCACTTAAGAAAAAAACCGCATGCATTATGCAATAACAACATTTGGAAACAGACCACACCAGAAAAAAAATAAAACTTGAGAAGTCTCTAGTTCATCAACCGGTCTTGTTCTTCAAGCAACACAAAAAAAAAGGGTGAGCAAAATGTTGACATACGAGTTTTGGAGATAGAACTAAATTTGTTAACTTGCATTCCTCAAACAACATTAGCTATACAAGGTAGGGAGATGAAGAATGCATATGCTGGAAATAAACAGCAAGCAAGAAAACTGAATATATTCCAGTAAGTTCTAGGAAAGGTCAAATCCCAGACAAGGATAAAAGTTAATAAAACTGGACAAAATAAACCCTTGTTGTATCAAAGAAAACAAGAGGCAAAATATCATAGGCCAGTCCTCTGATTGAACCAAATTTGATTATTTCCAGGCATAAACACAAACAAAATATAAGCCAGCTTGGATTGGTGACAGGTATGGATATTTCATCCAGCTTCTCTTGACAACAGAAAATAATTGAAAAGATGGAAATAAAAAAATGAAGTATGATAAATTGGGATGCAAAATAACCAAAATATTAAACTAGTTGAAACAATAAAACAACAATGGAAGATGTAAGAAAGCAATGGTGCACAGCAAGATAAGAAGATGGCATGATGTAAAACATGTATCATGATAAAATATCAGAACAAAAAACTGCCTGTGAACTTATCCCAGTGATTCAAAACAATTCTAGAAAGATATTTACTATTGAGGGTAACTTCAAATTTTCATAAAGAAAATATGTAGTGGCTTGGTAGGAAACTGAGACTCACTTTTCTCTGTTAGCAGCTGCCTTCTGTCTTGCTTCTTGTATCCTTTCTTTGTCATTCACAAAGCCAACAAGAGCCTGAGATTTTTTTCTGACATTGCTTCCCTGGTCTCGACCACTTGAATCAACATATTGAAAATCGGACAATGTCTGTTGAAGACATCGCTATTTTGTCAATACTAAAGCATCAAAACTATTACAGTTCTATCAAAAAGGGACAAAAAAATAGATTATATCAGTCAGGTTATAAAATCATTATAATGCTTACCGATATTTGATAAGCATGTTCCTTGATCTCATCTATAACACGTTCAGACCCATGGGCTACAAGATACTCCAAAACAGTTAAAGCCTGCAGCACATACGCAACTGGCTGGCATTAAGGCGCCATAAAGGGCAGTGCAGTGTAGGTAAATATGCCAGATTGAAGTGCAGCATGAAGGAGGGCCTAGAACTCAAGAAAGTCTGAGACAGTTCTTCACTACAATGCAACATGGCATTTTAGAATAGAATCTTTCCTATTTTGAGGGTTCGTCGGGAAGATTACACTTGAAAGGATCCACAAGAATAAGCAGATTGAATTAAATGAAGATACAACAATAGGGCAAGGGATACCCCTAGAACCTGGAAAGTATATTCCAGGAGGGGCAAAAAGGTCCAAGCAGTGACTCGAGGTGATCCCCGCACGGCTGTTTGTTACAGATTCCCTCATGAGGCAGTTTTAAAAGAAGGGGGAGGGGAAAGAGAGAGAGGGAAGAGAGGAATATTCTTAATAACGGCCTGGGGCTTGGGCAGGAGTGAGAAAGCCATCTCCTCCTGTAGTGTTTCTTCCCCGAATCCTTCTCTTCTCCACTTCTACACATACTGTCTCGCACCAGCTACTAGTCATAATATATCAAAGGGAATTCTCTGGGGGAACATGTGTTTATCATACAACTATACAAACTGACAGATATAAAGGCGCACCTTGTAGACATGCCGCCAATTCTTTCCAGTATCATTGATACGCTTCCAGATAACTGTCATGATCATCTGGTACTCGTGGCTGCATGGATACCAAAATATGAACTTTTTGAAATGAGGTGGACGAGAGGAAGGACGAGTTTTGTTACTGAGTTTTCAAGCATATTACTAGTTTCTGGTAGCCTGTGCAATGTCAGACAGAAGTGATCCGTGAGGACCCCACGGCTCATTGCTCGTAGCATCAAGAACCTGAGCATCAAAATGGAATTAGAAACTTGGAAAACCATGTGATAATATGTTTTACTGTTAACAGTAGGTGGATGATAAATCCTAAGAGATGTAGAACACTAGGCATCCTAGATAAGGTCAAGAGATGAGGCAAAAAGCCCACGGTGGACATTGTTGAGACCATCTGTTTACAATTTAAGAAACAGACCCAAGTATCAGATATAAATCTGATGTCCAATGGCCAAGTAATGTAACCCAGAAGTCAAAAATGAATTAACAACATTATACACTTATCTAAACTAGAAATTTATTACATTAAAATTTGACGATGACTTATATAACCCTCGGGGCAAGAAAAGACATGGCATATGTTAACCAACTTGAACAGTGCCAGTTATCTATTTATCTAGGTTTATGCAGATTTTAAAGGTTCCTGAAATCCAGTACAGGATTATTTGAGACTTCACAGCACTCTTTTGGCAAAGATGTTAATTATTTACCAAATGATATATGGCCACGTGTTATTTAGGGGTGTGATTATTAAAAAAACAGGACATACACAGTTGAAAATCATGTCCTTCTGATGTAGAGGAGTAACAAGACTAACAATTTGAGCCATACAAAAAGTTTAAATTAAAGCAAAAGTCGTATCTTATGTGCAGGGGAACTAGCTTGCAATCAAGGGCTAACTGAATTTTCACTCAGCCACAATGGAGCCTTGCCTGCAGAATAAAAGGGAACCAAAGAAATATAAATGGACTGCCAAACAAATTATTAACCTTCTGTTCTATGCTTGGAACTTTGAGAACTTTCTTGTTCACCTCTCTCTTACTGCAAAAGCATAAAAGAATGAGATAACATTAACATCTTCATTTCCTATGCAGGTAATGGTTCAGAGAAATATAACCATCGAAAACGGTTGAGAAAAAATAAATAAACCGTTGAAAATGTAGGAGAGCATAATACTCTCCTACAGATTATTAATGAGAAACATTAAAACGGTATTTTCGCTCTAGTTCAGCAAAAACATCTTGCAAAGCCTCAAACAATCCAGACAGAGTGACTTGAATTTACATGTCCCTGACAGTTTGACCAAGGGCTTTCTTCATTCTAGCAGCAGCTCCAAATCAATCCTCTTCAGCTGAAATACACTTCAGAACCTTTTCCTGTGCCATTACAATAATAGTTCATGGATTGGGTTATGCACCGACAATAAGCAGCCTAAAAATTTTAATGAAACAAAAAGACGCCTAAATACATTAAAAATAACTGAAGGAAATTAACAGAAACTTGAATTTCCAGAATAAAATTGAAGTCAAACATGGCACGAATTTACAGATATGCTACACGTCTCAGTGGATAATGTTGGATGAAATAAGGCATGAAAATGAGAACATGTCTGAAAAAAATACAGACAACGCAGATCCCAAAAATCCAATCAAATTTGAAACACTGCATGCATTCAATAAATGATCAATATCAGAAAATCGATAAGCCCGGGACAGGTAATGACCCTACAATGCCCCCAATCATCAATGACGCCCAAATCAAGGAACACTGCTGGAGCTGAAAGATAACTCAAAAAGGGTGGTTTACAAAAAAAAAAACAGAGGATCCAGAAAATATATTTCTACATAAGAATGAAGCTTGATCACATGAGAACTTCCAACTGCGTGTAAACAGCATCGTATCCAATCACATTACAGGAAATATGAAGTGTAAACAGAAGGATTATATAAGAAGCATGATGCATCGAGCAACCGCGTTCAGCTACCTTGGATTGCAAGTGTGCTCGATAAATCACAAAAAGGCCGGACTTCAACACCAACGATACGGGCGCGAATTGAATATCAAAAAGAAACATATAAAGACCGCGCATTCAATTGACAACGCAACAGAAAATTACAAAATAATGCATATAATCGATCGGTCAAAAAAATGTCTAGAACAATACAAGCTTCATCAGAAGTGACGGGGGTAGGGGCAGAATGGGTAAAGTTTCGCTGTGAGCAACAGTAAAATCATCCATTTCAGAACAGAACGTGATCGGCGAGAGATCTCGAACAAAGGGGAGTAACAAAACAACGACCAGGACTGCAAATGAGAGGGCCATATGACGAACCTTTGTTAAACTGCAGCTGAATGGATAAATGAAGATCGGATCCGAGAGCGATCTGAAACGGAGGGTGCGGATCAGGTACCGGGATGGAGAAAGGCGGGTGGAGAGCTACCCGGGAGAGAGGGCGGGGAGGTGGAGGAGAAGGAGCGAAAGATGCGAAGAGTTCCTCGAATGCTATGCCGAAATCGGGCGAAGAAGAGATCGAATGCTTATGACCGGTTGTTTTATTGGCAAGTTCTCAAATTTGATACAAATACATGTTACGTTTATAAAAAAAAAGACCTCTAGTTAAAAAAATGTATATATTCTTTATTTAAATTTAAGATTTATCATTTAAAGTTGAATTTAAGGAGATATTGGTGCAAACAAATGCAGTGTGTGGGGTAGGTTTTTTTACTCTTTTACCTTGATTTATGTAATTTCGTTGACTTCCAGATTGTTAGTCTTGGATACTCAAAAGATGTTTTAAAGAAGCATTAAAATATGGGATCTTGGAGTTTGTTGGTTGGATTTATGTGCCAAGAAGGCTTTTAAATGTCCCAACGAGACAAATGATTGTTATGTTAAATCAGAGTATTTCACAAAGCCAATACACAAAGAAATGATGTTGAAGTGAAAGAACATGTCACGACCCCCTCCCCCCAAAGATATCATAATGAAGAGAGATAGATAATGACTTCTGAGTCTCACCTCCAGTAGGTCATGGGTTAACGATTAGTATCGAGGGTATAAAAATCTCATAAAATGAGAGACATTACCCTCTATATAAAAACAAGATTGGAAGATAAGATGAATCAACCGCAAGCAACTCTGTAAGACAATATAAATGAAAGCCAAAAAATCATTCAACGATGCACGTATAAATAAAACAGGTACAGATAAAAGTCGCCAAAGTAAATAGCCAAAAGAAAAATTAAGCCAACAACACGGTAGTTATCCAAAATTATGAGCTTGTAATATCCAGCACGGTCCACACAATCCTCTTAGAAACCTGAAAATTAGCTTTATATACATAGGGTGAGCATACAAGCATGCTCAGTATGAAAACCAAAATCTCTCATACACACGTGAAAAAACCATACTAATGCACCTGTGAACAAACAACAGACCCAAACCTCACCAAGGCACGCTCACCAAACAATGCAAGTTAAGTCTAATAACATAATATGAATCATATCGATAAAGGGTTCCTCGCACCACTTTTCCACTGATTTGTTGGTCTCACACCCCAACGGTATACGCCCCGACACTCCCACCTCTTTCGTATAACATCACATCGCATCACATAACCAGAGTGGTAGGGTATCGTGAACATAAATGACATCAATCTCATGCCCACCTCCTATCACGCACAACTTCCACCATAAGTCGCTCCATAGCACAGTCATATCACATCTTTCCCAAAGATGTTTGGGTCACTGCCCCACAGCACGGTCACATCACATCTCGCCCGAAAACACCTGGGCCACCGCCCCACAATACAGTCATATCACATCTCACCTGAAGACACTTGGGCCACCGCCCCACAACACGGTTGCATCACATCTCGCCTGAAGACACACGAGCCACCGCCCCACAGAACGGTCATATCACATCTCGCCTGAAGACACCTAGGTCATCACTTAGTGCACTAACAGACCTGTGACCATCACAGTTTGTGCATATCTACTCATCTGAAAGAGAGAGCAGGGAAGAGCGGGTAGCCAACCACTCATCCTCGTCACCATGTTGGGAAAACACCCTCCATGCGAATATACTGGTGTCGGCATATAGTGCTCGATGTGGGTGGGGTGAATATAGAAATCACAAGAAATATACAAATATATATATATATATACACACACACACACACACAACCACACACAATCGCAGCTCATGGGTTCACAAACAAAGCACTAATTAACACACAACATCCCTACTTTTCCTGCCACCTCTACATACAGAAACCACATAACAAACACAATCCATGAGCCACTTCTCACTCATTACTGGAAAATGGGGTTATCCCCACGCATCTATACCAACGGTTTACAAAAACTGTTGGTATAAAGTTCTTGGATCCTATCTATACCAACAGTTTATCAAACTGTTGGTATAGGTTGGGATATACCAATGATTTTTTTAAAAATTATTGGTATAGAGTTTCCATAAATCCATCGACCTCCCACCCCCCATCCACCTACGATCCTTAATCTCCCTCACCAGAGCGAGCAATGACTTCTCTTCTCCTCCAACATTCTCCCATGATTCAGAGATTTTTTTTATTTGGATCTTCTTCAACATCAAATCAGTGAGTTCTGAATCCTTATTCTCTTCCGTTGAGTATTGTTTTCATTTTTATCTATGCATCAATACCTAACCAAGGTATTGTTAGGCCCCAATTATTCCCGATTATTTGAAAAAAGGTTCATTGAGATTATTTTTGTTACAATATTGCATAATAAATGTGATTGTAATTGATACATATGTTGTTTTAATTTAGTTATCCGCTACTTTTACATAAATCCAATATATATTCACTACTAGAAAAAATGATATATATCCATAGATATATTACAAAAGTTTTATAGACTCGTGGATATAGCTTAATTTATAGCCACACTTTAATTATAATCGTGGCTATACGGTTATTTGAAGCCACAGTTCCATGGCACCAGCTTCATTTCGTAGTGGGACTCTCTTCTTCTCCTCGCCCCCTCCCCATTACCCTCGCGACCTCTCCTCGCTGCGACTGTCCTCCACCCCTGTGACCTCTCTTCTTGGCGGATCTCCTCCCATTAACCTCGCGACATCTCCTCTCTGTGGCCCTTCTCCCCCGACGCTGCCTCCCAACGTAGCCACCTCTCCGCGGGCTCTCTTACCTGCGACCCTCCTCCCCCGAAGCTTCCATCCAACACGACCACTGCACCTCCCTGCCGATGTTGCTCTTAGGCGGCCTCCCCACTTCCTCCTTTGGCGCATCGACCAATCCAGCCTCACGAAACCCTAACACAATTCTGACCAACTTCAGTTCATCGTAGATTTCTATTCCATCCCGTCGACCTGTCCTCATGTATAACAGCATCCACATCATGATGTGTTTCTATAGATATCTCTTTGATTGGGACATCGATGGATGAGAAATAAAGGTATATTAACTGTTAGGTTATTTAAACCCTTTGAGATCTTAGATCATATTTTAGAAACAACTTAATTATTGGATTTTTCTTCGCATTTCAATGCTACCGTGAATGTTTTTTCATATTTTAAAACTGAGGAGATGTATACTTGATCCTACTCATGTTATTCAGTTCGATAATTTTGAGTTGGAAGCTAGTGGTTCTTATACAGAATGATCAGTTGGTATCATCAACTAATGTGAGAAGGTCTTATAAGGGGTGCTCATATTGATAATTAAAGAATAGCGATTGTTTGTATAGATTCATAATGAAACTTATAAACATGTATTTTTAATTATTTCTCAGTGTATAGAGTTTTTCTCTCAAGAATCTCATTAATGATTCTTGGTGAGGGGAAGCCTAGTGATGGGAAATTTATAAGGAATCTCATCATTATGAGTTATTAATTCCATTAATTTTAAGTGTGATATTGTTAAAATGGATAAACATGGAAGTTTAAGGGGTTTAATAAGGAACTAAGGAGGGTAAAAGGAATTTGGTGTTAAAAAGGTAAGGTGTTTGGTGTAGGTGTAGAAATAAATACCCAGTAGTCTGGTACCAAGTATTTAGTGGTGTTAGGTATAACCATCAGTAACTACTGGTGTAACTACTGCTGTAACTACTATATAACTAGTGCCTTATACTAGGTACCTAGTAAGACATAGATGAGTTTTTTTTTAAATAGGGGTTAAAATAGTAAATTTACATTAGATAATTAACCCCTAAAACACCCTTTATTGGGATTTAATTATGATTCTCATTTTGTAACACCCTTGGGAGGTTATCCTTCATCGCTATCCATCTTCCATTGACCCTACCTTTGATTCTTATCTAAAATCATCATCGAGTTTCTGAAAATCCTATAACATAATAGATCTAAGGTTGGGAATCCATTGTTTTATTTATTTTATTACTCTTCATGTGAACTAAAAGTGAGTCCCTAAATTCCTCAATTGTCAAGGTTTTGAATTCTTGTTTTCCTTTCATTGTTCTTACACTGAATGGTAGGATGGTGTGTTAATTCATGATCTTAAGGTAAGGAAATACTCTAAATTTAGATTTTTATTTCTTCCATGTATAACGGGTTAAATCCTGGATTACATTTATCCTAGGTTTTCTAAATATTATTAGGAGTTTCATACCCTCATTATGATGATGCTTGAGTTGTTCTATCATGTTTGAAACATCATAATGCTTAGTTAAGTTGTGGTCCAAGATTTTTTTGAGTAAAATAAAATGAAGGGGGATGAGAAGATCATGAGGATGAACTTATTGATAAATGAAAGAACCTAATGAGTTTTCCCAGAATAATGAAGATGAAGTTGGGTCTATGCTTGAGTTATTAAGTCTAAATTATTGATATTAGAGCTATTTTTGCAAGTCATTGATCTTAATGACCGAGACTAAGAGAACATGTTGAGATGGAAGGATAGAAATTTAGTCAAGCCTAAAATGAGAGGTATTATAAGTCTCTTAAACCTGGAAGTGAATAATTTAGAGGATGCATATGCTAAACTCCAATGATCAATACATCACAAAAGAACTAGCGATTCATTATTGAGAAGAAGGATGAAGAGATGATTTGGAAGTGATGAAGGCTTTGACTAAAAATAATTATTGGTTTGAAATTACAATTACATCAGAGACAAAATGAGTAGATCCTCACTACTTACTGATACTTTGTTTTAAAATAGCCAAGAAGATTAATATGAAGTTGTTGTATAGGGAGTATTTTGAGACGAAGAAACAATTGATCTCACTGGGATACATAATTGGCCAAGAAGAGAATAAAGATAAAAAGAAAAGGGTATTTGTGGAATCCTAGTAGAGATAACCATTAAAGAAATCAAACAACCAATTAAATGGGTTAAAATAGTTTCATGAAAAGATATAGTTTGTTGGCGTGCCAAGTTATACCTGATTTATTTCGAATCATAGTATAGTGGGAATGGGTTTAAAAATATATTTAGCTACTTTAGGTAACAAAGATCTTGATAGTATAAAAAACAAATAAACAAAAAAAATGGTGTTATGTGTTGGGTGTGCTAAGTGAGCAGTGAGAGGAGCCAATATTATTGTAGAAGAATTGGTTGAGTGAGTTGAGGATTTTGAATAATAAGAATCATGATCCACTACATACTATATAAATTAATAAGAAGAGTGTGTTGAGATAGTGATGAGGAGTTACAGACTACTTAGTTTCGATGAAGAAGATAAAGAGAAGAAGAAAGATAAGAGGAATATTTTCTTTGAGTTTAAGAAATCAGTGAATAAGTTTTGAAGAATTAGTAAGTGAGAATAAAAACAGAGACAAAGTTTGAAGTGTTTATTTATGATTTTTTGAAGACTTTGTTTGAGGAAGAAGATTTTTTTTGTGATATAGTGACATCTTGGATAGTATTTTTGATCTACTCCAAAGATGGAAGGAATCTAAGATGACGAGCTAGTGTGATGCTAGTTTGAAGAATGTGGGATGCAATATAATGGTTTGTTCACTTGTGTTATGAAACATCTTAGGTTTTTTAGGTATGGAAAATCATTTTTTTATGTTTTCTATCATCTGGTTGATCATTTGTAGCTTTTGGGAATTTTGGATCTTTGAAAGAGATACAACGCTGCTACTATAACATCTCATTACGTGAATGAGGGGTTCATTCCCTGAATGCTCATGAATTCTCAAGACAAAGATCCCTAAGTTAGGTAACCTAGGTCTCAAGGCTTCTTTAAACTTACTCATTCATGTCAATGATTAAAATCAACATCTCCCACTTAATGTTAGGATTTGATTTTCTCACTCAAGAATGAGAGAATATGAATCCATACCATTTCAATGTACCTTTTCAGAGCACCATCTAGAATTCTGATTTACATGACTTTAATAGGTTATGGTAGCTTCTTAAGGTTTTCTCCACCTTTCTCCCCCACAAGGAGAAACTCTGAATTATTCATCAATGCAGATCTCTTCTATAGATAGATTTTAGGATATACCATATTGAGAATTCACTAAAATGGATTACTTGAAGTAACATTCTAGATTTTATAGATTGTGAAATTTCTTGAGTTATCTCTCTGAGATCTAGCTTCACCTTCAATTCCATTCATGATTAGCACATATATACAATATGAAATAGAATAATGTGTTACTATTTGTTCCTTAGTGTGAACAACAAGGTTGGGAATGTTTTCACAACCAAGTTTTACCTTTCTTAATGCTTGCACATTTTTATTCCAGATTTGTTTTTTTTTCTTTTTAGAGCATGGAGTTCTTCACTGTTTCAACTTATTTATGTGAGATGTTCTTCTTTTCACAAACCTTCAAGGCATATTCATCACATAATGTAATATTTATCTTCTTTAGAGATTTTTCTTATACCAGTAACCTGATTAAGCAACTGTTGGTACTATGTCCATCCATATTAATTGTTCCACAAAGTTTTAGACAACCTTTGGGGTTTTTATTTATTGAAAACCTCTCAAGAAATTTGACTTCTTCATAATGAATTTCATCATTTCCTTTGGAAACAACTTTTATAAGTTCTTCCTTTATAATTTTTTTCCCAAATAGACATGACATACTACCATGAACTCTTTAGGTACACATTGGAGTTTTCACATGGCTTCTTATGATTTATTTTCACTAAACTGGTTCATTCGTATTCTCCTTGGAAAAATCTTTCATTATGCTATTTTTTGCCTCTATTTTCACTTACAATCAAGGCTTGTTTGCATGAATCTAAGTGTTTCTTCTTCTTCCATGATAGAAGAAACCGATCCTTTTATATTTAGCACTTGTCTTATACTTCTTAGGTTTATTACCCAAGGATGTATGATCAACCTTCTTTGAAAACTTCTTGGAAATAGTGTTTCCAACTTCATTTTTTTAAAATTTTCCAAAGGAAGACTTTCTTACATTTTTCATCATTAGTGGTCATCATTATCCATTTTTTTAACACATTATTAGATGAGCATGCCCCATTCTAGTGACCACACTCAATTAAAAAACAATAGCGATCTTAAAGATGTTTAAATATGTTATAGGTAGATAAATACTTTCAATTTACTTTCTAAATTTTGAAATGATCTTGATTTTATCCCCCTTGACTTGGGAACTTTCAAATTTTCAGGAATTAATAGATTATACCAACAATATAATGTTCTATTCCCAAACCTGTAACAATACTAGTAATGACCTACAAAATTTTGTTACATTATTTGGAGTACATACTGTCCATAATTGTCAGAATTAAATCTTGTTGTTTTTAACCCTTATTCTCAACTAATTAGGGGGGTGTAGGGGGGGTAAAGGGTAGTGGGGGTTGGGGGTGGTGCGGGGGGGGGGGGGGGGGCTGGTGCAGGGGGCTGGGGCAGGGTTGGGGGTGCTGGTAGAGGGGCTGGGGGTGTAGGGGGGTTGGGGGGGGGGGTTGGGGGGATGGTGTGTGTGTGGGGGGGGGGGTGTTGGTGCAGGGGGGCTAGTGTAGGGGAGTGGGGGGATGGGATTGGGGGGCTGGTTCAGGGTGGAGGGTGTTGGTTCGGGGTGGGGGGGGTGCTGGTTCTGGTGCTGGGTGGGGTGGGGGTTGGGGGGGCTGATGCATGGTGGGATGGAGGGTGATGTGGGTGGGGGTGTAGGAGGGGTTGGGGGGCTAGTGCAGGGTGGGGTGGGGGTGGTGCGGTGGGTTGGGTTGGGTTGGGGGGGATGGTGTGGGGTGGGGTGGGGTAAGGGAGAAAATAGGCTTGTACTTTATTTTTTTGATATGGTTGTTGAGTTGAGGTCTAGTTTATAAAATTTATTGAAAATCAGGTTTTACATCCCTAGGAGTACAACTTGAAAATTTGAATTGAAAATAAGTCTAAAGTGTGAGATTAAAATGCTTTTGGGTTGAAGTTTTTTTTAGTCAATTAGATTTTTTTCAAGGAGATTAATATAGGTATGCAAAGGTAAAGTATTTGGTGATGGAATGAGTATCCACCCACTAAATATGAATAATTTACTTACATGAAGAATACATGGAAAAATAAACAACACTAGAAAATTGTAGAGATGACCCTAAAGTTTCATGAAAAGTATTGAAGTTTGAAAATTCTTGTCTATAATAATTTTAATGGAAGAGCCGGTAATGGAAGATAGTTGTTGACTTGTGTATATATTGGATAGCTTTCAAAGTTGTTATTATTAAGGTTTTAATAAGTTCAATGTCTATAGGATGCTAGCTTAGAGTTAAATAATCCATCCATAGAGTACTTAGTATACTGGTTACTAAAATAAGTTTTTAATATATCTTAAATGATGTTTTAAATGGATGAAGTGAAAGATGAAAATTTAGGGTTACTGAAGCTTATTGAAATACTCTACTTGAGTAGTTACATGCTAATAAGGTCCTTGGAAACTTTTTGAAGGATTTTAGATTTATTTTAATAATTCATATGATTATTTGGAAAAATTGTGAGGTGATTTGAAATCTTTGAGTATGTTTATAGTGGATTTGAAGAAGTTCTAGAGTCATCTGAAGAAGCATATAATATTAGGAATAAAATCACAAAAATAAAAAATGCATGAACTCTACATTGATTGGAACATATTTAGCTTGTGTATCACTTTGTAAGTCCCAAGATTTGATTTGGTGTGCTAATGAATATGACTTTTCTACTGAGCGTATGACTTTGAAAGTCCCACTGTATGAGGGAAATTGAAAAAATGAATTTTCATTACATTATAAATTAAAGAAGGATTTTTCAACTCATATTATGAGGGAATTTGAAAAAAAATCCTTTATTAATGATCATGTTATTTAGTATTAGGATGTACATATCAATCTAAATATTATTTGTTCATTGTTGATTATGGATTCATGTATCATTTATCATGTACGGTTGACACACTGATTGCATATATATAAGAAGTCGTTGTATCTCATTTATTTTCCCACTATTTTCTTACAGGTGGTTTCTTATGATGTGGTGGTTCTATCCACCACCATCGAAGATAGCGAGTTCAACATCAGATTTGGGTAAGGTTTATTCTATTTTTATTCTTTGGCCTAATTTTAATTAGGTCTTTTGTGATTTTTGGGTTCCTTATATTTTTTTAGTGCATTTTGGATCTTGTTGAGGTGGATTCGAGTCACCATTGACAAAGGCTTACATGTGTATGCATAGGTAGGCATATACATATATAAGTTCCCCCTTTATATATATTCACTCATGGCATTATGAATATATATATTGGGGCTAGGTGTACTTATGTATAGATATGAAAAATGCATACATGTGTAAGTGTAAAGGGGTATATGAAAGTATAAACATATATCTAAGGACCCCCTTGTGCATATTTGGCCATGAAAATATGTACATAGGGGATATGTGTCTTTATATATATGTGAAGTTGCATATGCGTTCAAGTAGAAAAACGGAAGATTCGAGTTGTCGTCGTCAAAAGCAGCGCACCTTGATGTTAAGGTTGGCTCCCTTTGCCTAACCCTTTAATTTGAATTCTATAATTGCTTGATTATTTTAAAAACTTATTTCCACAATTGCTTGATTGTTTTAAAAATTGGTTTTCTAATAACCACTAGCTTTGTCAAGGAAATATCTATTTATGAGTTCCAAGTGCATGGAATTACTAGTTTATGTAATGTCCTCTCCTATAGTCTTAAACTAAGAAAAACCATTATATTTTCTCCCATGTAGCCTAATGTGTAGAAAGGAAACTAATCTAAGGAAAATACACAGCTTGATTCATGTTCTCATTGGATAAAAAATTATATCTAGATTCACATTCTCTAATCCTACTATGAATACAACATTTATTACATTCCCAATGCCATCTAAGAATTTAGGCCTAACACTTAAGGATGGGTTCTCCCCTATTATCTCAGTGCTATGATGTCAAAAGACCTCATTTTAGGGGGTGTGTGCAGGGGTGCATGGGGTGTGCTGGGTTCTGTTACAAGGGGAAGGGGAGGGTATAGGGGGGTGCAGGGGGGGGGGGTGCAAGGGTGCATGGGGTGTGTAGGGGTGTGTGCAGGGGGGTGTGCAGGGGAGGAGGTAGAGTGGTGTGCTGGGTTCTGTTGTAAGGGGCAGGGGGGGTGCAAGAAAGGGGGTGTGTGGGAGGTGTATGGGGTGTGCGCGGGTGGGGGGGTGCAAGAGGTGCATGGGGTAGGAAGGGGGTACATGGGGGGGCATGGGGTGTGTTGGGGGAAGGCGAGGGGGGGTTTTGTTGCAGGGGGTGCATGTGGTGTGCGGGGGGGGGGGGTGCTGGGTTCTGTTGCAAGGGTGAGGGGGTGTGCATGGGGTGGGAATGGGGTTCATGGGGTGGGAAGGGGGTGTGCAGGGTGGGAGGGGGTGTGCTGGGGGCAAGGGGAGGGGTGTGGTGAGTTTTGTTGCAAGGGGGAGGGGAGGGTGCAGGGGGTGCATGTGGTGTGCGAGGGGGGGGTGTTGGGTTCTGTTTCAAGGGGTAGGGGGAGGGTTATGTATAGATATGACTCATGTATAAAATTAAAAAACTTCATCTAGGGGATGGACCTATAAAGGAATAATAAGCGTGAATGAAGAGGTATGATCCCTGAGATAAAGTTGGGGATTTGGTTTGAATTTATGGTTGGGCCCAAGCTAGGAGATCCATGTGTCACTAAGTATCCTATGATAATATGAACCAATCCACATATAGTTCTTGTATCAAATAACAAACCATCCTAGAATAGAGTCTGATATCAGAAAATCCAACATGAATTGGAAAAATATACACTGGGAAGTGGTTGGATATTGGTATAATTTGAGGTTGATCATGGTATAGAATGTCCAGGAAGCACTACATATCCTAAGTAATAGGAATCAATCCACATATAGTTCTTAGATACATGAGATCATTTTATCTAGTTCTGGATAGTAAATGGAGGAATGGAACATGCGCTAAGAATTCTTACATAGTTTTGACTCTCATGTAAAGAGAGCGCATCTCACTAATACACCAACCTAATTAGTTTGATAGTTAAAGTGTGGTGGATAATATATCATAGTGTTTAACATAATGATATAATGACTCATGTGTTGTGCAGTTTATATCCATACAACTAGTACTTTGACAATATAGTTTAATGTCTTACTGAAAGGATAAATCCCCCCATGTAAGGCATATCACTTGTGCTAACCAGAATATCCAATTAAAATATATAATCTCACACGAGTAGTTCTTGGTGTGAGTTTTAAGAGTCCATTATAAGATCACCTATATCACTTGATAGAGCATTGAATTGGTGAGAACAAATCATGTAGTTTAAAATCTTACATATAGGGCATATCTTGAAGTTTAAGTTCACGCAATTAGAACTTGCACCGATTAGTTTAATTTCACATGAAGTGGATGCTATTACATTTATTTTTATAGGTAATGGTAATTTTCCTTTAGCATGTAGGGTGTATATATTATTATTTTTGAAAATTATTTACACACTGCAACATTTTATTTATACTATACTTCCCAAATGAAACATTACATGTTCACTTATCTCAAATTTATTTATTCATATTTTTTTGTGAATTATTCTCCTCCATGTCCCCTATCATTAATATAAACATCACATGTTCACTTCTAATCGGTTCATTACCTCAGTAGGTTAGTAAATGTGTAGGACCCCGGGACACCACTGATGTGATTACTCAATAAGTGAAGCTCAGCTTACTTGGCATTGTCAGAATCAGTTCTCCATGTATGCATGATATCATGCATTTATAATTTAGATTTCCTCTTTAATCTCACATTGCACCGAAAGTATCAGGAAATATTTCAGATCTCGTGTAGCTCTAGAAAGGCAGGCACGCTCCAACAACACCTGGTGCTCCTTTTCAAGCCCGACACACCAGTCTCAATATGGCACGCAGGTCCCAATACAGCGCGCAAGTCTCCAGCGAGAAAGTCCAAACTGGCGCGCAAGTGTCACCAAAGCACCTGCGTGACACTGCCTTCTTGAACTTCAAACCTACGTGAATCACTTCCTTTCTCTCCAAAATCACCTTGGGCGTGCAGCCATCAACCGACGCGCAACTTCTAAGAGCTGGCACACAAGTCTCTTCAAACCACTTGTGCGACCACTCATCACTTGCGCGAATCCTACACCTGCACGATGAGAGCTCTGATTTTCTCTAAGGCTTGAGCTCATGTGAAATGAGGAGGGGTGGTCCTCTATTTATAGGAAAACTAGTCAACCTGCGCGACAGCGCGCAAGTCACCCCTCAGCATGCAAGTCTCGGCGCACAACTCATCACCCCTAGCCTCTGTCGCGCAACTCACTTGCGCGACCCAACAAATACTTGCATGACCTTATTTCCTTTTCCATATTTTGAAGTTGTGTTCTTGAAAAATGATAGGCGCGCAAGTCTATTCACGGCATACAGGTCACTTGCGCGACCAACCCAACACTTGCGCTACCCTCTTCCCTTTTCCATTTTCCCATGTTCTGATCTTGAAAACCATATGGCGCGCAAGTTTCCTTTCCATTAAGTACACGACACGCAAGTCTCTTTTCCAAAAACACTTTTCTCCATTTGTCGATTTTCAGGCCCAAAAATTTGGCAAACACTGGGGAACAGTGCGACCTTGTATCTGCTATTTTTGTACCACCTCCAGATCATCCATTCCTTTGTCGATGTTCTTGAATAAAACATGGATCATTAACCACAACCCTTGAACTCAACATGCCACCATGGAATATCCTTTTTCAACAAATTTGTATGTCGTTTGTTTGCTTTGTCAACAAATTTGTATGTCATTTGTTTGCTTTGTCAACAAGAACAATCACCTCAAAAACACTCCTTCTCGGTGATTTGAATCCTTCAACAACTCTTCTGCTTTCATCACAAAATCCACTATCGTGATATGTATTCTTTGAAGGAACAACTTTAGCATCATCATATTCTGAGACAATGTGATGTGCATGGCCATCTCATAATTTCAATCTCTTCATGGCCATCTCAGAATTCCAATCCCTTGCACATTGTCTTCTTCTTCAACCGTCATTATCTACTTCATGAAAAACATATGATTCAATTCTTCAAGAATTATCTTGCATGGTTCTCATGAAATAATGAGGAATTGCATGGTCTTCATCAAAACCCCATTCTTCTTTAATCATCCTCAGATGGATTATACCTCACATTCTTTATTGTTGTAAACAATGTGTCACCTTTGACACATGTTCTTTGAACTTATGATCAGTACAACAATCGTCTGTATTTCCATTCCTCCATTTCATTGGAGTACTTCTTGATCTCCTTCATTTTGATCTTCATTGACAACTATTGACAACAAATACAACCTTATACACAAAGTGGTTCCAACAAAATGTTAACTTCGAAAATAGTATATGTTCACTTCAGAAATAATACTATTTAGAAGTGAACATGAACTGATTATAGAATCAGTATACTAAACTACAAAATCAGTATACTAACCTACTAAGAGAAGTGATCATGTACTATTTATATCAAATGAAAACTTTAAATTAGACAAGTGAACATGTACATGTTCACTTCAGAAACTATACTATTTATAAGTGAACATGAACTAATTACAGAATAAGTATACTACAACAATGTCATCTTCAGACCAAATGGTATGGACTATTTAATTTCTTGTCTGTTTCAATTTTATATTGGAAACACATTTTATTTATAGATTTAATTTTTAGGTATGCAGGTTTACAGATTGAATGTTTACAGGTTTCCATGTTTTCTGGTTTTTAGGTATGCAGGTTTCATGTTTTCTGGTTTTTTGGTTGGAAGATATGCAGATTGATTAGAGGTATTTAGGTTTACAGATTGAATGTTTATAGGTTTCCTTGTTATAGGTTTATAGATTTTGGGTATGGCTATGCATTCCCAGAATTGCTGGTTTTTTTTCATGAAACTGAATCCTATAGCCACGATTCTAAACTATGGCTATATATCCAGTGCCACAGTTTAAAACTGTCACTACATGTCTAGATCCACAGTTAAAAACTATGGTTGTAATTTTCAATCAAAAATAGGTATATCCATGGTTTGGAACTTTGGATACAACCATATATCCACGGTTCAAAATGTGTCCCTATAGCCACGCCAATAGGATCCACAACTCCACAAACCGTGGATATAACCTATAACCACAATTTTAGGGCCTATAGCCATAGTTTAGAACCGTGGCTATAGCTAGAATTTCTAGTAGTTATTTTTTTATAATATATATTAACTAATTATGTAATTAATAAATATAGTATTTTTTTCATTTTATTAAAGCATTAGGGGTTATTATATGTCTTGTGATTATATAAAATGATTTACGGGAGATAACTTGAATACTTTGGTGGGAACTTAGGATATATACATAGTCATCTATGTGAAATTGGGTTTGATATGATTTAAATTATTATGTGGAGTATTATGAGGATATGTCACTCTCATGAAGTAAATAATTTGGGGATATGGGTCTCCCATTGAAATTGAACCATATAGACATGGTTCTCTCATGAAAATATACCCCGATGATATGGAACTCCCATATAAAATGAACTATATGAACATGGTTCTCCCATGGAAATATAACACAATGACACGATGCCCTAAAATATATCTAATGTTTCCCAACCTTAGTTGCTTTGTTACTTACCCATGATCCTTATTGTGAAACTTTATTATGAGATATTCTCTTAATATGTCCTTATTTCATCTAATGCTTCTCACATAATCTGATTGTTCATTATTATTTTCGATTACTTATGTTCATCATAATTACATTGTGGATTATTAATTCCTCTAGTTTTTATATTCATTATGTATTTATATGCAGTGGAATTTAAAAGGCATTCTCATTATTTATAATCACGTTCATTGGCTATAAGGTGATGTTTTATTTGAAATTATTATTTCCATTTATCCCAAATTTATTTCTATATGAATGAAAATTTGATCCTTGTATTTTTATATTCCTTAATCCACATTAACATTTTCTTTAAAATACCCTTTGTCTCCTCATAAATTAAATATAATTCCTTTATATGTCCATCTTTCATTAAATATTAGGAAACATACTGGCATATATGTTTTAAAAGTGGATAACTTGTATCTCTTCAAAAAGATACAGAAAAATGCCATCTTTGATGCTTCTATTTTTTTATTGAAAAATAAAATATTACTTTAATAGTTTTATTTCAAACTAGCATATCATGGATTATATTTCAATGGTTAAGAATAAGGAATTTAATATAATCCTAGTAGAAGTTTATATTTTTTCACAATTTTTGCACACTCCATCTGTATATAGACCCAATTTACTTTAATGTTAATAGTTAAAAGTTACTATTTGAGTTAGTGGATGATCATTGGATATTATTTGGGCTTATGGAAGGAGAAAAACGATACTTTTTTTCTTTTTACTTAGAGAAATAATTTTTTCCAACAAATTTTGTATTGCATTTCATATATCATAGAACTTAAAGCTTCTAAATCCTTTATTACATTTTGGATATATTTTTGTTATTGTATAAATCTTAGTTTCAATGATATTATGATTGGATTATTATTTATTTATATGAATTATGGTAGAATTTCCAGGATATTATTATACCAAGTTTTTGTGGTTTTGATGTTGGGTGACATATTTTTATTCTTGAGTAAACATTTTCCATCATAGAGGCAAGTTTATATAATTGGATTAATATCATATTCAAAACATGGAAGTTTTAAAGAAAATTGTTTTATAAAGAAAAATGTATTTAAGTGGATTGTGTAGTAATAATTATTTCCCATTCCATGTCTTATACTTTGTTTGGTTTGTTAATTGTAGGCATCACTTATAACATATGTTATTTCTCTTATTCTTTGTTTGGTTAACTACTAGTATGCTTTGATGAATTTCATATTAAAATTGGTTGTAATGAATTTTTTAATTATGGTTTATATTGTTTATTTTAATATAATTTTTTCTTTCCTTTAATCAAAAGGATAGAAGCTGGATGTATCATACCGATCATATTTCAACCGTGTTTCAAAAGAATTTGGATATTTTTTTAGATTTTGCATTTAACAATATCTCTGATCGAGGTCATATTTGTGTCCATGTAATAATTATGTTGGAAGACCATGGTTAATTTGGGAAGAAGTTATCTACCATATAAAAAAAGATGTATTTCAAACAAACAATTATGTTTGGTATCACAATGGAGAGATGAGACAATATTTTACTATTCATGAATGGAAAGAAAGAAGTGGTATGAAGATTTTGATATTTTATCGATTTCTATTTGTGTATCATCGCGATAAAGATAGTATACCAGTGAAAGAAGACAATAATATCAATACACATGGGGAAAAGAATGAATATGATGATGTTGAGCGAGTGGAAAATATTAATGGATGATGCCGGAACTCCTATATATCAGGAATGTACTAAAATGACAAAGTTGGAATTTTTATCATGGTTATATCATGGAAAAACCATGTATGGAATTTATAATACCTACATTTATTATATTCTTACCTTTTTGAAGGACTTTCTTTCAGATGGTGCAAATATTCCATCAAATCATTATATGAAATGGAAGTTAATTAAGCAGTTTTGATTTTCTACTAATAAAATCCATGCTTGTATGAAAGATTACAATTTATTTTGGGAGGAAATAATATAATTTAATGACTATAAATAATGTGGTACATCTAGATGGAAGAAAAATGCATACATAACACCATATCATGTTCTATGTAAAGTCATGTGACACTTTCCATTGATTCTCAAGCTTCAAAATATATTCATGTTTTCAGAAATATCAACCAATATGTGATGAAATTATGCTAAGAGAATTAAATATAATGATGAATTGGTTTATCCTAAAAATGGATTATCATGGTGTATATTTGATTAAAAACATCCTAATTTTCAGTTGAGGTGCGTAATGTCGGGTTGGGTCTATCCTGTGATGGTTTTATTTTTTTTTGGTCAGATGTTTATTTCTCACAACACGTGGCTAGTTTTTATTCACGTTTATAATATTCCTCTATGGATTTGTATGAAAAAACCTTTCACTTTCTTGAGTATACTAATATCTGGATCTTTTGATCCTGAAAATGATATATATGTCTACTTGCAACCTTTAATAAGATAGTTGAAGTAACTTTGGGATATGGGTTTACAAAGATTCGATGTTTCTTCAAAAAATATATTTCAAAAGCATGATGCCCTTCTATGAACTATAAATTATTTCCTTTATTATGCAATGATTTTTGGTTGAATCGTGAAGGTAAAAATATCATGTCCTATTTTTATGAATAATACACAATCTAGAATACTTAAATGTCATAATAATTTCATTTTCATGGGGAATTGATGATTCTTTCCAATAGATCATAAATATAGAAAGAATTTTTGGAGGTTTGATAATTCTGTTGACACTGAACAACTACCTCAACATATATCAAGAACTAATTTTCTTAGTGAATTTAAATACATCAATTTTTCATTAGGGAAAGGTAAGATGAAATCTAAAAATAGGAATAACATTGACACTGAATCCACTTAAAATTGGAAAATAGAAAATTATCTTTTTTGAGTTTCCATATTGGTCAAACAATTTTTTATGCCATTGTTTAGATGTAATGAACATTGAGAAAAATATTTGTGAAATGTTGATTTCAATTCTTCTAAATATCAATGGGAATACCAAATATGACTTATGATCTCAGAGAGACTTGTTGGATTGGGGTATTTGGCTAGAACTGCATCCTGTGTGTATCGGTAAAAACAAATAGAAAGTTTCATGCACTTATTATGTGATGAAAAATTTAGAGGAAAATAAATTTCTAGAATTATTGGATAATATAAAGGTTCCTAATGGATATTACAACAATATATATAAACAATTCAATAAAAGGGAGTTGAAACTAAAATCCCTAAAAACTCATGATTATCATATCCTTCTTCATGAATTGATTCCAATAGCAATTCGACATTTACTATACAATAATGTAAGGTTGATGATGATTCACTTGTTCCATTTTTATAGATACCCTTGTGGTAAAAGGTTATCTAAGTCTTTATTAATAAAAATGTAGTTAGAGGTGCCATTACTTTTGTGTGAGTTGGAGAAATGTTTTCCTCCATTATTTTTCACTTGCATGCTACATTTAACAGTTCATATTCTAACGGAAACACTTCTTGGGGGACCTATTTCTTTTTTGTGGATGTATCCTACTGAAATAAATATGCGCATAATTAGATCTTATTTCTGAAACAAGAATCATCTTGAAGGTTCTATTGTGAGAGGTTATCTATCTCAAGAATGTATAGATTTTTTTCTATGTATTTTTTTGATGTGAGTACAAGACATAACTAACCAATGAGAAATTAAGATGAGAATTATGGGGAAATTGATCCCTCATTTCCATCTCTTCCCTAAATAGGAGGAATTCCTAGGTCATATACATTGGTTACATTGATCCTTGAAGAGCAATATATGGCACATCACACAGTCTTGTTTAATTGTGGTGTGTTTAGTGACTATATCAACAAGTAAGTAATTTGAATATTTATATGTTATCTTATACTATGTAATTTCACATATACCTTAAAATTTTATTATCATTTTATATAGGGAATATAAATAAATTATAAGTAGAGTTCATCGATCTTTTCCTTAGAGAAGGAGAGAGACTTTGCATAACAAAGAGTTTCCTGCTTGGTTGAAATCAATGGTATGAACATTAATTTAATTAACTTAAATTATAGTTGTTAATTTAATTATATTATTTATATATATTTCAGGTATTGATTTTATCTGCTGACTCGGTCTCTCAAGAATTAAGAGCATTGGATTTTTTCCCAATTCTTTGGTTCGTTAATGAAAATCTTTAATAATAAAATTGGTATAAATACGTTACAACTAATCGAGCGGTAAATATGATAACACAATATGACAAAGTTATGTTAACTGCAACAACGAGTTGTTATTCTAGTGCATCAGATAGTAGGCCTCAATATGAAAGTGTTTATTATTATGGACTTGTTGAGAAAATATTGTTATTAGATTATTAATATCATGGTCGAGTCACTATGATAAAATGTAAATGGTTTGATTTAATGATGCGACATGGTATATTTATTAATGATAGTGGATTCAGAGTTATTGAAATGAATTGATTTTTTGATACCAATGAACCATATATTTTGGAATTAATGAAAAAACAAGTGTTTTATGTGAAAGATCATCTGAGACCTGATTATAGTGTCATTATTAAAGTAATCCCAATATATATTTTTCATGATGGTGGGAACAAAATTGACATCATTGATGCCCCCATTGGTGTTGACTAAAATATTATATTTTATGACTCAAATTTTCCAATTATGATAATTGACGTTGAACCTAAATTAGTGGTGGGTAATATATAGAAGCAACCATATATGTTCATAGTTCATTTAGTTTACCTTAACATGAGTTTATTAGGTTGGTACTACTGTAATACTTTAATTTAGTTTCAATTGGGAATGATATTTTTATTATAGTATTTTTTGTTTTAATTGAATTTAATTAGATTTATTTCAATTTAGAAAAATAGGTTTAAAATGGGTTTTTAAAACATGCATAGCTTGGTTTTAAATTATAGTTACTAAAATATGTTATGATATTGTTTATGTTTTTTTTTTGACTTTTAAGTTGTATGAAGAATTTTTAAAAAATATTTCTAAAAATATACATTTCATTCTTATGTATATTATGAAATATATTGAATAAATTCAAAGGAATAGACTATTTGACAATGATCGACAATTGTGTGATCTAGGGATACCTCCTATGGTTCCCTTGGTGAGTATAATAATTGTAATATTTTTATTCTGCATTACATTTACTATCATTTATTATTCTTTATCAATTTTTTAGGGACATTCATCTGAACAAGAGTTGACCTCTACTTGGCCTAATAGTATGGGTCTGAGCGAGGGTGCTCTTAGGGTTACACAGAGCACCCATCATACCCGTTCACACCTCGACCCACCATCATAAATCCCATATACCACACTTATTCGTCCTCCACTTGAGATTCCAGGTATGTTCCCACCCATTCCTACATCACCATCTTATTTAGGCTCTACTTCTCATATCATGTCTACACCACCTCTAGGGATTTTACCACCTATACCATATCCATATCCTATAATGTATCCCCAACCATTCAATCCTTATCCTATCATGTCTAAGCCATCTCCATTTCCTACTATCCGTCCGGGATATGATGATTACGCTCCTTCATCTTGCACTCCACTACATGTAGATGACCCAGTGTATGCATTGGAACAAACACATCCTTTAGAGGATACCAATCCAGGATAGCCCACAAATCCATCAGTTTCTATTGATCAGCCTGGATCATGTTTTTTTATAAGCGTGTCAAATTATATCACATCATTTTTTCCTATTGTACTGTGAATTAATTCTATTTTTTTTATTTTTTCATATTCGGTGGGATCTTATAATAAGTGATGTGGGATAACCCATATGCATGCAACTTATAATTGTTAAACATAAATAATGGTAGATTATAATGAATATAATCAAATGATAGGTAAAGATGCCAGACAATGTAGAGATTGTATTGAAACTTTATCCAAGTATATTGATATCATTATGGTGCAACCAGTTTCACAGAGGAATATCGGTAATGAAATAAAGGAGAAAGCATGGGTGAATATATAGGTAAGAAATTTTGTTAAATTTATATTTATATTATTGTTGTATTTATATGAATTAATATGTTCATTGCAGCGTCTGATTTAGAGGGTGTACCAATATTCACCGATTTTCCAACTACATAATACTAAGATATAATTGTATATTGGAATAATAATGATTTTAAGGTATTCTTAATATTTAATGGTTTGTATTGAAACTTTAATTCTCATTAATTGTATTGACTTTTTGTTTTCAATATGCGTTGGAAAAAAACAAAAAGAACAATCATGCTATGATGTATATACACACTTTGGGGAACACTACAATTCTGGATCATGAAAGGTGTCAAGTGCTTTTATGACCAACTAAATTTTACTAGGAACTAATAGACTAAACCATATTTGAATGATATTTTTTCTGAAATCTGGGGGATCATTCTATTAGGGTGTGGGGGGTGCACCACCGATCCATCAAATAATGCACCTTATATAAGCATCAAAGGAGGAATTAACTCTAGAACATCCTTGATTAAAAGTCAACCCATCGATGTTTAGTGTACCAGAACATAGGAAGTCCACTACATCCAAGTCATCATATTGAGCCAAACCTCACACACTCAAGACAAAATCACAAAAAGCATTCAAGAAAAATAGCTACAATATAAATAACACATGAATTTATATGGTTCATACATTATGTCCTATATCCATGGGAGAAAACTACTACCTTTCCATTACATTGGAAAATTATAATAATTACAATCAGTTTCTCTATGTTTTCCAATTGGATCACTAATTACATGTAAAAAATCAATTACATCATTACGTATGTGCATGCTATCCCACTTTCTTATAGTAAGTATCAATTGGTCATACAATTTCACTAAATTCCAAAATTCCATGAAAGTCTCCCCATTGAGCATGGGGGTTGTCTAAAACCTGTAGCATGTCCAACTACAACCTTTAACTTCTTATGAATAATTAATTCCACTCTTAATTTTATATGAATGGATCTTACATTCCAAAAAAAATCTCAATACAATGAGGAGAAGAACTTAACATATCACTATTAAAAAACCCATATTTAAAAAACCATAACTTTTATTCATAACTTTGGGACTACCGACCATTAAACTATCCACTTCTAAAAATCATATATTTAAAATTCCCACCTCTACAAGATATTTAAGTAACTACTTCCTATAAAAAAATATAGGATATATTTTAGAGCCTCTCCTTTTGGTTGAATTAATTAAAACATGAATAAGGATTCACATTCCAAATATTTTCATACTTTTTTTCTTCTAAATGGCTCGAAGGCCTTCATTTTTATTGATTTTTTATAACCCATCTTTCAAGGGATAAGGGGGAACCCTTACAAGGCCCGTAGGCTCAGAGATTACATGTCCCGTAGGCTTAGGAGATTACATGACCCGAAGGTCTTAGGGAATTCAACCAGACTATCTACAAGGAACTGCCCCTCCCCAGCATCTGCATCATGATAGTAGCTCTCCACCTTTGCATGGCCGTCTAGTTAGGCTTCCCATGCAAGCACAGGTTGGCCCTGATGGCATAGTCATACCCTTTCATTCTGAAAAATCCATTTGACTCTTTCTCTGGTGAGTGCACCAGCTTTGAATCCTCTTCTGGGGATACTCCTTTTTTGTAGAGTCTGTTCAGGGCTACTGTATGTGGCCCAAAGGCCTTGAGGTGGCCCGAAGGCCTTAAAGGTGGCCTGAAAGCCCTACTGACCTGAATTCCTGAGTGTCCCAAAATCCTTAAGGACTCCAATCCCAAACTGGCGACCCAAGGTAAATAGTTCCAATTGCTACAGTACCAAACAGTACCTGCTACAGTGTCCGCTACAGTACTGGCACAAAGTACAGTCTGCTACAGTACCTGCACATTGTATAGTCTGCTACAGTACCACACAGTGTACAATCTGCTACAGTGCATGCTACAGTACTGCTACAATACCCCCTCGGAAATATGCCTCTACCTGGTTTTGAACCTGGGTCTCGTGGATGCACTTAAGGATACCTTGCCAACTGGGCTGAGGCTTATGTGCTATTTTCATACTTGAATACTGCTTCATGGAGACTATAGTATCATATAACTCTTCAAAACAAGATAAAAAACCAATTCTTACAGCACATGGTGTCTCTACTCCATTCTATTCACCTAAGTACCACTTAGGTATAATTTTTCCTTAGAATTTCTTGGACCAACACCTTGGTGAAAATGTGATATGGATTTTGTTTTCAAAATATCTTTCAGAATTCATGTACTCAGTCCTCAAACAATTTTTGGATGATGTGGTATTATAGGATGATGTGCTTCATCCATGGGGGAATCATAATTTTTTGATCCAAATGGATTGAATTCTGATATAACTAATATTTTACTCATTTTTACATGTATTTAAATTATTTAAACCCTCAAAATTAATAAATTTGAGATTATTTTCATTATTTTAATATTTTTGGCATGTTTTGGGCTAAAATTGGAAAATTGCTTAATTCTGGAAATTTGACAGATTTTAATCACTTTGGTAATTTGAGCATAACTTTTACAATATTGATCCAATTAATGTGATTATTTTTTTAGGATTAATTAATTTTTGGGCTTCAACTTTGTATCCTGGATCAAGAGCTAATTCTCCATATAAGGGCCCTAAAAAATCAATCAATTTGGATGATCATTATGGACAACCGCATGGAACCCATCTCACTAAATATTGAATAAATTGGTCCACACACCTCCAATCCAATTGGGGTCATTCTAGCTGGATATAAAAGATATTTCAAAGGGGAATTTTCATGTTGAAGATCATGGATATTGGACATCATTAAGTCAGGCGAAGCTGAAATTTTGTGGGCAGAGAGATGATGAATATAGGAACAACATTCAAGATGGAAACATTCCATAATCCGGTCATTAAATTGGCCTAACATGATCAATATTTAGATGGATAGAATATGAAGGAGATCTTAAAGGGAGATTTATAAGATCTTTAATTTGAAGATTGAAGGATGGAAGAAGAAGCGGGGATGGAAAACTGGAGCAACATGGTTACATGTTGTGTAATAAAATTCATACGACGTGACCTTTTTAGAAGGATTTAGCCACCAGAATGAGTCATGAAGTTGTTACATGCTGTGAAATGTAATAACACGTCATGAAAGGAGTCAAAGTTCTAAATCTATGAGTGAGATTCGTGTGATCCAAAAAACATGGAGGCAACCTCGGATCATGATTACATGACGTGTAAACATGTTAAATGTCATGAAACGGGTCGAGTAGAACCCAACCAGAGCCTATAAATAGAGGAGCTGCATGCTACTGTAGAGGCATCAGGACTCGAGGACCAAAGGGAAGCTGTGGACATTGGCTACTTCTTTAGGATTTTTTTATTTCTTTTATTTTTTATTTTAGTTTTATTTTCCCATGTAATGTGCATTTATATTTTTATTAAAGTGTTTCCTTTTCTTCTTACATCTCTATTTTTCTTCCAAACCTAATATCATTATCTCTCTTACATATTTCCATCATGATCTCTATTCACTTTACAGTGGTAAGTGACTAACCCAAGGCTTGGCCCTGAGAGAGGTTTCACAATGTTCTTTGTTATTGCGGTTCAAATAAAAATGTTTTAAATCTATTTGTGGTGGATGTAGTAGAATTGCATGGGTGTGGCAGTCATCTATCATAACACCATTTCCAAATCCATTCATTTTCTTTGATTCATTATTTTCCCCTCCATTATCTTAGGCAAACCCTTCATATGGTGGAGTTTGGGTTTCCTTAAGGGATTAAACGACATACAGTGGAGCCGAGTATTTTAGGAATAACATTCTCAGTTGAGGTGTTTTCCTATTTGATAATTGGAGAAGGTGTTTTTTGGTGTGTTGAAGGTATGCTAAAACCACACACTTGATAAATTAAAGAAAATAATTAATTAATGAGGTTTCATAAAATGAATTATCAAATTGAATTTAAACAATAATTAAATAATGAATGAACCTGTGTTATCCAGCCTTAAGACCAAGTTCTTTCTTCCCTAATTTCATTTTGTCTATATCTGTATTTAGATTTAAAGTTTTCATTTCATTAATTTAATTCTAAATTTTTCAAGAAAACCAAAATAATCATTTTTATAAATAATATAACAAAAAAAAACAAAAAATAATTAGAATTGGTGAACTGGAATAAGTGATTGAACCGACTGCGATGCTCCTCAAGTGAGATGACCCTGAACAGCCTCTGTGTTGCACTAATAATTTAAATTTTCTTTTCCCATTCCCTACGACAGGCGTTCATCAAAACCATCACCTTTGTCAGGGATCTAAATAGTTATTTTGATCACTTTTTTAAAATTCATATTTTTAATTTTTTTTGTTTTCTATATAAAAAAAACCATTTTCCATGATGTATTCAAATTCAAATTATTATTCATGGGAAGATTACTCATAGGTGAAATAATAAGAAATAGATTATACTGAGGAGGAACTCCAATGAAATGGTCATTCTCTTATGGTAATGTTCAAATAGTTGCAAAGAGGTAAAGAGACATGGATCTCACCACAAGTTTTGATTATCATGATTGATGAACTCTGGATTGACTTGTAAAGATTAAAGGCCAAGAAGGAAGTGCCACTGGTCTTTCCTAATTTCACTGAAGACATCCAAGAAGTTGAGGAAAAACTTTAGGTGGAGGATCCCAACCACCTACCTCCATTTGTCGATAATCAACTCCAAGAGGTACTTTCCATCAAAGAAGATATTCAAGCTAAACCAACTCAGGGAGATGATAAATTCTTGAACTCAAACTCATTTAATTTTATTGAAACTAGTTTGAATATTACTATCAACTATTTTGAATTTTCAGAATCATCTAACTATCATGATGCCCTGGAGGATGATGCAGAAAAAGAAATTACACATATTGAAGAACACATGGAGATCCTTAAAGACATTGAAAATTTACCAGAGGGAGTATATGAAGAGATCCCAGTGGATCTACCCAAAGAACCAAATCTAGAATCTACAAACATTAAATGTGAGGATTTTCATGTGTGTCTATAGAAACCACTGGATTGTGAAGAAGATGTTGCACAAGTAGCAACAAAGGAGGAGGAGGTTCCATACTTCATCCTACCCCACCATGCAAGTTGTACCACATTGCAAAGAGGGAAGATCTAATGTAATCTATCTATGAATTAATCCTTAATAGATAATAAGAATTCTAAGATGAAATAAACCACATGTGGTGGTTCAAATCCAAGAATCCTCAACCACCATCATACTTTGGATAACAACTGAAATTGTCCTATAGAGGTAGTAAAAATTCAAGACCCACTTGGGGGATCATAACAATATTTATCTTTACATGATTTCTATGAATTTATATTTAAATTTAATTTTTTAGGATTAGTCTATCATTCATCCCGCTCCCTCTTATATATTTTTTATCTTAAATGACATGATCTTTGTTCTTAATTGAGTAATTTTCTTTTATAAGATCATGATGGCAGAAGGAATCCCCAAACATTGGAGAAATAGAACCAAATATTCCTTTCAAAATGGAGTTATTTTTTGTTTTTTATCTTTTAAACTCCTTAAATTTTTGTCCAACAACATGTTTTGAGCTTTAAAGTTGAAATTTCATGTCCGTATTTGAATTATGCTTTACTTGACTTATCTAAGAGACATGAGTTTCTTAGGAATCTAGTGATTCCATATTTTAGATTTAAATGTTAATGAAATTGAATGAGTAAAATGGATAATTGAATTATTAAAATGAATCATGAATATTAAAATGAGGACTCGTGATTTGAGGGAATTAATTGATTCATGTAAATGAAATTTCCCTGAAATTTTATCATGCTTTGAATTAATAAAATTAATGTAAATTGATTTATTATTATTAGTCATGACTTGAGTGATCGTTGAATGTTATAATTATCATTCCTGAGATGATTTATAGACCAAATATTTTCTATTTTATCTTGAGCATATTTGTTGAGTGATCTTAGGACATGTTACCTACTAGAAATTGCATTGGAACTTGTCAAAGATATGACTATGCAAAAACACATTTAAAATGATTGAGTCATATTTTGAAAAGCCATTGTCCTTAAAATACCACCTTTAAATTAATACTTATTTAGCACATAGAGACCATGAATGACCTTTATAGTAATGAGATATGTTTCAAGAAATTTTTTATCCATTCCTAACCTACTCTTGGTATTTTCATGATGTTTTAAAGTTAAAGTGTAGGGGTGAAGGGAGTCATGGTGGAAGAGATGATTTACATTATAAGGAAGAAGTGTGGGGGGTCTTATTTTGGTAATAAATAAATGTTGTTTATGTATTCATTATACTTTATTGTCTGCCCCTCTTGAATTAAAAAAATGAAAAAATGAAAAAAGAACTAAAAAAATGAGAAAAATGGGTTGTGATTTGGGAAAACCAAAAATCACCATTACCAGACCTATGATTTTTATCATATGTGTTTAGGTGGTGGATGTGAGGTTTATTATAATCATAAAATTCTAAAAAGGGGAAAATGAAAAGGTTCATTGAAAAAAAAGTATAAAAGTAAAAAAAAAATATTCAAGAGGGCACAAATCATTCATTATGATTTATTTGATCATAACCTTTAATTTGAGTTTTGGGGGAATGAGAGTTGCTACATTGAAGGGGATAATTTCATTACACTTATTGTTGATATCATGCATTGTACTTAAGAGATAAACCTCCTCCTTGAGCCTTAATTTTTAAAGCATCAAATCCTACCAACCTTAAGCCTAAGAGTCATTTGAACCATTATTGTAAGTCCTCATGATTTTATGTGAATTTTGTATTTAAAAAGTGGAGAAAGTAGTAATTTTACAAGCCTATGGATAAGGATCATGTTCTAATGATATGAGTATAACTGCACTTGAATTATAGCATTATTGATGAGAGAAAAGATTCAAAAGTGAGGTAAATCGTGATTTGACATGTTTAATAATAATGAATTAAGGAACTTGAATTAATGAAAAGATAAGTACCATCATTTTAAAATGGGAGAAAGTAAAATACATGGGTTGATTGTTTCTTTTAAAATTGAGAAATTGAATTTATATTTTATGTGACATTTGAAAATTTGATTTGACATTGAAAATTGTTTGATTTTATGCTTGAGGAAGAGCATGGTTTAAGTGTGATGGAATTGATAGAACTAATATTTTAATAATTTTTATATGTATTTAAATTATTTAAACCCCCCAAATTAATCAATTTGAGTTGATTTTCATTATTTTAATATTTTTTTCATGTTTTGGGCTAAAATTGGAAAATTGATCAATTCTGGAAATTTAACATATTTTAATCACTTTGGTAATTTGAGCATAACTTTTACAATATTGATCTAATTGATGTGATTCTTTTTTTAAGATTCCTTGATTTTTGGGATTCAAGTTTTTATTATAGAACAAGATCTAATTCGATCATCTAAGGGCCCAAAAAATCAATCAATTTGGATGATCATTCTAGACAATTACGTGGACCCCACTTAACTAAATATTGAATAAATCAGACTATACACCTCCAATTGGGGTGATTTAAGCTGGATATGAAAGATATTTCAAAGGGGTGTTTTCATATTGAATATCATGGGGATTGGAAATAATTAAGTTGGACGAAGCTGAACTTTTGTGAGTAGAGAGATGATGAATATAGGAACAACATTCAAGAAGACAACATTCCAAAATTCGATCAATAAATTGGCCTAACACGATCAATATTTCAAAGGAAATAATATGGAGGAGATCTTAAAGGGAGATTTATAAGATCTTGAATTTGAAGACCGAAGGATGGAAGAAGAAGCAGGTCTAGAAAACTGGAGCAACACGGTTACACATCATGTAATAAAATTACATAACATGACTTTTTTAGAAGGATTTAGCCACCAGAACAAGTCATGAAGTTGCTACACGCTATGAAATTCAATTACACGTCATGAGTCCCGATTACACATCATGAAAGGAGTAAAAGTTCCAAATCTACGATCAATATTCACATGATCCAAAAATCATGGAGGCAACCTCGGATCGGGATTACATGATGTGTAAACATATTACATGTCATGAAATGGGTCGGGTAAAACCCAATAAGAGACTATAAATAGAGGATATGCCTACTACTGTGTAGGTATGAGCATTTGGGGACCAAATGGAAGTTGTGGATGTAGACTACTGCTTTAGTATTTTTTTCTCTCTTCTCTTTTTTATTTTAGTTTTATTTTCCCACATAACGTGAATTCATATTTTTATTAAAGTGTTTCCTTTTTCTTCTTCCATATCTCTTTTTATTCCAACCCTAATATCATTCTCTATCCTTCATATTTCCATCGTGATATCTTTTCACTTTTCAATGGAAAGTTACTAACCTAAGGATTGTCCCCAGGAGAGGTTTCATGGTTTTATTTGTTATCGCGCTTCAAATCAAAATGTTTTAAAATCTATTTGTGGTGGATGGAGGAGTATTACATGGGTGTGGCGGTCGTCTACCATGAAACTATTTCAAAATCCATTCCTTTTCTTTTATTCATTATTTTTTCCTCCCTTATCTTGGGAAAACCCTTTATACTATGGAGTTGGGGTTACCTTAAGGGATGAAACGACATGCGGTGGAGTTGATTCTTTTAGGAATAACATTCTCAGTTGAGGTGTTACCCTATTTTACAATTGGAGGAGGCGTGGTTTGGTGCACTGAAGGCATGATAAAACCAAACAATCAATAAATTGAAGAAAAATATTTCATTAATGAGGTTTAATAAAATGAATTATCAAATTGAATTTAAATAATAAATAAATAATTAATGAACCTGTGTTATCCAACCTTAGGACCAAGTTCTTTCTTCCCTAATTTCATTTTATCTGAATATGTATTTAGATTTAAAGTTCTCATTTCATTATTTCAATTTCAAATTTTCCAATAAGAACAAAATAATCATTTTCATAAATAATATAACAAAAAAACCAAAAATAATTAGAATAGGTGAACTAGAATCAGTGATTGAACTGACTGTGACACTCCTCAAGTGAGACGACCCTGGTCAGCCTCTGTGTTGCACTAGAAATTTAAATTTTCTTTTAAAATGATCTATGATAGGTGTGCATCAATTATAATTATCACAAAACATCACTCCTCCACCTTGAATCAATTTAAGATCTTCTAACAAAGGCATCAACCAACCAATTATTTTCTAGCATGCATTGTAGTCATGTACTCAATGTTCATGATAGATAGTGTAACTACTGGTTATAAACTTAATATATATTTAATTTTCATTACCCTATAGATGAATAGAATGCCTATGGTGATCTTTAGGGTGTATAAGTCTCCAAAAAAGTCATTATAAATGTAACATTTCACTAGATTGTGATTCATAAAGTAAAGAGTAATATCTTTAAAACCATTATGATACTCGATAAAACACTTCCTGAATTTTTAGTGTTCTTTCATAAAATTTCACAAGAAACAACTCACAATGTCCACTAAAAAGGTAATTTTCAATATTTTATTCATCCTTAAGTATATAGAGATACCTATCACTGATTAAAATAGAACTCTCACTATATACTTTACTTCACCTTATATTTTCAGCACTCCTTAGAAAATTTTATGTGCCTAGATGATATAGTTGAAACTAGCTTACATTTGGATATCCAAAATTTATTGATTACCTTAAATATGTTGTCACCTTTAGATGGAGACAAACATCCATATTTTATATTTCTATCAATACTTATCCACATGATTTTATTATGGTGACTTATATCTTTTACCTTGATTATTACATACAATTCATGCTCCAGTTCATAAATCATCATAATTTCCAGACCAACCTATAACATCTTGTCCACCTACAAGATAATGAGGATGAATACCCCATAAAAAACATAACCATAAGAAACGTGCCCAAGAAAAACTATAATAACACCCAAACAAATCTTATAGTAGTAGATAGACCCACCGTGCAGAACAAATGGATCACAATAGAAATTTACAATATTATAGATATAGGTCATACAACTCAGCCACATGGAGAACAGAAAAGATGTAACTAGTTATTATAGTGTCTAATTCACCCTAAATAATCCACACTTTTACCTTCCTACAACACCTTTCATGAATTTTAAAAGAAACTGAGTTGTATATCTCCAACCATTATCAAAAAATTCATCAACCAACTCAAGCCATCTAGTCTAGATCCAGATATAATGAACCATGTATCAAGACTCTAAAAAGAGACTTTAAAACCACAAAACCAAAATAATATATCAAAAAACACATCTCTTAATCCCGAAAAGTGAGTATTGAAACAACATAGCCTTCTTAGATAAAAATGTGGCATCAACAATTAAACTGCACACTATCATAGTATTATATCATTTACATATGAAACTGTTACAAAGTGAATTGTAAATAATAAAAAATCATTGGAAATACTAAATGATATGTTGTTTGTATATAATAGTGTATAATTTCACACTATTATGGATATTGATGGATAGATACCATTCAATTAACTCATTTGGTTTTCATTTATTAATTATACCAGATGATCTAGTTAGTTCATAATTGGAAATAATTGATGGATAGAGACCATGAAGTTAACTGATATGGTTTTCATTTATGAATTATAACATATGATCTAGTTAGATGCTTCTCCATTTTATGGATTTCTTCAACAACTAAAATTCCAATTCAGTCTAGGTTGTGTTGAACTCTCATGTATCTTAAATTGGTTACTTTAAAATGAGATGCTCACTATATTATTAATCTAACATAAATTCCTCCTTATCCATGATTCCCATTTGAGCTTGACTCTAACTTAATAACATGTATATTCATTCCCTTTAAGATTAATATAATGTGAGAATTGAAGTTAATACCACATAGTGACTCACCACTACAATTTAATCTAATGAAGGAAAGTTTTAACTTGATATGAGTAGATGGTTAATCTCACATGCATTCACAATCAATTTTTTTGGTTTTGTTTATCAATTTCATATTATTAAATAATTTACTATTACAGTAATCAATGTCATTCATAGAAAGTGACATTAGTCATCGAAGGCCGTGTTCCTAAAGAAAAATTATTTTACTCGAGTAGGAGGGAAAATGATGGAAGTGATGTAAATTCACAGACATAAGAAAAGATTGTAAGAATTTTTATTGACATTTCAGAATTTGATACATAATTCATAATTAAATATCTTATTTGTATTATCAATAGTGTGCCTTGTTGGACCTCTATGATAAAGAAGATGACAACTTCAGTCCAAATGATCATTTGAGATAGGTATTAGGTGAGGAGCATCAGTGTATAATATATTTTTGACTCGAGAAAAGCATTGTCCTTAGTAGGTATTGGCCCTCATCGAGAGCCTCTCAAATATCTCACACCAATGAGCTGAAAAACACTCATGTAGAAGTATCCAAGGATAAAAACAATAGCTATGCAGGAGCATGAAAGTGGTAAACCATACATTAAACAGTTCCTGAAAGCTATGATAGTTATATGTCTATCACTTCCATTAGAGGTTGAAAATGTTTTTGATTCATTTATGACAACAATGTGATCTTTATATGATGCATTGAGTGATATCAATGAGGATCATAGTGTCGTTCGAGGTTATGATACTCCTAGACATGATGATGATGATGACAATGTTGAAGATGAAGATGTTGTTTCTCCTGGAGATGATGTTGATAAGGATGCTCGTCATAATAATGGAACTAGTGGTGAAGAGGGATATATTGATCCCCTCTATTTTTAAGTTGAAAATAAAGAGACATGTGTGGATGGTGTTTAATGACTAAAATTAATTGATCGTGTGGATTTTTTATCTATTTTATAGTATTGTAAATGGTTTGAAAACTATTGATAACCATATGATTAAATTCCAAATATATAATATTTTTACTACATTAAATTTTTACTGTGGTTTGTAATTTATTTATAAGTTTTGGTTGAGGTGTAGGTGTTGGATGGTGCTAATATATAGTTGGTATAAGAATATATACCAATGATTCTATGAACCATTGGTATACATCATTGTTGTACAAGAATCTATACTCACGGTTTCATGAACCATTGATATAAATATATACCCACATTTTAAACAAACCATGGGTATCAAATTTGTCCATGAGCCATACCAATAGTTTCAAAGGAAACCATTGGTATAACCCTATACCGATACCTAAAATCCCCAAGGTTCACAGAACCATTGGTATAGGTTATATGAATGGTTCTAGGGCCTATACCAATAGTTCTAAATTGTTGGTATAGAGTAGTTTTCCAACCGTGACTTGTCATTACAAACCAAACCAATTTCATTTAAACATCCCATTTCTTTAATTATTTATCAACAACCACATTTAACCACATAACCCATTATTATTTTTCTCATTATCCATTTCCAAACCATTAAAAAACCAACCCATACCATTTCAACTATCATTAACTAGTTATTCCATCACTAGTCAGACAACCAGTGCAACACAACCATCCTAATATTATCCACAATATAACATAACCACACATCACCACCCCACAACACAACCTCATACCAATGACACATCACCATCACCACCCCACAACACGACCACACTGCAACATATCATAGAACAATTTACAGATTTAACAAGGGGTTTTTATCAATTCTATTTAATTATTTTAAAGGTATTATCACATAATATAATAAATACAGGGGAAACCATTTTATTAATGAGATAAAAGTGGTTAGACAATTTCCATCTTTTAGGGTGATTAAAAAAAACACAACATGGTTACATAATCATAACAAATACTGTGCAAAAAAATCTCCCAATGGACACGATTTTCAATGGGGCATTTAGCCTGTGTGATCATGATATCACAAAAATAACAAAGTCGTAAAAGCATGCAAATCATTTCCCTTCCCCATAGGTTCAATTAAACTGATTAATTTATCTACATTAAGAAAAATTCAACCATATTATCAAATTATAACAAAAGTATAACCTATCCTACATGATACACAAAGAAGAGAAACAAGGGATCCCCTTCTTGGAAGAAAGAAGCTTCACATGATTCACTATACCAAAACAGGGGTTGCACACAAGATGGAATTGCCACTGAAAGAAAATAAAACCAATGGTAGTAGGGTTACATGACTCCAAGGTAAAGGATTCCGAGTCTCTAGTCTTGAGGGATATCAAGCAGAAAAGAATCAAGGAAGGATATTCATTTTTGAGTTAGCAAATATGAAATGATTGGTATTTCAGACCACAATAGATTTAATTAACCAATTATTGCAGATCTAATTAAAATTCACATAGAAGGACTCATTTACATCCTTATTCATCACATAAAATCAAGGATATAATTATACATAGTGAAAAATCCTTTAAATACCTCTGATTCATGCTGTTGAAATCCCACATGGTCATTTTCAAGTAACTAATAGAAAACTCCATGTGGTTGTTTTCACGTAGCCGAAAGCCCCATGTAGGAGAAATCTTTGCATAACCATTTTCACGTAGCCAATCCAGCCACAAAACTGATTTTTCCACATAGCCAATTAATATATCCAATTTCTTAGATAGTCGATTCACATAGTTGATCCAACCACATAATTGATTTATCCACGCAGTTGATTCACATAGCTGATCGCTCCACATTACTGATTCACACATCCGATCTATCCACATATCTGATTCATGTAGCTGATCTATCACATGGCCGATTCAACTATTTGTGAAAATAAACTTTATAAAAACAAGGGAAACAAATCCAAATACCCTCTAACCACCAAAATCTACAAATTAAAGGGATGATAAGGCACAATACATTACATCAGATACCTCTCAAACGATTCTCACCCTTGATAATTAAAACCAAACTAGAGAAAAGAAAAGGGGTCCAGACAAACACCCTAGAATATACCTCTCAAGGATCTTGTTACACCTCAAACACTACCACAATACAAGTACAGTAAACCCAAACACCCACAAACAACCCATGAAACCACATCAACACACACAACCACATCACCATCTATAACCGGGAACATCACCACATCATCCATTACCAGCCACAAGCTGCCACATTTCCACATAACCACCCACACAACCATCTCATCCTCCAAACAACCCAAACCAAAAATCATTATAACCAACAAACTACACTTCCCTAAATATATGAATCAAGTAATTATATCCTCCATGTCAAGATACTTTCTTCTCTGGGCAGCACTGAATCACCCGCATGGTTTCAATCACGTTAAAGTATAATGCATCCTGATTAGGATTTAGTTCCTACCCTTTTTATATTTTAGAATATTTTTCACACATCATTCACTAAAAAATAGCACATCTCATAATAAAAACTGGATCCAACATCACATCACAAAGAAGAACAGAGCAAAAAAACTCAAAATAGCTTTGGGTAATGGGCATGCATATACATCTATCACTCCTAGGGGATCTTCTTTAGGAAACCATGCCTCCAAAACAAATGAACCAAAGGGATGGTTTAGTGATGAAAAATGGGCCCGTGGCCCGCGGACTTTGCGGGTTTGGGGTAGATGTGGGGCGGGGGGGGGGGCAAAAAAAAATTGACCGTTTAGAGTGCGGGCCAATGCGGGTAGAACCTGCACGGGTACGGGCTAAGGAGGGTTGAGCCCACGTGGGTGCAGGCTTACCCACGAGCCTAATTAAAAAATATATATTTTTTACAATATATGATTCTTTAATATTTTAGTTTTTTTAATAAAAAAGTTATGATTAAACCATGACACATGATTTCTCACCGTAATTATCATACTAATTCACCATTCATTCACATGTGAATTTTAAATAAGTGTATATTTATTTTTTTAACATGATATTATAATATTTATATTGTAATTGTTCACCATATTCATATGATGTGTCATCCCACCTCTTGAAAAATGGAACTCATCTCCCTTGCACATGGTTTTAATTCTAAAAGAGATATTATATTCATAATATTTTTTAAGTCTATTTAATTTTGTTATTATTTATTTTTTTATTTTTTAAGAAAATAGGAAAGGTCCTCAGGGAAACCCTAATATCCTCCTTTGAAACCGATTGTTGTTTGGAAAGTCATTATTCGTTCCAGCCGTTCGCATCACCACACGACCAATATTATCATTTATCACGTCTCACTAATCACTCACCTACTTTGCATAGAAATAGTTCGTCACCACATTGTTGTCGTCGCATGCCACCATTAACCCATATAAAAATGTTCCATCACATCTCTTAAAACTCTAGGTATTGTCAATCCGTACTTCTCCCAACAAAAACCATTACAAATGAGAAAAAAATACACTATTTAAATGATTATAAATAATATATTTTTTTTAAAATGCGGGCATCCCGCGGGCAACCCGCAAGATTATGCGGGGTGGGGTGGATTTGAATTTTTTTGTTCGCATTATATGTTTGCTTTTGCGGAAAAACCCGCGTGGGCTCAAACCCACACGAGCTTGGCCCGTCCCTCCAATGGTGCAGTAAAGGGTGCTTTTATGGGAATTTTGGTCCAACCTCGATCGTGCAGCAAATCTCTGCGAATATTTTTTTTCTATTTCCCAAAAGTGTCATGATGTGTAATATGTTTACATGTCTTTTAATCCTGATTAGAGGTTTACTATGTGATTTTTGAATCTTATTTAATCTCATGGGAATCTCATTTGTAGATTTGGAACTTTGACTCCTTTCATGATATGTAATAGGTACTCACGACGCGTAACTAACTTTTACATTATGTAAACTTGTCACAACTTGTCAAGGAGGATCTTCTTCACTTGATAAAGTGATGATGTGTAAATGGATTACACGTCATGTAATCACGTTGCTCTAATTTTCCAGCTCCGCATTGGCTTCAAAAATCCGGTGTCGCGCCGCGAGCGAAGTGTCTTTTAGTTTTATAATTCACCCCTTTTTATTACTTTTTCAAATATTCATTGTTTCCTACCATAACAATAAAACAAGTCAAATTGTCCAACATTTGACAAGATTATTAATTTAAATAAATAAATTAATACATTAAAATACCATAAAATATATTCATGAAATACACTTATCACCTTCACTACTTTCATCCTCTCACAAACAAGCTGAACCTTCTATGCCACACTCTATACCACATTAGGATCGAGAAATACTAACTCCCCAACCTCAACTCAATAAAAAGGAGAAAAACATGACCTTTCGTACAACGCCTCAAACCGAGCCATGTTGATGGATTAATGATAGGTGTTGTTATAAGAAAACTTAACCAAATGCAAGTTCCTTACCCATGATCCGCTAGTGTCTAAGATACATGCCTGCAACATATCCTCCAATGTCTGGATAGTCTGCTCTATCTATCCATCCATATGAGGGTGGAAATTAGTGTTAGGGTGTAACTGAGTTCCAAAAGCATACTGTAATCCACTTTAGACTTGAAAAGTAAAATTTGTATCCTGATATGAGACAATGGACCTTAGAACTCCATGAAACCACACCACCTTGTCCACATACCTCCTTTCCAAAACATCCATGTTGCTTGAATCCTTGATTGCTAGGAAGTGGACCAATTTCTTCAACCGAACTATGATTACCCAGATAACATCACAACCTCCCTATGCTTGGGGTAACCTAGTGATAAAATGCAATGATATATCATCCCATTTCCACTGGATAACATTCAAAGGCTACAATAAATTGTCCATAACATGATGCTCAACCTTTACCTACTGGGAAACCAAACATCTCCCCATAAACAACTCCACCACCCATTTCATCCCAGGCCACAAAAAATGCATCATCAATCCACGATACATCTTGGAAACTCTCGAGTGTATTGTTAAAGGTGATCTATAAAACTCATGAAGTACTCCCTTGCACATTGCTATCAGAACAAACAACCTAACCTAAAACAACATCTGGTTCTAACCATATTCCGACCATCCCTGTAGAGTATCACCATGGCCAACACGACTGTGCATCACCTCTTCCTATGAGTCTCTCCACCGAGACTCCTCCATCCCCTGCATTAGAGAAGACTACACTATTACATGAAACAAATATCCTCTACCATCATTCACACTTGAATATAAGTGCAAGGCTGCCAACTACTCCATTTATTTCCAAACATTCCCGAACTCCCAAACAACGCCCTTCCATGACTTCCTACATAAAGCATCGGCCACAAAATTCCCATTTCCCGAGGTATATGAGATCTAAAAATCATAATCTTGAAGAATCTTTATCAACCCACGCTCTCATAGATTCAAATCATAATGAAAAAAAGATATTACTCAAGCTATTATGATCTATGAAGACCACGAAGTGCTCCCCAATGAGGTAATATTGCCACAAATTTAGCACAAACACAACTGTTTCTAGCTAAAAAACATGAGTGGCATAGTTACGCTCATGGGTATATAACTACATAGACTCATAAGAGATCATATCTCCCTACTAAATCAAAATTAATTCCAAGACTAGATGAGAAGCATCAAAAAACACCTTAAACATCACCCTACTATAGCAACTAGAGTACCAGAGCACCGACCAATCTCCCTTTCAGGTAGTTGAATGCTGCATGACACTAATCAGTACATATAAACTCCTTGTCCTTCTTGGTTAATGCTATAAATGGGTTTTCAACTCGAGATAAATTAGGCACAAACCTCAAATAATAGCTTGAAAGAATAAGGAAATTGTGAACCTATGCCACATTCTTGAGTGTTTCCCAAGAAATAACTACCTCAACCTTTGAAAGGTCCACTGCCACACCTTTTTGAGACACCACATGCATAAGGAAATGAACCTATCATGTCCAAAACTTACACTTGGATAAATTTACATAGATATGGTGTTGTCAAAGAATGTGTAGGATAGTTCCAAGATGATTGACATTATCCTCCTCTAAATTCAAGTAAATCAATATGTCATTGATAAACAGGACTATGAACTGGTCCAAGAATTCAAGGAACATGAAGTTCATGATCCCCATGAACACAACTGGTACATTCATGGAAGTAAACAGTATGACCAAAAATTCAAAGTGTCTATACCTACATCTGAAGGCAGTCTTTAGGATATCCTCCTCCTTTACCCTCAACTGGTGATACCCAAACTGCATATTGAACTTAGAAAACTAACCCACCCCTCTCAGATGGTTTAAAATATTGTCTATCCTCAGAAGAGGGTAATTATTTTTAAACATTACCCGATTCAACCTCTGATAGTCTATACACAACCTTAGACTACCATCCACCTTCTTAGAAAACAACACTAGAGTATCCCACAGGGACACACAAGGCCGGATGAAAACTTTCTGATAAGAACATATATCTGAATCCTCAACTCCTATAACTTAGAGGGTTTCATCCGATTAAGAGACATCAAAATTAGAGAAGTAATGGTTTGCAAGTCTATCCTAAACTCAACATCACGTTGAGGGGGTAAAATAAAAAACTCTTAGGAAAAAACATCCAAAAAAATCCACAATGATCCTGGGAACCTCCATCGTCCCAGTGTCCACTAATTCCACAAACAACTCATCCATCAAGGAAGGAAGGGGATCCACACATCTAATTACCTCCTAAAAACCCCACTTTCTAATGAAAACCACACACTGACCATCCACATTCGAGAACATGACTCTCCCATGGAAGTATTAGATAAAAATATGCACTAAATAAAACCTGTCGATGTTAAGGATAACATCGTACGACTACATATGAAGCAAGAACAGATCCCCATGGGACTAATGTTGACCCATAATTAGTATACACCCCTAGAACACATTAAACAAGCTGGTGTGGACTTCGAATGGTGTAGTCAACACCATGGTCATAAAAAGAATCTCTATGTATAGTCTTAGAGTGCAGACTAGAGTAGGATAAAGAAAGGACTGCAAAGTTCATAAATTAAACAAGACACAAACAAGGATGGAATACAAACTGATCATACCTAGAACAATCTATGGCCTCTATGGTGTTACTGACCATGCCCGAGTCCTCTACCTCTCTGCTGACAACTACCTCCATGACCAAACTCAGGTTGAGGTCCCTAAACACAAGGAACATCCTGAGGCTAGCCTCTATCTACTCTATATGCTCTCATAGGAGAATAACCCTACAGACCTTGCTACTGAAATGGCCTTACTGGAAGTTGCTGCTAAGGATGTCATTGAACCTGACCACCTCCACCAAACTAAGCTCAAGGAACCACTGGGAACTATTTATAGAAATGTACATAAAACCCACAAACAAAGAACGCTAGATTGACATCCCTAGGAAAAGCACAGAAACCACTTTCCCCAAAAGGTCAGAAAGGAAGATACTAAGGTTGACTACCTACCAGTCAAAACCTCAGAGGTCCTGACATTTGAGACCTTCCACCGACAACTCTTCTCCTTGAGAAACATTGTTGGTTACCCTATATTAGTAAACCTACTTGAAAGTGAATCTACTTTATCACCTCCATCTTCTTCTGAACCTCTAGATACATTGGAGACATAAAATGAGTAACAATATACTGTATATAAGGACATGGTGTCTCCTTGAGACATATCACATGAGACTCCTCATTGGTAAAAAGATCTGGGAAAAAATACAGAAGGTCCTTAAACTTGACCCCCAACTCTCACACTAACATACTTCATTGCTGAAGGGAGATCATCTCTTTCTGCTTCACTACTTCCATGGTCGATGAAAGAAACTCTACTTGAAACTCCTTGTAAAAGTTGAACCATGAAACATATGCCTCCTTCTACTCACCTAGATACAACTTACACAACTAAAATGCATCTCCCTGCATCTGACTGACTACTAGTGGGAACTAGTACCTCACTAGGACCCAGATCAAAATAAAAGCAATCTCAAGCTCCTCCAGCCATCTCTTTTTCTCCACATTAGAAATGTTTCCCTCGTACTTACTTGAATCCTTCTACTTAAAAGCCTATAATTTCCTCTACCACTGATCATCCTCCCCAACTAGATCAACCCTGTGACAACCAACTGAGTTATCCTAATAAACCTCCACTGCCTGAACCACAAGTGAATAATGACCATGATCTCTAGTTAGAAAAAGGGAAACCAAGATTTCCTAATCCCAGGTAGTATGAAATTTTATTATGATTCATTTTAATTCACTTAATTCATTTTAACTTTCCCAAAACAAATAAAATCATATAGGAACATGAGTCAATCATGATGCATGTACCACTCCTAGGTCTCTACCCCACATGCAGGTCTGCCTCACTTGGTCACCCAATAAGCTTAGAGCTTGTTCACTGGATCACGTGGGACCTTAAAATCCTATGTCCTAGCCGGTCTCCCTAGACCATGTTATACACAAAGGTCAAATGGCACTGTTTCTATACTAACCCATGAAATCATCACTATTCCTAACTATTAACTATATCCTATCTCTAAACAATCAGCTCTGATACCACTTTATCATGACCCTCCCCCTAGAGATACTGAAATGAAGAGAGAGAGATAATGACCCTTGAGTCCCACCTCCAGTAGGCCTCAGGTTCACTAAAAAAACCTGATTAGAAGGGGTTATAATCCCTTCTAAACACATTAGTGGTGGTTATGAGGAACCACCGCTAATGTGCTCGCCTACTCTTGTTAGAGGTGGTTTTGAGGAACCGCCTCTTGTTAGAGGCAGTTTTGAGGAACTGCTGGTAAAGTAGTGTATTTTTTAGCGGTAGTTCATTTATAGGCAGTTAAAAACCCCTCTAATTTCACAATAAAATCTTAGTTTAGAGGGGAGTTTTAACCCCCTTTAAATCATTGACCAAACTAGAGGTGGTTCGGTACCGACACTAGTTGAGTTGGATGAGCCATATTAGAGGCAGTTCTAAGAACCACCTCTAAATAATATTTTTTTTTTGTTTTTTAAAAATTCTTTTCCCCTCCAATTTCCTGGCCTCCCCCTACCCCTCCAATTAGTGGCCCACCCTCCCCCGTTCCTGAACCCACCCCCTGTCATCCGGTTCCCATACCCTTCTCTCCAGCGGGACCTCTTCGATTCAAGTATCGTGGCATGACCCCACCGGTTCAAGTATCGCAGTTGACCTTCCCCTGCACCACCAGACCCTCTGCACTCTCTCGTTCACTTGCAAACCCACACACATCCGTAGATTTTAAAATTTTAACACCGGTGGAATTCGAACCCAGGACCTCCTGTAACCACTAGCAGTGTCTATACCCCTATGACAACCAAATTCTATTAATATATTTACACATCATTGTATTTATATATATTACGAAGCTAATTAAAATAAATATTATTTCAATAAATATTTAAATAAATGTATAATTATTTAAATTAATATATACATTTTTATATTATACATTTATGTATTTACATTACAATATATTTATATTATAATAAATTTATACATTTATATAAACTATATATTGTATATGTGTATTTATGTACATTTGAGTATATATTTTATAATTATATTCATGTTATGTATATACACATATATTTATATATTTATAAATATATTTATGTAAATTATTTATATACTTAAATGCATATTTATATATTATGTACATGTTTATTTATATAATATATATAAGTATTTACTTAATATATTTATATAATATCTTTAAAAATATATTTATATAATGTATTTCAATACAGATATTTATTATTATGTAAACTAATATATATTTATTTGTATAAATTGTATTATATTATATATAATTAATATTACATGAAATACAATTTAGAAAAATATTATATATGAAATAAAATTTATACAAATATTTATATAATGTTATATGAAATACAATTTATACAAATATATAATTAATATTATATTAAATAAAATATATAAAAATATTTATATAATGTATTTCAATACTTATATTTATTATTATGCACATTAATATATATGTATTTCAATAATTATAATTGTATAATATTATATACATTAATAGATATGTATTTCAATAAATATAGTTGTATAATATTGTGTATATTAATATATATTTATTTGTATAAATTGTATATCATATAATATTAATTATGTATAATATAAAATCATAAACATTTTATTTAAAAATATATTTATTATTATTGTAATATAAATTATAAAAAACCACAAGCTTGGGTTTTTATATGATTTATTTTTTAAATAAATTATATTTATGTATTTATTTATATAATATGTTTATGATTTTATGTTATATATAATTAATATTATATGAAATACAATTTATGAAAATAAATATATATAAATGTACCTAAAATTATACAATTATATTTATGTATATATATAAATACAATTAAATAAAATCATATAATTGGAAATATATAATATAATTAAATGAGATATATATATATATATACTAAATTAATTTATAATTAATATGGTATACTGAAATATATATAAAATAATTATATAATATATATAAATTTATATATAATAAAATATTTATAATATAATATATATAATATAAATATAATATAAATATATTTATATATTTATATTTAATTTTTTCTATATTATATTTATTTGTACACATAATATAATATAAATGTATTTATACATAAATATATAATAAAAATGCACTTAATATAATATATGTATAATATAAATCATAATATAGATGCATGGTATTTATAACACCATATATAATTTTTTTATATTTGAATAAATATATTTATAATTACATTTATATTATGTATGCCAATATTTATATATGTATACATTTTTTGTTTATGTGTATAAGTATTTATTTAAAGTATTTATATAATGTCTTTATATATATATGTTTATAATGCATTTAAATACATTTATATAATGTTTTTGTGTAATGTATATATATGTGTGTGTGTGTGCACACACACATACACACCCATATATATATTATAAAATTTGAATTTATATAAGATTTATTTTAAAAAATAAATAAAAATTAAGAGGGGGTTAAAAAAACCCTCTAATAAAAGGGATTAGTGGTGGTTCATGAACCCCCTCTAATTTCTTAAATTAGAACGGGTTCAAAGCCCCCTCTAAGATAAGGGATTAATGGTAGTTCATGAACCCCCTCTAATTTAAGATATTAGAGGGGGTTGTTAACCCCCACTATTTCCTTAAAAAAATTTCATGTTATATATATAGACTCTAATATATATCCAAATGAATAATATATTTATATGCATACACACATAGCACCTATAAAATCTAACCGAACATATAGAGCCACTAATTATTAAATTTGTGGTGGTTTTGACACAACTACCTCTAAAATCCAACCAAATATTACAAAGAAAAAATGCTAAAAAATTTAGAGGGGGTTGTGACCCCCTATAAATTTTATGATTATAGGGGGTAGTTTATAACCCCATATAAAATTAATTTAGATGGGATTTTTCATAAACCCTTCTAAAAAACCACCTCTAATCTGTTATTTTTTTGTAGTGGTTGACGACTAGCATCGAGGGTATAAAAATCTCATAAAATGGGAGACATTACCCTCTATATAAAATAAATATTGGGAGATATAATAAATTAACCACAAGAAACTCCCTGAAATAATATAAATGAAAGCTAAAATTATCCCACAATGCATGTATAAATAAATTAATTTAATATAAAAGTCTCCAAAGTAAATACCCACAAGAAAAGATAAGCCAACAACACAACAACTATCCAAAGGTATAAGCTAGTAATGTCTATCATGGTCCACTCTATCCTTCTAGAAACATGAAAATTAGTTATATATATATATAGGGTGAGCATATAAGTATACTCGGTAGGAAACCCAAAGTCTCTCATACACATGTGAAAATTCATATTAATGAACCCATGAGTAAACAACAAAACCAACAACACCTAAATAGGTCAACTATTCAAACCAAACCTCACCAATACACACTCACTAAATAACGCAAGCTAAGTATAATAACATAATATGAATCATATAGATAAAGGGAACCCCACACTACTTTCCCAACGATTTTCCATTCTCACACTCCAATGACATACATCCTGGCACTCCCACCTCTTTCCTATAGCATCACGTCACATCACATCACATCACATAACAAGTAGTAGAGTATTCTAAACATTAAGGACATCAACCTCATGCTCACCTCCTACCATGAACAAACCCCAACACAAGACACCCCACAAAATGGTCATATCACATCTCACCCAAAGACATCTAGGCCACATCTCCACAATACTATCACATCACATCTTTCACAAAGAAACCCAGACCACCGTCCCATAGCATGGTCACATCACATCTTGCTTGAAGACACTTGGTCCATCACATAGTGAACTAAAAACCTCTATTCATCACAACCTATGCATATATACTCACCTAGAAGAGAGAAAGGGTAACCAGCCACCTATCCTTGTCACTAGGGTGTTGAAAAAAACACCCCTCATGTGAATATATGAGTGTTGGCACATGGTTATTGACACAAGTGAGGTGTTCATAGAAATCACAAGTAATATAAAAATGCATATATATATATATGTATATCCACACACAAGAGCATTCTATGGGTTAAAAATAAATCACTAAGCAACTCACAACATCCCCACTTTCACTACCACCTCTAAATGTAGAAACCATATAACAAACACAAGCCACATGCCACTTCCCACTTTTCATTCCCATTTATTTCATTATTTATCAACAACCACATTTAAACACACAAACCATTATTAATTCATTAATTATCCATTTCCAACCCATTAACCAAACCAACCCATTCCATTTTAACCATTATTAACCAGTTATTCAATCACTACCTAGGAAACTAGCACAACACAATCATCCTCATCTCATACTCTATATAACACAACCACACATCACGACCACACATCGCCGCCCCACAAAACGAACTCATACCAACCACAAATCACCATCACTAGCCCACAATATGACCACACCACAACACATCACAAAATATTTTATAGATTTAACAAGGGACCTTTTATCAATTCCATTTCATAATTTTAAGGGTATTCTCACACAAGCGAATAAATTTAGGGGAAACCATTTTATTAACTAGATATAAGTGGTTAGAAAATTTCCATATTTTGGGGTGATTCCAAACAATCACAATAAGGTTCCATAATAAAAAAAACACCGCACAAACAAATCCCCCAATGGTCACAATTTTTAGTAGGATGTTTAGCCTGTGTGATCACAATATCACAAAAATAAAAAAACTGTAAAAGCATGAGAATCATTTACCTTACCCATTAATTCAATTAAATTGATTAATTTATCTTCATTAATCCAAATTAAGCCATCTTCCCAAAAGATAAAAAAATTATAAACCCTCATACATGATGCACAAATTAGAGAAACGATGGATCCCCTACCCATAAGAAAGAAGATTCATGCGATTTGCTGCACCAAAATAGGGGTTGCACACAAGATGGAATTGCTGCTGGAAGAAACTTGAACCAATGGATTAGAGTTAAATAACTCTAAGGGAGGGGCTTCATAACCCCCAGTCTCAAGGGAAAGAAATCAGGATGGAATAAAGGAAGCATCTTCATTTTTGAGTCAACAAATATGACATGATCAGGATTTTAGATTGCAATAGCTTTAATTAACCAATTATTGAAGATATAATTAAACTCTACATGTAAGGACTCATTAATAGCCTTGGTCATCACATAAAATCAAGGATATAATTATCCATGGTAAAACAGCCTTTGGATACCCCTAATTCATGCCGATAAAAGACCCGCATGGCCATTTTCACGTAATATGACAGAAAAATCCACATGGTCATTTTCATATAGCCGAAATACCCATGTACCCAAAAGATCCACGTAACTATTTTCATGTAGTTGATCCATCCACTTAGTCAATTAAAATATTTTTATTTACTTACGTAGCCGATCCATCTACATAGTTGATTCATCCATATTATTAATTCATGTAGTCGATCCAGCCACGTAGTCGTTTCACATATCCGATTCATATAGAAAATCCAACCACTTAGCCGATTCATGTATCCAACCCATCTATATAGATAATACAACTAACCGTGAGAATAAACTTTGGAAAAATAAGGGGAAAGGCTCCAAACACCCTCTAACAATCAAACTGGAAAAGTAACGGGCCAAGAATTCAAAATCCATTAAAAAACAAACATCAATTACAATGTTGAAAGTATTAAGAGTTTTGAATCACTTAAGGGTAATTATTAGTTCCTAAGGAAAATTGTGGGGGGGGGGGTTATGGGATCAGGTTATGGATGAAGGTTCCAAACACAGTGGAAGCACCGCTAGGGGCATGCCCAACTCAGATTTTGTGTTTTAGTTAATGATTAATCCAAGATGTACACAATTTATAACAATGTGGCTAATAGAATTGAATCAAATATTAATTGACATGAGAATACCAAAATCAAATGCATGATCATCACATAATGATTTATAATTAATTTAAGTAATTAAAGAATTGTATTGCAACAAATTTGTTATTTATTGATTAATATGAAAACATCTTGTGTCATAGGAATAAAGTGTATATTCCCTATAAAAGTGATCCACACATGCACCATGAACCTCATATATGTCATAGGAATCTACTAGTTCTAGCACATAAGATCCCAACGCTTGTGTCATTCTTCTATAGTCACCATGAGAATCACTTCAAAGAATGACTTCACCAATCTCTCTAAAATCGAGAGAGGTGGTGGAGGAGGATATCTCTCCATTATTATTAGAATTATCTAAGATGAGCTCTCTAAGGTTTGGTAGGATTCTCTAAAGTCATTACGCACAACCAAAAAAAATAGATAGCATTAGAGTTGAAAATAATATAATCGAGTTTAAATAGTGTTATAATTAGAAAATAACCATTGAAAATGTTCCATTATTATTTTTTAATCCCCGTGGAACCCCATGTCTTTAATACTATTGTTATTATTTCTTTACATGCACAAAACCAGTGAATTAATTAAATATTATTTCTTGAATAATTTTTTTAAAATTTATTCAAATAATATTTAATACATATTATCACTTACTAGGCCTATAAACTCAGTCTGTCATTCATCCACAATATTTATTGGACATTTAATAATGATTATTTATTTAATAAATAAAAACAACTGCATTATTTTTAAATAAATAAATATTATATTCACTAAATAAAAAATAAATATTTATTAAATATTATACTCATAAATATTCTCTCGAATAATCAGTGATTGAATATATAAAATAAAAAAATATGAATAATGATCAAACCATGAATGAGGATAATATTTATTCAATATGTTAAATAATAAATAATATTTAATAATTAAACAAGATTCTTTATATACTTAGTGTGTGGCCTTCTAGGTCTCTTTCTTAGCGAAATTAGGAAGAGCCACCCAAATTTCAAGGTTAGCATATAAAAACACACTAATACACCCATATAAAAAGAATTTAATGTTGCAATTACATAAAATCACATACAAACACTTATTGTGTCATATAATCCCTTTATCACAATATCTCTAATCAAGTAGATTCCATGCTAGTGCCATCAACCTATGTGCTTGATGACTATTTATTTAACTTTATGAAAATGAACTTTCCCACATAACACCATGACAATGAATTTATTTAGGTTGTTTAATTCTCATGAAAGGGCATGAAATATCAACTTCTGTTAAAGAACATAAGGTACAAATCCTTTCTCACATCATTCATTAATGTAATTTCACTCGTGGCTCACCCAACACATCCTACTTCACTGAGGAAATATTTTGTCATGTTTTTCATCAATACATCAAATTAAATGAATAATAATATATTTTAATAATAATATTAAATTCTTGGGATCAATAAACACATCTCTAGATAGGGGAATCCAATGACATATAAATGTGGATTTCCTACTAGCAGTCCATGTTATCATAATCTCCTGCACTGAAAATTACCAAGGGTGTGTACCATGAGAAAGTGCCTCAAATCCCCATGATTCTCCACCCCTGATAGTATATATCATCTATGTACCATCAACTTATATCATTCAGATATATAACATATATTTAAGAATATTGTTGTGACACTTCTGGGTTCTCATTATAGTAGGGAACTATTATGACGTTTCAGTACGACAGTTACTCTTAGGAAATTATCATATAATATGTCACACATAATAATAGTCATGATGTGATAATAAGTTTATTAATATTTTAAAAAACGAATATATGTAATCATAAATACATAGAAGTTGGTTATAAGGAACTAACTCCAACAAACTCTCACTTGCACTAGAGCTAATTGTTAACAACCTTTAGTCCACTATAATTTTCATGATACTCATGAATATATAAAGATAAATATTTAGTCAATAGATCTACTATATTTTATTTTGTGGAAACTCTTCTCACCACAACTTCACTCCTTTAAGAAAAGTATCTCAAGAGTTGATACTTCCAAAGTTCGTGCTTTGTCCGTCGGTGTGAACTTATCTCCTTTGCGAGAGACACCAATATAGTATTATCACAATATAACATGATATAGTATTTACTTATATATACCACATCAATCTATTAAAAAAAGTTATATATCCAAACAACTTCCTTGGCTGCATCATAAGCATCTATATACCTGGACTTTGCTATAAAATCAATGATAATTGGATACTTTGAACTATTCCAACTCATAGATCCTCCATTGATACTGAAGACATATTTATACTATGAATTCAGATCATTTTGATATTTTTAAAATCTATCATCAATATAAACCCTGATGACTAGCTACGTATCTCCTCCATACATCAAGAACATATCCTTTATTATTTTCATATACTTAAGTATAACCTTAACAACATACCAATGTTGTCCACCTAGATCATCTTGATATTTTTATGCCATGATCAAGGCATAGGCAACATCAATAATAGTACATAACATGTCATACATGATTAATCCTATAACAAAAGTATATGATATCTTTCCCATTCTCTCTTTCTCCTATTGTGTTTGAGGACACATTTTATTGGAAAGATGTATACAATGTGACACTGGAACTAATACTCCTTTGGATTGTTTCATATTAAATATATTTAGTATCTAGTCAATGTATGTACCTTGACTTAGTTCAAGAAGCATCTTGGATTTATCAAGAATGATCTTAATCCATAGAATATAGACTAGTTCACCTAAGTCCATTATAGAGAAGCTCTCATTTAACTAGTCTTTAACTAATTGTAAGGCCATTATGTCATTTATAATAAGTGACATGTCATCGACATATAATATTAGGATAATGACTACACTCTCATTGGACCTATTGTAAATACATGACTCATATTCATTCTTAATAAAACCAAATTCTTTTATAGCTCCATCTAACCAAATTCCCTACGGCCTAAATGCTTATTTCAATCCATAAATGGATATCTGTAACTTGAAAACCATTTTGGTATTACTTGGAGTCACAAACCCTTTTGGTTGTGTCATACAGACATCTTCTTGAAGGTTCCCATTATGTAAAGTTATTTTGACATCCATATTTCAAATTTCATAGTCACAGTAAGCTGCTATAGTAAGTAGAATTTTTATGGATTTAAACATGACAACTGGAGAAAAGGTTTTATCGTAGTAAATGCCTTAACATTGTTTAAACCCTTTAGCCACTAGTCATTATTTATAGGTATTTAATTTACCTTATATGTCTTCTCTTGAATACCAATTTACACAAAATAGGCTTTATATCAACTGATGGATCGATCAGAACCCAAACTTGGTTCTGAAACATGGAACACATCTCAAAATTCATGGTTTCTTATCATCTTTCAGCTTCTGAGAACACTATTGCCTCTTTGTAGGAGATAAGTTCATTATCATCAATCAACAGTGAGTCACCATCTTTAGTGACTAAATAACTATATCTTTATAGTTCTCTTATATCTCTGGTAATCTTATGCAGTACTTGTGTTTTAGGAAAAACTTCTTCCATGGGGAACTGTGAATTTTTTTCATGTACCAAACCTTGTGTATCTTGAGAATCAACTTCATCAAAATCAATTTTTCTCCCACTATCCTTGTTGAGTACATGCTCCCTCTCAAGAAATATGGTTTTTCTTGTGACAATAAAATTATTATCTAAGGGGTTATATAGATAATATCCCCTAGTTTCCTTGGGATAACTTATAAATATATAATTCATGCCTTAGGATGCTAGTTTGTTTCCAAAGGTGGCCTTAAAAAAGCCTCACATACCCATACATGTGTATGTGACAAAACGAGTTTCTTTACACTCTATAACTTAAAGGGATTTTTTTCCACTTTAGTCGGTACTTTGTTTAGTGGGTATGCTGTAGTTTGTAATGTGTATCCCCAAAAGGATAATGTAAGATTTGTACAACTCATTATCAACCTTACCATGTCTATAAAGGTACGATTCATCCTTTCACTAACACCATTACACTATGGTGTATAAGGTGGTGTGATTTTTGATAGAATCCCAAACTCCCATAGAAATTCAATAAACACTTGGTTAAGATATTCACTACATTGATCATATCTAAGATTCTTTATCTTATTACCAAGTTGATTATCTAATTCATTCTTGAAATATTTGAATTTCTCAAATCTATAAGACTTATACCTCATCAATTAAACATATCCATATTTTCTCAAGTCATCAGTAAAAATTACGAAGTAATAATATTCACCTATAAGTTCTACTAGAAAAATCCACAAACATTAGTGTGTATCAACTCTAGAAGCTCTATGGCCCTTTAACTATGCACACCAGATGGTGGTTTGGTCATTTCTCCATTTAAGAAAGAATGGCATGTTTCAAGAATTCTTATCTCAAAAGAGTCTAAATAACCATATTGATAGATCTTTGTCAGACACTTATTGTTTATGTGGACAATATGGTGACACCAAAACCAGGTGTTATATGATTCATTCAAAAATAATTCATTATCTATTTACAATACTTGGTTTCCATAATTTAATACATAAATATTGTTATTTAGTTGTGTCATACCATAAAAAATAATATCTTTTTAAAAAAGACAATATTTATTTCCAAATTTGAAAATAAATTCATCCATATAAAGACAAGAAACATAAATGATGTTATTAGTAACACTTGGAACAAAATAGAAGTTCTTTAAAACCAAAATCAATCTAGCTGGAAATGAAAGGTGGTGGTATACTATAGCTGAAGTGGCGAGTCATGCTCTATTGGCTACTTGAAGATCCATCACTCCTCTAGAAATTTTTCAAAATATGATTGGTTATTGTATTTGGATGTATATGTGAGAACCAAAATCTATATCTAATACTCAATGTGTAAATATAGAAAGACTACACTTGATAATGGATGCACCTTTAACTTCTCCTTTATTTTTGGGTGTATTTCTTCTTCGAGTGGCCTAGATTTCCACATGAATAGCATATTTCATATTTTTCTTTTGCCTACCTTTGGATCTTCTTCTTATTGGAAGGATTATTCTCAAGAGATTTAGAATTAGTATGAGTATTGGACCCCTTTTCCTTGTTCTTAATTTTCTTTATCACCATAATGGATTTCATTTTTTCGCACCTCATGTTCTTATCAACTTGGAGAATGAGTGTAAGAAGTTATGAAATAGTCTTATCGCTATTTCCCATGTTATAATTCACAATAAAACTGGAGAATGATTTAGGCATTTAGGAAAGGATAATATCTTAGTGTAAATCATTAGGGAATTTAATGCCCAAGATGTCTAAGTTCTCTATGTAGCCAATCATCTTGACTACATGAGGGCCAAGGGGTGCTGAATCTCCAAGCTTGCACGTGAACAATGCATTGGATATATCATATCTGTCTTGTCTCACCTTCTCTTAATAGAGATCATGAAGGTGAAACATCATGTTATACACATTCATATCATCATGTTTCTTTAAAATCTCATTGGATATGAATAATAACATAGAACATTGGACATCTGTGGTACAAAGATAATTCTTCCTCACAATCCCTTGGCTAGGTGCTTTAACAATGAGATTTTCCAGCACATATAGTTTATTTTCATGGAATAGAATAACACACTTTCAACTTTTCCATTATTGGAAATTAATGCTAGTGATAAAGTTATCCTTATCAATTATGGATCATAGTTATATAGTTTAATTCATGTGTATTGTCATTTCAACAATTCAGAAGAACAAAATTTTAGTACTTTATCAGATTTATAAAATGATATGATAAATATTAAATCTAATAATCTCCCACTATTTTATCAAAAACTAATATTCCTCACCATTGGTTTCAAAATATCTCATTGCTTGGAAATTCTAGTGGAAACACTACTACAAAATAATCCTTTATCAGTGCTAGAAATGACCTTTATCAGTGCTAGAAAAGTGCTAACTACATGAGAGAGGTTAAAAGCCCCGATCTTTTATCAGTGTTGAGAAAGCGCTGATAAAGGGGTCCTTTATCACCGATAAAAAACCACTGATAAATGGGACCTTTATCAGTGTTTTTTAGCATGGATAAAGGCTCTATTTATCATTGCTTATAAAAGAAATGATAAAGGGTCGTTTATCAATGCTTATAGAAGCATTGATAAATTATTCCTTTATCAACACTTATAAAAGCAATAATAAAGGACCATCCACCAATGCTCATAGAAGCATTGATAAAGTAGACATTTATCAGTGCTTTTAACATCATTGATAAATGTTTCCTTTATTAGTGCTTTTAAAAGCACTAATAAAGGGCCATACTGTAGTGTGTTGGAACAACACACTGTAACACCACTATAATGTGATGTAACAACACATCACAACACCAAAAACACACCAGATATCAACAAAAACAAGTCCCAATACAAGATTTAAATTAAATAAAATTTACGACGCAAACACAAGAAAAAAACACTATATTATAGACATTTTAAACATTGGTTTATACAATTACATAAATAAAAATTATTACATACATTCAAAAACATCAATGTTACTTTGTATTTTAATCCTGACCCGACTCATGCTATTTTTGAACAAAAAAAACCTAATTCAGAAAAATAACACACCTATATAAGAAAAAAATTATTATTTTAGTAATAATATACAGAAATAAATTAATAGAAAGTGTTAATTTTACTAAAATTGATGTCAATTTTAAATTAAAAGACACACTTGGAGTCATATCAGTTAAACTGTGCATCAGATTTAGGTGAGAATGATTCCAAAATATCTCAAATAACTTGTGGATCATTGTCCTAAATTATCAAAACAATATGAATGTGTTTGCTTGGTTTTGATTACATCAGTTGTCTTTTTTACTAAAATGTCATTTTATACTGGAAACACACACTTTTGAATCATTCCAATCACACAGTGTATTGGTTTGACATGAAATGGATTCCTACATGTTATGAATGAATTATTAATATTTTTCCTAAATTATCAAGAAAATCTAAGTGCGTTTGATCGGTCTTCAGTGAGTGACACTTTTTGAACCAAAATGTCGATTTTAAACTGATAACAGACACTTTGAGTCATAGCAGACACATCATGTATCAGATTGAGGTGTGGTTGATTCCTATATGTCAAAAATGACTTTTGAATCTACAGATCACAAAAGTCTTATGGATCATTTTTGTAAAGTATCAAAACAGTCTAAGTGTGTTTTCTCTATTTTGAGTAGGATAGTTGTTCATTTTACTAAAATTGATGACAATTTTAAATAAAAAGACACACTTTGAGTAATAATTGTCAAACTGTGCATTGGATTGAGGTTAGAATTATTTCTACATGTCCAAAATGACTTATGGATCTTTTTCCTAAAGTATTAAAATAATATGAATATGTTTTCTTAGTTTTGAGTAAGTCACTTGTATTTTTTTACTAAAATGTCATTTTAAGCTAGAAACATGCACTTTTGACTCATTCTGATCACATCATGTATCGGTTTGATGTGAAACAGATTCCTACATGTCTAAAATGAATTATGAATCATTTTCCTAAATAATAAAAAAATACGCATGCGTTTGATCGATTTTCAATGAGTGACACTTTTTGAACTAAAATATCGATTTTAAACTGATAACAGACACTTTGAGTCATACCGGGAACATCGTGTATTGAATTGAAGTGAGAATGATTCCTACACATAAAAAATGTATTATAGATCATTTTTGTAAATTATCACAATAATATGAATGTGTTTTATCAGTTTTAAGTAGGATATTTCATTATCGCTCAAATTTACCCAAGATATGTAGGTAGAATGATCCTTGTAGTCTAGCTTGGGTTGTCGAATCCACTGAGACCTAAGAATATACCTAAGACACACAACCTAAGAGATGGATTTTTGGCTATGAAGTGGCTAACTTGGGTTTGATTTTAGATGGTTTAAATAAAACTAAGTGACCTAATTGAATTATAATTAGACGAAAATGGGTTGATCTAAGGATTATGCTTGGGGTGGATTGAATGAATTTTACTTCTTTAGACAATTTTGGTTTTATTAATTCTTGATGAATCCATTCTAAAAACTAATTATATCTTCATGATTTCCTGGTTTGATACTAACTAAACTCAATTACTAATCACCTAAACACTTGAAGAACCAAATTCATGATCTCTCCAAGGTATATGGTCATTTTAGTACTTGGATTTAGCTTCCTCAAACACAGTGAAGATGAAGAGTGGTAATAACAGAAGAATGGAAGTCTTAAATTAGTTAACCAATTAACAACAATTAATTCATAAAATAACATTCAATCCAGCCTTTTCATCATCCTATGATCAACCCATTAAAGGGTTAGCCCTATATTGACGACATTCCCTCAATGGTGGGTGGAATATGGCTTACAAGAATTAGATTGAAGAAATTAAAACCGCGGAAATAACGAGCACTCCTCCGTGTGTGCGAATTAAATTCACACCTATGTGTGAAATAATTCACCACAACACAAATATATCACTGTGCTTTGTGATTTTAGAGTTTTAATGAAAGAAATTTGAAGAATATAAGAGAAATATGATGATTAAGAACATATAAATACAAAAAAAAGAAACTTACATGGAAATTGAAAGCATTACAAAGCATTTTGGCATAATAACATTACACCCAAAGAGAGATCCTTTACCCCTCACCTCCACTACCTTAAATAGGAAATTAGGAAGCCTTGGGTCTAGATCCCAATAGTTTAAGTCATCCCACTTGAGTATGGTAGGTCTAGGGTGGTGGAAAGTAAGGGAGAGTAGACTTCTCCACCATTGACCTGAAATTGAGTCCAGCTTGCATGCACCTAAAAGAATCTCCAGAATCACCTTCTAGATGGAATAATTAGAGTCGTACATAGAAGAATAAAATTATTCCCAGGATGTATTCTAGACCTCTGTAAAATTTGGTCCCATTTGGATTTGTGGATCGGTCGTTATGGCTGCTTCAATGGGCTGTCCTGCTGGGCCGCTGATTCTGGCCCATATTTTTATCTTCAAATTGTTTCTCCTTAATCATCAAAAGAGAACCGAATTATCACTGGATCATGAAGAATTATTTGTTCCTATATATGTCTTCTAGTATCCCAAGAAATTTGGACTTCATTGGGACTGTATTGTGGGCCCCACATTCTCATCAGTGGGCTGGTGTCCAATCTGCCTTCTCCAAAATTGTTTCCTTTCATTGCCAAATATCTCCATCATACTTTATGAATATTTCATTGATCATTTAATGAAAAATGTTCAGATTGAAGTGAATATCCAGTTCAAAAAAAATAAAATTAAAATATGGATAATTAAACTCTTTAAAATCAGATGACTCATTGGGCCTAAATATGTGTACATGTGGCATGAAGTGCACAAATGATGAGAATGAATGTTCATAATGAAAATGCACTAACTCAGGAACATAAGATAAAAAAATGAACATTAAATGACATAATAATGTACTTAAAATATGTTTATTTATTGGATAATCACACCCCCCAACTTGAGATTTTCTAGTCCTGAGCAAATAATTCAAAGATTTTATTTGAATTCCTTTCTTCAAACACATTATAACAAACAATGCTCACAATGTAAACTTCACACAAATATATCTTTATAATCTATCAAAATAATTTAAAACAAGATAAATTTAAAAGTAGATCCCAATCCCAAGTCCATTCCTTTGATCAAATCCGTCATCATACTTCATCCAACTCAATTAGGTGTAATGATGTGTTGTGAATCACAATAGATATGGGGGTTCATTTTTATTCAAGGGGAAATCATGGAAGTGCTAGGTGGAATCACTTTTAATCCTAATATGAGTATTCATTATTTTTCTCTTTTTTTGCCTTTTTTTTATTTTGATTTTGCAATGTTGCCATAGTAATTGAGATTGCAGTTAATCAAATTAACCCATGTAGCGAGACTTTGCCGATGACTCCTAGGCTCAAAGGCCTTAGGGCACCAAGTGAATCCCACATACTAGGGAATCATCTCAAGTTAACTTGATCAAAAACAAAATCATATTACCATAAATAGAGATAGAGTGAAAAACTCAGGGCTAGACAACTCTGGAGTCACGATCCCCAAGTGCCGAAAGCCTCGCATTTTATCAATCCATTGATCTACACACATTTTTTTTGAATACTCATATTATTCATAAAAATAAAACCAGCCTATGATATTTATTATGGGGCCCCGAGAATTCAAATTAGTACCCCACGATCAAGAGGACGTGCATTGTGGCATTTTGATTTAATAGATGAAAATAAAAATGATGGAAATTCTCATTGGACAACCAAACTTCCAAAATCAATGCTTTTAAACTTAATCATGAATTAAATTAAGAGTCAAGGAAATAAAAAATATTTTCTATGTAGTTTTAATGTGAGCAAAGATGTTATTATATGAATGATAAAGGAATTTTACTTCTTTTTTATCATTGCTTTTTTTACAAACATTTTGTTTCCACACCCCCCAACTTAGAATGAAACTATCCCTAGTTTCGTAAAAAGAAAATTTAGAACGGGGTAGAGGAATAAAATGGGAGTTCAATAAGGAAATTTAAATATGAGGATCATGGAATGAAGTCACTTGGTGGTTGAAGTTTGAAGTTCTTTCCGCTCCAATTTAGTCCTGTGATATCCATATTGCTTGCAGAGTTCCCTAGTGGAAAAAGGAAAACAAAAAAACAAAACAAAACAATATATATATATATATATATATAGAAGTAAAATATAAGTATATATATAAAAATTATATAATAAGTAATCACAATAAGCCATAGGTCAGTGGTAAGCACGCGCCCCTGTCTCCCTTCGGTCCCGGGTTCGAGTCCCCGTGGCTTCGCCGATTGTGACAGGGTTTTCTCCACGGCTTACGGCGTGTCCGCTTTTTAATTATTATTATATTTTATATATATATATATATATTTTTTATTTTTATCTTAACCTAAAAAATAATAAAAATAAAATAAACTGATGATACATTGTCTTCTTTTTAAATTTCTAGGTAAGGTATTACTCAAGGATTACACCACGTGACACAGATGAATATGGTGCTCCGCTTTCGTACCCATCCATACTCATAATAGAAGAACAAGTCAAAATTATATTTTTTTAATATCAAAATGATTAATTAATATTATTTGAAAAATAAAGATGATTCAGAAAGATTAGAAATATAAAAGCCATGGGTTTCCTCCCGTGCAGCACTTTTGTTTAACGTCATTAGCCCGACATGGATCCTAAATCTATCAAATTTTTTCCGGTTCATAGGTTGGCTAAATTAACTCAACCTCTATTTCCTATTTATTGAATGATTCAATGGATGGTTTTAAACTATGACCATTGACCTTGAAAATGTGACCACTAGTGGGATCTTGAATCTCTACTGCCCCATGGGGGTACACATGATGCACTATGAAAGGACCTGACCATCTAGACCTTAACTTTCCCGGGTGTAAATGAAGTTTTGAACTATAAAAGAGCACAAATTTTCCTAGTTCAAAATGTTTGACTTTTATATTCCTAGATTTGTAGGCTTGAACTCTAGATTTATTTATCCTTGAATTTTCATAAGCCTCCATCCTAAGTTCCTCAAGTTCATTAAGATCTAATTTCCTCTTTTCTTCGGCTAAAGAAATGTCGAAATTCATTTTTTTGATTGCCCAAAATGCCTTATGATCAATTTCAACAGGTAAATGACATGCTTTTCTATAAACCAACCTATATGGGGACATTCATAAAATGGTTTTATATGCGGTTCGATAGGCCCAAAGAGCATTTAAGAGTTTCTCAGACCAATCTTTCTTAGAGGGGTTGACAATTTTTTTCAAGAATTTGCTTAATCTCCCTATTCTATAACTCATCTTGACCATTGGTTTGAGGATGGTATGCAGTGGAAACTTTATGAGAAATACCATACTTAGACATGAGAGAAGAGAATGGGCGGTTTCAGAAATGGGTTCCTCGATCACTAATTATATCCCCAGGAATTCCAAATCGAGAAAATATGTGCTCTTTCAGAAATTGGATCACAACATGATGGTCATTAGACTTGGTGGGAATGGATTCAACCCATTTTGAGACATAATCAACAGCTAATAGGATATAAAGATATCTCCTAGAGTTTGAGAAGGGACCCATGAAATCAATTCCCCAACAGTCAAAGATTTCAACCACTAAGATGGGAGTGAGTGGCATTTTATTCCTTTTTGTGATGGACCCTACTTTTTGACACCTAGGACAGCTTTGACAAAATGTGTAAGAGTCCCTTGAGAGGGTGGGCCAGAAGAGACCACACTGAAGAACCTTAGCAGAAGTTTTTTTAGAGGAAAAGTGACCTCCACATGCCTCACTATGATAGAATTTAAGGATGGACTCTTGTTCAGATTCTGGGACACACCTCCTAATGACTTGTTCAGGGTAGAACTTATAGAGGTATAGATCATCAAACACATAGTTCCTAACATTAGAAAGGAATTTCCTTCGAGCTTGAGTCCCTAAGAATTTTTGAATTACTCCTGTAACTAAGAAGTTGGCTATGTCAGCATACCAAGGGCAGTCTCTCACAGAGTATAGGTGTTCATCAAGAAATGAATCTGACACAGAAAGGTGATTTGAGTTGTCTTTGAATTCCATCCTAGAGAGGTGATCAACTACAACATTTTCAACACCCTTTTTATCCTTGATTGTGAGGTCAAATTCTTGTAAGAGAAGGACCCACCTAATCAGTCTAGCCCTAACATCTTGTTTTTGGAAGAGGTATTTCAGTACAGAATGGTCAGTGAACACAGTGATGGGGGATCCTAAGAGGTAGGACCTAAACTTCTCTAAGGAAAACACAATAGCAAGTAACTCCTTTTCAATGGTGGTGTAGTTGATTTGGGCATCATTTAAGGATTTTCTTGTATAAGCAATGACATAAGGAGTTTTATCACAACGTTTTCCTAACAAAACTCCTACAGAAAAGTCACTGGCATCACACATAAGTTCGAAATGAAGGTTCAAATTTGGAGATTCCATAATGGGAGGAGAGATGAGAGAGGATTTGAGGGTTGAGAATGAACCATCACAGCTTTCTGTCCAAACAAATGGAGCATCCTTTACTAGTAGAGCATAAAGGGGATGGGATATTGAACTAAAGTCCTTGATGAATCTTCTATAGAAACCAGAATGTCCTAATAAATACCTCAATTCCTTGACAGTTTTGGGTGATAGAAGGTGATGAATGATGTCAACCTTGGCTTTATCAACTTCAATCCCCCTACCTGAGACCAGATGGCCTAGAACTAGTCCCTCTTTAACCATGAAATGGCATTTTCCCAGTTTAGGACCAGATTCTTTTCTTCACATCTTGACAAGACTCTCTCCACATTCTCCAGAAATCCCTCAAATGTATCCCCAAACACAGAGAAGTCATCCATGAAGACCTCTAGAAAATCCCCTAACATGTCTGAGAATATTCCCATCATGCACCGTTGGAAGGTTCCAGGGGCATTTCATAACCCGAAGGGCATGCGTTTGAAAGCAAAGGTGCCGAATGGACATGTGAATGTAGTCTTCCCTTGATTCTATAGGGAGACCTCAATTTGATTATACCCCGAGTACCCATCTAAGAAACAGTAGAAAGAATGACCTGCCACTCTCTCAAGGACTTGGTCAATGAATGGTAAGGGGAAATGGTCCTTCTTGGTGAATGAGTTTAGCTTCCTATAGTCAATGCAGACCCTCCATCCATTACTCACCCTTGTTGTAAGAATCTCTCTATCCTCATTGGTTATCACTATGATTCCAGCCTTTTTTGGAACCACTTGGATTGGGATCACCCATTCACTCTCAGCTATGGGATATATGATACCATCTTTTAATAATTTTAGAAGTTACTTTCTGAATACTTCCATGAGATTAGTATTGAGTCACCGTTGAGGTTGATGACATGGCTTTGAATCAGATTCCAGAACAATCCTATGAGTCCCAACAAGTGGGATAATCCCGGGAATATCAGACAGGGTCCAACAAATGGCTTTCTTATGTTTCCTAAGGACATCTAGAAGAATACTCTCATGATTGGCTTCAAGATAAGAATAAATTACAATAGGATGTGTTTGATTGTCCCCTAGGAAGGCATACTTTAGTGCAGCGGGAAGTTCCTTCAATTCAAGATCAGGTTGGTTCAGAATTTCAGCATAATATTGTGACATTGGATCAAGATCAATTTTATTTCCTAAAGTTTTAGATAGGATTGATTCCACACATGTAGAAGTTTCAGCTACTAGATTGTCCTGATCAGATTTAGGGAAGGAATTTGGAGTGGTCTCCATGAAAGTGGTTTCCTGAAAGGTTTCACTGATTGTTGGACCTAAGACTTCATCATAAGAGAAATTTGAAAATTATTCAAGCCAAGGAGATAAACTTCCTTCATGTGAACAAAGGAAATCAATCTCATCCTGACTTAAACATTCATCAAATATTCCTTGATGTTCTATGGATTCATTGTCAATGCTTCCTATCATTTTTACTTCATGAATATCCTCATCATACCCTATTTGTGATATTTCATTATAGATGTTAAAGTCTAGAATCATGTTCCCAAAGGTGATGGTCATGTTCCCATTTCGGACTTGGATAACAGAGTTGATTGTTTCAAGGAAAGGATGACCAAGGATAATTGGGGTTTGTTCCTTATTTCCTAAGTTTGGATGGTTGTCAAGGACAATGAAGTCAGCAGGGTAGATGAAGTTTTCAACCTTTACCAGAACTTCCTTTAAAATCCCCTTTGGAACCCTAATGCTACGATCATCTAGTTGAAGTGTGACAGACGTGGGTTGGAGTTCTTCTAGGCCTAACTGGAAGTACACAACATAGGGGATGAGATTGACACTAGCACCTAGGTCACACAAGGCCTTGAAAACTTTGCTCTCTCCTAGTTCAACATTGATGTAAGGGAAACCCGGGTCTTTCAACTTAGGAGGAATGGTCCCTTGAATGGTGGTACTCACATTATCAGCCAAAAGGACTTGGTTTTTATGTGAAAATTTTCTTTTAAAAGTGTAAAAGTCCTTAAGGTACTTTGAGTAGGAAGGTATGGTTTGGATGGCATCGAGAAGTGGAATGTTAAACTTGACTTGTGAGAATATTTCCCTCAATGTTTCACTCAATTCAGGCTTGGTTTTCTCCCTCATGCATTGAGGAAATGGTGCATGTTGTGGGGTTGTTTGTTGAAGAGTTGTTTCTTTGACAATGTTATCGTGTTTTTCAGTTTGATCATTTGGTTCATTTGAATTTTAATCCAAGTTTGAATCTTCAGGTGGGTTCTGAATTAGTGTTTTAGGATTCTCAATTGATTTCCCACTTCTTAAAATAGTCACAACCTTTAGTTGTTCATGAGTTGTTTGAGTACAACTTGAATCTCCCCTTGAAGTTGAGGATGGCACCACCTGAGTAGGCATGGGTTCCTTTCCAGTTTTGATAGTTTGAAGTACTTGTTTTAGGGAAGATAATTCCAAGTTCATCCTCTCCGTTTGTTTGCACAGTTGTTCTAGTATGCTTTGTGGAACAGTTTGGGTTGGTGCTTGAGAAGATTGGTTTATCCTGAGGGGATATTTTGGAGGTGGGATGGTCTGTTGAAAATGGACCGGTGGATGTTGGTATTGGATAGGTTGGGTTTATAACTGGTTATGGGTTTGGTAGTTCTGATGGGGGTAAGGATTTTTTCCCTGTGTTTGGCTAGGTTGTTAGTTATCTTTCCAGCGGAAGCCTGGGTGGTCATTATACCTTGGGTTGAAGTTGTTTTGGTATTGAGGCTTTTGAAATTTCAAAGCATTTACTTCCGCTGGGGGTCCTCCTAAAAGAACATCCTTGATGGATGGGATGGTTGGGAAGTTTTCTGTCTTATGGTCATGTTTGTCACAAATTGTGAAAATAGGGTCAACAGTTTGGATTTCATGGATTTTCCTAAGGTCTATCTCTTCAACCTTCCTAGAGAGTGCTGCGAGTTTAGCCATAAGGATTTCCTCTTCTCTAAGTGTATGAATTCCAATAGTTCTTTGTGGCTTTTTAGAATAAGTTGAAGTTCCCCATATTTGGTTTTGTTCAGAAAGGTTTTCTAGATACTCATAAGCATCATTTGGGGCTTTGTTTTTAAAGGTTCTATTACACATCATGTCAATGAATTGTTTGTTCCCCGGACCCAACCCTTCATAGAAAATTATCACTTGTTCAGTAATAGAAAAACCATGGTGTGGAACCATGTTTAGAGTGTCTTTGAACCTCTCCCATGTTTCATAGAATGACTCTCCCTCTTTTTCAAAAAAGTTTTGGATACTCTTTTTAAGTGCAATTGTTTTGTGGTGGGGAAAGTATTTTTTGTATAATTCTCTTTGCAGTTGGTCCCATAAGTGGATTGATGCAGGTCTCAAGTTTTTTAGCCAATTTTTAGCTCGATCCTTCAATAAAAAAGGAAAGAGCCTCATTTTAGCTGATTCTAGTTGATGTGGGGGACACATGGTTTCTACAATGTCATTGAACTCCTTAACATGAAGGTAGGGCATCTCAGACTCCATCCCGTGAAAGGTTGGAGGGTGGTTTAGAACATGGGGTTTAAAGATGTAATTGGAATCTCCTAGGGAATTGTGTCTAATGAATTAGGGGGCATTGGTCCAAGATGGAGTGAGGTAGTCATTCATGGTTTGATCGACTACATTCCCTAGGTTTCAAGCTTCTTGGTTTTGGTTCCCCATTTGATTTCCCCCAGGATTTACAATTTGATTTCTTGGAAGACCCTCCATTAGAATTAGTTCAATTTTTGATTCTATAGTATTATAAAGATTAGGATCTAATGGATACAATCCTCTATGTTCACTTGACTCCCCTATCCTAGGACTTTCCACCCTAACTAGTCTATTTGAATTATCGCAGGTGTAGGCGGACATGCGCCAAAAAACGAGAAAGGGACAAGATAAGAGATCTTGGGTGAGAATAGAAGAATGGAGGTGAGGAAAGAAGGTTGTTGGTCTATGGTACTTACTTAGTCCCCGACAACGGTGCCAAAATTTGATTCTCACTCAAATTTACCCAAGATATGTAGGTAGAACAGTCCTTGTAGTCTTGCTTGGGTTGTTGAATCCACTGAGACCTAAGAATATACCTAAGACACGCAACCTAAGAGATGGATTTTTGGATATGAAGTGGAAAACTTGGGTTTGATTTTAGATGGTTTAAATAAAAATAATTGACCTAAGTGAATTAAAATTAGATGAAAATGGGTTGATCTAAGGATTATGCTCGGGGTGGATTGAATGAATTTTACTTCTTTATACAATTTTGGTTTTATTAATTCTTGATGAATCCATTCTACAAACTAACGCTATCTTCATCATTTCCTGGTTTGATACTAACTAAACTCAATTACTAATCACCTAAACACTTGGAGAACCAAATTCATGATCTCTCCAAGGTATATGGTCATTTTAGTACTTGGATTTAGCTTCCTCAAACACAGTGAAGATGAAGATTGGTAATAACAGAAGAATGGAAGTCTTAAATTAGTTAACCAATTAACAACAATTCATTCATAAAATAACATTCAATCCAGCCTTTGCATCATCCTATAATCAACCCATTAAAGGGTTATCCCTCCATTGATGACATTCCCTCAATGGTGGGTGAAAGATAGCTTACAAGAATTAGATTGAAGAAATTAAAACCGCGGAAATAACGAGCACTCCTCCGTGTGTGCGGATGAAATTCACACCTATGTGTGAACTAATTCACCACAACACAAATATATCACTGTAATTTGTGATTTTAGAGTTTTAATGAAAGAAATGTGAAGAATATAAGATAAAGATGATGATTAAGAACATAGAAATACAAAAAAAAAAGAAACTTCACTACTACAAATATGGATTATAATAGCGCTAAAAATGGCCTTTAACAGCGCTAAAAAAGCACTGTTAATCTCGGCGAAGATAAAGTGGGGTCCCCTTTATCAACGCTAAAAATAGCACTAATAAAGGGGGACTTTTATCAGCGCTAAAAAAAACACTGATAAAAGTGCTCCTTTATCAGCGCTAAGCAAGCGCTGATAAAGGTAGTATTTATCAGCACTATTTTCAGCGCTGATAAATGTATAATATATCAGCGCTATTTTGAGTGATGATAAAAACTACCTTTATCAACGCTCAAAATAGCACTGATATATTATCCATTTATCAGCGCTAGTTAAGCACTGATAAATGCCAAAGATCCTGTCCAAAACCAGAACCTGCACAGAACCTGCCCAGCACCTGCACACATTACAACACCTGCACAGAGTCCAAACAATACCTGCACATAGCACACACAACACCCACACACAAAGCACAAAATAATAAAATGATACATACATTTACTTGAAATCATTAATACAAAACAAAACACTTCTATATACATTCCAAACAATGTTTAATTTGGTTACAATTACATTTATCCAACAAACAGTTAAAAAACAATGATGTTCCATCCTTTTTGCATCCATCGGCTCTAAAAAATTTTCATCCATGGCGGCGGTTTCCGAACAAATAATTTGAACTGAGGAAAAAGATTTCACCTACATAATAAAACAAATATTATGTTAGTAATACAATAATGAAATAAATAACGGGGTTGCTAAATGGAATTATACAAGTGAGGCACAAAACATAAAATAACCAATTAACAAAATTGGTGCATGGTTAGGGATAATCATCTATAATAATCAAATGGACCAATGTTTAGTAGAACATGGGCTATTTAATGATTCGAGGGGGAATAGATAAACCTACAGTTTGGTTCTAAGGTTATGATGGTCTCACATTGATGGTTAATGGTTTGTCAAATAATGTGATGAACTTGTGTAAGGTATGAGTTTTTGGGGAAGTATCTCTATATGGTTGAATAATGGATTGTAAGCCACTCAATGAAACTATACGTATTAGAAGTGTGTGTATATTGATTCCCACATTGTTGGAAAATGATTTATTTTACCCTCAGGCCTAATAATTCACCTAATTAATGAGTGGAATTAACAAATTTTCACTATCAACCATTAAAGCGGGTTACCCTCATATATCCCTCATTCCACTCAACAAAATCCTTTACACGCACTCTCCTCCTTCTCCCTTCCCCCATGGGATATCTCCCTTACTTTTGAGATAAATCAAATATTATCAATTACATTAAAAGAGTGGTGGAATATCTTCAACCCTATTATCCTCCTCTATTGGATACCAATGATGGGCCTTTTGCAACGACATTAAACCTTGGATATATACATATAGCCACGGTTTAATACCATGTATATATTTCCCCCCATTCCATAAAAAATAAGCACCCCTGCCCCCTTTCCCAGCACACCCCCTACACACTGCCCACCCCGAGCACACCCCCTACCCCTGCACACTCCTTGCCCCCTGAACACCCCCTGCCCCCTTCCCCAGCACACCCCTGCCCACTGAACTTCCCCCTTCCCATTGCACACCCCCCTTCCCACCCCGTACATATTTCAAAAGAACCCAACACACCCCCTACCCCTTCCCCCTCCCCCAAAAAACCACCCCTACCCTCTCACCCTGTCCCCTACACATCATAAAGAAAATACCTTGTATGGAAATTGTGCTCAATTTACATTATACACATCATATATATCAACACATTATCATGTACTTTCATTCAATGTAAATACACATATATAGACTCTCTACATCTCATAATAAAACCCTCTTTAAAATTCACAAACACATTAAATCCATTTGAAAACACCCATCACACAACTTTCTCATTTCTTCAAACACATTTAAAGGACTTAAGCATAAAAATACACAAGAAATACAACTGCATTCATTTTAAAAATAACTTTCAAGTCTATACACACCCCAAATTCCTTTGATAACACATTTTTAACCACACAAACATTTCATATAGTACACTTAGCAAGCAAATACAGCACAATAAAATCATCATATAATGTAAAAGCATGGAATCACCTACATAAAGCTTGGAATATTCCGAAATCTGCTGGAAAACATAAAACCACACCTCCACAATACCTTAATAAGGACTGATTAAACATTAATATTGAATATATTAATGGAAACCCATGTTTAACTTGTGGTATTCCATGATTTTAACATCCCAAAAGGATAGAGGGTCATGATTTAATGTCTTACAGATATGTAAGACCTGGGTGGATCAAAACACTTATAAAGGTGGATCAGGTAGGTACATCTCTAGGAGGGAGCACCTGGAATGTTTACCTAATAGATGGATCAAAACGCCCAATGAGGTCTGACCCAAGTGTGGTGCATCCCATAAAGGTAAGGTTTCTCATTTTGAATACTTATTCGGATGCCACTAAGGGAAATACAAGAGGGAAAATAAGCGAAGGTGTACCCCAGTGAGGGGGTCACCATGGTTTACCATTGGTTGGGATTTAACCTCATGGAGGCTTCCTACGTACCCTATTTAGAATACAAGGATCAAAACCCATATATTTAAAAGAGGTATGTTGTGGGTATTACCCATGGTTAGCTTCCCTTCACACTAGGAATACTCTTGGTTGGATGAGTATGGGTTTTGTGGGGCTTATGCATTGTCAGATTCTCAGGTTCTTCTAAGAGTAGCAATGGGATGAATGGGACATACGTGCTAAGATGGACCATGTGTATGGCGTGATCCTTGTAAAGAGGCACGAGGCACAAAAAACATATGGAGATGTCTGTAAACATTATTTATGGTGTCCATGGGGCTCATCGGACTCCCCATACCTTCCATAAACACCTCAAAACATCACGAGGACCATATTCTACATGATGGTGCATCACAGGGTTGATTCTTTTGATGATGTACTGGTCGTTTGAGATTGGATTTCATCTCAACCAACCTTTCCCTTGAATTATCCTGGGACACATATTTTGGTTCCAAAAAATCCCTCAACGATACCGATTATCTCATGCATCTACCTAGAAATAATTGTGCAAGTCAAACAACAACACATGTGCTCAAATACAAGTTCAAACAAACGAGATACAGAAAATAGATTTTGTTGATCCTCGGTGGTTTCATCGTTCACCCCATACGCACTGCACACCATCATGCCTTATTTCAATATTGATTTGTTCAAAGATCAATAATATGAATCCGGGGATAGAAAACATTGAGTAATAAATTAATATTTCAATACATCAGAGCATTCTCAATTCACCAAAGAAGGTTGGAGGATAATCAATGATCATATATAGATAACATAAGTGGTAGGAATTCACCTTCATCCTATTTGTGTACAATCTTCCATCAGGTATGTTGCCCATTCGTTTCTAAACACATGTATATCATCTTCTGAATATGAGTTTTTGCGACAGTCATGGTAGTACTGAAAAAATATAAATACACAAAGGATTAATAAATATTTTAAATGAAATCGTAGTTATTTTCGAAAATACCCCATTAGGGATGCTAGTTTGTTGATGAAATACGATCTCTTTCATAAATTTACAAACATAATAACCACAGTCCTTTCCGTTTGTTTATTTTGGACACTACAGAAACATCGACAACAATAAGTAATTTGTTTTGATATGTGTTTGGATAGTGCAATGTTATTATATATACCCAGATACTTTTCCAGTTTTAGATCTTGTAGGCATGCTCATCCTTATGCCTTGGATTCATTCCATGCATTAGACGATATTGATGCACCACCCTATCATAACAGAATCCTCATTAAAATATAACATAAATTATATAACTAGATGTTTAGTTTTAAAATGTTGGATCTAGTGTATTACAAATTAACAAACTCTATCATGCGCGATCAGTTTGTTGGATATCCATGCATTGAATCCAGAAAATAAATCTTTGGATTATCCAAATTGACTGCAATCAACATCCAATGCTCCCTAAAAATAAAAAAAGGAATAAGTAAAGAAAGAAATGAAAATATAGTTGATATGATTAAATTGTAGAGTTTTACCCCTGCATCATTGGTATTAAAAAGAGTCTGTCATCCCTAATTTTGTTTTCAAATTATTTGAGCAGGGATGACATTATTACAGCCTCTTTATCAGAATCTATTTCGTCTTTTGAAGATGTGGTGTGAGGACAAACAAGTCCAAATTTTTGTTCATGGGGAAATCCCTTCAATTGTTTTTCATATATATGTCTACGACAAATATAAAATGTATTTAGTCAAAATTATCAGAGTATATCAGCTTTTGTAAAATCAAATCATGAAAACTTACCTCATGTATACATTTACAACTGAGGCGCCTAGCCATTCATACTTGAGGAGTTCTTTTACATTTTCAGCACTAATGAAATCTGATATTTCCTCTCCATACATATCTTCTTCAAAATTAACTATGTGAGTACTGCCGTCTTTCAAATTTGTATCCACATGAGCCTGTAATGATATTAACTGTGGATATAGAACGGGCTGGGTGAAAGTGATCTCAGTAGACCATTTCAATCGGTTGGTTGATCCTTGAGATAGTTTTGAGCTGATATTTCGTTTCACCCCATAGTCTTTGTCATTCTGTAATAACAGTCATCAGTTCAGACCTTTTTTTATTAAATGTTAAAGGTCCAGCTTGAAAAATAAATTGGAAATGAATACCTTTTTGTCGACATGTTTTTTTACAAGAACTGTCGGCCATGCGATGAATGTTCCAACAACTTGTTCAACCATATGAATGTCTTCATCGTCATTTGGAACAGGTAGCTTGACAATTGGCTCATTAGCTATGTTAATTGACACTCTAAGATGATCTTTTGGAAGATGTCTATTGTGTAGCATGTCGTTTTGCGTATTGAACACCATAACCCTCGCTACAAGGTGATAGGTGGGAGTTGATAAATATAAATCACAGTCATTTTCACCATATGGAATATTAGTACAGGAAAGGTATCAGTGTCTATGTAAGTCACATTTCACAGAAACAATTATTCAAACATTGATTACCTCATCTAAGTCAGGTTTTTTAGGGGAATGGAATGCCTCAAAGCTGGTGGGGGTGGGGTGAGATCATCACGCACGGGTTGTTGTTGAGTTGTTTCTTCTATTTGCCTCTCCCCCATCAATTTTTCTATCATCTCTCTCTGGTATTGTAATTCTTCTTGAAATATAGATAATTGTTCTTGCAGATTTTCCATTTTTTCATTTTGATCCCCCGCTTGTTTTTGTTTTTGAAAATATGTTCGGGGAGTCACCCCAAAACCCGCACCTCTGACGTGGACATACTTTTCTGGCTACTTCAAGGCTGCTGAAAGTATGTCTGCATCTGGTGTGGTTGTTTTTGATTCTTGTGACTATTTCAGATAGAAAATATAGAAAAATAAGTAGTTATTGTAATGTAATAGCGATTTAAAGCAACTCAAATTTATATTATGTCATACTTACACATGTTTCCCACACTTTTTGTGTGTTTTCATCTATCAATATCCCCTCTTTATTTACATGATCCTCCTTCCATAGCACATGGTGTGGGATGGATATGGATTTTTCGATTCATCAATCTGCATATAAACAGAGAAACATGGTTATGGTGTTGTTTTATGTCACATACTAGTAGTAGGGTAGATTTAAAAGACGTACCAATTTTTTCTCAAGTTCAGCATACCCCATCCTTGCTTTATGGTAAGGGTATGCTGGTTCTGTTTCACGTTTTTTATTTTCAACACTCAGTATCTGTTTCATAAGTAAAAAACTATCAATCAGAGTGATGAATACAAGAAAACGTCAAACAACGTATTACCCCACACAATGTACCTGAAAAGTATGCTCCCCATGATGGTTGCTAAACGCATCCCACGCTCCTTGGGATATCAAGTGTGCGTAAAGAAGAGGTGGGTGCAGCTTGATTTTCCCTTCTGCATCTTTAAGATGACATTTCGTTAAAATTGTGCGGAAACCTCTATGAATCCTTCCTGCAACTCTTAATACATATTACTTGTGTGAGACATCTACTATAAATGCACTCTTCAATGGATGATGAAGAGTAAGTCAATGTTTTGGTATTTTATTTTATTTTAATATATTAAAAAAATGATATCATAATGTTACCGTAATATCTTCTCACATTAGTGTCTTCAGCCCGGTGACAACATGGTGCCACAACTGTACATAAATTGGCACGCGTTGCCGAGTGACGATTCCAATGTAGCTACTAAAGATAGCTCTGTTGGGGTTAACATGTTGGCCTCGCTTATTTCATCCCACCTCAAATTTGATGCCTTTTTCTTTTGACTTAAGGATTTTGGCTAACACTGTCAAACTACGACGCTCTTGTTTTTTTTGTGCTTTCAGGGTTTCATTTCCTACCATTTCCTCAAAAGTAGCATCAATATCTTCCCCCGGAGCGCTAGCATCGACAATGGGACCAGCAGAAACAGGTTGAGAAACCTGTTGTACCTCAGCACTGGGACCAGAAACAACAGGTTGAGAAACCTATTGTTACTCTGCACTAGGACCACCCACATCTGGTTGAGAAACCTGTTGTTGCTCTGTAGTGGGACCACCAGCTGCTGGTTGAGAGACCTTTTGTGCCTCAAGATTGGGCGCATCAGCAGATGCAGAAGTCATTATCTGCAGAAGTGGCTTAATATTTAATTTATATTACATAAAAACAGCAGAGAATAGATAATAACATAACGTAACACAATGTATGTTACAATAAACAAAAACCTGATTGTTGTACTCTCTCTTTTTTCTTTAAAGGATGAAGATATTTGACTCCTCTATTGACTATGTAAATTCCTTCATTGTGGTCTCCTCTGACATACAAAACACCGTCTACATTGGGACCGCTGCGAAATGATTGTGAAGTCCCTATAAAAGAGTCAACCTCCATTGAACTTTCATATGACCCTTCAGTTGTTTTGGTCGATAATAGAACAGTTGACCAATTTCGGTTTGCGGGGTCTGGAACATAAAATACTTGTACTGCCCGTGATGCCATTATAAATGGTTCGTCTTTCTCCCCTTCCTTACTAAAATCAACTTTCACGAATCCTAATTCATCTATTTTAAAAACACTCCTGTTATCAACCCACTTGCATTGAAAAATCGACACTTTGAATTTCGTATAATCCAACTCCCATATTCGTTTGATGATGCCAAAGTATGACATATTCACATTAATTGGATTTTTGTCCTTAGCACTGGAAACATGCATCGCCTCAGCCACAAGTGTAACCCCACTATTCTGCATGGTACTGTCTTCATCATGTTCATTAGTATAGAATGTATAACTGTTAACTGCATAAGCATTGTAAGATAATACGTACACACTTGCTCCTTCGGCCAGCCATCGAAGTCGTTCTGAAATTGAGTCTGGATTTTCATCTATCTGCTTAAAAATATGGTCTCGAAACCATCCTATAAACTATCGATTATGTGTATCTGATATCCATTTTTCAGCCCTAGAAGGATTCAAATGCCTAAGAATTTCTGTGTGGGTTTGAACATATGGGTCAACATCGAAACTGTTATGAAAAACGTAAAGGTGGGCCTGCTCCCGATCTGTAATATTGATTGTGACAACCTATCTTCCAGAAATTCCTTCACCCACAAGACACTCAGTGTGACGAGATTTCAGTAGGCCAACGATTTCCACACCAGACATGTATTCGGTAAAAAATTCAATAGCTTCCTCAATAATATATTGCTCCGCAATACAACCCTCTGTCCAACTTCATTTTTTGACATACCCTTTCAAAATATTCATATACCGTTCAATGGGGTACATCTAACTATAATTTATAGGAACACATAGTTGAATCTCTCTCACCAAATGAACCATCAAATGAACCATCATATCGAAAAATTTTGACGGGAAGAACATTTCCAATTCACATAATATGACGGCAATTTCTCTTTCCATAGTTGGAAATTTCGCAGGGTCTATAACTTTACTGCATATAGCTTTGAAGAAGAAATAGAGCTTCGTTAATGTATGACGGAAATTCTTGGGAAAAATGAAATGTAAAGCTATAAGAATTAGATCTTACATCAAAACATGGCAGTCATGTGATTTCATACCCTTTAATTTTAAATCTCCCATTGACACAATGTTCTTGATATTTGATGAATACCCCTCTGGAACCTTTACGTCATTCAAGAAGTTGCAAAACTGATATCTCTCCTACCTGGAAAGAGTGTAAGTAGCAGGAGTAAGAAATTTTCATTTTTCACCCTTCACTGGTGCTAACTCTTCTCGTATTCCCATCTCAACCATGTCTAATATAGCCTTAATTCCATCCTTTGTTTTGCTGGGTGAATTTACCAACGTGCTAATGACACTATCACATACATTTTTTTTCAACATGCATAATATCAAGAAAATGTCTGACATACAGACAATTCCAGTATGGTAATTCAAAAAAAACTGATCTCTTTTTCCAACCAGTTTTCGTAAGGTTTTTCGAAAACGGTTTACCAAAAGTAGTGTCCAAATATTTTACTTTCTCAAAAAATTGATCACCTGTTAGTGGAGATGGTGCTGTACATTCCTCTGAACTTCCGTCGAATGATGTCATCTAAGATCGGTACTTATGTCATCGGGGTAGAAATCTGCGATGTCCTAGAAACACGGTTTTCGATGAATGTTTCAACCTAATTGACTGTGTACCTTGTTCGCAAATGGGACACCCTTGAGTTCCTTTAAGGCTATATCCTGAAAAATTTCCATCAGCAGGAAAGTCATTTATCATCCCGTACAACATGGGTTTCAAAGTAAACTGTTCATTTTTGTAAGCATCATACATCGTAACACCTGAATCCCACAATATTTTCAAATCCTCGATCAATGGGGCCAGATAAACATCAATATCATTACCCGGTTGTTTTGGTCCTGATATAAGCATAGATAACATGATGTATTTTCATTTCATGCATAACTACGGTGTTAAATTATAATTTACCAACATAACCGGCCATGTACTGTGACTGATGCTTTGAAAACCAAAAGGATTCACCCCATCTATAGATAACGCCAGATGAAGGTTTCTCAGCTCGTTCCCAAATTCAGGATACTCATGATCAATTATCTTCCACTGAGGAGAGTCTGCCGGGTGACGTAGTTTCCCATATTTAATTCTTGTATCTGCACGCCATCAATTATCCTACAGTCTCCTCACTTCCATATAGGCGTCCAAACCTAGTAATGATTGAAAAGTACCATACAACTTTCGTAGGACTAGAATCATCTTTCTTGTATCGGGAAGCACCACACTTTGGGAATTCTTTAAGTGATTTGTGGTCCTTAAGAAACAATATACATTCATTCGGGAAAGCATGTATTCTTTCAGAGATCATACCCATCGATCGTAGCATTCGTTTGGCATCATATGTTCGGCTTGGGATTTCATTATCTTCTAGGAGCATGTCATTCAGGAGAGCAAGTAGTTCCATAAAACTGGCGTCACTCCACCTGTTGCCTGCTTTTAAATTATACAGCTTCAATACGTCTGACAATGCTGTATGTAACGACCCAAAATTTTGAATAAATCTTGTTTCCTAAATTTTATGTGTTATTTTATTTTATTTTTATACTCAACAAAAATGTTTCATTTGATAACATGAGTATAATTAAAATGAGACCGTTGGGTTTAGACGGTTATATGACCATTGGTCAATATGACCGCTGGAAACTAAACGTTTTGATTATTGTCTCTAAATACAAGTAATCTTGGTTAATTATTATAGAAAGAAGATTCGATGGCCTCACCCAGTAGTCTTGGACCGATCGAAGCCAATCTAACAGAACTTGGGAAGGAGGTAGCACCACTGGGCTTTGCTCTGGACCAAACCCAAGCCGAACTTCATCGTGTGAAGCTAGAACGGAATCGCCTTTGCGAGAAGTTCAAACTAATAGAAATTACTACTCGTGCGATGTTGGCCGAGCCTCCCTCAAATTCTCTCACCTTAGCACACCTTACACTTAGGTCCTATGCTGGTGTGATAAGGGGATATGTAAGGAGACTGTAACTGCCTTGTGTAATCCTTTGTTTTAAATAAAAATTGGGATTTCTTCTTATGATGATGTTTATGAATTTTTAAATGACCGGATAAATATAGTATGCATATTTTTGATGAATTTTAGAAAAAGGATATTTTAAAAATGTTTATGTAAACCTTAAATAATTAAAAATGTGTAATGATTTTCAAAAAATGGTCTTCTACAATTATGTTCAGTACAAAATTTAGAGTCTAATAAGATCAACTTGATTTTCGATGAATAGTAAATTATGAATAGTGATTTTATGATTAGGATTAGTAATGTGTCCAAATGGATTAGTAATTTCACTTAAAGAAAGCATTAATATAATCTAGGCACCTTGATTAAGTAATGTGATTCAATAAAATGGTTAAATAACGGTTTCATAAATTATTATTCAAGTATTAGTTTTTTCAAGTGAATAGTGTTTCTTAATTAAAAATTAAATTAAAAATATTTTAAAAAATATTTCTATTAAATGGATTTCATTTTTGAACTCAGAGCACCGATATTATGTTATGGTAATTTTTGGGGTTTTTTCTGAAAAATGAATTTTCGGTGAATAGTGTATTTATTTAAAAAATGAATTAAAAATATTTAGAAAATTATTTTTATAAAATGGAGTTCATTTTTGAAATCAGAGCATAGATATTTGATTAAGGTGAAATTTTGGGATCTTTCTGAGAAAGTTGAATTTTCAGTGAATAGTAAAAATACAGTTTTAGGGTTTCAGTATGTTTAATGACATCATAACTGGGTTATGATGATATCATGAGATATTTTAAGGGATGGTCGACCAAAGGTGATGAATTATTGTATGGGGGGCCCCATGTGTCCTAACTTCATGGGAAATATCTTGGGAGAGCACATGGTTTTGAGAAATCCACTTTTGAGGTGTCCTTTGGCCATTAATGCCTTGTCCCCTCACTTTCCCTATAAATACCAAGCCATCCTCTAATAAATTTCGACTCCCCACTCTCCCCAACGAAGTTCTGGTCTCATTACCTCCCAAGGAGTCCTCCCAAGGTTCCTCCAAGCCCTCAAGGTCCCAACCTTTGAGTTTTAAGAGTTACATTTTAAGGTAAGGGATCTGATCTCTCTCTTTCTTTTCAAGAAATCTCTTTTATGTAATTTCTTTTATGCTCCATGTTCTTCTGTTAAAGGGTGTTCTTTTATACTCCTCTTACTGCCCTTTTCATGTTCACATAATGAGAGATCCCCTCTTACTCTCATTATTTCGTTTTATGAAGTTTTAAGTGGCGCCGTTAGGCTGCCGAAATTTTTGTGACGGATTCTTTCTTCCTTCTCATTTTTCAAGATCTATTTTCATGTAAAGTATTTCAAGTTCCTTTTTATTATGTTGGGGTATGATCTCTAAATTTATCATATTGATCTTTTATGATCATATGATGAGAGACCCCATTTGATCTCTTCAATTCAGTATTTTGAAGTTTTAAGTGGCGCCGTTAGGCTGCCGAATTTTTAAGTGGTTCTTCACCCTTCTTGTTTTGAAGTTCTACTTTCATGTAAATTTTTTTCAAGTTCCTTTTTGTTATGTTGGGGTATGATATCTATATCTATCATACTGATATTTTATGACCATATGCTGAGAGACCCCATTTTATCTCTTCAATTAAGTATTTTGAAGTTTTAAGTGGCGCCGTTAGGCTGCCGAATTTTTAAGTGGTTCTTCACCCTTATCATTTTGAAGTTCTAATTTCATGTAAATTCTTTCAAGTTCCTTTTTGTTATGTTGGGGTATGATCTCTATATCTATCATACTGATCTTTTATGACAATATGATGAGAGACCCCATTTGATCTCTTCAATTCAGTATTTTGAAGTTTAAGTGGCGTCGTTAGGCTGCTGAATTTTTAAGTGGTCCTTGCACCTTTCTCCCTTTTCAAAGTTCTAATTCCATGTCAAGTCTTGCAAGTTCATTTTTATTATATTGGGGTATGATATCTATATCTATCATAATGATCTTTTATGTTCATATTATTAGAGACCCAATTTGATCTCATCAATTCATTTTTGGTTGAAGTTTATGTAACGCTGTTAGGCTGCCGAATTTTCATAAGAGAAATTTTATTTTTGTCTTCCTTTCATGTTCTTCATTTCATATGGTATATTTTCAAATTTCATTACCATGTTCTTAAATCCATTATATTCTATCCCTATACTGTTTTATGGGTCATTTATGAATGTTTGACCCATGTCCTCTCTCTTTTAAATGTTTTCTAAAACCCCGAAACATAGCCGTTATGCTGCAGAATTTTCATCTCAAAATGCCTCTATCTTTTCTCAAAATTATTTTATGTTATAAAGTGAATACTCAACGCTCTTATTTCTACATGGGTATTCAAATATATACCAAAATTTTCTATTTTAAATTCTGGGATTTACATACATGAAACCCGCTCTCCCCTTCCGTGGGTTTAAAGTGACGTAAAGATCATGTCTTTAAAGCAGTTTTTAAAACGTTATGATTATGAAATGAAACCCATTTATTTTATGCCATATGGGTTATTTATGAAATGTTTGATGATGATATATGTGGCTCACATGATAATAAAGGAAAATTTAAGCGTGCGCCATGATAGCTCTCCAATGCATTGGGTAATGATGTAACCACTAGAGATTACAATTTTCACGATACCTTGGTGAATAACCTTGGTAATTTTCAAATGACCCCTTGAGGATGGACCTTGGTTATATGTTCATGATTGTCTATGTTAAATGATGTAGCAACATCTTCAAGTTATGAAAAATGTTATTTTTATTATGATATGCCTCATGATTTCATTCTCATGCCTTAAAGTTCTTTTCACGACCTTATTGAAGTATCTCAAGTTCACATGTAAAATGTTTCTCTTATTTCCCTTACTGGGCCTTCTTCTCACCCTTTCTTTTGATGTATGTCCCCAGGTTATGTGATGCAGTAATAAACCTAGGATGAATATGAGGAGAAGCCTTTCAAGTGTTTAAGAAGAATGTTTTATGTTTTCATGTTTTAAGTTCCTGGTTTCCAAGACACTAAACCTTAAAGATCCTTGGTTTTGTAAAATGTAATCAAAGTTTTTGTGATAAAAAGGCGGGATTCTATAGTTGGTATCAAAGGATGGTTTAGTTATTTGTGGAAATTAGGATATGAAAACTTTAGGAAAACCCTATAGAAAAGTTTAAATATAGGAAATCTTCCAGATATTTTGGTGAGTATTGAGTAAGGGGTTGCCAAGAAAATACATCCCTGTCTGAATATGAGAAGGTAGAGGTGGCTCTGGCACAGATGTACATAGGGGTAAAACCCGAAAACACTACTTTGAGCTAGACTCGAATGGGAACTGGTACACGACAACGGGCCTTGCTTCACTCTTGGTTACGACACTCCTGAGGGATATGCTTTGGTAAATTCATAAGCTTAGTATGAACCATTATTAAAGGAACAAAGATAAAATAAAATAAAGATTCACATAAGAATATACGATCATGGATAACCTAGATTGGAACCTAGGGGATCACAAGTTAGGATATACTTTTATTCTACAAGTTTATCCTTTTATGCTTAAAGTTTCCTTTTCATGATTATTGGCGAAGTATTTAAGCCCCTAATTATACTTTATCTTCTTAGTTAATGGTGGGAAATGGAAGAACATGTCCCAACAACCAATGTGATAGGAAATGCAATGATTGCTGTATTAATATGACAGAGATGATTAGGGGATTAAAAGATGATTATTATTTTGTAAGACGTTCACTATTTTGGGGACCCTATATAATCGAGGTAAATAGATTACTATGGTATTTTCATTGAGGAGTAAGGTTGAATTATATTTTGAAGAATCGATAAATTTAAGGCGGACTTATAGTAATTTAGGTTACTTATGGAAATGATTAACCTATCTTGGGGTAAATATGTTTAGGTTAGTTACTTTTGTTATAAGATGTTAGGAGTGGTTGATGTTGTTTGGAGATGAATGATAAAGTTTACCTTGGAAGACTATGTTATCAAATCCTTCTTGTATTTGGGTTTCAATCTTAGTTTAGTTTATTTTGAGGAATTTTAAGGACCGTTATTTATGGAATGGTCTATGATGAACTTTGGGTATTACCATGGAACTTTGAAGATTTAAAAGTAGTTTCCATTCCTATGGGATTCTTCCTTTTTGAAGAGTTGTTTAACCTTACCCTTTCTGTTTTTGGGATAATGTTTAAAGATATAAGAAATAGATAGTTAATATTTTGTGGATTACATGATTCTCTAGAAGATGATTCTTGTGTTTTGATGAGACCAAGTAGTTTTGAATGCTCATCATTTGGAGAAAAGATTAGTTTTGGTAGAAACTTATTAAAGGATGAAACTCTACATGAAGATAGGTATATTTTCTTATGTTTCTATTCTATGTAGTAAATGAATTCCTCAAAATTATGAAAATGAACGTAAAACAAAAACATTGTTGGTTTACATTTCCTACTAGGTAATCAAAGACCGTTTACACACATCCTAAGTTTGGGATTTTCTTATTGTTAACTTTCTCCTAATCATGTTTTCTATCACTCTCCCTCAGAACTTGACCCTTTGTTTTCTCCTCCATGTCCATGTCTTCCTACATGGAATCCTAGTGTGGGTTAACTCGGGTGACCTTTGTACTTCCCTTTCTTTATTTTAAAGTAATAATTTTACTGACTCCTTTTCCGATGTGGGACTTTCAATGAAATTTCAAAACCCCAATTTTAAAAAAATTGCAAGGACGCAATTTCGTAAGGGGGGAAGATTGTAACGACCCAAAATTTTGAATAAATCTTGTTTCCTAAATTTTATATGTTATTTTATTTTAATTTTATACTCAACAAAAATGTTTCATTTAATAACATGAGTATAATTAAAATGAGACCGTTGGGTTTAGACAGTTATATGACCATTGGTCAATATGACTGCTGGAAACTAAACGTTTTTATTATTGTCTCTAAATACAAGTAATCTTGGTTAATTATTATAGAAAGAAGATTCTATAGCCTCACCCAGTAGTCTTGGACCGATCGAAGCCAATCTAACAGAACTTGGGAAGGAGGTAGCACCACTGGGCTTTGCTCTGGACCAAACCCAAGCCGAACTTCATCATGTGAAGCTAGAACGGAATCACCTTTGTGAGAAGTTCAAACTAATAGAAATTACTACTCGTTCGATGTTGGCCGAGCCTCCCTCAGATTCTATCACCTTAGCACACCTTACACTTAGGTCCTATGCTGGTGTGATAAGGGGCTATGTAAGGAGACCGTAACTGCCTTGTGTAATCCTTTGTTTTAAATAAAAATTGGGATTTCTTCTTATGATGATGTTTATGAATTTTTAAATGACCGGATAAATATAGTATGCATATTTTTGATGAATTTTAGAAAAAGGATATTTTAAAAATGTTTATGTAAACCTTAAATAATTAAAAATGTGTAATGATTTTCAAAAAATGGTCTTCTACAATTATGTTCAGTACGAAATTTAGAGTCTAATAAGATCAACTTGATTTTAGATGAATAGTAAATTATGAATAGTGATTTTATGATTAGGATTAGTAATGTGTCCAAATGGATTAGTAATCTCACTTAAAGAAAGTATTAATATAATCTAGGCACCTTGATTAAGTAATGTGATTCAATAAAATGGTTAAATAACAGTTTCATAAATTATTATTCAAGTATTAGTTTTTTCAAGTGAATAGTGTTTTTTAATTAAAAATTAAATTAAAAATATTTAAAAAAATATTTTTATTAAATGGATTTCATTTTTGAACTCAGAGCACCGATATTATGTTATGGTAATTTTTGGGGTTTTTTCTGAAAAAATGAATTTTCGGTGAATAGTGTATTTATTTAAAAAATAAATTAAAAATATTTAGAAAATTATTTTTATAAAATGGAGTTCATTTTTGAAATCAGAGCATAGATATTTGATTAAGGTAAAATTTTGGGATCTTTCTGAGAAAGTTGAATTTTCAGTGAATAGTAAAAATACAGTTTTAGGGTTTCGGTATGTTTAATGACATCGTAACTGTGTCATGATGATATCATGAGATATTTTAAGGGATGGTCGACCAAAGGTGATGAATTATTTTATGTGGGGCCCCATGTGTCCTAACTTCATGGGAAATATCTTGGGAGAGCACATGGTTTTGAGAAAACCACTTTTGAGGTGTCCTTTGGCCATTAATGCCTTGTCCCCTCACTTTCCCTATAAATACCAAGCCATCCTCTCATCCATTTCGACTCCCCACTCTTCCCCAACGAATTTCTGGTCTCATTACCTCCCAAGGAGTCCTCCCAAGGTGCCCCCAATCCCTCAAGGTCCCAACCTTTGAGTTTTAAGAGTTACGTTTTAAGGTAAGGGATCTGATCTCTCTCTTTCTTTTCAAGAAATCTATTTTATGTAATTTATTTTATGCTCTATGTTCTTCTGTTAAAGGGTGTTCTTTTATACTGCTCTTACTTCCCTTTTCATGTTCACATAATGAGATATCCCCTCTTACTCTCATTATTTCGTTTTATGAAGTTTTAAGTGGCGTCGTTAGGCTGCCGAAATTTTTGTGACAGATTCTTTCTTCCTTCTCATTTTTCAAGATCTATTTTCATGTAAAGTATTTCAAGTTCCTTTTTATTATGTTGGGGTATGATATCTAAATTTATCATACTGATATTTTATGATCATATGATTAGATACCCCATTTGATCTCTTCAATTCAGTATTTTGAAGTTTTAAGTGGCGCCGTTAGGCTGCTGAATTTTTAAGTGGTTCTTCACCCTTCTCGTTTTGAAGTTCTACTTTCATGTCAATTTTTTTCAAGTTCCTTTTTGTTATGTTGGGGTATGATATCTATATCTATCATACTGATCTTTTATGACCATATTATGAGAGACCCCATTTGATCTCTTCAATTCAGTATTTTGAAGTTTTAAGTGGCGCCGTTAGGCTGCCGAATTTTTAAGTGGTTCTTCACCCTTCTCATTTTGAAGTTCTACTTTCATGTCAATTCTTTCAAGTTCCTTTTTGTTATGTTGGGGTATGATCTATATATCTATCATACTGATATTTTATTACCATATGATGAGAGACCCCATTTGATCTCTTCAATTCAGTATTTTGAAGTTTAAGTGGTGTCGTTAGGCTGCTGAATTTTAAGTGGTCCTTGCACCTTTCTCCCTTTTCAAAGTTCTAATTCCATGTCAAGTATTGAAAGTTCCTTTTTATTATGTTGGGGTATGATCTCTATATCTATAATACTTATATTTTATGTTCATATGATTAGAGACCCTATTTGATCTCATCAATTCATTTTTGGTTGAAGTTTATGTAACGCTGTTAGGCTGCCGAATTTTCATAAGAGAAATCTTATTTTTGTCTTCCTTTCATGTTCTTCATTTCATATGGTATATTTTCAAATTTCATTACCATGTTCTTAAATACCTTATATTCTATCCCTATACTGTTTTATGGGTCATTTATGAATGTTTGACCCATGTCCCCTCTCTTTTCAATGTTTTCTAAAACCCCGAAACATAGCCGTTATGCTGCAGAATTTTCATCTCAAAATGCCCCTCTCTTTTCTCAAAATTATTTTATGTTATAAAGTGAATAATCAACGCTATTATTTCTACAGGGTTATTCAAATATATACCAAAATGTTCTATTTTAAATTCTTGGATTTACATACATGAAACCCGCTCTCCCCTTCCGTGGGTTTAAAGTGACATAAAGATCATGTCTTTAAAGCAGTTTTTAAAACGTTATGATTATGAAATGAAACCCATTTATTTTATTCCATATGGTTTATTTATGAAATTTTTGATGATGATATATGTGGCTCACATGATAATAAAGGCAAATTTAAGGGTGCGCCCTGATAGCGCTCCAATGCATTGGGTAATGATGTAACCACTAGAGATTACAATTTTCACGATACCTTGGTGAATAACCTTGGTAATTTTCAAATGACACCTTGGGGATGGGCCTTGGTGATATGTTCATGATTGTCTATGTTAAATGATGTAGCCACATCTTCAAGTTATGAAAAATGTTATTTTTATTATGATATTCCTCATGATTTCATTCTCATGCCTTAATGTTCTTTTCATGACCTTATTGAAGTATCTCAAGTTCACATGTAAAATGTTTCTCTTATTTCCCTTACTGGGCCTTCTGCTCACCCTTTCTTTTGATGTATGTCCCCAGGTTATGTGATGCAGTAATGAACCTAGGATGAATATGAGGAGAAGCCTTTCAAGTGTTTAAGAAGAATGTTTTATGTTTTCATGTTTTAAGTTCCTGGTTTCCAAGACACTAAACCTTAAAGATCATCAGTTTTGTAAAATGTAATGAAAGTTTATGTGATAAAAAGGCGGGATGATATACTATATATTTAGTGCAACTAGTATACAATGGCGTTTTTTCATAACTCTTTAACTTCTCAAACAATTTTGGGAAATCATGAAGTTCATCTTCAACTTTCCTTGTCATTTCCTCAATATGATCTTCATCATCATTCACATCTGTAATCACACCCTCCATACGATCATCTTCACTTTTCCCGCTTCTAATCATATTAGATGATCTATAAAATGTCGTGTTCTCTGAGTCACTACCTACATTGGTTTTTCCCCGTGTTTATTCCAACATGTATAACTTCGATCTATTCTGTGACAGATCAGGTGTTCTTCCAACTACTCTGGACTAATTTTTCTTGAATAACAACAACATAAACACGGACAAAGGATTTGAGAAGGGTCACATGCATGATCTTCTGCAAACTTGATAAACTATTTCATGCCATCTTCATACTCTTTTGTCAACCAATTAGCATTCATCCATTATTTATTCATATTCATCATCTTTATGGGTTCGATCTCGAGAACTTTCCTAATATTATGTTTTAATTAATCAGGTAGCATTGTTTGGGTTTTATAAAAACAATTCATGGTACAAATGCCTTTAAACACATGTGAAATCCATATACATGGTGTGTCCAGTAGGGTGAACATCATGTATGTATAAGATACCTGATTTAATCTGACATATATCAAATTTATTCCAAGTTAGTCTTACAAAGACTGAATGATGCCTTATAAAATACATGACATTTAGAACAACTTGAGATAAAGGCGTGTACTTTAGATACATATTGAGTCACCTCACCAGCTATGCATCACATTTTTGTGGAATACACGGTGTGTAGTCCTTACATGACCACTATGGGTGTATAGTCTATACACATCAAGTCTCTATTGTATCTATACATGGTGTGAGTGAAGTAAAACACATGTCATCCTAGGGTGTTCATTCATAAGTCAAGTATACGTAAATTACCAATTTATATATTCCAATGTTCAACAAGAACCAACCAACATTCAATTCATTTAGTGCGCAAACAAGGACCACCGACGACCACGATTTTCAGCAGGGCGTTTAGCCCGTACATTTCACATTATAACCATCAATATCAAACAGTAATAACATGAGAACAAGAGGAAACCAATGAGTAACAGGAGAAAACAGTAATAAATATGATGCTATCTCAATGTACTCAAGGTGATGATAAGATGTTGGTCAAGATCAACTATGGGTTGGGAGTACACTAATATTTAATTGAAAAAAACTACTAAAAACTGATCCAGAAAAGGATGAAATATCCTATTCATCAAGTCCCTTAATACAACCAATGCATTAGTTAAACCAAAAATCATCGCTAAAAATTCATACAGGCCATAACTACTCCTAAAAGCAGTCCATGGTAGGTCCATCGATGTCCAACTCATCTAGTGGTATCATAATGTCAAATCTATCTTGGAGAAGATTATAGAACCTCATAGATGATCAATGTGACTATCAATGCGTGGATGAGGATACATATTCATGACTCTCATCAGGTTCAATCTCCAATAGTCCAACAAAAGAATAAATACCAATCAACCGTCTATTTTAGAGAACTATAAAACCCCATGGTAAAGTACTATGCCATATGAAACCATTATATTCTATATCATAAAATTGTAATTCAAACAACTGATGCTCTTTTGGTGTTATTTTAGAAATTGTGATAAAAACTAAATTTTGTCCCAAAACTAACTATATTATAAAGTTTATCTCTTTATTAAGAAGTAAATTTTATACCTCATCAGTGAAAACATCCTAATAATGTACTACCATTGGGGAAAAAGAATCCTACAACATTCTAGAAACATCTACAATATGCCTGACTATTTGAGCCATGAGAAAATACAATATAGATTGAATTGGTTCTACATGACCAGATAGAAGATTCCTCTCATCCAAGTGAAAATAACTCTGTCTATTTTGGAGATAAAAAGTTAACTCTCATATGGGAACAAATGATTTTGGATTGTTATAAAAAAAACTAATCCATAACAAAACTAAAATAAAATATTATCATATAAAGCATGGGTGGTTCACAAAATAAATGATAACCACCAATATCTAGAGACCATTCCTTGCAACATGTTATATTCGTGGACTATAATACCAATAGTGTGTCGATGGTGATAAAACTATCCAAGATTTACACCTCCAAGCCTAAAACATTTACAAAAAGAGTGAAAAAAAGGAATGTGATTCTCTTTTATAAAAAATAAAATAAAGGTTAGATGATATAGGAATTGTACCATTGACAGTAGATGATCAAGAATCCAAAATAGCCATAGTAGACTACATAACATGCATATGACCAGCCCCTAAACCCTAGGCTGGAGCCAGACTCCCTATATGATATATACTCTTCCTTATACTGTCATTCCTGCATGGTGGTACAACATCCCATCCCTTGACCAAAACTTCCAATGGGACTCTAGCTACCTATTATTAGAGGAGTGTTTGAGTCCTTCCCAATCTCTAGTTCCATTCATGTTACCCTATAAAGGCTCTATTGTTGCATGCCCCTAGAAAACCACATTAGGTGGACGAATATTTTATAAGCATGACACCTCAATCACAACACCATACAAACCAAACAATCAAAATTTTAGATTTTACAAAGCATCCCTTATTCAATTTTTTTTTTGTTAATTTAGGGGTTATCACAGAAGTTTTATCATCCTGGGGTGTTCATTCATAAGTCAAGTATACGTATATTACCAACTTATATATTCCAATGTTCAACAAGAACCAACCAACATTCAATTCATTTAGTGATCAAACAAGGACCACCAACGGCCACGATTTTCAGCGGGGCGTTTAGCCCGTACATTTCACATTATAACCATCAATATCAAATAGTAATAACATGCGAACAAGAGGAAACCAATGAGTAATAGGAGAAAACTCACCGCGAAGGTGTCGTTAAGCACACGGCATAGGTGCGTACGTGGCAGAGGAGAGGCGCACAGCATAGGAGATTTCCAACTGAAAAGAAAACATTAAATAGGGGAAACCCATGAGAATAAAATAATCTAAAACCGAGTACACCATTTACCACATCCCACAAACCCCAAAAGACAATGCATGCAAATAAATTTAAATTTATTGATAGAAATCACTATCTGATCACTAATTTTTATTCAAACCATAGGTGCAAACAAATCCAAATAGGAATAAGAAGGATCACATACCTCGAGAATAGAAATCCAACCATAATAGTGATCAAGCATAGAACAATGTGAACTAGATGGAACTAAGGATGGGGAGTAATCCATAATGTAATAACTCTAAGAAATTGGTGTGGTGAAAAAATCCCAACATCCTATTAGTATTTGTGGTGCAATATGTTATACTCAACACCCGATGTAAGGGAGTGTGATTTTCCTATATTCTCAACAATTACCTTACCATCTTATGTTATCCTCTATAAAGGTGTATTTTAATTTTAACTAGAATGGGAAATTACCTCCCATCCATAAATTTAATTAGGACCATTTGTATAAGTAAGGAATTATTCACATTCATATTTATATTACAAAACATGAAGAAAAACATCTCATATGTCCCAATATCCATGTACAATTTCATTCAACGAAATGAAATACACAATTATCATTCTATATAACATGTAGTAGATGGTGTTCCCTTTCAACCCATTATAGATCATTTCAATTCATTTAATTAAAATAAATCCATCATGTAAAATTCACTCCTCATTATTATTACACATTCAATTTTACCAAGAATGGAAAATTCAATAATAAGGATCAAAGGGTCTTCAAAATGGGCCATAATCAACATGGAAATTTCCTACATGGTAAATTCCATTAATAATCTAGGCCAAACACCTATAATGTGTCTTCAATTCCATTTATATACCCTTGTATCAAGGGAAACCTCATTTAAAAGCTTTGACATAAGCTAAATAGGTGTTCAGGGCAGTTAATAATTTGACATTAAAGGGATAATTTTACTTGGCACACTCAAGGGGTGTCCATAAAAGAGTTCAAGAACATCTAACCCATGAAAAAAGATTCAATAGGTGTTTATTGAGGTGAAAGGATTAAAAAAAGAACTCAATAATATCAATAATCCATTGAATCTTACAATAACACCTTAAATCATGATTTCACACGTTCAATTCAAGCGGTAGAAAATTTTTTTACCTGAAAATGATTATCAATAATGGTAGCGGCGGCGGTGGAGGTAGCGCTGGAGGTGGAGGCAGCGGTGGCGGCAAGGCGGCGGCGGCGGCAGAGGCGGAGGCGGCAGCAGCGACAGAGGTGGCGACGGTCGCGACAGTGAGGGTAGAGGCGGCAGAGGCAGCGACGGTCGTGGTAGTAGGAGCGGGGGCAGAGGCGGCGGCGGCAGCGGAGAAGGAGGAGGATGAGGAGGAGGAAGGAGGAGGAAGGAGGAGGAAGGAGGAGGACGAGGAGGACGAGGAGGAGGAGGAAGAGGTCGCAATGGCGAGGGTCCTGGTTTAGCTTCCGCGAGAGCTTTACCGCGTGCAAGCGAGGATGGCCTGTTAGGGTTATTAAATAAAAACCGATAGAACCTTTATCAGCGCTCGTTAAAAGCGCTGATAAAGGTATGTTTTATCAGCGCTAAAATAAAAGCGCTGATAAAACATTCATTTATCAGCGCTTTTAGATAGTGCTGATAAAGGCAAACCCCTTTATCAGCACTTTCTGTTTAGCGCTGATAAAGGGCAGCGCTTCCCTTGCCTTGTTTTGTGGTAGTTCTTACATGGAAATTGAAAGCATTACAAAGCATTTTGGCATAATAACATTACACCCAAAGAGAGATCCTTTACCCCTCACCTCCACTGCCTTAAATAGGAAATTAGGAATCCTTGGGTTGAGATCCCAATAGTGTAAGTCATTCTACTTGAGTATGGTAGGTCTAGGGTGGTGGAAAGTAAGGGAGAGTAGACTTCTCCACCATTGACCCGAAAATGAGTCCAGCTTGCATGCACCAAACAAAAGTGCCAGAATCACCTTCTAGATGGCCGAATTGGAGTGGTAAATAGAAGAAGAAAATGAATCACCGTATTTCTTCTAGATCTCTGTAAAATTTGGGCCCATTTGGATTTGTGTATCGGTCGTTATGGCCGCTTCAATGGGATGTATTGCTGGGCCGCTGATTTTGGCCCATATTTTTATCTTCAAATTGTTTCTCCTTAATCATCATCAATGGAACCGAATTAGCACTGGATCCTGAAGAATTATTTGTTCCTATATATGTCTTCTAGTAGCCCACGAAATTTGGACTTCATTTGGACTGTATTGTGGGTCCCACATTCTCATCAGTGGGCTGGTGTCTAATTTGCCTTCTCCAAAATTGTTTCCTTTCATTTCCAAATATCACCATCATAATTTATGAATCTTTCATTGATCCTTTAATTAAAAATGTTTAGATTGAAGTGAAGATCCGGTTAAAAAAAATCAAATTAAAATATGGATAATTAAACTCTTTAAAACCAGATGACTCATTGGGCCTAAATATGTGTACATGTGGCATGAAGTGCACAAATGATGAGAATGAATTTTCATAATGAAAATGCACTAACTCAGGCCCATAAGATAAAAAATGAACATTAAATTCCATAATAATGTACTTAACATATGTTTATTTATTGGATAATCAATATTTGTCCATTTTACTAAAATTGATGACAATTTTAAATAAAAAGAAGCACTTTGAGTCACACCGGTCACACCATGCATTGGATTGAGATGTGGCTGATTCCTACACGTCCCAAATGAATTAAATATAATTGTACTAAGGTATAAAAATAATATGAATGTGTTTTATTGGTTTTGATTACGTCACTTGTCTTTTTTACTAAATTGTTATTTTAAAATTGAAACACGTACTTTGACTCATATCGATCACATTGTGTATCATATTGAGGTGAGTATGATTCATAAACATCAAAAATAACTTATGAATCATTTTCCTAAATAATTTAAACAATTTTAATGCATTTTCTTGGTTTTGAGTAGGTTAGTTTGCCTTTTTACTAAAATATGTGTCAATTTTAAATAAAAACACGCACTTAAAGTCATACCAGTCACACCATGCGTCAGACTGAGGTGAAACTAATTCATTAATGTACCATATCACTTACAAATCATTTTCCTAAAGTATAAAAAAATATAAATGTGTTTGTTTTGTTTTGAGTAGGTCGGTTTGTTTTTTTACTAAAATTGATGTCAATTTTAAATAAAGACGCACTAAGAGTCATACTGGTCACACCGTACATAGTATTGAGGTGAGTATGATTCCTACACATTCAAAATCACTTATGAATTATTATATTAATATATCAAAACAATATGAATGATTTTTCTCTGTTTTTAGTACTTCAATTGTCTTTTTTACTAAAATTTCATTTTAAACTTGAAACATGTGCTTTGACTCATACGGATCACATCGTGTATCAGTTTTATGTGAGACCAATTCCTACATGTCAAAAATTATTTATGAATTGAATCCATAAATTATCAAAAAAATCTGATCATGTTTTCTTGGTTTTCAGTGAGTGACACTTTTTAAAGTCAAATGTTGATTTTAAACTGATAACGGACATATTGAGTCATATCGGGCACATCGTGTATCAGATTGAGGTGCATCTGATTCTTACATGTCACAAATGACTTATGGATCATTGTATTAAAGTATCAAAACAATATAAAAATGTTTTATCAGTTTTCAAAATGTAATTTTTCTTTTTTACTAAAATTAATGTCAATTTTAAATAGAAATAAGTACTTGGAGTCATACTGGTCACATTGAGTGTCAGATTGAGGTGTGGATAATTTCTACAAATCCCAAAGTTTCAAAAACAAATCCTAACTATCAATGTTACAATGATTTATGTTTACTTTCTTTTTCGAACTACCAACACTGCATGAGAATCTTTGAACAAACCACATCAAATCGAAAAAAAGAATCCACCTATATACAAAAACAATTATTATGAGTAATACTAAAAAGAAATAAATTAAACATAAATATGAAATAATATATTAATTATATAGATAATGATTTACTATATAAATATCAATATTACCTCTATGATTGAGTAGTGGAGGGAACTTGAAGGAAAGTGATAAATTTCAAAACTGTAGGGGTGAAAGGTTTTGAGGGAGAAGAAGACTGTGGAAGTTTTGGTGTAGAAAGGCATGAAAGATGAACAGACCAACCCAACTTGAACAAAAAAATATATCTATATAATAAAAAATTATTATGTGACTAATACTAAAAATAAATAAATTAAACATAAATATAAAAAAAAATATTAATTCTATGGACCATGATTTTATCATGAAAACATCAAGATTACCTCTATAATTGAGTAGAGGTAATGTTGTTTCTCTTCCTGTAAAGGAAGTGTAGATAACTTGAAAGAAAGTGATAAATGAAACACTGTAGGGGTGAAAAGGTTTTGAGGGATAAGAAGTATGTGGAAGTTTTGGTGCATGAAGGCATACAAGATGGACATACCACCCCAACTCGAACAAAATAATCCACCTGTATAAGAAAACAATTATTATGTGAGTAATACTAAAAATAAATAAATTAAAAATAGATATGAAACAATAAATTAATTCTATGGACAATGAATTTACTGTGAATACATCAAGATTACCTATGTAATTGAGCATAGGTAGTGTTGTTGCTCTTTCTGAAAAGGTAGTGGAGATAACTTGAAAGAAAGTGATAAATGTAACACTATAGGGGTGAAAAGGTTTTGAGGGAGAAGAAGTCTGTGGAAGTTTTGGTGTATAAAGGAATAAAAGATGGAAATAATACCCCAACTCAAAAAAATAATATACCTATATAAGAAAATAATTATTATATGAGTAATATTAAAAAAAAATAAATTAAACATAAATATAAAACAATAAATTAATTCTATGGATAATTATTTTAATGTACAAACATCAATATTATATATGTGATTGAGAAGATACAACATCATTTCTCTTCTTTCAAAGTCATGACACATGGATATAAATCTTCTAAAATAAACTAACTCTGCAAGGAATAATGAAAATTAAATCAATGTTTCATTATATAATTTTTCTATAAAATAGAGAAAGTATATCATAACATCACCTTTACATGTTTCCAAAGGTTTTACTTCATTATAGTTTGTTCTTCTAAGGGATTGGTAATATCATCATGTGTAAAAGACATTTTCTACATGAGTAGTCAAAAAATTAATTTAGATTATGCTAATGTAGTAGAGAACATATAATATTATGAGGGAAAACATAATATATTAAAAACAATTTAACCTTCTCATTGAAATCTCTTTATTTTTTTAAAGGTTTCAAGGATTTGGTTCCTCTATCGAGAATCCAAATCCTCTATTTTTGACCCCCTCTAACATAAAAGAAATTTTCTACATTGGGACTGACATGAAATGATTATGATGTCCCACTGAAAGGGTCATCCTTGATTGAATTTTCATCTGAATCAACATTTGTTTTAGTCGCTATCAGGATAATTGACCAATTATTATTTGTTAGAGGAAATACATAAAATACTTGAACTAATTGTGATTCTATTATGAATGGATCATCTTTTTCCCCTTCCATACTGAAATTCACCTTCACAAAGCCCATTTCATAAACTTTCAATCCATTGATATTGTCAACCTATTTGCAACGGAAAAGAGGCACTTGAAATGTTATATAATAAAAATCATATATCTATTCAACAATACCAAAATATGACATATTTTCATAAATTGAATTTCTATCCTTGGAACCAGATATGTGTATCATTTTAGCCACAAGCGTAACAAAACTGTTTTGCATTGTACTGAAGTCATCATGTTCTTTTGTATAGAACATATAACCATTGATTAGAAAACCAATGGAAGATATAACATTTTCATTTGGTCCTCTGGCTAGCCATTGAAGTCATTCAACAATTGAATTCATATTTTTAGATAACTCCTTATAAATTTGATCTCTGAACCATCCTATAAACCGTTGATTATTTGTATTTGATATCCACACTTCAATCTTTAATGGATTAAAATATCTAAGAATTTCTTTTTAGGTTTCAATGTATGGATCAACATATTCACTATTATGTAATATGTAAAGGTTCTCTTTCTCCCACTCTACCAAGGTAATTGTAACAACATCTCTTCCAAAAATCCCTTCTCCCAGAAGGCGTTCACTGTGACGAGACTTTGGGAGATCGATGCTTTCAACATCTGATAGGTAATCGGTACATAGATCAATAGATTCTTCAACAATATATCATTCTACAATACAACCTTCTGGACAACTTCGATTCTTGACATACCCTTTCAAAATATTCATATACCATTCAATGTGGTACATCCATATATAATGGACATGACCACATAGTTGAACCTCTCTAACCAAGTAAACCATCAGGTGGACCATTATATTAAAGAATGATGTTGGGAAGAACATCTATCATTCACATAATATGATTGTAATCTCCTTATTCATGATGAGAAACTTCACTCGATCTACAAATTTACTACATATGGATTTGAAAAATAAAGAGTATGGTTAATGTATGTTGTACATTTTGAGGTAGAATGAAATGGAAAGAAACATTCATTAAATCTTTCATCAAAACATGAAATTCGTCTGGTTTTTTCCTTATAAATTCAAATCAGTCATTGACACAACATTCTTGATATTTTATGAATACCCTTGTGGAACTTTTACACTAGTAAGGAAAAGGAAAAATTGCAATTTTTCCTATTTGGATAGAGTGTAAGATGTTGGAGGAAGAAAAGTCCGCCTTTTACCCTTCAATGGTTCCAACTCTTCCCTTATCCCCATTTCAATAAAGTCCAACCCAGCCTTAATTCCATCTTTTATTTTTCCAGGAACATTTAGTAATGTGAAAATAACATTATAAAATACATTTTTTCCACATTAATGACATCAAGAAAATTTCTGACATATAAAAAATTCCAATACAGTAATTCAAAGAAAATTTATCTCTTCTTCCAACCTGATTTTGTAAGATTTTTTGAAAATGGTTTACTGAAAACAATGTCAATATTTTTTACTTTATTGTACAATTGATCACTCGTTACTAGAGAGAGTGTTATACCTTGTTAGATATTCCCATTGAATGTTGTCATCCAAGATTGGTATTTATGTCATCAAGGTACAAATTTATGATGTCCTAAGAACATAGTCTTTGAGTAATGTTTCAACCAAACTGATTATGTGCGTTTTTCACAAATGAGACACCCCAACATTCCTTTAATTCTATAGTGTGATAGATTTCTATAAGCGGGGAAGTCATTTATCGTTCCATAAAACATGGGCCTCAATATGAATTCTTCACTTCTATGAGAGTCATACATTGAAACACCTATATCCCACATCAATTTTAGATCTTTGATCAATGGATCCAAATAGACATCAATATCATTACCAGGTTTCTTTGGTCTAGATATAAATAGTTACAACATAATGTATTTTCGCTTCATGCATAACCATGGTGGCAAGTTATAATTTCCCAAAATGATAGGCCATGTATTGTGAGTACTACTCTGTACACCAAAAAGATTTATTCCATCTGTAGATAATTCAAGACGTAAGTTTCTTGGCTCATTTCCAAATTCAGGAAACTTGTAATCAATTTTCTTCCACTGAGGAGAATCTACTGGATGACATAGGTTCCCATATTTAATTCTTGCATCTGCATGCCATGTTAATTGTATCACGGTTTCCTAACATCCATATAGTCTTCTAAGTTGTGGAATGATAGGAAATTACCATACATATTTCGAAGGACTTGATTAATTTTTCTTGTATCAATCTGTGCCACACTTAGGGAATTTTATGAGTGATTCATGGTCCCTACGAAACAATATGCAATCATTTATACAAGCATGTATTTTTTTAGAGATCATGCCAATTGAACGTAACACTCATTTAACATCATATATTTGGAATGGTAGTTCATTTTATTCTGGTAGCAAATCATTCAGAAGGCCAAGTAGTTTTGTAAAGATGGTGTCACTCCATATTCTACCAGCTTTCAAATTATATAACATTAATATAACTGACAATGTTGTGTATTTAGTACAACCGATATATAACGGTTTCTTTGAACAACTATTTAACCCCTCAAACAAATTTGGACAATCCCGAAGGTCATCTTCAATTTCCATTGTCATTTCTTCCATGTGATCTCCATTATAATTTACAAATGTATTCATATCAAATGATTCAAAATCTGCAGTATCATCCCATTCAGTGTACACATTCAGTTTTTACCCATGTTTAGTCCAACATTTATAGCTTTGATCTATTCCTTGAAAAATCAAATGTTCTTACAACTCTTCCAGGCTAACTTTTATTGAATAATAATAATGTAAACATGGATAGTGTATTTTAAAAGGGTCATTTTTATGATCTCTTTCAAACTTTATGAACTCTTTAAATCCATATTCATACTCATTTGTCAAATGATTAACATTCATCCATTTTTGATTCATATCCATCCTATTATGTTCATACAATATTAATTTTGTACAATATATAAATAAATACACATAAGATATTCATTATCAAAGGTGAAAGTTATAGACAATTTTAATAAGGGAAACTCAACATTTGATTGTTTCAAATAATTTTAGTATGATGAAGAAAATGGGTAATTGGATTTAAGAAAAGAATTACTCCACTATGGCAGGCGTTATCCTATGAATTCATTCAAAGGTGAAAGTTATAGACAACTTATCATTATTTAATTTTCCATGATGCATACCTACCCTTAATATTTATAGGAAATGCACAAAACATATTTATTATTTCTTCACATTGGATCCGCAATATATGTATATTTTTATTTACAACACATTAAGGAATGAGTATTTGAGAAAATGACACTCCTTCTCAATTATATTGGAACCCCTCCACCACCCTTTCATAACAAAAACTAAAATTATGATCCATCAATATAAGCTACAAATAATATTTATAATTTTCATCCATTACACTTTTTATGGGTCCTAGTCTCAATAGGATATCCTAAATTATTAAATATGAAGAAATATTTCAATAGAAGATATGATTTCATTTATGTAATTAACAATTTCTTACATTTATTTTCTATTTAGATTCTTAAAATGCCTATTCCTAATACTAATTTACCACTTTAATAAAATAAAAATAAAATAATTATACTTTTGTAATAAATATATTATAATAAAATTAACTTCATATTAATTCTCATCCATTGATTATTACATGTTATTTGTTTGGGTTAATTTAACCACCAACATGAAGGATGATATAAAATGATATCATGGATTGTTATGAAAACATAATTAATTTTTTATTTGATATTTATAATGAAAGGATTTTTGTTTATGGTTCTATAAAGGTAACATGAAAATTTAACCCACTCTTAATAAACCACCTTAATTTTTTCAAAAATTACTAAAACAAGCATGTTATAGATTCCGTGTTGGGGAACGATACCTAAAACATCCATGGAATGAACATGGAACATATTAACTCACAATAAAACTATAATTATAATACCTTTAGTATTAAGAAGAATATGAAATATTTAATAGAAATAAATGACCAAGATCACTATACAGGAATAGATATGGAATAATTGCAACTATTATCAACCAATGATCAATATAAATTAAAAACTAGGAATTAATATTGCAGAGCAAGCTAGGATACATATGTAGAGAGTGAAGAAATTTGATTCAAAATAATAATTTAAAAATACCAAAATAGGACATTCAAATTGGTATTCAATCAAAAAACAAATCATAAAAAAATAATTATATTCATAATATAAAATAAAAATAGTATACAAGGACCGAACCAAAAATAACTCATGACATCATCGAACAAGAAATAAAAAATGAAACAAAAAATATGCAAAGAAAATTGCAAGGCCTACCTCACTAGGTTGAAGAAACTCCTCTTCAGAAACCCTAACTACAATAGAACACCAGATGTTTGATGATGTTTGAGAAACTAGAGGTAGTTGAGTGGTGTGATTCAAGGTTCTATTAATTGAGGAGGATCACTGATAGTGGGTGGATTTTGTGGAAATCTTTTGATATCGCAACGGGTTCATAAATGGTTAGGTTTTTTTAAATAGATTGGGAAACTTTTATCAGATCTTACAAATAAGTGCTGATAAAGAGTCCTTTTATCAGTACTTAGGTGATAAGCATTGATAAAAGGAATATTTATCACCATTTTTTAGCACTGATAAAGGTAGGTATTTCTCAGTGATAAAAAAGTGTTGATAAAATCCATATTTATCAGTTCTAAAGTTTTAGTGCTGATAAACATTCATTTTATCATCGCTTTTTTTAGCTCTGATAAAGCCTAATCTTTATCAGCATGAAAAAAGAATTGATAAAGACCTTCCTTTATCAATGCTTATTACTTAAGCACTGATAAAAGATTTATAATTATAATTATAAATAAAAAATGGTAAATATATATATACTTAATAAATATATATAAATATAAATATAGTAAATATATTCATTTTTAAATATATTTATTGTAATTTTATAATTATTTATTTATAATTTTTGATAATTTTTTGAAAAATAATATTTATATCTAATTTTAAGTGCATTCATATTCATATATGTTAAAAATGGGTGAAATTGAATAAATTAAAAATAAGCACACTTTAATAATATTGAAAAAATGGATAAGTTTTGTGTGTGTTCATTGTATAGAAAAATTCATTAATTACATATAAATGAAATCAATATAATACACATTTGATCTTTTAAATTGAAAAATCAAACAACACATTCAATCATACATCCATTACACTATGAAATTAGTCAGTATTTTAAATTAATATTAATTTTTAATTATAAACCATTATTCACTAGATATATGACTATTTAATGTAAAGCACATAAATATATTGTAATATATAAATCATAATTATATACATATATATATATATATATATATATTTAATATATAAAATTTATTAACATTAATTATCATAACTATCTAATTAATAAAATGTTTAATATTTAATAATGTATAATCAATTTATTCATTTTTATAAATAATTATTTAATTAATAAAATTTGTAATTTTTTTTAATAAAATAATTTTTTATTTATTTAATTATTTCATTTTATTTATTCGGACCTTTATCAATGCTAAAAAATCACTGATAAAATCTATCTTTATCAGTGCTAAAAATAAAGTATTGATAAAGGTTCAATTTATTAGTGCCAAAAAAGCACTGATAAAATGTTAAATTTATCAGCACTTTATTTAACGCTGATAAATATGCCATTTATCAGTGCTTTTTTGTAGCTCTGATAAATACTAGCACCGTTAAAATCCAGTTTTGTAGTAGTGCAAGGACCCATATCCCCCTTCTCATAACCCAAAATTTGGTTTGATAAGTAATTTGAAGGGTTTTTGGTAGGTATATTTTTTCCAACTGCATTAACTCACAGTTCCTTGATCTGTTGAGTGGAATCCTCAATCCTGAAATCATCGATTTGGATTTTCTTAACCCTTGTATCTCAATTACACCAAGTCCTACTTTTTCAGTCAACCCTTTATGTGAACTAAGTTAAGTCAACCCAAAAGTCAAGTTAGAATTCCCTGATAATTTAAAGCACGCTAACTTTGGATGGTCAAAAACTTTGAACTATAGTTCAATTTTTACTTAATTAGTGGAAGACTATACCAACTTAATATATATAATTAAGGTATATTTATCTTTTTTTTGTGTAAATTTACAATTTTATCTTTATTACATGCTTGTTAATATTAAGTGGATTTACTTAAGTGATTAACCATGTCTTAGGTAAATCTTACACATGATCCAATTTATTGTATTTCGATATTTCATCTTGTTAATTCATTAATTCATGTGATAAAAAAACATTCATAATGAAGTTAACCATAAAACTTGACAGAAATAAAATAATGAGTGATATGATCATGAGATTTTCCTAATAGTTAGTTTATCTAGAAATTGATAAACTAAATGTTGACCTAGGGGAAAAGAAATTGATCCATGACTTGGTTTGTGTTGTAGCTTTCCACCTATCCTCTCAAGTATCACATAGATTGGTTGTTCCTTAGCTCTAAAATTGAACTGACTCCACTCGCTTGTGAGCTCCATCTGTTATATAATCTTTTACTCACACACAGGTGAGGGAAACCAAAGGATTGGTTTTGGGGGTTTACATAAAAGGAAACCATGGGAAAATAAGCCCTTATATAATAATAAATTAAAAAGAAACCAATCAGATACAAAGGTCTATTCCACACTCATTATCATATACATACATGAAATGAATTATGCATTTAATAAACCAATATTCATCCCAAATCATTCTTATTTAAGATAAATTGTGCTCAAATCAATTGATTATCTTATTTAATTAATCAATTATTTTATCATAATTCTCATCCAAACTTTCTTGATATTATCATCCATAATTATTTTAAATAAGTTAAATATTTTATTTAAAATTGACTAAGTACAAAACATGTACCTTGGAGACAATATAGTGGGTACCTGTCCGAACTACCCAACGTGTATGATATTCATAAACTGTTTACTCATACGACATGTATCATACACATTTTATCACATAATTTCATGGTGTGTGCTATCAAATAAATGACACATGAACACATGTTATTTATTTAGTGTGTTATGTTTTAATGTGTGTGGAGTAATCATTGTATTACAACTTATACACAAAATGTTGTTCAAAATATTACACAGAAAATAATTAGATATTTAATATATATATATATATATATATTACCTATCACATGGCATGTATGAGTAAAATAAATGACACTCAGAACACATGTTAATAAATTTTAAGTAGTATAATGAATTAATTTTAAAATTTTATTAAAGTGGTAATATACATGACATGTACTATCCAGATACACATCGTATATATTTTTTCCATCTATCCATGAAACACACCTAGGTACTAGGCGTGTCATCCTCCAATAAAAATTAATGGAGTACACTATGTATTCCTAGGATACACATCGTGTGGTCTCTAAGTTACACGGTTATCAATCACATGTGTCGTGTAACAAACGCACAACTTATCTTTGACTAATGGAATACACATCATGTATACATGTTACACACCATGTAGTTTGGCTAATCACACACCATGATGGATTGGTAAACACATAGTGTGTATTAATTACACACTGAATGTAATAAACCCATGATGCTCTGAATTAATTTGTGAGGTGTCCTGATACATTAAACACAAATACACAATGTGTACCTATAGGCTACACACCATGTATTATTGTGTTATCTGACTAGAATCCTCAGCACCTTTGAATGAGTTATTCGAATTTTCTTCATAAATAATTAATCCATTTTTGATTATATTTGAGAGAACGAAGAGGAAGAATAAGATATTTTGTGATTTAGATTTAAATAATGATTAAACTAGAATTGAAAACTAATGATAAATATATAAATCAATCAATGATATTTAAATAATTATAAATTATTATGTGACTTCTCTGATACCACTTGAAGGTTTCAAGCATAGTGGAAGCTCCGATAGGGGCATGAACAACTTGTATTTTTTTCTTAATAGATGATTAATCTAAAATTTAAATTATGAAGAATTTTTTGACCAATGTAATTAATTCAAAGATTAGTTGACATGGGAACAATAGAAGAAAATGTAGGATCATAACAATGATTTATAATTAATTTAAGCAGTTAAAGAATTACCTTTTGATGATTTATTTCTTAATTTATGAATATGACAACGTATCTATGTTTTATCATTTTTTTTAATAAGAATCAAGTGTAGATTCCCTCCAGAAATGATCCACACATGCACCAAAATCCCCTAAGTGCTAGCACAGAAGATCCTAACACTCGTGTCATTCATCTATGATCTCCATGAGAATCACTTCAAAGAAGGACTCCCATTGATCTCTCTAGAATTTAGAGGAGTGGTAGATGATGACCACTCTCTATTATTTAAATAATTCACGGAGAGGATCTATATAGGTCTTGAGAGGATTCTCCAGAGTCATTGTGCATAACCAAAACAAATGGATAACATTAGGGTTGGAAATAATATAATTAGGTTCAAATAGTGACAAGGTTAGAAAATAATAATTGTACTTGCGCCCATATTATTTCCTTAATCCCCGTGGAACCTCATGTCAATAATAATAATAATATTATTTCTTGACATGTGAAAAACCATAAAATTGATTAAATATTATTTATTGAATAAATTGTTTAAAATTTATTCGAATAATATTTAATATATATTATTTCTCACCAGACCATTAAACTCAATTCATTATTACTCAAAAATATTTATGAGTCTTTGAATATCAAATATTTATTTAATAAATAAATATAATTTTATTATTCACCAATAAATAAATAAATATTATATTCACTAAATAAAAAATAAATATTTATTAAATATCCCAGTCATAAATATTCTCTCGAATAACTAATGACTGAATATATGTGATCAAGAAAATATGAATAATTATCAAAGCATGTATGAGAATAATATTTACTCAACATGTTAAATAATAAATAATATTTAATATTTATCTGAGATTCTGGATACACTTAGTGTGTGATCCTCTAGGTCTATTTTTTAGCAGCATTAGACGAAGCCACTCAAAGTCCAATGTTAGCATCCAACAATACAAAAAGGCACCCATATAAAAATAAGTTAATTTCACAATATTATACAACCTCATATGAATAATTACTGTGTAATATAATCCTTTTACCATGATATCTCTAATCAAGCATCTTGAATGCTAGTGTCATCAAACTATGTACTTGATGTCTCTTTCTTTGACTTTCTAGAAATGAACTTTCCCAAGAAACACCATGGTCAAGGATTTATTTAGGCTATTTAATTTCCATAAAAGGTCTCGAGATATCAAATTCCATTAAATAACATAAGGGACAAATCCTTTTTTTCATTATTCATTAATTCAATTGTATCGATGGGGAAGAGATAACCGCTAGGTGTGTTTAGTTTGACCCAATGGTTGGTTGTGAGTGAGGGGGGGTTAAATGTGTTACACAATCATTTATGTTGGGATAAAATTATTGATATTTAATGAAAACTCCCAATTCTTCCCACATCCATAACTGGATATTGATATTCTTTCCAAAGGAAGGTGGTCATTTGGGGTTTCAGACCCAATGAAACTTAGGAACTCACATTACCCCGAATGGCCCTAAGGCCTTCTTTTTATTGATTTTTAAAAAACCCCCTTTTAAGGTATGAGGGGGAACCCTTACAAGTCCTGTAGGATCATATATTACATGACCCGTAGGTATTAGTAAATATACAGACTATACTTGGAACTCCTCCTTCCTGCTTCTTCATCATGATATTAGCTCTCCACCTTCACATGACTATTCAGCTAAGTTTCCTGTGAAAGAATAGGCTGGTCCTGATGGCAATTCCATACCTTCTCTTTATGAAAAATCCGCTTAGCTTCTTCTCTGGTGAATGCTTCTGCTCTGAATCCCCATATGGAATCTTCTCCTTGTAGAGTCTGTCTAATCATTTAAGCACAATTTCAGGTGGCCCAAAGGCCTTGAGGTGGCCCAAAGGCCTTGAGATGGCCCTAAAGCATTACTGTCCCGAAGGACTTGGGTGGCCCGAATTACTTGTGTGGCCTAATGGCCTTAAAGGACCCAAGGCCCAAACTGGTGGCCCGAAAGCCCAAACGAATGAATAGTTCCAGCTACTATAGTATCAAATAATATCTATTACAGTACCTACTATAGTACCTGCTACAATACTACTATAGTGCTTCTACAGTACCCCCAGAAATATGTCTCCACCCAGTTTTGAACTCGGGTCTCTTAGGAACTCACATTGGCTGAGAGGATATGAGGTTAGTCTCATTGCACCCTATTGGAGGGAATTTCTTCCTATTCCAGGTCTCTCTTTTAGATTTAAGATAAGTTTTAGTATATCTTCCTAATCCCAACACGGTACATGTTACCCTAAAAAAATGATCATAGGTTAATCCCTTTTATGTGCATAAGGAGACAATGATCTCATTATTGAATCCATATGTATATATTATAGGTTATTCATCCATTTACCAATAATGAATAACTGCTTATATACTGAAGCTACATAATCAGGCACTTTAGAATTTTCTGCTATATAGAGAGGCGATTAATACTCTGAGGAGGGGATTGATCCATCATGATGCGTCCTACATATCCTATTTATTACAGGAATAAAAATTCACATAGTTATATAAACTCATGCAGTTTAATGTCATTCGTAAAGGAAATATGTAAAGGCACTTAGGCATCAAATATTTTAGCTTGAGTCTCAAGGATACATCCTACGTATCCTGGTTATAGCAAGAATTAGAGTTATTTTAGTTCCTTAGCTCCCTTAGAACCAGACCCAAGGTAGAAGTCCTTATATGAGGTATGTTTATATCATGCCACTCATTAGGGCTTACATACTGATATTTACCTAGATGGTGGAGATTAACAGTGCAGATGATATGATTATTTCACCTCCCTAAACCCACATAATCTATGCTCGATGTGAGAAACAAGGGATGACAATTAATCAGTCTCACTGCATATGGATTTGGGGCTTACATATTGGGACAAAACTTGGGATTTTTATTGTGGAACTTGGGCCTTAAGAAGGTATACTACGCATCCTAGTTATGGTAGGAATCAAATTCCTCATAGTTTAATTGGATTCTCAGTCCACTGATAGATGAGGTAGAATGATCAGCCCATGGGAATGATTGGGTCTCGATGGTTGAAATGTAAGATACATGGAGAGACTTACACCGGGGTGGATGCCCATTTGAGTTTGAGATAAGGACTTAGGAAGAAATCCTACATATCTTGGTTATGGTAGGAATTAGAGTCCTCATAGTTCAATTAGTTGGGGATTACACACTAATTTTTCCCTTATCCAGGTAGAGATTTATCATGTGAATGATATGATCATTATGACTCCCTAATCCCAGGTGATCTATGATCTATGTGAGAAACAAGGGATGACAAGTAATTAGTCTCATTGCTTTTGGATGTAGGACTTATGTGCCATGACTTCCCTTTGGATGCTCAATATAGAGATTGGGCCTTAGTAAGGTGTTTTTCATATCCTGGTTATAGTAAAAAATAACAATCCTCATAGTTCATTTGGTTGGGTATTACACACTAATATTTCCCTTATGATCAGGTATTACACATTGATGCCACCCTTATATCCGAGACATATCAAAATTTTCTACTGATTGGGGCTTACACACTAACATTTCCTTTATATGTGGTACATATCATATTATGCTGTTGATCAAGCCTTACACACTAACGTTGCCTTTATATGTGGTACATATCATATTATGCCACTGACTGGGTATTATACACTTATATTGCCCTTATATATATGGGACATATAATATTATACCGCTGATTGGGGATTACACACTATAACACTACCCTTATGATTGGAGATTACACACTGAAGTTTCCCTTATATTTGGGACATATCATATTATTTTGTTGATCGAGGCTTACACACTGAAGTTTCCCTTATATGATGGACATATCATATTATTCCACTGATCGGGGATTACACACTGACGTCGCCCTTATGATCAGGGCTTACACAATGATGTTTCCCTTATATGCAGGACATATGATATTATTCCATTGATCGGGGCTTACATACTGATGTTACCCTTATGACCAGGGATTACACTCTGACATTTCCCTTATAATTGGGGTTTACACACTAACATTTCCCTTATATATGAGACATATCATATTATGCCACTAATCATGGATTACACGCTGAAGTTTCCCTTATATACAAGACATATAATATTATGATACTGATCAGGGATTACACACTGAAGTTTCCATTATATACGAGACATATCATATTATTCCATTTATCGAATATTATACACTGATGTTTCCCTTATAATTGGGGCTTACACACTGATATTGCCCTTATATGTGGGACATATCATATTATGTCTCTAATCGGGGATTACACACTAAAATTGGCCATATATGAATGACATATAATATTATGCCACTGATAGGGGATTACACATTGATGTTGACCTTATGATCAGGGCTTACACACTAATTTTTCCCTTATATGAAGGAAATATCATATTATGTAATTGATAGGGGCTTACACACTGACGTTCCCCTTATGATCGAGACTTACACATTGATGTTGACCTTATATGCGGGACATATCATATTATTCCACTGATCAGGGATTACACACTGAATTTTCCCTTATGATCAAGGATTACACACTGATGTTTCCCTTATATGTGGGACATATCATATTATGCCGCTGATCAGGGATTACACACTAACGTTTCCCTTTTGACTTGGCCTGCTTGTCTGCCTGACATGTATTGATTTTATACTTGGCATGCCTTGATTTACTTCTTGACATGTCAGAGGATGTCTTCCTGACATGTCTAAATACAATTTCATGATCTAATTGACTTTTCCAAGGGATTTCAAATATCCTGGATATCATGTCTGAAGGTTGTCACATGATCAAGGCTGACTTGTCTAGAGGACATTGCAACACTTGGTCATCTTGTCCTAGAATCCATTGTATGGCCCCGACTGACATTCTTAGAGGGAGTTGCATAATCCAGAAAAATTTCCCTTGGCGTCATCATGAAATCTAGCTGAAACATTTGGAGGGAGTTTCAAGGGTCAATGTGACATGTCTCGGAGGGTGATGCGTGATCCAGAATGACATGTCTAGAGGACATCATGAGATCTGGCTGGAATGCTTGGGGGGCATCACGATATCTAGTTGACATGCCCCTAGTGATATCACGATACTTAGATGACATGTACAGATGCCTCCATATGACCTGGGTGACATGTTTATAGGTCATTGTAAGGATGTATGGAAAGCCTGGAGGGGTTCATAGGACTTGGGTGGCATGCCCAAGGGGAATCATGTGACCTACTCTAATGTGTCCATGGGATTTCTCATGATCCAAATATTATTCCAAAGGAGCTTCGTGTGACCAGTGCGGCATGTCCTAGTGTTGTTTCATGACCCGGGTGGTTCAAGCGAAGTGTATGAGGATCAATATATACATTCTTCACATAACTCTCCCATATTTTTTTCTTCGTTCCAACCTTTTATTACATATGCCTTAGATTTTTTTAGTTTTAGATTTTTTAAGTCTCGCGTGTTTTAGAAAATATATAGGATATCTTTTGTACAACCCACCAGAAGTCTTTCTCATGATCTATGAGTGATCATGCGAAGTGCTTATGCATGATTCACGGTCACTTTGATCATTCCCTAGATCTTACATGGTGGGAAGCTTTTTCGGTCATGATATCAGCTACTCCGAGAAATATTCTCTAGTTCTTGGGTACACCGGTGCGAGGTTCCAATAGTTCACCCCTCTATAAAGGTTTAATTGTTCATTTTGGGTGAAGTATTTATAGGCCTCACCACCCTAGTTATTCACCTCTTTACACGACACATATCACATAAATCCAAGATGGAGTTGGTTAAGGGCTTTGGCATCACACATCTTCACGAGGTCCTATCGTGGGTCACTCTGAGGGAATCACATGATTTTTAGTGATTGCGAGACCATCCCATCAGTGACTCCTATATTGGATTATATATAATTAATGGGGTCTTAATAAATCATGCATACATGCCGAGTGACTTTCATACTATCAAAAAAACATGTCTAAGTGCCTTCATGAGATTAGGATTCCCATCGAAAGGGATTCATGTAACCTTATGTGACTTTTTTCGGGGTCCTTTATGAGACAAGAATGGATTTCTAGGGAGTTATCATGAGATAAGACAAACATGTTGCTGGGTGCTTACGGTGTCTTACAGATCACCAGGGCCACATCATGTTATTTTTACAACCGTAAGAGGATCCCGTATTATCCCCCTTTATTTACTTTGTTTGTTTTACAAAGTTTGGGGATCTCACAAGGTTTTATGAATGTTTTCAAAGATAATCACTCTACCTCTTGGTGATGCATCACACGACCAATAAAAGGTCATGTGGAGATGCGAGGGCATTTCATGGACAAATCTATCTGTTTTCCTTTATAGATCCAAAAGGGGATCATGAGGTTTCCTAGACATGTCTGAGGTCCCTTGTGTGATGAGGATGACATGTCATCAGGCTTTCATGAGACGAGGAATACATGTTTCTAGGTGATTTCAGTGCCTTTAAAATCACCTGGGGTGCATCTCCTGATGTTTTATGACTACAAGTGGCTCTCATCTTTCCCTTCTTTTTTTCCTTTGTTTATTTTAAAAAGGACTAGGGTTTCATGAGTTTTCTTGGGTGTTGTTGAGGACAATCATTATCCCCATCAGTAATGAAACACGTGAGTTTTACGAATACAAGCGGCTCCTGCCTTTTGGATATTTTACTCCTATTTTCAAAGGACTTTTGGATGGCTTGTCAGGTGTCGGCCAATTGACAATTCGCATGACATAGGGGTTCTTGTATGGATATCTCTGCATGATCAATGATTTTCTAGGGTACCTTCACAAGATCCAAAAGGACTTATCAATGAGGCTCTATAGGATATTTCGTGGGTGATGCGATCCCATTTCTCCTAGAGGTTCACACAATTTTCTTGATCATGACCACCTTCCTCTTCCTTTTCTTTGCAAGGAAAATAATACCCATATTTGGATATTTCTTCCTTTCTAAATTTTTCAATGCTCATTTGAAGGGCGTTAACAAATGACCCATCTCAGAAGTGTTGTATGTGGGGATAAGAGATTGGTTCTGAGGAAAGTAAATACCTTCCCGAGGCTTCGGCACTGTCTCCAATCGGTGTCTTGGGAGATGCTTGGTCTATCAAGAAATATTTGGTATTTCATGATAACTTCTTTTCAAGAATTTACTTTCCCATGTTCCTGTTTGAATAAACCATGAACTAAACTTCCTTAATTGTTTAAACTTTTCCATGGGGATGCAAACATCTTGAGGGTTTCATGGGATCTTCTAGATTGATCATAGGATCCTTTTACTATTAATCAGCTCATGTGACCATGTCAAGGTCATGCGATCATGAGAATTATGAGGAGTCATACGGATGTGAAATTCATTGTGGGTTTATATGAACCATTATATCTTTATAAGTTCAAAAATTTGTGATCCATTTATGCAATTTATGAATCCCTTTGATGATTCATACGATGTGTATGATGTTGTTGGTTTATTTCTTTTGATAGGATTTTATTTTATCTATATGAAACACGCCACTTAATTTTGTTCAGATGGATTCTGATCATCATCAAAGTTCCTCTACTGTGTCCAATCAAAGGGCCATGATTTCTAGAAACTACAATGCTAACCCTCAATATCATGTGAATTCTGATGATGATATTCTGAAACAGATTCTTCCCTTAGAGATTCAAAACTACCCTTTATTGCAATGGTTTCATCTATGCTAGTTTTTATTACTAGAAAATGTTCTCATTCCTCCTTAAAACTTTAATCATCCATCTTATTGGGTGTCAAATTCTCTTGACTGTATTTAGACAACAATTTCCAAGGATGTTCAGCTAGTCACAGATCGATCATAGGGTTTGTATTATATGTTGGAAAAATCCCCCTTGGGTATAGATGGCTACGATTTCACTCATTAGCATATTAACCAGAGTTACTCGAGTATATTAGTCTCTTATATGAACAATATGGGTGGAATATAGAGCTCGAAATGGGATCTTCATCCTAGTGGTAATTTTTCTGATGAATGTGCATGGCTATTTCGGGTCAGGAAAAGCTACTTAGAGTTCACTAACCAGTTATATAGGGTCCATATTTATGATTCAGTATGGATTTCCTAATTTATTATCTATCTCTAGCCTAATATTCTTCAAGAAATGGTTATTCGTTGGTGACCTAACACTAACTCATTTCATTTATCCCATGGTGAGGTGGGAATCATCTTATGAGATATCTATCAACTGGGCATAATCCCCCCTCTTGAAGAGATATATGATGAGTTACTTCCCGTGATAGGTATTTGGGATGACCCTTTGTAGTCTCCTATTTTGGAAAGGGACATGCTCATCATTGTGAAGGAAAATCCAAGAAAGGAGCTGACTATACGATCTCTTATCTCTTTTAAATACTATATCAACATTTTCCTCTATCACAATGGAGTTAAGACAACTTCTATATGCCCCCATCAGTTCCTTTACTAGAAAATTTGTGATAGTTCCAGCTCGTATTGGTCCTTTTTTGAAGTTGGAGATCATACTTCATGGGGATATAGAGTGAGGTCAGATATCTATATGAGCCTTAGGCTGATAGGATTTAAGGTTATGTTCTTGAAGGGATGGATTTTCCCAACCGGGGATGCATGTTCGGAAATTTGAGTTAGTATGTTGGTAATGGAAGCACGACTAGCATAGGGATGACTCCTTAATATGGTGGTGCTGACCCTTTCACACCTTTACCAACTCTTGGGATACATTCAACAAGGCAACACCACTCATAGGATTAATGGATCTTTCCAGTTTTTATTTGTATGGATAGGGGACCATTTCCATTGTTATGAATACTATAATTCCCCAAGATTCCTGATGCCTTATCTCATCCCATATTGTTGATCATATATGGGGTTGGGGACATGTAACTAAGATATGATGAGATTACAAATGTGTTGAGTTGATCTGATAGCTTTGATTTCACCCCTTATTCCATGTCAAATAGGTCAATCATTAACAATGGTAGTGGATCTCTTGACAAAAGGTCGTACAATATCTCCCTTCGGGATGAGGTTCTTACAGACTGGATGGATAAGCTGATCATCTGCGAGCCATATACACCTTGTCGGTTTTATCTTCAGTTCGGTTGCACCCAAAGGGTCTCCCCTCTTCCTTAGAATGGTGTTTGAGGAGAACGACACCTTGGGATCATGCTCTAGTTTTAGATTACGTTGAAATGTGAAGAAATTGATGCTGAGATGATTATTATATTCACTAATTCCCCCACCTTTCTTACTTAGGATTATGACCAGGATTGGGTAGCAGCCTATCCATGCGGTATGCAAAACCAACTAGTTTTTCATGTGGACAATCCATTTTTTTTCACTAAACCCTATGTCTATGGAAACAATGGAGTTGATTATGGACTTGGGTGATACTTTGAGGATGTGTGCTCATCCTAGTGACAACTATACTGATAGTGGGAGCGAATATGTCAAGGAAATCATCCCTCCTACATAAGCAATGTGTGATTCCTCTATTGAGGCAAGGATGTATGGATCCTCATCTCCTGCTTCCTTTCCAGCTCAGTCGACTGTTCCTACTTTTAGAATTCCCATCCCATCAGTCATAAAAGATTAGACACAGCGTAGGCTAATCTAGCTGTTGATTCACTCCTTTATTACTAAGACTCCTTTGGAAACATTTTGTGACTAAGGGGAACCCTTCATCAAATATTTCATGGCTTGGGGGGTGGGTGGATTTGATCAACAACCAATATAGGAAATCATGAAGCAAATTATCCTTAATCAGTATGATTTGGACACCAATGAGAGGAGATTGCATGATCTTGAAGATGAGGATCCCCTTGATAGATAAATAATGGAGGTATTGGAGGAACTAGAGTAGAGTCACTTGTTTATCTCTAAATTGAAAGCCTAGATAGATGCCTAGATTGTGAAAATATGGAGATATGAGGAAATATAGCTTACATGAGGTATGAAATTTCAACATCATAATCCTCCTTTTAAACTATTTAAAAGAGAGTTGAATAGTTGAATACTTTATTTGATACTCTCTGCCCTGGGGTAGAAGCAGAAGAGGTGGGGTGAGCGACACTTCAGCGTTAAATTAATGCTTCTCACTAAAATCTTATCGACTTGTCCATCTCATTTGATCAAATCTTATTATAGTTAGACCATTGATATGAAATCTGTTTTTATGAAATTCTTAGAGAGAATATGAAATTTGGAGATTCCTCTTATTTGACACCATCAATGAATGGATTTTTTGAACTCTATATGTTGTTGTCTAGTTTTTTTTCATTTATGATGTGCATGACTTTTCAATGATATGATATTATATGAATCAATAATGATTCCCATAATTTTCATAATATTAAGTAAACCTGAATTTATGGATATGAATATTTAAATCATAACAGATTATTCTTAAGAATCACTCATGAATTAAAACCAATATGAGATTCCTTACTGATATATATGCTCCACCTATTTTGAGATTACTTGATTCATAGAAGGATAATTGGGTAGAATACATGTCCTAGAGGGAGAGTGATTTATCTTTTGTTGAAGCCAATAATCGTAGTGAGAGTAGCTTGATGCTTACTAAGACTATATGGTGGGCCTTACGAGATTTTCCATTCTTTAAAACTAAATCGATGTTGTGTGGTAGTTTAGGTTTTTTTAGGTCAGACCTTCTATCGCTGTAGTTTAGGGTCTTTTAGTTCGAACCTTCCATCACTGTAGTTTAAGATCTTTTAGCTTAGACCTTACATAACTTTAGTTTGTGTTATTTTAGCTCAGACCTTCCATCATTGTAGTTTATGACATTTTAGCTCGAACCTTCCATCACTATAGTTTAGGTTCTTTTAGCTCGAACCTTACATCACTTTATTTTAGGGTCTTTTTTCTCGGACCTTCCATCACTGTAGTTTAGGGTCTTTTAGATCTGACTTTTGGATGCCATGTAGTTTAAATTCTTACTGACAGTACTTGATCAATGATCATGAAATATGGTGTATACATTCCAAGAATGACCCAAACCACTCTAGGGTGGTGATTTCTTCCATGGTATTGTTGAGGATTATGAGGATCAAATCTCCTTTCTTGCAAGGAGGAGATGCCTCTGGTTAGTAGGTAAAATCCCTTATGCATTAGTAACATTGTCAAACAGAGGTGTCTATACTCTTTTATAAGGGTCATGAAAGATTTATGGGGGGAATATTGGTTGTGGGTGAAATACTATGGATGATAGGTCCAATCATATAGTTTGAGTTTGGATTATGTAAGTCATAATCCGAAAGTTTGAGTTAGTGAATATGGGATAGGGTAAACATGCCAGGGATGACCTGTAACACCCTGAGGTTCCAGTTTCCACCATGGTGTTTCCAGGTCTCACAAGTATTGAAGATACTTTATTTCAAGGTGAAGATGAATTTAATTAGTAGGTCAAATCCCTTATACATCAATATAATGGTCAAGAAAATATGATATCCACTCCTTTCTAAGGTCTATGATGGTTTTTTGAAGAATCAAACGTCTATATGATGAGGTTTGGTATAGAGGAAAGCTATCCAGGAAGGGTTCTAGAACTCTAGTGTAGTTCAACTCTTAATTGTAAGGATTGAGCCCTATGCCCCATGGTTTTGAATCATAAGGTGTTGGGAATTAAAGGTTTGGGAATAGAGTGTCACATTCTTGCTTTGAGAAAGGGTACAAAACATGGTGATGTAATGTTGAGGATGTCGAATATACTCAGATAATTTGGTAAGGATAATGTAAATCATTGTCCAAAATGATTTGGTTGGGAGGATGATAGAGGACAATCATCCCAGGAATGACCCAAAACATATTGAGGTATTGAGTTCTATTGTGGTGATGTCAGGGATCACAAGGATTAAAAATCCAGTTTTACAGTGACACATTTGGTTGAAGACCATAGGAACATATATAGGATCCATAGGCATACATGAATAGTCAATAAAACGGTCCCTTGAAGCTGGGTATACTTTTCCAAGGGCCATGGAAAGTTTACGGTGATCCATATCACTAAAACCATGAAGTGTGATTTTTGGAAAGTGTAATATCCAATAAGGGTTTGAGCAACCTAAAATTTGTGTACCCTCCTAGAGAACATATTCTTGTGGAAAAGATATGTGAAAAATCATTACTATAACATTTTCCTAAACCATGGGGTCCAACAAGCTTAGATTGGATTTTACTAGGGCTACAGAGTAGGCCCTATTATCTTTATGACTTATTTATTTACACCCTAATTTTTTTCCCAGACTCTGGAGATAAAGAGTTTAGAGAGTGAGTACTTGACTTTTTATCAGGCTTCCTTATGTATTTTTTCAACCTGTCAAGTTTTGTGTCTCTTTTGCTAGCAGTTTAAGGTCTTGTGATTTAGACCATTTTATCCTAGAGTTTAAGCTCATAAAACTTTAAACAAAGTGCAGGTAGTTTAAGGTCATGATACAAATGAACCTAACATGGAGTATGATACATAATAGACTAATTAGGAAACCTAGGGTCAAGAGTACCCCATCATCCATTTGACTGAGAGATGAAAATATTTTAAATCATTGATCGAGGTTCTCAGGTCACGAGTAATGATATGGGACAATCATACCAGGAATGGCCCAAAAAACACTGAGGTGTTGAGCTATGACATGGTGATGTCAGGGACCACAAGTATCAGAAATCCCTTTTTGTAGAGTGACATATTTGGTTGATGACTATAGGCGCATATGCAGGAGCCATAGTCATCCATGCATAGTCAAACAATGGGTCAATTGAAGCCAGGTATATTTTTCCAAGGGCCATGAAAGGTTTGTGATAACTTGAGGTGATCAAGACATGATGTGTGATTTATGGATTAATGCACTTAAAAGATGGAAGAATCACACCATACTCTAGATGATATGGGTAAGGATCTTATGGTCCTTTTATAAGAGATGAAAAATGGGTGATGGTCAGCATAGTTTAACGTCATGTAGTGGGGACATACATTCGGTAAGAACATTTTCTTTGTAGTTTAATCTTTATGTGGTAAGGATGTTTTCCATGCAGTTTATTGTAATGTGATAAGGATGTGGGAACTAGAAAGAATTTTTTTTACATGATATATTTCATGCACAAGCATATCGTACACAGATCTGACTCTTACGTAGGAAAAATAATCTTGTATGACTTGACCCCTATGTAGTTTGGGGTGCATTTTTTCTTGTTTTTTATTGTATCTAGACCCAAGATTTGAGATCCCAACGTCACTATGTATCCTATGATGATAGTAATCAAGCCACATGTAGTTATTGGATCGAAAACACTCTATACTGGTCTAGACCATACGTAAAGGTGGACATTGTTTCTGTTGATTGTTGTAGCTAGGCCCAGTATTGGAGATCTGAGTGTCACTACATATCTTGTGATGACAAGAATCAAGCCACACATATTTATTAAGGAACCATGTAGTTTAATGTCATGTGAAAAAGATGATGAATTCTTGAATTGAAAAGGGGTATTGTGTCTAGACCCAATGACAAAAATCTAGGCATTACTACATATCCAATAATAATAGGAATAAATATATACATAGTTCTTAAGGAAGGAACTTCCTACGCAAGTCTGGACTATACATAGGGAGGGGTAATTTTTATAATTGTCGCAAGTAGACCTAATATTTATGATTCGAATGTCACTATGTATCTTGTGATGTCAGGAATAAAGTTACACATAGTTCTTATATGAATGTGTGGTAGGAGACCAACACTAATAATAATGGCCCTCTCAGGAAAAGTCCATATGAATGTGTAGTTTTATGTCGTGAAAAGGACATTAATCATGAAATTTAACATCATGTTATGAGGACTCATGAAATTAATTTTAAGATCTTACATTCAGAGCATAATAACCCTATAATGGGACAATATGACTTGTTCATGTGGGGAAACCCTTACAAAAATTCCTAAGATCATGTGATCTATCCTCAGTGTGAGAAACAAGGAATGATAAGGATTTCTATCACCATGTAGAAGAATTTAAGGACATGATAGGTTCATTTTGTATCATGTGGTGGATGGACCAAGATATAGGATCGAGTTATCCCTACACATCTCATTGAAAATGAGAATCAATCCATACGTAGTTCTAGAAAACCTATGCAGTTTAATGTCATGCAGAAAGGACACCTGACATGTAGTTTAACATTAGGAGGTAAGGATATCTACCATACAGTTTAATGTCATGTGGTGAGGACATATTCCATACAGTTTAACATCATGTGGTAAGGAAAAGGATCACCTGACATGAAAGAAAAGGAATATCATGGCTAGAACCCAAGACTAGAGGTTCAGGAATCACTATGTATCCTGTGATGGTAGGAATAAATCCACATGTAGTTCTTGAATGAATATATTACCCATGTGGAGCTAACTCTCATGTGGGGATGGGGGCATTTCATCCTTCACATAGATCCAGCTCATGTGTGGTGAGTCATTAGTGAGAAGGTTCTTCCCATTTAGTTTAACGTCATGCAGTGAGGAAATACTCCGTACAATATAGTGTCATGTGGTTAGAACATGAGATATTGTGCAATTTAAAGTCTTGCTTCTAGGACTTGAGACACTATGCAGTTTAACATCTTATTTACAAGATGATCTTGTGTAGTTTAATGTTGTACAATAAGGATGAGCTCGTACAATTTAATTCCATGTAACTAGGATGACTTCGTACAGTTTAACGTCATGTGGTCAATACGTGGGGCACTTTATGATAGCTATGAAAAGTATTTCTTGAGAAACCTTGCATTGGTGGGGGGTATGACAAGCTCCCCATCCATTATGGTCAATGAGTAAGCTCTGTTGTGATAGACCATATGTATGATGTAAGGCCCTTTCTATTTGGGTTCTAGCTTCGGAGTCTTCTTTCCTGGTGTCATTGGGGTCCTGATAGCCAACACCATTTATCCTTGGAGGAATGAATATAGGCAAACCTTATTATTAAAGGCTCATGTGATATGATTCTGATAAACTTCAAGGTTGTGTAATGTATGCATCTTGTTATCATCGAGCCACTTCAATGCATATAGCCACTTCTATGATTGATCATCATCCAAGATTTTTTCACAAATGGATATTCAGAGTGAAGGAAACTGGACTTTTATGGGTAACACTACTTCAGTCCCTATGACAACCCTTCTTTTATTACAAACTTAAACATGATTTATTACATAAAAATTCACTTGATACAACAAAGAAGATCGAGTGGTTTAGTGTATTTGGGGCTTAGGATCATTACATAAAAACTTAAAACATGAAATACAAAATCTTTATTGAAAACTTCCTTTACATGACCACTACATTCCCTCGTACTTAGCATTATATAGGATAACCTGAGGACATGCATAAAAAAAGGGTGAGCTATAAAGCCTAGTAAGGGAGTACACAAGGAATAACATGAGGAGTACAATACATGTTAGACAATAGGCATATCAATATAGAATAAGAGAAACATTAACATAAAGGCATGATAAAGCATGATAATCATAACATGGAAATGTGGCAACAACACTTAACATGGAATTAGCATGAGCCAAGGCTCATTGCACATAGAGCATGAGTAATTACTCATTGCAAATAAAGCACGAGTAAACCCTAATTGCACTTGAATTAGCACGAGTCAACACTCATTGCATATGATGTATCATGATACTATACTTTACCCAATGCATTGGAGCGCTATAAGGGTGCACCCTTCTTAAACATTTCATTTCATGCATAAGTGTGCCACATGGATCATAAAACATGGATTCATAAAACATAATAGTTTATTCCACGATAAAGGAATGTAGAATTCATACATGAAGCTTTATAATCAACAATTAAATGTGCATAAAGGTGAATACCCTTGATGGAGAAATGGGCATGGTATTCACTACACAATGGCATTGGCTTAGAAAATAGGTGCAATTTCGGCAGCGTAACGTCGTGACATAAGAATTCATAAAAAAATGGCTGATGAGAGAGAAAGTGGTTCCTAATCATATTTACATGTAATGGACAGTAAGGAGGTCATATAGATACATGTCCCAACAATTTTAATGAAATTTAGATTCATGATACAAAAGTATTGCTTGAATGTAAATGAGGAGAGAGAAGTTCCTTTCGGAATTTCAGCATAGTAACGGGTGTACATGAGAGGCATTTAATGAGAGAGAAAGGCGTATCCCTTAATTAAAAAATAAAGAGGTCAGTATGAGGGAGGTGAAAAACCATACCCCAACATTCATAATTGAAATTAAAAGGTCAAAACAACTTAAAGAAAATTGGACAAAAATGAGAAAGGAAGAAAAAACCCTTACTTGGAAGTGTGATTCCAAAGGCTTGAGAGAGGCTTCTTGGGAGCTTGGGGAACCTTGGGAGGATTCTAGAGAGATTAGGGAATAGGTTGGACGAACTCCAAAGGCTTTGAGTGAGGAGGAAGTGGGAGCTTTGGTGGGTTTATATAGGAAAGGTGAAGGAATTCTTTATTATTTAGGTTTGGGACCCCTTATATTAAATTAATCCAAACCAAAAACCATCACATGGTTTTTGCCCATGGTTTTTGGAAAAGTGAAGAGGAAAAAAATATTTTATAAGGCCAAAGTACGAACTTCTTAAAATAATAAGGTTTCTTATGTGGAGGTGAGTCACACTCCCATGGAAAACAATTTAAAAAGACAAGGTGTTTAGTAATTCTTGAGGGGTCCATTAATGCTTTGAAAAGTAAGTCAAACAAACCCAAAATCACATTATTTTAATGTTAAAACATATATTGCCCGAACATAAATCTTATAGTATTTTATTACATCACTATTGGGTCATTATGATGTCATAAAACACATTATATATTTAAACGGTATTTAATTTTTACCCAAAAATTTGACTGTCTCAGAAAATTATGAAAAATTCACTGTTGGATAATTTTGACGTCCTGATTCCAGAAATAAAATTTATTTTATCTAAATAATTTTCTAAATATGTTAATTTTCACTTTTAAAATAAAAACCGACATTTATCGAAAATTCACGGGTTTTGACAAAAATGGCTTTCAAACCTTAATAAAAAATTAAAATTTCATTCATAAAATTATAAGATCATTTATATTTAATAAAAATTAATTTAATAATAATAATATTATTTTATTAAAATATTATTTAATTAAAAAATCTCTTAATTTAATAAAATATAATTCTTAATTAAATAATAACTAAAAACACTATTTATACTTTAAAAACTATTTACAATGTATCTATAATGATAAGAAAGTATATACATTATTATATACAAAAAATAATGTACATGAATATAGTACTATCGATTTGTTACATAACCCCTTAAAACAACCGCATAAGACCTAAGGGTAAGGTGTGTGATGGTGACAGACTCTTGGGGTGGCTCGGATAACATCGCTCGAGTGGTAATCTCTATCAACTTCCACTTTTTCCGTAGACGGTTCCATTCAAGCTTGACATGATGAAGCTCAGCTTGTTCTTGGTCAAGAGTTAAGCCCAAAGATGCCACCTCTTTTCCAAGCTCCGACAAATGGGCTTCGTATGGAGCAATTCTACTGGATGAGGTCATCGCTTCCTTTGTCTGAGTAAATTGGATTTGTTAAAGCCCTATATTTATACTAATCATGTGATCACTGTTCAATGACTATAAAAGTAACGATCACAATTCTTAACATAAAACCAAAGAAGTTGACATTTTATATAAACGTTTTACATAAAGAGACATTTAACTAGATCAAGAGGGATTTCCATTAATGAAACTTTGGTTCATTACAATATTCCCCCCTTAAGAAATTTCACCCTGGAAATTTTCCTTTTCCCACACTAAAACAGATGTGGGTAACTCAGCTTCATCATTTCCTCCGATTCCCAAGTCGCTTCTTCAAACTTGTGGTTTCTCCACAACACCTTGACAAGGGGAATTGTCTTATTTCGTAGAAATTTTTCTCTACGATCTAAGATATTCACTGGTTTCTCCTCATAAGAAAGATCATCCTCCAACTGTACCACCTCAGAAGAGAGTACATGTGAAGGGTCTGGTATATACTTCCTTAAGAGGGATACATGAAAGACATCATGTACTTTGTCCATGGTAGGTGGAAGCACTAGTCGATAGGCCACAACCCTGACACGATCAAGAATCTCAAAGGGGCCAATGTACCTTGGACTTAACTTCCCTTTCTTTCCAAACCTCATGACCTTCTTCCATGGAGATATGCGTAGAAAAACCATGTCTCCAACTTTAAACTCAAGGTCTCGTCGACGATTATCTACATAACTCTTCTGTCGACTCTAGACTGCCTTAATATGATGCTGAATGGTTTTCACCTTCTCCACTATTTCTTTGACCATTTCTGGTCCAAGCAACTTACGTTCACTGACCTCATCCCAACATGCTAGTGTTCTGCACCTTTTCTCATACAGGGCTTCATATGGTGCCATTTGGATGCTTGAGTGGAAACTGTTATTATAAGAGAACTCAACCAGAGGAAGATGTTGATCCCATCCTCCTTTAAAGTCCATTGATCACGCTCTCAACATATCCTTAAGTGTTTTTATAGTACGCTTGGATTGTCCATCAGTTTGATGATGATAGGCCGTACTGAAGTTCAGTTCAGTATTCAGAGCTTTTTGAAGACTCTTCCAAAACTTAGAGGTGAATCTTGGATCTCTGTCCGAAAAAATAGATAGTGGTACTCCATGTAGCCTTTCCACTTCCCTGATATATATTCGTTCCAGTTGATCCAATGAGAAATCCTCCCGAATATCAATGAAGTGTGCAGTCTTTGTAAGATGATCCACAAAAACCCAGATTGCATTGTTGCCTTTGGATGTCCTTGGAAGTCTGGTGACAAAGTCCATGGTGATGTTCTCCCATTTCCATTCTGGTATGGGCAATGGTTGCATCATCCCCTTATACTTCTGCCTCTCTGCCTTCACTTGCTGACACACCAGGCACTTTGATGTATATTCAACAATCTCCTTCTTCATATTATCCCACCAAAAGTTTTCTCAGAGATCTCAATACATCTTTGTGCTCCCTGGGTGAATAGAGAAATTTGAACTATGTGCGTCATCCAAAAGTTCCTTCTTCAGCTCCGGACTTGATGGAACACATAGTCTTTTCCCAAAATGAACAATTCCTTCTTCATTAACATTAAACTCCTAGGATTTCCCTTTTTTGATAGCTTCCAATTTTTCTTGAATTCTCACATCATCCTTTTGAGCATCCTTTAACCTTTCCAGAAGATACGGATGAGAAATCATTTGTGAAAGGATTAATGATGTTCCCTTCTTTATGATTCCCATGTCCATCTTCATTAAGTCTAAGAAGATTGGATCCTTCTCAATTATCTTCATTGATAGAATTGTTGGGTCCTTTATACTTAGGGCATCTGCCACCTTGTTCGCTTTCCCAGGGTGGTAATGTATTGAACAGTCATAATCCTTGATGAGATCTATCCATCTTCTCTAGCACATATTAAGCTCTTTCTGTGTGAATATATATTTAATACTCTTGTGGTCAGTATATATCTCACATTTCTCCCCATAGAGATAATGCCACCAGATTTTCAAGGCAAAGATCACCGCTGATAACTCCAGATCATGCGTTGGATAGTTTCTCCCATGGATTTTCAACTGCCTTGAGGCATAGGATATCACTTTATCATTCTGCATCAGCACACAGCCTAATCCCTTCTTCGAAGCATCACTGAATACCACAAAAAGTTCCCCACTTGTGGGTAAAGTGAGCACGAGCGCAGTGATAAGCCTCCTTTTTAACTCCTTGAAGCTTTCTTCGCATTCATCACTCCAAGAAAACTTTACTCCCTTTCGAGTTAGCTTGGTAATAGGGTTGGATAATCGTGAGAAATTTCTCACAAATCGTCGATAATATCCAGCTAACCCCAAGAAGCTACGGATATTCGTTACCAATGTTGGCCTCGTTCATCCCTCAATTGCATCTGTTTTGGAGGGATCCACAGATATCCCATTGTTTGTGATGATATGGGCCACAAATGAGACCTCCTTCAACCAGAACTCATACTTGTTGTACTTTTCATAGAGCTTATCCTTGCGCAAAGTCTCTAGTACAGTTCTTAAATACTCCTCATGATCCTCCTTGGTTTTGGAGTATATTAGAATGTCATCTATAAAGACTACCAAATTTTTTTTGAGGTAATCTCTAAAGACTCTATTAATCAAGTCCATGAAGATTTCTGGAGAATTAGTGAGTCTTAAAGGCATTACTATGAATTCATAGTGCCCGTATCTTGTACAAAAATCAGCCTTGGGGACATCTTCCTTCTTCACCCTTACTTGATAATATCCCGACCGCAAATCTACCTTGGAAAAGTATTGTTCTCCACGCAACTGGTCAAATAAGTCATCAATTCATGGGAGAGGATACTTGTTCTTTATCGTGATTTTGTTAAGTTCACGATAATCGATGCATAGCCACATTGACCCATCCTTCTTCTTGACGAAGAGGACTGGTGCACCCCATGGTGAAGCACTTGGGCGTATAAACCCTTTATCCAGATTCTCCTGTAGTTGTTTCTTCAGCTCTTCAAGATCTACAACAGCCATTCTATATGGAGTCTTGGATATTGGTAAAGCCCTGGGTATAAGTTCAATTGAGAACTCAACATCTCTTCTAGGAGGAAGACCAGGCAGTTCCTCGGGAAACACTTCAGCGAATTCCCTCACAATAGGCATTTATTCAAGGATGGTTTCTTCCTTGGACCCAATCATCTGAGCTAGATACGCGTGCTCATAGGGAAGTAATATCCATTCTTGAGATGATGGAGCTAAAGGAGATTCATCTTCTTCCTTACATTTGTAAAGAATCGGGGGTCAATTCTCCATATGGAGTGTGATTTCCCTCTCCTGACAATTTATGTTGGCTCTATATAAGGAAAGCCAATCCATGCCAATAATTGCATCAAATTATACTAGAGGGAGTATGATGAGGTTTTCTGGGAAATTCAATCCACATATTATAACAGAGGATGACTTATATTCATGGGATTCAATGATTTCCCCATTTTTTGTACTCACCGACATCTTCACTTCCATGATTTGTGGTGGTGCTGGTATTGTTCTACTAAACTTTTGAGATATAAAAGAATGCGTAGAACCTGAATCAAAAAGTGCATTCACTATTATTGAATGAATAACTAACGTACCTGTAACCACTTCGTTTTCGGGGTCCACTTCAGCATAAGTGATGGAAAAAGCTCTTCCTTGCTACCTTGGAGGTTATTGGTTTCCTCCGAAAACCCTTGGATTAGAGCACTGATTTGCAAGATGCCCCGGTTCTTTGCATTTGTAGCATTAAACAACGCGTTGAGGTTTGAACGGATCATTCCTCTCCTCTGTCGCAGCCGCGGGTCTTTCTTGCCGACAGTTAACAGCTAGGTGCCCTTCTCTTCCACACCTGAAGCATTTCCTTGTCCCCTTAAGGAAATTTCCAGGGTGCTTCTTTCTGCACTTTTGGCAAGAGGGGTGCTGGATCTTCTTAGCACCGTTGTATTTATCCATCGGACAACTAGCATTGAAGTACACCTTATGCTTCTTATCCCCTTGATACCCCTGTGATTCCCTGATCTCCATTTTGACCTTGAGGGAAAATCGGACAATTTCCTCATAGTTGTCAAAGTCACAGATCGCTAATGCTTTTTGCAGGCTAGGCTTCAGCCCACCAAAGAAGCAGTCAACCTTGCATTCAGGGGTAATTAAAAAGCCGGAAGCTTATCGTGCAAGCCTTGTAAAGATTGCCTCGTATGCTCCAACAGATTCTTCTTCTTTTTTCTTGAGAGAAAGGAAGTCCCTTTCCATATTAAGCCGGAGGGTGCGCAAAAAATATTTATCAAAAAAACATCTTCCGGAAATCCTTCCATTCCAACTCCTAGATATCCTCCTCAGGCTTTGTATTTTTGATCAACATCCACCATTTATCAACTTCACCCTCTATACGATAAGCCTCTAGGAGAACCTTCTCTTGTTCAGAACATTGAAGGATGGAGAAGATATTTTCAATGGAGTTGATCCATTGTTCAGTGATCGTGGGATCAGATGATCCACTCAAAGTAGGAGGCATTTGTCTCATGAAGCTCTCGATAGTGACTTGTTCCTTCTTAGGGGGGTTTGGACGTTCCTCTTGACCCGTGTTTCTATTCAAATCTTGAGTTAGCTGAGAGAGAAGTCTGACAAAGTTCACGATTCCCACTCCCATTGGATTGGGCATCTCATTAGTACAGTCATCACACTGATCTTCACAACGGTTGTTAGCCCGAGTCCTCCTATTACCGGCCATTAGCTGGAATAAAAGGAAAGTAAGGGGGTAACACATAAAGGGTAATCTAAAGACAAATGTTGATGACTTATAAATAAACTTTTATTTACTTAACTCATGAGTCTATAATCTTCAATATAAGTTTTTCATGATCTACTTTCCAACATATATTCTTAGGGGCATTTTTTTTTAATTCCCTTAATAAAGGTTCATACTAAGCTTGTGAATTTGTCAAAACATATCCCCCAGGAGTGTCGTAACCAAGAGTGCAGCAAGACCCGTTGTCATGCACCAGTTCCCGTTTGAGTCTATCTCAAAGCGGTCTTTTCGGGTTTTACCCTTTGGATACATCTGTGCCAGAGCCACCTCTACCTGCTCGTATCCAGACAGGGATGTATTTGCTTGATAACCCACTTACTCAATACTCACCAAAACTTAGGGACGTTTTTATTGTACTTAGTCTTGTATCTAAGGCTTTACTGGGGTTTTCTAATCCTAATCCCAAAAATAACTAAACCTATCCTCTGATACCAACTATGAAAACCCTGCTTTTATTACAAACTTAAACATGATTTATTACATAAAACTTCACTTGATAAAACAAAGAATATCGAGAGGTTTAGTGTTTTTGGGGCTTAGGATCATTACATAAAAACTTAAAACATGAAATACAACATCTTTATTGAAAACTTCCTTTACATGATCACTACATTCCCTCGTATTTAGCATTGTATAGGATAACCTGAGGACATGCATAAAAAAAGGGTGAGCTATAAAGCTCAGTAAGGGCGTACACATGGAATAACATGAGGAGTACAATACATGTTAGAAAATAGGCATATCAATAGAGCATAATATAAACATGAACATAAAGGCATGATAAAGCATGATAATCATAACATGGAAATGTGGCAACAACACTTAACATGGAATTAGCATGAGCCAAGGCTCATTGCACATGGAGCATGAGTAAATCCTCATTGCACATAAAGCACGAGTAAACCCTCATTGCACTTGAATTAGAATGAGTCAACACTCATTTCACATGACGTATCATGATACTATACTTTACCCAATGCATTGGAGTGCTATAAGGGCGCACCCTTCTTAAACATTTCATTTCATGCATAAGTGTGCCACATGGACCATAAAACATTGATTCATAAAACATAATCATTTATTCCACAAGAAAGGAATGTAGAATTAATACATGAAGCTTTATAATAAATAAGTAAATTTGCATAAAGGTGAATACCCTTGATGGAGAAATGAGCATGGTATTCACTACACAATGGCATTGGCTTAGAAAATAGGTGCAATTTCGGCAGCATAATGGCGTGACATAAGAATTCATAAAAAAATGGTTGATGAGAGAGAAAGGGGTTCCTCATAATATTTACATGTAATGGACAGTAAGGATTTCATATAGATACATGTTCCAAAAATTGTAATGAAATTTAGATTCATGATACAAAAGTATTACTTGAATGTAAATGAGGAGAGAGAAGTTCCTTTCGGAATTTCGGCATAGTAACAGGTGTACATGGGAGGCATTTAATGAGAGAGAAAGGGGTCTCCCTTAATTTAAAAATAAATAGGTCAGTATGAGGGAGGTGTGAAACCATACCCCAACATTCATAATTGAAATTAAAAGGTTAAAACAACTTAAAGAAAATTGGACAAAAATGAGAAAGGAAGAAAAAACCCTTACTTGGAAGTGTGCTTCCAAATGCTTGAGAGAGGCTTGAGAGAGGATTATTGGGAGGTTGGGGCACCTTGGGAGGATTCTAGAGAGAGTAGTATAGAGGTTGTATGAACTCAAAAGGCTTTGAGTGAGGAGGAAGTGGGAGCTTGGGTGGGTTTATATAGGAAATGTGAAGGAATTTTTTATTATTTAGGTTTCGGACCCCTTATATTAAATTAATCCAAACCACAAACCATACCATGGTTTTTGCCCATGTTTTTTGGAAAAGGTAATAGGAAAAAAAATATTTTATAAGGCCAAATTCCAAACTTCTTAAAATAATAAGGTTGCTTATGTGGAGGTGAGTCACACTCCCATGGAAAACAATTTAAAAATACATGGTGTTTAATAAGTCTTGAGGGGTCCATTAATGATTTGAAAAGTAAGTCAAAAAAACCCAAAATAAAATTATTTTAATGTTAAAACATATATTGGCCAAACATAAAGCTTATAGTATTTTATTACATCACTATTGGGTCATTATGATGTCATAAAACACATTATATATTTAAACGGTATTTAATTTTTACCAAAAAATTTGACTATCTCAGAAAATTATGAAAAATTCACCGTTGGATAATTTCGACGTCCTAATTCCATAAATAACATTTATTTTATCTAAATAATTTTCTAAATATGTTAATTTTCACTTTTAAAATAAAAACCGACATTTATCGAAAATTCACGGGTTTTGACAAAAATGGCTTTCAAACCTTAATAAAAAATTACAATTTCATTCATAAAATTATAAGATCATTTATATTTAATAAAAATTAATTTAATAATAATAATATTATTTTATTAAAATATTATTTAATTCAAAAATCCCTTAATTTAATAAAATATAATTCTTAATTAAATAATAACTAAAAACACTATTTGTACTTTAAAAACTATTTACAATATATTAATAATGACAAGAAAGTATATACATTATTATATACAAAAAATAATGTACATGAACATAGTACTATCGATTTGTTACATAACCCCTTAAAAAAGCCGCATAAGACCTAAGGGTAAGGTGTGCGATGGTGACAGACTCTTGGGGTGGCTCGGATAACATCGCTTGAGTGGTAATCTCTATCAACTTCCACTTTTCTCGTAGACGGTCCTGTTCGAGCTTGACATGATGAAGCTCAGCTTGGGCTTGGTCAAGAGTGAAGCCCAAAGACACCACCTCTTTTCCAAGCTCTGACAAATGGGCTTCGTATGGAGAAATTCTACCGGACGAGGTCATCGCTTCCTTTGTCTGAGTAAATTGGATTTGTTAAAGCCCTATATTTATACTAATCATGTGATCACTGTTCAACAACTATAAAAGTAACAGTCACAATTATTAACATAAAACCAAAGAAGTTGACATTTTATATAAACGTTTTACATAAAGAGACATTTAACTAGATCAAGAGGGATTTTTATTAATGAAACTTTGGGTCGTTACAGTCCCATACACCAATGAGTATGGTGTTGCTTGTGTAGCAGTATGCGTGGTGGTACGGTAGGCCCATAAAGTAAGGAGGAGCTTTTCTATCCAGGAATTATTATCCTTATTCACCATCTTTTGGAGTATATTTTACAAAGTCTTATTGAATGCCTCTATCTATCCATTTCCACTGCATGATAGCGATATGAGTGATTGGAATCGATATTGTACTCCTAGTACGGTTTCTTCAACTCTATAGAACAGAATTTGGTGCCGTTATCTATCAATATTGTGTTAGGGAATCCGAACCTAGTGATGATATGGGACTTTACAAAGTTGATGATATTATTTATCCTGAATTCTTTGAAGGGTATTGCCTCAACCCATTTGGAAAAGAAGTTGGTAGCAGTAAGGATGTACTTGAACTACTTAGCTGTGGCTGGGGGATATGGTCCCACAACATCCATTCCCAAAATGACAAATGACCAGGAATATTTAGCTGTATATAATAATTTCAGGGGTTGATGGATGAAGTTTGAGTGGATATGGCATGCATGACATTTCCTGGTGAATTCTACATAGTCCTGTATCATGGTTTTCTAGTAATAAACAACTTCCGGATTTGGTGGGAGATCCTAGTCCCAGATTGATGAGTGCCATAGGAGCCCGCATAGAATTATTCCATGTTGGAAAGAATATCTCCTTATTCTATGAATCTGAGTAGGATTTTGTCGAATCCATGATTGTAGAGGGACTTCTGCTCATTTGGATCACTATATAGGGTAAAGTTTTCTGCATGATGCTGAATATTTTCCCTTCCGATTCTATCTGTTGGGAGAGTCCTATTTTAGTGATAACCAATTATAGGCCCCATCCATCTAGGGGTGGATATCAGTTCATCAAACTCTAGGGTATATTTGACCTGATTGATTTCTTCCATATTGTGGACGACAACTAACAAGACCATTCTTTAGTGTGTGATACATAATATTTTTTCCTCTTGATCAGGGTCATCCAATCTTGTGGATTTATTAACCAATGTACTGGCGCAATCATTCTGTGATTGGGGAACATGATGAAAAGTGGTCTCAAAAGATAACACCAACATTAGTACCCTGACATTTCCAGTGAGAGGGAATAGTTCTTCCTTTTTGATGGAATATACACCATTGATCTTCTTTATCACTAGTTCTGAATCCAATTTTATATTCAAGTAGGCTATTTGCAGCTGTAGGGGTTGCTCCAACCCATCAACAAGGGATTGGTATTCTGCCTTGTTATTCATATATCCTATGGATAGTGAGAAATATTAGGGCAAAACTTCTCTATTTAGAGAGACAAATACAATCTCTAAGCCAACCCAACTGAGCTTTGGATTTTCCATCCTTTTACTGATAGGACTTTGTGAGGCACCATCAAAACACATCTCCCATGTTTAGGGAGTTTCATGGGCATAATATACCTCCTCATTTGGAATCTTGATGTACACTAGTTTATTCTCTATACTAGGATGTTCTGTAAGGAAAATAGCCAGTGCTTTCCCTTTTACCTCCCTTTTCAATACGAAATGACTGTCATATTATTGCAGAATGACCGCCCATCGAGCCAAAAGCCCGGTTAGCATGGGGCCAAGGATGTACTTAAGTGGATCAATATGTGAGACCACATGGACTTCATGGTTCTTCAAGTAATGCCATATTTTTTTTATTGTGAAGATGAGTTAAAGGCATTTCTTCTCGACATCAGAGTATCATGTTTCAGTATCTAACATTGTTTGGATGAGGTATTAGAGACTATTCTCGCTCCCCAAATTGTTTTTCTATGTGATGAGGGTTCCTAGTGAGAATTCCATGATATCCATATACAAGATGAGTGGACTTACTACCATCAAAGGCATCAAGACTGGTGGGTGTAGTAAATACTGCTTGATAATTTTGAAGGCTTCTCAGTAGTCATGATCACCTTGGTAGGTGATTCCCTTCTTCATTATCCTAGTAAAGGGGAGTGATTTTCCAACCAAGTTGGATATTAATCACTGAATATAGGTGAGGTGCCCTTGGATACCCCTTAATTCTTTGATATTTTTAGGGGGTGACATTGATAAAATAATTCTAGTCTTTTATGGGTTGACCTCGATGTCACGGTGGCATACCAAAAATCCAAGGAATTTCCTTGATGTTACGCCAAATGAAAATTTCAGTAGATTCATCTTCATAATGTGGAATCAAAACTTTTTGAATATCATTTGAATATCCATGAAATGATCACATCACTATCATGATTTGATTACCAGTTCTTCGACACAACATTTGACTATTCTTACCAATAATATCTTAAAGATATTATGCATGGTGCATTGATATGTGGCACCATCATTATTTAATCCAAAGAGTAGGACATGGTCACAAAATATCCCCTAATTCACTCTAAAGGTAGTGACTTCATCATCTTTAGGGGATATATTTATTTGATTGCACCCTAAATACCCATCTATGAAGGAAAGGGATTGGAATCCAGCAGTTTGATCGATCAAGAGCTCTGTGATTGGAAATAGAAAATTATCCTTTGGGAAGTGCCGATTAAGGTCTCTGAAATCGATGAAAACCCTAATCTTCCAATTATTTTTTCTTGATAGGGATGATATTGGCAATCCATATTGGGTATTTCACTTCTCGATTTTTTTTTATTTAATCAATTTTTCCACTTACACCTCTACATTGTTGCATAAGAGGGGTGCATCCTCCTGGCTACCTACTTGAAGCCTCTATGCTTATTGGGTAAGATGATATGGTTCATAGCCACATATGGATTCAGTCTAGGAATTTCTGTATAGTTTTAAGTGAAAAAATATCAATGTTGCTTCAGAAATGAAATATGCTTCTCTTTCTCTTCGATGGGTATGGTGACACAAATCAGTGTAGGTCATGAGTCTTCTTCTATTCCTAGATTCACCTACCTAATCTTGTAAATGGTGTTGGAGACACCTTCCTCAAATACAGGAGGGGTGTTCCTGAGGTCATCTTCATCTTCTTCCATCTCTAATTCTGTAGAGAAATTCTTAAACAAAGTTGGAAATCTGGGGGCTTATTTATTAGTATTAGGGTGAGAGAGGCCATAAGAAGAGACATTATCATCCCCTACTCCATGATTCATTATAGATAGATGCTAGAGCTAATTGTCTTTTACACTGTCACTTGGGAAATAAGGGTCTTGGATCTCGGTGACCAGGTCTATCACCTCATCTAAATTTATGGGGAGCACATAGTCACTGTCAAGCATACTCTAGAGATTTATAGGGGTGGTCCCCAAGAAATTGGGGGATGAAACCTGTATATCATCATCCAATATTGGTTATTTGCCTCTCATTTTATAGAATCCATCTTCATCATATGTGGACTTTCAAGTCTCAAAGGGGGAATTGTCACCATGTAGTATGATAAACTTTCCATCAATGGGGTATTTTAGACATTGATGGAATGTTGAAGGTACTAACATGTGGCTATTGAGTTAGAGCCTTACAATAAGGACATTATATGCAGTGTGTTTCTGGATAACCATAAACTCAACATCAGATGTGAGATCCCCAAACTAATCTTTGAGTTTTATCTTCTCAATAGGTCTTTTCTCATGCTTATCATACCCTTGAATGGTCAACTTTATGGGAGACAAATCCAATTTACCATATCCTATACATCACAGTGTTAGATCCGAGATGTGGTTGATCCTAGATCCATTTTCAATTAGACCCCTTTGGATGTTTACATTATCGAGTCTTCCCAAAACATATAAGGGTCTGATGTGTCCCTAGATGACCTCTTCCTAATCATGCTCTGTGAATGAGATGGATACATGGAATTATGCTAACATGGTCTCCATTCGATATAACTAGGATGAATTGACTTATGTATCAATTTAATGTGGGATTTGGAGGATTTAATGAGTTCGTATCTGATTTAGTTTGAAAGAGTGCATTCAGGATTGAGAGCTTGGCTGGGACAACCTCTAGTTGTTTTAGAATGTTGTACTTATGTGCCTGAGGTCGATGCTTCCTGTGGTTGGGTTGATCCTGGACATATGGATTAGGAATCTAGGAATTTGAGGTGGATAATCTTGGTTACTATGAAGAGGTCATGGGAGCATCTTCTTCTAGTGGTGTAGGTCACACAGGTCTTCCATGTTGTTTAGGTTGATTGGACAATCGCACTGCCGTTTGGTGGTCATGTAAGACTACTAGGCATGGTTGACTACTAAAGGGTTTTGGGATACTTCCATACCTATTTTTATCCTTCAGGAGTTCTTTCCCATGGGTCTCAACTTCATATATGTCCTCCGTGGAGACATGATCAAAATATTGGATCTGACCATGCCCGTGTTGTCCCCTATATCCTTGGTTCCTATGCATGAGGCCTCCCGTCCCCCAGTTTGGTGTGGGGAACTCATAATTGGAGGCATATTAATCATCAGATAAGGGGTATACCAAATGTATCACATTGACATATCTAAAAATGATCTCTTAATATGATGTTCATTCCATTTGGTGGGGCGGTGCCCGTGCTTCATATATTGCAGGGAAGAAATCTGCAAGAGTCAGAGACTGCGTTGGAGTAGAATAAGACTCCTTCAATTATATTTATTCCTACTTCTGATGGTCACACCCACTTTTGGGAGACATATCTGATGTCACCTTCTTGGGTGGTGGAGCTATTGTGGGTTTTTGCAGCTGTTCTATCAAGGTGGAATGAGCTCGTTCAATTGTTTTTTGAGTTATCCATTTGTCAAACTTCCACTCATTCTTGGATGGATTTTTTTCCAATCACCCTCTTCTTATGACTGGGAAATGGTTATGGAGTCCGCATATTATAAAGAGTTATACGACACCACCTGTAAAGAATCGACCATTCCTTGAAGCATGTATTTTAAGATGAAGAAGTCCTATATTTTATGACCCAACCTTCTATGGAAAAGGCAGTAGTCAGGACGGTCAATGAGGTTGAACTCATCATGATTCCTGGGTTGTAGTAACTTGAGAAGGTTATTGTTCATGAATACTAAGAAATAACCATAGAATTATTCATTTCAGAATGAGTATGCTTTATTAATTTGTTCCTCAAATCCTAGATGACCTTGATTTATCTACGCTTTTGGTCAAGGGTGATTTTGTGGTTGATGCCACTTGACAGGATGTGAGGATCATTTGGGACCTGCCTAAGTGCTTTAATGGGAACTTATGTTGGCTTGAGGGTGAAAAATAAATCTTCTTCTTTTCCTAGCCTTTCCCCTATGCTGAGGGCATGATTTGAGTTTTGGATCGGGTTTGCTGAATGGCATCCTCAAGACGTTGTGATATTTCTATGAACTCACAGAACCCACTTAGACACTTTATTGGGATCAAAGGTGTATGCAACTCATCCTAGATATTTTCAGCATAGAGTTCCAACAGTTTCTCCTATAAGAGAGGGATACTGAGTGAATAGGTTAAAAATTTCCATCTTACTATGAATTCAGACACCCTCTCATTTTTTCATTATTTGTAGTTTTTCAGGTTGATGATTTTTGTTTTTCTTAGTGTGGAGTTGAACTGATAAAGGAATTGTAAATGAAGGTCTTCCCATACTGCAATAGATATTTCTGGAAGACTGCTATACCGAACAAAGGTTGACCTTATTAGAGTCTGTAAAAACACCTCATCTTTGTTGCCTTCTATTGATCTCAAGGGCCTATCATCAGCCCACATCGGGATATGAAGTGTGTGAGATGTTGTTCAGGATTTCCTACACCATAAAAGGTAGAGAAGGTAGGATTCTAAAAATTGGGTGGGGGTATAGTATCATCTACCAACTCAGGATATGGATTTCTCTTAAGCTACATAGGTGTGCGTCGCCCTTCCATGGATTCCATTCAAGTATCCATGGACTCAATGATATCAAGAAGCTCTGGGGTACTACTATCTGAGAAATGTACCATCTATAGAGAGTATGTGGGGGTTGATGAGGTGGCCCTAACTTTGTCTCATATTGATTCTTGATTCATCTTAAGAAAGAATGATTACCCTAGCGAGGGATAGGTTGTCACCGCAACATAGGGAAGTCATGATCATTTTCAATTTCCTAATTTATATAGACTAGATGCCTAGATCCAAAGACAATATAAAACTCAGATATCACTCTTGCTAGAAGATCAACTATAGGAGAGAGAATATCTGTCTCTTCCTGAAGATGATACCCAGCGGGAATATTTCCCCTGATTATCTCTTTACTGATTTATCTGAGAGTTTGTATATCATTATAATATTTTGAAAATTATTCCTCCATGTAATGAAACTCAACTCTTATGGGTAGTTATTAGGATGTAGTAATAAATTTCACTTTTTCTTTGGAAGTGTTCCACCAGAGAGGTGACAAATCGATATTTTGAGGTGCCAAAATTTGGATCCTTCTTTGGTTCTAGGTGCATGAATCCTTAGTTGGTGCATCCAAATTACCCTACTCTCGGCGTATATTTTCTATGTTGTGCCCCTATAAATTTTTATCTTAATACAACATATCTATTGTGTTGAAAATGAAAACATTCAAAAAGGAATATTAGAAAATGGTGGTTGTCCCATTACTTTCAATGCAACAAGATGATTCTATACTGTCCGCATCAGGGTCTTTACTCAAACCCCTTGCCATATTGGGTTGTTTTGTCTTGCAACCCCAATAGGGTTTGATTGCCTTCACAATACAATCCTCTCATCTTCGTCTATGAATAATGACCTTGAGGGAGTTTTTGATCATGATTTCCGAATGGGCCCCGAACAAAAGAGGTTTGTCTTATGGTGGGAGGAACAGATGGGATATTGTACATCGATTTTTAACTTCAAACCTGGAGAAGACTAATTCTCTTTGTGATGATGATGATGATGAAAATTTCCCTAGTCTTATAGGATGGGGGTTATTCAGAGTTGAAATTGGCATTGATTGGTCCTTTTGTTGAGGATCCAATGATTACAGTTAGAGATTTGATGACTCCTAGGATGGAAATGAAGATATAAATTCCCACAGCTCAGTGGGTTGGGTTTAATCTAGAATCACCATTGATTTCACCAGGACACTCTTAGGGGATGATGAACCTGGTGATGGTGATTGAGATATAAATACCCCAAGACCAGTAGGGTTGGGGTTTTCTTACAGCTGCTGGTGATATTTCTTGAATCCTCTTGAGAATTTACTATTTGAGGGGTGGAGTCAGTGGTAGATATTCCCTCGACTTAGTCATACAGGTCCTATACTAGAAAAATTCTATGATATCTGCTACTGCATCTTGTTTGATGTGGAATAGTTGTGCTTATGTTGAAGTTGGGTGCAATGGTAGCCCATGATGAGAATCATTATTTATGGGAAGTTGTTCGGTTGATCAAAAATTCAACTTTCATGTCTGAATTAAATTACTATTACATTGAGGGGCCTAGTTTAAAGGTCCTACAACTATCCTCTCCCTCCATTCGTGATGTATAAGTATCTTTGAAGTGGGGGAATTATATTTTAGTGACCAACTAGCTCACGCATTACTCAGTCCTATGATTTCTCTAGAGACTACAAAATTATAGGATGTCACATCTGATGGGTTCTATTATTATGGGGACATAGTTAAGTGTATTGCTCCATATTTTTCCCATCCTCAGATATGCTCATTTTTTTATGCTCTAGAAATTAGTGGATAGAGATTTGTCGCAATGAAAAGAAAAACACTGTGTAGTTATTTGTTGTTCTCCACCATTCTTGGGTTTTGGGATACAGAAAAGGCGGCCATATCTAGATGAAAACAGAGTGTATTTATTAGATGAAGGGGATACTAATTTCTTAGATAGGGGAGATGTCTATCCTTCAGTCACTGATGAGTAACCCACATATTTTGACATAGATAAGGCATGTACTCATTTTTTAGATCATCTAAAACTTCATAGTTAGAATTGGTGAGGGTACATAATATGACAGGGAGGTGTTTTATAGCTAAATCTCTCTCTCTATATGTCAATTTAAACCTCCTCTTCATTATAATTACATGAATACATTTGATTTGACCACAAAATATTCTTCTTGGGGTTGCCTTCTGACTAGAGTGGAGTGCTTCTGGAAGTTGATGGGGAACTATATCTGGTTGAACCTGATGTTTCAAGCACCTATCTATACAAAGGTTTATGAGTTTTTAACACCTCTCTATGAGGAGGTGTCTTGGAAAGGGGAGTACTTCCTTGTCCATGGGAGATATCACTATGGGGAGGTTGACCATATTGGATGTTAGGAGTAGAGTTCCTATGATCCATCTCCACATTACTACAAGGAGGAATAGTGTGGTAATGATCATTTTTTGCTTTGTTTGAAGAGTTGATGGACCCTTGAGGTGTTGAGAATATTTCTTGAACAACCTCAAGGACATTGGAATTAAGAAAATTAGGGATATGAGCCTTGTTCTACATCATGGATGGAATATTCCAAACTTCCTTTTGGAATTGTGTAGGGATAAGAGCCTGCCATATGATGGTTTTTAGAACTTGTTTATAACCATCTGGTGCAATGAGAGTATAATCCCGATTCTGAGAACCTTTGAGAATATATCAACGAGCTTCCTCATTACTGATAGAAATATGAGCCTATCCCGAGGCATGTTCCATTCTTAATTGGAGAGCCTCGGTCATAATGGGATTATGATCAAAATCTCAAGACTTTGAAATATGTCATTGGTCTTTTTTGTAGGAATATGAGCTTGCACCAAGGCATGTGCCACTCTAAGCTACTGAGCCCTGGTTGGAATAAGAATATGAGCCTATTCCAAATATTAATTCCTCACCAGAATATACCAATGAACCTCCAGAATGGGAGAATAGATATGAGCCTCCTCCTATATTTCCTTAGAAGGATATTGGTGTAGTCATTCATCAGCATAAGTAGGAATATGAACCTAGCTTCTGTGATATTCTAGAATATTCTAGGAAGATTCATTAATAGGAATATGAGTTTGTCTCGAGGCATGTTCCATTCTCACCTGGTTAGATGTAGATAGAATGGGGATATCTGCCTGATCATAGGCCTTTGGAGTATGTCTCTAGTTTTATTCAATAGGAATATGATACTATCCCTAGGCATGTACCCATCTCACTTAGTGAGGCCCATCCAGAATAGGGATATGGGTTTGATATTGGGCCTTTGAAATATTCCTTCAAACTTTTTCGACAGACATGTTATAACGACCCAAGCATTTCATACATAAATATTACATCTTTTTAAATGAATATTAATTTCATTATACAAATACATGCCTGAGGATGGTAAAGGTCTAGTACCTTTGTAAACTCAGAAACATAAACAACTGGTTCATAAAATATCTACATCATCTCCCACTTATTTCTTCATAATCAGAAACCTTTTAACATATCACACTTAACACCTTTCTTTCTATCCCATGGAAAGGAAACATAAGAAAAGGGTGAGCTAAAATTATCAGTAATGGTAAACATGGAAGATATTAATTTATTATATTATGAAATAATAATATAATAAACATGGGTATGTGATCATGAGCATAACATACAATGTTTATACCCAACCTATCGTAGATAATAAACACGAGTTATAACATAAAACCTTAACATGAACCATAGGAATGAAACTTCATCATAACTCACTCTTAAACCATATGTTCAAGCCATAAATGTGTGTGGAATCATCATAAGTATAGAAAAAAAATTCACATATCAAGGTTAACTAACAAGAATCCCAGATAAGGCCTTATCACATGTTTCCCTTAACGGATCAAGCACATCGACTTTTTGCCCATCATAGATCAAGCACATCAACTAGTTTCCCTTAACCATATCATGAGATATAATTCATTACCCAATGCATTGGAGGGAGATATAAGTCCCACACATCACTTAATAAAAACTATACATATGTGTTCCATAATACCATAAATCATTCATTACATCAGAACCCATGTAAAGAAATGAGTTTCATAAAAACTTCATCATAACATAACTCATTGAAAATAAATAGGTTTCATAAGTATCAATCCATCATAAACATAAAACATTAATAGAAAGAATAAGAATGGTATCCTTGGATAATATCCTAACTAAATTATTAGTAAAATCATATAATATCATCTTATATGGAAAATAATTTTTGAAAGATTAATTGAAATAATTATTGAGAAAAATATCAATTCCTTTATAAAACCATTTTTTAAATAGTCGCACAATTTTAAAGGAAAAAATTTTCTTTGAAAATAACCTTATAGTATTATAATTGAATCTTCAAGTCATTAAGGTGTCATTATAGTGGAGAAATCTATTCATTTCATATAAGTTAAAAAAACATTCCTTTCTTAATTTTTTTTTGGAAAAGTCACAAAGTACCTCATTCGGAAAACAAAAGAAAAGATTCCATTCAGACCATTTAGTAAAAATTAAAACATGGGTAATAATAACTTTAAATATTAATAATAGAATAGTGAATTTTTTTGAAAACATTTTTAGAAAACATGGATATGGAATATAAATATTCTCCAATGGAGATTTAAAATTAAACAATCCCGAATGTTGATGAGATTGGGAAATAAACTCTTATAACTTTATAATCTGTAGAATCATATGCCCCACGAAAGAAAGAAAATTATATGGATATTAAAATACCATAATATTAAAAATAATACTCATAAAATACATTCATGGGTAGTATATATACCATGCAGAATAAATAAGTAGTGTATAAGGCATGTGTCCCACAAAAATAAAAGTGGGACAAAATTACTTACCTTAAGTATTTCCTTTCCTTATTCACGTTAAAAAATACTTTAGAATGAATATGTATTTATTATAAAAATATTATATAACTATATATCAATAATACCATGTATTATTTTTTTATAACATCTTATCACTCGTTTATGAATAATTAAAATCACTATTCTAGGTGATATCTGCTTCATTTTCCAATCATGTTTTGATTCGGCAGTCAGGGTCCTTATACTTTGATCATGGTCCCATCATTTCCAAAATTTTTATTTTATATATATCATATATATTTATAAAATTTATCCTTATTACCACCCATATGAAATATATATGAAAAACGAATCACATCACATTGTGAAGATGATAAGCCATACGTACACATGAACAACATTATCATTTCCCAAGAGATTAGGTGGTAAAAAGGTAGATATGAAATTATCATTAAAAAAGTATAATTATGTCATATATATAATTTATAAACATTAAAACCATAATAATTACGACTCATAAAATATTCTTATGAAAAATGAATTGTATTTCTACATGGAGATGATAAGCCGTACGTACGCACGAGCGATACTTTCACTTCTTGTTTGATGGGAGAGAGGATGTATAATGGTGTGATAATAATCATAGTAAGATTTCATCGTATTTTTTAGGATGAATTTATTATTTTATGATATATATAATAGATTTATAGTAGGTTTAGAAGATTATAAAAAGCGAGTGACCAGTTAGAGCGATAACCTCTTCTTCGAAAAGACTCCTTTAGATGTCCTCTAAAGGACTCTAGAGTTGGTCCTTTGGGAATAAAAAAACCTATATAATGTGAAGAGGGAGGAGTATAAGATAATTTTTTAGAGTTTGGTCTAACTAGAAGATTCAATATGGTGATATGAGATGAGGGAGGAGGTTCCTTTTTTATAATGAAGGCGAAGGAAACTTTTGGAATTTCTCAAAAGATTAAATTATAATAAATTAAATATCAATAAAAATACCTATAAATTGCAAGTTATTTGAAGATAATGTGGGATAGGATGATAATACCATAATAAAATATATTTTATAATTTTTTTTGTAATTTTAATTCTTATATTTTTGATTAACCCTTAGTTAACCTATTTTAATTTTAACTACGGTAAAAACATTTTCAATATTAAATGGTATATATTTTTTACTTATAAGATGTAAATTGAATCATAAATGTACAATTTATTATATATTTTTTACTATAATTTATCCCCTATGTACTTACTTAGTATTTTATGATTTTTAACTAATTTAATAAAAAATCATTTTCATAAAATATCATTAGTATCAATTTTGACACTATTCATTATATTGGATTTAAGAAAATCAATACAGAAATATAACTTAAAAAAATTAATTTAATACACCCCTAATATATCATATTTACCTATAAAATTTGTGGAGTACCTTAATTAATTAAAATTATATTTATTTCAATATTTTTAATATGACTTAATTGAGTTTTTCATTAATTGAATAATTACTTCATCATCATTGTATAATTATTTATGACAATTATTTCTTCACTAAAAATTAAAAATAAATTTCTATGATGTAGATAAAACTTTTATATTTCATAATAATATATATAGTTGAGTATATCTTCTATTTAATCCCATATTAAAAATACTATACTTATTAAAATTAATAGTGTGACATTTTATCACTCTCTTTGATTTTAATAATATCTAAGTCACTTTCATGAACAAGTGACCATTAAATTATTAAATTTAGAGCCTTATGTGTTAATGGTAGAATTAAATTCATCCAATAATATTTGGTAAAGTGTTAGGATAGTTTTATAATATTTATAATGTCATTTTTACCCTTAATTACTTGATTTACCCTTCATCGTGATATTAAAAATTAACAAAGTTACTATTCATATTTTCCAAAAATAAAAGAGAAATATTTAATAATTTTTTATCTTCCGATTCCAAATATTTAATCCATTTATAAAAATTCAAAACATATAATTTTCTAAAATTAATTGAAAATTAATCCCGTTGACGGAACGAGAAAACATGTTTTTAAAGTGAAAACGTTCAAAAGATTGAAATGTTTTTATATCCAAATTCAATGTGAAATTGATTACAATGACCTAAATTGGATTAAATTATAAAAATTTAATTTAATTATAATTTAAAATCAACCAAAAATATAATTTAACACTATAAATTATTTCGATGAAAAAGCTGTTTTCAATTAAAATTATGTATTTTTTTACTATTCATCAAAACATGAAACTTATCAGAAAAATAACAAAAATTCAACCAAAGTAAATTTTTATATATTTATTTCAAATAAGAAGTTTATTTTTCTAAATATAATTTATAAATGTTTCAAAATTTAGTTTTAAAACTAGTGCTCCATCAAAAGGCGGAAAAAATGCTTTTAGAAAAAAATACAGTTTTTAAGTATAAAAATGGATTTATTATGTAAGAAAAAAGATCTTATTTTAGGTATGGATCCTTTAAATTTCATAAAATTTCAGTTTAAATGCTTAAATATGGCATAATATGAATTCTATTTGAGGTCATGGAGGTATCGGGGGTGTCCGGGGCTGGTTCAGAGCTCAGAACCCTACTCTTTAGGTGAAAATGGTCCGACGCACGGTTAGTTCAAACCGTACAGGACATGACACATGGTTAGATAAAACCGTGTGATGTTAGACAATGAGAAGGGGAAGGTCAAATTTTTATAATAAACTATGCAATTTGGGGGAATAGCTGTGTGACCATGTTTACAATTTTGACAGTGGAGTTTTGAACAGTTTGTGCACGATTAGTAAAACCATGGAGACAAACCATGAAAAGTATTCCCTTCCTATATTAGACCATTCACAGTTGGTGAAAATTTTGCAAAACATACATCCAAACCATAAAACCCTATATTTTTTGGTGAAATTTTTAAAATTCCCCTGATTAAATCTATTTCTAACCCTATCCTCCCATTTCTCAAACACATAACAAGGCCACCCCCTTTGAAGCCCTCTTTGGTGACTAAAGTAAAACTTGGGAGATATTCTTCATCTAATACTGAAATAAATCACTTTCAGTCTCATTGGATCCACATCAGTGAGTTCTCAATTAATTTTTAGCTGTTCCTATTTTGGTTTGGTATTGGATGCACTATTTATGTGTAAACTAATTTTACCTATTAATAGGTTCTTTGTCCATTATTTGATTTTATCCCATTCTAAGTCAAATGGGGAGATGCTACTAGATGAGCTATATTCTATAGAAATATGGTAGGTGGTCTCATGCCTTTTCATTTAAAGTTTAGTGGTTATATATATACACCTTTTCCCCATGCCCAATTCTCATGTGGCACCTTAAAAACGAATTTAGATCCTAAAATTAAATTGATAGGCATGGCATATTCAATTAAAGAGGTCCATCAATGAATGATTAAATGTTGAGGACCTTGACATAGAACCACCCCTTTGGGTGTATTGATTAATTATATGGACCACCATGGGTGGATTAAGACTGGATACCTTTGAGGTGTGCCCTTTACCCCTTGTCATGAGATGTTAATGTTGAGTTGATAATGGATGATTTAAATTTTGAATTCACACACACACACACACATTTAATTGTGATGTCAATTGGAATTGAGTTAATTAATGGGAAGGTATGGATGACCATTCCCTTTTACTTGGTTATGTAATTGCTTGTTTAAACTTGAATTTCTCTTTATATTGAATTGACAATGTGAGTTAAGTTAAGGAAAGCCTTATAATATTGGACAATGCTTTGTGTCACCTTTTGAGGTGAGTTTAAAATGAATTGTTCTTATTATTGACCTTGACATGTTTATATAAAATTTATTAAATGGTATTTAATTCCATTTAATGTTGATATTCCCTGGGTGACACATGGATTCAAATGACAAATTCCATGGATGGAATCATATGTCTTCGACTTTGCTTATGACCAAGTGATACTTGGACTCCTTTGAGGATTGATAAGGAAGGACTTAGAGGCTTGAATATTATATTCCAATTGAAACTTGGATTCCTTATGGATTTCCAATGATGGACTCAAAGGGAATTGATCATTATGCCATAGGTGATACTTAGGCTCCATTAGTGGAGTGTTAAGGACAAACTCAAGTTGTAGAGACTTTATACCACACTTAGAGTGATACCTGGGTTCTTATGAGTTCACCATGGATGAGCTTGTAGGGTGTTGATTCATATTATACCTAGAGAGATACCTAGATTCCAAATTAGGAATTATAGGGATGAGCTCGGGTTCTTAATTGAATAATGAATGGAATGAGTTATATGATGCATCTTCCAAACCAAATCACAAGCTTGGATTCGATATTTGTTTATACTTTATGGATGAACTGTTTATACATCCTTTGATTATCTATCTACATGGGGGAAACTGGGCATTATTCTAGGTCTCAAGACTTATTAATTAAATAATATCGAATCATTAAATGAAGTTGAATATAACTACATAGGCCTAACTATTAATTTATAGACTTACTTATTAAATGAAATTGATTAAATGGAATTGATTATAAATGAAAACATAGATTTTATAGGATTTTTTATTTTAATGATTCCTTTTCATATTGTATTATTTATTGCACACTTTTGTTATATATATTCACTGACTGGATGGACCTTGACCTTGGGTGATTTCCTACTGGGATTTAGTCTCAAGCCCTGTTTGGGCTGCCTTGGGTACCCAAATAGATTATATGATTATAGGTATGGATAAGGGAAATTACCCCACTATGGGTTCTTGATGATTTCTTAGAATCAGGGGAGCATGGGACCGATTTGAGGCTTTCAATGTTGGTTGGGATACTTTTGGAATTTTTTACTTTTGTTCCATTTATTGTACACCTTTTATATATACATGTTTTGGATTCTTTATTAGAGACATATAGCATGTATCATCATCATCATTATATATAAAATTTCCTTGGATATTGTTATCTATTCCTTCCCTATATTTATTATTTGTATGATTTACTACCTTTTCTATTTTTTTATTATTATTCCACTGTGCTACACTCTGATGATGAGGGAATAGTCTCCTAATGGACACACCTAGGCCGTAGATACCATTCAGCATCCTCTGGAATTTTGGGAGATGTGCTTGAGGCCATGTAGTCAACTAGGTTCGGGGCACCTTTCAGTGGAATCTAGGTCCGAGATGTTATAAAGTGTTATTAGAGCTTCTTTTCTAGTTTCCTTTACTATTTTGAGACAATATAAAGTGATAATAAGGAAATGGAGTTTGTAAATGAGTTGTTCCTAGGCGTAGTTAACCTGCGTACAAGAAAAACCCATTTCACCTCGAATTAAATTGTTAATTTCTAGATTTTTACTATTACAGTTGATTTGATTCCACCGTTGGGTGATGAACTTGATTTGTGATGTTATTATTGATATGATTATGGGTTATATTTTGTTTCAACCTAATGATATGAGGGTATGCCATCTCATGCATCATTTTAGGCACTTTACAGAAATCACATTCCATGCATTATGCCATGCCATTTAGGATGCATTACTTGTTGCATGTTGTTGTGATAGGTGTCGTGGTAGATATACTTACTGTTGTGATAAATATATTGGAATGGGTTATGGTTTGAATTACATGGACTCCATACTTTGGTTCCTAAGGATTATGGGCTCTCATCGATCAGAATTTGGCAGACCATTAATTCAACCTTTTTGAAAATGAACTGTGATATAAATGTGAAATGAGTATGAATTCAAATGAGAATGAATAAATGAATTCAATTGAAAGTAAAATATAATCTGGAATTGCTTATAACAAAGAAATGGACCCATACCAAACCTCAGTAGTGGGTAGTAGGTAGTATATCTATCTTTTACATGAGTTGTACATCACCCATACCTGACTCAAGGAGTTGGATGAGGGGTGTGTTCTTATATAGGAAGGCTTGTACCTATACTATTTCTTTATCTGCACTTTTGAGCTATGAAAATTGAAAATGATCTTGATATGAGGTGTACACTTGAAATTTGTAGAGGTATTCCACCACAATGTCCTCCAGTCATACGCCATGAGGGTGGCGATGACTACACTCTATAGGTGGTGGGGCATGGACTACCGATGGATCCTCCAGTAGTGCCAGATAAAAAACCAGTAGTTGTAATAGACACAGGTGCTGAGGCATAGTTCTATGAAAGATTTATGTGATTCATGCAGACTATTTAGGGATCTCCACAATCTGCAAAACCCCAAGTTTTTTATGGAATTTTTTTTCTGAATAAATTAAATTTTTATTTATTTATTAAAATGCACTAAGTCAAACATTACTTTCACACAACACTGAATTAGCATAAATTACATGACACAAAATCATTGTACATTACATGGAACATTGAATAAACTTATGTTACATGCACCATCAACTTGGCATACATTACACGCAACAACATTGTTTTTATGAAACATCATTTTATTGTTATAATTATTTAAATGAGATAATTATAACCTAGCCGTTAAAATTAGTAATAAGAATAGTAATAAATACTTTTAAAATACTTTTTATAATTTTTCATATAAATAAAACATATTGGTAATGAAATATGATTTTTGGTGAAGTCCTTTATGTTTAAAAATACCGCTTTCTCAGATGAACTGCTTTTAATGCCCTTCTATGAAAAATAATAAAATTAATTTTAGACACATTTAGAAATTTAATTTTATAAAATAAACCTAATTTTTTAATTTATAATTTATAAATTATATTAGGGTAAATTTTTGGGATTATTCTAAGAAACTTTATTTTTTGATGAATAATGAAAAACACTACTTTTATGTTAAAAAATCTCTTTTCGTTTAAATAATTATTAATGTTAAATTATAATTTAAATTTTTTTAATGTCACATTAAATAAATTATACATCTATTAATACAATTTTTTTCATTATAATCATTTTCACTTTGGAATTGAATATAAAAACTTAACAAACTTTTGAACATTTTTCTACTTTAAAGACCTGTAATTTCATCCTGTCTATGGGATTAGTATTAATCTTAATTTTGACCCTTATGTGAAATAAATTTCAAAAAACTTACATAACCCATTGTAATAAGTATAATATTTAGATTCTAACTAGATGATGTTAATTTTTGACCAAAATGATTAGTAAAAGTGATTAAAATTAATCATAGTGATTAAGGTCAAATTAAACTTAATTATGGACTAAACCTTAATATTAGGGGCCCAAATGACCTAGAAACTTGTAAAAACCCCATTTATGTCCATTATTAGGACATAGAACTTACATTATTTATTTATTTTGGTTTTTTATGATTTTTTATATAATAAAATGTCTACACCTAACTTGTTTAAAAAAAATTCCAAGTGAGTCCTTTTCCTTCCCTATAAAAGGCCACAACCTCTCCCACTTCCTCACATCTCTAAAAAATATTAAGTTAATACAAGATATTACCAATAACCTTACCAAAAATCCTCCATTCCTTATATAATCATTACCTTGGGCATAAGGAAATTTAAAGAAGCCTTTTGGCACAAACCAAAAGGAGTTACCCGATTAAGAGGTGACATTTTCTCTCAAGTCCTTTCTTTTATTTTCTTTCTCCACCCCCTGAACTTTATTTTTTACATTATTAAATAAAAAAACAGTATCCTAAATATACTAGGATTTTTTTATGATAAGTTTTCAACCTAAACTTACACACACCTCTATCTAATGGATAACGAACATACTGTTTATGTGTACGATGGACTATTTCCTCACTAAACGATGATTGTTCAATTTTCCTTAACACATATCATGGTGTAAATTATGATGGAAACTATATTTATATATGTTATATATTATATTTATTATTTATTTAATTTTATGTATTCTTTTTACAACACATATCTTTTTTAATTTCTATTTAGTGTTAATATGATAATTTCTTTTGAGGAAGTGTGGACTACCGCCCCCTCAAAGTGATACGATTCATTCATACACTACATGGATTGTATTAAGGATGGTTTTATTGAATATATAAGAAATATATGATATAATAAATATTATTTAATAATGATATATATAAATATATATAAATATATGTCTTTTATTTTTTTTCTTTCAACAAGACAATTAAACAGAAATAACATTCATGCGTACGTATGGCCTACCGTCTCCATGAACGGTATATTCTGTTTCATACCTATATATTCTATAGATTATTATAATATGAATATAATTTATATGAATTATATTTATATCATGTTTTTATTCTATAAGTCATGATATAAAGTAAAACACCAAAGATATAACAAATTAAGACACATGCGAAGAATAAAGCGAATATTACCCGAAGAGAAACCTTAACATAAGATTATTAACAAGTAGGTAATATAAGGTCATAATAAAACCACATATATAAGAATATGGTTCTGTAAAATATGTAAAATAAATTTATATTTGTTATACATGTGTTTTTAATGAGTATGATGAGATTCAAGACACAAGGTAAGGGGATTTCATCTCACTTTTTATTTCTGTGAGATACATGCTATGTTCACCACTTCTTCCTTTTGTGTGGTGTATGTACTGAGCATGATTTTATTATATTTATAATATAATTAAATTTATTGGAATTCAAATATCCAGTTTATGATATTTATTTCATGTAATTTATGTTTCAAAAGTTACCAAATCGGTAAAATAGTTTTGTCTCAAATTTCCTTCATTGAGACTCATGTTTTGTTGTGAACCTAAATTCTATTTAGAGGTGTATATACTTACATTTTATATTTTATATCAATAATTTCCTTTATTTCATGATATTTTGAGCTTCATTTAATTTTATTTTCTTACATGGAGAGTATGATCCCAAGTTACCAAGTTATAAGAGTTTATTGTGACAATCTCATCATTTTTTCAAGATTGTTTATGTTTATGCTTCCTTTGATGAAATATTATAATAAATATCTCAAGAACACTCATGATTTTCCTTCTCCTCTATTTATTCAGGATATACCCATGTATTAGTACCATTTTCCCACTCTTTGGTACTTAAGATAGTGTTTTTAAGTAAAATTTTATCATCTCTCTCCCCAGTCGGAAATCTATTGTATTAAAAAACCATGTTTTCAAAAATGTTTTCCAAAATGTTTTCAAAATATCTTTGAAACAAATTTTCAAGGAAAAATTATTTTAAAAATGTTTTATGGTTTTTAATAATTTTTTATAAGTTTTAAAAACTATTTTAAAATAAAAATTTTTCTAAAAAGGTTTTATGTTTTAAAAAGTGTTTTCAATACAAAAAGGATATTTTCCTCAAGAAATGTTTTTAAAAGATCTTTCAAAATTATTTCCCATCTAAGATAACATCTGTTGGTTTTAATCATGATTTTTTGGGAAATTATTCAATGATACCATTCATATTATTTCTTTTAATGGATTATATTTTGATTGCATAATGTTGATGAAACCCCCTTATCTTTCACGGGTTATATGCTTTTGAAAACCACTTCTTTTCATGGGTTATTTTTATGATGAAATGATTCTAAAACCTTTCTATTTAGATATGTTATAATATGATTACATGTTTATAATACCCATTTCATTTTATAGGTCATGATATGATTATTTATGATCTTGTGGAACATGTATGTATGATTTCATTATGATATGGGTGGGAACTATATCTCCATCCAATGCATTGGGTAAAGATTTATATCTCATGATATTGAATAAGATGGTCTTGGGAATGAACCTTAATTACTAAGATGTCCATGAGAGTGAAATATAACTACCAATATGGTATGATGAGTGAACTCATGCTACTAAGGTGGCCGTGGGAGTGAACCATGACTACTAATATGGTATGGTGAGTGAACCCATACTACCAAGATGGTATTGGAAGTGATGTATTGTATATTATGAAAATAATATTATATGCATATGCGTCTTCCATAATTCCATGTTTTATTCCTATTTTAGGCTTTCAGGGATTATGTTCTTTATTTCCTTATGATTCAATTCTTATGAACTTCCAAGCATTATTCCATGAATTGTGTATATGATCTTTGATTTGAAAGGTATAATCTTCTATTTTTACGATCATGTTCTTATAACCCTATACTCATGATTATGTTTACATATCTCCCTTGTTTACCCTTACTGAGCATTTGAGCTCATCCATTTTTATGTTTCCTTCCCCAGGTTATGAGGATATGTATTATGTTTGATGTGTCTAATAAGAGTGCTAGTTAAGAAGAACCTAGTGGGAGATAATGTAGCTCACCTATGTATCAATGTTTATGTTTCCACGTTTCCAAAGGAACTAGACTAGTACAATATTTGTTTGTCTATTTTTATAATTTATTAAGTATTCCAAAAATGTTATGTAATATTAATGTATGAAAAGTGAGGGTCTCTATAGTAGGTACCATATAAAATGTTTATTTAACCTTTGGAGTCTAGGATGATAAAACCTTAGCGAGAACCCTAAGTTCATGTCTAAGTATAAGTTTAAGAGTAATTAAAATTATAGAAAAATGTACTAGAATTTTGGTGAAGGATAGAGAAAGTGGTTTCCTATAAATACATCCCAGTATAGATACTAAAAGTGAATGTGGATATGGAATGAATGTACCTAGGGGTAAAAAATCCAACAAGATATTCCGATCCTGACTCGAGGTAATCTGGTATACAGCAATAAGCCTTACTGCACACCTAGTTTGACACTCCTGGGTGATATTATTTGGTAATTCATAAAGTCTTCATGAACCATTATAAAGGATTTAAATAGAATTTTTCTATTAATAACCTAGGATAAACCTAAAGTGTCATAGATTAATGAAGGCGTCATAAATTAGACACCCTATAATTGAATTTTCATGATTATTTTGTTCCTAGATATGATAAATATTTCTTACTCTATGCTTTTGGTTTTAGTCAATGGATGGAACCCGAAGGAACCATATTAATGGTGATTGTGATATAAAATGAAATGATTGTCCTCCTAAGAAACTAAATTTTATGGGAGTTGGAATAAAAAACCTCACTTCTATTATCACACAACTTTCTCAAGCTATGAATCATGGTGGACTTCTAAATGAGCAAAGGAGGGAACAACATTATGTTTAGTATTTCATGAGGTAATGTCCACCTTCTTTCAGAGGGTATTCTGATCCACTTTTTACTTAACAACGGATCAGTACTACTAAAAATATATTCTATGTTCTATAGTGTTTAGAGTATGAGAAAGTAATTTTGGCTGTCTATTGGTTAGAAGGTGAAGCAGACCAGTGGTGGACTCTAATCAAGAATACGATGCATCAAGATAAGATTGAATCCATGGATTGGTATGAGTTCAAGAACTTATTTTTCAATAAGTAATTTCATCAAATTATTTGTACCAATATGGATAAAGAGTTCCTTGAGTTAAAGAAAATGGATGATGAATCTATTAGTACCTACAATGATAATTTCACGAGACTTTAGAGGTATGCTTCAAGAATTATCATCCAACCCAGAAGTAAATTTGATAGGTCTTTAAGTGGCTTAAATCCAAGTCTTAGATGGGAATTGGCCATAAGAGACTTTATTAGCTACAAATAGATTGTGTGTTGTTAAATAAAGGTTTAAATGGAGGTTGGAGTCACATATCAATCTCATGGTTTTGATAAGAAGAGGAAGATGGAGTTTAAATGAAAATATAAAAACCATGAAGAGAAGAAGATGATCTTCCCTTTATGCTCTAAGTGTGGGAGGAAGCATGGAGGAAATTTAATTAAGGGGTATAATAAATGTTTTAAGTATGTAAGGGAAGGAAATACGGCATTTGATTTCCTAAGTGATGCGAAGAAGTTAGATAATGTTGAGAATGGGAAAAAAGTGGCACAAAAAGAACCTCCCACGATTCAATGCTAAAAGTGTAAGGAGAATAGGCATTATTATAACCACTACCCAAACCCAAGGGATGGCGATGATTATCGACATTAGTAACATCTTAAGCCAAGGGATAAGGGGAAATCTCACAAAATTACTATTTTTGACGAGGGATGTGATAAGGAAATGATGAAAGTTATACTTACCATCCACTATAGAACTACTAATGTCATATTTGAATCTGGATCTACCCACTCTTTAATATCTAATTTTTTTTATGAGGGTGTTAAGATTACACCAAAATAATTAGATATAGAATTAGTAGTTCAATCCCCTAATGGTATGATAATTTAATCTAAAGTCTATGATTCCTGTAACAACCCGAGATTTTATAAGATACATTATTTTTAATTTCATTCATATCTTCTATTGTACGACACACCAAGATTATCTTGCACTATACGCAACACCGTATTAGGTTGCAGTATACGCAACACTTTTCTTGGCTCTTGTTACACACAATTTCAAGTTTGTTTGATAGAAGTTATTCTACGCAACATTGAGTATATATATATATATATATATATATATTCAATGTATAAATAAAATATGGTTGGATTATATTATATGAAACAACAAAGGAGTCTTTCACTACACGCAACCCTAACTTGGCTTGCATTACACGCAATCGTGACCTTCCTCAATAGCGTGTGTTGTACGCAATACCGGGATTTATTAAACAACGATATATTATTATAATATTTTTATGAACTAGCCGTTATGAATAGTGTTAACTAAATTTTGAATTTTATAACATTATTATTCATCTTACACATTTTCTAGAACATGGTATAAGAACAAAATAATTTTTTCGGGTAAAATAAGTATTTTTCAAAAAAATGCAGTTTTGCCGCCTTTTGATGGCACACCCACTTTAAATATAGTTTTTGAAATGTTTATAAGTTCCATTTGACAAAATAAAATTATTCTTTGGAATCAAGAAATAAAAATTTACTTTGGATAAATTTTTCATTTTATTCTGATGACTTTCATATTTTAATGAATAGTAAAAAAACGCTATATTTTAATTAAAAACAACTTTTTTCATCGTATTATCTTATGTGGTTAAATTATAATATTTAATAGTTTTAAAGTATAAATATAATATATTTTTACCATTTAATATAATTTATGTCATTATCATTGATTTTACCTTGAATTCATAGGTTAAATCAATTCAATCTTTTGCAATGTTTTAAAGAAAAACCCGTTTTCTTTCGACAACGGGATTAATTTTAATTTAATTTCTGAAACTTTTGTGTATTGAATTTGGAAAAATGGATTCCATATTTGGAATCAGTGGATCCAAATTATGTTAATAAGCTACTTTTTATTTTTGGGAATTATGAATAGTAACTACGGTAAATTTTATTTACCATAGTTAAAGGTAAATCGGGTAATTAAGGATAAATATAATATTATAAAATTACCCTAACACGTGTCAAAATCCTATTGGATGACTAAAAGTCGACCCATATCACCTAAGGGTCGGATTAGATTCATTTAATGGACTTTTGTCCATGAAAATAATTTAATTATTATTAAAACCAAAGAATGTGACAACATGTCACTTTCTTAAATCTTATAAGTATAATAATTTTAATTTAGTGAAAGACTTCATGAAACTTAAAACATGAATAGTATCCAGAAATATAATAAAATTATCTACATCATAGGAATTTATTTAGAATTTTTAGGGATTAAATAATTATCATTTATTATGACACAAAGATGATGCAATAATTATCTTATTAATGAAATCTTGACATAATTGATGTTATAAATGCCCAAATAAATGTAATTTGAGACTTTTTATGACTTACACTAATTTTATAGGTTAATATGACATGTTATTGTTGATTTAAGTAACTTTTTTCGAACTTATCATTCTGTTATGAATTTCATAAAAATCATGTACCAAATAGTGTCAAAATTGACATAAATTAGTTTTTAAAACAAATATTATATTATTAATTGTTATTTTATTCCTAAAAATCTAAGGTTCGGCCAAATGACTTAGATAAGGTTATATATATTAATAATAAACAACTTGGGGTTCGTTTGTCTTGATATAGTAAGTTTATTAACAATATAGTGTAAGAAAACAAAAAGACACTGTAAAAGTTAAATTATTTAACTTAGAGTTAAATCTAATTGATAAGGTTAAAATAATAACCTAAACTTCTCTAAATACTATTGGATGAGAGTATTTCGACCCATCCCCACTTTATCTTCGAAATAAGACCCTTTGGAACCATTATAAACCGAATTTGACCTTATTATAAAATAATATTTTGAGATTTTCCTAAGGTGCCCCTCTCCTCCCTTATAAAAGGGAACCTCCTCCCTCTCCTCCTCACACCAATTTGAGCATTAAATCTCAGACAACCCCTGCAAAAATATCTTTTACACTTCCCTAGTATCATCCTAGAGGTCCTGGTATTCTTCAAAGACCATCCTTAGTTCTTTAAGTGGAGGTTAAGTGAAGGCGCGTCAAAAAGAGGTAATATCCATTACCGATCTTTTTCAATTTCTTTCTTCTTCAACTTCTTCTTATTTAGTTGTTTCATGATAAAGTAATAACATCAGTATTACTTATATACTGATATGTTATTATAAATATGAAACAACTCTAATTAACCTTCTATCCATCCTACGGAAAAAGGAAATCACCGCGCGTGCGTACGTACGGAATACCGTCTCCACGCCGTGGTGTAATCTATTTTCCGCCACCACCTTAATTGGATGGGTATAATGGTGTAATGAGTAAATATATATGATTATTATAAAGTGATATTTATACTGATATAGTATACATACACTTCAACACAATTCCACGACCATGGGAACGATATCATCGCCCGTGCGTACGTACGGACTACCGTCTCCACGACGCGATGAGATTCATTCTCCACATTAACCATTCATGAATGATTATAAAGTATATATAATGAATAATAATGAAATATATGACATGTTAAATCTACTGGATTTATGTATATATATATATGTATGTCATCTACTTACTTCCATTCAAGACAATAAGGAAAGGAAAACAGCGTTCATGCGTACGTACGGACTACCGTCTCCATGAACGGTGTGTTTCATTTCATTTATCTATATATTATATATATATATATATACTGAATATATATGATATATAAATCATTTTTTATATTCTGGAAGTAATTAAATCATGATATAAGTAATAATAATTTCAAGAACAACAAGTCCAAACACCTACGATAAATAAAACGATTTTACCCAAAACACTTTTTAACATGGAATTTACAAAAGAAAGGGTAATATAAAGTCATAAGTGAACCATATATGATATAATAACAATGAATATGATTCTGTAATAAGTTAATTACATTATTCAAATCATTATACAGGAGGTTCGGATACGTACAAATCATATCAGACATAAGGTAAGGGAAATATCACAATCTCATTTTTATCCGGGATTGTTTATACTTTGAAATTTACTGGGGTGTATTTTATCATACACATACATGTTTCCTCAATATGTAATATTATTTCCATTCACCTACAATTTTTTAAATCCTATTTTACCCTTCGGTGAGTTTTTAGTAAAATATATGAAAGGAATCTTTTGTCGTTTTTCGTACGAGGTACTTTTTTGACTTTTCTGACAAAAGTACGAGAAGACTGTTTTTTTAACTTATACGGCATGAATGGATTTTTAAAACATTATTTCCAAGAAGCTTCCTTTAAAATTTTTCAAGTTTATTTTTAATCAACTTCTTTTAAAATTGTATGACATGTTAAGAAAGGAAAAGTGTTTTTGAAGTAGAAAGGATATTTTCTTCAAGAATGGAGTTCAAGTGTTTTATCAAAATTATTTTCTATATAAGATAATAAAAGGGTTCTGTTTTTATCTCTATTATTACATTGATTTGATTATGTTGTGATGGAATTATTTTTATGAATTTCTTTATCTTATATGAATTGTTTTATGATGTCATGATGTTTAAGAATCCCATTTTTATTACATGGGTTATGCAATGATGTATGATTTATGATTTTGTGGAACACATAAGAATGGTATCATTATGAGATGGGTGGGACCTATATCTCCCTCCAATGCATTGGGTAAAGATTTTATATCTCATGAGATAGACATGGCTAAAATGGTAGGTTAAACCGGTTCAGTGAAACAGGACTGAAACGAGGGTGACTTGGTTCAGAAATGGACTTTATCCACTAAGATAGTCTTGGCAATGAGTCTTGACTAATAAGAAATGATTCTATATGATTATGTGTGTATGCCACAAAGTTTCATGTTTTAAGTTATGATTATTGGGATTACATTTCACTTCTATGATTTATCCCATGTTATGATATTATGATCTCTTTTTCAGGTTAAGATTTCCAAATGTTATGTTCTTATGTATATGATGTGATTGATATTTCTTTTTTTTACCCTTACTGAGCATTTGAGCTCACCCTTTTGTATGTTTTATTTTCCCCAGGATATAAAGAAAGGTTTTAGGTAAGAAAAAAAGGGGAAGATCTTTATGGGAGATGTTGAAGATCTTTCACCATGATTAGAAGATTACGCTCCGAGTTTCCAAAGACACTAAACTATTACGGTCCTTGTGTGTGTGTTTTTGTTATGTAATAAGTATTCCGCAAAAGTAATGTAATGTCCTTGTACGTTAAGCTTCGGGTCTCTACAGTTCGTATCAGAGCAAAGGTTTAGTCAACCTTTGGAAACTAGGATGCAAAAACGTTAGTGAGATCCCTAGAGATATTACTAAGGTATGTCTAGGGATGTCCCTAAGGATAAGTATACGTATAGGATATAGTCCTAGAACTACGGTAACGATCTTAGAATTTAACCTAAGATGTTAGATATTAAGGGTACTCCCCCTTTACTATGTTGTTTTCCCTAGAATTATTTTTGCCTCTCACACTATTATTTTTGGGTTTTAGACGATGGCTGGAACCCGAAGGAACCGTGTTGATCACTGTAATGGACAATGTAATGATTGTCCTCCTAAACAAACAAGTGTTATGGGAGATGGAGTGCAAAATATTATTGCTATACTTACACAAGATATGAATCATTCTGGACTTCCAAATGAGCAGAGAAGGGAACAATATTCTATTGAGTCCTTCATGAGGCAACGTCCACCTTCTTTCAGTGGGTCTTCCAATCCACTTGTTGCTGAACAATGGATCAGTACCACTGAAAAGATATTTTCAGTTCTTCAATGTTCTGAACATGATAAAGTAATCTTAGAAGTATATCGTTTGGAAGGTGAAGCTGATCAATGGTGTAATATTATCAAGAATACGAGGCCAAGAGATGAAATTGAGTCCATGGAATGGGACGAGTTCAAGAACTTGTTTTTCAGTAAGTACTTCCCTCGTATTCTTCGAACAAAGATAGAAAAGGAGTTTCTTGAGCTGAAGAAGAAGGATGATGAATCTGTTGGTATATACGAAGCAAATTTTACAAGACTTTCAAGGTATTCATCTGGATTATCATCCAACCTGAAAGTAAAGTTGATCGATTTTTCAGTGGCTTAAAACCAAGTCTTCGAAGGGCATTAGCTATAAGAGACTTCAGTAGCTATGAAGAAATTGTGCGTTGTGCTGTCAAGGTAGAAATGGAAGTTGGTGTTACATATCCATCTCATGGTTTTGACAAGAAACAAAATATGGAGTTCAAGGAGAAATCTCAGAATAATGTTGAAAAGAAGATGAATGTTTCCTTATGCACAAAGTGTGGAAAGAAGTATGGTGGAGATTGTCTTAAAGGGACTAGAAAATGTTTTAAGTGTGGAAAATAAGGTCATTGAGCAGCTGAGTGTCGAAGTAATGTAAAAAGGGTTTCTAATGATGTGAATAAAGCAAACACTACAGAGAACGCACCACCAACACTTCAATGCTTCAAGTGAAAGGAAATGGGGCATTATGCTAATAAATGCCCTAATCCAAGGGTTAGTGATGATCGACATGAGAAACTGCTTAAGGCAAAGGACAAAGGGAAGTCACATGCGATCACTATTGGCGATGTTGAATATGACAATGATGTGGTGGAATGATTAAGTGTTTATGTAATGGGATTCCAAAATAATGTTGTATCATGGAGTATTGGAATATTTATGTATTGGTCTAATGTGGTATTCAAAGTGATTGAGATATTTTTGGAAATAAGATGATATGCGCATAATGAAGGGAAAACGAGAAAATGAAATGTTTAATAGTATTCATGAGCTCATGATTGATATAAGGACTAAGTGATATCATGGTTTGAGTATATAGAATTTTGAGGATTTTGGTATGTGGAAAGTGTTAACTTTTAACTGCATTCAAGTTTTTACTATGGTTCAATGGGTATTCATTTTTTTCAAGAGAATACATGATTAAGGTATTCACATGATTGGAATGTGACCAACAATATATATATATGGGGGATAAATGATGGTATTCACATGCTTGGTTGATGACATTTCAAGTAATCGTTTTCTTTATACTATGAGCTTGGACCGAAGTATTTTACATAAGCCTAAATATTGGAATGGATTATGTTGGACATATGCTAAGTATTGTTTAAGGATAGAACTTTTTTCTATATTACTGATGGGATTTTATAGTAATGTAGTTTTAGAAAAAGGACAACCTGCAGGACGGGCGACAACCCATCGCGTCGGACAAGGCTGTGGGAATCGAACCCACAACCGAAGTGCGACTGACCTTTATCACCTACCACTGGCCTACAGGAAGTCCCTGTTTAGTAGAAACTAGTTTTATTATATTAAGGAGTATGATATATGAAGTATAAGTCCATTTTAGGAACTATATAAGATTAATCTCACTATAGATGGACTTATGTATTTTTTTTGATAACTTTTCTAACCTTTTGTTTGAGATAGATGGAATGACCCATCATTCTAACACATGATCTGCTAACACATCACGAATGACAAATTCAACTTCATTTCTTTAAGAGATGAAGTGGAAATTGTCCAAATAATGAAAAACAGTGAGACTATACCAAAATCACGAAAGTATTTCTTCTAATTAAAATTTCATCAACTTTAGGGAAATGATCTTGAAAAACCAAAAATGTTGTCCTACTGCCCTTATATCTGATGAATCAAATGGTACCTTAGATAATCACAAATCTATGGCTTTGTGATTGTTGGATTTTTCATAGCCATGTTCTCTACCACTCTCCATCAGAACATGATGGTTAGATTTCTCTTCCATATCCATATTTTCACCTATATGGAAACCCAGTGATTAGTTTATTTGGGTAACCATTACGTTTCATACTTTTGTTTTTAAATATTGGTTTTGGTATTCCTTTTTACGATGTGGGTTTCTATTAAAGAAACTTTTGAATAGTAAACCATTTATATCCCCGAAGAATTTCGAGGGCGAAATTCATTTTAAGGGGGGTAGAATGTAACAACCCGAGATTTTATAAGATACATTCTTTTTAATTTCATTCATATCTTCTATTGTACGACACACCAAGATTATCTTGTGCTATACGCAACACCGTATTAGCTTGCAGTATACGCAACACTTTTCTTGGATCTTGTTACACACAATTTCAAGTTTGTTTGATAGAAGTTATTCTATGAAACATTGAGTGTATATATATATATATATATATATATATATATTCAATGTATAAATAAAATATGGTTGGATTATATTATACACAACAACAAAGGAGTCTTGCACTACACGCAACCCTGACTTGGCTTGCATTACACGCAATCGCGACCTTCCTCGATAGCGTGTGTTGTACGCAATACCGGGATTTACTAAAAAACGATATATTATTATAATTTTGTTATGAACTAGCCGTTATGAATAGTGTTAAATAAAATTTGAATTTTATAACATTATTATTCATCTTACACATTTTCTAGAACATGGTATAAGAACAAAATAAATTTTTCGTGTAAAATAAGTATTTTTCAAAAAAATGCAGTTTTGCCGCCTTTTGATGGTGCACCCACTTTAAATCTAATTTTTGACATGTTTATAAGTTCCATTTGACAAAATAAAATTATTCTTTGGAATCAAGAAATAAAAATTTACTTTGGATAAATTTTTCATTTTATTCTGATGACTTTCATATTTTAATGAATAGTAAAAACATGCTATATTTTAATTAAAAACAACTTTTTTCATCGTAATATATTATGTGGTTAAATTATAATATTGAATGGTTTTAAAGTATAAATAGAATATATTTTTACCATTTAATATAATGTATGTCATTAGCATTGATTTTACCTTGAATTCGTAGGTTAAATCAATTCAATCTTTTGCAATGTTTTAAAGAAAAACCCATTTTCTTTCGACAACGGGATTAATTTTAATTTAATTTATGCAAATTTTGTGTATTGAATTTGTAAAAATGGATTCCATATTTGGAATCAGTGGATCCAAATTATGTTAATAAGCTACTTTTTATTTTGAGAATTATGAATAGTAACTATGGTAAATTTTATTTACCATAGTTAAAGGTAAATCGGGTAATTAAGGGTAAATATAATATTATAAAATTACCCTAACACATGTCAAAATCTTATTGGATGACTAAAAGTCGACCCATATCACCTAAGGGTCGGATTAGATTCATTTAATGGACTTTTGTCCATGAAAATAATTTAATTATTATTAAAACCAAAGAATGTGACAACATGTCACTTTCTTAAATCTTATAAGTATAATAATTTTAATTTAGTGAAAAACTTCATGAAACTTCAAACATGAATAGTCTCCAGAAATATAATACAATTATATACATCATAGTAATTTATTTGTAATTTTTAGGGATTAAATAATTATCATTTATTATGACACAAAGATGATGCAGTAATTGTATTATTAATGAAATATTGACATAATTGATGTTATAAATGCCCAAATAAATGTAATTTGAGACTTTTTATGACTTACACTAATTTTATAGGTTAATATGACATGTTATTGTTGATTTAAGTAACTTGGTTAGAACTTATAATTCTGTTATGAATTTCATAAAAATCATGTACCAAATAGTGTCAAAATTGACATAAATTAGTTTTTAAAACAAATATTATATTATTAATTGTTATTTTATTCCTAAAAATCTAAGGTTCGGCCAAATGACTTAGATAAGGTTATATATATTAATAATAAACAACTTGGGGTTCGTTTGTCTTGATATAGTAAGTTTATTAACCATATAGTGTAAGAAAACAAAAAGACAGTGTAAAAGTTAAATTATTTAACTTAGAGTTAAATCTAATTGATAAGGTTAAAATAATAACCTAAAATTGTCTAAATCCTATTGGATGAGAGGATTTTGACCCATCCCCACTTTATCTTTGAAATAAGACCCTTTGGAACCATTATAAACCGAATTTGACCTTATTATAAAATAATATTTTGAGATTTTCCTAAGGTTCCCATCTCCCCCCTTATAAAAGGGAACCTCCTCCCTCTCCTCCTCACACCAATTTGAGAATTCAAGCTCGGACAAACCCTGAAAAAATATCTTCTCCACTTCCCTAGTATCATCATAGAGGTCCTGGTCTTCTTCAAAGACCATCCTTAGTTCTTTAAGTGGAGGTTAAGTGAAGGCGCGTCAAAAAGAGGTAATATCCATTACCGATCTTTTTCAATTTATTTCTTCTTCAACTTATTCTTATTTATTTGTTTCATGATAAAGTAATAACATCAGTATTTATTATATACTGATATGTTATTATAAATATGAAACAACTATAATTAACCTTCTATCCATCCTACGGAAAAAGGAAATCACCGCGCGTGCGTACGTACGGAATACCGTCTCCACGCCGTGGTGTAATCTATTTTCCGCCACCACCTTAATTGGATGGGTATAATGGTGTAATGAGTAAATATATATGATTATTATAAAGTGATATTTATACTTAAATAGTATACATACACTTCAACACAATTCCACGACTATGGGAACGATATCATCGCTCGTGCGTACGTACGGACTACCGTCTCCACGACGCGATGAGATTCATTCTCCACATTAACCATTCATGAATGATTATAAAGTATATATAATGAATAATAATGAAATATATGACATGTTAAATCTACTGTATTTATGTATATATATATATGTATGTCATCTACTTACTTCCATTCAAGACAATAAGGAAAGGAAAACAACGTTCATGCGTACGTACGGACTACCGTCTCCATGAACGGTGTGTTTCATTTCATTTATCTATCTATTATATATATATATATATACTGAATATATATGATATATAAATCATGTTTTATATTCTGGAAGTAAGTAAATCATGATAAAGTGATAATAATGTCAAGAACAACAAGTCCAAACACCTACGATAAATAAAACGATTTTACCCAAAACACTTCTTTAACATGGAATTTACAAAAGAACGGGTAATATAAAGTCATAAGTGAACCATATATGATATCATAACAATGAATATGATTTTGTATTAAGTTAATGACATTATTTAAATCATTATACATGAGGTTCGGATATGTACAAAGCATATCGGACATAAGGTAAGGGAAATATCACAATCTCATTTTTATCCAAGATTGTTTATACTTTGAAATTTACTGGGGTGTATTTTATCATCCACATCCATGTTTCCTCAATATGTAATATTATTTCCATTCACCTACAATTTTTTAAATCCTATTTTACCCTTCGGTGAGTTTTTAGTAAAATATATGAAAGGAATCTTTTGTCGTTTTTCGTACGAGGTACTTTTTTGACTTTTCTGACAAAAGTATGAGAAGAATGTTTTTTTAACTTATACGACATGAATGGATTTTTAAAACATTATTTCCAAGAAGCTTCATTTAAAAGTTTTCAAGTTTATTTTTAATCAACTTCTTTTAAAATTGTATGACATGTTAAGAAAGGAAAAGTGTTTTTGAAGTAGAAAGGATATTTTCCTCAAGAATGGAGTTCAAGTGTTTTATTAAAATTATTTTCCATCTAAGATAATAAAAGGGTTCTGTTTTTATCTCTATTATTACATTGATTTGATTATGTTGTGATGGAATTATTTTTATGAATTCCTTTATCTTATATGAATTGTTTTATGATGTCATGATGTTTAAGAATCCCATTTTTATTACATTGGTTATGCAATGATGTATGATTTATGATTTTGTGGCACACATAATAATGGTATAATTATGAGATGGGTGGGACCTATATCTCCCTCCAATGAATTGGGTAAAGATTTTATATCTCATGAAATAGACATGGCTGAAATGGTAGGTTATACCGGTTCAGTGAAACATGACTGAAATGAGGGTGACTCGGTTCAGAAATGGACTTTGTCCACTAAGATAGTCTTGACAATGAGTCTTGACTAATAAGAAATGATTCTCTATGATTATGTGTATATTACACAAAGTTTCATGTTTTAAGTTATGATTATTGGGATTACATTTCACTTCTATGATTTATCCCATGTTATGATATTATGATCTCTTTTGCAGGTTAAGATTTCCAAAAGTTATGTTCTTATGTATATGATGTGATTGATATTTCTTTTGTTTACCCTTACTGAGCATTTGAGCTCACCCTTTTGTATGTTTTATTTTCCCCAGGATATAAAGAAAGGTTTTAGGTAAGAAAAAAAAGGGGAAGATATTTATGGGAGATGTTGAAGATCTTTCACCATGATTAGAAGATTACGTTCCAAGTTTCCAAAGACACTAAACTATTACGGTCCTTGTGTGTGTTTTTTGTTATGTAATAAGTATTCCGCAAAAGTAATGTAATTTCCTTGTACGTTAAGCTTCGGGTCTCTAAAATTCCTCTTTAGTTGAAGTTTATAGGAATGTGCTCCAAGAAAACATTATCATTCTTCATCTGGTTGAATTTGATGTCATCTTAGGCATGGATTGAATTTCTCTACATAAATATCACATCAATTGTCAAGGGATGGATGTTACTTTTGATATTTCAAACCCTCCTATGGTCACCCATCAATGTGATGATAAGAACGAAATTATTATGGATATTACATCTAGTGTATAGATCTTAATTCCCATTCAAAAGGGTTGTTTATCTAAAATGGTTGAGGAGAAAATCAACATCGATGATGTGAATATTATTCGAGATTTTGTATATGACTTTCTAGAAGAGTTTCCTAGTCTTCCAAAAAAATTTGAAGCTGAGTTCTCAATAGAACCTATACCTGTTTCCACACCAATTTCAAAGACTCCTATTAGAATGGATCCTATTGAGTTACAAGAATTGAAGAATAAACTCCAAGAAATCCTTGATAAGGGATTAATTTGTACAAACGTGTAACCTTGGGGTGAATTAGTTCTTTTTATGAAAAAGAAAGATGGATCAATGCGACTTTTCATTGATTATTGAGAGTTTAACATGATCAAAATCAAGAAAAAGTTTCCACTTCCTAGTATTGATGACTTGTTTGATCAACTATGTGGAGCTCAATACTTTTCCAAGATTGAATTTCATTATGGATATCATCAATTAAGGGTAAATAAAGAGGATATACCCAAGATGGAATTCCGTACAAGGTATGGAAACTATTAATATATAGTGATACCTTTTGGTCTTACTAATTACACTGCTATCTTTGTGGATTTAATGAATAGAATCTTTAGAGATTACCTTAATTAGTTTGTGGTAGTCTTTATAGATGATATTCTTATCTATTTAAAGAGTAATAAAGAGCATGAAGATCACTTGATAATTGTACTACAGACCCTAAGGAAGGAGAAGCTATATGAAAAATTTAAAAAGTTTAAATTTTAGCTACAAAAGTTTTCATTTTTGTGTCACATAATCTTAAGATATGGTATAGTAGTATATCCATCAAAGATGGAGGCTATTGAGTGCTAGCCTAGACCAACCACAATGACCGAGATCTGAAGTTTTCTTGGTTTAGATAGATATTATCGATGGTTTGTGAATAATTTCTCATGACTATATAATCCTGTGACCAAGTTAACTCGGAAGGGTGTCAAGTTCCTCTGGATAGATGAATGTGAGGAAAATTTCAAGGAACTGAAGAGAAGGTTAGTCAGTGCACCTTTTCCTACATTACCCTATAATAGAGAAGGGTTTGTAATATTTAGTGATGAAACCAAGAAGGGATTGGGATGTATTATTATGAAGAATAACATGGTTATCACTTATGCATCATGGAAGTTGAAGATTCATGAGAAAAATTACCCAACTCATGATTTGGAGTTAGCAGTGGTATTTTTTGAATTAAAGATATGGAGGAATTTATTTATGGAGAAAAGTGTGATATATATATATTGAACATAAAAGTATGAAATATATATTCACACAAAAGGAGTTAAACATGTTCTAGAGAATATGGTTAGTGTTGATAAAGGATTATTAATTCTCAATATGTTACCACTCTAGGAAAGCAAAAGAGGTGGTTGATGCTTTGAGTCAGAAGGATCATGCTAGCTTATCCATGATGAGGATCACAAAAGATCCAATATTTATTTATTTTCAAAGGATGGATCTAGAAATCCTGAAGGAATGGGAAAATTTTTATCTTTCTCAAATGAATATTCAAATCTCTATCCAAGTGAAGATTAAGGAGGTGAAAAAGGAAGATGAAGAGATACAAAAAAAGACAAAATTTTCCTGAGTTTAGTATTTATTGGGATGGAATGATAAGGTTTAGGAACCATGTATGTGTTCCTTCCATACCAAATTTGAAGAAGGAGCTGTTAGAGGAAGCTCATAGTTCTTCATTATATATTAATATTGGAAGTATAGAGATGCATAGAGGCTTAAAAGAATACTTCTGGTGGGATTTCATGAAGAGAGATATCATAGAGTTTGTATCTCGGTGCTTGGCATACCAATAAGTTAAGGCTAAAAGACAAAAGTTAAAGGGGATGTTGCATCCATTACCCATACTAGAATGTAAATGGGAGAACATCACTATGGATTTTGTCATTAGACTACCCAAAAACTCTAAAGGGTTTAATGATATATGTGTGGTAGTTGATATCCTTAATAATTCATCACACTTCATCACTATCAGTGATGACTCCTCTCTAGATCAAATTTCTAGGATACACATTAAGGAAGTTGTAGGGTTTTATGGAGTACCACATTCCATTGTATCAGATCAGGATCTGAGGTTCACCTCAAAGTTCTGGAAAAGTCTTCAACAAGCACTTGACATAGAATTGAGTTTCAGTACTACTTATCGTCCTCATACAGATGGTCAGTCTGAAAGAACAATTCAAACCCTAGAAGATTTTTTGATATCTTATTCTTTGTATTTAAAAGGTGGTTGGGATCAAAACCTTCCTCTAGTTGAGTTTTCTTACAACAATATATTTATTTAAATAATTTAGATGAAACCTTATAAATCCATTTATGGGAAGAAATATAGATATCCAATGTGTAGGGATGAAGTTGGAGAAATAAATCTATTGGTACATAAGATTGCTTAATAAATGGCAGAGAAGTTTAGAACTATTCAACAACATATCAAGGCAGCTCAAAGCCAACAAAAAAGTTACCCTGATAACTATTAGTGTGATATAGAATTTTAAGTTGGTAAAAAAGTGCTTATATAAATCTCACCCAAGAATAAATTTATGAGATTTGGTAAGAAAGGGAAACTAATCCCTAGGTATATAGGCCCCTTTGAGATTCTTGATCATATCGGGATGGTAGCATATCGCTTGGAACTTCCTAAAAATGTCTCTCAAGTCCATGATGAGTTCCATGTATCTCTTGTGAGGAAGTACATACCTGAACCTTCACATGTACCGAACTCAGTGGTCATACCACTAGATTAGTATCTTTCTTATGAGGAGAAACCTGTTGAAATTCTAGATCGTACAGAGAAAGTTCTACGAAACAAGACCACTCACCTGGTCAAAGTTTTATGGAGAAATCACCGGTTAGTGGAAGATATGTGGGAAATTGAGGATATGATGAAGTATAAGTATCCTCATTTTTTTTATCCAAGTGAAGAATTTTTAGGGAGAAATTTATTTTAAGGGGGGGTATAATATAACACCCAGAGTTTTTTATGGACATTTTTTTCAAATAAATTAAATTTTCATTTATTTATTACAATGCACTAAGTCAAACGTTCCTTTCACATGGAACCGACTTGGCATATGTTGCATGAAACAAACTCTTCATATGTTACACAGAACATCAACTCATCATATGTTACATGCAATACTGACTTGGCGTACGTTACACTCAACAATGATGTTTTTACAAAACATCATTTTATTATTATAATTATTTAAATGAGATAATTATAACCTAGTCGTTAAACTTAGTTATATAAATATTAATAAATAATTTTAAAATATTTTTTATAATTTTTTTATATAAATAAAACATATTGATAATGAAATATAAGATTTTTGGTAAAGTCCTTTTATGTTTAAAAATACCGTTTTCTTGAATGAACTACTTTTAATATCCTTATGTGAAAAATAATAAAATTAATTTTAGACAGATTTAGAAATTTAATTTGATAAAATAAATCCCATTTTTGAATTTATAATTTCAGAATTATCTTAGTGTAATTTTTTTAGATTTTTTCTGAGAAACTTCATTTTTTGATGAATAGTGAAAATACCGTTTTTAAGTTAAAAACTGCATTTTCGTTTAAATATTTATTAATGTAAAATTATAATTTAAATTTGTTTTAAGGTAAAATTAGATAAATTATACATCTATTAATATAATTTATGTCATTATAATCAATTTAAATTTGGAATTTAATATAAAAACTTAACAAACTTTTGAACATTTTTATACTTTAAAGACCTGTAATTTCGTCCCGTCTACGGGATTATCATTAATCTTAATTTTTCCACTTCTATGAACTAAATTTTAAAAAACCAACATAATTTTTTTTAATAATTATAATATTTTGAGTCTAATTATATCATGTTAATTTTTGACCAAAAATTATTAGTAAAAGTGATTAAAATCAATCACATTGATTAAGGTCACATTAAGCTTAATTAGAGACTAAACCTTAATCTTAGGGGACCAAATGACCTATATACTTGTAAAAAACCCATTTTTGGGAAATAATTAATCCAAAAACCTTAAATTATTTATTTATTTTTGTTTTTTTTGACTTTTTTATGTAATAACATGTGTACACCTAACATGTTTTCAAAAATTCCAAGTGAGTCCTTTTACTTCCCTATAAAATGACACAAATTATCCAACTTTATCACACCTTTAAAACCTCTTAAGTTAGGCCAATATCTGCCCAATACTCTTCCCAAAAATCCTAACTTACTCATATAATCCTTATCTTGGGTAGAAGGCAATCCAAGGAATCCTTTTGGAATAAACTAAAAGGAGTTACCTGATTAAGAGACAACGTCTTCTCTCAAGCCCTTTCTTTTATTTTCTTTCGTCACCCCTCCAATTTATTTTTTACATGATTTTATAAAAACAACATTATAATAAATATACTAGTATGTTGTTATGATAAGGTTTCAACCTACAATTAAACACACCTCCATCTAATAGATAAAAAACATACTATTTATGTGTACAGCGAATTACTACATCGCTAAACGATGATTGTTCAATTTTCTTTACCGCCGCTCATGGTGGACATTATGATGGACAATATATTTATATATGTTATATATTATATTTATTATTTATTTAAGATTATTTATTTCTTTTACAATATGTATATTTTTAATTTCTATTTGGTGTTAATATGATAATTTCATCTGAGGAAGTGTGGACTACCACCCCCTCAAAGCGATATGATTCGTTCATACACTAAATGGATTGTATTAAGGATGGTTTTAGTTAATATATAATACATATATGATATCATAAATCTATTTTAATAATGAAACACAAAAACACACACACATATTTATATACATATATGTCTTTTAATTTCTTTCTTTCAACACAACAATTAAACAGAAATAACATTCATGCGTAAGTACGACCTACCATCTCCATGAACAATGTATTCTATTTCATAATTATATATTAGATAGATTATTATAATAAAAATATAATCTATATAAATAATATTTATATCATGATTTACATTCTGAAAATAATTATATAAAGTATAAATACTAAAGATATAACAAATTAAGACACATGCGAAGAATAAAGAGAATATTACCCAAAGTGAAACCTTAACATAGGATTGTTAAAAAGAGGGCAATATAAGGTCATAATAAAAACATATATATAATAATATGGTTCTATAAAATATTTATAGTAAATTTATATTTATCATACATGTGGTTTGAACGAGTATGATGAGAGTCAATACACAAGGTAAGGGGATTTCATCTCACTTTTTATTTTCGTAAGATACATGCTATGTTTGCCACTCTTTCCTTTTGTGTGGTGTATTTACTAAATAAGATTTTATTATATGTATCTTATAATTAAATTTATGGGTATTCACATATCTATTTTATGATATTTCTTTCATGGGGTTTAAGTTTCAAAAGTTACCAAATCAGTAAAATAGTTTTGTCTCAATTTTCCTTCGTTGAGACTCATGTTTTATTATGAACCTAAATTATCTTTTGAGGTGTATATACTTTCATTTTTCATGTTATATCATTAATTTCATTTATTTAATGATATTTTAAGCATTATTTAATTTCTGTTTCTTACATGGAGAGTATGATCCCAAGTTACCAAATTATAATAGTTTATTAAGACAATCTCATTGTTTTTTTGAGATTGTTTATGTTTTTGCTTAATTTGATGAAATATTATGATCCATATCTCAATAAAAGTAATTAGTTTCCTTATCCTATGTTTATTCAGGATATACTCATGTATTAGTACCATTTTCCACTCTTTGGTACTTAAGATAATGTTTTTAATTAAAATCTGATAGTCTCTCTCTTTGGTTGGAAATCTATTGTATTCAAAAACCATGTTTTAAAAAATGTTTTCAAAAATGTTTTCAAAAGATATTTGAATCCCATTTTCAAGGAAAAATGATTTTAAAAACTTTTTATGGGTTTCAATGATTCCTTTTTAATTTTTCAAATACGTTTTCAAAGAAAAAGTTTTTCAAAAGGGTTTTATGCTTTTAAAAGCGTTTTCAATGAAAAAAGGATATTTTACTCAAAAAATGTTTTTAAAATATCTTTAAAAATTATTTCCTATATAATAAATCATATATTGGAATTACTCATGCATTTTTTGGGGAAATTATTCAATGTTACCATTCATATTATTTCTCTGAATGGATTATGTTTTGATGGAATGATATTGATGAAACTTGTTTCTCTTTCATAGGTTTTATGATTTTGAAACCCGCTTCTTTTCACAGGTTATGTTTATGATGAAATGATTATGAAACATGTATTTTTTCCATAGGTTATGATATGATTACATGTTTATAATACCCATTTCATTTCTTAAGTTATGATATGATTATTTATGATCTTGTGGAACATATATGTATGATTTCATTATGAGATGGGTGGGACCTATATCTCCCTCAATTGAATTGGGTAAAAATTTATATCTCGTGAGATAGACTAAGATTGTCTTGGGAATGAAACTTGACTACTAAGATGTCCATGGGAGTAAACCATGACTACCAAGATAGTATGAGGAGTGAACTCATGATACTAAGATGTCCATGATAGTGAACCATGAATACCAAGATGATATGGGGAGTGAACCCATACTACCAAGATGGTCTTGGAAGTAATGCCCTGGCTACTATATAAATAATATTATATGCATATGTATCTATCAAAATTCCATGTTTTATTCCTATGTTATGATTTCATGTATTATTTTCTTTATTTCCTTATGATTCATGTCTTACGAACTACCAATCCTTATGCCATGATTTATTTATATGATCTTTGAGACGTATGATCTTCTATTTTCATGATCATGTTATCATACAACTATGCTCATGATTATGTTTACATATCTCCCTTGTTTACCCTTACTGATCATTTGAGATCACCACTTTTTATGTTTACTTCCCCAAGTTATGAGGATATGTATTATGTTTGATGTATCTAACAAAGGTTCTAATTAATAAGAACCTAGTGAGAGATAATGTAGCTCACTTATGTATCATTATTTATGTTTCCATGTTTCTAAAGGCACTAGACTAGTATGGTCTTTGGGAGTTTTTTTGTATAATGTATTAATTATTACACAAATTTTATGTAATGTTAATGTATAAAAAGCGAGGGTCGCTATAACAACTTGCCCCAAATATGGAATAGTTGACACGTGAGTTCCAGTAGCAGAATATGCCCATGTTTTTTTGGAATGGAAGACCATAGGATGCAGAGTCATATCTAGAGGCCATGATATCTATCTTTAAGAATCTTGAGATGCCTCGTGAGAGTAGGGTTAATATCAATACGTATATGCTTCGTGATTCCTCTTAGAGATGGTGGGATGTTATAAATCAGATGGGGAATCATCATGAGATGTATTAGAGGGATTTTCATATGTCCTTCTATAACTAATTCTATCCTGAGTTGTTGAGGGCTAATAGAGCTTGGGAATTCTTGCGCCTGGAGTAGGGCGCACTATCAGTTATTTATTACTCAGCCTATTTTACTGAGCTCTAGCGCTTCACACCTATTATAATGGGCGATGAGATATCTAAAGTTAAGAGATTTGAGGATGGTATTAGGTACAATATCTGATCATAGTTGAATGTATTTTAGCTAACTACCATTTATGGAATAGTGAACCTAGAACTTATCACAAATTGTAACCTGAGAGAGGCTGGGGGTGCGAGCACGGGCGGTTCAACATCTAGATCTGGTACTATATCAACTGGTAACAAGAAGTTTCATCTAGAGATTCTAAGTGGTGACATTAGTATCCATAATACATACTCATGTATCTAGGTGAGGTGCTACCAGTGCGGTAGGCTGAGATATACGTGACCACAATGTATGAGAGACCTAGTTGAGTGCCGATATTATGATAAGATCGACCATCTACAATGATTCTATAGAACTTTTCCCCCAATATCTAGTGAGATAGGGTTTACACCGACTCCACATTTAGGAGCGGGGTGATCATTTTATCAATAGGTAGGGAGCTAGAATACAGCTGGCCGATTAGGACGAGGTGGTGTTTGTGGTCGTGGTAGTCAGACCCTAGTTTTACAGTGACAACAAAGTGAATCTGTTCGAGGTAGCTAGGAAGTATCATAGGGTCACTATATGGGCTAGATATACATAGTGTAACAAACCCTTAAGAAGTAGGATCTTGAACCTTCTACTATCATAGGTACTATTCTAGTAGACTCTACTTTGGATTTTGCACTTTTTGATACAGGGGCTTCTTATAGCTTTATATCTGTGCCTGTTGTAGAGATCCTTAGACTCAATGTTCAAACTTATGATAGTGGTATGATGCTTGACACTCTGTTGGGGATTAGAATAGAGTGAGTATGTCTGTGTAGGGAGTAATCTCTTGATATTGATGGGTGTCACTTCATATGGAACCTCTTTTTCCTTGAGATGATAGGTTTTTACATCATTATCAGGATGGACTGGTTGGTTACATTTCATGGTTTCATTGATTTCTATTACCCAAGGGTTAATTTCACATCACTAGAGGGTGGAGAGTTTATTTACAAGGGTGACTGATATGTCCAGGAAAGCTGAGCCTGACCTGAGCATCGTGGGATGAGTGGGATGAAATCCTAGATTACGAGTTTATATCTAGATGATCAGGGAACACATCAGTCAGATTTCCCTCCAGTGGTTGATTGTTTTAGGGATGTTTTCCCATATGACTTATCTGGATTACCTCTAATGAGAGATATAGAGTTCTATATCAAACTAGTGCCATGATCTTCACTGGTATCCATTAATCCTTACAAGATTGCCACTACTGAGATGCAGGATCCAAGAGGCAGCTAGAGGATTTAGGGTCAAAGGGTTTTATCCGACACAATCCTTCTTCATGAGGTTCATTGGTCCTTTTTGCGAAAAAGGTAGATGGTACCCTTAGGCTATGTGTAGATTACCAAAATTTGAACCAGCTAACGGTTAAGCACCAATATCCTCTATCGTGGATAGATGATCTCTTCGACCAACTTTTAGGATCTCAAGTCTTCTCAAATATTGATTTGAGATCTGGTTATCATTAGGTGAATGTTAGACCATTAGACATACCTATCTCAACATTTTGTAGAAGGTATGGTCTATATGAGTATTTTTTTATGTTTTTTGGTTTTAAGAACATGTTAACAGTCTTCATGGCACTGATGAACCCAGTTTTCCATCCTTATCTTGATTTTTTTGTGTCAGTTTTAATGGATTATATCTTGGTGTATTCTCACAATCAACACGAACATGATAAACATCTTAATATTTTATTGAATACACCGAGAGAGAATTAGTTACATGTTATGCTCATAAGGTTATTCTTTTGGATGGATCAAATTCACTTCCTAGGTTATATTATCTTAGATATAGGAGTATGAGTTGACCTAAAGAAGGTGAGAGCTACAATTTTCTAGTAGCATCCCAAGAACGTCTTTGAGGTATGGATTTTCTTGGGGATAGCAGAATATTATAGGTATTTAATACAGGACTTATCATGTTTATAATCTCTACTTACAGGCATTACTAAGAAGGGTGTGAAGTGTTTATGGTCAGATTCCTATGAGATAACCTTTAAAGAGCTGAAAGGGAGATTTAATTCAGTGCTGATATTGATTTTTATAGATCCAGGCATGAGTTACACTGTGTAATGAGATGTATCAGGTATCAGGATAGGAGCGGTCCTTATGTAGGGAGATAGAGTCGAAGTGTATGGGACTCGGAAGTTGAGGCCACACAAGAGGAATTACCCAACACACAATCTTGATTTAACTATGGTTGTTCATGAATTTCATTTTTTTAGACATCATTTACTTGTAGATCATTTTATGTTGTACACAGAACATAAAAGCCTCAAGTATATATTTACACAACATGATCTGAATCTGAGGTAGAAAATGTGGGTTGAATACCTACAGTATTTTTATTTTGATCTTTCCTACATGCTTGGTAAAGGAAATGTAGTGGTTGATGCACTAATTAGGAGGATTCAGATACAGATAATGTAGAAAGCTAGTAGTGAGTGACTGATTATGGATTTGTTCTCTAAGATACACTTGGAGGTGCATGACACTCAGAGATAGGCTTTTCTACCATCCTTAGTTATGACCTCTACCCTACTGGATAGAGTGATGATGAGGTAGCTATATGACTCTGACGGCCTAGTACTACAAGAGAGTTTGGTAGGTGAGGAACCACCTTCTAGTTAGACTATAGGTAAGGATAAAAGTTTGCGTGTTTATGGTCACGTATGGTTTTCTTCAGACTTGTGCGAGGAACTAATGTGATATTTTCATACTTTAGACTAGTAAGTGAATCTAGGAATCACCTAGATGTATTGGGATTTAAATCACAAGTATTAGTGGATGAGTATGAAAAGAGATGTAGCTAGTTTCATCATGATATGTTCCACCTATCAGCAGGAGAATGGGGAACACCGGTGACCAACTAGACTTTTACAGAAGCTACCCATTACCAAGTAGAAATGGAATGATGTCATGATGGATTTCATAATAGGTTTACCAAGTTCAACTTGAGGTAATGATGTCATATGGGTTGTTTTTTATAGTCTTACAAAGGCCGCACATTTCCTACCTATCAAGGATACCTTTTCAATTGATGATATTGGGAGGTTTTATATCCATGAGATAGTACGATTTCATAGGGCCCCACATACTATCATTTCGGATAGGGATTCATGGTTTACTTCTTAGTTCTAGAAAGGAATATAGAGGGTGTTATATAAAAATGTGCTTCTAATAACAACATACCACCCTCATATGAATGGATAGTTAGAGCACACAATTCAGGTGCTTGAGGTCATTTTGTGCACATGTTTGTCCTAAATTTCAGGGGCTCTTGTGAGAGGCATATAACCCTAGATGAATTCACCTATAAAAACAGTTTTCTAGATACTATACATATCGTGAATTATGAGTATTTTTATAGTAGGCCATGTTGATCACCCCCATGTTGGTTATAGGTATGAGAGGTATCTATGCTTGGACCTTATCTTATTTTGGGAACCACAGAGCAGGTGCAGTTGATCCAGAAGCAGATGGCTACTACACAATCTTGTAATAAATCATATGCCGATCGCCGTAGAAAAAATTTAGAGTTTGAGGTTAGGGATAAGGTCTTTTATGTGTCCCATAGAGGCTGGGACACAAGAGGATCAGGAGACAGAGTAAGCTTCAATTGCAACATGTGGGGCCATTTGAGATTCTGGAGAAAGTTGGGTCAGTAGCCTATCAGTTGCAATTACCTCAAAGGTACCAAGCTATGCATGATTTCTTACATGTTTCTCAGTTGCGATTCTATTATTCAGACCCATCTCATGCCTTTTATCCCGAGGAGGTTGAGTTATAGGTAGATGCATCCTTTGAGGATCATCCTATACATATTGTGGATTGTAGCACAGAGGTTCTCCGAGGCTAGTCAGTTCCTTTAGTACAGGTGCTATGGCAGCACGAACGAGTATAGGATGAGACCTGGGAGTGAGAGAATGATGTACAATCATAGTGGCTAGATGTTTTCTCACACAATATTGACTACCCCTGAGAGGGAAATTTTGGGACAAATTACTTTAAAGGGGGGGGGGGAGATTGTAAGAAATCGGTTATTCTTTGAGGTATGAATACTTTAAATCCTATTGAATTTTAGTTTAAATATTTAAATATGGACTAATATGAATGACCTTTGAGGTCATGGAGGTATTGGGGGTGTCCAGGGAGGGTTCCGAGCCCAGAACCCAACTCTTTGGGTGAAAATTTCCTGGCACCTGGTTAGTTCAAACCATGCGGGGCAGGCCACACAGTTAGATAAAACTATGTGAGGATGGAAAGTGAGTAGGAGAAAGATGTATAGTTAGAAAATACTATGCAATTTCTGGTGCATGGTCATGCGACCATGTTTGGAATTTTTACTATAGAGTTTTTTCATGGTTTTTGAATAGTTAGTTAAACCATGCAAAAAAACTGTGTAAAGTATTCCATTCCTACAGAAAACCATGCAAGATTGGCACACGGTTTGGAAACTATGCAACCAAATCATGTAACCCTATATTTTTTTGGCAAAATTACTAAAATTACCTTGATTAAATATATTTCTAACACTATTCTCCTATTTCTAAAATGCACAATAAGGACACCCCCTTTGAAGCCCTATTAGGATACTAAAGTAGAAATTGGGAGATCTTACTCATATGATACCAGAATCAAGCATCATCAGTCCCATTGGATCTACATCAGTGAGTTATCAATTAGTTTTTAGTCATTCCTCGTTTGGTTTGGTATCAGATGTGCTATTTAGGTTCAAGATAATTTTCCATATTAATAGGTTCTTCATCTGTTCTTTAATTTTCTCATAACCTGAGTCGAACCAAGAGTTGATACTGGACTAGATATCTACTAAGGACCTATGGTAGGTGGTCTCATGGATTTCATTTAAATACAAGTGGTTATATATATACACCATTGTTCCGTGCACCCAATAATCGAGCGACACTTAAAAATGAATTTAGATCCTTAAATTAAATTGATCGACATGTCCTATTCAATTAAAGAGGCCTATAAATGAATGATTAAAGGTTGAGGAAATTGAAATGGAACCAACCCTTTAGGCGTGTTGATCAATTATATAGACCCCCATGGGTGTCTTAAGATTAGATACCTTTTAGTTATGCCCTTTACCCCTTGTCATGGGATGTTAATGTTGAATTGATAATGGAAAATTAAATTTTTAATTGATATATATTTATATATATATATATATTGAGTTTTGATATCAATTGGAATTGAGTTGATTAATGGGAAGGGATGGATGACCATTACCTTGGCCTTGGTTATGTAATTTCTTTTTTAAACATGGATTTCTATTTATATTGAATTGACCACGTAAGTTATGTTAAGTCAAGCCTTATAATATTGGTTAATTCTTCGTGTCACCTTTTGAGGTGAGTTTGAAATGAATTGTTCTTGGTGTTGACCTTGATTTTTTTATATGAAATTGATTAAATGGTATTGGATGACATTGAATGTTTATATGACTTAGGATACACATGGATTCAAATGAATAATTCCATGGACAGACTCATATGGCTTTGAATTTACTTATGCTCGAGTGATACTTGGACTCCCTTGAGGACTACCAAGGATGGAATCAGAGGCTTGACTATCATATTTCGAGTGAAACTTGGATTCCATATAAATTTACAAGGATGGAATCAAAGGGAATTGATCATTATTCCTAGGGTGATACTTGGGCTCCCTTAGTGGACTTCTAAGGACAGACTTGAGTGGTAGAGATGTTATACCACACCTAGAGTGATTCCTGGGTTCTTATGAGTTCTCCATGGATGGGATTGTAGGGTGTTTGTTCATATTATACCTAGAGATATACAAAAATTACAAATTAGGAATGTCAAGGATGGAATTATATTCTAAATTTAATAATGAATGGAATGAGTTATATGACACGTCTGCCATGAAAAACCATAAGCTTGGATTAGATATTTGTTTATACTTTATGGATGGCCTATTTAGGTATCATTTGGTTACCTATCTATATGGGGGACCTTGGGAATTATGCCAGGTCTCGATACTTATTAATTAAATAATATTGAATCATTAAATGAATTTGACTATAATGACACATGCCTGGCTATTAATTCAAAGACTTACTTCTTAAATAAAATTGATTAAATGGACTTGATTATAAATGAGAACCTGAAATTTATTAGATGTTTACTTTTAGTGATTTATCTGCATATTTTATTACTACCTGCACAATTTTGTTATATATATTCACTGACTGGATGATACTTGACATTGGGTGGTTTCCAACTGATATTTAGTCTCACACCCTATTCAAGACTCCTTGGGTACTCAAACAGACTATATGATTGCAGGTATGGATAAGGGAAATTACCCTACTATAGATTCTTGATGATTTCCTAGGAACATAGGAGCATGGGACCGAGCTGAGACTCACGATTCTCTCTAGGATACTTTTGGAATTTTTGTACTTTTGTTCCATGTATTGTACACCTATTATGTATACATATTTTGGATGCTTTATTATAGACATATGACATGTATTATCATCATCATTGTATATGAGTTTTCTTTGGATATTTTTATCTATTCCTACTATGTGTATATTATCTATATGATTTACTACTTCCACTATTTATTTGTTATTTTTATTCCACTTTGCTTCACTATAATAATGAGTGAATAGTCTCCCCATGGACACACATAGCCCCCACTGCTAGTTAGCAGTCTCTAGTATTTGGGGAGATGTGCTTGAGGCCATGTTGCCAACCAGGATTGGGGAACCTTTCAGTAGAATCTGGGCCTATGACGTTACATATTATGTCTAGAAAACACAAAGAATGAATGTTAAATATTATATTAAATATTATATATATATAATTATTATAATCCAACAATATTGATTTGTTTATTTATTGGTATAAAACACACTTGTGCTCATTAAAAAGATTTTTTTTAAGTTTAAACTATACTTTCATAATTTAGTTAATCATGTTCATACCCACCATTATAATGTCTAGGTTATAATTGTATTGTTTAAATAATTAAAATATTAAAATGATGTTTTATATAAATTCAGTGTTTCATGTAATTCAAGATAAGAAAGTGTTGTGTGTAGCACAATCTTAACTTGGTGTAGTGTATAACACAAGTCATCAAAGAAATTTACTTTATTCAAAAAAAGTTCATAAAAACTTGGAGTGTCACATTCTACCCCCATTAAAAATAATTTTACCCTTGAAATTCATCACTTGGATACAAAAAATGAGGATACTTATACCTCATCACATCCTCAGGTTCCCATGTAGCTTTCTCAAATTGGTAGTTTCACCACAAAACTTTAACCTGATGGGCGGTCTTGTTTCGTAGAGATTTATCTATATGATCCAAAATCTTTACCGATTGTTCCTCATAAGAAAGATATTGTTCTAGAGGTACTACCTAGGAGTTTAGTACATGTGAAGGATTAGGTATGTACTTCCTTAGGAGAGATACATGAAACACATCATGAACTTGAGAAAGATTCAGTGGAAGATCCAATCGATAAGCTACCGTCCTTATACGATCAAGAATTTCGAAAGGACCGATATACTTGGGGATTAAATTTCCATTCTTTCCAAATTTCATTACTCTCTTTCAGGGAGATATTAATAGAAATACCTTGTCACCCACTTCAAACTCTAGATATTTCTGACGATTTTAGCATAACTTTTTTTTTCAACTTTGATCCACTCTTATGTGTTGTTGAATGTATATAACCTTTTCTCCCATTTCACCAGCTAGATCAAGTCCCAATAGTTTCCTTTCCCCAACATCATTCCATAATGTTTTAGTTCTACACTTCTTACCATAGAGGTATTTATAAGGATCCATCTAAATACTGGAGTAAAAACTATTGTTATAAGAAAATTATACCAAATAAAGGTGTTGATCCCAACCACCTTTTAAATACATAGAGCAAGATCTCAATATATCTTCTAAAGTTTTAACTTTCCTCTTAGATTTACCATCTATATGAGGATGATAAGAAGTGATAAAACATAGCTTTGTATCCAAAGCCTACTGAAGACTTCATCGAAATTTTGAAGTAAACCTCAAATCTGATACAATGGAAAGTGTTACTCCATGAAATATTACCACTTCCTTAATATATTTTCTGGAAAGATGATCAAGAGAGAAGTATTATCTAATATAAATGAATCATGTAGAATTTTTAAGGTGATCAACTATAACTTATATATAATTATATCCTTTATATGTTTTGGGAAGTATGATGACAAAAATCCATGGTGATATTTTCCCATTTCCATTCAGGTATGGTTAATTATTGTAACATCCCCTTAGATTTATGTCTCTCAACCTTAAATTTTTGACAAACCAAGCACTGTAAAGACCTGTAAAATTCAAGGGAAATTTTTTCTTAATTTTCTTTGGAATTTTACAAGAGCGCGGTTTCTGACGACACCTGATTCCGAGGCTTGGAGTGCCCGAAATCAATTTCCGAAGTTTGGCTCGGGTATGTTCAGTGAAAGAACGAGCGGGAATTTCTAACTTTTGACCCGGTGCTCGGAATTGAAATCCGAGGACACCGATGAACTCGCAGCGCCGATATTCGCTTAAGGAGACTTTTTCCGAAGTTGCGTTTATTGCGGGACGAAAGTTAGATTTGGGGGGAATTTTAAGAAGTTAAATAAAAATGTGGAAAAACTTTTTTTTTTGTTGGTTAACTTCTCTCAAAGGAAGTTAGGGGTGGGACCCACACCCACTTAACCTCCCTTGAGAGGATTAAGTGTGGTGGGGCCCACACGAACAGGGTTTGAGACACGATATTAGGGCATCGCTGATCTCCCTCAGCATACCGACTCAGACAAGAGTACTGGAGCGAGCCCTTTTGATCGAGAGCTTCCTTGCTGAGTCTACACCAGCGTCGTGACCCACCGCAGGGCGGCACGTGGCAGAGTCATCTGTAGCAGGCAGTCGACGGATGACTCAGGGGTCCAGGCAGACCATACCTTCGGGCAGACGACCTCAGGACACTGGCTCAGCAGTGCGGGGCACACAACGAGGAGCCAGTCTTTCGAGAGGCAGGCAGTGCTACTCGTGCGGCGGGCAAGGCCACATGGCTCGTGACTGCCCGACCCGCTGTGCCGAGGAGCAGCAGACAGTTGAAGGACCACCGAGGTAGAGGTAGAGGGTCGACTGTGGTGGTCCGTAGGGAGGAGGCGGACGAGGCAGAGGAGATGGCCGAGCAGCAGGTGGTGGGCGACGCTTTGAGGCTCTGCCACCACCACCACCAGGAGGTCCACCCCGACCACAGGGAGCTGGCGGGCAGAGACAGACACAGCTCCAGGCAGCAGAGGCCTACGACCACGGCGCACCCGAGATGATTCGAGGTACTATTTGTGTCTATTCCACCCTTGCTGTAGTACTTATAGACACATGAGCGAGTCACTATTTCATAGCCGCTGCCCTTGTTCGGAGCTCGGAGATTCCGACAGAGCCGTTGGCACGATCCTTACGGCTAGAGACTCCTACGGGAGCAGACTCGACGATTACGCACTGGTGTCGGCAGTGTGAGCTTACTCTAGGAGGCGATAGCTTCGGCTGGGATCTTCTTGTAGCAGCGTCAAGGCCTTACGACGTCATCTTGGGCATGGATTGGCTATCTACGGTCCATGCGCAGATTGACTGTTTTAGGCGCAAGATGCAATGTGTACGCACCGACGGGAGCAGGTTCACCTTCACCGGTGAGAAGGGAGCCTTTGAAGCATAGGATGGACTTCCGCGGAGGAGAGGACAGCCCATCACTCATCAGTTGGCTAGCCTCATCCTTGGAGCAGTTGACGTGCAGAGTCCTGGTTTTCCTGCAGTGGTGGATCAGTTTGCGGATGTTTTTCCCGATGACGTTCCAGGGCTACCTCCTCGCAGAGAGGTAGACTTTTATATAGACTTGTACCCCGGGACAACCCCGATATCCACTCCAGCATATCGGATGGCCCCCGCCGAGCTTCGAGAGCTATGGGTACAATTGGAGGACTTTCAGGGAAAGGGGTTCATCCGACCCAGTGTTTCACCCTGGGCTTCCCCGATATTGTTCGCCAAGAAGGCGGACGAGAGCTTGCGACTTTGTGTTGACTATCGTCGCCTGAACCAGGTGACAGTGAGGAACAAGTATCTGCTACCGAGGATTGATGACCTCTTTGATCAGCTCAAGGGGGCACGGTGGTTCTCGAAGATAGACCTCAGGTCAGGCTATCATCAGCTCAGAGTCAGAGACGAGGACGTGCAGAAGACGGCCTTCAGATGTTGGTATGGCCACTATGAGTTCTTGGTTATGCCTTTCGGCGTAACCAATGCTCCAGCAGTGTTCATGACCCTCATGAACAGGATCTTTCAGCCATACCTTGATCGGTTTGTCTGGTCTTCATCGACGACATTCTGATTTACTCTACGACTGAGGAGGAGCACGCCTATCACTTGCGAGTTGTACTAGACACACTCCGAGAGCACCAGCTTTATGGTAAGCTCTCGAAGTTCCAGTTCTGGATACGGGAGGTCCACTTCTTGGGACACGTTATCTCTGAGGCGGGAGTTGCAGTGGATCCTGCGAAAATCGAGGCTGTGTTAGCATGGGAGCCACCCAGGAGCGTGACTGAAGTTTGGAGTTTCTTGGGAATAGCTGGATACTATCAGAGATTCGTGCTAGACTTCTCTAGAGTTTTGGCACCACTCACAGCTTTGACGAAGAAGGGGAAACCCTTCGTGTGGTCAGACAGATGTCAGCAGAGCTTCCAGGAGATGAGACAGATATTGACTAGCACACCTATCTTGAGGTTGCCTGAGGAGGGAGTAGGGTACGTAGTCTACTACGATGCATCAGGGACCGGACTCGGATGTGTTCTGATGCAAGAGCGGGCAGTGATCACCTATGGATCACGTCAGTTGAGGCCGCATGAGCAGAACTATGCTACCCATGACCTGGAGTTAGCAGCAGTGGTCTTCGCTCTGAAGACATGGCGACATTACCTGATGGGAGAGCGCTTTACAGTCTTTTCTGATCATCAGAGTCTCAGGTATATCTTCTCTCAGAAGGACCTGAACCTGAGACAGCGGCGATGGCTCGAGTTCCTCCAGGACTATGACTTTGAGATAGTCTATACTCCTGGGAAGGGGAACGTGGTAGCCGATGCCCTCAGCAGGAGGACGGGCATTCAGCTACTTGAGGAGGCAACGGAGCAGCTAACCTCTTTGCAGATATCCTTCGTGGATAGAGATGGAGCAGCCTTCCTTCAGTCTCTCATAGTCACCCCTCCACTACTGCAGCGGGTCAGAGAGGCACAGCGTGAGGACGCTGACTGTGAGACACGGCGTGCACAGATATCCTCGGGACAGGCACCTGATGGTTTCTCCCTTGGAGCAGAGCACGACATCCTTTTTAGAGGACGTACCATGGTACCAGTCACTTTGCGAGAGGAAGTGATGAGAGAGTTTCACACTTCTCCTTTAGCGGTACATCCTGGAGTGGAGAATATGTACCAGGACCTCAGACGACAGTACTGGTGGCCGGGCATAAAGAAGGCAGTAGCAGAGTTCGTTTCTCGATGCCTCACCTTCCAGCAGGTGAAGGAATAGAATCAGGTACCAGCAGGCTTGGTACAACCCTTGGAGGTCCCGGAGTGGAAGTGGGACGGCATATCTATGGACTTCGTGACTGGACTTCCACGCACTTACAGAGGTCACGAATTTATCTGGGTGATTGTTGACCGACTCACCAAGTCGGCACACTTCTTACCCATCAGAGAGCAGGGCTCAATGGAGAGCTTGGGACGTCTCTACGTTTAGGAGATTGTGCGGCTCCACGGTGTGCCATCATCTATCGTCTCCGATCGAGATGCTCGCTTTAATTCCCGGATTTGGAAGGGGTTATAGGAGGCGTTCGGGACGCAGCTACGTCTGAGCACATCTTTTCAACCTCAGACGGATGGTCAGACGGAGAGGACCATTCAGACTCTCGAGGACATGCTCCACGCATGTGTCCTCGACTTTGGTCGTAGCTGGGAGGACCACCTACCCTTGGTGGAGTTTGCGTACAACAACAGCTACCACTCCACCATCGGAATGGCACCGTACGAGGCGTTGTACGGATGACCTTGTAGATATCCTTTGTGCTGGACAGACCCTGGGGAGTCAGCACTTGTGGGACCGGAGATGGTCCAGGCCACGACAGAGAAGGTCCAGGTCATCCAGGAGCGGATGAGGACAGCTCAGAGCCGGCAGAAGTCATACGCTGACAGGAGGCGGAGGCCACTAGAGTTCGAGGATGGCGACCACGTCTTCTTGCGGGTCTCACCTCGACGTGGTATACTGAGATTTGGCCGAGGCGACAAGTTATCTCCGCGCTTCATCGGACCCTTCCAGGTCCTCAGCAGGATTGGCGAGGTGGCTTATCGCCTGGCTCTACCACCTTAGTTGCACCGAGTGCACGACGTCTTCCACGTGTCTCAGCTGAGGAGATACGTGCACGAACCGACACACATCATTGACCATGGGGAGCTTGATGTTGACGATGGGGAGACTTTTACGGAGGTCCCGGTGGAGATAGAGGATCGGCAGGAGCGGGTCCTATGTGGGCGATCGATTCCTCTTGTGCGCATTAGATGGCAGCACGGGAACCTCCAGGAGAGCACTTGGGAGCGGGAGGCTCAGATGCGTGCTCAGTACCCTCATTTGTTTCCCTAGTTTTTGATGTATCTTTACGGGGACGTAAAGCCTTGAGGTGGGAGTAATATAAAGACCCGTAAAATTCAAGGAAATTTTTTTCTTAATTTTCTTTGGAATTTTACAAGAGCGCGGTTTCTGACGGCACCTGATTCCGAGGCCCGGAGTGCCCGGAATCAATTTCCGAAGTTTGGCTCGGGTACGTTCAGTGAACGAATGAGCGGGAATTTCTAACTTTTGACCCGGTGCTCGGAATTGAAATCCAAGGACACCGATGAACACGCAACACCGATATTCGCTTAAGGAGACTTTTTCTGAAGTTGCGTTTATTGCGGGGCGAAAGTTAGATTTGGGAGAAATTTTAAGAAGTTAAATAAAAATGTGGAAACAATTTTTTTTTGTTGGTTAACTTCTCTCAAAGGAAGTTAGGGGTGGGACCCACACCCACTTAACCTCCCTTGAGAGGATTAAGTGTGGTGGGGCCCACATGAACCCTAACTTTTCATCTTCTCTCAAAACTCCCTTTAACCCCTCTTTAAATGACATGACAACTTGTTATTTATTTTGGAGTTATTTTATTTGAAATTCAAACCTTTGAAATTCAATTTGTTAAGTGTGTGAATAAAATAAGACTCTAGCTTATTTTATTTGGTTAGATTTCTCTAGCCTTCTTGAGAGAATTTGGGTTCTCCTTCTTCTTCTTCAACCTTGACGAAGAACGCGAAGAACCTTCGAGCTCCGACGAAGAACGCCGCTCCTCTCTTCTTCGTAGCCGGTTGTCTCTGAAGATCGACGACGTCTTCCGTGTCAATGAAAGGGAACGCCGCTTCCTCCTCGGACTTCCTTCGTCGGCTTACGAAAATTCACCAACGACGTACCTCTTCGGACATACCTCTTCGTCAAGGATTTGACGAACGATTACCGCGACACCCGACCTCCGCGACGTTGTCTTCCGCGGGTCGTTGACGAACATCGATCTTGAAACCAAGGTAGGGGTTGTTGTTGGTTATTTTCTTTCTCGTTCTTGGTTATAGCATGATAGTATTGTGGATAATTATTTAAGAGTTATCATCTAACGATAGGGGGGTCGGACCGCACAAACACGGACGAATTCCCCCTCCTTTGTTCGTGATGATTATTATTTTCTTGTGGATGACGAGATGGCGTGGTGCCGTCGCACCACGCGGGAATTCGCACGATTGTATTGCACGGCGCCGTCGCGCTGCTCCGTGGAAGGATCATCATGAACGCGATGCCGTCGCGCCGCGTCGAAGAAAACCGAAGGCGCCACGGCCGGAGCGGGTCCGCGGCGGAGGGGTGCGGTGCCGTCGCACCGCGCCGGACGATGGACACCGCGGCCGGTTCCGGGCCGCGGCGGGATGAGAGGACCGGTGGCTCGCCGGGCCGCCGGCATCGGAAGCCGGAAAGGGGACTGGATTGCCGGTCCCGTTGAAGAAAAACCGGCCGGCCATGTGGGCAGGCCGGAAGGGCAAATACCGGGGGAATTAAATTCCCCCGACCAGGTTTTGCCCCCCCCCCATTATGAGGGGGGGGCCGGTTTCATTAAGGGGGGCAGGCGACCCCCCGTTTTTCCTCAAAGCAGGCCCCCACGAGGGGGGGACGGTTCTCCAAAGGCGCGGCTTAAGCCCCGCCGCCAGCTAAACAAAAGCGGGGGCCTTGCCCCCCGCGCGCTGCACCCGTGCGGCGCCAGGCCGCACCGCCGCCGCGCCGGACCACCGCCGCGCCGGGCCGCGCCGCCGCGCCGGATTGCTGCTGGCCGGGTCGGGTCGACCCGGTTCGGGCCGGGTCGGGTCGACCCGGTTCGGGCCGACCCAGTCCGGGCCGACCCAGGGGGGGGGGGGGGTCGGGCCGGGTCGGCCCGGACCCAGACCCCCCGTTTTCGAGATGACTTCGGTCTTTTGGCCATAACTTGAGCCACGGACCTCCGATTGACGAACCGTCAACGGCGATGCGATCCTTGGATCGAGACGGTCGATTCGGTATATCTCACTTAAAGTTTCGGAATACTTTGAGTTTGTCCGGGTTGGTTCGTTCACGAAACCAATCGGGCCTTCGGAACGGAAACACTCATATCTTGAGCTACGGACGTCCGATTGACGTGCCGTCAGCTTTGTTGTGTTCCTCTTAGTGAGACGGTTCTTTTGGAATACTCCGCCCGAGGTTTGGACGCAGGTGGAGTACGGTCGGGTTGGTTTTGCCTTAAAAACCAACCGGGCCCCTGGGACGAAAAAACCAATAACTCTCAGACCGGGCGTCCGATCTACGCGCCGTCTGTTGCGTTGAGTTTCTGTTGACGATACGGAACTTTTGGATACATCAACTCTGGACTTTGTGACAGTTGATGTATCAGCCTCTCAGCTCGTGGAGCGGACCCTCCCGAACGAGCTTGCTGTGTGCGGGAACCCTAGTGCTGGCTGCGACTGTGACTGCTACTACTACTGCTACTGCTACTGCTACTGCTACTGTGACTGCGACGACGACAGTATAGAGATCCTGTGTGGATTCGACGACGACTACAACACTCAGCGATCCTACGTGGATCAGTTCTACAGGTCCTGTGTGGGCCCGATCCTGTGTGGGTCTTTGCGCTCAGCGGTCCTGTGTGAACCAGCGCCTACAGGTCCTGTGTGGGCCCGATCCTGTGTGGGTCTTTGCGGGGGTTAGTTACCTATCAATCCTTCGTGGGTCTGATGACTTAGATGGATCAGATATAATCTTTATCATCTTTCGAAGAAGTATACCTGTGTGAGATGAATCCTGTTGCTATCCTGTGTGGATTTCGTTTTTCTTTCCTGTGTGGAATACGTTTACTTTCCTGTGTGGACTGAGTTGTACTTGGGCTCGGAGGTTGGAGCGTATTGGAATTGATGACTTAGGTATATGTATGGGCATATACCTAAGCAGTGTCGGTTGTTACTTCGTGATTGTATCTTCCTTTGTGGTTTATACTTTTTGGATTTTGGGAGACCTTTGGGGGTCTCGGGGTCCCTACTGAGTAGCTTATACTCACCCCTGCACGGGCTATGCCCGCACTACGCTGTGTTGGTTGCAGACGACGGACAACGTTGATCTTGGCTGAGGCTTGCAGAGCAGGACGGTACCTGGAGGTGGACCACTGGGCAGGACGTGTTCGGAGCGGACGGCGGGACCCGAGGAGCAGTGGAGCTATCTGTACCCAGCCTTCAGGTGGGATTTCCAGTAGACAGCTCGGTGTTGCAGCTATTACTTTACAGTTGTTGTTTTCCCTTTCGAGTTGTACTTTACTTTCAGTTTGGGTTTGTATACTGGCCCATTTACTTTTCCGCACTTTCAGTTGTACTCTGTTTTTACTTAGTGTTTACTTTCCGCTTGCTTACTCTGTGGTGTTTGTTTACTTTACAAAGGAAATGCCTTCCCTTTTTACCGGGATTTACGCCTTGGTGCTAGTCGCCAGCCCCTGGCCTATGGAAGGCGGGCTTGGGGTAGTCACGACACGGGCCCCGAGGACGGGTCGTGACAAGCACCAAGAAACATACTCTACAATATATCTATTCATTAGATCCCTCTATAAATATTATTTCAGGTCTCTATACATCCTTTTACTTCCAGAATGAATAGATAATGAATAACTATGAGACTAACCTAATAGTTCCTTCTTTAAATATGGTATAAGAGGAACACATACACGGTTCCTGAACCTTATTATTCCATCACAATAATTTTTGAACTCAAGAACATTTTTAACCTTCTTTTGTAGGTCCAAATCTTCCTTCTGTTCCACTTTAATATTTACTTAGATATATGGTTGAAAATTCATTTGGGTCAGATAAGATTTATCCCATTCCTTTATGATTTCCAGAACTATCCTTTGAAAATCTAGAAATATTGAGTCTTTTGTGATTATCATCATAGATAATCAAGCATATTACTTTTGAATCAAAGAATTTTCCACCTTGCTTGCTTTCCTATGGTGGTAATGTATTTAGAAATCATAATATTTAATCAATTCCAACCATATTATTCGGTGCATATTCAACTCCTTCGATGTGAATATATACTTTATGATTTTATGATCAGTATATATATCACACTTTTTTCCATAAATATAATGACTCCATATATTTAATGAAAATATTACCACAGCTAACTCTAAATCATGAGTTGGGTAATTTTTCTCATGAAACTTTAGTTTTCGTGAGGCATAAGCTATAACAATGTCATTTTTCATAAGAATGCATCTCAATATATTCTTGGATGCATCACTATAAATCATATACCCTTATCCATTATAGGTTAATGTAAGAATAGGGGAACTGACTAATATTCTCTTTATTTCCTTAAAATTTTCTTCACATTCATTCATCCATAGGAACTTAGAACCCTTACGAGTTAACTTGGTGAGTGGATTGGATAGTAGAGAGAGAATCTCCACAAAGAACTGGTAATATCCAGCCAAATCAAGAAAGCTATGGATTTCAGTTACCATGGTTGGTCTACAAAATTTCTCAATAACTTTTTTCTTTGAAGGATATACCAATATACCCTCACTTGAGATTATATGTCCCAGACATGAAACTTTATAAATCAAAAAATCACACTTGGTAAATTTTTCATAAAGCTTATCCTTTATTAGGGTCTTTGGTACAATACTCAAGTGATATTCATGTTATTAATTTCTCTTTTAATATACAAGAATATAATCTATAAATACTACCAAAAAATGATCAATATAGTCTCTAAATACTCTATTCATAAATTCCATGAAGATAACGGGGATATTAGTAAGAACAAAAGGCATCACTATAAATTTATAGTGTCTATACCTTGTTCAGAATGTCATCTTAGGTATATCCTACTTATTTAACCTCAATTGATAATATCCATAATGAAGTTACATTTTAGAAAAGTATTTAGATTCATGTAATTGATCAAATAAATCATTTATATGGGGAATATGGCACTTGTTCATGATTGTAATTTTGTTAAGCTCTCGATAATCAATGAAAAGATGCATTGAACCATATTTATTATTAATAAATAGAATAGGTTCATCCAAAGGTGATGAAATAGGGCATACGAATCCCTTATCAATATTCTCCTAGATATTTTTCTTTAATTCCTGTAACTCAATTGGGTCCATTCTATAAGGAGTCTTCGAAATAGGCATAACACGAGGTATGCGTTCTATTAAAAAAACCAACTTTACAATTTGGTGGAATACCTATAAAATCTTCTATAAAAACATTAAAAAACTCATGTAAAATAGTTTTATCCTTAATGTTAAGTTTCTCTCAAACCAGCTGATACATATAACCTTTATGCATAGGAATTAAGGCCCACAAAATAGAAGTAATTTCCATTAGAAGTTCATATTCATCCTTGCATCGATAAATGATTATAGGTTCATTCAGAATATAGAATGTGACTTACCTTCCTACGAAATTAATATGAGCTCTACATAGAGAAATCAATCTATGTCAATAATCACATCAAATTCATCTATAGGGAGAACCATGAGATTCGTAGGAAGTACTTTCCCACAAGCTTCAATTAGAGAAGAACTATAACCTTGAGATGCGACCATTGTTCCATTAGGATTCTTCATTACTAACTCAACATATTATTTTTGAGTTTATACCATGATAACCTTAAAAAATTATTTAGAAATAAAATAGTGGGTGGATCTAGAATCAAATAAGACATTATCTTTTTTAGAGTGGATGATAAGTGTGCCTTTCACCACATCATTCTCATAAACCACTTCTATAGTCATGATTGAAAGAGATTTTCCTTTGTATTTAGGATTTATAGGTTAATATAATTTATCATAAAAAACCTTTATATTCATGAAATTATTGGAATAATTTCCACACTCCTTGAATTTATAGCATTAGAGTATGGGTGGTGCATCATTTGGTGTTTTATTTTCCACCGTTGCATTAACTAACCTGTTCATTACCTTTCAACATTCATGGGATTTATGACCCACCTTTCCATATTTAAATCACCTACTAGTTCCTTTTAAACACTTCCCTTGATGTTTCTTCCCACATTTATGGCATATATATGTCTGAAATATCTTTCAACCAAGTGATTTATTTGAGTTTTCATGAGACTCGATCTTTCTTTACTTATCAAATCCATGGTAATGGTGGGTATATATAATATCCATTTCCACCTTAAGATAACACAAGAAAATTTCTTTTTATATACTGAAGTCTCTTATGTATAACACCCTTTATAGATTTGGTTTTAATCCATTGAAGAATCAGTCAATCTTACTTTAATGTTGGATAATAATACTAGAAGAGTACCTTAAAAGTATTGTAAAATTTTCCTCATAGATACCAAAAAATTCATTATCCATTTGGTTTATCTCAAGGAACTCCTTTTCCATATTCTCATAAAGAATAATAGGAAATAACTCATTGAAAATAAGTTATTTAAATCATCCCATTCCATGGATTCAATTTCTTCCTCTTGCCTCATATTCTTGACAAGATTCCACCATTGATTTGATTTGCCTTTCAAATGATAAACAACTAGGAAATTTTTTCATGTACTGAGAATTGAAGAATAAAAAATATTTTCTCAATGGCTTTGATCAATCTCTTATTCACTAGTGGTTCATAAGATCCACTAAAATAAGGTGGATGTATTCCCATGAAAGATTCAACAATACATTGTTCCCTTCTTTGATCATTTGGAAAATGGGTATGATTCATAGCCTAAGAAAGTTGTGTTAGCATGGAAGAAAGGTTCTGTATTCTATCTCCCATAACATTTGGGTTCTCAGGTGGACAATCACTGCATTTTCCATCAAATTCGACATTATCACAATTCCTTCAGGTTCCATCCATTGAATAAAACCAAAAATCATATTGTGAGAAATAATAACCAAATGAGGAATAATAAAAAAGTATTTAGAAAATATCTTAAATCATGACACCATCTATGAAACATTAATTTTAACCTATGTCATTCATATTCGTTACCATAACTATAGGATTTTATCCTATACATAGACTTACCCTCAGGGTTCTTACTAAGGTTTTCTCATCCTAGTTTCCAAAGGTTAAATAAACCCTTACTCTATTACCAAAAATAATGAACCAAGTTTTTCATACAAAGATATTAAATATTTTTAGATGAATATTCATTTCATTATAAAAATACAAGAATGAGAATCATAAAGGTTTATTGCCTTTGTAAACTCAAAAACATAAACAACTAGTTCATAAAATATCTAAATCATCTCCCACTTTTTTCTTTATAATTATAACCATTTTATCATATCACACTTAACACCTTTCTTCATATCCCGTGGAAAGGAAACATAAGAAAAGGGTGAGCATAGATTCTCACTAAGGGTGAACATGGAAAATATCTATTTATTATCTTATGAAATAATAAGATAATAAATATGAGTATGTGATCATGAGCATAAAATACAAAGTTCATAACCAACCTGTCATGGATCATAAACATGATTTATAGAATAAAACATTAATATAAACCCTAAGAATAAAACTTCATCACAAATCATTCTTGAACCATATGTTCAAGTCATAAATGTGTGTGCCATCATCATAAGTATAGAAAAAAAATTTCATATATCAAAGTTAACTACCAAGACTCTTGAATCAGGCCTTATCACTTATTTCTCTTAATTAATCAAGCATATCAACTTATTTCCCATCATAAATGAATCACATAGACTTGTTTCCCTTAACTATATCATGAGATATAATTCATTACCCAATTAATTATAGGGAGATACAGGTCCCAATTTTCACTTAATGAAAACTATACATATGTGTCCCACAAGACCATAAATCATTCATCACATTGAAACCCATGTAAATAAATGAGTTTCATAAACACTTCATCATAACATAACTCATGGAAAAGAAATAGGCTTCATAAGTATCACTCCATCATAAACATAAACCATTAATAGAAAGAATAAGAATGATATCATTGGGTAATATCACTAGTAAATCATAAGTAAAATCATATAAATTCATCTTAGACGGAAAATGATTTTTGAAAGATTACTTGAAATAATTATTGATGAAAATATCCTTTCATTTATGAAATCATTTTTTAAAGAGCCACACAAATATCAAGGAAAAAAATTTCTTAAAAAAACCTTATGATATTGTAAGAGAAGCTTTAAGTAATTAAGGATTCATGATGGTGTATAAATCCATTCATTTTGTATAAGTTAAAAAAACATTCCTTTCTTACTTTTTCTAGAAAAGTCATGAATTACCTCATTTAGAAAATGAAAAAAAGATTCATTTCAAAACTTTTAGTAAAAAATAAAACATGGGTAATAGTAACTTTAAATATTCATATGGTAATAGTAAAAAACTTTTTGAAAACATTTTTAGAAAACATGGATGTGGAAGATAAATATTCCACAATGGATATTTAAAATGAAATAATCCCAAATACTGATGAGATTATGAAATAAACCCTTACAACTTTATAATTAATAGAATCATATGCCCAATGAAAGAAATAAAATTATATGGATATGAAAATACTATAATATTCAGAAAAATACTCATAAAATAAATTCATGGGTAGTATATACACCACACAGAATAAATAAGTAGTGTATAAGGCATGTGTCCCACATAAATAAAAGTGGGAAAAAATCCCTTACTTTAAGTATTGCCCTTCCTTTTTTCACGTTAAAAAATACTATATAATAAATATGTATTTATTATACATTTATTTAATAACCATATATCAATAATACCATGCATGATTTTTTATAACATCTTATCACCCATTTATGAATAATTAAAATCATTGTTCTAGGTGATATCTGCTTCATTTTCCAAGCATGTTTCAGTTTGACAGTCTAGATCCTTATAATTTGATCATGGTACTATAATTTACAGATTTTTTATGTCATATATATCATATATATTCATAAAATTTATCCTTATTATCCCCCATATGAAATATATATGAAAAATGAATCGCATCGCATCGTGGAGATGGTAAGCCATACATACGCACGGGCATCGTTATCATTTCCAAAAATATTAGGTGAAAAAAGATAGATATGATATTATAGTTAAATAAGTATAATTATGTCATAAATATCATTTATAAATATTAAAACTACTATAATTTACACTCATAAAAGATGGTGATGAAAATGAATTGTATCACTATGTGGAGACAACAAGCCGTACGTATGCACGAACGATACTTTCACTTCTTGTTCGATGGGAGAGTGGATGTATAATGGTGTGATAATAATTATAATAACATCTAAGAATACTTTTTATATTGAATTTATTATTTTATGATATATATCATAGATTTTTTTGGAGGTATAGAAGAGTAGAAAAAGAGAGTGACCGGTTAGATAGATTACCTCTTCTTCAAAATGACTCCTTTAGATCTCCTCTAATGGACTCTAGAGTTGGTCCTTCAGGAAGAAAAAAACCTCCATAACGTGGATATTGAATTGGATAAGAGAATTTTGTAGATTTTTTTCTAACTAGAAGAATCAATGCGGTGAAATGAGATGATGGAGGATGTGTCCTTTTATAATAAAGGTGAGGGGAACTTTTGGAATTTCACAAATGATTAAATTATAATAAATTAAATCTCAATAAAAGTTCCTAAAAATTGAAAGGTATTTGAATATAATTTGGGATATTATAGTAATACCATAAACCAATAGATTTTAGACAAGTTTTTTTTGTAATTTTAATCCTTATCTTTTTTTATTAACCCTTAGTTATCCTATTTTAATTTTAATTAAGATAACAACATTTTCAATATTAAAAAGTATATATTTTTACTTATAAGGTGTAAATTGAACCATAAATGGTCAATTTATGAAATTTTGGAGGAAAATTTATCCTATTTTTCTTTAATTAGTATTTTTATGATTTTTAAATAATTTAATAAAATTTCATTTTCATAAAATATCATTAGTGTCAATTTTGACACTATTCATTACACTGACTTTAAGAAAATAAATAAAGAAAGATAACTTATAAAAATTTAATTTAATAAATACCTAATATGTTATATTCACTTATAAAATGTTTGAATATCCTTAATTAGTTCAAATTATATTTATTTTAATATTTTTAATATCACTTAATTGAGATTTTCATTGATTGAATAATTATTATATCATCATTGTGTAATTATTTATGATACTTATTTATTCAATAAAAATTAAAAATAAATTTAAATGATGTATATAAAACTTTTATATTTAGAATAATATATATAGTATAGTATTACTTATATTTTACCTCATATTAAAAATATTATACTTATTAAAAGTAAGAGTGTGGCATTTTTTTCACTCTCTTTGATTTTAATAATATCTAAGTAATTCTCATGGAAAAGTGTCCATTAAATTATTATATTTATAAAATTATGTGTTAGGTATAATTAAATTCATCTAATAAAATTTTGGCAAGTTTTATAGTAGTTTTCTAATATTTATAATATTATTTTTACCCTTAATTATCCGAATTACCCTTAACCGTGGTATTAAAAATTTATAAAGTTACTATTCATATTGTACAAAAATAAAAGGGACATATTTATTAAATTTTGAACTTATGATTCCAAATATGGAATTCATTTTTCAAAATTAAAAATATATAATTTGTTAAAATTAGTTTAAAATTAATCCCATTGACGAAACGAGAACACAAGTTTTTAAAGTGAAAACATTCAGAAGATTGAAATGTTTTTATATCCAAATTCAATGTGAAATTGATTAAAATGACATAAATTGGATTAAATTATAAAAATTTAATCTAATTATACTTTAAAATCAATCAAAAATATAATTCAACACTATAAATTATTTTGATTAAAAATCTATTTTTAATTAAAATTCAGTATTTTTTAATATTCACCAAAACATGAAACTTTTCAAAAAAATTCCAAAAATTCAACCAAAGTAAATTTTGATATCAAAATTTCAAATAAAAAGTTTATTTTTAAAATTACTATTTATAAAAGTGTAAAAATTTAGTTTTAAAACAAGTGCGCCATGAAAAGGCGGAAAAACTGTTTTTAGAAAAAAAATATAGTTTTTAAGCATAAAACTGGATTTATTATGACTAGAAAACATACATGAAAAATGTTAAAAATTATATTTAATATTATATATATATATATATATATATTATAATCCAACAGTAGTTATTTTTTTATATATCATTATAAAACATACTTGTGCACATTAACAAGATTTCCTTTTAAGTGTAATCCATAATTTCATAATTTAGTTAATCTTATTTATACACAAAATTTTAATGGATAGGTTATAATTTTCTTATTTAAATAGTTATAATATTAAAATGAAATTTCATAGAAACTTAGTGCTGTGTGTAATGAAAATTAATCCAGTGTTGTGTGTATCACAAGCTTAACTTGGTGTAGCATATAACACAAGACATCAAAGAAATTTAATTTATTAAAAAAAAATCATACAACTTGGGGTGTCACACATGTGACCCTATCCCAAGGTAGGTAATTCTCTCACCTGGTGTTTCTTGATTTGAATGAGAATATGATCCTAGTTCAACACCTCATACTTTATTGGAATATGCCGATAATCTTCCATGATATGAGAAAGAATATACACTTTCTCCAGAGTAACTACTTATTAATAATGATTAGAGTGTTTATCTACCTTGTCTATAGGGATAGGAATATGTTCCTGTACCTATATCTATACCAGTGCCAGAATATGCTGGTGGAGTTCTTCAGCTATTGCTAAGATGTAATGGCATTTTAGTAAAGTGAGCAGAGGGATATAAGCCTGCACATTTTATGTCTCCACTATGTACTAGAAGATATCTTCGATTGAAGTGGGGATATGAGCCCACTTATGTATTCCTTGTGCCACTAGAATATGCTTATGGACTTCATGCATGAAGGTATGGATATGAAATTCCCCCATATCTCCTCTAGGAATATGCCTGCATACTTGTTCCGAGCGAGCAGGGATATGAGCCTACTCACTAGTCACTTCCGGAATATGTTAGAAGACATCATCAGTGGGAGTGGGGATATGATCCCAATCCTAAATATCCAACATCTTCCTCACTTGATGTTTCTTCCTTATTACTCATGCATGGGTGTCAGAGGCAGCATTATGTCGGGTGGTACCCTTAACAAGCGATTGATGGGTACCGATGGGATGGTGCTGGTGATGATGGTTGAAAGGAACTATCATTAGTGGTCCTTGAACCAGAAGGGAGCCATATTTGAATCCCTGGTCCACCTTCATTGGATACTGAAGGTGGTGATTTTTTCGCTCCAAGGATATTCTACTAAAGTGGCTGGCTATGGTAACGAGGGCCACTGGATTAACTGCATCTTTCCTTAAATAATACAGACTCATCAGTTTCATTACTTAGAGACCCTCATGGGTAGATTTAGGGGTCAATATTATACCACATTGATGGTACTCCTGGACTATTGTGTTGACCACTTGTCATTGAAGATGCCTGGTAGGTGAGATCATTTTTGCGACCCACAGGGGTTGCAACCATAACTGAATTTCTAGAACAGTCACTGGATGATGACTTTATCTCAGATTGGGGTGATTTTTGTGAGATTAACATCTACAGTCATACATAAAATAAGTAACAAGGTCACTAATTAGTGAAATATTATATGCATGATGTGCTCAATCAGATATGTATGCTTAACACAATTGTCTTTTTATCCCCAATCCGACCATTCTGTTTGCATGGAACTGTCAAAGTGAGGATGAACATATTTTTATGGGAACCCCAGTTATAGAGGATAAAGTATAAAATTTATGTTAGTATTATCATATTTTTTTGTGTAGGATATTCCAACAAAGTGTTTTGACATATAGAAAACTGACCATCCTTTCTATTTAACGGTTTTGTGTTGGGTTCATTGTTTTTTTGTTTGCATAGAATATGAAAAATAAAATTTAATGATGCAAGATTAACTAATTATTCTATTATTTGAGAGATTCACATCGATTTCACCATTTTTTTCGACAGGAAATAGAAAACCTCTAGGTGTTCTTGGTTTGACTTGATGGTTGGTTGTGAGCGGGGGGGGGGGGGGGGGTTAAATATGATACAAAATCATTTACTTTGGGTTACCATTGTTGTTATTTAATGGAAAATCCTAATGGTTCCCATATCCATAATTGGGTACAAACCTACTTTCTAAAGGTAGGTGGTTAGTTGGGGTTTTAGACCCAATGACAGTTAGGAACTCACATTGGTCAAGAGGACAGGAGGTCGGGCTCATCGCACCCTTTTGGGGGGAATTTTTCTCTACTCTAGGACTCTCTTATAGATTTAAGATTCATTTAAGAATATATTCATAATCTCTATATGGGATGGGTTACCCTAAAAGAATGATCATAGGTTAATCTATTTTATGTGAAGAAGAATAAGGTGATATAATTATTGAATCCATCTGTATATATCCAAGGTTCTTCATCCATTTCCCAATAATGAATAACTACTTATATGTTGAATCTTCATAACTAGAACCTTTGTAATTTTCTACCATGTAGGGAGGTAGTTAATATTCTGAGGAGGGGATTGATCCATTATGATGTATCCTACATATCATGTTTATTACAGGAATCAAAATCCACATAGTTTGTTAAACCCATGCAGTTTAATGTCATGTAGAAAGGAAATATGTGCGGGCACTTAGGCACCAAATATTTGTGCTCAAGTCTTGAGGAGACATCCTACGTATCCTGGTTATAGCAGGAATCAGAGTTATTATAGTTTGTTGACTCCTTTGGAATTATCCCCAAGGTATATGCCCTTATACGAGGGACGTTTATATCATGCCACTCATTGGGACTTACATAATGATATTTTCTTGGATGGTGGAGATTCACAGTGCAAATGATATGAATATTGGACTTCCCTAAGACCATGTAATCTATTCTCAATGTAAGAAACAAGGTATAACAAGTAGTCTCACTGCATATGGATGGGGATTACATATTGGGAAAACCCTTGGGATGTTTATTATGGAGCATGGGCCTTAAGAAGGCATCCTACATATCCTGGTTATGGTAGTAATAAGATTCCTCATAGTTCAATTGGCTTATCAGTCCATTGATGGATGATATAAAATGATTATCCCATGGGAATGATTGGGTCATGATGGTTGAAATATCAGAGACATGGAGAGAATTACACTGGGGTGGATTCCCATTTGATTTTGGGATCGGGCCTTAGGAAGGCATCCTACATATCCTAGTAAGGGAAGGAATAAGAGTCCTCATAGTTCAATTAGTCGGGGCTTACACACTAACGTTTACCTTATCCTATTAGAGACTTGTCACATGAATGATATGATCACTACGACTCCCTAATACTATGTGATCTATGCTCAGTGTGAGAAATAAGGGATAACAAGTAATCAGTATCATTGATTTTGGACATGGGACTTATGTGCTGGGACTACCCTTTGGATGCTTAATATAGAGCTCATGCCTTATGAAGGTATCCTATGTATCCTAGCTATAGAAGGAATCAAAGTCCTTTTAGTTTAGTTGGTCGATGATTACACACTAAAATTTCCCTTATGATCGAGTCTTATACACTTACGTCACCCTTATATGGGGGACATATAATATTATACTATTGATTGGGGATTACACACTAACATTGCCCTTATATGTGGGACATATCATATTATACTTCTGATTGCGGATTACACACTAACATTTACCTTATATACAGGAATATCATATTATGACACAGATCATGGATTATACAATGATGTCTCCCTTATATAGAGAGCATACCATATTATACCACTGATTGAGGCTTACAGACTGATGTTTCCCTTACAATGGAGGCTTACACACTGATGATTCCCTTATATATGAGACATATCATATTATGCCACTGATTAGGTATTACACACTGAAGTTTCCCTTATATATGGGACATATCATATTTTTCCACTAATCAGGGCTTACACACTGATGTTTTCCTTATATACAGTACATACCATATTATGCCACTAATCGAGGCTTACACACTGAGGTTTCCCTTATGATCTGGGCTGACACAGTGACGTTTCCCTTATGACTGGGGATTACACACTAGAATTTCCCTTATAATTGGGGCTTACACACTGAAATTTCCCTTATATGTAAGACATATCATATTATTACACTAATTGGGGCTTACACACTAATGTTTCCATTATATACGAGACATATCATATTATGCCATTGATCGTGGCTTACACACTGACATTTCCCTTATATGAAAGAATATCATATTTTGTTGTTGATAAGGGCTTATACATTATTTTTTCCCTTATGATCAGGGATTACACACTGAGATTTAACTTATATGTTAGACATATCATATTCTGCTGCTGATCAGGGATTACACACCGAAATTTCTCTTATACACGGGACATATCATATTATGCAGCTGATCGGGGCATGCGCACTAAGATTGACCTTATGATCAGGGCTTACACACTGAAATTTCCCTTATATACAGGAAATATCATAATATGTCGTTGATTGGGCTTTACACACTGATGTTGCCCTTATAATTGGGGCTAACACACTAAAATTAGCCTTATATGTGGGGAATATGATATTATGCCACTAATTTGGGATTATACACTGACGTTGCCCTTATGATCAATGATTAAACACTAACATTTCCCTTATATGCGAGACATATCATATTATTCCATTGATCTAGCCTTACACACCAACGTTACCCTTTTGACTTGTCCTGCTTGTTTGCCTGACATGCATTGATTGTCTGCTCAACATGCCTTGATTGCCTACTTGACATGTCAGAGGATGTCTACCTAACATGTCCAAATACAGTCACATGATCCAGTTGAATTTTCCTAGGGACATTGAATATCATAGATGGAATGTCTGAAGGTTTTCGCATGATCAAGGATGACTTGTACGAAGGACATTTCAAGACTCAGTTGGCTTGTCTTGGAAGCCATCACATGGCCCTAGGTGACATTCTTAGAGTGAATCACATGATCCAGCTAACTTTCCCTTGGTGTCATCGTGAAAACTAGATGGAACACTTAGAGGAAATCATGAGGGTAAGTGTGACATGTCTCAGAGGGTGACACGTGATCCAGGATGACATGTCTGGAGGACATCATGAGATCTGGATAGCGGGCCCATGGGGAATTGCGAGAGCTAGTTGACATGTCCCAGTGCTATTACGAGACTCAACTGACATGTATTGATGTTTCCATATGATCTGGGTGACATGTCTAAAGGCCATTACAAGGCATGGATGGTGATCCCAAAGGGATTCACGAGACTTAGGTGGAATGCACAAGGGGCGCCATGTGACTTGATCTGACGTGTCTAGGGGATTTTACATGATCCAAATAGTATCCCAAAGGAGCATCATGTGACCTGGGTGACATGTATTGGTGTTGTTTCATGACCTGGGTAGTTTATACTAAGTGCATGAGGATCTTCATATATGTTCTTCACATAAGTATCCCATCTTTTAGTCTTTTTTCTATACTTTTATTGCATATTCCTTAGATTTGTTCAGTGTTAGATTGCTTTTAAGTATCACATGTTTTGGAAAATATGTGGGATATCTTTTGCGTAACCTTCCAGAAGTCATTCATGCGATCTATGAGTGATCACACAAAGTTATTATGCATGCTTAATGGTCACTCCGATTATTCCCAAGATCTTACCTAATGGGAAGCTTTTCTGATCAAAAGATCAACTGCTCTGAGAAATCCACTCTAGTGCTTGGGTGCATCAATACTAGGTTCTAAGAGTTTGTCTCTTTGTTCAAGGTTTTATTTTCATGTCAGTGCGAGAGATTTATAGGCCTCTTCACCTCGATTATTCACCACTTTTCATAGCTTGTATCATGTAAATATAGGATGGAGTTGGTGGAGGGATTTGGCATCACACATCTTTGTGAGGTCCTACCATGGGTCACTCCAGGGGCGTCACATGATTTTCAGCAACCATGAGACCATATTGTCAATGCCTCCTCTATTGGATTATAAAAAATTAATGGTGTCTTTACAAATCATACATACATGATGATGGACTTTTAGATTGCCAGGATGACATGTCTAAGTGCATTCATGAGATTAGGATGCCTTTCTAAATGCCTTTGCGTGACCTTAGGTGACTTTTTTGAGGTCCTTTATGAGATAAGAATACATTGTCAGGGAGTTCTTGCGATATGAGGTGTACATGTCTCTAGGTGCTTGAGGTGTCTTCTAGATTGCCAAGGGCATGTCATGTGATTTTTTTGACTGGAATATTCTCCCACATTCTCCCCTTTTTATTGACTTTATTCATTTTACAAAAGTTGGGGATCTCATGAGGTTGTATGAATATTATTGAAGACAATCACTCTACCTCTTGGTGATGCATTTCACAACCAATAAAAGGTCCTATGGATATTCATGAGAATTTCATGAACAATTCCATCTGTTTTCCCTTATAGAGCCAAAGGGGGAGCACAGGGTCTCTTGGACATGTCTGACTCCCTTTGTGTGATGATAATGACATGCTGGTGGGCTTTCATAAGACGAGGAAGACACATCTCTAAGTTATTTCCATGCCTTATGAATCACCTAGGGTGCATAACAAGATTTTTTATGACTAAAATAGGCTCCCATATTTCACTTCTTAATTTAATTTGTTTATTTTACAAAGTCTTGGGGTTTCGTGAGTTTTCTTGGGTGCTGTTGAGGATAATCACTCTCCATATTGGTGATTCATCACATGAGTTTTATGACCTCAATAGGATCCCACCTTTTGGATATTTCTCTCCAATTTTCAAAGGAATTTTGGATGGCTTGTCAGGCATCTATCATTTGACAATTTGTGTGACCTAGGGGTTCTTGTATGGATACTTCTACATGATCACTGATTATCTGGGGCACCTTCATAAGAGAAAAAATGAATTATCAAAGGGGCTCCATGGGATCTTCCATAGGTTATGCGATCACATGTCTCTTGGAGGTTCATTTACTCCACATGATCATGGCCACCATCCTCTTCCTTTTCTTTGTGGGTAGAATAATACCCATATTTGGGTATTTTTTACTTTTTGAATTTATCAATGTTCATTTGGTGGGTATCAATAGAAATATCACTCATGATGTACCCAACATATCACAATTCATCGTGAACATATGTCATCATGGTTTTTACCAATACATCAAAGTCAATGACTAATAATATCCATTAATAATAACCTTAAATTTTAAGGATCAATTCACATGTATATAAATAGGAACGTCTAATAACATATATAAAAGTGGATTTCCTACTGACGAGTAGTGTTATCACAATCTCTTGCATTGGAAATTACCAAGGGTGTACGCCATGAGAAAGTGATTCAAATTCTAATGAGTCTCCACCCCTGATAGCCTATATCATTTTTGTCTTGTAAAATTATATCATTAGACTATAGAACATATATTTAAGAATATTATCATGGAACTTCTAATTTCTCATAATAGCATGGAACTGCTATAACATTTCAGAGTGACAATTACTCTTAGGACATTATCACATACAATGTCACAAAAAATAACAATCATGATGTGATAATAAGTTTATTAATATACAAAATAATTAATGTAGGTAATAATAAAGTACATAAAAGTTGGTTCTAGGGAACCAACTCCAAAAACTAATTCACTTAGATAATCCAATAATATTTTTAGATATTATCCATATAATAAAACTCTGTTGTTATAAATGTGATGATCTAAAAGATAAATAATATTTTTTATATTGAAAAAGATAAAAAAACTCATTAATTCATGAATCAATATATATTATATCTAAAATGAATTATTAATGTAAGATCTTAAAGTGAAAATTCTAGATGTAATATCTAAGATGAGTTCTAGATACAAAGGTGCAAGTGGTTGAATCCAATGAGACACTAAAAATAAAAATTTATGACTTATCAATTCAATTAATTTTTATGAAGTTGACCATGTGATTTTGGACATTGGTTCTTGAAGTTTAACCTAGTGATGATTTTGATAGAGATATTCCCTAAAAATTTAAACACAAATGTTGACTTTATGTTATGTCACATTGTGAGATTTAGGTATATTGTAAGGCATGGAATAGAGATTTTATGTTAATGCCTCATTCTATCACACTGTATAATATAGGATTATTTTATAGAAGTGTTATGAAAAAAATCATATGGTAAAATTCACTCCAAATATATGTTTGATTAACAGTTACTTGATAAGCATTATCACTTGGGTATTATTCCACATTTTATATCATAATTATGAATGTTTCATATAATTAAATGCATGGGAGGATCAATGATTCATTCACGTGATGAATGAATAAAATGGATAAAACATTAATCATGTATTTTGTAACATATGAGTTAATTCATGAAAACTTAGTCATGTTATGAGCACTATATAAGGTTCCATTACCATTGATATGGTGTGAGTTTTTCATATTCCCATGTTCCTATCAATCCTATCATACCAAAATCTCTCTTACCATCCTCACTTTACTACCTAATATAATAGTATATCATGGAAGGTTTGAGGATATCACTTGATCATCGGGTGATTCAGTTTAACCCGTGGATACACCACAAAGGTGGAATTCCACTATGTTGAATGAGTGTCATTCAATCCTTAGAAACCCATCAGTGGTATCAGATCTTATCCATGTTATTTGATTATAAAAATCACGTTGAGAGGTGAATAAAAGTGTATATTGTATTTATGTCATGTTATCTATTATTAAAAATGATAGAAATTTTTTATAGCGTCATGGTTTATGATATAGGGTATCACAATTGGTGATATGATCATTCTTTATGATATGTGATATCATAAAATACAATATCAAGTAATCATTCATTTTTTATGCATCATAGTATATGGTATGGGGAATCATAGATAATTATAGTGATGTTACACATTATAAAAACAAAGTATTGTATTGTAGGAACGATAATGGTGCCTATTCTAAAATACAACTCTCTATTTCAATGGGTTACTATTACACCAGTGTTGAGCATTGTGTTATTGTTACATGGGGCTTATCATAAGTCATAATTGTTATATTTCACAGGTTAATATTGTGTATATGAAGGAGATATACCCTAAATCCTTAAACTTATATGATGATATATGTCAATATTATATGGTATGATATAGGTGTATCATTGATTATGATATATGATATTGTTACTCTACTGCTACCTTACGATATGTTATCATCACATCATAATGCATTTATATGCATGTGATATTAAAAATTAGTATGTACACATTATTACACATACTGGATATTATTATTATCTATGTTTCATTTTATGGAACACACGGGAGTTGGATTGGCTATGAGGTTACAAATAGTTTGAAACTTCATGAATAAATCACATGTTTCATGATGTATGAGTTAATAAATACATAAATTTAGAGCGTCTCAAGAGGATATAAAATAAATTTATCACTATGAGACAATGATCATTAATTCCATACAAATATATTTTGAATACCTCTATCACCATAACTATCTTTCTCATCCTCTCTTCGATTCCATGCGATACTTGAATATAATGGGTAGAGGAGAGTCTTGATTGAGTGCGTCAAGCGATTCAGCGTGGCCCATAGATACACCATAGAGAGGGGATTCTGATGGCTGTCCTTAAGTGATCTTCATCAATCATAGACGATGAAGTCAATGGAAGTGGAACTTTGGTTTAAGGTACACATATTCAGTGTTCTTCATTTTAGAGTACATGGTTTCAAATTTTATAGGCATAAAAATCTTGGTATTGGGTTTATGATTTGTTTCTACTACTTAGTTTAATGGTTAAACTATAATTAGAAACCCAAAAATGGTATTAGATCTTACCATGTGATTAGAATCATGGAATATTGTTATAAAATGAATATCTAATAATTGATAAGAAAATAGAATATCATAACATCATTACGATATGGATGATATAGTAAGGGATGAATGATTTAATATGATAGGAGATTTAATGGGTCAATCCTATGTAAGGAATTTGAGAACCTTATTATTCTTACATGAAATTTTATTTCACTTTTCACTTGATAGCCACTATATCAGATGTCATTTAGTTAATCCTACATGGTACTAACTTTTTGTTTAATTTATTCCCACACAAGGCTTGTTTTAATATCACACGAGGCTTCTAGTGCTAGTTGATTCTCACATAGGCTTAAGAAATGTGAAGTTATTATTATGTGGGATCCTATATCATAATTTTTTGTTGCATAAAAATAAAAAGTCCAACCCCATGATTTTATCCCTACAAAACTTATCCTAAAATAGTTTGATCTTACTTATGATTGAGAAAATGGAAATTTTTTGTTTTTCCTAAATATTCAATTATGAATTGAATTGAATAGTTTATAAAATATTTATAAATTATAGAAAAAGGTATAATGGGATAGTCATTAATTTATATAGATATTTTTAAGTTAATTAATTATAAATTATTTATAGTTAATTAATAAATGTTTTCAAAACATTTATTAAATAAATATCTCCAATGTTAAAAGTTAATACCAAAATAAAATTTTCTAAATTACATGGAATGTATTATAATTTATAAATTAAGTGTTTAATTATAAATTAAAAGGGTAATTTTTAAAATTTTTATAAATTAAAAAATAAGGAAACAAATATATAAGTGTTTATATATTTAAATTATGAATTGTTCAAATTAAGTCCTTAATTGAGAAATTATTTAAACCACATAAAAATGAGTTTGGATGATTGATTTCTCAAGGTTTAAATAATAATTAATATTTGATATTTATATTATGTATATTTTTTACATAATATATTTGGAATATAAGATGTTTATAATTCATTTGATATCATATATTTAAAGTAAATTCCATATAATGAACAATATAAAAGAACTCACATTGAAGACAAATATAAAGTGTTTATATTTTTTAAAATTATAGATTTTTCATAATATATTACTAAATTATATAATTTTTATAATTAAATTTTATTTATTATTTTCTCATAAATAATTTATCGGATATTTAAATATTTAAAATTTTCATTTATTTATTTCTTTATTCATAATTATAATTTTTATATTATGAATTTTTATGTGTATTATTTTGTTTAAAGTTGTTAATATTATTCTAGATATTATCATACATTCATTTAAGGAGTTTCATGTTAGCTAGGATTATGGATTTGGTTTTCTTGTAATTTTATTTTGGATTTTATTGAGTTACAAACTTGGATTAAGTAGTTAATTATGATTTATACATATTAGGTGTTAGAATAATTATGGAATTGAATTATCCATTGAGTAAAGTATCTTAATATAGAGGGACTTTGGGTTGGACTACTTGATAACCTATAAGCTTATACCTTGACTAGAAAAGTGAGGGTTTACTATCTGTGGCTTCAGGTTTACTCATGTTAAGATTATTGATTTCATATAATTCTAAGCCTTTAAACAAAAGGGTTTTATATTTCTTATTCATAAGATAAATTTGGATACATATGAATATAGTTGGATTTTAATTTGGGTTAATAAACCAATCTATGAGTTATATAAAGAGTTATACATCAATATGGTTCAATATTATTGGTTTGGTGGAAGGAATATGATTCCAAACTAAATCATTAGAGACATGAATATATAAATATAATAGAATAAAAAATATGGTGAGATTAAATCCTCTTTTAAAAATACTAAGTTTTAGATTCATTTCAAAGAAACTCTTTTAAACACCTTAATAATACAATTGGATAAGTTTATGATAAAGTTGGTTACCCATAGATTATCATGTATAAAGAAATAAATTAATGGGATACCCTAATAATATTATGTTTTTGTTCTTGTAATTTACTATGAGTCACACTTAGTTGGGAAACCCTAATATTTAAGATACTATGGGAATGGAGTTGGGTTTATCCATATGATATATTAGGTAAAGGGTTATCCAATCAACTATCCAAGTGTTATATTTGATATAACTGACATTATTTACTACCTAAATAGCTAAGTGGTGAGAGGAACACTAAATTAGACCTATTTTTTAGTGAAATATAGATCTTAGTCCACTGATGGATATGATGAATTCAATGTGGATCACCATTTTAGTGGGATCAAATTTAATAAAAGTCCTTATTAAATGTTTTTAAATCATGATACTCATATGATAAAAGATTCTGTTGTAGATGAATAACATCATCATCATAAAACTTGTCTTTGAGATTAATTCTTGATAAAGGTAAAATTTTATAGGAAAATATCAAGAATGGTAACTTAAGAAAAGTTCATAAGGGAATTCTAGGTGTTAGAGCACCCCCTTCATGAGAAACCAAATGTTGAAGTTGTTAAACAATTGAATCTATAGGCTTATGTGAAGCATATAATGATTAAATTAAGTTTTCAAAGGAATTATATGAAAAATTCCATAAGGAACTTTATTATTGTATAATATACTCAATATGATTGAGTATCCTAATGAATAAGTGAGATTGAATGAATCATTTATGAATTATCTTGGTTGTGTAATTCATTTAGTTGGAAATGTTCTTATAATGTGAATGAGTTTAATAAATGTTTATATTATTTTCTCAAAGTGTTTAGGATAGATGAACTTAGAATATGATGTCTAGGTTCTGGTGCTATATTAACAGTACAAGTGGGTAAAATCTCAAACTGGATGAAGAAAAATTTGTTAGAAAAGTCCAAAAATGCTTATTTTAGTATCTATCAAAGGTTATTGAAACCTAAATGTGTTTTTAGAAATTTGGAATGATGATTCCATAATATAGAATCATTTGGAATAGCTGAAGGTGTTTTTTTAAGTCCATGGAATTCCTTTGAAAAATATCAATGTTATATAAATAAATTCTTTGGTTTTAAAGGGTATATGATACCAAATTTATACTTTAAAAATGTTGTAAATATATATAAGTTTAAGGTGGTGATTTATGAAGCTAGTAGTTTTCATTCAGGTGATGAAGCAAAGAGTTTAAACATCAATGGAATCTAATGAAAAGGAATGTAACAATATCATATGGATCTAATTAAATGATGTTTATAGTTATCACATTTATCTTATGTGAAAATATGAGTTATTTATTAACAAATATTTATTATAAACATTATGAGATATTACACATGTTTTATGATTCATTGGATTCTATAACATACCTGATAATAATATAAGGAATTTTTTTATCTTGGATAAAGGGGTTTATCTAGTTGTTTAATAAAATATGAGGAATTTAGGTTCCACCACCACCAGTGGCATATTTTAAAGAATAATATTATTTTCAATAAAATAATCCAAAGACATAGAATACCATATATGATATGAATACAATGGTTTTTTTGTTAAATATTCTTACTAAGAGGAAATAAGAGTTATTTACTACAAAAAGGAGTTTTTGTATCTTATAAATATATTCTGAAGATAATACAGTTTCTAAAAGGCAAGTGGGAGTATGCTTAAAATTAGAGAAGTTCAAAGTTAGAAAATAAAAGATTATTCTAGTCAAAATAAAAGTGACTGTCACCTTATCCTAAAAGAGTTTAGGATGTGTTTGAAAAGTAATAATGTAAAGAGTTACATTAGTTACCAAAAATATTTCAAGGAAAATGTTTGATGGAAATGGTTATAAGAATGGCGATGATGCACTTAGAAAGAATTATATACATAAAAAAAAGACATTTACATCATAAAATTTGATGTTATGGAGTTAAGGAGTTTGAATATATTCAAATAGTTGAACATTAGGAATATTATTCTTAAGCATCACCATTATTCAAACTATCTTGCTTCATATATGTTACTCACTAAAGAGTTAAGTGGGTGGATTTTATTAGATAGTAACATAAAGATGTTATAGGAATTACATAGAGATGTGATGAGATTAACAAAACCAATTAAAGTGAAACAAACATAAGGTTGATCTATAAGTTTACCATATATTATATGTTTGACAAGTTATTATTTATGGATTCATTAAATGATCTTAAGAATAAAAAATGTTTCAATTTATATAAAAGGAAATCACAACTTTATCATTATTTCACATTTTTTACATATATGTATATATTGATATACGTTTCATAAAGTGAAATGATAATTGACCTATCAAAGTATGACTTTGAGTTATACCTAACTGATGTTCATCATGGATTATTATAGGTTGTGAAAAAAATTTAAGGTTAATGTGAGTAATATTCTTGTTTTGGGATATGAAATATGATAATGAGGTAGAAAATAGGGTATGTGAGCTAAATGAACCACTAATTATACCACATGGAGTATTATACAATATGCATTTGGTATAATAATATAGGTTTTGAGGTTTCATCATATGAACATAATAGTGGAAGAAAACCCATATTTTTGTGATTTATTTTTAACAAAATCAACATGAATATGATATATGAAGAATATAAAAAAGTGTACCTATATATCATAAGAAATGGCCTCCATATTTTATTTTTGAAGGATTATGCTTGATGTAGATCACCAAATAATCAAAACAAAATCCACATACCTTTGAGGGATTACACTGACTGTTGAATCCATGATCATATCATGAGGATTCCTATATATCAAGTGGGGTGAAATCACCTTCTCTGTATGAAAAAAAATGATTCTATGGGAAGGAAGATAGATTCAAGAATATTTTAATGAAATTTAAGATCATTAATAGTACACATCAAGAGTGATCACATATCTTTATATATCCAAACATGATGTTCTCTATTAAATGAAATGTGTCATCCATATACAATATATTGGGTGTGTTTGATACTTCCTATTATAAGGATTCATTAACCAATTAAATGGAAATACAAGATATAATAAATCCATTCATAATGTATTAATAAATAAAAGAAACCACATGGGAATGAGGTGGAAGATGCATGTACTTAGTTTGTATTATGTTGGGTGCAACATAATCTTGGGCTCATGATTTAAGATACATTTGAACCAATGTATCCTTAAGTCATATGAATCATATAAATATGTTTTTATTACATAATAAAAAATCTCCCATTTACACTAAAATCCATAAAGACTTCATGAAAATTTTTACAACTCTTTGGGAATCCATCCAAAAACTCTTTTTGGATACAATTTCCTCAAACTCTCTTCATTTTGGAATAAAAACTTTGTCTAAAACTTAATACTTATCCAAATTCCTAACTGCGTGACCCTATAGGTCTTAGTAGAATTTAAAAAGACTTGAAATACATATTTCAGAGATGTAATAAAAGAGTTACCTCTAGTAAAGCATAAATACTACTCAAGCTACTAAGGGGTATGGTGCGATCTCTATCAAATGTACTCATATCCTTATACTAACATGTCCACCAAAAAATTTATCATATACATCATATTTTTACCTATATAATTCATTTTTCCATGAAACTAAGTGAAAACTAGACATGGAACATATCAATATAGTATAAACCAACTCATCTATTCTTGATTCTCCAAAATAGATTGACTAGGTCAATGAATACATCACATGTCATCCATCTAACAAATGATTACATTTCATGTTTCTCATCCAATTAGTTGAACACATCATATATTACTCAACTTATCATGACCATTCATTTCCATATTCTTATTCAATCAAGGTCCATGCGTCTTTTCTCATCACACAAGTGAAAAAATCTCATCTTGGTTGCACTCCAACTACCAACATGATCAACAACATACCCAACCAACCCATGATTAACTAATTTTATTTTGACCTGTATAATAAAAGTATCAAATTATGAAGGTTCTCATGATAGTTATATTTTCAACCTCATAAGTAGTATTTATTATAAGCATACACCCCTAAGTATATTGATAATTGTATGACATTCCATGTGATATACTTTAATGGGTAAATCTATGTAATAAGCCTCTAATTATTACCTCATGAATCTATTTTTATATCTTATATAAAACCATTTATAATGAGTAAAATATTATATTCATTATAATATTAACATATCACCTAAACCCATAATACTATGTGATTTCATTGATTAGGGACAACTCAAAGTCACACTTTGAGGAGATATTATCATCTTATTGTTCATGTAAAATAAATTTCAACACACATGAATGAATGATAGATGAATATTGACTTTATAATAAAATTATACATTATAAAAATATTACATACATCACTTAAATATCTTAGACCAAGAGACTCAACATGATTCTCATGCTTCTTATGCGATAGCATTTTTTAATGGATCTGCTGCATTATCATTTGTGGCTACCCAAATGATCTTAATATCACCCCTATCAATGATCTATCATACAATATAGTATTTTTGAAGGATGTGTTTAGTCCTTTAGTGATACCAAGGTTACTTATCCTAATAAAAAATTCCATTCTTGTCACAATAAAGCCTAAGTTATCCCTAAATGATAGGAATGACTCATAGTTCAGAGATTAACTTCTTGATCCAAACATATTCCTTCACAACATCTGATGTTGTGATATACTCTACCTTTATTGTCGAGTCTTCTATGGTGTATTATTTGGAACTATTCCAACTAATAGCTCCCCCATTTAAGAAAAACATGAATCAAAATTGATATTTTATACCATCTCTGTTGCATTGGAAACTATCATCTGTGTGACACTTTACACATAACTCATGCTCTTCTATAAAGATAAATAATACATCTTTAGTCCTTATCAAGTACTTAATAATGTTCTCTACAAAAATCCAATAACTATCTCTAGGATTTTATTGGTATATAATAGTTATTCTTAGAGAATATGAGATATCAGACTGATTACATAACATGAAATACATGATAGATCCTATGGTGGACACATAGAGAATTATATCCATCCCTACTAACTATTTAGAAGGATCTTAAATCTTCCTAATATTTGTGCCATTAAACACTGGTAAAGACCCCTTTTTGGAGTTATCTATGATAAATTTTTTTATCAATTTTCTAATATAAGTGTCCTAACTAATTCCAATCAACTTTTTAGATCTATATCTATAGATATTCATACATAGTATGTAGGAATCTTCACCCATGTCTTTCATTTAGAAATATTTACCCAAAAACATATTCACATAGTGAAGTGTCGAGATATCATTTAGGATAAGAAATATTCCATTTACATACATTATTATAAAACTATTATACTCCAACTAATTCATTGATATACATAGAAATCATCTGTATTCTTGATGAAACCAAAATATTTGATTACATCATAAAACAATATATTCTAACTTTGAGAAGCTTTCTTTAGTCAATAAATGTACCATTTAATCTTGCATACTTTAACATACTCATTTTTAACTTCAAACCCTTTGGGTTATATCATATAGACATCCTTGACTAAATTACCATTTAGGAATGTGGTTTTGACTTCCATTTTATATATCTCATAATCTCAATGAGCTACTATGGATAGAAAAATCTGAATAGACTTTATCATTTCTATATGTGAAAAATTTTCTTCATAGTTGACACTATGATTTTGTTTGTAACCCTTTACCCCCAGATGATATTTATAGGTATACACTCTAAAATCCATGTTAGTTTTATTATGGGAAACCCACTTTTACCCTATGGGTATCACCCCTTCAGGTATATCCACCAAGCTCCAAACTTTCTCAATGTGTATGGAGTCTATTTTAGATTCCAAGGCTTAGAATACTTAAGATAGGAATTCACCGATCATCTGAGAGATTGTGTTTTTTTTCAAAAATCACTCCTCCTAGAACACTAAAATGGAATGGTATGTCCAGGAGAATAAATCGTACCCTTCTATACATGGATTTATTAATAATGAGTTCGTGTTCACTTCTTATTACATTTTGGGGTTATTCTTTAGAGACCATTACATTCCTACTCATCTTTATTCCATATAAAGGAGTCATAAAGACACCATATGAGATATGGTACAAGAAATTTCCTAGTTTTTATTTTATGTGGATTTGGGGTTTCTAATCAATCATAAAATGAATGAATTTTGATAAACTTATCCCCAAATTAGATTTTTTTATTTGTTGGTTATACTAAGGAAATAAGGGGATACTATTTCTATAACCCATTGAACAAAAAGTTCCTATGGCTCGACATACTGACTTCCTTTATAAGAAACATATAATTTAATGTGTTAGTGGGAGGAAATTTATAATTGTATAAATTCAAGTCCAACAAATAGGAAGTGTTCCTGATGTGGAGGTTGAGTTGGTTCTGAAAAGAGTTATGGAAGATGAACTAACTCAAGGTATAAAAGAACCTTTAATTTATGGAAGTATTTATCAGTAACTTGAGAGATATGGGGTTTTCATATAAAATTATGATGAAGTAATGTTCATATGAAATAAACCTACATATTATCATGACACCATTGAGATTTTAGATTCCAAGGCTTTTAACCATTTCCTAGAATCAGAATTTCTAAGGGATTTATGGTAGGTAGTAGGTTTATATTATATGAAAATTACTTCATAATTATTTTCTATGATAAAACTATATATATATGGTTATTGATAAATAAAAATATTCCTTATAGGTTCTTATGTATTTTGAGTTAGTTATTTTTCCACAAATCTTTGTAGAACCAGCTCAACCTCCACCTCAGGAACACTTCATGTTTGTTGGTCTTGAACTTCTCCAAGTTCAAATTTCCTCATATTTACACATTTAATTATATGTTTCTTCTCAGGTAAAGCATTATGTTAGGCCATAAAAATTTTTTGTCTAGTAGTTTTATAGAAATGGTATCCTCTTATTTCCTTAGGATAACTAAAAAATAAGATTTTTTTTTGATTTGTGGATAATTTTATCAGAATTCAATAATAATATAAGTGTTTCACAACCCAAAATATTTATAAAAGAAAAAATAGGATATTTATCTTACCATATATCATATATTTTCTTAATTAATGATTTACATAGAACAAAATTAAGTAGGAATGAAACCGTCTCTAGAGAATAACCCTAGAATGTAATAGGAAGGTTATATGGACTCATCATTGATCAAACCATGTACAATAGGGTATGATTAATTATCATGGACACACCATTAAATTATGGATTTCTAGGAGGAATTATTTGTGAAAAAATTCCATAATCTCTCAAATTATCAGTGAATTTATGGCTTAATTATCCACCACCCCGATCTGATCATGGAATCTTAATACTTTTTCCCAGTTGATTATATACTTTATCTTAGAATTATTTGAAAATTTTAAAAGTTTCATACTTTTTTCATTAGATAAACATAACCATACTGGATAAAGTCATCATTAAATGTAATTAAGTGTTTAAAACCACCACTTTCTTGTGTGATCATTTGTTCACATACATCACTATACATGATATTCAATGATCCATTAGCCCTTTCACCTTTTCATCCAAAAGGTTTATTGGTAATATTTCTAGATAAATAAGATTTTCATGTTTCAAATGATTCATAACCAAATGAATTACACAATATACCTTTATAGAGTCTTTGAATGCATTTCTCATTTATATGTCCAAGGAAATAATGAAAAAGGTAGGTGGGATTAAAATCAACCCTGACCTTCTTATTCTGAATATTATAAACATGATTATCTATATCGATAATGTATACACCTTTTATCAAATACCCAAAACCATAAAACATTTCATTATTATATATAGAAAAACTCTTTTTCTTAACAATTAATGAAAATCCCATGTTTTCCAAATAGTATACATAAATAAAATTAATGTTTATAGTGGGAATATAATAACATTTTTTGAATTCAATGATTAATCCACTTGGTAAATTCAGATCATAAGCATTGACTTCTAATGAAATAACTCTCACTCTATTAACAGAACAAAGATCTACTTAACCGTTTTTTAATTCCCTTATATCTCTAAGTCTATGTTTTTCAGCACAAATGTGTAATGTAGACCTGATATCTAATACCCAAGAGTCAAGTTAGTGAAATTAACCTTTATAACATTCATATCTAAATGCTCAAAAATGATTCTCTTTGACAATATTTCTAAACCTTAAATACCAAACTCTAATCATTTTATAGTTCACACCTATAAGTAATCTCAATATTATTATCATGAAGTATACCATAATCTACAAGAAAGACACATTAGTGGGTGAGTATCATGTTTTATATTTTTCATCAAGGACTTTTAATGAAAGTTCTCCCATAGAAATTAATAACCCCATACATCATAACTATTTAGTGACCCAAAATCCACATTTCACTAAGAAATGAGTCGTCTATGGAATTTATATCACCACTTAGGTATTTAGGCAAGGAATCATCCCAATCACAATAGTTTTGATTCTTGGATAGTTGAGTAGACAAATATTTATCCATATATATCTTTATGGATTATTCCCAACTCTATTACTCTGGTATCTTAATGTCACGACCCGTCCCCTGGGGCCTGTGCCATGACTACCCCAATCCCGCCTTTCATAGGCTAGGGGCTAGCGACTAGCACCAAAGGCGTAATTCCCTAAAACTGGGAAGGAATTGCCTTTATAACCTATAAACACACACAACAAGATACGAACACGAGTAAACTGAATAACCAAAAGGGTGCTGAAAGTAAAAGGGTCTGGAATAAAATCCCAATAGTAAAGGTACAAGTACAACTGAAAATAATACAACTCAATAAAAATAAAGAAAAGCAGCTACTGGTTCATCCTCCGGGATTCCTACCTGAAGGGTAGGTACAAATAGCCTCCTCAGCACTCCGCGCCCGTTCTTCTTCTCCACTCACTGACATGATGTATGGTCCACCTCCAGGCACCATCCAGTCCTGGTACTCTCAGCCTCAGTCAGCATTGTCCATCGTCTGTAACCAACACAACAAGGTGCGGGAATAACCCATGTAGGGGTGAGTATAACGATACTCAGTAGGGACCCCGAGACCCTCAAGGTCTCACAAAATCCAACAAGGATAAACCACAAAGTATGAAATCAACATATAACCTTACTTAGGTATATTCCCATACATATACCTAAGTTATCATGTGATCTATCTCAATCATGAGGAAAACACAGAAAAACTGACTCATCTCAACCAGGATTTTATTCTAGGGGTAGTATCAAGTAACATCCCCAGTCACATTGTCGAAACCTCGGAAGCTAGAGAACTCCTCCTATATTGAGTACAATGGGACTGCCGCGACACCAATATTTCTTCCCACTAACCTTAGACTGCTGAGGTATTCCTCCTATCGAGTACCATGGATCTACCGCGTCACCAAGCCCACTCCCCACCATGGGTCTGCCGCGTCACCAAGAGTGCTCCCCCTCAAAGACTGCTGAGGTACTCCTCCTATCGAGTACCGTGGGTCTGCAACGACATAAAGGTTCTCCCCAATGTGGGTCTTCCGCAACACCAAGGCACTCCCCACTGGGTTAGTAGAGTCACTCCGAGTCAAAATGGTCAGCAGTCGTCAGGTCTCAGCTAACTACTAGGTCTCTGCACTATGATCGCTTGTCTCTGGGAGTATCTGCTCCACAAGCTACTGGTTGATGCTCCAACTATCAAAAAGTCCCACAAAGAAGTATCACAAAGGTCCACCACATCATAGGGGTCTCAACGTAACAAACGGCACGTCAATCAGACGCCCGGTCTGTTAGTTATTAGCCTTTTAGTCCCGGGGGCCCCGTTGGATTCGTGCTCGACCCAACCTGACCATACCCCATATCAATCCAAATCTCAGTGGGGTATCACTCAAAGGGACCATGTCACTCCAAGGTTCCCAACACCGCTGACGGTTCGTCAAACAGACGTCCGGTTCCAAAGTTATGACCAAAAGAAGTATACGGGTCGTAGTGGGCCTAGGTCTGGTCCGACCTGGTCGGACTGACCTGACCTGACCTGGCATGGGTCGACCCATACCAACCCACTAGGTCAGGCCCGACCCGTGATACGGCCCGGTCCGCTGGGGGTCTGACAAGATGTGAGGAACCGTGGAGCCCACGGGGGCCATGGGGCGGCTCGGCCGCAGGGGTTACGTGAGGGCGTGGGGCTAGTTCTGCTGGGGCGCCACAGGGGGGCACAGGCCGGTTCGGCCAGGGCACCGCAGGGGCGCGGGCCGATTTGGCCGGGGAGCCGCAAGGGCGCGGGCCGGTTCGGCCGGAGCACTGCGAGGGGCGCGGGCGGCTCGAGAGGCCAGCGGGTGATGCAAGCCGGGTGGCTCGGAGGGCCAGCGGCGGCACGGGCAGGGCGGCTCGAAGGGCCGGTGGCGGTGCGGCCGGTTCGGCTAGTGGGTGGCGCGGGCAGCGGGGGGCATGACCGACGGGGCTCGGACGGCAGGCAGCGCGGCCGGGGTGGCTCGGCCGGTGGGCGGAGTGGCCGGGGTGGCTCGACCAGTGGGCGCGAGGGCGGCGCAGGTCGCGATGGCCATGGGTGGCAGCGTCATTTCCTTCGTCACCTTCGTCGCCTTCCTTCATTCCGAAGAACACCACAAAGAAGAACGTCAGAGGGGGGTCGATCCATGTTAGTTTGGCCCGCACCCTCCACGTTTAGAGTGGTAGCATATGATTCACAATAAAAAAGCAAAGAACATCAACCATGATCTTACGTAATTTAATCATTCCCAATCCTGCACAAGAGAAGAAGGGAGTACCTGGAAAGTGATAAAAAAATAACATTAAACCCCTACCTTTGTTCGCTTGATGTCATTGGCGCAAGAAGGAAGGAGGTGAAGTTGTCGATGTTCGTCTCGTCCACCAAACACCTCCAATTTCGGGCTTTTGCGTCGGTTCTTCATAGTCGAAGATGAGGACATCCCACGTCGAAATAAGTCCCGAGGAAGAAGGTCGAAGGAGGTCGGCGATCTTTGTCGGTGGAGCGCTCTTCATTGGAGAGCATAATACTCCAAGTGTTGGGAATCGTGGCACTTTACCAGCGCTTTGTCGCTTGGTGAAGCCGTCCCAAATCCTCCTCCCAAGCTCCATATATATAGGAGAGGGGGAGAGGTAGGTAGCGATCATGGAATTTATGATGGTTCATTTATTAGGAACCTTCCTAAATTCCAACGACGCTGTTACTTAATTTAAAAAGAGGGGAAATCCAATTAACTAAGTTGGCACAATTAAAGGTATGTGCGTTGGCACAATTAATGTGGAGAAAGTCAAGAGGATCTTTCACATTAATGAGGGGGGTTGAGAGTTTCTTCCAATTAAAAGGGGGGTTTAATCCTGGGTGGTCCCCACCACCATAACCTCTCATGGGATGTTATGGTTTAGGTGGTCCCCACCACCATAACCTCTCATGAGAGGTTAAGGTCTGGTGGTCCCCACACCTCAACTTCCATATGAAGGTTTAGTTCCAGTGGACCCCACCTTTTAACACCCACATGGGTGTTGCAAATAAAAATAAAGTGTCACACACTCTTATTTTTATTTTATTCTTTCACGAAAAACCCAACAAACTAAATTTCACCCTCGACCAACTGCTGTCGAGGTGAAAGTCTTCTTATGTAAATACTGGTGCTGTGAGTTCAATGGTGCCCTCAGATTTCAATTTTGATCACTGGTTCAAAAGTTAGAAAAATACGCTCGTACATTTACTGAACGTATCCAAAATAAAGTTCATAAATTCATTCCAGACACTCCGGGCCTCAGAATCACGCGCTGTCAATTTTCACGAACTAGTAAAATTCCCATATATTTTTAAAAAAATTTAAATATAAATTCTGGGTCTTCACATTCTCCCCACCTCAAGCTTTACTTTCCCATAATCCACAACTCAAACTAAGGTAACAAGTGGGGGTACTGAGTGTGCATCCGAGCCTCCCACTCCCATGTGATATCCTGGAGGTTCCCATGCTACCAGCGAACACGCACCAAAGGTATCGACCGTCCATGAAGGATCCGCTCCTGTAAATCCTCAATCTTTACTATAACCCCCGTAAAAGTCGCCCCATCATCGAAGTCTAGCTCACTATGGTCGATGATGTGAGAAGGGTCGTGCACGTATCTTTTCAGCTGAGATACATGAAATTTGTCGTGCACCCGATGAAACTGAGGTGGAAGAGCTAAGCGGTATACCACTTCGCCAACTCTGCTGAGGACCTGAAAAGGTCTGTTGAACCTCTGAGATAACTTGCCGCCTCGGCCAAATCTCCGCAAACCTCGTTAGGTGAGACCTATAGAGAGATGTGGTCGCCATCCTCAAACTCCAGAGGTCTCCGTATCTTGTCAGCATATGACTTCTTTCTGCTCTGTGCAGTCTTAATCCACTCCTGGATGATCTGTACCTTTTATGTGGTAGCCCGTACCATCTCTGGTTCCACGAGTACTGACTCCCCTGGGTTAGTCCAACACAAAGGTGATATGCAAGGTCACTCGTATAATGCCTCAAAAGGTGCCATCCCTATAGTGGAGTGATAGCTATTATTGTACGCAAACTCCACCAAAGTCAAGTGATCCTCCTAGCTGCGACTGAAGTCAAGGACACAAGAATGCATCATGTTCTCGAGGGTATAAATGGTCTGCTCAGTCTGACCATCCGTTTGCGAATGGAAGGCGGTGCTCAAACGAAGCTGCATCCCGAAAGCCTCCTGCAACCCCTTCCCTATTCGGGAAGTAAATCATGCATCATGATCGGAGACAATCGTTGAAGGTACTCCATGTAGCCGCATAACATCCTACACATAGAGGCATCCCAAGCTCTCTACTGAACCCTGCTCTCTGATCAGTAGGAAGTGGGCCGAATTGGTGAGTCGATCGACGATCACCCAGATAGAATCATGACCCCTAGATGTAAGTGGAAGTCCTATAAAAAATTCCATGGATATTCCATCCCACTTATACTATGAGACCTCTAAAGGCTGAATAAAGCCTGCTGGTACCTGATGCTCTGCCTTCACTTGCTGACAAGTGAGGCATCAAGAGACAAACTCTGCAAGTGCTTTCTTCATTCCCGGTCACCAATGTTGTCTTCGGAGATCCTAGTACATCTTCTCCACTCCTGGATGTACCGCTAGAGGGGATGTGTGGAACTCCCTCAACAATTCATCCTAAAGTGACACCGGTACCATGGTATGTCCTCTGAAGAGAATGAAATGCTCCCCACCTTCAGAAAATCCATCAGGTGCCTGCCCTGTGAATATCTGAGCACGTCGAGCCTCGCAGTCAGCATCCCCACGTTGCGCCTCCCTGAATCGCTGAAGAAGTGGGGGAGTGACTATAAGAGACTATAGAAAGGCTGCTCCATCTCTATCCACAACGAATATCTGTAAAGCAGCCAACTGCTCTGTCGCCTCACCTAGCAGCTGTATACGAGATCTCCTGCTGAGTGCAACTGCTAAAACATTCCATTTTCCAGGAGTATAGACTATCTCGAAGTCATAGTCCTAGAGGAACTCAAGCCAACATCGTTGTCTCAGGTTCATGTCCTTCTGAGAGAAGATATACCTGAGACTCTTGTGACCAGAGTACATGGTAAAACGTTCTCCCATCAGATAGTGTCGCCACATATTTAAGGTGAAGACCACTGCTGCTAACTCCAGGTCATGGGTAGCATAGTTCTGCTCATGCTGTCTTAGCTGTCGAGAGCCATAAGCGATCACTGCTCGCTCCTGAATCATAACACATCCAATTCCGGTCCCTGATGCGTCTTAGTAGACTACGTACCCTACACCTTCCTCTGGAAGCCTCAAGATGGGAGCACTAGTCAGCCTTTGCCTCAGCTCCTGAAAACTCCGCTAGTATATCTCCGACCACATGAAGGGTTTCCCCTTCTTCATCAATGCTGAAAGTAGTTCTGCAACTCTGGAGAAATCTGTCACAGATATTCGGTAGTATCCAGCAAAACCCAGAAAACTTCATACCTCCATCACACTCCTAGGTGGCTCCCAAGAAAGTACCACCTCAATCTTCGCTGGATCTACTAAAACTCGAGCCTTTGATATGACATGTCCCATAAAGTGAACCTCTTGAATTCAGAACTGGTACTTCAAGAGCTTACCATAAAGCTAGTCCTCTCGGAGTGTGTCTAGTACTACCCGCAAATGATAGACATGCTCCTCCTCAGTAGTCGAGTAGATTAGAATGTCGTCGATGACGACTATGAAAAAGCGATCAAGGTATGGATGAAATATCTTGTTCATGAGTCCTATGAACACTTATGGAGCGTTGGTTATGCCAAATGGAAGAACCAAGAACTTTTAGTGGCCATACCGACACCTGAAGGCTGTCTTCTGCACATCCTTGCCTCGTACTCTGAGCTATGATAGCCTGACCTGATTTCTATCTTCAAGAACCATTGTGCTCCCTTTATCTGATCAAAGAGGTCATCAATCCTCGAGAGTGTGTACTTGTTCTTCATGACCACCTGGTTTAGGTGCTGATAGTCAACACAAATCCTCAAGCTCCAATCCTCCTTCTTAGCGAACAGAATCAGGGCTTCCCAGGAAGAAACACTGGGCCGAATGAATCCCTTCTCTTGAAAGTCTTCCAGCTATACCCGTAGCTCACGAAGCTCCACGGGAGCCATCTGATATGCTGGTGTAGATATTGGTGATGTCTCGGGGTACAATTCAATTTAAAATTCCACCTCTCTGCGAGGAGGTAGACCTGGGACATCATTAGGTAAAATATCCACGTACTAGTCCACCACTACAAGATAACTCAGACTCTTCACTTCAACTGATCAGAGGGTAAGGATAGCCAACTGATGTGTAATCAGCTACACCCTCCTTCGGGTAAGTCCATGCTACACTGCATAGGCTCCCTCCTCGTTTGTGAAGGTAAACCTGGTCCCATCCGTGCGGACACACCACACTTTGCACCTAATATAGTCAATCTGAGCATGGACTATGGATAACCAGTCCATACCCAAGATGACGTCGTAAGGCCTCAACGCCGCTACTAAGAGATCCTAGATGAAGTTCTTTCCTCCTAGAGTAAGTTCGCACTGCTGGAACTAGTGCATAATCATTGAATTCGCTCCCGTAAGAGTCTCTAGCCATAAGGATCGAGCCAACGGCTCCATCAGGATCTCCAAGATCCGAACGAGGGTAGTTGAAATGAAAGAATGACTGAAACTTGTGTATATAAGTACTACATCTATGGTGGAGTAGACAAAGATCGTACCTTGAATCATCTCCGGAGTGTCATGGTTGTAAGCCTCAGTTGCCTAGAGATGAGATCTCCCCAGTCCACCTACTCCCTGTGGTCGGGGTGAACCTCCTAGTGGTGGCAATGGTAATATCTCAAATCGTCTCCCACCACCAGCTACATGAACAACTCCTCTGCCACGTCCGCCTGCTCCCTACGGACCTCCTCAGTTGAATCTCTATCTCTGCCTGGGTGGTCCTTCGACTGTCTGCTGATCATCCGAATGGCGGGTCAGATAGTCACAAGCCATGTAAACCTTCCCACCGCATGTGTAACACTGCCCGCTCCTAGCATGTCTGTCTCCACCTCAGGTGCCCCACACAATTGATCCTGAGTCATGCGGTCGTCCACCTGTAGGTCTGGTCCTCTTGGACCTCTGTGATGTCTTTCTGCTGCCAGCTACAGAAGACTCTGCTATGTGTCTATTGGTGGTAGATCTTGCTACTGAAGACTGCTCAATAAGGAAACTCTCCACTAGGAGGACTCTCTCTAACACCCCCGCCTACGTCGGGATGCTGAGTGAGATCACCGAAGCTCTAATCTCCCACATGAGCCCCTGCTCGAAGGTACGAGCCCTGAAGAATGGGTCCACACCATATCTATGGGGTAGCATGAGAGGACATTGAACCTTGCTGAGTACTGATCCATAGTCATGTTGCCCTACTACAGATGTAGTAGCTCCTGAATGCACACTGCGCGAAGAGTCGCTGGGACAAACTATGCCCAAAGCAGGCTCTCGAAGTCTGCCCAGAGAAGCGTCACCTTTTTGTGAACCTGAATCATCAATCTCCACCATCTTCCTGCTGCTTCCTGTAGAATTATGGTAGCAAGAATCACCATGAGATCGGCTGGTGTCCCTACCAGTCAAAAAAATCTCACCACGACCTCCAGCCAATCCTCAACCGCTTGCGGGTCCATCTCTCCCCGGAACCTGGGTGACCTCTAGCGCTGGAACTCATGCAATGTGCTCAAGCAGTGTGCACCGTCTGCTACTAGGGATGGTGGCATCAGTGGCCCAATGAGGAGTGGTACCGCTGGTGCCTCTGCTGGAAAAGTGCCTTACACTAATGCCTCATCGCTCGGTGGGCTATCTGTGTGTAAAACTCTCATAACTCTAGTCGGTTGTCTGCGTGGAGGAATTATGAAAAGAAATAGGCGCGCTACGGTTAAAAGTTATACTTGGTGAGCTGACCTGGTGAGTTGACTTAAAGAAATTTTTTGAAAACACACATGAAATCAGTGTTTTTGTGCACTAATTCGGAAATCAGAAGTCAGGGTCCTGGTGTATGGATACGTCGACCGCCACACCAACACTGGACTCCCTGAACTAAAAACCACATTCACTACACTTAACACTATTGCTTCATAGAAAATATCAGAGTCCTAAGTTCTGCAGTAGGAACGACTACTCTGATACCAATTTTTCACAACTCGTCCCTTGGGGCCCGTGCCATGATTACCCCAAGCCCGCCTTTCATAGGATAGGGGATGGCGACTAGAACCAAAGGCATAATTCCCTAAAAATGGGAAGGAATTGCCTTTATAACCTGTAAACGCACACAAAAAGATACGAACATGAGTAAATAGTATAACCAAAAGAGTGCTGAAAGTAAAAGGGGCCGGAATACAAGCCCAATAGTAAAGGTACAAGTACAACTGAAAACAATACAGCTGAAGAAAAAGAAGGAAAAGAAGATACTGGGTCATGCTCCAGGATTCCTACCTAAAGGGTAGGTACATATAGCCTCCTCAGAACTCTGCATCCGTCCATCTCATCCTCACACCGACATGCCATATAGTCCACCTCCGGGCACCGTCTAGTCCTGGTACTCTCAGCCTCAGTCAGCACTGTCCGTCATCTGCAACCAATATAATAAGGTGCGGGTATAGCCCATGCATGGGTGAGTATAACAATACTCAGTAGGGACCCCAAGACCCTCAAGGTCTCACAAAATCCAAAAAGGATAAATCAAAAAGTATGAAATCAACATATAACCTTACTTAGGTATATGACCATACATATACCTAATTTATCAAGTGATTCATCTCAATCATGAGGAAAACACAGAAAAACTGACTCAGCTCAACCAGGATTTTATTCTAGGGGTAGTATCAAGTAACATCTCCAGTCAGATTGTCAAAACCTCGGCTGTTGGAGAAATCCTCCTCTATCGAGTACAATGGGCTTTCCGCGACACCAATCATGCTTCTCACTAACCTTGGAATTCTGAGGTACTTATCCTGTTGAGTACCGTGGATTTTCCATGTCACCAAGCGCGCTCCCCACCGTGGGTCTGCCAGGTTACTAAGCGTGCTCCCCCTCGTAGCCTACTAAGGTACTCCTCCTGTCGAGTACCGTGGGTCTACCGCGACACCAAGGTGCTCCCCATTATGGGTCTGTTGTGACACCAAGGCACTCCCCACTGGGCTATTAGAGTCACTCCGAGTCAAAACGGTCAGTAGTCGTCAGGTCTCAGCTAGCTACTAGGTCTCCACACTATGCCCGCTCATCTCTAGGAGGATCCGCTCCACAAGCTACTGTTTGATGTTCCAATTGTCCTAAAGTCCCACGAAGAAGTATCAAAAAGGTCTTCCACGTCATAGGGGTCTCAACGTAATAGACGACACGTCAATCAGATGCCTGGTCAGTTAGTTATTAGCCATTTAGTCCTGGGGGCCCCATTGGATTTGTTCTCAAACCAACCTGACCGTACTCCATCTCAATCCAAATCTCAGTGGGGTATCACTCTAAGGGACCGTTTCACTCCAAGGTTCCCAACGCCGCTGACGCTTCGTCAAACAGACATCTGGTGCCAAAGTTATGACCCAAAGAAGTATACGGGTCATAGTGGGCTTGGTTCCAGTCCGACTTGGTCGGACCGACCTGGACCGACCTGGCATGGGTCGACCCGGTTTAGGTAGACTCGGCCCGACCCGCTGGATCAGGTCCGATCCGTGATGCGGTCCAGTCCGCTGGGGGTCCGGCAAGCCGCGAGGGCCGCAAGGGGCCGCGAAGCCCGCGTGGGCCACAACATGGCTCGGCTGCAAGGGTGATGCCAGGGTGCAGGGCCGGTTCAGTTGGGGCGCCACGAGGGGCATGGGTCGGTTCAGCCAGGTCGTTGTGGGGGCACGGGCTAGTTCGGACGGGGTGCCACGAAGGCATGGTCCGGTTCGACCGGGGCGCAGTGAGGGTGCGGGCCGGTTCGGTCGGGGAACCACGAGGGGTGCAGGCTAGTTCGGCCGGGGCACCATGAGGGGCATGGGTGGCTCGGGAGGCCAGCGGGCGACGCGATCCGGGCGGCTCGGAGGGCCGTCGGCGGTGTGGCCGGGGAGGCTCGGATGGCCGACGGGTGGTGTAGTCGGCGGGGCTCGGCCGTCAGGCAGCGCGGCCGGGGTGGCTCGGCCGATGGGCACATAGCCGATTCGGCCGGGAGGCCGGAGCGTCGCGGGGGCGGTGCGGGTCGCAGTGGCCGCGGGTGGCAGCGTTGTTGCCTTCGTCGGCTTCATCGCCTTCCTTCATTCTGAAGAACACCACAAAGAATAATGACGGAGGGGGGTCGGGCCATGTTAGTTTGGCCCGCACCCTCCGCGTTTAGAGTGGTAGCATACGGTTCACAAGAATGAAGCAAAGAACTTCAACCATGATCTTCCGTAATTTAATCATTCCCAATACCGCATAAGAGAAGAAGGGAGTACCTGAAAAGTGATAAACAAATAGCATTAAACCCTTATCTTTGTTCGCTTGAAGTCATTGGCGCAAGAAGGAAGGAGGTGAAGTTGTCGATATTCGTCTCGTCCAACACACACCTCCAATTCTGGGCTCGTGCGTTGGTTCTTCGTAGTCGAAGATGGGGATGTACCACATCGGAAGAATTCCGGAGGAAGAAGGTCGAAGGAGGTCGACATTCTTTGTCAGTGGAGTGTTCTTCGTTGGAGAGCATAATCCTCCAAGTTTTGGGCGTCACAGCACTTTACCAGCGCTTTGTCTCTTGGTGAAGCTGTTCCAAATCCTCCTCCCAAGCTCTATATATATAGGAGAGGGGGAGAGGTAGGTAGCGATCATGGAATTTATGACGGTTCATTTATTAGGAACCTTCCTAAATTCCAACGATGCAGTTACTTAATTTAAAAAGGGGGGAAAGACAATTAACTAAGTTGGCACAATTAAAGGTATGTGCATTGGCATAATTAATGTGGAGGAAGTCAAGAGGCTCCTCCACATTAATGAGGGGGGTTGAGAGTTTCTCTCAATTAAAAGGGGGTTTAATCCCGATTGGTCCCCACCACCATACCCTCTCATGGGAGGTTATGGTTTGGGTGGTCCCCACCACCATAACCTCTCATGAGAGGTTAAGGTATGGTGGTCCCCACACATCAAATTCCAAATGGAGGTTTATTTCTAGTGGACCCCACCTCCCAACACCCACATGAGTGTTGCAAATAAAAATAAAGTGTTACACACTCTTATTTTTATTTTATTCTTTCATGAAAAATCCAAAAACTAACTTTCACCCTTGACCAACTGCCATCGAGGTGAAAGTCTTCTTAAGCGAATACCGATGCTATGAGTTCAACGGTATCCTCAGATTTCAATTCCGAGCACCGTTTCATAAGTTAGAAAAACCCGCTCTCACGTTTACCGAACGTACCCAAAATAAAGTTCAGAAATTCATTTCGGGCACTCCGGGCCTCAGAATCACGCGCCGTCAATTTTTACAGACTCGTAAAATTCCCATATATTTTTAAAAAAAATTACATGGAAATTACAGATCTTTACACTTAATCATTAGGGTTATGAGCTAGTGTAACCTAAAGAAAATTCCAAGAATAATGCCCTAACCATTATATAAACCTAGTTACTTTCTTGCCTCACATAAGATAATCTAGTGGAACCTAGTTTTGGAATAAAACTACCTAGTTCAATGATAGAGGCCTTGAGAAGTGTCACTTTGGAAAGAATATCACACTTAGTATTTTAGGGGTTTTCATTCAAAGTCTCACCAATTTAATATGAATCATATAAATATTAAATTTATAACTATTTCATCTTATACAATATTTATTTTCTCATGTTTTATTCCTTTGTGTATACATGCTTCTAATTATTTAGTTTTCTAATCCCTATTCCATAAAAAAAATTAATGTTTCACACCACATTAACGTGTAAATATTTACACAACCCACAAGTTTATGTTATTTACCCAAAAATAGATTCTAAGTATATTTATATAGATCTTAATGAATCTCATGCATAAGGTACATGATTTTTTCATGTAAATTAATATAGTTATATTAAATTTAAAATATCCAATTGAGTAAGCACTGAGTGATAGATAGAAAACCCCTCACCTTTCTAGAATAAGGCATAAGCCTCCAGGATAGTGGGTAGTCCAAACATAAGTCCCTCTTTTTAATGAGAATTTTCTCAGAAGATCATTCAATTCAAGATATCTCTAATTCATAATATACACAAACTATATCTAACAACTATTCTCAAGATCATAACTCTAAAAGAAAACCATGTTAAATGTAGATAAAAACTAAATCTTATGACATTGGAACTAAAATGAAATGCAAGGATCTATCTCTAAAATAAATTTATCACATAAATAAAGTCATACACCTTATTAAAATTCTATAAAAAATTTATAAAAATGAATAATATAAAGGAATAAAAAATTAAATAAACTATTTATTTAACATGATAAAAAATATGATTGTTTTCATATTTAATTTAGGCTTGTAAAAATATATTTTATAAAGCCTAAAACTTACCATTTATAAAAAATTATAAATTATTAGAAAAAACTATTAATATAAAAATTAGTTTTTTATATCTAATTGACATTAAATTGGAGCCAATTTATTGTCAATATATTTCCTCCCCCTATATTATCTCCCAATATAGTGTCGTAGTAGCACCCCATACCATATTGTTACATAATGTAGTGTCACAATAGAGTGTTAAACATCACATTGCATTAAAAATTAATATAATATCAAGAAAAATCCTCATAATGAATTGAAATTCAATGTATCATTAATTAACCTGAGAAACTATACTTTGTTTTTCATGAAGTGGATACATTCTATGTTAACCCTTAATACACACTGCACCCAAAATCCACATTATGCTAACTATTTAACATATTTTCAAGTTCAAAATCTACATTATGTTATATTAATAATGTAATGTTACATGCTAGTGCAAGATATGTTGTCTCAAAAACATATCCTCAGGTTCTTATTGATATTACATAAATGATTAATATAGTCTCAAAAGGGAGTGCCTTAGGTTACATTTCACACAACATAACCTTAGACAAAGAACTTAACATTACATTAACTCTCAATGTAAATTTATGTGGGATAATTCCAGTTATGCTTCATAAACATGATCTTCATTTAAAATAATGAAAACAATATGTTGATTAATCAAATAATGTGGATATGATACCACTGATGGGTTTTGAGGTTTCATCATATGAACATAGTAGTGGAAGTAAACCCATATTTATGCGATATAACATCAACAAATTAAACATGTACATGAAATATGAAGAACATAAAAAAATACATACCTATATATCATAAGATATGGCCTCCATATTTTCTTTTTGAATAATAATACTTGATATATATCACCAAAGTAACATAATAAAATCTTCTTACCTTCAATGGATTACACTGGCTACTGAATCCATAGTCTTATCTTGAGGATTACTATAATTTGATAGGGGTGGTAGAACCTTCTTTGCATGCAATGAATGATGATGTGAGAAGGGAGAGAGATTCATAATGATTTGTATGAAATTTATGATCATTAACAATATAAATTTGAAGGGATCTCATCCCTTTATATAGCCAACCTCAATGCTCTCTATTTAATGAAATTCATCGACCATATACAATATATTTGGGGTGTATATTACTTCTTATTGGATAAATCCACTAAAACCATTAAATGGATTTTCAAGATATAATCAATCCATTCATAATGGATTAATAATTGAAAGAAAATTCATGGGAAGTAGGTGATATATTCTTTCACTTAGCCTTCATTGTGTTGTGTGCACCATAATCTCAAGCTTAGGCTTAAGGATACATTGGCACCAATGTATCCCTAAACTATAAGTATCATATTAATTTTTTTAGTGATTAACCAATATACTAGGGGTACATAGTTCATATTTGGAGTCCTATCTACCTAAGTTTGGTGAGATAGTACATATGATGTGTTTATCTATTCAGATTAGGTGCATGTGATGTAGTCATCCACACAGGTGAATGACATGTGATGTATTCATCGATTTAGTCAATCTATAATTTGATAATTGCAAGAATATGATTTAGATATATGATATTGGAATACTCTATGTCCCATGGTCACTCGATATTTTGGAAAAAGGGATCATATGAAAATTTATTTTTGAATATGATGCATTTGGTGGAAAAAAGTATAGAGATGTATGTGTTTGATAGAGATCATGTCAGATCCCTTTGTATCTTTAGTAGCACTAATTCTTTTCTAGAGGATTCTCTTTTCTAACATTTATATATCCAATGATTCATGTTTTTTGTCAATTCTAAAAAGGCCTATGGGGTTACACATTTTTGTTGACTAAATTGGGTTTGATTTTAACTCATAGACCTACTCTAAAAGTGTTTATAGTTTATAAAAAAGAGTTTTGGATGATTATTCACAAGGCATTTCATATGATGTGATACACGATGGAGTTAATGAAAACTTTATAAAATTGATTTGGAAGATACCATAATGCATTTTTATATATAATTTCACTATTTATTATATATGACATGATACAAAGTGAAATGGAATAAAGTATATGTGGATTTAGTGTAAGTGTGAGATTGAAGTAGATGTGCCCTAAATCCTTAAACTTATATTATGATCAATGAATATACTGTATGGTATGATATAGGTGTATTGTTGGATATGATGTATGATATTGTAACTTTACCAATTATTTACAATACCTTGGTATCATATTATAATTCATTGATATGCATGAGATATTAAAAGAAAATATGTTCACACTATCACCCACACTGGCTATCATTATTATCTATGTTTCATTTGATGGAACACATGGGATATGGATTAATTATGGGGTTAAAAATAGTTTTTAATCACATGAATAACTCATAAATTTCATAACATATGATTTAATGCATGGATGACTCAAGATTGTATCAAGATGCTATAAAATGAGGTTATCACTATGAGGTGATGATCGTTCAATCCAACATAAGCTATTATTGATACTCCCTCTCCCAATATCTCTATTTCTTTTCCTCCCTTAGATTTATTGAGATACTAGAATATAATTGGTGGAGGAGAGTCCCGATCAAGCATGTCAAGTGTTCCAGTGTGGCCCATGGACACACCATAGAGAGGGGAGTTTGATGACTGCCCTTAAGTGATCCTCATCAACCATAGACAATGAAGACAATCGTAGTGGAACTTCAATGTATGGTATACATATGTAGTGTTATTCATTTTATAGCACATTATTATGGGTTTTATATACATTCTGATCATTTTATTAGGTTTTTAATTCATTTTTTCCACTTAGTTTAATTGTTAAATTATCATTATAAACCCAACAACATGGATAAACACCATTGAGTTATTCTCACACAATACACCCAATGTTGGTTTTAATGTTATGCAAGGCCGCTACGGGATATTGAAATCCACATTATCTATCATCATTTATGATTGGAAACACTTGAAGGGTTTTATGTTCCATTACATTTCAATCATATATTACAATAGGCATATATCATTACATATGATATAATATTCTTTTCTACATTTCAATTAAAAATCAATTTAAATAATTTATAAAATGTTTATAAATTATAAAATGGTATTTTGTGATGTTTATTTAATTTATAAAGGTTTTTATAAATTAATTAATTATAAAATGTTTACAATTAATTGTTAAGTGTTTATGAAACAATTATTTAATAAATATCCATTGTATTAATTTTTAATATTAAAATACTTTTTTAAGTTATATGAAATGACTTATAATTTAGATATAAAATGTTTATATTTAAATTATGCATATAATTTATTAAGTGTTTATAAATTATAAAGTGAGAAAAAATATAAAAGTTATTATTTTTAATATTATTAATGGTTCATAATAATAAATTTAAATCGGTCAAATTAAATGACCTTGTTTTGAGAAATTAGTTAAACCATGTCAAAAGGAGTTTTGATAATTGATATGATTAAGTTATAAATGATATCAAATATGTGAAATTTAAATTATATAAATTGATTAAATAATATAATTAGAATATAAATTTTTATATTTCATTGATCCCCAGATCAGAGGATTCAGAATTTTTATTTATCAGATAATACCCTTTTTAATTAGGTTGAGAGATAACTCTAACATGGTCTGGAGGCCTAAAATAAATGGCCTGAAGTCCCATAAGAACATTGAAATTACATTTTTAGATGATATAAAGGCCTAGATATTGAAAACCTATACTAAAACAACCCCTCCTAGCTCCCCTTTAAGTGTATACACTTAGCTCCCACTGATTCTGTATATTGGCCTTACCCTACCCTATGTAGGGATACACATGAACTTTTTTAGTGGAGTTTACACCTTGTCCCTCATTTTATTCATTTAGTAGGCTCCACCTATGACTACTACTAATCTAGATCAGTTCACCAGTTGGAGGTTTCTCCAATACCAAATATTGACACCCACATGATGACCTAGAGGTCCAATAGAACATAGGCCTAGATGGCCTGAAGGCCCATGGATGGCCTAAAATCCCAATGCCCCGAAGGCCCAAATATGTGTTCTAAAAGCCCAAGTTGAGTGAATAGTACCACTTTTACAATAAATGAAATAAGTTCATATTAAATTGAAATATCAAGTGTTTATATTTATTTGATTATGGAATGTCTATAATGTATGAATAAATTATAAAGTGTTCATAATAACTTTATTTATTATTTTTTCATAAATGTTAATATCATGTTTAAATATATGAATTGTTCATTTATTTAGTTTATTCCATTTTTTACTATTCATAATGTAATTGTTATATTTTGAATATATTGTATTCATGAGTTTAAAGTGTTAAAATTCTTCTATAAATTGTCACAAATTCATTCAAGAAGTTAATGTTGGGTATGATAATTGATTTAATTTTATTTTTAGTGTATGAACCCAACACACACTATAATTAATAGCCAGACTGGTCACCACATGGGCCTCAAGCATTCCTCCCAATACACCAGATGCTACTGACTAGTAGTGAGGTTCTAAAGGTGGTACAGTGGGGAAACTATACCCTCTAGATCAGAAATAAGTATATCAGAATCATGAATAAAAGAAATTAGAAGAATATAATAACAACTTATAATCAATAACAAATAAAATAATAACCATGCATGAGCTTGATACAATGTACAAGAAATAGACTTACAACTGGTAAAACAGTATACATTTTCTATACTGACAAAAGAATAAATAAATAAGGACTTCAAATCTGGAAGGTATCTCGAGCACATGATCAAACATTAATCCTAGGATCCCATATCTAGTCCTAATCCATAATTAAAGACAAAATAGAGAAAATTACAAGTTCCTACACCACAGTCAGAAGATAATATGTTTGGGTACCAATTAGTGGCCTAAACAGGGTGTGATATATAATTAGTTGGCCACCTCTAATGGTGTCTAATGAAATCTAGTAAATCCATATAAAATTTAGAAACTTGAAGGTATAATAATCAAGGTAGTGTAATGAAATAAATAAATATAATCAAGTCAGCTTATGTTCCTTAAAGACACTTAACCGACCATACCTGATTCGGCCTAAGCTAAAATATCTCAGAACACATGTCACTATGTATATAGGAATATATATAGTTATTTATGTATATATATGAACTATATATGTGATAACATAGTTATTCATATATATAGATATGTAGTACTATCTAGGACCTGAGGTGTAACTCATGCATCCATGTATAATCACAAGAGTCCCATAGAGTAATAAGGGATACCATGCCCTAGGATCATGTATAATAAAGGATTCCATGCCTAGGTATCATTAATAATAAGGAAATCCTTGTTGAGTATCATAAACTATTAGGGAATTCATTCCTAAGTATCATGAAATATACAGAGAAGGTTCATGCCCAACATCCTAATCGAGGGAGAGTGGAACGTCATGTACAACAACCAAAGTGATGTGAACCACCATTTCCAACATCATCAATCAAGGGGGTTTGAAAATATATTTCCAAAACCCTAAAAAATTCCCCTATATAATAATCCACCATAAGGTAATCCCACTTTCCCTATGAACCCTTAGCCTAGGAATTCTGTAAAGCGGAACCCAACATCGCTCAAGGTGTAGTGGAACTTCATTATCATGTTACATTTATTATTTGAAAACTATCCATGAGAGTATCCATGCCATAAGATAAATCAAGGACAAGGTATATAGTCTATATCATTATCAATTTAACCATGAAATTATCCATTTCATTCATAATAAACATAAAGGCCATGATAAACTCTCATGAAATAATATAATTTATCAAAAAAAATTCATTAAACAAATTTTAATTAAATTCAATTAATAATATTGACCAATTCAAAAACATAAATCATAAGAAGGATAACAAGGACCAAGTGGTTCTTATATAAAATTTAAATCTAGTAAGGCATTCATAAACATTCCAATACATTTAAAGAACACACCAAAGGGGTGGTTTAACCACTAGTCAAGGATGGTAAAAAATTAGGTAATCAAAATCACGTTAAGAGGTGGTTTGAGTATAGTTAATTAACCTCCAACCATGTAAGAGGGTTCTAGGTCTTAGTTGAAGCATTTAATCTAATTAATTTCAAATTTAAGAAGTGATGCATGGAAGGTCCAACACGTGGTATAATGATGCATGTTATAAACAATGATAATTTCAAGGGAAAGCATTTAGACCACCTACCATATAAAAAAATTCTTAACTCATCCAATATTGGCCTTTAGTTTGATCCAAAATGATAGAAATTTAAGGAATTGACAAATTACCAAGAGAATTCCAACACATATGGTGGTAATGAAATCAGACCAAGAATAAAGGAGATCCACCCATGAAAGAGGGAGTCAGAGGAGAAGCATGTCAGGGACCTACTGGGTGAAGTGGGGAAGGGAAAATAGTGAAAAGCCTTAAAGGTTAGAAGGGTAAAAATGGTCATTTTTTCCTTTTTAATTATCCACAAAGCTAGGCTGCACAGATTGGATAACCATTCACCAACCATTAAGTGCTACTGTCCAAGGACACCCCCACCTCGCATGCCTAGCACATAGTTAGAAAAACCATACGCAGCCCATGTGGTTCTCCTAAGAATTTTTCTATAGACATATTTCATGGACGCGCACCCCACCTTGAATGGTTTCTAAAATCATGTTCCTCTATTAAGGGGCCACATGGTTGAACCACAAGATTACTGATCACTGTGTTCCAACCATGCACTAACCATGCACCTCATCCCGATCCTTCCTTAAAATGAAGTTTTGAAGCCTGAAACTTCTAAAACTCAATTAAACACCTGAGAAAACCATCAAGAATTAAAAAACATATAAAAACTTAAAATTTAAGTGTTTAAAATCTCATAATTCCATTTCAAATCTCAGTTCATGATTCCCCCCACACAGAAAATGAAAAGTTCAAACTCCTTTTGAAATTTTCAACCCGGTCCAAAACACAGGATGCTACAATATCCAAAATTTAGAACTTATCATCCCCAAGAATCATTGGGGAATAATGGAAACATCACCCAAAATACATGGGTTGTGAATTTCTACTCAAATAGAGATGTTTCATTTCCCATTCCCAATGCACTTGAAAGTGCTACATTAAACACACAATACTTAAGCCTCTAAAACTTGATCCAACGCTCATAATCAAAATCCAAAAATTGAGAAAACACTTAGTTGAGCCTTTATAAATTGAAACACAATCTCATCATCATATATTTCATCATCAAGCCTATGGTTCTCCCCACCATAGGCTCTAGCTTACCACATCCAATTCTGAGCCACGATACTCCCACCATGAAAATTACCTATTAAAACACAACCCTAGCATCCTAGTGATTCTTCTGGAATGGTTCTAAACTCATGTCACCTGTTTACACATGATAAATTTGATATAATTACTTTTTTGGCTCAAAATTTTTAAACTTAATTGATCAAGATTAACTGGCTGCACCAACTTTCCTTGAAAATCCCTGACTAACTCTTTAATCCACACTCATTTCATTATGATTGAATCCTTTATGTGATTCCTTACTAAAAAATCTAAATACATGAGGGAAATAAATATGAACTACCTCTGGTCAACTATTTTGAAAATTCTTGGATCCTATGGTCGATATGTCACCAAAACCAAATTATGGATCCTTATCCCAAGGCGCACAGGGATTATTCCGAGCACACTCACCAAAGCCTGTACTCGACTTCTAATGACATCACCTAGATGAACCATATCCTTATCAAAACCATTTCCATGCTGTATCATAATCATAGAAACATAACTGATCTAGCATCCATGGATCATGATAATCTATTCCGATCTTGACACCCACATATGGTCCTCACCTATGTCCGTAATTGAACCCTTTCCTGGAATTTATTAAGAATTATATCCACAATTTTTTCCATTTATTAGATGAAATACAAGAGCCAAAACTACTATTCAATGAATGACCTCAAGATCCAATGACCCTTCCCACATAATGGTCTCCCAATAGTGACCTATGTTCCACTCCCCACCCTAGGAGAATACTTGTCATCACTTGAATGAAATGATAGGACTGATTACCAAAACCCATGCCCCATCCAATCCAAACATGATGAATAGCATGGTTAAGGATTCTCTCAATTCTGAGTGCTAAAGAAACATCATTTATCACCCGTTCCCACTTCCTAGGAATAGTTCCCTTGGCATTTACTAAGGTTAAAATACGAGGGTCACCAACCTTAAAGGTCCACTAGAATACCATGCACTAGATGTTTTGTTTTATTCCTCCCTCAAGCACGACCTCCAAGGAGTTCTTCCATCAACCCATAAAATCTATTAGGTTAGATAAATAGATGTATATATGAGAATCTATCAATGCACTCAGGACAATGTCAAGATAAGAGGCATGATCACCTCTAGACTAGAAGCACACTATGTTTTTATCTATAGGCATGTATATTTTCTTCTGATCCATGGTAGCATAAAAAATGGATATATTTAACTTTACCAACACCTAACACCAAGTCTCATGATGATGCATGTCATGGTCCTCTCACAGGTCTATTATCTCACATCACCCAGTTATTTCCAAATAAACTCTTATCATAGGGAACTTAATTTAATTTACCCCAAAGCTCTAGGTCACCATACCCATAAGTGTCACTTCCTTGTGACCATTAGTCCTTGCCTCACACCCATCCATTCAATAATGTTAAATTTTGAATAGTTACCACACATAACCAACACAAACTAACTTATCTTTCATAGCGGGTGTACTATCCCATACTACCCATTTCAATACCCAACTCACACATCCATGGGTTTTCTATCAACAAGTTCAAGTTGATCGTGCTATAAAACACACCAGTTTATAGCACATTAGGAGCTCCCTTGGAAATTATCTTCAAAATTGAGCACCTACTTGTGCTATGATTTATCGAACAACCAACTTATTCATGGAATCGCCTCAGATATTTAAACATTAACCACACAAACATTGGTTAATTGGTCTAGGAACCCAAAAAATCCTACCCATTGGAGATAGTTTTGTTACCCAGGCACTCTAGGCACTTCCTTGATAAACCAGACATCACCATGCCTGTAACAAAAAAATTGATCACTTATCATGCATCGATATTAATATGCGCATAAAAAAATATCATTTACATTAAAGAAAACATTAACCAAAGTCCAAACTCTTTAGCAAGTTTCCCTAGAACAAACCAAACACTGAAATACTATGGTTTTATTCAAAAGTGAGAGAATCTAGGTCCGTCCACCTAGCCCTATGGTCTCTAGAACAAAAATCACATCCCACTTGAGGGAGTTTCTCATATAGAATATAATTTTCTTGAAACTATATTTAAAAGAGGTAAATATGAAGGTAGGTAAAATGATTATCAACCTACAAGGGTAAAGCCTATCAACAAGGCATATGACATCACCTACCAGCATCGACCCACCAGGACTTGATCCTTTTTGATCATCCAAATAGGGGATTTCTCCATAGAGGTTCATATCATTACCATTAAGGATAAAGAGATGAAACTCACTAGGTATTTGTATACAAAAAATACCCCCTTGAGGTTTAACTTACCAAAAATTCACCCACCTACTAAGGGGTTTCATTTCATTACCTAAGAGTCCTAACCAAATAAAATGGTTAAGGAATGATACTTAGCATGCCTAAGTCTCATCTCAAAGTTATACCTATTTATAATTTGTAAGGGAACTACTATATGAGTTTACCCTTCCTTTTAATGTATGGAATTTACCTTTAAAAATAGGGTCATGCCTAAAAGATCACTAGGATCTACCACTTTTATATTAGATTCAATCAAAAGTATAAAGGAATCCAACTAAGATTCATGGGAAATAATCATGCTCCCGTACAAGGAATCTCTCAAGATAAACTAAAGTTAACCCTCACAAATATAATTTCACAAAAAAAATTCATTTTAAAGCATTGAAATTATGATCATTTATTAAAATAATCAAAGAATATAATAAATAAACAATATCAACTATCAGCTATAAAAGAAAACTATAATAATCACTTTATTTACTTGACTACATGAAACATTAGGCCCATTATCTCATCATTTTCTTTTTTAAACATTTTATCATTCTTTATTTAACCAATAATTTATCAGAATTATCTTAGTTAAAGAAAATAATAATTTCAAGCTATAAAGGAAAACACCCTTAAGTTTGAAATTGGAATTTTAATTAATGAAATAGTTATATAAATAAAGATCAAAAGTAGATAAAAAGTGTCATATCATTTAAGTGGAATAGGTTCAGTAAGATTCCAATATATATTTACATGTAACCCATATAAGTGGCTACTGATACTTTAAATTACCATCCCATTTAGCATAAATATACCCCCATGGGGTCAATCACTAAATCATAAAGATAAAGGTGACCTACTAGTGTCCCATCAAGCTAATATGGGTTAAGTTAAGTGAAACCCATAATAGTTAAATTATTAACACTTCAAAACACCCTTAATAGGTTTATTTTATAAGCATCATGACCTAACTGACCTACTTGGATCCCATTGTTCATTTAGGGATTTATCTTATAAGAAACATGCCCCAACTAACCTAGTTGGGTCTAGTTGTGAATTTGGTTCTAGTTATTCATTTAGGTATTTATTCATATGGTTTTCCATGCCTAAGTTATAGAGGTACATGCCTTTATAAATTTACAATATACACCTTGATTTCAAAGCAATCAGTTCCTATAAGAATTATGTCTAACATATATATATATATATCATGGTTCAGTTAGATGAATTACCATTACCAAGTTATAAAGGTAGTTTAATTTATAAGTTGTAATGGGAACTCATGTAACTATGACCATTTTTTACCTTTGGTGTTAGGATATAACAAATTCATATATAATGGTTTGATTATATGGGTCACCCTTCCCAATTTATAAAGGCCCATACACTATAAATTTTTATTGGCACCCATTTAATCACAACTATAAATGTTTCATCCCATGAAACCAAGGGTCCATGGTTCAAAAATGTCATAATTGGTTAATTATGGTTTCACCATCAAGATATATGGGAAAAAACTATTTAGGTAGATTCATACACTTTAAGAAACAATTGTTTTATCATAATTATAACAGGGCAAGCTATCACATATCAATAAGACCAGTAAACATATAAAACTACTATGTAAGAAGGAAACATCATAAATATGGTGAAAATCACCCAAGAAGGTATATAGATAAACATGATAAATAATCACACAAGAATTCTATACAAATAATCATGCATTAAGAAATATAAAATGCAATCTACATGGCATGGAATATGAATGAAATGTGAATCTCTATGTGCCTATAATCATGGATGAACACACCTCATCTCTTACCATACTAGTCTAAGAGGAAAATATCATAAAAACATAAATCAATAACCATCATAAATATTAAAATCAACCAAGGTGAAATAATAATCAACTACAATAGAAACAACATAAATAATCCCATCCCTAGAAACTTGATCTTTCCCCCATGCGTGAGTTGGACGAACTCAGACATGATCTATTTACCAAGCGATGACACATTTCTAGTCTCCTGTCTACCATCCTAAAATAGTAATAAAAAGTAAAAAAGAATATCTAATACCACTTGTATCATCCATACTTTTTCTCACTCTATAATTAGGAGCTGGACCAGTTGTCACATGGGCCTCAACTGTGCCTCCACATATGCCATAGACTTTTGACTAGCAGCGGGGGTCTAAAGGTGGTATAGTGGGGAGACTATACTCTCTCGATTAGAAATAAATACAACAGAAACATAAATAAATGAAATAAGTGTAATATAATAACAAATGATAATCAATAATAACTAAAAGAATAACCAATTCTATAATGTACATGCAATAGACATACAAAAGTCAAAAAATATACATCGATATACTAATAGAAGAATAAAAAATAAGGACTCAAACTCTAAAAGGAAACCCGATTAAATGCTAAACCACTACTCCTAGGATCCTATGTCCATTCCTCATCCATAAATGAAATAAAACATATAGAACAATCCAATTTCCTAACCTGCAGTCTGGGGATAATCTGTTTGAGTACCAATAGGTGACCAAAACAAGGAATCAGATATACTTCATAATCCACCAACAATGGTGTCTAATTCAATCCATTCTATGAGTATAAAATTAAGTAGCATGATGGTATAATAAGAAAGTAGGTGTAATTAATTAAATAAATATAATCAAGATGAATCAAGTTCCTCAAAGACATCTGGCCAACCATACTTGCTTCGGATTAAGCTAGAATATCTCAGAACAAGTGTCATCATTTATATATATATATAGGTATGTATGTATATATATAAACTATATACATGATAACATATATAACCATATATATAGATATATATTACAAGCTAGGAATCTAGGTTTAACTTATGTTCCCATATATAATCTTAAGAGTCTCATAGAGTAATAATGGACGCCATGCCTAAGGATCATGTGTAATAAGGGATTCCATGTTTGGGTATTATTAATAATGATAAAATCCATGCTGAGTATCATAAATAATAAGTTTCTACATGCTCGAGTATTATAAAATATATGGAGAAGGGTCATTCCCAACATCCTAATCGAGGGGGTGTAGAACGTCATGTCCAACAACCCAAGTGATGTGAATCACCATGTCCAACATCCTCGACCAAGGTGGTTTTGAAATTCCATATCAACAACCAAAATCAAGGTCCCAAATCCCACTTTCCACATGAGCCCTTATCCTAGGCATTTTTTAAATAGGAACCCAACATCACTCAAGGGGTAGTGGACCTTTATTAACATATTACATTTGTTATTTTAAAACCAAATGTGAGAGTGTCCATGCCATAAGATAAATCTAGGACAAGGTATACATTAAATATCATTATCAATTTAACCACATGATTATCCATTCCATTTATAAACAACTTTAAGGCCATGAGAAACACTCATGCCATAATATAATTCATCAAACACATTTCATTAAATTGATTATAATTCAATTCAATTAATAATATTGAACTATTCACAAATTTCAAGAATAATAAAGATATTTAAGACCAAGGCGTTCATCAAAAACATTTAAATTTAGTAATGAATTCATAAACATGTCAATACATTTAAATAACACACCTAAGGGGTGGTTTAACCACTAGTTAAGGGAGAAACAAAATAAGGTAATCAAAATAACCTTAAAAGGTGGATCATGTTGGGGTCATAAAAATAAAACCATGTAAGAGGGTTATAATTCTTGGTATAAGAATTTAATCTAATTAATTTCACATTTAAGAAGTGACACATGGAATGTCTAGAACACGACACAATAGTTCATGTTATAAATTACAATTTTAGGGGAAATCATGTAGAAAACCTACCTTATATCAAGGATTATTCACTCATCCATTATCAGACTTTGGTTCGATCCAAAATGATATAAATTGAAAGAATCAAAAAATATACAAGAGGCTTCCAATGTATCCGATAACGATGAAATCAAACTAAGAATGGAGGAGATCCACCCATGGAAGACGAAGGAATAATAGGATCACACAGGGGATATACTGGGTGAAATGTGGAAGAAAAAGGGTGACAACCATTAAAGGGTAATAGGGGGGAAATGGTCATTTTCACCTTTTAATGATCCACATGGTTAGGATTCACAGTTTGGCTAACCATGTACTAACCATGAGGTTCTGCTGTCTTAGGAAACCCCTACCTTGCATGACTAGCACTTGGTTAGATTAACTATCTGAAACCAGTGCGGTTCTCCTATGAATTTTTTATAGACATCTTTCATGTAAATTTTACCCACCTTTCACGGTTTCTCAAACTATGATCCTCCATTTAAGGGACGCATGGTTGAGATGCATGGCTACTACTAACCGTGCACCTCAACCTACTCATTCCTCAAAAATAAATTTCGAAGCCCAATGATTCTAAAACTCAATAGAACACCTGAGACACCACTTTTAACTTAAAAACAATATAAAAACATCACATTTAAGTGTTAAAACTCTCATAATTACATTTCAAATATTAGTTCAAGATTTTTTCTATACATTAAATGTATACTTCAAACTCTTTTAGAAATTTTCAACCCGGTCCAAAACATGGGATGTTACATTCCTCTATCTTGAATTTAGATTATATTGAGTTATAAGCTTAAATTTAAAAGTGTATTATATTATATAGATAATCATTTTTATAATTTTTATGGAATTGATATCTCTCTATATTAAAGTATCCTTGGGTAGAGGGAATTTAGGTTAGACTGCTCATTAGCTTGGAGGCTTATGCCTTTTCTAGAAAAATGGGTGTTGGATATCTGTCACTCCAAGATTACTCGTGTGTAATTTTTTAGTTTAATGTGATTATAATCCTTTACATTAAAGGGTTTCATTTACCTATTCATGAGATTCAATTGGATATGTATAAATATATATGAATTTTAATTTGGGTTAGTAATACAAGGTATGAGTTATCTAAAGAGTTACACATCAATATGGTTTGAACATACTGATTTAGTGGAAGGAATGATAACAAAAACTAAATAATTATAATAATTCATACATGTAAAGAGAATACATGAGATAATATAGTGAGATTAAATCCCCTTTAAAAATACTATGTGTCAAATTCCTTCTAAAAGAAAACACTTTTCAAGACGTCAATCATCCAACTGAGTAGGTCATGCTAAAGCTGGGTACCCCTGGATTATCTTATGCAAGGAAATAAAGTAATGGGTGAGCCTAAAAGTATTATGTGACCATTTTTGGAATTTTATTTGTGTTACACTTATCTAGGAGACCATAACATGATTAGGTTACCATAAAAACAATGTTAAGTGAATCTATATGATGGATTATTATAAAAAGTTATCCACTCAACTATCTAAGTTTCATATAAAATATGATTAGAAAGATGACCTACTTAAATAGATAAGTAATGATTGAAGAACTAAATTGACTAAAAAAATAATTAAATATGGATATTATCCCACTAATGTATGATTCATTTCAAAATAGGTAATCATTTTGGTGGGAACACATTTAATAATCGTCCTTATTAAATTAATGTAAAACATGATACTCATATAATAAAATATTATATTGTAGATAAATTCCATAATCATTATAAAAAATAACCTTAAGAAAAATACTATAGATAAAATAAGCTTAATGTAAGAAAATTCTTAGACTGGTAACTTAATAATCATTCATAAGATAAAGAATGTTATGTGTGTTAGGGATATACCTTCTCGAATAACTAAATGTTGAAGTTATTAAACAAGTGGATCTAGATTATTATTAGAATAATATAATGATTAACTTAATTTTTCAAGGGTAATAAATGAAAAAGTATCTGAGGAATTGTATTATTTACTCATATAATCAAAGTGATTGAGTGTTCTAATGACTTAAGGAAATTGAAGATATCCATTAAGGCTTGTTATAACTGTGGAATTAATTCTGTAAGAATCATTATAAATGTTCTAACAATGTGAATGCCTTTTAATATAATTTTACCCAATAATCTCAATTTTTTTAGGATAGATTAACATGCCATGTTATGTCTAGGTTTTGATATTGTGTTGATAAGTTTAAGTGGGTAAAAGTTCAAACTTGGAGAAAAAAATAGTTGGAAAGTCCAATAATGTTTCTTCAAAGTATCCTTCCAAGGTTATTGAAACCTAAAGGAATATCTAGGAAGAATGAAATTTTTTCCATATGTGTTGGTATTATTTGGGATATCTAAAGGTGTTTGAGAAAATCCATGGAAATTCCATGTCAAGCATCAGTGTTATAGAAATAAATTATTTGTTTTTTAAGGGTATATAATTCCAAATATATATTTCACAAAGGTTATAAATATATAAGAGTTAAAAATATAGGTAATAATTAACAAATATTTTAGTTTTTATTCAAATGATTAAGAAAAGGGTTACTAAATAATAGAGTAGAATATAAGGAAAAATATCAAGCTTAGATAGATCTGAATGAAGGATATGTATTTTTTATCTTATTTCTATTATATGATAAGAAAAGTTGTTTGTTAATAAATATTTTTTTTATAAATAATATGAGATGATTTTTTTAATACACGTGGTTTATGATTCATCAAATTTTATAACATGTTTGAAAAGGAAGATGAGGACTATTTTTTTATCCAAGATAAAAGAGTTTATCTTGCATATTTGTTAAAATATGAGGGAAAGAGATCCCACCACCTTTAGTGGAATATTTTAAATATTAGTGTCTTATTTTTAAATTACTACTCCAAACACATAGAATATCATTTAAGATATAGTGGTAAATAGTTTATTTTTAAAAAGATTTTCCTTTAAGTAAATAAGAGTTATCTCTTAACATAAATTTGTTTATGCATCTTAACAAGATATTATGAAAATAATAGTCTCTAATAGGTTAGTGAGAGTATTTTTGGACTTAAATAAGTTCAAATTTAACAAACAAAGATTATATCAGTCAAAAAATAAAGTGAATATCACTTGATATCCTAAAAGAATTTAGGGTACGATGATAAAAGATCAATGTAAAGAGTTATATTAGTCACCAAAATATTTCAAGGAAAAAGTTTAATGGAATAGGTTTCAGGGATAATTATTATAATAAACATAGAGATATTTCTAAATAGATAAGAAAAGTTATTAAAATAATAATATAGGATGTTGTAAAGTTAAAGAGTCTGAATACTATGTTTAGAGAGTTGAACATTTGGAATATGATTCCTAAGTCTCACCATTATTCAAATTTTATTTCTTCAAATATGTTACCCATTAAAAAGTTTATTGGGAGGGATTTTATCATATGTTCACATAGAGTTGTGGTAGTAATTAAATAGATATGTAATGAGTTTAAAAAAACCCTAAAAGTGAACAAAATATATGGCCTCTCTAGCGATCTATCATTTATGATACAATTAGATGAGATCTTATGTATGGTTTTTTCATCATTATTAAAAGAGTTTAAGAATATGAAATGTATCATGTTATTAAAATGATGTCTATAATTTATCATTATTTCATGTTGGATGCATATACTCATGAATTGAAATGATAATCGACCTCTCAACATATGAATTTGAGTTATGCCTAACCAATGTTCATCATAGAGTATTATATATTGTGATGAAATGTTAATGTTTTCATGAACATGATTTTATACAGAGATAACAAATATGATCATGAGTCACAAAATGGGTTTTATGTACTATATGACCCATGAATTATACCACATGGTGTTTCTTACACCATGTCTTTGGTATAATAGATGTGCATGTTTCATATCTGGATTTCCCTATAATTGAGTTTGGTGAGATACCTAGCATAAGGACCATAATAATTTGATACATTTATTACAAAATCCTTGAGGATTAAATAATTAGGGGTGGTTGGGTATTTTGTTTATCATGGAGTCGGTTGGTGCTTAACCAAGATAGGAATTTTCCTCTTGTATGATGAGTATGACATCTGGGATCTCGATTGATATATACTATAGGAGTGTACAATCAATCATAGATAATACATATGATGTGATTATATATCATATTAGGGGAATGTGAAATGATCATCCATAAGGGTGAATGACATGTGATATATTCATTGACATGTTTAATCTATACTCGAAGAATCAAGAATATACAAGTAGTTATACAGGATCAACATACTATGTGTCTCATGGTTAATTTTTGTCTTAGACAAAGAGATCATATGAAAATGTATGATTTTATATGATACCGCTGGTGGAAATAGGTATAAATACACATGTGTATGGTGGAGAACACACTAGATCCCTTTATAGTTTGAGTAACACTGATACTTTTCTAGAGGCTTCTCTCTACTTACATTTATAAATTTCGAAATTCATATTTTATATCAATGCTGAAAAGTATCATGGAGTCATACTTTGTAGTTGACTAAATGAGGATTGATTTTTACTAAAAGAGATACTCTAATAGTTTTTAGAGTTTATCTAAATGGAGTTTTTGATGGAAATTCCTAAATTATTACATATAATCTGACATATTTTTGAAATTGATGACATCTTTACAGAATGTTTTAGAAGATATTCAAAAAGACTTTTGGATATTATTTTTCAAAAATTAATATATATGATACAATGTAATTTAAAATGTCACAAAGTCTATGAGGATTTATTGCATGTGTGAGATTGATGGAGATATACCCTAAATACTTAAACATATATGATAAGTTTATGTTGTATCATATTGTAATATTTGGGTATGTCTTAAGGAATGAAATATAGATTTCATGGAAATTACTTAATCCTATCATACTATACAATATGAGATTACTGTATGATAGTTTTGTGATTACAATTTTATGGTACAATTCATTATAACACTATATGATTGATTGGAAGTCAAATGGTAAGTTTTATCACTTGGGTATTCTCCCACATTGGCAACCATAATTGTGAATATCTCATATAATTAAATACATGGGAGGATAAAAAATTCATTCATGTTATGAGTGCATGAACCAAAAAAAGAATTAATCAAGTCTTTTATAATATACGAGTTAATGAATGAAAACTAGAGAGTGTCTGAGGGCTATATAAGGGGGTCCACTACCATTCAGATGGTGTGAGTTTTGTGTGTGGCTATGTTCTAATCAATTCTTCCATACCCAAAGCTCTCTTATCCTCCTCCCTGTACTACCCGAGATGATATTATATCATAGAAGGTTTAAGGATACCACCTGAGAATCAAGTGATTTATTTTATCCCATGAATACACCATGGAGGTGGGAGTTTATTGGTTGAATCTCAAGGATCTTTACCAGGAACTATGATTGGATATAGCAGCGATAACCTTTATCAGTGAAAGGTACATGATGTTATTCATTTATTCATATACATGGTTTTAGTTTTATACATACTGATATTGGTAATTTATGGTTTCTAATTGCATTTTATGTAATGAAAAAGTGTCATTTGAACCTTAGAAACCCATCATATTTTTTACTATTTAAAAGTATATTCATTGGGAAATCGATTTTAAAGTTTTCAATAAAATCCTCAGATGGTTAAATAAGCTATAAAGTTAATTTCAAATGGGAAAAATTATATTTCATTATAACAATTTAAAATCAATTTAAACAAAGGAAATCTTAAAATTATTATGGATTAAGACTTTGAATCTAATTACAAAATTTAAAATGGATTTAAATTTAAATTATATAAGGAATAAGGATTATAATAATAAGGGTTAACAATAATTTCATTAAGTTCACCACTCTATTTTTAGATTCTCATCATCTTAAAGATTTTTTTTCATCACTAGGTCAGTTTCATGAATAACTTCTCACAAGGCTCAATAATCAACCATGCATAACAACTCAATATCCATTTCTAGTGATTTATTCTTTTTTGGGTATCATATTCTCTCTTTTTCATTAATTTTCATATTTTTTGTGATAATTACATATGGTGGAGAAACTGTGTTAATATTGGTTTTTATTTTTCGACTTAAAACTTATGAAAAAGTTTCCTTTTAAAAAATTATTTTTCATTAGAAATGTTTCCATAAAAAACATTACTGGGTTGTAACTAAGATTGTAAAGGTAATTTCTAAAACAAAATATTTATACCCATGAGTAATACACTACGATTAAAATCTCAAAATATAAATTAATGAAGAATACACCATAAAATGTTCCATTCATAAACCATTATTAGCATAACTTCATTACTAAATCCATGTTTTTTTATAAATCCTCTAGTTCTGACCTAAAATGTTTTTAACAAAAGCAATCTATTCAATACACAAGTGGTTGATGGACACGTCGATTAAATACCCATGAGAGTTATTAGATAATTATAAAGTATATTCTTAAGTATTTTATAAGAAATAATGATTTATTTTTAATATTTATAGGTGAGAAATAACTTAGTGTAAATAGTTAAATTGAGGTTAGTTTTCCAATGTACAATCATGTCTTTAGGTTATAATAAAATTTCTTATTCTGAATGAATTTTGGAATTGTGAGCTGAAATTTTTTATATTGGGAAGTGTTTAACTCAATAAAAAATGTTAAATAAATAATAAAATCTAATGGAATAAATTATACTATCTAGAAAAATAAGACTATTATTGAATTTTGGGTCATCCCTAACATTTTGGTTTTAGTGAATTTTTTCTATGATAATAATAGATCTATAAAATGAATTATATAGCTCATATCATACTAGAAATATTAATACAAATTTCATTGATACCATTTAATTAGAAAAAATATTGATATAAGTGATGTTAAGATATTCCAATTACCTAAAAATATAACATAAATGATCCACTAACCAAGTAACTAATCAAATTTTTTGGTATCAAATATATCTCAAATATAACATAAGAAAAAATAATTATGCCATAAAATCGTCTAAGAGAGAAATTGATAAAAATTAAATGAAAACCAAAAATATGACAACACATATTATGTAACACCCCAAACTTCCACGATATGCTTCTATTTGAATAATACAATAGCATGTGTTGTACGTAACTTCGAGTTCTAACACACTAATACAAATCAAACTAGCCGTTATGAATATTAATACCCACTTTTTGAAATTTTATAAATTTTTTCTTTCAAAATGGACTTATTTCTGGATTCAGAGTATCAAAATTAGCTTAGGGTGAATTTTTGGTATTTTCCTGAAAACTTTCAATTTTTAATGAATAGTGAAAAACACTGAGTTATAGTTTAAAACTATATTTTTATTTGAATAATTATTTATTTTATTTAAATTTATTTTAGGTAAAAATAGATACATAATACCTATATAAGTTCAATTTAATTCATTAGAGTCAGTTTATAATAATTTTAGATATATAAAAATTTTATTAAACTTTTTACCGTCTTTTACCCACCTCCTAGGAGCATTTGCAAATTTACATAAAACTTAATTTTACCGCTTCTGTGAGTTTAATTTAAAAAATAAAAGAGACAAAATTGATTTTAATAAAAAAAACATGGTTCAATAAGATGAAAATAATTTTTTTTGAATAGTAACTTTTTACTTTTATTTACCACGATTAAAAGTAAATAGAGTATTTAAGGGTAAAATGATATTATTATTACCCTAACACATGTCTTAATTCTATTGGATAAGTTTAATTAAACAAAAAAAACCCTTAAGGATAAAATATGATCCTTTAGGTCCACTTGTATTAGATTTGGACATTTATTATTATTTAATTCAAAGAAGAGTTAAAAGTGTTAAATTCAAAGCTTAATAACTAAACCATTTTTAATATAGGGTTACATATAAGATAAATTAGACTATAAATATTCATTAGAAATATAAAAAGATTTCCTAAATAATGTTATTATATATATATTTTTTATAAATTAAATAATTTAATTTATTTATGACACAATGATGATGCAATAATTACCTAATTAATGAAATATTAAAGTAATTGATATTATAAATATACAAATAAATTTAATTTGAGAATTTTTATGAATTACACTAATTTTATAGGTTAATATGGAATGTTAGGGTTGGTTAGATGATTTTTTTTTTGAATTAATAATGCTATTATGAATTTAGCAAAAACAAAATACCAAAAAGTGTCAAAATTGACATAAAAGAGTTTTTAAAACAAATTTTATATTATTAATTGATATTATATTCATAAAAATATAAGGTTTGGAAAAAGATCTTAAATAATATTATATATTTCATTGATGAACCACTTGAGGTTCTCTTTTAAGTTTATATTAAGTTTATTAACCATATAATATAAAAATACCAAGAGACATGGTAAATGTCAAACTATTTAATTAAGAGTTAAATCTAAAATATAAGGTTAATATAATGACCCAAAACTGTCTAAAACCTATTGGTTGAGTGGTTTTATACCCATAACCACATTATCCTTTAAATAATTTATTTTTGAGCCATTAGAAATTGAAAATTATTTTATTATAAAATAATATTTCTAGGTTTTCCTAAGGTGCCCCTCACCCCTCTTATAAAAGGTCACTCCCCCTTATCTCTAATTCACACCTTCAAATCCATTTTGATCGACCAAATCATGCCCAAATACCCTCTAAAATGTCCTCCCTTCACCCTAGAGTCCTTCCTTTAGTCATAAAGCCAGCCTAAGAAGTCCTTTTGATCAAAATAAAAGGAAGAACCGGAATAAGTGGTAAATATTTTATCACCTCTTTCAAGTTACTTTCTTCTTCCACTTCCTCTTTCTTAGTTGTTTCCATTATAAAATAATAAATCCAGTATCTTCTATATAATATGATGTTATTATAAATATGGTACAACCATATTCATTATTCTATCCATCCTTTTAATGAAATGTCACCATACGTGCGTACGTACGGCTTACCGTCTCCACATCTTGGTGTACTTGTTATTCAATACATTATTATTTGTATGGGTATAATAATGATGTATAATTGATGTAAATAATAAATATAACATGATAATGATTCTGTATATATGATATACCATCCAATTATCTATTATTTTAATATCAAAAGAATGATATTGTCGCTCGTGCATACGTACGAATTACCATCTCCACGAACGTGATGAGATTCATTCCCCATCGTATCCATTCAAGAATAATTTTCATTTTATGATTAAAAATAACATTTAAAGACTTAATATCATTTTGAATATTAATAAGATACATCATATCCATAATAAACATTACTTACGTAACAAATAATATAAAGGAAAACGAATCAGTTAACACCCGAAATGACGATAATACTACAATATTATTAACAAAGAAATATTAAAAGATCATATATGATATCATATTAATGTATATGATTCTGGTATAATTTAATAACAATTATTTCACCATTATACAGGATTTTAACCTACCCTCGACCAAGAAAAAGTACAAGGTAAGGGTTAATTTCACAATCTCTTCATTATCTGAGGTTGTTTATACGTAATTATCTACTGGGACCTCTTTATCATCCACATCCATTCTTCTTAAAAATGTATTTCAAATTTTTTTTACTATTTACTATAAAATGGGTTAAATTCATTTATACCCTTATTTGACCTTATATGTTTTGAAAGGAATCTTTCCGTCTTTTTTCAAACAAGGTACTTTTTGACCTTTTCGACAAATTTAAGGTCAGAATGTTTTTTTAACTTTTACGGCGCGTGCGGCTATTTTCTGCCATTATAACATCATCGAAGCTTCCCTTAAAATATTATAAGAATATTTTAAAAATAAATTTTTTCTTAAATTTTTTCTAAATAGAAATAGATATTTCTCTAAAAAAAGGTTTTGATTTCATCTATGTCAACATCCTTTGATGGATTTTAAGATTTTTTGAAGTTGATTTATTATGATACAAAACTTCCATATTATATTAAAGGTTTTGTGATATGTTTTACTGTGGATGTGTTATTTTTACACCATTCATGGTTTATGGATAAATAATTGACATTTCGTATGCTAGTTTTAATACGAATGTTTATGTTATGTTTAAACCTTTTCATATGAGGAATGCATTGGACTTAGTAAGTGACGGATGGAGCTCTCTATAGCTCATCAATGCATCGGTAGGTATCATGAGACAAACTAGTGGCTTGGAACAAGGCCTTGAAAAAATCTTATTTGTAGTCTTGGCACAAGGCCTTGACTATGTGGTTATGAAAGTCTGGCATTATGCATTCCATCATTATGAAAGTGGCTATTGATATTTCATGTGATTATTAGACGAGTAGAATATCCATGTGAGTAAGTAAATGACATTATTTTGATTTATATTTTACATATTATGATGAAGTTTATGTTGAAAAGGCTTTTGTTGTAGTTTTATACATTACCTTAAATGTTTATGATTATTTATGAAAGTTTCCACTATATTGATATCCTTACTGAGAATTTGAGCTCACCCCTTTCTATGTTTTATTTTTCCCAGGATGTGAAGAAGTATATTATGACTGACCTGCAGGGATAGTCTATGGGATCTCAGTGTTATCCATGGAAACAATGTTGTTTTAGTTTTCCATTTTATGATATGATGTAAATCTTATGAATGTATCTAGTACTTCCAAGGCTTCTAAAATAATCGTTCTTTTGAGACTTGATATTTTGTGATAATTAAAATGATACGTAATAATGCACTGAATCTGGGATTCTGGGGTCCGGGCGTTACAGTTGGTATCAGAGGAAGTTTAGTACAAACCTTAGAAACTAGATTTAGATAAAATCTGATTAGAGCACATAGCCCTAAGATAGACTTTCAGGATTAGTATAGAAGAACTTCCTAGAATTTTGGTACTATAGAGATTTTGTGAGTTTTCCAAGAAATAAATCCTTATCTGGATACGAGCAGGTAGAGGCAGCTCTGCCATATATGTACCTTGGAGTAAAACCCAAAAACATCGCTTTGATCTAGACTCGAATGAGAACTGGTGCACGACAATGGGCCTTGCTGCACTATTGGTTACGACACTCCCGGGGGATATGCTTAGGATAAATCTCATTTTCTTTACAAACCATTATAAAGGTTTTATGAGTATATAAATACTCAAAGAAAACATTTTTATTATTATGGATTGTATCCATAAACTGTTCAGTTTATGTTAAGTGTTTTACAAGTTTGGAATTATGTATTTCGATTCATAAACTAATCTAGTTTATGCCATTGTTTAGAAATAGCGCCCAGTGGAAGGAATGGAAACCGTATCATTGTACGCACTCTATATAGGGATTTCCCTCCTACTAAAGATAATTATAGAGGAGTTGGTGATACAACTAGTGATGATCAGCTTATCAACATATTGAGATAACTCACTCAGATTATTAATAATAACCTTACCCGTATGGAGCACTTTGATCCAAAACGTGGAGGATCAATGTTAGATCGATTAATGAGGCAACAACAACCAACATTAAATGGGAGTAAAAATACATTAGTATCTGAGAAATGGATAAATTCATTATAAAAAATATTCCATGCCTTGGAGAGTAGTGAAAGGGAAAAGGTTGTCATGACAGTTTACCACCTCACTGGAGATACTGATCAATGGTGGTCATTGATTAAAAACACAAAGGAAAATTATGATGTATCAAATATGGAATACATGAAGTTTAAAGATATTTTATTAGAAAAATACTTTCCTCATGACCATCGAGCAGATATGGAAAGACAATTTCTGAGTTTGAGGCAAAAGGAGGATGAGAATGTCGCAAAGTATGAAGCTAACTTTACAAGGTTAGTGAGGCATGATTAAGATTATATACGTAACCCAAGAAGTAAGATTGATCATTTATTTGATGGGTTAAAACCATTTCTCCATCAAGAATTAGTCTCACAATCCTTTTCATTGTACGAAGTTATTGCCTCATGTTCTATCAAGAAAGAAAAAGAATTCTATATGTCTTACGAATTTAATGAAAAGCAAGAGAAGAAGAGATCTTCTAAACACTCTTGAGATGGAAATAAGGGGAATAAGGGAAAAGTTGAATATCCATCCTGCAGAAAATGTGGGAAGAAACACCTTGGTACTTGCCTGAAGTAAATGAGAGTCTGTTATAAGTGTGGTGAAAAAGGCCACCAAGCTTGTGATTTCAAGGGAAAGAAAGAGGCTGTCGATGTTGAATGCTACAATTGTAGAGAAAGAAGGAATTATGCAAATTAATGTCCTAAGTGTCAGGGGAACTTACCTCAGAAAAGGATAAGTGATCAAGGCCAAGCTTATGCTATCACTACTGCTGAGGTTGAAGCTCCGAAAGACATAGTGGCAGATAATTTAATGGTTTCCTCAAGTTTAGAAAATGCTTTATTTGATTCTGGATCATCGCATTATTTCATATCTTCCCAGTTTGCTAATAAAATTAGATATTTACAATTTTATTTAACACGGGAGTTTTCAGTCAAAAATCCTAAGGGAAGTATTACTGCAACAAAGTTTTGTGAATCAGTCCCCATTAGGGCATATAAATGTTCTTTATCTGCTGATCTCATCATCATACCCATGATTTAATTTGATATAATCCTCGGTATGGATTGGATTTACGACCACAATGAGAAAATTTATTCTAAGAAGAATGAGGTTACAATTTTTGATGATGATAAGGAGTACCTTATCTTTAGAGCAGAAATGTCACCACCTAATTCTTATCTAGATCCACCCCCTAGTAGCTCAACTAAATTCAATTATTGGGGAGGAAGAGAATGAAATAACTATGTGTGAGGAAATTAATATTCAAATAGAGTATGTACCTATTGTGCAAGAATATGTTGATGTGTCTCCAGAGGATTTACCTGGACATCCTCTAGAACGAGAAATTGAGTTTTCCATTGATTTAATTCCTGGTTCAAGGCCGATATCAAAGACCCCTTATAGAATGACCATTGTGGAATTAGTGGAACTAAAGAAACAACTAGAGTAATTTAGTAATAAGGGATTTATTCACCCTATTATTTCTCCATGGGGATCCCCTATCTTTTTTGTTAAGAAGAAAGATGGATCTATGAGGTTGTTCATTGACTACAGGGAGATCAATGCTATAACAATAAAGAACAAGTATCCCCTACCTCACATTGATGATTTATTTGACCAAATTCGTGGAGATTAATACTTTTCAAAGATCAACCTTTGATTTGGATATCATCAGTTGTGTGTAAAGAAGGAAGAAATTCCTAAAACAACATTTCAAATCCGGTACGGGCATCACAAGTTTACAGTAATGCCTTTGGGATTGACTAATGCACCCTCTGTCTTCATAGATCTAATGAATAGAGTTTTAAAGGAATATCTTGATGACTTTTTAGTGGTATTTATTGATAATATCTTGGTATACTCTAAAAGCTACGAAGATCATGAAAATCACTTGTGCATTATCCTGAAGACTCTAGAAGACATGAATTATATGGGAAGTTTAGCAAGTGTAAATTCTGGATTTAGGAGATTTCTTTTCTTGGACATATCATCTCTAAGGATGGAATCTCCATTGATACTTCTAAGAAAAGAGAAATCCAAGAATGGCCAGCACCAGAAAGTATAACTGAGGTACACTGTTTTATTGGTTTAGCAGGTTATTATCAGTATTTCATCCAAAAATTTTCTCGATTGGCTAACCCATTAACCAAGCTCACACGTAAAGGGGTGAAATTTGTTTGGAAAAAATAATGTGAAGAATGTTCTGAATAATTGAAGATAAGATTATTCAATGCTTCTATATTGACTCTACCATCAGGGAATGATGGGTTTGTTATTTATAGTGATGATTCAAAGAAAGGACTTGGTTGTGTCCTTATGCAGAATGATAGGGTTATTGCCTATGCATCACGATAGCTAAAAATTCATGAGAAAAACTATTCTACTCATGATATTGAGTTAGCAGCTATAATATTTTCTTTGAAGATTTGGAGACACTATCTCTATGGTGGAAAATGTGAGATTTATACTGATCACAAGAGTTTGAAGTATATTTTCTCACAGAAAGAACTCAACATGAGGCAAAGCAGATGGCTTGAATTACTCAAGGATTATGATTGCACGATACACTACCACTCAGGGAAGGCAAATAAGGTGGAAAATGCTTTGAGAAGAAAAGATAATGGAGTTTTGAACAAGATGAGAGTTGAAAGGGATCCTATTTTCATATATCTAGTAAAGATGGATATGGGAATAGCCATGGAAGGTTAAACATTAATGCTTTTTCAAATGGTTTCCAATCCATCTTCACTAGAAAGGATAAAAAGTTCTCAGGTTAATGATGAGGAGTTTCAAAAGAAGATTAAAGCTGTGAATGATGGGAGATTGAGTGACTTCGTATATGAAGATGGAAATTTGAAATTCGGGAAGAGGATTTGTGTTCTCGATATACCTAATCTAAAAATAGAATTTTTGGATGATGCTCATAGTTCCAATTTCTCCATACACCCTGGGAGCACCAAAATGTATAGAGATTTGAAGGAACATTTTTTGTGGGACAACGTGAAGAGGGAGATTTCTGATTTTGTGTTAAGATGTATGGTTTGTCAAAAAGTGAAAGCTGGAAGGCAACAGCCTGGGGGAGTCTTGAAACCTCTTCCCATACCTGAGTGGAAATTGGGTAATATTACGATGGAATTTTTCATGAGACTACCAAAGACTCCTAGAAGGAACAATGCAATATGAGTTATTGTTGATCATATTACCAAGTCAACACATTTTATTTCTATAAGAGAAGATTTACCAATTGAACATCTAGTAAGACTATATATTAAGGAAGTTGTGAGACTTCATGGAGTAACCCTATTGATTGTTTCTGATCGTGATCCACATTTTACATCAAGATTCAGGAAAAGTATTTAGAAATCCCTAGATACTAAACTTTGTTTGAGCACTGCCTACCACCCCCAAACTGTTGGAAAATCAGAACGGACTATTCAAACCTTAGAAGACATGTTGAGATCATTATCACATGAATTTAAAGGTATGTGGGAACAATATTTACCTCTGGTAGAATTTTCCTATAACAATAGATTCCATTCAACTATTCAGATGGCACCATATGAAGCGTTATAAGGAAAGAGATGTCGCACACCAACCTGTTGGGATGATGTTGGTGAAAGAAAACTAGTAGGCCCAGAAATGGTGGAAGAAATGATGGAAAAGGTGAAGGTAATCCAAAACCACATCAAAGCAGCTCAAAGTAGGTAGAAGATTTATGTCGATAACCGAAGGAATAATTTGGAATTTCAGGTAGGAGATCATGTTTTCTTGAAGGTATATCCATGGAAATGTGTTATACGTTTCGGTAAGAAGGGAAAATTAAGTCCAAGGTACATTGGAGCTTTCAAAATTCTAGAATGAATTGGGGCTGTAGCTTACCGTTTGGCAATGCCGCCAAGTCTATCCAAAGTTCATGATGTATTCTAAGTATCACTATTGAGAAAATACATGCCTGACCCAACGCATGTACTCACCAATAAGAAATTAGAACTAGAACTTGATCTGTCTTATTGCAAAGAGCCTATCAAGGTTCTTGATATAAGAGAAGAAGTTCTAAGAAACCAGACGACTCGTCTGGTAAAAGTTCTATGGAGAAACCATAAGATAGAAGAGGCAACATGGGAACCCAAGGAACTTATGATGAAGAACCACACAATTCTTTTTATGAAGTAATATTCTAGAAATTTTGAGGACGAAATTATTTGAAGGAGGGGAGAATGTAACACCCCAAGCATCTACAGTACGCTTCTCTTTGAATAATACAATAGCGTGTGTTGTACGCCACTTCAAGTTCTAACACACCATAACAAATCAAACTAGCCGTTATGAATAGTAATACCCACCTTTTGAAATTTTATCTTTCAAAATGGACTTCATTTTCAGATTCAGAGTATCAAAATTAGCTCAGGGTGATTTTTTGGTATTTTTCTAAAAACTTTCAATTTTTGATGAATAGTGAAAAACACTAAGTTATAGTTTAAAACCGAATTTTTATTTAAATAATTATTTATTTTATTTAAATTTATTTTAGGTCATTATAGATACATAATACCTATATAAGTTAAATTTAATTCATTGGAGTCAGTTTATAATAATTTTAGATATATAAAAATTTTATTGAACTTTTTACCATCTTTTACCCACCTCTTAGAAGCATTTGCAAATTTACATAAAACTTAATTTTACCGCTTATGTGAGTTGAATTTCAAAAATCCTAGAGACATGTTTGATATCAGTAAGAAAAATGTGGTTCAATAAGATGAAAATAATTTTTTGGTGAATAGTAACTTTTTACTTTTATTTACCACGGTTAAAAGTAAATAGGCTATTTAAGGGTAAAAATGATATTATTATTACCCTAAAACATGTCCTAATTATATTGGATAAGTGTAATTAGACCAAAAAAAACCTTAGTAATAAAATACAATCCTTTAGGTCCACTTGGATTAGATTAGGACATTTATTATTATTTAATTCAAAGAAGAGTTAAAAGTGTTAAATTCAATGTTTAATAACTAAAACATTTTTAATATAGGGTTACACATAATATAAATTAGACTACAAATATTCATTAGAAATATAAAAATATTTCCTACATAATGGTATTTTATTTATATTTTTTAGACATTAAATAATTTAATTTATTTATGGCATAATGATGATGTAGTAATTACCTAATTAATGAAATATTAAAATAATTGATATTATAACTATCCAAATAAATGTAATTTGAGACTTTTTATGAATTAAACTAATTTTATAGGTTAATATGACATGTTAGGGTTGGTTAGATGAATATTTTTCTAAGTAATAATGATGTTATGAATTTAGAAAAAACAAAATACCACATAGTGTCAAAATTGACATAAAAGTGTTTTTAAAACAAATATTATATTATTAATTGATATTCTATTCATAAAAATATAAGGTTCATCCAAAGGTCTTAAATTATATTATATATGTCATTATTTAAACACTTGAGGTTCTCTTGGAAGTTTATAGTAAGTTTATTAACCATATAATATAAAAATAAAAAGAGACATGGTAAATGTGAAACTATTTAATTAAGAGTTAAATATAAAAGATACGGTTAATATAGTGAACCAAACCAGTCTAAAACCTATGGGTTGAGTGGTTTTAGACCCATAAAAACCTTAGAATTTAAATAATTTATTTTTGTGCCATTAGAAACTGAAAATTATTTTATTATAAAATAATATTTCTAGCTTTTCCTAAGGTGCCCCTCACCCCTCTTATAAAAGGGTACTCCCCCTTATCTCTAATTCACACCTTCAAAGCCATTTGGATCGGCCAAACCCTACACAAATACCCTATAAACTTTACTAAATTCACCCTATAGGCCTTAATTTAGTCATAAATCCCACCTAAAGATCCCTTTTGATTAAATCAAAAGGAAGATCCAGAAGAAGAGGTAAATATTTCATCACCTCTTTCAAGTTCCTTTATTCTTCCACTTCCTCTTTCTTTGTTGTTTCCATTCTAAAATAATAACTCTAGTACCTTATATATACTGTGATGTTATTATAAATATGGTATAACCATATTCATTATTCTATCCATCCTTTGAATGACATGTCACCATACGTGCGTACGTACGGCTTACTGTCTCCACGTCGTGGTGTAGTTGTTATTCAATAAATTATTATTTGGATAAGTATAATAATGATGTATAATTGATTTAAATAATAAATATAACATGATAATAATTATTTATATATGATATACCATCCAATTATCTATTATTTTAATATCAAAATAATGATATTGTCACTCGTGCATACTTACAGATTACCGTCTCCACGAACGCGATGAGATTCATTCCCCATCGTATCCATTCAAGACTAATTTTTATTTGATGATTAAAAAAAATGTTTGAATACTTAATATAATTCTGAATATGAATAATATACATCATATCCATAACAAAAATTACTTATATAACAAATCATATAAAGGAAAACGAATCAGTTAACACCCGGAACGACGATAATACTAAAATATTATTACCAAAGCAATATTAAAAGATCATATATGATATCATATTAATGTATATGATTATTGTATAATTTAATAACAATTATTTCACCATTATATAGGAGGTTAAACTACCCTTGACCAAGGAAAAGTACAAGGTATGGATTAATTTCACAATCTCTTCATTATCCGAGGTTGTTTATACGTAATTATCTAATGGGATCTCTTTATCATCCACATACATAATTCTTAAAAATGTATTTCAAATAATTTTTACTTTTTAATAGACAATGGGTTAAAGTCATTTATACCCTTATTTGACCTTATATGTTTTGAAAGGAATCTTTTCCATCTTTTTCCAAACAAGGTACTTTTTGACCTTTTTGACAAATTTAAGGTAAGAATGTTTTTTAACTTATATGACAGGTGCAGCTATTTTCTACCATTATAACATCATCGAAGATTCCCTTACAAGATTATAAGAATATTTTCAAAATAAATTTTTTCTTAAATGATTTTAAAATAGAAATAGATATGTCTCTAAAAAAAGGTTTTAATTTCATCTATGTCAACATCCTTTTATGAATTTTAAGATTATTTGAAGTTGATTTATTATGATACAAAACTTCCATATTGTATTGAAGGTTTTGTGATATGTTTGACTGTGGATGCTTTATTTTTACACCATTCATGGTTTATGGATAAAGTATTGACATTTATTATGCTAGTTTTAATATGAATGTTTATGTTATGTTTAAACCTTTTCATATGAGGAATGCATTGGACTTTGTAAGTAATGGGTGGAGCCTGCTATAGCTCCTCAATGCATCGGTAGGTCTCATGAGACAATATAGTGTCTTGTCACAAGTCCTTGACAAAATATTATTTGTAGTCTTGGAACAAGGCCTTGACTATGTGGTTATGAAAGTCTGGAATTATGGATTCCATCATTATAAAAGTGGATATTGATATTTCATGTGATTATTCAACTAATAGAATATCCATGTGAGTAAGTAAATGACATTATTTTGATTTATATTTTCCATATTATGATGAAGTTTATGTTGAAAAGGCTTTTGTTTTAGTTTTATACATTGCCTTAAATTTTTATGCTTATTTATGAAAGTTTCCGCTATATTAATATCCTTACTAAGAATTTGAGCTCACCCATTTCTATGTTTTATTTTTTCCAGGATGTGAAGTAGTATATTATGACTGACCTGTAGGGATAGTCTATGGGATCTCAGTTTTTTCCATGGAAACAATGTTTTTGTAGTTTTCCATTTTATGATGTAATGTAAACCTTATGAATGTATCTAGTACTTCCAAGGCTACTAAACTAATCAGTATTTCAAGACTTTATCTTTTGTGATCATGCCAATGATACATAATAATGTACCGACTCTGGGCTTCTGGGGTTTGGGAATTACATAAAATATATACATATATACTATCAAATTAGGAAATCAATTTATTAAACAATGATTAAAGGATACACTGTGCTTATCCTGACTGATTATATCCTTGAAAAAGTATGGAAATTCAATAAAGTTGAAGAAAAAATGAAAAAAAATATTATGAATCCCCATCTTTAAAATGTTTTTAACCACCTAATTTTCCTCACAATATTAGTGTTCAAGTTCAATCTCATATATATTTAAATGTGTGTTAAGTTGGATGATAAAAGATGAATAATTTTTTTTGGCCATGATAAAATCAAGAAATACTTTATAATCCATTTCTATAATAAACCATGATAATCCTTTGTTGATGATTTTTTTAAACACAACCTTTTATGGATTCCAATTTAGTCATGAAACTTGAGAATGAAGTGATAAGTAAATGTAATGTTGTGATGAGAAACCCCAAAGTATTTTTGAGTATCACACCACCTGATGTCACACCCAAAACCGACACATTCTAATATTTATTTATTTTTGATCTTTTTTTCATTTTATAGATTTTTTGAGAGTTTGACAAGGAAAACGATGGTTTCTTGGATGGATAGGGGGTGACACATGGTTGGTGCAAAGTTATAAGAAACTGTGCACCATCCTATGAAAACCGTGCGACCCTTGACTGTGGGCTTGTCAAAGTCGCATGACTAGTCACACAGTAGTGTGCCAAGCCCCAAAAAACTATGCAGCCTCCCAAGAGTTAAAAAAGTAATAAATAAATTAAATAAAAACAAAATAAAAATTAATAAAATAATAATAATAATAATTAATATTATAATAAACCTAATTCTAATAATACCCCAAAAGGGGGCATTACTCTCCCTCCATCACTCACTCAGGACACCCACATGGGGATCCTAGTGTGCATGACTTCATCCCTTACCCCTCCTTCATTGGACAAATCTTCTCAAAATTCATAGTGCGATATCCCTGGGTAAGCATTTCTCCCACTCCATCACCTCATTTTACTTTTTTATTCCTATATTTATTGGTTTAATTATTTCCCCTTGTGGTGTTCATGTGAATTATCAAAACCCTAACCCATTTTGGGTTATTCTTTTGTTGAATCTTGATGATTAGGGTTATTGATCCCTGATTAGGGTCAGTTTTTCCATAGATGTTGAAGGTAGTAGGGTTTCCTTCAGTTTCAGGTAAGGTTTCTTCCACTCCTAAACTTTGGTTGATTTTTAATTAGGTATTTTGTAATTTTTGGGTTTCTTGTACTTTTCTAATGTTCTATAGACCTCCACTACTAAAAAATAGGCCTTTAATAGAACTATAAATGGCCTTTATCAGTGCTATAGGATCATTGACTATCAGAGTGAGATTAAAATCCCTAGTCTTTTATAAGTGGTAAAAACACTAATAAAGGACATATTTATCAGTGCTTTTATTTAGTATCAATAAAGGGGGACTTTATTGGTATTTTTAAAAGTGCTGATAAAGGGTACCTTTATCAAAATTTGTAAAATTGCCGAAAAAGTGTCATACTGTAGTGTGTTGTAACATCACACTACAACACCAGTTCAATATGTTGTAACAGCACACCGCAAAACCATAAAAACCACTAGATATCAAAAAAGGAAAGTATCAATATAAAATTTAAATGATATGAAATTTACAACACAAATGAAAGAAAAAAATCACTATATTATGGACATTTAAAACATTGGTTTATATAATTACATAAGTAAAAATTATTACATATATTAAAAAACATCAATGTTCCTTTATCTTTTGATCCTGGCCCTGAATCATGATATTTCTGAACATACCACACCTTCTCAAGTAAAAGAATGCACCTGTGTAAGAAAAAATTCTTATGTTAGTAATAATATAAAGAAATAAATTAATAAAAAGTGTTAATTAATTTTAAACTAAACTTTAAGTCATACCAAGAACACTGTGTATCAGATTTAGCTGTGGTTGATTATTATACATCAAACCATTTCTTATTCACATTCAAGAATTATCTCTATGAAAATTAATTAAATAAGTATAATATAATGCCCCACATATACAGCCTAGTGATTGCATCTTGTGGTGGTGTTTGGGAGGTCTCGATTTCTAGCTTCCTTATGCACATTTAGATAGGTTTTTTGTTTTTTATTCCACCTCCCCTGACCAATGTAATATAAATAAGTATAAGATAAAAATAATAAGTAAATAAGTTAATTAATAGTATATATAATAATGAGAAAAAAATCTAGGCTTGTTTACTTAGTTTTGGTGATATGATGTGCGTTTTAAAATAAAATGGAACTTATATATTGAAAAGACTCAATTGGAGTCATATCAGTCACACCATGAATCAAATTGAGGTTAAACTGATTATTATACATCTCAAATGACTTATGGATAATTTTTCCAAAGTATCAAAACAATCCGAATGTGTTTTCTCAGTTTTGAGTATGTCATTTGTCTTTTTTACTAAAATTTCATTTTAAATTAGAAACACACACTTTGACTCATACTAGTCACATAATTTTTTAGTTTGATGTGATAATGATTCCTACATGTAAAAAATTAATTATGAATAATTTTCCTAAATTATCAAGAAAATCAAAGCGTGTTTGCTTGATTTTCAGTGAGCGATAATTTTTGAACTAAAATATTGATTTTAAACTGATAACGGACACATTGAGTCATACCAGGAACATTGTGTTTTATATTGAGGTTTGAATAATTCCTACATGTCAAAAATGACTTATGTATCATTTCAATAAAGTATGTAAACAATACTAATACATTTTTTAGGTTTTGAGCCGGCCAATTTTCCTTTTTACTAAAACTGATGTCAATTTTAAATAAAAAAGACACACTTGGAGTCATACCAGTCACACTATGTGTTGGATTGAGGTAAACTTTATTTCTACATGTCTCAAATGAATTAAATATCCTTTTCCTAAAGTACCAAAATAATCCTAATGTGTTTTATTGGTTTTGAGTATGTCAATTTTCTTTTTTGCTAAAATGTTATTTTAAACTGGAAGCACACATTTTGACTCATAATGATAACATTTTGTATCAGTTTGATGTGAGATAGAAACCTACACATAAAATGTTAATTATGAATATTTTTACTAAATTATCAATAAAATCTAAGCATGTTTTCGCAATTTTTAGTAAGTGACACTTTTTGAACTAAAATGTCAATTTTAAACTAATAACGGAAACTTTGAGTCATAATGAGAACATCCTATATTAGATCGAGGTGAGGCTGACTCATACACATTAAAAATTATATATTTTTTTTTAATAAAGTATAAAAATAATATGAATTTGTTTTCTCAGTTTTTAGTAGGCCAATTGTCCTTTTTACTAAAATTGATGTCAATTTCAAATAAAGACGCACTTAGAGTAATACTGGTCAGACCATGTGTCAAATTTAGGTGAGGATGATTTCTACATGTATAAAATGACTTAGTAATAATTATCCTAAATTATTAAAACAACCCAGATGTGTTTTCTATATTTTTATTATTTTACTTTTCTTTTTTACTAAAATATAATTTTAAACTTGAAACACTTAATTTGACTCATACCGATCACATTGTGTATCAGTTTTATGTGAGACTGATTCTTACTTGTTAAAAATGAATCATTAATAGATTTATTAAATCATAAAGAAAATAAAAGTGTGTTTTCTTAGTTTTTAGTGAGTGACACTTTTTGAAGTAAAATGTCAATTTTAAACTGATAACGGACACAGTGAGTCATACCGAGCACATCGTGTATCAGATTGATGTGCGACTAATTCCTAAACATCAAAAATGACTTATGGATCATTTTACTAAAGTATATAAACAATAATAATTCATTTTATCAGTTTTGAGTAGGTTAGTTATCCTTTTTACTAAAATTGATGTCAATTTTAAATAAAAAGACACACTTAGAGTCATTCTAGTCACACCGTGCATCGGATTGGGGAGTGGTTTATTATTACACATCTAAAATGAATTATGGATAATTTTAATAATGTATCAAAACAATATGAATGCATTTTATTGTTTTTGAGTAGGTCAGTTTTCCTTTTTACTAAAATTGATGTCAATTTAAATAAAGATGAACTTAGAGTCATACCGGTCACACCGTGCATCAGATTGAGGTGAAGATGGTTTCTACATGTATAAAATGACATATTAATCATTTTACTAAAGTATCAAAACAATCCAAATTTTTTTCTCAGTTTTGAGTACATCACTTGTCGTTTTTTTACTAAAATGTCATTTTAAACTTGAAACATGCACATTGACTCATACCGATCACATTGTGTATTAGTTTTATGTGAGACTAATTCCTACATGTCAAAAATGATTTATTAATTGATTTTATAAATTATTAATAAAATTCTAGTGTTTTTTCTTGGTTTTTAGTGAGTGAAAATTTTTGAAGTAAAATGTCAATTTTAAACTGACAACAGACTCTTTGAGTCATACTGAGAACATCATGTATCATATTATGGCGAAGATGGTTCCTAAACATCAAAAAAATGACTTATGTATCATTGTATTAAAGTATAAAAACAATCTAAATATGTTTTCTTGGTTTTGAGTATTTTATTTGACTTTTTTTACTAAAATTAATATCAATTTTAAATAGAATGATGCACTTAGAGTCATACCAATTACACCATGTGTTGGATTTAGGGGTGGATAATTCCTACATCTCACAAAGTCTCAAAAAAATCATAACTATCAATGTTATCATGATTTATATTAAATTTCTTTGTCAAACTGCCAACACTGCATATTGACTTGATATTCTTAGCAATTTTTTTTCTCATTATTGAAATCCAGAGGATTAAAGGAAGCTCAAGCGCTCATTATATCATAAGAATTCACTATAATTGGAACACGATCTTTCTAAAATATTATATCTTTCAATTAGATTTTTTTGTCTAAAAACATTGACTCAATATGCAGTGTTGGATGGTCGATAAAGAAAGGAAATGGAAAGTGTGGTAACATTGGAAAAAAGGAAAATTTTATCTCTTTTTTGTCTTATTGTAGATAGTCGAAATCAATATATGACTTCCCAAAATATCTATGAAAAAACTAAATAATTATTAGATAAAAATGATAAGTAAACAGACCTACAAATAGTATATAAAATGATGAAAAAATTAAGGAAATAAGTAGTAGGAATTCACATTTTCATGATGGTTATAAGCATTCTTGACACATTTCCTTTTTTTATTATCTAATTTTTAGGATCAAAGTCCAATATCTCATGAGTATTAGAAGTTTTGAACAAACCATCCCAACCCCCCCCCCCCCCAAAAAAAAAAGAATTCACCTGCATAAGAAAACAATTATTATATGAGTAATACTAAAAAGAAATAAATTAAACATAAATATGAAATAATAAATTAATTATAGAGATAATGATTTTACTATGAAAACATCAAGATTACCTCTGTGATTGAGTATTGGAATGAACTTGAAGTAAAGTGATAAATTCCAACACTGCAGTGGTGAAAAGGTTTTAAGGGAGAAGAATCCTTTTAAAGTTTTGGTGTAGTAGGGAATGAAAGATGGATAGACCACCCCAAATCGAACAAAAGAATCCACCTGAATAAGAAAATAATTATTATGTGAGTAATAATAAAAATAAATAAATTAAACATAAATATGAAACAATAAATTAATTCTATGGAAAATTATTTTAATTGTGAAAACATCAAGATTACATTTGTAATTGAGCATAGGTAGCATTGTAGATCTTCCTACAAAATCAGTGGAGGGAACTTAAAGGAAAGTGATAAATGCTAACATTTTAAGGGTGAAAAGGTTTTGAGAGAGAAGAATTATGTGGAAGTTCTAGTGCAGAAAGACATGAAATATGGATAGAAATCTTCTAAAATAAATGAACTCTATAAGGGATAATGAAAATTAAATCAATGTTTTATTATATAATTTTTCTGTAAAATAGAGAAAGTGTATCGTAACATTACCTTTAAATCTTCCCAAAGGGTTTCCTTCATTATAGTTTGTTCTTATAAGGGATTGGTAACATCATCATGTATAGAATAAATTGTCTGCATGAGTAGTCAAACATTTAATTTTTATTATGTTAATGTAGTAGAGAACATATAATATCATTAGGAAAATCATTGTATATTAAAAAAACTTTTACCTTCTCATTAAACACTCTTTATATTTTTAAAGGTTTTAGGGATCTGGTTCCTCTATCTAGAATACAAATACCATATTTTTGGTCCCCTATAACATAAAAGAAATTGTCTACATTGGGACCAACATGAAATGATTGTGACCTCCTAATTAAAGGGTCATCCTTGATTGAATTTTCATCTAAACCAACATTTGTTTTAGTTTCCAACAAGAAAATCGACCAATTATTATTCTTTAGATCTGAGACATAAAATACTTTCACTACTTGTCATGCTATTATGAACAACTCATATGTTGGACTCCTCATGTTTTAATCATGTTTTAATGATCACAAATCCTATAAATTTTGTAAATCTTGTTAATACTGTTTAATCTATCTAAAATCATGTGCACAGATGATTAGTTTCTCTATGCTTTAAATAAAACTATCCAAGATATTAAGTTCTATGTTTAATGATTTTAAACTATTTTTAGTTTCTGTTATAATGGATTTACTTGAAAAATTATTAAGTCTAATAAATTATATGAATATCACTGTTTAAGTTTGTGTACAGATATTTGGCTAAGTTTGAGAAACCATGAGTCTGCCACTGATTATGTTTTTCTAGAAAAGGACCCAGACACCATGACTAGACACCGTGATCCAGCCACCGTGACCCAGACACCATGACCCATACATCATGAACCATACACCATGACCGAAACACTGTGAACCAGACACCATGACCTAGACACTATGACCCAGACACCATGACCAGACACCAGGACCAGACACCATGGATTAGATTCGGTGATCAGACACCGTGATCCTAACACTGTATTTGTGCTACCAGTTCCTGATATCTATACAACTGTGCCATCATAACTATATCACTTCTCAAAGACAAAGAAGGTGACACCGTTTCATGGAGACACCGCTTCTAAGTGACACTGTTTCCAGACAGACTGTGACACCTTTCTTTAATTTGTTTTGTTGTTTTTCAATTTAATCTCTAACGGTCATATTTAAAGATTTTAAATACACTGAAATAATTAATGTTTCTTTGTAGACATGTCACCTGACAGTACATGGTATGAGGTGTAGAATAAATGCATCATGTCGGATCCAACGCATGCGCTCCAAGTTTAAAAATAACAGCGTGGCCAGAAATGAAGTATAGATGATAGATAAACAAGTGTGCGTGTGATAACGAAGAGGCACAAGCATTATTGAAAGAAGAAACAACACATGAAAATCGACACTTCTGAAGAACACACGAAGAATTCTCAAATACTAGAGTCGAGAACATTTTCACACTATCAAATCCATGAATAACACAATCCAGATCTAGCTGACTTACAATACTCTATTTTATGCAAGAGGACTCAATTCATGTATCTACTTTATCCTAGAAGTCCAGAGCTACATAGACTAACACTTATAGAACTTCTGACCTTATCACTATGGGAAATGTGGTTTTTACCCACGGTTCTTTACTGACGGTTTGCTTAAACCGTTAGTAAAGAAGGTCTAGGAAACCCTTTCCCAACGGTTCACTAGAACCATTGGGAAAGGGTACCCCTTTTCCAACGGTTTTATAAAACCATTGGTAAAGGGGTGTTCAAGTTACCCTTTGCCAACGGTTTCATAAAACCATTGGGAAAGGGTACCCCTTTACCAACGATTCTAATGAAACATTGGGAAAGGGTGCCTTGAACACCCCTTTACCAATGGTTTTTAAAAACTGTTGGTAAATATTTACCCCAAATACAGTCGGGCCGCTGCTCTCCCCCATTCACGATAGAACCCTAAATCTATCCAGCGCTCAACTCCTCTCACGAATTCCCCCATCCGAACAGCTGAAACTCTATCTGAATCATCTCAAATCAGGTATTTTATTATTTATACACATAAAATATTTAAGTTCTACCTTGTTTTTATTGTTATTCATCTAATATTTTAGTTTTCAGTTTTTATTTTGATGTGATTTTACCCTGAAAAATAGGAAAATGGATGAATATTTTGTTAATTAATTAGTTTCCCATGGAATATCATTTGTGTTATAATGTCCATGCTAAATAAAGGGGTAATTTAATAAAAGACCTTGAATAAATTGTGGAAGTTGGGGTATATTGCTTCTATGAGAGGTTTTTTTTTGTGTTTCATTGTATGTTGTAGGCTGTTGTATGGTGATTGAGGTGACCAGTTGGGATTTGTGATATGTGGGGTTGTAATGTGATGGTTAGTGGGCATGGAAGTGACATGTGAAGTTGTGTGATAGTGATGATGTGTGGTGGTGTTATGCAGTGTGGAGGTCTTGTGTGATGAGGTTGTGGTGTATGATGTGGTGAGGTGGTTTTAGTTGTGCGGTGGTTGTGATGTGCAATATTTTTGTTGTGATATGTGGTTGTTTTGGTGAGATGGTTGGCCGATGTAACATGGAGACGATGGTTATTGTGAGATGGTGAGTTGTTGTGTGGTGGTTTTATTAGTTTCCTGGTTATCTATGGAATAAATTATGCTGTTAAAACAAAAAAACAATATAGTAAATAAATTAGATGGAATAGAAATGGATGTGTGGTAAATGGATTTAATTAATTTAACATTAAATGAATGGACAATGTAAGTGTGAATGAAGTGGCTTATAAATGAAAGTGGTAAATTCTATGTGTCTTGTGTGGTGGTGGTGTGGTGTGGTTGTGATGATTTATGTGTTGTATGGTAGTAGTGAAGTGTGTTATTATGTAGTTAATGTGAACCCATAGGTTGGGTATTTTTTGCTATCTATATATCATGTATTTTATGTTATTTCTACATATTCCCAACCAGAGTTGGATAAACTTACCAACGATCGGAGGTTTTGAGTTATGGGTATTTTTTCTAATATCTAGGATGGTGGTTATATGGTTGGATAGATACCATGTCTTCCCTACTCTTCCTTCATAAGTGATTGACCATGTGTTTTTAGGCAAGATACGATGTGATTGTCCATGTGTCTTCAGGTGATATGTACAATGATTTCCCTAGTGTTTTCAGGTGAGGTGCGATGTGATAAGGCTATAATAAGATGTGGCATGTGGTTGGGGGTCATGTAGGGTAGGAGGATGGCACAAGGTTGATGTTATTTATGTTCATGATACCCTACTAATATGGTTATGAGATGAGGCATTCTATGATGTGATAACACATTAAGTTCTTGTTGGTTTTACATTTTTTCAATAACACATTATTATGTTTTTTTCACATGTGTAGTTGATACCTTGGTTATTTTCTTCCTTTATCATTTACTTAAATGTATTTTCTATTAAAGTTCAGTCCTATTGAATTGTTTATGACAAAATGACTTATATAAATTCTTTTTACAGAATAGACATAAGTTGGATGTATGAAACCGATCGAATCTCAAGCGATTTTCAAAACAATTTGGAGATCTTTATAGATTTTTCATTTCACAATGCTTCAAATAGTGGTTGCATACACTGCCCATGTTCCAATTGTGTTGATAGACATTGGTTGAGCCGTGAAGAAGTCATCTACCATATAACCAAAAATGGTTTTCAAGAAAACTACTTTTTTGTGGTATCACAATGGGGAGAAAATGAAATCTCAAATTGTTGATGATTGAAATGAAAGGACTGGAATGGAGAATTTGTTAGATGAACAGTTTCCATTTATTCTTCATCATGAAAAATAAAGGATTTAGACTCAAGAAGACTTCGATATGTGGAAAAATGATGCATCTAGTGAAAATGATGATGTTGATAGGGTGAAAAAATTGAATGATGCTGCCACAACTCCAGTATATCGACAATGCGAAAAAATGAAAAAGCTGGAATTTTTAATCTGATTGTTTCATGGGAAAACTATGTATGGGATTTCTAATACAGCAATCGATTACATTCTTAACCTCTTGAAGGATTTTCTTCTAGATGATGTAGATATCCCCTCAAACCACTATATGGCATGGAAGTTAGTTGAGGTACTTGGATTTTCAAGAAACAAAATTCATGCTTGCCCGAAAGATTGCAGTTTATTCTGGGAGGAAATTGCTGAATGAAATAATTATATAAAATGTGGCACATCCCGCTAGAAGTCAAAATCTTATGGAACACCATCCCGCGTTCCACAGAAAGTAATGTGGCACTTTCCATTGATCCCCAAACTACAGAATATTTTTATGTACGATGACATTTCAATAAAAATGAGATGGAATGATACCAAGAGAAAGAAGACTAATGATGAGTTGGTTCATCCTGTAGATGGATTTTCATGGCAGAGATTTGATGCTCGACATCCTGATTTTGCAGCTGACGTGCGTAATGTGAGTCTGGGTCTTTCATGTGACGGTTTTAATCCGTTTGGGAAGATGCTTACCTCGCACAACACATGGCCAGTTTTTATACACATTTATAATCTTCCCCTATGGTTGTGTATGAAAAAACCTTTCACTTTCATGAGTATACTCATATCAGGTGGCGAGGGTGAGGAGGAGGGCGGGGGTGAGGGGGAGGGCACTGAGGAGGGCGAGGATGATGATGGGGATGAGGACGAGGGTGATGATGATGGTGATGATGGTGATGTGGGACAAATTGATCCATTACATTTTTGACTAATATTACTGAGATTTTATATTTAATATATTCTAGTTGTTGGTTTTATCTAGACTCGTGGTATAGTATTGGAGTTGAGTTATTTTTATATATTATCTATTTTTATAGATGTTATTGTCTTTTAGTGGTTGTGTGTTTGGGAACTCCCTGGACAACCCCCCTCCTTCCTGGACCCTGGACAACCTCCCACCATCCTCCTTAGTCCCCGGACAGCCCCCCGGACAGCTCCTCGAACAGCCCCCCACCCTCCTCCCTGGACCCTGTACATCCCCCCACCCGCCTCCTTGGACCCCGGACAACCCCCCAAACACCCCCTGGACAGCCCCCCACACAGCCCCCCACCCTCCTCCTTGGTCCCCGGACAACCCCCCAGACACCCACCGGACAACCCCCCAGACATCCCCCTCGGACAGCCCCCCACCCTCCTTGATTTCATTTACTACTAGAAAATCTATAATATATATTTTATTTATTTTCATCATGATAATCAATTTAAATCACATTTACACATCTCATCAATATCATAGATTCTTGGTATGTTATAAAAGGGATGTATTCATTGGGCATGGCATTGTTAGCTCTGAAATGTTTCATAGCATGAGAAAATAAAATCTAATATATACTAAGAATGATATAAAAATATTCTATATGAATTTACACAAGATTTTAAGTAAATACCATTCCACTAATAGACACATGAGGATTCTCATAAATCATGTTTAACTTAATATTTCCACAAGGATTTTTAGTAAAAGTTTTATCTTCTATTAATTTTCTGATATTCTCATTTTAAATGTAAATTTTTCATAAATAAATTAATTTAAAGACCCATAGTCAAATAGTGTATTTGAATAATGTGAATAAATAACTAACATACCACTCTAACTGTGTCTCTTTTGTTTAAAATGGAAAGGATTATAAGTGAAAAGAACAATTGGCATACGGAAAACCGACCAAACGTATTCAGATTCTGTTTATAATTTATCAAAACAATCCATGGGTCATATTTGACGTGTACGAGCCAACCCGGGATCAATACGAGTCGCGGTGTGGCCGGGATCGGTCTAAGTGTCTCTCTTTTGTTTAAAATGGACAACATTTTAAGTACATACGGAAAACTGACCAAATGCATTTGGAATGTGTTTATGCTTTAGGAAAACGATCCATGGGTCATATGTAATGTGTACGAGTCAACCCGGCCTCAATCCGAGGTGCGGTGTGTCCGACACCATTCATAGTGTCTCTCTTTTGTTTAAAATGGACAGGATTATAAGTGAAAAGAAAAATTGGCATATGGAAAACCAACCAAATGCATTCAGAATCTATTGATAATTTATCATAATGATCCATGGGTCATATGTGACATGTACGATCCAAACTGGACTCAATCTGAGTCGCGGTGTGGCCGAGATCAGTCTAAGTTGGTCTCTTTTGTTTAAAATGGACAACATTTTAAGTACATACAGAAAACTGACCAAACGGATTCTGATTGTGTTGATACTTTATCACAACGATCCATGGGTCATATGTGACGTGTAAGAATCAACCCCGACTCAATCGGAGACACAGTGTGGCCGACACCACTCAAAGTGTCTGTCTTTTGTTTCAAAATGACATCATTTTAAGTGAAAAACATCAAATGGCATGCGGAAAACCGACCAAACGCATTCGGATTGTGTAGATACTTTAGAAAAACCATCCATGAGTCATATGTGACGTGTACAAGTCAACACTGCCTCAATCCGAGGTGTGGTGTGGCTGACACCATTCATAGTGTCTCTCTTTTATTTAAAATGGACAAGATTATAAGTGAAAAGAACAACTAACATAAAAAAAAACTGACCAAATGCATTCTAAATGTGTTGATTCTTTAGGAAAACGATCCATGGGTCATATGTGACGTGTAAGAGTCAACCTCGCCTTAATCCGAGGCACATTGTGGCCGGGATCACTCTAAGTGGCTCTCTTTTGTTTAAAATGGACAACATTTTAAGTACATACGGAAAACTGACCAAACAAATTCTGATTATGTTGATACTTTAGAACAATGATCCATGGGTCATATGTGACATGTACGAATCAACCCCGCCTCAATATGAGATACGGTGTGGCTGGCACCACTCAAAGTGTCTGTCTTTTGTTTCAAAAGGACATCATTTTAAGTGAAAAACATCAACTGGCATATGGAAAACTGACCAAACACATTCGGATTGGGTCGATACTTTAGCACAACGATCCATGGGTCATATGTGACGTGTAAAAGTCAACCTTGTCTCAATATGAGGCACAGTGTAGCCGACACCATTCATAGTGTCTCTCTTTTGTTTAAAATGGACATCATTTTAAGTAAAAACAACAAATGACATACGAAAAACTGACCAAACGCATTCGAAATGTGTTGATGCATTAGGAAAATGATCCAAGGGTAATATGTGACGTGTAAGAGTCAACCCTTCCTTAATCTGAGGCATGGTGTGTCCGGGATCACTCTAAGTGGCTTTCTTTTGTTTAAAATGGACAGCATTTTAAGTACATACAGAAAACTGACCAAACGGATTCTGATTGTGTTGATACTTTAGCACAACAATCCATGGGTCATATGCGACGTGTACGAATCAACCCTGCCTCAATATGAGATGTGGTGTGGCTGGAACCACTCAAAGTGTCTGTCTTTTGTTTCAAAAGGACATCATTTTAAGTGAAAAACATCAAATGGCATACGGAAAACTGACCAAACGCATTCGGATTGTGTTGATACTTTAGGACAATGATCCATGGGTCATTTGAGATGTGTAAGAGTCAACCCCGTCTAAATCCGAGACACGGTGTGGCCGACACCACTCTAACTGTGTCTCTTTTGTTTAAAATAGATAGGATTATAAGTGAAAAGAACAACTGGTATACAGAAAACCGACCAAATGCATTCAGAATCTATTGATAATTTATCACAACGATCCATGGGTCATATGTGACGTGTACGAGCCAACCCGAACTCAATCCGAGTCGCGGTGTGGATGGTATCAGTCTAAGTGTCTCTCTTTTGTTTAAAATGGACAACATTTTAAGTACATACGGAAAAATGACCAAACGGATTTTGATTGTGTTGATACTTTATCACAACAATCCATGGGTCATATGTGACATGTAAGAATCAACCCCGCCTTAATTGGAGATGCGGTGTGGTCGACACTACTCAAAGTGTCTATCTCTTGTTTCAAAAGGGCATCATTTTAAGTGAAAAACATCAACTGGCATATGGAAAACCGACCAAACGCATTCGTATTGTGTCAATAATTTATCAAAATGATCCATGGGTCATATGTGACATGTAAGAGTCAACACCGCCTCAATCTGAGGTGCGGTGTGGCCGACACCATTCATAGTGTCTCTCTTTTGTTTAAAATGGACATGATTATAAGTGAAAAGAACAACTGACATATGAAAAACTGACCAAACGCATTCAAAATGTGTTGATGCTTTAGGAAAATGATCCATGGGTCATATGTGATGTGTAAGAGTCAACCCCACCTTAATCCGAGGCATGGTGTGGTTGGGATCACTCTAAGTGGCTCTCTTTTGTTTAGAATGGACAACATTTTAAGTACATATGGGAAATTGACCAAACAGATTCTGATTGTGTTGATACTTTAGCACAACGATCCATGGGTCATATGTGACATGTAAGAATCAAACCCCCCTCAATCTGAGACGCGGTGTGGCTGACACCACTCAAAGTGTCTATCTTTTGTTTCAAAAGGACATCATTTTAAGTGAAAAACATAAACTGACATACAGAAAACTGATCAAACACATTCGGATTGTGTCGATACTTTAGAAAAATGATCCATTGGTTATATGTGACTTGTAAGAGTCAACCCATCCTCAATATGAGGTGCGGTGTGGCCGACACCATTCATAGTGTCTCTCTTTTGTTTAAAATGGACATCATTTTAAGTGAAAACAAAAACTGACATACGAAAAATTGACCAAATGCATTCGAAATGTGTTGATGCTTAAGAAAAACAATCCAAGGGTCATATGTGATGTGTACGAGTCAACCCTGCCATAATCCAAGGTACAGTGTGTCCAGGATCACTCTAAGTGTCTCTCTTTTGTTTGAAATGGACAACATTTTAAGTACATACGGAAAACTGACCAAACGGATTCTGATTATGTTGATACTTTAGCACAATGATCCATGGCTCATATGTGACATGTAAGAATCAACCCCACCTCAATCTGAGATGTGGTGTGGCCGACACCACTCAAAGTGTCTATCTTTTTTTTCAAAAGGACATCACTTTAAGTGAAAAACATCAAATGGCATACGAAAAACCGACCAAATGCATTCAGATTGTATTGATACTTTAGGAAAATGATCCATTGGTAATTTGAGACGTGTACGAGTCAACCCCATCTAAATCCAAGATGTGGTGTGGCCAACACCACTCTAACTGTGTCTCTTTTGTTTAAAATGGACAAGATTATAAGTGAAAAGAACAACTGGCATACCGAAACTGACCAAACGCATTCAAAATCCATTGATAATTTATCACAACGATCCATGGGTCATATGTGACATGTACGAGCCAATTCGGGATCAATTCAAGTCGCGTTGTGGCTGGGATCAGTCTAAGTGTCTCTCTTTTGTTTAAAATGGACAACATTTTAAGTACATAAGGAAAACCGACCAAACACATTCGGTTTCCATTTAAACTTTAGGAGAACAATCCATGGGTCATATGTGAAATGTAAGATTCAACGTCCCCTCAATCTGAGGTGCGGTGTGGCCGACACCACTCAAAGTGTCTCTCTTTTGTTTAAAATTGACTTCATTTTAAGTGAAAACAACAACTAGCATATGGAAAACCGACCAAACAGATTCTGATTGTGTCGATAATCTATCAAAATGATCCATGGGTCATATATGACATGTAAGAGTCAACCTTGTCTCAATCTCTGGTGCGGTGTGTCCGACACCATTCATAGTGTCTCTCTTTTGTTTCAAATGGACATCATTTTAAGTGAAAACAACTGACATACGAAAAACTAACCAAACACTTTAGAAATGTGTTGATGCTTTAGGAAAATGATCCATGGGTAATATGTGACATGTAAGAGTCAAACTCGCCTCAATCTGAGGAACGGTGTGGCCGAGATCACTCTAAGTGGCTCTCTTTTGTTTAAAATGGACAACATTTTAAGTATATAAGGAAAACTGACCAAACAGATTCTGATTGTGTTGATACTTTAGCACAACGATCCATAGGTCATATGTGACGTGTAAAAATTAACCCCGCCTAAATCGGAGATACGGTTTGGCCGACACCACTCAAAGTGTCTGTATTTTGTTTCAAAAGGACATCATTTTAAGTGAAAAACATCAACTGGCATACGGAAAACCAACTAAACGTATTCAGATTGTGTTGATACTTTAGGAAAATGATCCATGGGTCATTTGAGATGTGTACGAGTCAAACCTGTCTAAATCCGAGATGCGGTGTGGCCGGTACCACTCTAACTGTGTCTCTTTTGTTTAAAATGGACATGATTATAAGTGAAAAAAACAACTGGCATTTGAAAAACTGACCAAATGCTTTCAGAATCTGTTGAAATTTTAGACAACGATCCATGGGTCATATGTTATGTGTACGAGTCAACTGCACCTCAATCCAAGTCGCGGTGTGTCCGGGACCACCCAAAATGTGTCTCTTATGTTTAAAATGGACAACGTTTTAAGTACATATGGAAAACCAAACAAACGGATTCTGATTGAGGTGATATTTTAGCACAACGATCCATGGGTCATTTTTGAGGTGTACGAGTCAACCCCGCCTCAATCCGAGGCGCGGTGTGGCCGGCACGATTCAAAGTGTCTCTCTTTTATTTAAAAAACACTTCATTTTAAGTGAAAACAACAACTGAAATATAGAAAACCGACCAAAATCTTTTGGAATATGTTGATACTTTAGGACAACAATCGATGGGTCATTTATGACGTGTACGAGTTAACCTCCCCTCAATCCAAGGCACGGTGTGGCTGGTATCACTCCAGGTGTATGTATTTTGTTTAAAATGGACATCATTTCATGTAAAAATATATGGTATATGAAAAACCGATCAAATTATGAATTTAATTCCGGATTCCACATATAATTTTCATCTAAATTTTAAATTTAATTATAAATGAATTATGTATGCTTATAATCACGTTATTAATTCTAATTTAATTATGGATGTGTATAGTTCCAGGATGCATTATATGTTAAATGTGTATGAATTTGTTCTCTATATGTATGTTCTAGTTGGTTATTGTAGGTATAATAATTATATATGTATATGTTAGTTTATTGTAGGTACAATAATTGGATTGAAAATGAGAGGGAATGCACAAAATGAGACCTGCTGTGCAAATTGCACAAAATGAGAGCTGCTGTGCAAATTGCAGGCTGCTGTGCAATTTGCACAGCATAGGCTATGCCAATGGTTTCAAACCATTGGCATAGACTCTCTGAGTTTTTTTACCAATAGTTCATAGAACCATTGGTAAAACTCCTTTCCCAACGGTTTAGAAACTGTTGGGAAAGAAGAGAGTGCTTGGTTTTCCCAACGGTTCAAGCCAAACCATTGGGGAAAACTATCCCAACGGTTTGGCACAACCGTTGGGATAGGTTAATTTTTTCCCAACCTATCCCAATGGTTCACTATAAACCGTTGGGAAAAGATTTCCCAACGGCTTACTTCCCTACAGTTTTCATAACTGTTGGTATAACATATACCAACAGTTCTACAACCTTTCCCAACGGTTCAGAACTGTTGGGAAAGCCTGTATTTCCAGTAATGTATCTCATCATCTTTTCTCTGCTTTGTATTGTTTTTAGATTTCAAGAAGTGTATGTGTGTATATATAAAAACACACACTATCTCCTACATTAAACTAAAGGATATAAGATATCCTTTCTCACACATTTTTTTACACTTGTGTATTCCCACAAATAAGTGTGGAAGAGGTCCCTGTGTGACCTAACAAAGTTTATACCCATAAAGAACTATGGAAGAGGTCATGTGACCTGGATAGTCCTGTGTACTATTTTTTACCCCGATCCAGGGTGTGGATCAAGTTTATTAATATAAACTTCTTTGTGGAAGGTGATCACCAAGCTGAGTGGATTAGGTCTCAGCTTGAGACCGAACCACTTGTTTTATATCTGCTGTGTTGTTTAATTTAGTTTTATCTATTTTACTATATAATTCAGAAATCACTAAATTTACTTTGATAGTTAATCTTAGAAAGAAGTTATAATTGTTTTGTCTTATTATAATAGCTTCAAAAGTAATATTGATAACTGATATTAAGATTACTGAGAATTAATCAATCTTATGGAAGGTTATTTAAATAGTCAAACTTTCATAACTGTATTACTTTGATTAACTGGGTTGTATTTAAATTTATTAGAGAACCTTTTTAAGAATACCTTTTAAACAGAAATTTTTATATATACTCAATTCACCCCCTCTTGAGTACTCTACTCCAACCAACATTTGGTATCATTGGAGTTTGTTATTCCTATTAAGACTCTGTTTTTGACCCTATTCAATTGTGATTTTAGTTGTACTTTAAAGATATGTAAATTTATATTAATTATAAATTTATATCTCTTTCAAAGTAATTATTTATCATGGATAAAATATTGTAAGGTGCTATAACAAAAAAACCACCATTCTTTAATGGAACCAATTATGCCCAATGGAAAATTAAAATGAAAATGCATTTAAAAATTATGAGTTTTGAAATATGGTATTCAATTATAGATGAGTATAATATTCCTACTATTGATAGAATCACATGGGATGACCCTACCAAGTCTTCCTATAATAACAATTTAAAAGCCATGAATTCTTTATATTTCTCTTTAGGAGATGAGGAATTTAATAAATTTCTGCACGTAAAACTGCCCATGAAATTTGGGATACCTTGTCTGTTTCACATGAAAGAACTTTTAGTGTAAAAGAAATGAGATTTAATACTTATAATATTAAATATGATAACTTTAAAATGAAACTCGATGAGCCTATTTATAACATGTATCTTAAGTTCAATGAAATTTTCAACATAATGGTTTCTCTTGGAAGATAAGTTAATGCCAAAGAACAGATCATGAGGATTCTTAGATGCCAACCTGAAATATGGAGAGGAACCTCTATCATTATTAGATAATCATGAGACATCAAAAAGTTACCTATAAAAGAACTCATTGGAAAATTGATGATGTATGGAGAGGAGATGAAAGTCAACAAGGAAGAGGAGGATGAACCCAAAAGAAAATCAGTTGTGTTTAAGACCACCACATCTAAACACAAAGAGAAAGAAAAATTGGAAGTCTCTGTAGAAAGTTCCAGAAGTGAAAAATCATCACTTGACAGTGATGGGGAGATGGATAAATTATCCAGAAGGTTTAAGAGATTTTAAAAAAAGAAGAACTTTTCAGAAAGCCTAACTTTTAAGGGAAGATATGATCAAAAAAGAAGTTGGAAGAAATATTGGAAAAGAAGTGACAATTCTGATGAGATAGTCAGCTATGAATGTAATTGAAAGGGACATATAAAGTCTGAATGTCCCAAGATCAAGTAAAAAAATAATTATGAGGAAAAATATAGAAATTATTAAAAGGTAATGAAAGAAACATAGAGTGATTCTGAGGATAGATCAAGTGACCCAGAATCTTCACATGATGAATAAGATAACAAATCCAATATGTGTTTTATGACAAACACATCTGAGGTAACACTAGAATCTCCTATACAAAATTACTATTATTCTGGATATGAGAGTTACTATGAAAATATTTCTAATGAAGAAATGTTTGAATACTGTAATATGCTTGAAGAGACATGTAATGAACTAAAAGATAAATACAATTATTTAAAGAAACAACATGCTCTTACCTCAACTGTTAAAACTGAACTCAATGTAGAAAGGGAGAAAAATGATCAATTACTCAAAGAAAACAATGAACTAAAGCTATATAATGATCAATTGAAAAGGATATTGAAAGGTTTGTTAATGGTAAAGATACTTTGGTAAAAATTATAGGTAAACATATTTATCTTAAATATACCACTGACATTGGATATCAAACTGGTAAAAGAAATTTTGGAAGAACTAATTTTGTTTCAAAGTCCAGGACATACAACTTTACTCTTAGTTCTGGAAAACATTCAGCTAGTTCAAGTTATGATACACTCTCTACTATTTAAATCTTTTCTAGACCAAATAGAGTTTACTTGTCAAGTAATTTACATAATGCTTCTAGAAAACCTATGAGGTAGATATGGGTTCCTAAATCACTAGTCACTAATATTACTGGACCCAAATAGGTATGGGTACCAAAATTTGTTTTTATCTAACTATTTTTTAGGAAAGCTTCTTAAAGAGATCCTGTAAAATATTATGGTACTTAGACAATGGTTGTTCAAGAAACATGATATCAGACTATTCATGCTTCAAGAATTTAATAAAAATTTATGGTGGAAATGTCACCTTTGGTGACAATTACAAAGGGAATATTATTGTCCTTGGCCCAATCAGTAACTCTAAATCAATTTTGATTTCCAAAGTACTATTTTTTGATGGATTGAAATACAATCTACTTAGTATTTCACAACTATGTGATGATGGATTTCATGATAAATTTGAAAATGATCCTTGTAATGTTTTCAATTCTAAAAATGAATTAATATTTTATTCTTTAAGAAATAAAAATGTTTATTATGTTAACTTAGATTATTTATTCTCTCAAAATGCTTCATGTTTAAGTGTATTTCACAAAGAGTCTTGGATTTGGTATAGGAGACTTGGACATGTAATATTCACTCCCTTATAAAGTTAACTAGAAATTTTTTAATCAAAGATCTAACCAAACTTGAGTTTCTAAATGATAAAGTGTGTAATACTTGTAAAAAGTGAAAGAAACACAAAATTTCCTTCAAACAAAAGAAAGAAGTTTCAAATTCTCAACCTCTTGAACTGGTTCACATGAATTTTTTTTGACCATCTAGAGTTTCTAGCTTAAATGGGAAGCACTATGCATATGTTCTTGTAGATGACTTTTCTAGATATACTTGGACTTTCTTTTTGGTTTACAAAAGTGAAGATTGCTATCATTTTACCAAATATTCCAAAACTATAGAAAATATTAGTGGAATTAGAATTAAATATTTAAGAAGTGATCATGGACGTGAGTTTGAAAATCAAGAGTTTGAATCATTTTGCTTACAAAATAGATATAGTCATAATTTCTCTGCCCCCAGGAAACCTCAATAGAATGGAGTTGTAGAAATAAGAAATAGAACCTTGAAAGATATTGATAGAACCATTATTAGTGAATATGACTTACCTATTTATTTTTGGGATGAAGATGTAAATACAACATGCTATATTATCAATAGAGAGTCGATTAGAACTATTCTTAAAAGAACTCCATATGAGTTATGGAATAATAGAAAACCCAAAGTAAGCTATTTCAATGTTTTTGGTTGCAAAGTATATATCCTTAATACAAAGGAAAATCTTGAAAAATTTTCATCCAAGAGTGATGAAAGAATATTTTTAGGATATTAAATCTCTAATAAATCCTATAGAGTGTTTAACAAAAGAACTAAATGTGTGGAAGAATATGTCCATGTCAAATTTGATGAAACAAATCCACATGATCCTAAAACCACTCTAGAGAACCTAGAGGATGATGTATCAAATCTGGACATTAAATGAAAATCCTCTAACCATCCTGTTAAGGAATCTGTGAAAACTTCAAGTTCTGGAAATTAATTAGATTTAAGTCACAATGAACCTGACCCTATTGAAGAACCTGAAATCACTAGTCCTTATTTTTTTCGACCTGTTAAAACTCTTAAGAACCATCCTTTAGATGCTGTTGTAAGAGATTTAGATATAAGAACTCAAACTAGATCTTATCTTAGAAATCACGTTGAACATCAAGTCTTCTTGTCACAACTTGAACCTAAGAACATTAATGATGTTATCAATGATGAATTTTGGGTGATGGATATGCAAGAAGAATTTAATCAGTTTGAATGGAACAAAGTTTGGAAACTTGTTGAAAGACCCAAAGACACATTCACCATAGGCACTAAATGGGTGTTTAGGAATAAGGTAGATGAATCTGGTAATATAGTTAGAAACAAGGCTAGATTGGTTGCATAAGGCTATAGTCAAGAATAAGGAATGGACTATGAAGAGACCTTTGAACCGGTAGCTTGAATTGAATCCATCAAAATTCTACTTGATTATGATACACATCTGAATTTCAAACTATATAAAATGGATGTTAAAAGTTTATTTCTAAATGGGTATATAACTGAGGATGTCTTTTTTGAGAAACCCCATGGTTTTGAAAATCCTCATTTTCCAAATCATATTTTTAAATTATCAAAAGCTTTATACAGTTTAAAACAAGCTCTAAGAGCCTGATATGATAGATTAAGTGATTTTACTATTTCCAAAGGTTTTAAAAAATGAATAAATGATCCTACCCTTTGTATAAAACAAATTTCCAATGATGTTTTAGTAGTTTAAATCTATATAGCTGAGTTATCTTTGGATCTTAAAAAAATTATTTATGTATTGAATTTTTTGAAATGATACAAAAAGAATTTGAAATGAGTTTAATGGGTGAACTAAAATTCTTTTTTGGATTTTAAATCTTTCAAAATAATGATGGTATTATTTAAAATCAAAGAAAATATACTAGATATCTTCTAAAACATTTTGGTTTGGATAACACTAAAAGTAGTGACACTCCAATGAGTACTACTTGTAAGTTGGATCTTGATAAGATGGAAAATATGTTAATCAAACCACTTATAGAGGGATGATTGGAAGCTTACTCTACTTAACTGCTAGTCGACCTGACATTATGTTTAGTGTGTGTATGTGTTCTCATTTTCAAGAAAACCCTAAGTAATCCCATTTAAATGCTGTTAAGAGAAATTTTAAATACCTCAAGCATACACTCAATCTAGGAATGTTCTATCCTAGAGGAAAATCATTTGAGTTAGTTAGTTATTCTGATGCTGACTTCGGTGGTTGTAAGTTAGATAGAAAAAGAACCTATGGAGCATGTCACTTTTTAGGAAAGTCACTAGTATCATGGTGTAGTAAGAAATAAAAAATTATTGCATTATCTACTGTAGAATCTGAATACATAGCTTCTAGTAGTAGTTGTGCCCAAATTTTGTGGATGAAACATACATTACTAGATTATGGATGTCAATTTAGGCATGTACCCATAAATTGTGACAATACAAGTGATATTAACATCTCAAAAAATCATGTTTCATACTCTAGGACAAAACATATTGATGTAATACATCACTTTTTGAGAGATCATTGTAACAAAGGTGACATCACTTTGGAATTCATTGGAACTGAATATTAGCTCATTGATATATTCACCAGACCATTAAATTATGAAATAATAGATTACATCATACATGAATTGGGAATGATAAATCTTAAGTAGTAAGTATACTGTTTCACAGCTTACTGTTTCACAGTTTATGGATTCACAAGTCACTGTTTGGCGCTTACTGTCTCAAACAATATGGTCGAACAGTTTAGAAATCACACTATTATGGTCTCACCATGAAATCCTATTATGGTCTCACCGTGAAAGGATGTTACAGTCTCACCATGATAGTCGGTTACAGTCTCACTATAAAAGTGATTTATTGTTTTATTTACATATTATAACCCGTATTGCGGTAATTAATTATTTTACCCTTTTACTTTCCCGCGTTTTTGATCCTGCGACGCTTGATATCTATAAATGAAAAAATGAAAGAAGTTTCACTCCTTTATTCACTCGATATCTCTTCTCTCAAACCGCAATATTCCCTCTCTCAACCCTTCGGGTTTCTCTCTCTCTCTCTCTCTCGAACCTTCTTTGAATTCCCAGGATGAAACGCTCGTCGTTGTCAACTCTTGAGAAGTTCATTTCAAAGAAGAAGTTCAAAATAGCACCAAAGTTAGCACCTGAAGTTCCTTTGAATCCGAACCTGGTGAACAGAGTAGTCATCCTTGAAAAGGAAATTTGCCCCGAGTGGCTTCTGTCATGTAAGTCTCTAGTATTAAAATTACTTAGAGAGAAAGGATGGATGGATTGGCTCAAAAAGGAGGATATTCCGATTTACCCAAAATTAGTTGTATATTTCTATCAGTATGTTCAATTATATTTTGATACATTAGATTATTTTGTTGTGAGAAGCTGGATAAATAGACAGAGATGCACATTTTCTTTGAGGTTATGGGCTTCATTCCTTAGGATACCTCATGGGTGTAAAGACCCATAAATTCCAAGGAAATTTTTTTCTTAATTTTCTTTGGAATTTTACAAGAACGCAATTTCTGACGGCGCCGGATTCCGAGGCCCGGTGTGCTCGGAATCAATTTCCGAAGTTTGGCTCGGGTACGTTCAGTGAACGGACGAGCGAGTTTTTCTAACTTTTGAAACGGTGCTCGGAATCGAATTCTGAGGGCACCGATGGAATCACAGCGCCGATAATTGCTTAGAAACGCCTCTTCCGGAGTTGCGTTTTCTCGGGTGTGGTTTTTAATTTTCGGGCTTAAAGTTAAGAAATAAAATAATTTTGCGACAACATTATTTTATTTCACTTAAGCCACTTGGAATCCACTTGAAGCCACTTAAAAGCGGCTTAATCTGAGTTGAATCGGATATGGTACTATCCAGAAATATCCTACCCTCTTGGTAGGATATTTGTGAGGTGGGGCCCGCACGAGCCCCGCCGTTTCTTTCCGCTAAGTAACGCACCCGCGAAAACCCATCTTTATAAAAGTCAACTGACGCGTTTTCTTAAATTCTTAACAGAACATTTAATTGGGCGGTTTTTTTTTCGTAAATTAAATGAGTTGTTTCTTTCGTTGAATTAATTCTACGAATTAATGGTTCGTTTCTTATCTTTTGAAATTAAAATGTTTAGTTGTGTAAATAAAATAAGGCTTAAGCTTATTTTATTTTGGGTTGGTCTCCTTTGCCACCTTGAGAGATTTTGAGAAGCTCTCTCCATCTTCTTCAACCTTGACGAAGAACACGAAGAACACTTAAGCTCCGACGAAGAACGCCGCTTCTCTTCTTCGTAGCCGGTGTGTTTCCGAAGATCGACGACGCCGCTTCTTCGATCTTCTTCCCGTGTTAACGAAGGGAGGCGCTGTTTCCTCCTCGGACTATCTCCGTCAGCTTATGAAGCTTCTCCAGCGACGTACCTCTTCGGACGCACCTCGACGTCAACGGAAACGACGTTCGATTTCCGCGACGCCCGACCTCCGCGACGCTAGTCTTCCGAAGCTTGATTGGCGTGCTCCGTACTTGAATCCGAGGTAGGGGATTGTTGATATTTTATTTATTTATTTTCCATTCTTGATTCTAGAATGTTGAACTTTGAGGATAAAGGATTAAATGTTTTTGTCTATCGAGAGGGGGGCCCGGACCGCACCAACACGGCCGAACCCCCCTCCTATGTTCATAATTGTTTCCTTGCGGATGGAACGAGATGGCGTGGTGTCGTCGCACCACGCAGAAATCGCACGGAAATTATTGCGCGACGCCGTGGAAAGAAATCCAAGAACGCGATGCCGTCGCGTCGCGTCGAAGAAAGTCAAAGGCACCGCGGCCGGAGCCGGGCTGCGGCGGAGGGAAGCGATGTCGTCGCATCGCGCCGGACGGCATAGGCCGCGGCCGGTTCCGGGCCGCGGCGGAGCAAGATGACCGGTGGCTGGCACTGGGCCGCCAGTGTCGGCGAAGGAAGGACCGGCCGTCGCCGGTCCTTGCTGGCGAAACCAGCCGGCCAGTGCGGGCCGGCCGGACAGTGGAGACCGGGGGAATTAATTTCCCCCGGCCGGGTCTCAAAAGCGGCCCCAATTAAGGGGCCGCGGTTCTCAAAGGAGGGGGGGGGGGGGCTTTGCCCCCTGTGCGCGGCACCCGAATGACGCCCAGGTCGCGCCGCCGTGCCGGTCCGCGCCGCCGCGCCGGACCGCGCCGCCGCACCGGCCCGCGCGGCCGCGCCGCCGGCCGGGCCGGGTTTTCCGAGTCGGGCCGGGTCGTCGGGCCGGGTCGCCGCCCGGGACGGGTCGACCCGGTTCGGCCGACCCAGGGGGGGTCGGGCCGGGTCGGCCCGGGCCCAGACCCCCAGTTTCGGACCACTTTCGGTCAAATGCCAGTATCTTGGGCTACGGGCCTCCAGACGACTCGCCGTCAGCGGCAATATGATCTTTGGATCGAGACGGTCGTTTCGGTATACTATACCCAAGGTGCACCTTCCTTTTCGGGAGCCTACGTGGTTAAAACTCCATAGTTAAGCGTGCTTGGCCTAGAGTAGTGATCAGGATGGGTGACCTCCTGGGAAGTTTCCCAGGGTGGGTGTGAGATGGAAAGGCCAATAAATAACAGACCGGGTGTCCGATTGACGCGTCGTCTGTTTCGTTGAATTCCTCTAAGTGAGACAGATCTTTTGGCTTACTCCGTTCGAGGTTTGGATGCCGACGGAGTGCGGTCGGGTTGGATCGCACCGAAATCCAACCGGGCCCCTGGAACGAAAAAGCCAATAACTCTCAGACCGGGCGTCCGATTGACGCGCCGTCTGTTGCGTTGAGTTCCTGTTGATGATACGGAACTTTTGGCATCCTTCGCCGAGATTTGGATGCAGTTGGAAAGTGGCCGGGTTGGATTGCACCGAAATCCAATCGGGCCCCTGGAACGGAAAAGCTGATACCTTTCTGACAGAACGTTCGTTTGACGAACCGTCAACGGAGTTGGTGATCTCATTGAGAAACGGTCCCTATGAGTATACCCTATGAGTTTTCGGGGTATAGTTGAGTTACGACCAGATTGGTTCGCACACGAAACCAACCGGGCCCCTGGGACGAAAAGGCTAATAACTCACAGACCGGGCGTCTGATTGACGCATCGTCTGTTGCGTTGAGACCCCTATGACGAGGTGGTCCTTTGAGATACTTCTTTATGGGACTTTGTGATACTTGGAGTATCGACCAGTAGCTCGTGGAGCGGACCCTCCCGGAGATGAGCGTGCGGAGTACGGAGACCGTGTAGCCGGCTGAGACTTGACGACTGCCTGACCGACTCGACTTGGAGTGAGTCGACTAGCCCAGTGGACGAAGCGCCCGGTATTTGGCGACAGACCCATGGCGGACGGAGCGCCCAGTAGTTGGCCGCAAACCCGCGGTACTCGACAGGAGGAGTACCTCTGTAGGCTATTAGCGGGAGCGCCCGGTATTTGGCGACAGACCCTCAGCGGACGGAGCACCCGGTAGTTGGCCGCAAACCCGCAATACTCGACAGGAGGAGTACCTCAGCAGTCTTAGGTTAGTGAGCAGTACCTCGGAGTCGTGATAGGACCACTGTACACTCCAGAGATGGAGCTCTTCAGCAGTTACAGTTTCGTTAATGAAAATCCGGATTTTAGCTGAGACTTTTGACCTTTGTGTTTACCTCATGATTGAGATGGGTCACTTGATAACTTAGGTATATGTATGGGCATATAACTGGGTAGTGGTTATCCGTTGATTTCACAATCCTTGTGTTTCCTCATGATTGAGATGGGTTACTTGATAACTTAGGTATATGTATGGGCATATATCTAAGTAGAGGTTATCTGTTGAGATCTTCTTGTGGTTATCCTTGTTGGTTTAGTGAGACCTTGAGGGTCTCGGGGTCCCTACTGAGTATCATTATACTCACCCCTGCACGGTCTATGCCCACACCTCGTTGTGTTGGTTGTAGACGACGGGCAGTGCTGACGGAGGCCGAGTGTTCAAGGACTAGACGGTACTCGGAGATGGACTACACGACGAGTCGGTACCCGGAGGTGGACTACACGACGAGTCGGTACCCAGAGGTGGACTACACGACGAGTCAGTACCCGGAGGTGGACTACGCGACGAGACGACTCAAAGAGGAGGTTGACGGACGAGAGCGTGGAGGAGGCTATCTGTACCTACCCTTCAGGTAGGATCCGTGGTGGACGACCAGGAGCTGCGCTATCTGTACCTACCATTCAGGTAGGACCCGAGGAGGACGACCCAGAAGCTGCTTCCCTCTTCCAGCTGTTTGTCTTTTTGCTGTTGTACCTTGTTCAGTTGTAGTTGTACTTTCTTTTGGGTTTGTATTCTGGACCATTTACTTTTCAGCTTTTCTTTTGTACTTAGTGTTTTGTTTCCGCTTGTACTCTGTGGTGCTTGTTTTCTTTTATAAAGGCAATGCCTTCCCAGTTATCGGGATTTTACGCCTTTGGTGCTAGTCGCCAGCCCCTGGCCTATGGAAGGTGGGCTTGGGGTAGTCACGACACGGGCCCCGAGGACAGGTCGTGACAAATTGGTATCAGAGGAGTTCGGTTCTACCGCAGAACTTATAACTCTGATGTTTCCTTCTATGAAGCAATAGTGTTAAGAGTACCGAGTGTGGTTTTTAGTTCAGGGAGTCTAGTGTTGATGTGGGAGGCCGACGTATCCATACACCAGGACCCTGACAACTGGTTTCCGACTTTGTGCATGAAAACACTGATTGCGTGTGTGTTTTCCAGAAGTTTTATTTAAATGTCAGCTCAAACCAGGTCAGCTCACCAGGTATAATCTTTTGACCGTGTCACGTTGTTTCTTTCAGGATGCCTCCCCATGGACGACCAACTAGAGCCTGAGAGTGGTACGTACTGACAGCCCGCCAAGCGACGAGGCCTCAGTACAGGGCCCTATCCCAGTTGAGGCACCAGTGGAGGCACCAGCGGTACTACTACCCGTTGGGCCACCGATGCCACCAGCCCCAGCAGTAGAGGATGCACGTCGCTTGAGCGCACTGCATGAGTTCCAGCGCCAGAGGCCACCCAGGTTCTAGGGAGGGACGGACCCGCAGGCGGCTGAGGATTGACTGGAGGCTATGGTGAGAGTCTTCAGGCTAGTGGGGACGCCGTCAGATTTCATGGTGATCCTAGCTGCCAGCCTTCTTCAGGCAGCAGCAGGCAGATGGTGGAGCCTGATTCTTCAGATGCATGACGAGGCGACACTTCTATGGGCAGACTTCGAGAGCCTGTTCCGGGCAGAGTTTGTACCAGCCACCCTTCGAGCGGTGCGTATACATGAGCTACTTTAGCTGCGGAAGGGCAACATGTCAGTGGCGTAGTACTCAACGAGATTCACAGACCTCTCGCGCTACTCCACAGATATGGTACGGGACCCGTTCTTCAGGGACCGAACCTTCGAGCAGGGGCTCAGGCGAGAGATTAGAGCTTCTGTTGTTTCTCACAGCTTTCCGACGCAGACAGGGGTGTTGGAGAGAGCTCTCTTAGTGGAGAGTTTCCTTGCTGAGCAGTCTCCAGCAGCAGGACCCACCACTAGCCGGCTTGCGGCAGAGTCTTCTGCAGCAGGCAGTAGATAGATGACACAGAGGTCCAAGAGGACCAGACCTACCGGTGGCCGACTGCATGACTCAGGTTCAGTTGTGTGGGGAAACCGGGGTGGAGTCAGATCCAGACGTGCCGAGAGTGGACAGTGTTACTCCTGCGGCGGAATTGGTCACATGGCACGTGACTGTCCGACCCGCCATGCAGATGGCCAGCAGTTAAATGAAGAACCTCCAAGGCAAAGGCAGAGGTTCGATCAGGGCGGACCGCAAGGAGCAGGCGGCCATGGAAGAGGAGCTGGTCGTGCAGTTGGAGGTGGACGACGCTTCGGGATGTTTCCACCACCACCAGGAGGCCCACCCCGACCGCAGGGGACAGGAGGACATGGGAGAGCTCAGCTTCAGGCAGCTGAGGCCTATGGTCATGGAGCTCCGAGAGCAGGTGTACAGGAGAGGAACTAGTGGATACGTCCTTTGTACTTCTAGTTCCATGATGCTTTTGTATTCGTGTCTTTGTACTATGAGCTGCAATAATAAAAAGACACTTGTCTTTGTTTTCTTTCTAGTCCTTTTTGTTTGGTTGATACTGAGTGGTCCCGGTTAAACTGTTGACATGACCCTCACTTTTGAGATTCCTACTGGAGGAGACCCAGTGACCTCACACTGATGCCGACAGTGTGACTCGACCCTTGGAGGCGAGAGTGACAGTTGGATCTCTTAGTAGTTGCGTCGAGGCCTTACGACGTCATCCATGGCATGAATGCATCATTTATGTCAGGATTGACTGTATTAGGCAACGAATGTGGTTCATCTAGGGGATGAGACCAGATTTCTATTATCGACAAAGAAGAAATCATAGCAGCTCTTGTGAGACTAAAGGAGGTGCAGTTCATCCAGGAGCGGATGAAGACTGCACAGTGCAGTAAGAAACAAGGAACTGGTGCCAGTCTTAGAGACTCGGGCGTGTTAAATGTTTCAAGAAGAGGTAGCTTTAAATAGGGATGAGTCAGCGAAGTGTCAGACGTGGAGGAAGAGCTAGGAGAGCAGCATGAGGTGGTGTACATCTTAACATGCTACAACCACCCGCCTTAGTTATTCCCGCCAGGCTCAGGGAGCTGGAGGGTGGAGGAAGAGTGCGGCTGCATGCGGTCAAGGAGTGTGACTCAATGGCTCTAGAAATGATTCAAGGGACAGTCTGTGTCCACTACTAGCTGCTGTAGTAACATACGTCGATATGAATCATTCATTGCTTTCACAAATCTTGTTCCAGACCTAGAGTTTCCGGTAAGCCGTGGACTTGACCCTCACGTCTGGAGATACCTTGGGAGGAGACTCGATAATCACACTTACCCCGACGGTGTGGTCAGACCCTCGAGGCGAGAGTTCTGGTTGGAATCTCTTGGTGGAAGCGTTGAGGCCTTACGATGTTAGTTTGAGTATGGAATGGGAAATAACTATTCATACTAAAATTGACGGTTTTAGGCAAACGTCATGATGGGTTTTCCTTGGTCGGCGGAAAAGGAAACCCCAGGTAGTGCAAGGTAACTCTTGCACAGGAGGGTGCGACCGATCACTCTTGAGTCAGTCAACCTTACCCTCGTAGCAGCAGTCATTTTGAGTTTCAGTTCTAACAGAAATGGAGACCTCTGGAGTTCGAGGATGACGACCACGTCTTCTTACGGGTCTCACCTCGACAAGGTTTACGGAGATGTGGCCAGGGAGGCAAGTTATCTCCGAGGTTCAACGGACCTTTCTAGGTCCTCAGCTGGGTAGGAGAGGTGGTTTACCGCTTGGACCATCCACTTCAGTTGCACTAGGTGCACAGCGTTTTCCACGTATCCCAACTGAGGAGATACGTGCTCGACCCCTTCGCATATCATCGACCATGAGGAGCTGGACGGTGGCGATGAGTGTCTTATACGGAGGTTCCTGTGGGGATCGAGGATCGACAGGAGCGGATCCTAGGAGGACGGTCGATTCCTCTTGTGCACTTTCTTTGGCAGCGCGGGAACCTCCAGGTGAGCACATGAGAGCGGAAGGCTCAGATGCGTGCTCAGTACCGCTTTGTTTCCCTAAGTTTGTGGTGAAGCTTTACGAGGACGTAAAGCCCTGTGGTGGGAGTAATGTAAAGACCCGTAAATTCAAAGGAAATTTTTTTCTTAATTTTCTTTGGAATTTTACAAGAACGCAGTTTCTGACGGCGCCTGATTCCGAGGCCCGGTGTGCCCGGAATCAATTTCCGAAGTTTGGCTCGGGTACGTTCAGTGAACGGATGAGCGGGTTTTTCTAACTTTTGAACCGGTGCTCGGAATCGAATTCCGAGGGCATCGACGGAATCGCAGTGCCGATAATTGCTTATAAACGCCTCTTCCGAAGTTGCGTTTGCTCGGGTGTGGTTATTAATTTTCGGGCTTAAAGTTAAGAAATAAAATAATTTTGCGACAACTTTATTTTATTTCACTTAAGCCACTTGGAATCCACTTGAAGCCACTAAAAAGCGGCTTAATCTGAGTTGAATCGGATAGGGTACTATCCAGAAATATCCTACCCTCTTGGTAGGATATTTGTGAGGTGGGGCCCGCACGAGCCCCGTCGTTTCTTTCCGCTAAGTAACTCACCCGCGAAAACCCGTCTTTATGAAAGTCAACTAACGCGTTTTCTTAAATTCTTAACAGACCATTTAATTGGGCGGTTTTTTTTCGTAAATTAAATGAGCTGTTTCTTTCGTTGAATTAATTCTACGAATTAATGGTTCGTTTCTTATCTTTTGAAATTCAAATGTTTAGTTGTGTAAATAAAATAAGGCTTAAGCTTATTTTATTTTGGGTTGGTCTCCTTTTCCACCTTGAGAGATTTTGAGAAGCTCTCTCCATCTTCTTCAACCTTGACGAAGAACACGAAGAACACTTAAGCTCCAACGAAGAACGCCGCTTCTCTTCTTCGTAGCCGGTGTGTTTCCGAAGATCGACGACGCCGCTTCTTCGATCTTCTTCCCGTGTCAACGAAGGGAGACGCCGTTTCCTCCTCGGACTATCTCCGTCAGCTTACGAAGCTTCTCCAGCGACGTACCTCTTCGGACGCACCTCGACGTCAACGGAAACGACGTTCGATTTCCGCGACGCCTGACCTCCGCGACGCTAGTCTTCCGCAGCTTGATTGGCGTGCTCCGCACTTGAATCCGAGGTAGGGGATTGTTGATATTTTATTTATTTATTTTCCATTCTTGATTATAGAATGTCGAACTTCGAGGATAAAGGATTAAATGTTTTTGTCTAACGAGAGGGGGGCCCGGACCGCACCAACACAGCCGAACCCCCCCTCCTATGTTCATAATTGTTTCCTTGCGGATGGAACGGGATGGCGTGGTGCCGTCGCACCACGCGGGAATCGCACGAAAATTATTGCGCGGCGCCGTCGCGCCGCGCCGTGGAATGAAATCCAAGAACACGACGCCATCGCGTCACGTCGAAGAAAGTCAAAGGCGCCGTGGTCGGAGCAGGGCCGCGGCGGAGGGAAGCGATGTGGTCGCATCGCGCCGGACGGCATAGGCCGCGGCCGGTTCCGGGCCGCGGCGGAGCAAGATGACCGGCGGCCGGCACCGGGCCGCCGGTGTCGGCGAAGGAAGGACCGGCCGTCGCCAGTCCTTGCTGGCGAAACCAGCCGGCTAGTGCGGGCCGGCCGGACAGTGGAGACCGGGGGAATTAATTTCCCCCGGCCGGGTCTCAAAAGCGGCCCCAATTAAGGGGCCGAGGTTCTCAAAGGAGGGGGGGGGGGCTTTGCCCCCCGTGCGCGGCACCCGAACGGCGCCCAGGCCGCGCCGCCGTGCCGGTCCGCGCCGCCGCGCCGGACCGCGCCGCCGCGCCGGACCACGCTGCCGCACCGGCCCGCGCCGCCGGCCGGGCCGGGTTTTCTGAGCCGGGCCGGGTCGTCGGGCCGGGTCGCCGCCCGGGGCGGGTCGGCCCGGTTCGGCTGACCCAGGGGGGGTCGGGCCGGGTCGGCCCGGGCCCAGACCCCCAGTTTCGGACCACTTTCGGTCAAATGCCCGTATCTTGGGCTACGAGCCTCCAGACATCTCGCCGTCAGCGGCAACACGATCCTTGGATCGAGACGGTCGTTTCGGTATACTATACCCAAGGTGCACCTTCCTTTTCGGGATCCTACGTTGTTAAAACTCCATAGTTAAGCGTGTTTGGCCTAGAGTAGTGATCAGGATGGGTGACCTCCTGGGAAGTTTCCCAGGGTGGGTGTGAAATGGAAATGCCAATAAATAATAGACCGGGCGTCCGATTGACGCGCCGTCTGTTTCGTTGAATTACTCTAAGTGAGACATATCTTTTGGATTACTCCGCTCGAGGTTTGGATGCCGACGGAGTGCGGTCGGGTTGGATCGCACCGAAATCCAACCGGGCCCCTGGAACGAAAAAGCCAATAACTCTCAGACCGGGCGTCCGATTGACGCACCGTCTATTGCGTTGAGTTCCTGTTGATGATACAGAACTTTTGGCATCCTTCGCCGAGATTTGGAAGCAGTTGGATAGTGGCCGGGTTGGATCGCACCGAAATCCAACCGAGCCCCTGGAACGGAAAAGCTGATACCTTTCTGACAGAACGTTCGTTTGACGAACCGTCAGCGGTGTTGGTGATCTCATTGAGAAACGGTCCCTATGAGTATACCCTATGAGTGTTCGGGGTATAGTTGAGTTATGGCCAGATTGGTTCTCACATGAAACCAACCGGGCCCCTGGGACGAAAAGGCTAATAACTCACAGACCGGGCGTCCGATTGATGCGCTGTCTATTGCGTTGAGACCCCTATGACGAGGTGGTCCTTTGAGATACTTCTTTACGAGACTTTGTGATACTTGGAGTATCGACCAGTAGCTCGTGGAGCGGACCCTACCGGAGATGAGCGTGCGGAGTACGGAGACCGTGTAGCCGGCTGAGACTTGATGACTGCTTGACCGACTCAACTTGGAGTGAGTCGACTAGCCCAGTGGACGGAGCGCCCGGTATTTGGTGACAGACCCACGGCGGACGGAGCGCCCGGTAGTTGGCCGCAAACCCGCGGTACTCGACAGGAGGAGTACCTCTGTAGGCTATTAGTGGGAGCGCCCGGTATTTGGCGACAGACCCTCAGCGGACGGAGCGCCCGATAGTTGGCTGGAAACCCGCAATACTCGACAGGAGGAGTACCTCAGCAGTCTTAGGTTAGTGAGCAGTACCTCGGAGTCGTGACAGGACCACTGTACACTCCAGATACGGAGCTCTTCAGCAGTTACAGTTTCGTTAATGAAAATCCTGGTTTGAGCTGAGACTTTTGACCTTTGTGTTTACCTCATGATTGAGATGGGTCACTTGATAACTTAGGTATATGTATGGGAATATACCTGGGTAGTGTTTATCTGTTGATTTCACAATCCTTGTGTTTCCTCATGATTGAGATGGGTTACTTGATAACTTAGGTATATGTATGGGCATATATCTAAGTAAAGGTTATCTATTGAGATCTTCTTGTGGTTATCCTTGTTGGTTTAGTGAGACCTTGAGGGTCTCAGGGTCCCTACTAAGTATCGTTATACTCACCCCTGCACGGGCTATGCCCGCACCTCGTTGTGTTGGTTGCAGACGACAGGCAGTGCTGACGGAGGCCGAGTGTTCAAGGACTGGACGGTACCCGGAGGTGGACTACACGACGAGTCGGTACCCGGAGGTGGACTACACGACGAGTCGGTACCCGGAGGTGGACTACATGACGAGTCAGTACCCGGAGGTGGACTACGTGACGAGACGACTCACAGAGGAGGTTGATGGACGAGAGCGTGGAGGAGGCTATCTGTACCTACCCTTGAGGTAGAATCCTTGGTGGACGACCAGGAGCTGCGCTATCTATACCTACCCTTCATGTAGGACCCGAGGAGGACGACGCAGGAGCTGCTTCCCTCTTCCAGCTATTTATCTTTTTGCTGTTGTACCTTGTTCAGTTGTAGTTGTACTTTCTTTTGGGTTTGTATTCTGGCTCATTTACTTTTCAACTTTTCTTTTGTACTTAGTGTTTTGTTTCCTCTTGTACTCTATGGTGCTTGTTTTCTTTTATAAAGGCAATGCCTTCCCAGTTATCGGGATTTTATGCCTTTGGTGCTAGTCGCCAGCCCCTGGCCTATGGAAGGCGGTCTTGGGGTAGTCACGGCACGGGCCCCGAGGACGGGTCGTGACAATGAGGGTATTTGTGAGGACTACCAAAGAGGTCCTCCACCTCCAAGTGAGATCTTTGTTTTGGAAGAAGCATTGGGAAGCTTAACTGGGAATGAAACAAAGTGAAGAGCCATAGATGCTGAGCTAGATGGTGAAACCAAACTTCTGTTTAAGTTTGTTCTGAATCTGATTATCCCCAGAAGAGGTGACTTTTCTACACTCAAGTATCAAGATGTATTTTTGATACATATTATAAAAAATGGACATAAGATCAACCTATGAAAATATGTTATACTCCATATGTGTGAGTTGATAAAAAAAACCTCCAATTCAACCTCCCTGTTCTATTCAAGGCTTATCTCAGCTATGCTTCATGCCAAAGGGTTGTATGGACCAGATGAAGAATCCATTAAGGTCTCTGAAGTATATCCCTCAAAAGTTAAAGTAAAGAGAAGGAAAATTTATTGGAATCCATGTACAAAAGCATGGGTGGAAGATAATGAAAGGGTTTATGAAAATTTCAATCCATTGGAACACTCTTCAAGACCTAAAGACATTTCTAATCCTAGTTTGGAACCATATGAGATTGTTGAGTATTCTGATGAGGAAGAAATGGAATAGGCTGTTGCACCTAAAGGGAAAACTGTCCTGGATGAGAAGAATAGTGAACATGTTCTCCAAGACATAATTGAGAAGGAAGTGACTGTTCTTGAAGAAGTTATTGATCTGCAAGAACAAACCACTTCTAAAGAATAATCTGTGGATAAGATAAGTGAAAAGGATATTTTAGAAGAGAATATAGAAGAATATATTTCTTTTGTGAAAGAAGATACTCTTTGGGAACACCCAGAGGAACAAGCTATTCCATACATTATTCCATTTGCTGAAGAGAGAATGGAGAAAGCATTTCAGTTGGATAGAAAGGAAATGGGTGAGGCTATTGGGGATGGAATCTTGGAAATAGATCACAGATATAAATATCTCAGTCCTGATAAATATGAACCTGTTGAGGGGAAGCATCCCCCCAGTTTGGAAAATGTTGAAGTGCCAAATATAGTTGATCCAAGCTCAGTGGACATCTAATATAAATTCCCTATTTATTTTGATGTGAATGACTCTTAGGAAGCCTCAGTGAAAGGTATAGATATGTCTACTCTGTTTCAATTTAAACCAGTATCTACTCTTGATGTTATATCTTCCAAGGAACCTGAGACTGTCTCAGCTCCTATTTTTGAGCCTTCACAAGAACCTTCAAAATTGGTAAGTAAGGATGATTTGAAAACTTTTGGAGATACCCTATTGGATGGATTTGAAAAGATCATAAATAACCAACCGGTTCCTGTAACCAATTTAAGTGAAAAAGATACTGCCCTGTTGTTAGAAAAGATCATATAGAATATTTATCCCAAGATGGTTCCTGAGATTCAAGAGACTAGAATTGAGAACAAACGGTTAAGTGATGAAGTAAATACTCTCAAAGGTATGGTTGAAGAAATGAAGAGAGTGCTGAAATCAAGACCAGAACCTGTTTATCATCCTGTTGAGGATGTTGTTAGTTAGATTATACAGGAATTTGCCTCCCTAATTAGACCTAATCTAACCTCCTTGGACGACATGGTAGCTAAAATAAATAAGAAAATTGTTCAAGAAATGCATGAGCTTGTTATTGGTCTTAACAAGTTGACTGATGAGTATAAGGGTTGTCTCTAGAAAGTTCTAAATCAACTGAATTCCATTAATTCGGTTGTTACTGCTTCTCGTGCCTCTGGAAAATCACCTCCACCCTCTTTGGATGGTGATCTGCTCTAAACAGTTGTCAAAGAAGAACTTCAGGCTATGCTCAGTAGTTTTGAAAAAAAGTCTCTATCCGAAATTGTCAAGAACAGTGTCAGAGTTATTGATTTGGTGATAATTCATTCCAAAATAGAAAATTATGCTCAATAAGAGATTACTAGGAAGGTGTAATTATACTTCAATCGAATCCTCTCAAAGTATGACATGACCAACCACTTCAAGTACCTTGTAGAGAATCAGAGAATCCCTCCTGTCACTCAAGCTTTCAAAACTCAAGTCCAAAAGCTCAAAGAGTTCACTCCTCTATTGGACAAGTTTATGGAGAACAAAGATGACTTTGAGAAAGACATTCAGTATAGTGGAGAGATTATTGATGACTTCATCAAGATTTTGAGGCCTTATCTTCATGTATAGAGTACTTATATTGTGGCTCCTCCAGCTGAACCCCTGAGATCTGGTTTTCCTACCATCTCATCCTCTACCCTTGCATCTACATATATGTCTATCTCTCAGGCTCTAAGTTAGATCAGACCTATTATCCTTGATCAACAATTTCCTTGGTCTTCCACTACACCTACCTTGGAACCTTCTATTTTTAAGGCCTCCCTTTACCTTCTCTGTCAACTAGTTCACTCCCTTCTTCCACTTCCACCTCTGCTCCTATGGATTCCTCTTCTGATGCTGCTGCCAAGGGAAAAGAGAAGACAAGCCAGTGATAAAGAAAAGTGACTAATATATTTTAATAGGGATGATTTATGTATTCTTGTTGCTTACTGTTTATAATGAAACTTTTTTATCTAATTCATTATGAACTCTTCTTATCTATATGCTTATTTACTTCTTTACTCTTTTTGATAATCCCAAAATGGGGAGAAATATGTATTCTATATGCACACTAAGGAAGAGGCATATTCACTACACACAGATATCTCACTCACATGATTTTTGATCATAAAAGGGGGAGATTTTTGGACTCCTCATGTGTTAATCATGTTTTAATGATCACAAATCCTATATATTTTGTAAATCTTGTTAATCCTATTTAATATATCTAAAATCATGTGTACATATGATTAATTTCTTTATGATTTAAATAAACCTATCCAAGATCTTAAGTGCTATTTTTAATGACTGTAAACTATTTTGATTTTGTGTTATAATGGATTTCCTTGATAAATGATTAAGTTTAATCCATTCTATGAATATCATTGTTTAAGTATGTGTACAAATATTTGGCTAAGTCTGAGAAACCATGAGTCTTCCACCGATTTTGTTTATCTGGAAAAGGACCCAGACACCGTGACCAGACTCGTGACCCAGACATCGTGACGTAGACACTGTGACCCAAACACTGTGAACTAGACACCGTGACCCAGATACCGTGAACCAGACACCGTGACCCAGACACTGTGACCTAAACACCATGACTAGACATTGTGACCAGACACCGTGAATCAAATACCATGACTAGACACTGTGATCCTAACACCACATCTGTGCTACCAGTTTCAGATCTCTATACAATTGTGCCATCATAATTGTCTCACCACTCAAAGACAAAGAAGGAGACACCATTTCATGGAGACACCGCTTCTAAGTAACACCATTTTCAGACAGACTGTAACACTATTCTTTAATATGTTTTGTCATTTATTAATTTAATCTCTAACGGTCTTATTTGAAGATATTAAATACACTGACATAATTAATGTTTCTTTATAGTCATGTCATCTGACAGTATGAGGTACGAGGTGTAGAATACATGCTTCCTATTAGCTCCAACACATGCACTCCAAGATTAAAAAGAACAATGCAGCCATAAACTAAGTAGAGAGGATAGAGAAACAAGTGTGTGTGCGATAATGAAGAAGCACGAGCATTCTTGAAAGAATAACCAAGACATGAAACTCTACACTTCTTAAGAACACACGAAGCATACTCAAATCCTAAAGTCAAGGAAATTTTTTCACTATTAACTCCATGAAGAACATGAGCTAGATCTAGCTAACTTGCGATACTCTGTTTTCTGTAAGAGGACTCTAGTCATGCATATGCTTCATCCTAGAAGTCCAGAGCTACATAGACTAACACTCAGAGCACTTCTAACCTTATCTCATCATCTTTAATTTGTTGTGTATTGTTTTTATCTTTTGAGTAGTGTGTGTGTCTATATAAAAACACACACTGTCTCCTACATTAAACTGAAGGATAAAACATATCCTTTATTATACATCTTTTTACACTTGTGTATTCCCAAAGATAAGTGTGGAAGAGGTCCCTGTGTGACCTTACAAAGTTCATACCCACGAAGAACTGTGTAAGAGTTCGTGTGACCTGGACAGTTCTGTGTACTGTTGTTTACCTTGATCCAGGGTGTGGATCAATTTTTTTAATATAAACTGCTTAGTGGTAGTTGATCACCAAGTGGAGTGGATTAGGTCTTGACTTGAGACTGAAAAACTTGTTTTATATCCACTATGTTGTTTAATTTAGTTTTTTATGCTTTACTATATAATTCATAAATCACTAAATTTACTTTGATAGTTAATCTTGGAAAGAAGTTATAATTATTTCGCCTTATTATAATAGCTTCAAAAGTAATATTTATAATTGATATTAATATTAATAAGAATTAATCGATCTTTTGAGAAGTTATTTAAATAGTCAAACTTTCATACCCGTATTACTTTGATTAACTGGGATGTATTTAAATTTATTGGGGAACCTTTTTAAGAATACCTTTTAAACATAAATTTTTATAGATACTCAATTCACCCCCTCTTGAGTACTCTACTCCAACCAACATCATATTCCCCCCCTTCAATAATTAAATTCACCTTCATGAAGTCCATTTCATCAAATTTCACTACACTCATATTGTCAACCTATTTGCAATAGAAAATAATCACTTGAAAAGTTGTGTAATACAACTCATATATTTGTTTGATAATGAAAAAATATGACATATTTGCATAAATTGGATTTCTATCCTTAGAACTAGATATGCACATGACTTCCACCACAAGCATAACACCACTATTTTTTATCGTACTTTAGTAATCATGTTATTTTGTATAGAATGTATAACCATTGATTACAAAACCAGTGTAAGATATAACATTTACATTCGGTTCCCTAGCTATCCATTGAAGTCATTGAAAAATTTAATTTGGATTTTTCAGATAACTCCTTATAAATTTGATCTCAGAACCATCATATAAAATTTTGATTATTTGTATTTAATATCCATACTTCATCCCTTGATGGATTCAAATATCTAAGAATTTATCCATGGTATTAAATGTATGGATCAAAATGTCTACTGTTATGTAAAATGAAAAAGTGTTCTTGTTCCCGTTCTATCAAGGTAATTGCAACAACATATCTTTTATAAATCCCTTCACCCACAAGGAGTACTCTATGATGAGACATTAGGAGACTGATACTGTCAACATTTGATAGGTAATCTGTACAAAATTCAATAGCTTATTCAACAATATATCATTCTGCAATACAACCTTATGGGTGACTTCAATTATTAACACACCCTTTCAAAAATTTCATATACCGTTCAATGGTGTACTTCCATATATAATGGATATGACCACATAGTTGAACCTCTCTAACCAATTGAACCATCAGGTGTACCATTATATCAAATAATGATGGTGGGGATAACATCTCTAATTTACACAATATTACTGTAACCTCATTATTTATGATTGGAAACTTTATTAGGTCTATAACTTTACTTCATATGGATTTGAAAAATAAGAAGAGTTTGGTTAATGTATTCCATACATTTTGAGGAAGAATGAAATGGAAAGAAACAGATATCAAATTTTGTATCAAAACATGACACTCATGTGATTTTAGTCCTTGTAACTTAAAATCAGTCATTGATACAACATTCTTGATATTTGATGAATACTCATATGAAACTTTTACACTATTAATGAAAAGATAAAACTGAATTTTTTTCCATCTGGATAGAGTGTAAGATATTAGAGGAAGAAATGTCATCCCTTTACCCTTCACTGGTTCTAACTCTTCCCTTATCCCCATGTCAATAATGTACAACCTTGCCTTGATTACATCTTTTGTTTTTACAAGAACATTTAGTAATGTTCCAATAAAACTATAAAATACATTTTTTATATATGCATAACATAAAGAAAATTTATGACATACAAACAATTCTAATATAGTAATTCAAATAAATTTGATCTCTTCTTGCAACCTAATTTCTTAAGGTTTTTCAAAAACGGTTTACTGAAAACAATGTCAATATCTTTTAATTTATCAAATAGTTGATCACCCATTATTGGAGATGGTGTTTCACCTTGTTTGATATTACCATCAAATGTTGTCATCAAAGATCGGTATTTATGTCATTGAGGTAAAAATTTACAATGTTCTAAAAATACAGTCTTCGAGGAATGTTTCAAATGAACTGAATGTGTGCATTTTTTATAAATGAGACACCCCAACATTCCTTTAATGCTATATCCTGATAAATTTCCATAAGTGGGGAAGTAATTTATCTTCCTGTACACATGTCCCTCAATGTAAATTCTTCAATTCTATGAGAATAATACATTGTAACACCTATATCCCACACCAATTTTAGATCTTCGATCAATGGATCCGAATAGATAGCAATATCATTACTGAGTTGCATTGGTCCAGATATAAGTAAAGAAAACATAATGTACTTACACTTTATGCATAACCATGATGGAAAGTTATAATTTACCAACATGATGGGCCATGTACTATGAGTACTACTCTATACACCAAAAGGATTTATTCCATATATAGATAAAACAAGATGAAAGTTTCTCAGCTCATTTCCAAATTTAGGATAATCGTAATCAATTTTCTTATAATGAGGAGAATCTACTAGATGAAATAGGTTACCCTCTTTAATTATTATATTTGTATTCCATGTCAATTATCTCACAGTTTCCTAACATCCATATAGTATTCTAAACAATGTAATGATAGGAAAGTACTATACAAATTTCGAAGGAATTGATTCATTTTTCTTATATCAATCCATGCCACACTTAGGAAATTTTATGAGTGATTCATGGTCCTTATGAGATATTATGTAATAATTTGGACAAGAATTTATTTTTTAGAGATCATGACCATTGAACATATCATTCGTTTAACATCATATGTTTGACATGGTAGTTCATTTTCTTCTGGTAGCATATCATTCAAGAGACTAAGTAGTTATATAAACTTTGTGGGACTCCATCTGCTGCATCTTTCAAATTATATAACTTCAATATAGCTGATAATGTTTTGTATTTAGTACAACCTATATAAAATCATCTCTTAGAACAACTATTTAACATCTCAAACAACTTTGGACAATCACAAAGGTCATCTTCAAGTGCCATTGTCATTTCTTCTTTGAAATCTTTATAATCATTTACACTCATATTCATATCAAATGATTGATAAACCGTAGTATCATCCCATTCAGTGTTTATGTTAAAATTTTCCTCATGTTTACTAAAACATTTATAGCTTTGATCTATTCTATGAAAAATCATATGTTCTTTCAACTCATTCATACTAATTTTTCTTGAATAGTAACAATGTAAACATGGACAAAGGATTTTAGAAGGGCTGTATGCATGCTCTATTGAAAACTTGATGAACCCTTTAAATCCATATTCATACTCTTTTTTCAAATGATTCGAATTCATCCATTTTCTATTGGGTTCATAAAATATTCATTTTTTACAATAAATAAATACATACACATAAGATATTAATTATCAAAGGTGAAAGTTATAGATAATTATAATTAGGGAAAAATGACATTTTATTGTTTCAAATAATTTCAGTATGATTTGAATAAAATGGGTAATTGGACTTCATAAATGAATTACTCCACTATGGTAGGTGTTATCCTATGAATTTATTCAAAGATGAATGTTATAGACAACTGTTATCCTCATCAACTCATCTCCCAAACATTTATCATTTAATTTTTCTTTTTTGAAACACATCCTCTATCTCTTGTGGACATGAACATATGTTTCTTGAAATACTCTAAATAGTAGTCATTCATGAGATAACTAATGTCCAGAGTAGTAAAAGAAACATAAAAGAGATGGGGGATGAGTCTCAGGAAAAAAATTGCAATAATAAATATTTGGGAGATGAAGTTTATGAGGATGATAGTTGTACTACAAGAAATACAAGCAAGGCTGAAATCAATGAATAAAATGTCATTGGTTATCAGATAGTTTCGGTGTAAACTCGAAGGAGTAAGAATCTACAAAAAATATCATTTTCTCCCAAGTAGATCCTAAATCATTTGGAGAGGCTGACAAGGATGATAATTGGATCAAATATATTCCTGAGGAGCTTGATCTACATAAAATAATGTAACATGGGAAATTATTCCAAGGATGAAAGATATAAATGTTATCAAAACCAAGTGGGTGTTCTGTAATAAACTCATTTACTATGGTAAAGTGGCTCAAAATAAATAATTAATAGGGTGTAAGGGGAATTCCTAGATCAAAGGAATTTATATTTATAATAAATTTACTCCTATATCCTGGTTGTAAACTATTTGAATTTTCTTGGCTATTTTCGTGAAAATGTTGTTAAAAGTATACCAAATGGATGTTAAATACATGTTCCTCAATAGAGTTCTTAAGGGGGGAGAATACATTGAGAAATTGAATGGGTATATTATGGATTAAAATGAGAGAAATATATTCTAGTTAAAGAATTCTTTGTATTATATAAAGAAATCAACGAGGACCTAGTATTTAAGGTTGGATCAATACCCAATAAAGCTTTTTTAGTGAGGTAGAGTTGATTACAAGCTCTATATCAAGAAGAAGAATGATCAAAGGGCATTGGTACTCATATATGTCGAAGACATAATATTTGAGGATTGGAAAAATCATAATGAAATTTTTTTGTGGATCATATGAGGTATGATATCAGGATGTATATGATTGGTGAGTTAAACATTTTCCATGGTTTATAGGTGAATCAAGGAAATAATAACACATTAATTTCTCAATCAAAATATGAAAAAGTGGTTCCCAAGTTATTTGTAATGGAATATTCCGAACCAATGACAACACCGACCACTATATGGATAATTTTTTCAAAAGTTGATGATTGAAAAGAGGTAGATGTCATGGAATATAGGTATTGATAGCCTATTATACCTCACAACAACATGAACCAACATTGGGTTTGATATATTTCAAGTCACACAATACAAATGTTTTCCCAAGGAGAGCCATATGCTATCAGGGAATATGATACTTCAATATATCTAAAAAATACTGAATTTTGGGTTTTTTTATTATAGGATAGTGCAATTAGAGTTGTTGGGATACACAGATGTGGGTCAGAAAGGTTCAGTGGATAACCGAGGGAAAGTATAGATATCGAAAAACCTGGATTTCATTTGAGCCTTGGTTTCATTTGACCCTTGAATCGTTCAAGCCTTGAATTTGTGCCTTGAAATAGTTAGAGCCTCGATAGATTCAATATTTGATTTGACAATGAGGAGCACCGACAGTTGGTGGTTTCCACAGATATCTTCAGATATCGTGAACTGGTTCACACTGGTTAGGGTTCTTAAAATAGATTGGGACACTTTTATCAACACTTCCAAAAAAACACTAATAAAAATCCCTTTTATAAGAACTAAGTTAATAAGTGTTGATAAAAGGAATCTTTATGTGTTTGTTTTTAGCACTGATAAATCTCTATCTTTATCAGTGCTAAAAAAGTGCTAATAAAGATTTCTTTTATCAGCGCTTATTACTTAATCACTGATAAAGGATTTATAATTATAATCATAAATATTTTTTTTGTAAATATATTTATATAATTATATATATACTTAATATATATATATATATAAATATAGTAAATATATTCTCTATTTAAATATATTTTTTATAATTTTATAATTATTTAAATATATAATTATTTATTTATAAATATATAAATACTTTTAAAAATAATAATATTTATATCATTATATATATTTATCTAATTATATAAATATATATTAAATATATATAAATAATAAATATATATATTTATTAATTATATATAAATATAATTATAGTAAATATATTAATTATTTAAATAAATTTATTATAATTTTATAATTATTTAAATATATATAATTATTTATATATAATTATATAAATAAATTTTTAAAAAATAATATGTGTTTATTTATAATTATAAATGCATAAATATAGTAAATATATATTTATAAATATATTTATTTATAAATATTTTTTTACAAATATTTTTTTAACATTATTAATGAATATTTATTCTTAAGTCCATGCGTGTTAAAAATGAGTGAAATTAAATAATTAAAAATGATTACACTTTAACAATATTGAAAAAATGGATGAGTTTTATTAATTAAATATAAATTATTAAAAAAATATGGATATATATTGAAATAAATATGAATACATATTAAAAATATTAAAATGTAGTATATATATATATATAAAATAAATAATAGAAATTGATTAACTTCCCAAAAAAATAAAAAAAAATAAAAAAAATAAAACATATTAAAAATGAATAAATAATACCTAACTTTAATAATATTAACAATAAATAAATAAATTTTACTAATTCAAAACATAATATATTAAATATGTCTTGTTATAATGAAATTCTAAAATGAATACTAAAATTTGAATAAATCATATGAATATCAGGTGTATGTGTTTCTATATAAGATTTCATTAATTGTATAAATATTTGTGTGTGCATTTATAAAAATGCATTATTTACGTATATGTATATGAAATCAATATAACACACGTTTGATCTATGTTAAATTGAAAAATCAAACGACATTCAATTATTTCCATTACTTGATGCAATTAGTGTGTATTTTTAATTCATATTAATTTTTAATCATAAACCATTATTAAATAAATATATTACTATTTATTGTAAAGCATAAATATTTTTTATTATATAAATCATATTTATATACAGTCATATATATCTATATATTTAATATATAAAATTTATTAACATTATCAATAATTATTTAATTAATAAAAAGTATAATATTTTTCTCAATTTACGTTTTTATTATTATTTTTGTTTAATTTTCATTTTACATATATCTATATATTTAATATATACTATTTATTAGTATTTATAATTTATATATAGTATAATATGTTTATTCATTTTTATCAATAATTATTTAATTAATAATTTTTTTAATAAAATCATTTTTATTTTCTATTTATTTAATTATTTCATTTTTCTCTCACCTTTATCAGTGCTAAAAAAGTGATGATAAAGGATCCCTTTATGGGAACTACAAATAAAGCATTGATAAAGGTTATCCTTTATCAGTGCTAAAAATAAAGCGCTGATAAATGATACCCTTTATCGGTACTTGTTATAGCACTGATAAAGCCCACCTTTAACAACACTTTTTTCTAGCGCTAAAAAAGCCAGTGTTGTTCAAGGCCTATTTTTTAATAGTGATCCTAGAGGTGGTTTCAAACTGCCATTGTTAAAGGTGACTTACACACACACACATATGCATAAATAGGCATATATATATGTACCCCCTTTTTATATATTCACTCATGGCAGTGTGAATATATACATTGGGGCTATGTGTACTTACATATATGTAAATTTTCATATGTGTGTAAGTGTGAAGTGACCATCGTTAAGGGCGAAATGGTTTGAGGTATGTTCCCTATATCCAAGCCTTTTATTTTAACTCCTTGATTTCTTTGGTGTTTCAAAATTATTTTTTCATTATTATATTATGTGTATATGCTATGAAAATTGGTTGTGACTCTTGGAGATGGATTTTAACTTGTTTTCTATATTTCACCTAAGCTCCCAATATGATTCTTTCCCATTAAATCATGATTTTATCCTTGTTTTGAAAAGTAAGGTATTTTAAATGTCCAATTGATTTTCTAAATGATTTTTGTAATACCCCAAAATTTTAAAGTACAACTATATATTCAATATGGTTTATGACACGTAACAAAAAGTGTAAAAAGGAAAAATATTAACCCAATACATTAAAATATATTTACTATCTCAAATAAATATAATATATTTTATAGCTTGTAGTGCATGAAACACTGAGTTAACTTTCATTACACGCAAGAGCAAACTTCTTTGATGACTTGCATTACACACAAGACCGAGTTTTACCGAACAATAATATATATTTTTAATATTATTATTCAATATAGTAAGATATAAATTAACTATTATGAATAGTAATAAATAACATATGGAAATCTATGGTTAACACAAATATAAAATTAATTCATTAGTTACAAATTAAATAAAAATGAATATGAAAACCTATTGAATGTAAAGGAAAATATTATTATTTTTATGCTCACAAAGATTTTTGACCAAATAAATTAAATTAATTAAAATTAATGGGTGATTTTAATGTGATATACATTATATATTTAATAAAATATTTTTTATATTCATCCAATATATTTTATAGGATCAATATAAAAACAAAACCAATTTTATGCATAAAATACTATATTTTTTATTAAGGCATTTTTACCACCTTTTAGTGGAAATCCCATTTTAATTATGAATTTTGAAACTTTAATTTATTTAATATATAAAAATAAACTTTATATTTTAAATAGAAAAATAAAAATTAGGTTAGGGTGAATTTTTTATATTTTTCTGAAACATTTTGTTTTTTAATGAATAATTAAAAATACTGAATTTTAGTTGAAAACTGCCTTTTCAGATTATTTATTTATAAGTTTAAGTTATGTTTTATATTTATTTAAAGTTTAATTAGATAATTTTTTATTAGTTAATCTAATTTAGGTAATTGGGATCAATTTTTTTTTAAATTGACTATAAAATCTCAACAAACTTTTGGATGTTTTTACTTTAAGAACCTGAATTATCATCCCGCCTACATGAAGAATTTTAAATTAATTTATGCGAATACTATGATTGGAATTTTTAAAAATGGATTCCATATTTTGAATCAGAATAATTTATAATTTATAATAAGGGAAAATTTATTTCTGTCCAAAACGATTTGTGAATGTAATTAAAATTAATTACAATTATTAAGGCAAAACGAAGCTTAATAAAGGACCAAACCTTTAATTTAAGGGCCCAAATGACCTATCCACCTAGAAAAAACCCATTGTATAAAAATAATTTAGACATGAACCTTCCATTATTTATTTTGGTTTTTTTTTGAAGACTTTTGTTAGGTAAAAATGTGGGTACACCTAACTTCTTTTAAAAAAATACCAAGTGAGTCCTTTTCATTCCCTATAAAAGGCCAAAATCTCTCCCACTTCCTCACACCTCTGAAACCACTTAGGTTTGGACAATATCTACCCAATACACTTCCCAAAATACCTAGATTCCTCCTAGAATCCTCTCTTCAGGAAGAAAACCTTCCAAGGAAGCATTTTGGTACAAACCAAAAGTAGTTACCTGATTAAGAGTTAACCTCTTCTCTCAAGTTTTTTTAAATTTTATTTCTATTATCCACTCCCTCAAATATCCTTATTTCAAAATCATGTAAAAAAATTATACTCAATATATTGAGTTTTTTTATTCTTCGGGTTTTAACTACACTTACACACACCTCCATCTAATGGGTAACAAATATACTGGTTCTGCGTACAGTGAACTACTACCTCACGAAATGATGATTGTTAATTTTTCCATTACCATATATCATACTGGCCATTATGATTTAAAATAAATTATATATGATATTTATAATTTATTTATTCTTCTATAATTTTTATTTAGAACATTTATTTATGCTTTCCATGTTGTGTAAATACGACAATTTGGTGTGAGGAAGTGTGGACGACCGCCCCCTCAAAGCAATATAACCCATTCATGCCAAACATGGAGCATATAAATGATAGTTTTAATAAACCAATATAACATATATAAAATATATATGATATTTTAATTATACTATAAATATTTATCATTTATTTATCATTCTTTTAATATAATAAAGAAATGAAATTAGCGTTCATGCATGTACGACCTACCGTCTCCATGAATGGTGCAGTTCATTTACAATATATAATTATTATAGATTTTTCTAAATAAATATATAATGTTCATATATGATAATTAAGTAATGTTTTAAATTTTGGAAATGATTAAAGCATGATTTAATTAATGACAAAAACAAACAATAAGTTAAAAATTACTCAACAAAACTAGGCAATTAACCCCTAAAATAGTGAAATTAATGAAAGTTTGTAAACAAACAGGCAATGAGATATTATAAGAAGTTAATATATGGTATTATAAACATGATTATAGTTATTATATTAGTTATTAACATATTTTAAACCACTATACAATATTATAAATACCACATAACAAAAATAAAGGATAAGGTAAGTGAATTTCATCTCAATCTACATTTCATTGAGACTTCTTTGGTATTATATGCCAATTCACTTTTATTTGGTGTATATGATTCCCTTTTATCATTATATCATGAAACCCATTATTATCATGATATTATATGTTTCATTTAACATCATAAATTTCTATATACTATGATTCAAATGTTTCAATGTGGTATGTGACACTTTGGAATGCTTAAAGATTATTCTCCTCAAGATTGTTCTTAATGATTATCTTTGGAATCTCACTTCCTTTTGTGATTGTTAACTTTAACCTAAAAAAATAACTTTATTTTAGTCATTTTTCATTGGAAATTTTCTTTATTATCAATATTATCATACAATGGATATTAGTATTACCTAAACCGTATACCATTTTACATACAGTGTATACTTTGACAATTATTTGATTATTTGGGGAAATATTTTTAAATCTATACTCTTCTTTAAATATGAATATTTTATAAGGAATATTATTTATTTAAATTATTTTTTATGAGTAATTCTTTGGAATGAAAATTATGGGAGGATCCCAAAAATTATATAGCTCTTTGATGCATTGATAGGTTCTCATGAGACAAATAAGTTGGACAAATTAAACGGGTTTCTATCTGTAGTTCTAAACCGTATTGTGAAAGGTCTTCGTGGTTTAGGTTTTCATGTGCCTTAGAAATAAAGTCATTTAAGAAATAATTTCCATCATTTAGTTTCATTTATTATTTATACATTATATTTTGTGTCGGCATATCTTTGGATGTAATTCATTCTTAGTTTATTGATTTATGGAATGAATTTTAGTTTCTTACCTTGCCATATTAATTATGCCTTATATAGTTGTGTAAATGGAAAGTGTGTTTAGATATTTACCTTTACATATAGATTGATTCATTTTTCATTTCATTTTATTTACCCTTAATGATCATTCGAGCTCACCCTTATTATGTTTCTTTCCCCTGGTTATGAAGAAGAAAAATTTGAATATGATTTCAAGGATGCAGTTTATTTTAGTTTATTGTTTAGAATGTTTTATTTTGTTTTCCCAATGTATTATGGGTATCATGTATGTAATCTAGATTTCTAAAACTGCTAAACTGGTCAGTACTTTTGTAATTGTTTCCTTTTTAAACATTCCAATATAATAAAATAATGAACTGGAACCAGACTTATGGGGTCGGGGTGTTATAGTTGGTATTAAAGAAAGTTTAGAAACAACCTTGGAAACTAGATTTAGAAAACTTAGATTAGGATACATAACCCTAAGATAGACTTTAAGGATGATTATATAAGAACATACTAGAATTCTGGTAAGGTAGATATTATGTGGGTACTCCTAGAAATACATTCGTGTTTGGATACTACAAGTAGATGTGGATCTGGAAGAGATGTACCTATGAGTAATAACTCTGAAAAGGTGTTCCGGATTAGACTCGGGGTAACCTGGTACATAATAATGAGTCTTACTGTGCACTGGGTTTGATACTCCTAAGAGATACACTTAGTATAGTTCACATTTTTTGTTTACCTACCATTATGAAGGATTTAGAAGTTAAGATATCCCCAATGAATCCATGTTCATGATTATGATATTAGTTATGAAAAAATTTCTTAATTTATGTTATTACATATTTAGTGTTATAAAAATTTCATAATTTTATAAGATAATCTAGTATAATCCATTTTATAGAAATGAAATCTAAAAGGAAGAATGGTATTAGTGCTCATGGAATATGTAGATATTTCCCTACCGAGAAAACCAATACCATTGGTATTGGTACTGAGAATGTCATTGAAATATTAGGGAAACTTAATCATATTATGACATGTAACCTTTCCCAGATGGAGCAACATTTACCATAATGATATTCTCTGATTTTGGATCACTTTATATGATAAAGTCCCTGATCATTTAGTGGGACTACTGATCCAATGGTATCCGATCAATGAATTTATTATTTGGAGAAGATATTCATGGAATTAGGATACGATCAAAAGGAAAAGGCTACACTTATAGTTTATTGTGTCCCAGGTGATAATAATCAATGGTGGTCCTTGATCCAAAATACTAGGGAGGAAGAAGAAATAGAAATCAGGGAATGTTAATCATTTAAGGACACATTATTTGATAAATACCTCCCTCATGATCAAAAAATTAAGATGAAGATGAAGTTCCTTAGCTTAAAGAAAAATGAATAAGAGACTATTTAGGATTATGAATCTACCTTTAAAAGGATAGTCAGGTATGCTACAAATTATATATGCAACAAAAATTTCTAGATCGACCACTTATTTGAAGGACTTAAGCCAAGTATCTGAAGGGTGATAGTGTCTCAAAACTTTTCTTCATATAATTAAATAGTTTCATGTGTTATCAAGACTGAGAAAGAATTCTCCAAGTCATATGGATTCAAGGAAAACCAAGAGAAGAATAGGTCTTCTGAACACCATGGAAAAGGGAATGATTCAAAGAATATTAAGGGAGATAGGGATTTTCAAACATGTGATAACTATGGAAAGAATCACCTAGGTAAATTCTTGAAAGGATTGGGAGTTTGTTATAAGTGTGGAGAAAAGTTTCACTAGGAAAAAGAATGCTGGAAAGAAGGAATATAATTCTATTCAATGTAAAAACTGCATGGATATGGGGCACTGTACAAATGAATTCCTTAAGAATCAAGAGAATATACCTTAGAAGAAGATAGGAGATCAATCTCAATCTTATGTTATTGAAATTTCTAAAGTGAATTGATTAATTCAACTTTGTATTTGGATCTATGAAATATGTTGTAAAAGTTTTTTATTTATAATATTCCCATAATATGATTTATGAAATATATAAGGATTATACTATGATAATTTTTTGTTAAGTATTTGAGATCATAAGATGAATGGTACCGAGAAAAATTATTCAACAAAAAGTTAAAACTTTCATAAAATACATTATTAAGGGAAATAAAAACCTTAATATGTTCCTAATGTGGATATAATTATGAATAAATGATTGATTTGGATAATTAATGACTACCTTGGAGTTGATTAATGGATTTTAGACAAGTGGTCTATGATATCATTGATAGATTTTACAACACAGTTGTATTTAAGTAATATATTCCATTACACGTGTCTTACTAAAGGAATAAGTAATAATCCATGTTTCCAATAAGGTTTTATGGTGATTCGAGTTATTACCATATATCAAGTGATTACATGATTTACATGTTTGAAATGTGAAATTTTAGTGCTGTTTCATTTTGATTCAATGCTAATGATAAGTTCATTTTAGAAATTCAATGACCTTATTTTCTAAGAATTGATTCATAAACTTTTGTAAAAGTTAACCATTTATGAAATGGTTGATCACTTGATAAGATTTTAGGGGTTAATGTATTACTTCACCATATGATGAATCTTGTGCTAAGAGATAAAGTAGAAATAGTTCAATGAATTATCAAAGGAAAATATTATGTTATAGAGAAATATATTTTCTTATAGAGTTAATGAATTCCTTAAGTATATAAAAAAAAGAGTTTTGAAACAAAAATGTCGTCCTATTATCATTAGTTTTGATGATATCAATTACCTTTATTCACACCTATGGTTAATGGTTTTATGGTCAAAAACTTTCATATAAATATTTTCTTTAAAACTCTCCATAAAAACATGATTGTTGGATTTTTCTTCCATATCCATGTTTCAATTTTCCACCTATGTTCTCCCACTAGGGAACCTAGTTACATGACCATTGTACCTTCCTTTATCTCTTATTAAGAAGAAGTGTTATTAACCCTATTCATGATTTGGGTTTTTCAATAATAGTTATTTTCAAATGTCAATCCCTTGATGACCGAGATAAATTTTAAATTGCGAGGACGCAATTTAATTAAGGTGGGGAGAATGTAACACCCCGAAATTCTAAAGTAAAACTTTATATTCAATAGTGTTTATGACACGTAACACCAAGTGTAAAAAGGGAATATATTAAACCAATAAATTATAGTATATTTACTATCTTAAAAAAATATAATATATTATATAGCTTGTATTTCATCAAACACCAAGTTAGCTTTCATTACATGCAGGATAAAACTTCTTTGATGACTTTCATTACACGCAAGACTGAGTTTTACTGAACAATAATATATTTTTGTAATATTATTATTTAATATAGTAAGATATAAACTAGATTTTATGAATAGTAATAACTAGCTTATGGAAATACATGGTTAACAAAAATATGAAATAAATTAATTAGTTACAAATTAAATAGAAATTAATATTAAAACCTATTGAATGGAAAGGAAAATATTATTATTTTTATGCTCACAATTTTTTTTGACCTAATAAATTAAATTAATTAAAATTAGTGAGTGATTTTAATATGATATATATTATATATTTAATAAAATATATTTTTTATTCATCCAATATATTTTATAGTATCAATATAAAAACAAACCCAATTTTATGCATAAAATACTATATTTTTTATTAAGGAATTTTACCCCCTCTTAGTGGAAAACCCATTTTAATTCTAAATTATGAAAATTTAATTGATTTGATATACAAAAATTAACTTTATATTTGAAATATAGACATAAAAATTAGGTTAGGGTGATTTTTTTGATATTTTTTATGAAGCATTTCATTTTTTAATGAATAGTTAAAAATACTGAATTTTAGTTGAAAACTGCCTTTTCATCTAATTTATTTATAAGGTAAAATTGTGTTTTATATTGGTTTTAAAGTTTAATTAGATAATATTTTTATCAATTAATCTAATTTAGGACATTGGGATCAATTTCACATTGAAATTGACTATAAAAACACCACAAACTTTTAGACGTTTTTACTTTAAGAACCCACATTACCATCCTGCCTGCAGGATGAAGTTTAAAATAATTTGTGCTAATTATATGATTGTAATTTGAAAAAATATATTCCATATTTTGAATAATAAAAATTTATAATTCATAACAAGACCAAATTTATTTTTTACCAAAACTATTAGTGAAATTAATTAAAATTAATTACAATTTTAAGGTAAAATTAAGCTTTATAAAGGACTAAACCTTTAATTTAAGGTCCCAAATGACCTATCCACTTGTAAAAAACCCATTGTATGGAAATAATTCATAAATAAGCCTTAAATAATTTATTTTGGTTTGTTTTTGGAGACTTTTGTTAGGTAAAAACGTGGTTACACCTGACTTGTTTTAAAAAAAATACCAAGTGAGTCCTTTTCATTCCTTATAAAAGGCCAAAACCTCTACCACTTCCTCAAAACTCTAAAACCAATTAGGTTAATCCAATATATGCCCAATATACTTAAAAAAATACCCAAATTTCTCTTAGAATCATCCCTTTGTGAAGAAAACCTTCAAAGGAAGCATTTTGGTACAAACCAAATGTAGTTACCCGATTAAGTGTTAACGTCTTCTCTCAACCTTTTTAATTTTATTTTCATTATCCACTCCCTAAAATATCCTAATTCCATACTCATGTAACAAGAATATTATATTAAATATGCTGATATTTTTTATTCTTAGGGTTTTAACTACACCTACACACACCTCTATCTAATGGGTAACGAACATACTGTTTCTGTGTTCAGCAAACTACCACCTCACGAAATGATGATTGTTCATTTTTACATTACCACATATAATGTTGGAAATTATGATAAAAAATAAATTTATATATTCTATATATGATATTTATAATTTATTTATTCATCTATATTTTTTATTTATAACATTTATTTATTCTTTCCATCTTGTGTAAATACGATAATTTGGTTTGAGGAAGTGGGGACTACCGCCCCTCAAAGCGATATAACCCATTCATGCCATACGTGGAGTGTATAAAGGATGATTTTAATAAAAATATGTAACATATATAACATAGATATGATATATGAATTATAATTTACATATTTATCATCTATTTTTCATTCTTTTAATACAACAAAGAATTGAAAGTAACATTCATGCATGTACGACCTACCATCTCCATGAACGGTGCACTTCATTTCCAATATCCAATTATTATAGATTATTATAAATACATATATAATTATTATAGATGATAATTAAGTCTTGTTTTAAATTCTAGTAATTATGAAACCATGATTTAATTAATTATGACAACAAACAATGATTTAAAACGTACTCAAGAAAACTAGGCAATTAACCCATGAAATTGTGAAATTAATGAAAGTTTGTAAAAGAACGAGAAATGATATATTATAAGAAGTTAATATATGGTATTATAAACATGATTATAGTTATAATATTAGTTATTAAAATAGTTTAAACCACTATATAGGATGATAAATACCACACAACAAAAAATAAGGATAAGTTAAGGGAATTTCATCTCAATTTACATTTCATTGAGACTTATATGTTATTATGATCAAATTCACGTTTATTTGGTGTATATACTGAATTTTTATATTTATATAATGAATCGCATTATTCTCATGACATTATATGTTTCATTTAACACCATACCTTTCTGGATATTATGATTAAAATGTTTCAAAGTGGTATGTGACACTTTGGAATGTTTAAAGATTAATCTCCTCAAGATTGTTCTTAATGATTATCTTTGAAATATCACTTACTTTTGTGATTGTTAAATTTAACTTGAAATAATAAATTTATTTTAGTAATTTTTCGTAATAAATTTTCTTGAATATCCATGTTCTCATAAAATGGATATTAGTATTTCCTAAACTGTGTACCATTTTACATACGATGTATACTTTGACAATTATTTGATTATTTGGGGAAATATTTATTACTCTATACTCTTTATTCAATATGAATATTTGATAAGGAATATTATTTATTTCTATTATTTGATATGACTAATGATCTAGAAAGGAAATTATGAGAGGATCCTAGACTTTATATAGGTCCTTGATGCATTGATAGGTTCTCATGAGACTAATAAGTTGGCCAAATTAAACGAGTTTCTATCCGTAGTTCTAAAACATCTTGTGAAAGTTCTTGGAGGTATATGATTTCATGTGACTTAGACATAAATTCCATTAATAAATCATTTCCATAATTTAGTTTAATTTATTATTTATCCATTATATATTTTTTCAACATATCTATGAATGTAATTCATTCTTAGTTTATTTATTTATGGCATGTGTTTTAGTTTCTTACCTTTCCATATTAATTATGCCTTATATTGTTGTGTAAATGGAAAGTGTGTTTAGTTATTTACATTTCCATATATATTGATTCATTTTTTCTTCTATTTTATTTACCCTTATAGATTATTTGAACTCACTCTTATTATGTTTCTTTCCCCAGGTTATGAAGAAGATAAATTTTAATAAGATTTAAAGGATATGGTTTATTTTAGTTTATTGTGTAGCATGTTTTATTTTGTTTTCCCAATGTATTATGGGTACCATGTATGTAATATAGCTTTACAAGACTACTAAACCAATTTATACTTCATGATTTGTTTACTTGTTAACCATGACAATGTAATAAAATAATGCACTGACACCAGACTTCTAGGGTCAGGGCGTTATAGTTGGTATTAAAGGAAGTTTAGAAACAACCTTGGAAACTAGACTTAGAAAAAATAGATTAGGAAACATAACCCTAAGATTGAATTTGAGGATTAGTATATAAGAACATCCTATAATTTTGGTAATGTAGATATTATGTGGGTATTCCTAGAAATACATCACTATCTGAATACTAAAAGTGGATGTGGTTATAGAACGGATGTACATAGGAGTAATAACTCTGACAAGGTGTTCCAGGCCTGACTCTGGGTAACCTAGTACACAACAATGAGTCTTACTGATCACCTGGTTAGACATTCCTAGGGTATACACTTAGTATATTTCACATTTTGTTTACCTACCATTATGAAGGATTTATAAGTAAAGATACCCCCAAAGAATCCATGTTAGGATTATGATATTAGCTATGCCTAACTTTATTAATTTATGTTACACCATATTTAGAGTTATAAAAATTTCATAATTTTATAAGCTAATCTAGTATATTCCATTATATTTAAATGGTTCCTGAAAGAAAGAATGATATCATTACTCATGGAAAATTTATAGATTTACCTACTGAGGAAAGAAATATAGCTGGTATTGGGACTGAGAATGTCATGGAAATATTAGGAAAAATTAATTAGATTATAAAATATAACGTTTCCCGGATAGAGAAACCTTTTACACAATGAGATTATCTAATTTTGGATCACTTTATGCAATAGATGCCCCCATCATTTAGTGGGACTAATGATCCCCTGAAAACCGAATAATGAATTAATTATTTGGATAAGATATTAAAGGAATTAGGATGCAGTGAAAAGGAAAAGGTTACACTTGTAGTTTATTGTCTCCCAGGTGATGATAATCAATGGTGGTCCTTGATCCATAATACTAGGGTAGAATAATAAATAGAAATCATGGAATTTAGATCATTTAAGGACACATTATTTTATAAATACCTCCATTATGATCAAAAAAATTAATATGAAGAGGAATTTACTTATCTTAATGAAAAATGAAGAAGTGAGTATTGTAGATTATGAAAATACCTTTAAAAGTTTATTCACGTATGATACATATTATATATTCCACACAAATTGAAATATCAACCACTTAATTTAAGGACTTAATCCAAGTCTCTGAAGTGCGCTAGTGTCTCAAAATTTTTCTTTATACGATGAAATAGTTTCTTGTGCTATCATGATAGAGAAATAATTCTCCAAGTCCTATGGATTCAAGGGAAAACTGGAGAAGAATAGGTCTTATGAAAAATATGAAAAAGGGAATGAGTCAAAGAATATTAAGGGAGAGAAGGATTTTTAAACATGTAATAACTGTGGAAAGAATCACCCAGGTAAATTCTTGAAAGGATTGGGAGTTTTTTATAAGTGTGGAGAAAAGGGTCACCAGGAAAAATAATGCAAAGGAAAGAAGTAAAATAATGATATTAAATGTTACAACTACATGGATATGGGGCACGACAAAAATGAATTCCCTATGTGTTAAGAGAATATACCTCACAAGAAGATAAGAGATCAAGGTCAAGATTATGTTATTGATATTACTGAAGTGGAATGATTAAGGATCTTTTGTATTTGGATCTATGAAATACGTTGTAAAAGTATTTTATTTTTGATATTCCCACCAAATGATTTATGAAATATATAAGGATTATAATACAATACTTTTTCCTTAAGGATTTAATATCATAAGCTGAATGTTAACAAGAAAAAGTATTCAACAGAAAGTTAAACCTTTCAGAAAATACATTATTTATGGAAAGAAAACCCTTAATATGTTTCTAAAGTGGATATAATGATGATGAAATGATTGATTTGGACAATTATTTACTACCTTAAATATGATTAATGAATTTTCTAATAGTGGTGTATGATATCATTGATATATTTTACAACATATTTGTATTTAAGGAATATATCCCATAACACATGTCTTACTTAAGGAATAAGGAATGATGCATGTTTCCAATAAGGTTTTATGGTGATTCAATTTATTACCATATTTCAAGTGATTAGATGATTCACATGTTTGGAATGTAAAAATTTATATCTTCTTCATGTTGATTAAATACTAATGATAAGTTTATTTTGGAAATTCAATGTCCTTACTTTCAAATAATTGGATCATAAACTTTTGAAAAAATTAACCATTTATGAAATGGTTGATCATTGGATAATATTTCAGGGGTTAATTTATTACTTCACCATATGATGCATCATGTGCTAAGAGATTAAATAGAAATAGTTCAAGGCATAATCAAAGGAAAAGATTATGTTATATAAACATATATTTTTTTATAGAGTTAATGAATTCCTTAACTATAAAAAAAAGAGTTTTGAAACAAAAATGTTATCCTATTATCATCATTTTGGATGATATAAATGACCTTTATTCACACATATGGTTTACAGTTTTATGGTCAACAACTTTAATCTGAACATTTTCTTTATTACTCTCAATCTTAACATGATTGTTGGATTTTTTTCTATATCCACGTTTCCATTTCCCATCTATGTTCTCCCACTAAGTAACCTAGTTACATGACCATTGTACTTTACTTTATTTATTATTAAGAAGATGTGTTATTAAACCTATTAATGATATGGGTTTTTCAACAATAGTTATTTTCAAATATCAATCCCCTAATTACTGAGATAAATTTTAAATTATGAGGATGCAATTTAATTAAGGTGGGGAGAACGTAACACCCCAAAATTCTAAAGTACAACTTTATATTCAATAGTGTTTATGACACATAATTCCAAGTGTAAAAAGGGAATATATTAAACCAATAAATTAAAATAGTTTTACTATCTCAAATAAATATAATATATTATATAGCTTCTAATGCATGCAACACCAATTAAGCTTTCTTTACACACAAGTTCAAAATTCTTCGATGACTTTCATTACATGCAAGACCGAGTTTTACCGAACAATAATATATTTTTGTAATATTATTATTTAATATAGTAAGATATAAAATAGATATTATGAATAGTAATAACTAAATTATGGAAATATATGGTTAACAAAAATATAAAATGAATTAATTAGTTAAAAATTAAATAGAAATGAATATAAAAACCTATTGAATGTAAAGTAAAATACTATTAGTGAGTGATTTTAAGGTGATATATATTAAATATTTAATCAAATATTTTTTATATTCATCCAATATATTTTATAGACTCAATATAAAAACAAACCCAATTTTATGTATAAAATACTATATTTTTTATTAAGACATTTTTACCATCTTTTAGTGGAAAACCCATTTTAATTATGAATTTTGAAACTTTTATTGATTTAATATGTAAGAATAAAATTTATATTATAAATATAAACATAAAAATTAGGTTAGTGTTAATTTTTGATATTTTTCTGAAATATTTTGTTTTTTAATGAATTGTTAAAAAATACTGAATTTTAGTTCAAAATTGCCTTTTCATCTAATTTATTTATAAGTTTAAATTATGTTTTAGGTTGAATTTAAAGTTTAATTAGATAATATTTTAATCAATTAATCTAATTTAGTTCATTATGATCAATTTCACTTTTAAATTGACTATAAAAACACAAAAAACTTTTGGATGTTTTTACTTTAACAACCTGCATTATCATCCTACCCGCGGGATGAATTTTAAATTAATTTATGCCACTTATATGATGTTAATTTGCAAAAATGGATTCCTTTTTTGGAATAATAATAATTTATAATGTACAATAATTTCAAATTTATTTTTGACCAAAATGATTAGAGAAAGTAATTAAAATTAATTACAATTTTTAAGGTAAGATTAAGCTTAATAAAGGACTAAACTTTTAATTTAAGGGCCCAAATGACCTATAAAATAGTAAAAAACCCATTGGATGGAAATAATTCATATATAAAACTTAAATTATTTATTTTGGTTTGTTTTTGATGATTTTTCTTAGGTAAAAACCTGGGTACACCTAACTTCTTTTTAAAAAATACCAAGTGAGTCCTTTTCATTCCTTATAAAAGGTCAAAACCTCTTCCACTTCCTCACACCTCTCAAACCAATTATTTTCAGCCAATATCTGCCCAATAAACTTTCCAAAATAACTAACTTACTCCTATAATCATACCATTGGGAATAAAACCTTCTGAGGAATCTTGTTCATACAAACCAAAAGTAGTTACCCGATTAAGAGTTAACGTCTTCTCTCAAGATTTTTAATTTTATTTCAATTATCCACTCCATTTAATATACTTATTCCATAATAATTTAAAAAAATAGTATAATAAATATACTAAGACGTTTTATTCTTATATTTTGAACTACACTTACATACACCTCTATCTAATGGGTAACGAACATACTGTTTCTGTGTACAACGAACTACTGCCTCACAAAATGATGATTGTTCATTTTTCCATTAAAACACATCATGTTGTCCATTATGATGGAAAATACATTTATATATGATATTTAAAATGTATTTATGCTTATGTAATTTTTATTCAGAACATTTATTTATGCTTTCCATCTTGTTTAAATACAATAATTTTGTTTGAGGAAGTGTGAACCACCTCCCCCTTAAAGTGATATGATCCATTAATTCCATACATGGAACATATAAAGGATGTTTTTAATAAAAATATGTAACATATATAACATAGATATTATATTTAAATTTTAATATACATATGTATCATTTATTTTTCATTATTTTAATACAATGAAGAAATGAAAGTAGCGTTCATGCATGTACGACCTACTGTCTCCATGAATGGTGCACTTTATTTCCAATCTCAAATTATTATAGATTATTATAAATAAATAAATATATATATAATGATTATAGATGATAATTAAGTCATGGTTTACATTCTAGAAATTATAAAACCTTGATTTAATTAATGATAACAACAAACAACAAGTTAAAACTTACTCAAGAAAACTAGGCAATTAACCCACAAAATTGTGAAATTAATGAATGTTTGTAAACAAACGGGCATTGAGATAGTATAATAAGTTAATATATGGTATTATAAACATGAGTATAGTTATTATATTAGTTAGAAACATATTTTAAATCACTATACATCAGGATAAATACCACACAACAAAAAGGAATGTTAAAGTAAGGGAATTTCATCTCAGTTTACATTTCATTGAGACTTATTTGTTATTATGGGACAATTCACTTTTATTTGGTGTATATACTGCCTTTTTATAGTTATATCATGAATACCATTATTCTCATGATATTATATGTTTCATTTAACATCATAACTTTTTGGATATTATGATTCAAATGTTTCAAAGTGGTATGGGACACTTTGGATTGTTTAAAGATTATTCTCTTCAAGATTGTTCTTAATGATTATATTTGAAATCTTACTTCCTTTTGTGATTGTTAAATTTACCTTGAATCAACCAATTTCTTTAGTTGTTTTTCATTTGAAATTTTCTCTAATATCCATATTCTCATACAATGGATATTAGTATTTCCTAAACCGTATACCATTTTACATACGATGTATACTTTGACAATTATTTGATTATTTGGGGAAATATTTATAACTCCATAATCTTTATTCAATACAGATATTTGATAAGTAATATTATTTATTTATATTATTTGATATGTTATGGGAGGATACTAGTCTTTATATAGCTCCTTTATTCATCGATAGGTTCTCATGAGACAAATAAGTTGGACAAATTAAACAGGTTTCTATCAGTAGTTCTAAACCATATTATGAATGGTCTTGGCAGTATAGGTTTTCATGTGCATTAGACATAAAGTCCATTAATAAATCATTTAAATCATTCAGTTTCATTTATTATTTATCTATTATATTTTGTGTCAACATATATATGGATGTAATTCATTCTCAGTTTATTGATTTATGGCATGCGTTTTAGTTTATTACCTTGAAATATTAATTATGCCTTATCTAGTTGTGTAAATGGAAAGTGTATTTAGTTATTTACCTTTCCATATATATTGATTCATTTTTTATTCTGTTGTATTTACCCTTACAGATCATTTGAGCTCACACTTATTATGTTTCTTTCCCCAGGTATGAAGAAGGGAAATTTGAATAAGATTTCAAGGATGCAGTTTATTTTAGTTTATTGTATATCATGTTTTATTTTGTTTTCCCAATGTATTATGGGTATATTGTATGCAATCTAGATTTCCAACACTTCTAAATTGATTGGTACTTTAGTATTTGTTTCCTTTTTATACATTCCAATGTAATAAAATAATACACCGACACCAGACTTCTGGGGTCAGGGTGTTATAGTTGTCATTAAAGGAAGTTTAGAAACAACATTGGAAACTAGATTTAGAAAACTTAGATTAGGAAACATAAACCTAAGATAGAATTTGAGGATGAGTATAGAAGAGCATCCTAGAATTTTGGTATGGTAGATATTTTGTGGGTATTACTAACAATACATCCCTGTCTGGATACTACAAGTGGATGTGGTTCTAGAATAGATGTACCTAGGAGTAAAACTCTGACAAGGTGTTTTGGGCCCAATTCAGGGTAACCTGGTACAAAACAATGAGTCTTACTGCACAACCGGTTTGACACTCCTGAGGGATACACTTAAGATAGTTCACATTTTGTTTACCTTACATTATGAAGGATTTATAAGTAAAGATTTCCCTAAATAATCCATGTTTATGATTATGATATTAGCTATGTATATATTTCTTAATTTATGTTGTACCATATTTAGTGTTATAAAAAGTTCATAATTTTATAATATAATCTATTATGTTCCATTTTATAGAAATTATGATGGAAATGAAGAATGATATCATTACTCGTGGAAAATTTAGAGATTTCCCTTCTGAGGAAACCAATAAAGCTAGTATTGGGACTGTGAATTTCATGGAAATATTAGGGAAAATTAATCAGATTATGACATGTAACCTTTCTCAGATGGATCAACCTTTCCCACAATGAGATTCTTTGATTTTTCATCACTTTATATGATAGAGTCTTCTATCAAATAGGGGAACCACTGATCCAATAGAAGCCGAGTGATGAATTAATTATTTGGAGAAGATATTCATGGGATTAGGATATAGTGAAAAGGAAAAGTTTACACTTATAGTTTATTGTCTCCTAGGTGATGTTGATCAATGGTGGTCCTTAATCTAGAATACTAGGGAGGAATAAGAAATAGAAATCATGGAATGAAGAGAATTTAAGGAAACATTATATGATAAATACCTCCCTCATGATTAAAAAATTAAGATGAAGTGGAAGTTCCTTAGCTTAAAGAAAATAGAAGAGGAGAGTGTTGAGGATTATGAAACTATATTTAAAAGGTTATTTAGGTATGCTATAGATTATATATGCAACAAAAAGATCAATATCGACCACTTCTTTTAAGTACTTAAGCCAAGTCTCCAAAGGGTGCTAGTGTCTCAAAACTTTTCTTCATACAATGAAATAGTTTCATGTGCTATCAAGACAAAGAAAGAATTATCCAAGTCCTATGGATTCAAGGGAAACCAATAGAAGAAGAGGTATTCTGAACACCATGAAAAAGGGAATGGTTTAATGAATATAAAGGGAGAGACAGATTTTCAAACATGTGATAACTATGAAAAGAATCACCTAGGTAAATTCTTTAAAGGATTGGAAGTTTTTTATAAGTGTGGAGAAAAGGGTCACAAGGAAAAAGAATGTAAAGGAAAGAAGGAAAATACCGCTACTCAATGTTACAACTGCATGTATATGGGGAACTATACAAATGAATTCTCTAAGCATTAAGAGAATATATCTCAGAAGAAGATAAGAGATCAAGGTCAAGATTATGTTATTGATATTGATGAAGTGGAATGATTAATTCACTTTTGTATTTGTATATATGAAATATTTAGTAAAATTATTTTATTTATTATATTCCCATCATATGATTTATGAAATATATAAGGATTATACTATAATACTTTTTCTTTAAGGACTTGAGATCATAAGATGTATGGTATGAAGAAAAATTATTCAACCAAAAGTTAAACCTTTCATAAAATACATTATTGAGGGAAATAAAAGCCTTAATATGTTCTTAATGTTGATATAATGATTAAGAAATGATTTATTTGGACAAGTATTGACTAACTTAGAGCTGATTAATGACTTGTCGACAAGTGGTCTATGATATCATTGATAGATTTTTCAACACATTTTTATTTAAGGAATATATCCCATAACACGTGTCTTTGTTAAGGAATAAGGAATAATGCATGTTTCCAATAAGGTTTTATGGTGATTCAATTTATTACTATATTTCAAGTGATTACATGATTCACATGTTTGGAATGTGAAAATTTAGAGCTGCTTTATGTTGATTTAATGCTAATGATAAGTTCATTTTGGAAATTCAATGACCTTCCTTTCAAAGAATTTGATCATAAACTTTTGGAAAATTTAACTATTTATGAAATGATTGATCATTAGATAATATTTTAGGGGTTAATGTATTACTTCACCATATGATGCATCACGTGCTAAGAGATAAAGTAGAAATAGTTCAAGGTCTAATCAAAGGAAAATATTATGTTATAGAAATGTATATTTTCTTATAGAGTTAATGAATTTATTAACTATATAAAAAAGTGTTTTGAAACAAAAATGTTGTCCTATTATCATCATTTTTGATGATATCAATGACCTTTATGAACACCTATTGTTTATGTTTTTATGGTCAATAACTTTCATCTGAACATTTTCTTTATGAATCTCCATCAGAACATGATTGCTGTATTTTTCTTCCATATCCATATTTCCATTTCCCACCTATTTTCTCCCACTAGGGAACCTAGTTACGTGACCATTGTACCTTCCTTTCTCTCTAATTAATTAGACGTGTTATTAACCCTATTCGTGATTTGGGTTTTTAAATAATAGTTATTTTTAAATATCAATCCCCTGATTACCGAGATAAATTTTAATTTTCAAGGATGCAATTTAATTAAGGTGAAAATATTGCAACACCCTGAAATTATAAAGTAAAACTTTATATTCTATAGTGTTTATGACACGTAACACCAAGTGTAAAAAGGGTATATATTAAATAAATACATTATAGTATATTTACTATCTCAAATAAAAATAATATATTCTATAGCTTGTAATGAATGAAACACTAAGTTAGCTTTCATTACATGCAATTGAAAACTTCTTTGTTGATTTTCATTACACTCAAGACTGAGTTTTACTGAACAATAATATATTTTAGTAATATTATTATTTAATATAGTAAGATATAAACTAGCTATTATGAATAGTAATAACTAACTTATAGAAATATATAGTTAACAAAAATATAAAATTAATTAATTAGTTACAAATAAATTATAAATAAATATGTATATCTATTGAATGTAAAGGAAGATATTATTATTATTATGATTACAAAGCTATTTTACCCTAATAAATTAAATTAATTAAAATTAGTGAGTGATTTTAATGTGATATATATTATATATTAAATCATTTTTTTTATATTAATCAAATGTTTTTTATATTAATCCAATAAATTTTATAGGCTCAATATAAAAATAAACCCAATTTTATTCATAAAATACTATATTTTTTATTAAGGTATTTTTACCACCTTTTAGTGGAAAACACATTTTAAATATGAGTTTTAACAATTTAATTGATTTAATATATCAAAATAATATTAATATTTTAAATAAATATAAAAATAAGTTTAGGTTTAATTTTTAAATTTTTCTGAAACATTTCATTTTTTAATGAATAGTTAAATATACTAAATTTTATTTCAAAACCACTTTTTCATCTAATTTATTTATTAGGATAAATTATGTTTTAGATTGGTTTTAAAGTTTAGTTAGATAATATTTTTATAAATTAATCCAATTTAGGTCATTGAGATCAATTTCACTTTGAAATTGACTATAAAAACAGAGCAAACTTTTGGATGTTTTGACTTTAAGAACCTACATTGTCGCCCCGCCTCGGGATGAATTTATAATTAATTTCCGCCACTTATATGATTGGAATTTATAAAAATAGATTCTATATTTGGAATTTGAATAATTTATAATATTTAATAAGATGAACTTTTTTTTACCAAAAATATTAGTGAAAGTAATTTAAATTAATTACAATTATTAAGGTAAATTTAAGCTTAATAAAGGACTAAACCATTAATTTAAGGGCCCAAATAACCTAGAAATTTTTCCAAAACCAATTTTATAGAAATGATTCGGCAATTAACCTTCCATTATCTAATTTTTGGGTTTTTAAGACTTTTTTAGGTAAAAATATGGGTACACCTAACTTCATTTCAAAAATACCAAGTGAGTCCTTTTCCTTCCCTATAAAAGGCCACCACCTCTATCACTTACTCACACCTCTAAAACCAAATAGGTTCAGAAAATATCTACCTAATAAACTTTATAAAATCCCAATATTCCTCCTATAATCATCCATTTTGGAATAAATCCTTTCAAGGAAGCCTTTTGTTACAAACCAAAAGTATTTACCCATTTAATAGGTAACGTTTTCTCTCAAGATTTTTTATATTATTTCCATTATACACTCCCTCAACTATACTTATTCCATGATCATGTGAAAAAACCAGTATCCTTAATATACTAAGATGTTTTTATACTAATTTTTTGACCTACACTTTTACACACCTCTATTTAATGTGCAACGAACATACTGTTTCTGTGTATGAAGAACTACTGCCTCACGAAATGATGATTGTTCATTTTTCCCTTACCACCTATCATGGTGGCCATTATGATGGAAAATATATTAATATATGATATATATTATATTTATAATATATTTATGCTTCTATAATTTTTATTTATAACATTCATTTGTGCTTTACATCTTGTATAAATATGATAATTTTGTTTAAGGAAGTGTGGACTGCCGCCCCCACAAAGTGATATGACTCATTCATGCCATACATGGAATGTATAAAGGATGTTTTTAATAAAATTATGTTACATATATAACATATATATGATAATGGAATTATAATATGCATATTTATCATTTATTTTTCATTCTTTTAATACAACAAAGAAATGAAAGTAGCGTTCATGCGTACGTACGACCTACTATCTCCCAGAACGGTGCACTTCATTTCTAATCTCCATTTATTATGGATTATTATAAATACATATATAATGATTATAGATGATAATTAAGTCGTTGTTTAAATTTTTTAAATTATGAAAAAATGTTCTAATTAATGATAAAAACTAACAACAAGTTAAAACTTACTCAAGAAAACTAGGTAGTTAACCACCAAAATAGTGAAATTAATGAAAGTTTGTTAACAAACAGGTAATGAGATATCATAAGAAGTTAATATATGGTATTATAAACATGAGTATAGTTATGATATTAGTTAGTAACATATTTTAAACAACTATAAAGGAGTCTAAATACCACACACCAAAAATTAAGGATATGATATTGGAATTTCATCTCAATTTACATTTCATTGAGAATTATTTGTTATTATGCTCTAATTAACATTTATTTGGTGTATATACTACCTTTTTATTTTTATATCATGAATCCCCTTATTCTCATGATATTATAAGTTTAATTTAACATCTATAGAGATTATGATTCAAAATTTTCAAAGTGTTATGGGTCACTTCGGAATGTTTAAAGATTATTCTCCTCAAGATTATTATTAATGATTATATTTCCAATATCACTCGCTTTTGTGATCGTTAACTTTCTATTGAAATAATAATTTTATTGTAATAATTTTTCATTGGAAATTTAATTGAATATCCATATTATTATTAAATTAATATTAGTATTTCCTAAACTATATACCATTTTACATACGGTGTATAATTTGATAGTTATTTGATTATTTGGGGAAATATCGGTAATTCCATAATATTTATTCAATACATATATTTGATAAGGAATATTCTTTATTTGAATTATTCAATATGAGGAATTATTTGGATATGAAATTATGGGAGGATACTTAACTTTATATAGCTTCTCAATGCATTAGCAGGTTCTCATGATATAAATAATTGAGCCAAATTAAATGGGTTTCTATCTGTTGTTATAAACCATATTGTGAAAGGTCTTGGCGGTATAGGTTTTCATCTGCCTTATACATGAATTACATTAAGAAATAATTTCCCTCATTTAGTTTCATTTATTATTTATCCATGATATTTTTCATTGAAATATATATAGATGTAATTCATTCTCAATTTATTGTTTTATGGAATGAATTTTAGTTTCTTACCTTGCCATATTAATTATGCCTTATCTAGTTTTGTAAATGGAAAGTGTGTTCAGTTATTTAAGTTTCCATTTATATTGATTTATTTTTGAATCTATTTTATTTACCCTTACTGAAAATTCGATCTCACCCTTATTATTTTTCTTTCCCCAGGTTATGAAGAAGAGAACTTTGAATAATCTTTCAAGGATGAAGTTCATTTCAGTTTATTATGTAGCATGTTTTATTTTTTTCCCAATTTATTATGGGTATCATGTATGTAATATGGATTTTCAAGACTACTTAAATAATCGGTCCTTTAGGATTTGTTTCCTTGTAAACATGCCAATGTAATAAATTAATGCACTCACACCAAACTTCTGGGATTGGGGCGTTACATTTTTTATCAAGAAAATCGGTAATACCAAAAGTTTCTTTCTAAAAATAAAGTGTTTATTTTTAAATGGTGTGTCCCAGTTGACACTTTGAAATGTTTTATAGAAAGGAAAACCCATCTTATGGCATGAACCTTGAAATGTAAATTTGGCGTGTCATGTTGAATATGTGGAATGTGATGTAAGAAGGGAAAAAGGGATTTGTTCCTTGGTTTCATGACTTGAAAAGGGGATTCGCTTAAGGAGGGATATCAGAGGTGAGAAGGTATATGGGTTTTTGTGAAAAGTATAAGATGTGTATGTATATTATAGCTTAATAAAACTCAGCTTCATTTGGGAATGAAACATGAGAATCTTGGGTATCTAGGTAGGAAAACTAGGACAAGTATGTTAGGAATGATCTGCCATACCTAGAAGGATTAGGTTATAACACTAACTAAACTACGATGGTTTGGATTATTTGACTCAAATAGGATAGTGTAACTTCACATCCATAGTTTATCACTAAGAGTATGAGGATCCTATGTCCCCACTAACCCTATATACTTTGTAATTTCCCATAGTTCTTGCTCTCATTTAATCTTTTTTTAAGGTATTGTATTTTAAATGATCTTCTACCTGGTTTACCCTTCATGGTTAAAATGATAAAAATAATGTTTCACTTTCCTCTATTTTTTAGTTTTTTTATAAAATGAAATATTTATTTTTATTATCATATTGAGACACCTATTTTATAACTGGTTATCTTTTTTAAGTAATTTATTGAAATGCATTTCATGTTTCAAAAAATGTTTTGAAAATGTGATATAAAGTGGTCTTACTTAAAATAGAATCTTGTTATTTTTTTCTTAAGAGTAAAAAACCCTATTTTTATAGGTCTTAATTTCATGAAATCGTGATTTGGATTTCTCATTAAAGGTAAGTCATAGGGAGTTGTTTATCCTTGGAATCCATACTAAGCATCTCAGTGCTCACATATACTCTATCATTTTCAGTTTTAGGTTCTCCCAATTTTAGACTGCTCATGGAGTGAGCATGGTCCCAAGGTTAGAGGTGACCCATGAGGTCACATTGAGGCATGTGTAGTAGTTTTTATTCCCTTTTCCTATTCTAGTTTGTTATTTTATTTTTTTATTGTTTATTTAACTGTTTTTATGGGATAAATCATTCCCAAATGAGTTTCAATTGATTATCAACACTAGTTTCCAACCGAAGATGATCTAGAATGCCTCTCGGGCCTTGTTGTGGGATGGATTAGGTGATTTATTTGGTGTTTATTCGAGTTGGTTCATGAAAAAATGGTATCATGGAAATTATACCTTTCTATTTTGGGATGTATAATAGTTTAGATCTAGTATTATCGAAATTTAATTAGTTATTTATGGGTAAGTTCTTGAAAACCAACTATTTGTAAGGAATCTTAAATTTTTAGGGTGGTCTAGGAAGTTTGTGCATCAAAATACAAACTTCTATCTTAGATGTTTTCAAGGTTTGTGGATTTTTTTGAGTATTTATGATTGGATTTGAGTTTTTTGGGTTGTTTTGAGAATCTCTAGAGTTTGGATTGGATTTATGGAATTATTTATAGGGTTCATGTTTACCATGAATGGTCTATAAAACCATGCACAAACTATGTAACTACCTCTCTTGGCCTCCAGTGTTCCCACATGATTGGATACCATTCAACAAACCGTGCGACTAAAATGTGTGTAGAGAATGTGTTTCTATGTTTTTTGAATTTTGATCTATTGAGTGTTGAGTTTCTTTGTTTTAATTCTTGGTGTGGGTTTAAGTTAGTTTTAGGTTTTTGCCCTTGGATTTTAAAATGATGTTTTTGTATGAAAATTGGGTTTCTAAAATGAAAAGTTTTGGGGTGTTTTGAAAATTAAAGGGAATATTTTTTGAAATTTTAATTTTTTTTGTGAAATGTGAGATGAAAATTTATCTAGGGAAATTATAAATTCTTGGTTTTAATGAAAAGGGATGTTTTATATTTTTAGAAACTGTTTGAGAAAATGATTTGAGATGGAATCATCCTTTATTGCGACCCTTGGTATTCCTATGAATGCTCACATATATAGATGTACCTGTTTGGTAAATTAATGGTTAGTGGTATGTGTGGGGGGTACTTTATCTATAATAATAATGTCTATAAGAGGCTTCATAGAATACCATTGGTAAGTTCCCAACCTTTTTAGCTTGTTGTTATTTTTGTAATTTTTTTAAAAGTGAATTTTGTATAATAAATGGAAATTGATTTTTAGTAGGACCTATAAATTTTTTAGAGGGAAGTATTGTGCGGTTTTGAGATAGAAATAAGTGGGAATTTTTTTATAAAATTAAATTATTTAATTTAAAGTGTTTTTAAAATTGAAAGAAAAATTTCAATGTTTTTAAAATGTGAAATGTAGGGTTTTAAATGGTTTCAAAGAGTGAGGTTTTCAAATTAAGTTTAGTTATTTGGATGTTTTATTTTTTAAGGAATATTTCTTTGAGATGATATTAAGTTATTTTTTCTAGGATTTATATTTATATTGTTATGAATTTGGATTTGTGTTTATTTTATTATTTTTTTATGTTCCAAAATAGTCTCAGTAAGGAGTAGATGGTTGGTCTCTAGGGTGACTTGGTTGTCTAGGTGAGGTCCAGTTTTGGGTATCAGTGATGGTACTAATTTAATGGTTTTATCTTGTAAAATTTTAGATGGTTTGAGTCTTTGAGTAAATTATGGATGAGTATTTCTCTGGGTATTCCTATTTATGAGTCTACCTAGACTCTAAAATGAGTGTTGGAGCCAGATCGTTTCCAAGCATTATACTACACCCATATCTTCTTGGGTTTCCATTCACCTTTATCAGTTGCGAAAGAGGAGAATATCTCATTCATAGTTGGACTATAAAAATATGTTCCATTTTACATGGTCACTTAGGTCACCTGAATGAATTATGTAAGTTATGCTTCTGAAAGAGGAAGTTCTAGCTGAAGATTATTAGCTTCTGATTTAGGGTAGAAGATGCTTCAAGACATAAGAGCTCCAGACATTGGACTCAGAGTGAATCTTTTCACATAGTATATAAGTTTCTATGTGTGGGGGATGTACATCCATCATATTTTCCTAGACAATGAAGTGGAAAATGTTTATGTTTCCCCTTGTTGTGGATTTTTGTTTTTGAAACTTCTTGTTGGGAGATCTTGGGGGCCCCGTTTTTTGGGGATTTATATGGTTTTTCCTTGTAGATGTGAACTATTGAATGGTTAACCTTATTTTGGGGTGGTTTTGGTTTTGGTTGGTTCTTATTTGGAGTTTCTGTATCTTGGGGAATTATGAATAATGATCTGGTTCGGTGCCCAATTTGAGTTTCCTTGGTTGGGTACTTTTTATGTTGGATGGTAGTATGTTGAGTGTTCCTCTTAGGAAAACCACCATGCTAGTCAGTTCCTTAATGGTGGGGAGACCCACTATGGGTCTCTTTGATGTCTCATATTAAGTTGATCGGGTGTGGCATGGGTGGTGAAGAGGTCACACCAGTGTTAGAAGTTTTTTTCTAGATTTTTGAGTTATTTTAGCTTGGGAAATTAAAGTCTGGCCAGATTCCTAAAATAGATGGGAGACCACCATGAAACATATTTTTTTATTTATTTTTGGGAATTTTTAATTCTTATCACTAATGTGATTCATTGTTTCCATCCCACTAGACCCCGATCATAATAATTAGTTTTCTTGGATAGTGGGTCACGTGATAGATTCTCATGGAGATCCAAAATAGACTATGGTGAGATCCTTTCATAATTTTCATGTTATGGGTTGGGGTGTTACATGTTGAGTGGTGTTTAAAAAGGAGAGTTTCTTATCTTTGTCTTTTTGTTCATTAATTCAAGTCCCTTGGTCTCTTCAGCTACGCCTTAGGTTGTCAAGCTGGTTCCTTGAGGATGGTCTTACCAGCTTCATTGGATTTAAAACTTTCGAGTTTTGTCAGGAAATAAAGTTTTTCATTTTCAGTCTTCAAGTGTTATAGGTTCTATTTCAATGTTTTGGTTTGTCCTTGCTTCATGATTTAGTTAATCAAATATTTGCGAATTTCAAGGGGAATAAAGTATCAATTGTGGGGATAAATGTCACAACCCAACCCAACACTATTTGATTATTTATTCAATTTTCTCATGTTTTTGTTTTATATATTTTTAGGTAGTTTTACAAGGAATATGGTAGTTTATGGGCCAAATAGGTGGTGGCTCACGAATGGTTCATAGTTATAATAAATGTGCACCAGCCTCTGTAAACTGTGAAACCATTGATATTGGGATTGTCAAGGTCACACTACTAGGTACATTTACATGGACTAGGCCCTAGAAACCGTGTAGCCTCTCCTCCATCTTGGACAGAGGCGCTTCATGATTTTCACATGGTCTAGAAGACCATACAACCAAACGTGAGGCCTACCCAGGGTTTTAAAATAATAACAAATAAAATAAGTAAAAACTAAATAAAAATTAATTAAATATAATAATAATTATAAAAATAACAATAATAATAAAGATAATTATAATAATACCTAAAAGGGGATATCCCTCCCTCACTCGCTCGATATTCCCATTAGGGGATCCTAGCACACATGACCTCCCCCCTCTTTCATTGGTTGAATCTACTCCCAATTTATGGTGCAATCTCCCCAGGTAAAAATTTCTCCCTCCCCACAACCTCCTTTTCCTTTCTTCTTCCTCCATTTATTGGTTTCTTTATGTCCCCCTTGCGGTGTTCGTGCACCTTGGTTGTACCCTAACCCATTTTTGGGTGTTTCGTTTGTCGACTCTTGATATTTAGGGTTCTTAAGCCCTGATTAGGGCCAATTGTTTCCACGACCATTGATAATAGTTGGTTTCCCTTTGGTTTTGGGTAATATTTATTCCTATATTTAACTTTGGTCAACTTTTAATTATGGATTTTGTAATTTTTGTGTTTATCATATTTTTTAGTGTTCCATAGAACTCATTGATGTGGTTTTGAGATGCCTTTGTTGAAGGATAATTATATATATATATATATATATATGCATATATAGGCATACATATAGTACCTCCTTTTTATATATTCCATCATGGAATTTTGAATATATAAATCGAGGCTTGTTGTGATTATATATATATATGTAAAGGTGTATATGTGTGTAAGTTTGAAGTGGTCGTCGTCAAGGGTGACATGTTTTGAGGTAGGTTATATATGTCTAAGACTTTGATTTTAAATCCTTGATTTCTTGGGTGTTTATAATATATGTTTTCATTATTATATAATGTGTATATACTATGAATTTTTTTCTAAATCATGGAGATGAATTTTCAATTGTTTTATATATTTTACCTAAGTTCCCAATATTATTCTTTCTTGATAAATAATTATTTTAAACTTTTTTTTTGAAATATAAGGTATTTTAAACGTCTAATTGGTTTTATAAATGATTTATATTAAGAAAAGTGGTAATGCCCACAAGTTTATTCTAAAAATAGAGTATTTATTTTTAAATAGTTATGATTAGTTGGAACTTTAAAATGTTTTATAGAAAGAAAAACCCCTCTTAAGGCATGCCCCTTGAAATAGAAATGTGGCATGTTCATGTTAAATGTGTGGAATGTGATGAAATCCAATAAAAATGGGCCTTTTACTTGGTTGTGTGACTTTAAAAGGGGATGTGCTTAAGGAGGAAGATAAAAGGTAACAAGGTTGATGGGTTTCTTTGTAAAGTTTGTGATTTTTTTATATATTATAGTTTGATAAAAGTAACCTTAATTTGGGAATGGAAAATGGGAATCCTGGGAATCTAGGCAGGTATACAAGGACAAGTATTATAGGAATGACCCACCCTACCTAACAATATTACATTACAACACTAACTAAACTATGATGGTGTGGATTGGTCGGATCAAGAAGGATAAAAAACCTTCATATCCAAGGCCGATCACTAAGAGTATGAGGATCCTAGGTCCCCACTAACCCTATCTACTTAAGAATTTCCTATGGTGATTTCCCTTACTTAACATGTCTTCTAAGGTACATTATTTTAAATGGTCTTCTACCTGGTTTCCCCTTCATGGTCAAAATGATAAAAAGTATGTTTCACATTCCTCTATTTTCAAGGTTTTTTCTAAAAAAACATATTTGTTTTTATTATCATACCAAGACACATTTTTTATCATTGGTTATATTTTATAAGTAATTTACTAAAACTCCTTTAATGTTTTGAAAAATATTTTGAAAACATAATAAAAATTGGTCTTAATTAAAATAGAAGATTTTTATTTTTTTAAAAGAGTAGAAAACCCTATTTTTATATGTCTTAATTTAAAACTAGAATGATTTTTGATTTCTCATTGATAGTAAGGAATAAGTCATTGTTTATCCTTGGAATCCCTACTGAGTATATCAGTTCTCATGTCTACTCTATAATTTTCAGTTTCATGTTCTCCCAGTTTTGGATCACTCATAGAGCGAGCACGATCTTATGTTTGGAGGTGACCCATGAGGTCACATTGAGGTACATGTAGTAGTTTTTATTCCCCTTTCCACTTCCATTTTATTATTTTTTTATTGTTTATTTAACTATTATTTATGGGATAAATAATTACCAATTGATTTTCACTTGATTACTGACACTAGTTCCTTGGCTGGGAGGATCAAGAATCCCTCTCGGCCCTTATTGCGATATGAATTGGGTGACCAGTTCAGGGTCATCCTGGTTTGGTTCGTGACATTTTCATCTGAGTGAGAATTAAATACATCATCCAAATTTAATTTAAAACCACTTTACGAACACTTCCAATAAATTAGTAGTGCTCTATAGTTTTGAATTCATGAATAAATCTTCAGCAGACCCACTTTGATGAGATTATAGGATGAGTCCATATGCAGTGAGTTGAGGTTGATACCTAAGATCCTTTGATGCATGTAATGAATAATAAATAATTTTATAGAACTAGAAATAAAAACATAATGGTTGAATAAGGATTTATTGTGAGAATTCTCACTACTGGAAATTTCATATTTACCAACAGCTTAAAACCATTGGCAAAGGCTGGACAACTGTTGGGTGTTGAGCTGTAGGGATAGACATATCCCAATAGTTCTTTGAAAAATATTGGGATATGTATGAAAAAATGAGTATATACCAATGTTTTACTGAAACCGTTGGTATAAATGTTTACCAACGGTTTAAAACTATTGGTAATGTCAAAAATAATGTTTATACCAACAGTTTTTAAACCGTTGGTATAGACTTTTACCAATGGTCTTACACAAAATGTTGGGAAATATGAAGTAAAAATATCTATTCTAATGGTTTACAAACCATTTTCATATACTTTTACCAATGGTTTACATAAAATTTTTGTTAAAAGTTGTGATTTTACAGATATGAAAATGGTTGTAAACCATTGACATAGCCTTTAAATACCTGCAGCAACAAGACGACTTGCTGGCCTCCCCCTGCGCACCTGTAGCAATTCCACCAGCTTCCACCAGTAGGCCTACAGAATTAATACAGGGGGTTTGGGGGAATTCTGTATGAATTCATACAGAATTCATACAACAAATAATTCATACAAAATTCTGAATACCACCAATTCTGTATTTAATTACCCTCTACACACATACATAATTAACACACAATCCATAAGGTAATTACAAAAAGTATACACATACAACAAGTATATCCATACAAAAATTATACCCATACACCATTAACACATAATTCATAAGTTAATTAAATACATAAATAATTCAATTCAAAATTCAGGAGGTTGAGGGGCTGTTCAGGGTGTTGGCGGGGCTGTCCAAGGGGGTAGGGGTGTCCAGAGGGTGGGGGTGTCTAGGGGGATAGGGGTGTCTAGGGGGGTGGGAGGGGGGGGGGGGTGTCCATGGGGGTGTCTAGTGGGTGGGGTGGTGTCCATGGGTGATGGGGTGGTGTCCTGGGGGTGGGGTGGTGTCCAGGGGGTTGGGGGGGGGGCTTTCCAGGGGTGGGGGGGTGTCCAGGGGGTGGGGTGGTGTCTAGTGGGGGTGGGGTGGGGGGGGGGGGTGGTCTAGGGGGTGGGGGTGTCCAATGGGGGTGGGGTGGTATCCAGGGGGGGTGTCCATGGGGGTGGGGGTGTCCAGGGGGTGGGGGTGTCCAGGTGGTGGGGTGGTCTCTGGAGGGGTGGGGGGCCGTCCAGGGGGTGGGGGGGGGGGGTGTTGTCTAGGGGTTAGGGAGGCTGTTTATGGGGTGGGGGTGTTTAGGGGGGTTGGAGGCAGTTTAGGGGGTTGGGGGGCTATCCAAGGGGGGTGGGGTGGTGTCCATGGGGTAGGGTGGTGTCCGGGCGGGGGGGGGGGGGGGGGGTCTGTCCCCAGGGGTGGGGGGCTGTCCACGGGGGTGGTCAGGCTGTCAAGGGGGTAGAGGTGTCCAGGGGGGTGGGGGATCTAATGGTTTTAACGGAATGAATTTCATGGATTTTAAGATCATTGGTATTTTTGAAATGGTTTTGGAATAATTTTTCTTTCAATAGTATGTGTTTCTTTAGAAAAAATGAATGTTTTTGGTGTTTATGGTAGGAAGGGGGATTTGGTTATTAGGAAATGGATTAAATTTTTATTTTGAAAAAAAATACTATATGATTTTTGAAATAGAACCTTAAAATTGAATTTTATAAAACATTGGTGAGTTTTAAATAGAAATAATTCTCTATTATGTTATTTTGAAATGGTTTTATGTAGAATTATTTATGATGTATCTTTATGGGATTTTTGATTTTGTGTCCCTTGTTTTAGAACATCAGATTATTTTACTAAAGGTTTTTTTTTGTTAATTCTTTAGAATGTTACCACTATAAATGAATCAAAAAGTCAATAAGCAGATATCTCAGGTAGTTATTCTTGTGATCCAGCTATTGTCTTTGTAGTCTAGGTCTCTACTCAAACTCTTGTGGAAGTGGAATAACCATGTTTTTCTCGGATCATTAATTATGCATGGGAGTTTCTAAAATAGCATCGACTATTTTTATTGGTGATCAAGGATCCCAGGAGGTAATGAAGTGGGTAGCTATGATTAATGGGATCTTTGAGTTGTTAGAAACCCTATAATCCATGGGGGTGGGGGCTGTACAGGGGGTGGGGGCTGTCTAGGGGGGTACGTGGTGTCCATGGGGGTGGATGGGGATGTCCAGGGGGTACGAGGTGTCCAGGGGGTGGGCGGCCGGTCCACGGTGGTGGCGGGGCGGTCCAGGGGGTAGGGGGTGTCCCCGAGGGGGGGGGGGGGGGGGGGGGGTGGGTGGGCTGTCCACGGGGGTGGGGGGCTGTCCACGGGGGGAGGGGGTGTCCAGGGGGTGGGTAGGCTGTCCACAGGGGTGGAGGGGCTGTCGGGGGGGGGGGGGGGTGTCCAGGGGGGTGGGTGGGCTGTCCACGGGGGTGGGCGGGCTGTCCATGGGGGGGGGGGGGGGTGCCCACAAGGGTGGCGGGGCTGTCCAGGGGGTACATGGTGTCCAAGGGGGTGGGCGAGCTGTCCATGGGGGTGGGAGGACTGTCCACGCTGGTGGGGGTGGCTGTCCAGAGGGTACGAGGTGTCAAGGGGGTGGGAGGGGCTGTCTAGGGGGTACGGGGTGTCTAGGGGGGTGGGCGGACTGTCTATAAGGGTGGAGGGGTTGTCCAAGGGGTAGGGGGTGTCCAGGGGGTGGGCGGGATCTCCAAGGGGGTGGGGGGCTATCCACAGGGGGAACGGCTGTCCAGGGGGGGTGGGCGGGCTTTCCACGGGGGTGGTAGGGATATCTAAGGGGGGTCGGGGTTTTCCAGGGGGCTTTCTAGGGGTGGGGTCTGTCTAGGGGGTATGGAGTGTCTAGGGGGGTGGGAGGGCTATCCACGGGGTGGTGGGGCTATCCAGGGGGTAGGGGTTGTCCAGGGGGTGGGGTGGGGGGATTTCTAAGGGTGGGGGGCTGTCCAGGGGGGTGGGCGGGTTGTCCATGGGGGTGGCGGTGCTGTCCAGGGGGGTAGGGGGTGTCCACGGGGGTGGGATGTCCACGTGGGTGGGGGCTGTCCATGGGGGTAGGGGTGTCCAAGGGGGTGGACGGGCTGTCCATGGGGTTAGGGGTGGGGCTATCCATGGGGGGTGGGGCTGTCCAAGGGGGTGGGCGGGCTGTCCACAGGGGTGGAAGGACTATCTGGGGGGGTGGTATGTCCACGTGGGTGGGGGCTATCTAGGGGGTACGAGGTGTCCAAGGGGGTACAGGGTGTCTAGGTGGTGGGAGGGGCTGTCCAGGGGTACGGGGTGTCCAGGGGGGTGGGCGGGCTATCCATGGGGGTGGGGGGGGGGGGCTCTCCACTGGGGTGGGGTGGGGGGCTGTCCATGGGGTGAGGGGTTGTCTAGTGGGTGGGTGGGCGGTCCACGGTGGTGGCAAGGCTGTTCAGGGGGTTGGGGCTTTCCAGGGGGTGGGGGTGGGGCTTTCCAGGGGGTGGGGGCTCTCCAAGGGGGTATGAGGTGTCCAGGAGGGTGGGCGGGCTATCCAGGGGTTGGGTGGGGATGTCTAGGGGGTACGAGGTGTCCAGGGGGGTGGGCGGGCTGTCCACAGGGGTGGAGGGGATGTCCAGGGGGTAGGGGTTGTCTAAGGGGGTGTGGTGGGGGGCTTTTCAGGGGGTGGGGAATGTCTAGGGGAGTACGAGGTGTCCAGGGGGTGGGCGAGCTATCCACGGGGGTGACAGGGCTTTCTAGGGGGTAGGGGGTGTCCGGGGGGGGGGGGGGGGGGCTATCCAATGGGGTGGAGGGGTGGGGGCTGGCCACGGGGGTAGGGGGTGTCCAGGGGGGTGGGTGGGATTTCCACGGGGGGAGGGGATGTCCAAGGGGATGGGTGGGCTATCCATGGAGGTGGAAGAGCTGTCGAGGGGGGGGGTGGGTGGATGGGCTATCCACGGATGTGTGTGTGTGTGTGTGGGGGGGGGGGGGTTGTCCAGGGGGTGGGCATGGCTGTCAGGGGGAACGGGTTGTCCAGGGGGTGGGTGGGCTGTCCACGGGGGTGGGGGGGGGGGGTCTGTCTCGGGGGTAGGGGTGTCTCGGGGGGTTGGCGAGCTGTCCACGGGGGTGGGGGTGGGGCTATCCATGGGGGTAGGGGGTGTCCAGGGGGTGGGCGGGCTGTCTACAGGGGTGGGGGGGTGTCCATGGGGGGAGGGGCTATCCAGGGGGTGGGCAGGCTGTCCACGTGGGTGGCAGGGCTATCTAGGGGGTGGGTGGGCTATCCATGGGGGTGGGTGCTATCCAGCACGGTACGGGGTATCCAGGGGGTGGGTGGGGCTGTTAAGGGGGGTACAGGGTGTCCTGGGGGTGGGCGGGTTGTCCACGGGTGTGGTGGGGCTATCTAGGGGATGGGTGGGATATCCTTGGGGGTGGGGGTGGGGGTTTCCACGGGGGGAGGGGTGTCCAGGGGGTGGGAGGGCTGTTTACAGGGGTGGTAGGGTAGTACAGGGGGTAGGGGTGTCCAGGGGGTGGGCGAGCTCCCCACGGGGGTGGCGGGGCTATCCAGGGGAGGGGTGAATTAGTCATAACAAATCATATAGTTAAGTTTTATTATTTATAGATAAAAAAATAAATATAATGTGACCTACCTAATCACACATATATTCAGGCACAATAAATCAATAAACATCAAATCTCAGTAATATCAGTCAAAAATGCAATGGATCAATCTGTCCCTCATCACCATCACTATCATCACTGTAATCATCACCCTCACCCTCATCCTCATCATCATCCCCATCATCATCCCTTCCCTCCTCAACACCCTCCTCCTTACCCTCGTACTAAGCCTCAACCTCCCCATCACCCTCTTCCTCCACCTTGGCCTCCTCCTCACCCTCGACCTCCTCCTCGGCCTCCTCCTCCTCCACCTCGACGTCCTCCTCTCCATCATCTCAACCACCACTAGAACTACCACCTGGTGCACCATATATATAAAATATTGACAAAATATATTCATCACAAGTAGTGCTGGACTTTGGTTGAAGTGTTGGACGTAAAAATTCCATCTGTTTCATAAATGCAGTGTTTTCCCTAGCAGACTATTCTACCATCTCTATAGCCCTTTTTTAGCATTTTCTATCTGTTCATTAACCTGATGAAAATCAATGGCACTACAACTTGTACCTAAGGAGGGACAATACCTCGTTGAAACTATACTATTCCCAGGTCATCAACGTACTCTACTAGGGTGCTCATCTCCCAACACCTGATGTAAGTGATCATTTGGCCCAAAATTGTCAAGTTCCTGGGCATCAAGGGCCTCTAAAGTAGCCTGTTACAAATATAAATAGATTATTAAGTTACCAAATAGAGATTAAAATTTTAAATCTACAAAGTAAAACATACAATTTGCTGCTGAGTCGGTTCATTAACCGCAATTCCATATTTCTCCTTCCACTCGAGCAAAAAAGTTTTGCTCTAGGTAAAAATCCTTCTATATTCAATTTATGCCTCTACAATGACATTGAATGTAGGAAAACATAATTAAAAATAAGATACCAATAATTAATTGAATAAATAAAATTATATAACAACTTTATCAATCGAATAAATTATGGAGGAAGCAATAAAAAGTGCAAGTCGTAAAGAAAGATTATAAACTGTCATACCTACTGCCTCCCATGATCTGACATCATAGTAAGTCCCAATGTGTGGAGGTATTATTTAGCATCAATATTTTTTTATTTCTTCCAGATGATTCCTATATAAAATTCAATAATTAGTATTAACTAAAAACACAAAATTTTCATTTAAATACCTCTAAGGTAATTAATACCTTAAACAGGCTAGTCGTCCAATGAGTAATCATCTGTCGATACTATTATAATGGGAAATCATCCATGACAGGGACAACCTCTAATTCTGTGCCAACTCTAGCACACCATTTAATATACAATTCGTGCTTATAAGCTCTCCAAAGCTCACCTAAATCCTTTAGACGTGCTGGATGTGCACCCTCACCATCGGGGAAATTAAACCGAAGCCGACACCAAAATATTAATTCATATAAATAAAAAAAATAATATATTTCATTAAATACAACAGATTTTTTTACCCATATCTCTACCCAAGATTTATCCTTGTCTTCATTTGGAAATTTTCTCCATGAGAGCGGGCTGATAGGAATGATGTCGGATTATTTGGCAAGCATCGCCAAAAAACTCCAACATTGCTACCCTGATTTTTCAATCATTTGACTATCTTTAATGTAGTCCACCATCAATTGTGTGTGGCAGTTCCACACCTCATACACGCGTATACTCCCCCACCTCATCTCATACCAGTATATGTATCTGTTATGAAATAAAAAAACATATTTTAATGAAAATAAATAATGGTGTAAATTTTTTTTAGGGTTGTATAAGTATACCTGCGATTGTCTGAGCAATGGGCATCGCCGGATCCATAGAAACTGAAGGAACACCCTTTATAGGTGGAGTGGGTCCCAATGGATGCTTCGCAAAGACAAACTCTGGAAGAGTATAATTCAAATAAGATGAAATATAAAATCCAAGAGAGAATGAAGTAAAAGTAAAAGAAGATGACATGGATGGCTGGTAGAATACTGGATGGGGAGTGGGAATCATCCTCGGATATGATATAGATGGGTGAGGAGGCTCAGATGTAAAGGGTGGTGAAAAAATGGGAGGCCTAAATATCTTGTGTGTCCCTAATGACACACCAGAATTAGAATGTGGGATGGATGGTATGTCAGTGGGAGGGCCAGGGTCTAATCGGATACACCAACTAGATCGTCTAGCTCTCGTACCACCCCTTATCATACAAACACACTTAGTACTGGGACCAATACTAGGCTGCTCATAAAATAACTATAATTTAATACATAGATCCTGCAAAAATGTTTAAAAAAACTAATCACATGACATTATATATTATTTAAATATTTATATTTGAAATAAAATACTCACTACAGGCACTAGTGGTGGAATTCCCAGCTCAGTCATGCGACGATTGTTTTCCATAATATGTTTTCATCGTCGCTCTTCAATTGGTTTCATTTCCTGCATTTGAAAACAAATATGGAAGTAAATAGAAAATAATAACTAATATGTAACTCGAAAAACAAAATAAATGAGAGGGAATAGGTGGATTCATGGATAATTTAACTATCCATTGTTTTAGGTGAGCTTGAACAGATATATAATGAAGTCAATAAATCATACAAGATGTAATAAAGAAATTTAATTTTTAGTAGGATGGTTATTTAATAAGTGTCATCAGTCTATTAAAATCATGGAACATTGATTCTACTAGATTCATAAGGGGTAGTGCAGTTATCAAAATTAAGGAAAAATTTAATTTCTTTAGCCTAGGTAGATGATGCAGGTTTCAATACATGTTATGTAGAAGAATAAAAACCATCATGTCCATTACCTGGTAAAATTTTAAAGAGAGGTCTTAGAGTTATACTAATTTTATAAAAATCATAGTTGAAGCATTGATCACCAAGTTAGAAATGTTGGTTTCGTAGGTTTGAATACAGTTCAATTCCAAATTAGAAAATGCAATTCAAATAAAATTGTAACCAATAAACATTGAAAATTCGCATAATGGTCAAGTAAGATACAACATATTTTTAATCAATATTAAATAAATTTGAATAGTAAAAACCATAACAACCCAAGTAGAGGTAAATCAAAAGAATTGAGAACATGAATAGATAATTTTATATATTTCCCACCACAACTTCAGGTTCACATTAAACTTTGAAAATTGAGCTATCAGAGTCATCAAAAGTAATAAATGGATCATTTCCAATGGCAATAGGGATGGTGTCAATTCCATTATCACCATCATCAAAAATATGTCTTGGAATTACTTCAATAATGACACCAAATTCAGGTCGAAGATGGTCTTTGACATAAAAAACTATTTCTCCATTGATACCAATACATATGGTTCATCAGGTGGGGGGGCTGTCCATGGGTTGGGGGGCTGTCTAGGGGGTACAGGGTTTCCAGGGGGGAGGGTTATCCATGGGGTGGAAGGGGTATCCAGGGGGGTCGGGGGGTGTCCAGGGGGTGGGGTGGGGTGGGGGGGGGGTTTCTATGGGATATGGGGTGGAGGGGCTGTCCATGGGGGTTCCATGGCTTTCTAGGGGGTCAGGGGTGTCCAGGTTGGTGTGAGGTTTTCTAGGGGGATGGGAGGGCTATCCAGGGGGTGGGCGGGGCTGTCCAGGGGTGGGAGGGCTGTCCAAGGGGTGGACGGGGCTATCCATGGGGGTGGTGGGGCTTTCCAGGGGGTCGGGGGTGTTTAGGGGAGGGGGGGGGGGGCTTTCCAGGGGTGGGGGTGTCCAAGGGTATGGGGGGTGTCTGGGGGGGGAGGGTGTCTAAGGGGGTGGACGGGCTGTCCATGGGGGTGGGGCTGTCTAGGGGGTACAAGGTGTCCAGGGGGTGGGAGGGATATCCACGAGGGTGGCAGGACTGTCCAGAGGGGTCGGGGTGTCCAGGGGGGAGGATTTACAGGGGGTGGGGGGTGGGGGGGTTGTCCAGGGGGTACGAGGTGTCCAAGGGGTGGGTGGACTATTCATGGGGCTGGAGGGGCTGTCCAGGGGGTAAATGGTGGGTGGGCGGGCTGTCCACGGGGGTGGTAGGGCTGTCCAAGGGGTTCGAGATGTCTGGGGGGTGGGCGGGATTTCCACAGGGGGGGGGGCTTTCCACGAGGGTGGAGGGGCTGTCCCGAGGGGTGGGGGTGTCTGGGGGGGGGGGTATCCAAGGGGGTGGGGGCGTCCATCCACAAAATAGGGTCGTAAAATACAATCTCTATCCAATTGTAGCATGATTTAAAGACTATTATAGATGACCGAGAAGACTATTGGTGTAAAACATAAATATCATACATATAAATCACAATACAACCAATTGTAAACTCACCACCAAATATCACATGTGGATCAGATTTTATGAGCCATGTTTCTATGGGACACTACTCATGGGCATATGATCTTTGTTATATCATTAGGTGATATGGAGATGTACGAATGTTAAATTTGTATGAGATCAATATGGATAGTGGATAAGAACCTGAGTGATATTTCTTTGCAGAGATCACTTCTTCTTGGAAGGGTAAGAGTGAGTGTTGATATGAAACTTCAAGAAAAGTCTTAACATGTGAAAGAAAATATACATTGGTTATATGTGATTCCTATTTTTTTGTCGAGTATCGGAGTGGAAAACCCACCCCCTCCCTGGATATCCCACACCCCCACACCCCTGCAACCCCCTACCCCCTATATCCCCCCACTTAGATAGCCCCCCCACCCCACCTGGACACCCCCACCACACTTGGAGAGCCCAACCCCTCCTCTTTAGACAACCCACACCCCACCCCTCTCCCACCCCCATGGACAACCCACCCCCATTGACAGCCCACACCCCCTCCCCCACATGGATATCCCACCCACCACAACCCTTGGACAGCCCACCCCCCTCCTTGGACAACCCACACCCCCTCCCCTGCACCCCCACCCCCGCCTAGATAGCTCACACCCCCCACGCCCCACTGGAAAACCACCCCCCTCCTTGGACAGCTCATACCACCTCTCCCACCTGGATAGCCCACCCACCCACCCCCTGGACAGCCCACCCCCTCCCTAGGCACCCCACACCCCCTCCCCTGCAGCCTCTACCCCCTCGACAACCCCCCACCTGGACAACCCCCCACCTCGACATCCCCCACCCCACTTAGAAAGCCCACCCCACCACCCCCACCTAGACAGCCCCCCACCCCCACTTGGACAGCCCCCCCAGGACACCCCACACCCCTCTCCACCTAGACGGCCCACCCCCACCCCTGGACATCCCACACATCCTCCCCCACCTGGATAGACCACCCCCAGGATAGCCCACACCCCCTCCCCCACCTGGACACCCCACCCTGACCCCTGGACAACCCACACCCCTCCTTGGGCATCCTATACCCCCTCCACACACCCCTGTAGCCCCACTACCCCCCTACAGCCCCCTACCCCCTGGACAACCCACCCCCACCTGGACAACCCCCCCACACCTGGACAACCCCTACCTCTCCTACAACCCCCTCAGGGTAATTTTATTTAAAATCATTTTATTCATTAAGAAAGGAAAAACATCATGCATTAACCATTTCATTCCAAACAACCCATTAAATTTATCAAAACATGAAAAATTTAATTTATCAAAACATGAAAAATTTATTTTATAAGGCTCTATGGGTCACTTAGGAAATGTCATTGGGGAAAGGAGAAATCAACAACATTGTTAATTCCAATTTAAAAATTGGGCCAAGCACTTAGGAGGTGCGGTGGTGTCTAGGAGGTGTGGTGGTGTCTATGGGGGATGTCTAAGGGGGTGGGGGGGGGGGGGGGGTGTTTTCCATGGCGGGTGGCGGGTGAGGGGTGTCCAGTGAGGGTGGGGGTGGGGGTTTCCAGGGGTGGGGGTGTCCAGGGGGTTGGGGGAGGGGGTTGTTCAAAGGGTGGGGGTGTCAAGGGGGTGGGGGGGTGTCCAGGGGGGGTGTACATGGGGGGTGAGGGGTGTACAGGGAGGGTGGAGGTGGGGGTGTCTAGGGGGGTGTGGGGGTGTCCAGGGGGGTGGGGTCTACCCAAGGGGTGGGGGTGTCCAGGGGGTATGGGCTGTCTAATAGGGGGGTCCAGGGGGGGCTTCCCAGGGGGGTGGGAGGTGTCCAGGGGGTGTGGGTGGAGGTGGGGGGGGGCTGTCTAGGGGGGTGGGAGGTGTCTGGGGGGGGGGTGTTTAGGGGTACCAATTCATCCTCAATATCAATACCCTTCCCATTATTCCTTGAACAAAAACTATAAATACAAAATCAAAATCCAATTTTCAACTAAACTAAAGTCCATAGAAACTACCATATCTCCCCACTAAACAAACCCTTTACCATATTTGAAGTGTAGAACAAAAAAAAGAAAATAAATTAAAGGGTTTGGTATGCCACAGACCACAGGAACTCAAATTTATCCCAAATCAAAACAGAAAACAGAAAAAAATAGAGGGAGAACATTAAAACTAAGGTAACACTTACTAATTTGAAGTGTAGAAATAAAAAATTTATTGATTGAAGACGGATCTATGACTAGAATGAGTTTTGTGGTTGAGAAATCATTTGGATGAGCTTTGGGTTAGGGTCTGTTGGGTCTGCAATCGGGCCAAGGGGTTCTGTGTATTTGGGGGAAAATTTTCCCAACTGTTTTTAAAAACTGTTGGGAAAGCCTCTCTTTACCAATGGTTTATTAAAACCATTGGAATATCTTAGAGGAGCTAAAGATTTCTCAACATTTTTTTTAAACCATTGGGAAATCTTGACTAAATTAACACATTGCCAATGGTTTGAACAAACCGCTGGCAATGTTTCCTTTTTTACAGTATACCAATGGTTTGAAGAAACCGTTGGTATATATTCATTGATAAAATATCCATTTCAAGTAGTGTCTATATGTGGCATGCTATAACACCAGGTAAGTTATAGAAAAGAATACCCTCCATTGATGAGTTGTTACATCTCTACCACCAAGAGAATAAAGTCTATTTGTTGGAAGAGGTGGATTAAGGTTTGAAATAAAATAGTTTTATAAACCAATTACATATATTATTGATTCATTAGAAATCAAAGAGGTAGTGATATGTATTGGATTTATGATTCTTTCAAATTGGGTATCTAGAATTCAACTGAGTGTTAAACCTACTCAAATTTGTAGGAAAAGGAAAAAATTTCTTAAAGAATATTATATATATATATATAATTATTTTATATTTAATAAACACCATGAGTACTAATCAAATGGTTCACGACTCCTAAAATAGTTCGTTGACTATAAAAATCATGGATCAAATCAGTAAGATCTCTCTTCACCCAAAAGCTATTAGGTCCTCTATAATTAAGGGTGGAAAAAGATCTTTGACAATGAGTTAACCATAATGTTTGTCTTGCTAGAATGTTTGGATTGGTATTCCCTTTTTAACCTTTCTTCATTCAATGAAACATTCTCCCAAAAGAGGTAAAAATTTCTCAAACATTTTTGCAGCTAGTAAATAGATGTTAAATTCAATATTTGAAAACCAATACAATAATAATTTGAAATTTTTTACTTTTAATAACCTATTTTTTTATTCTTGTATTATTAAATAAAAATTATGATTTACACAAATCTTTCCTCTAGTGGCATTGCACCATAAACAAAATCCATTAAAAATCATGAAAATATTTCATAATAAGAAAATTATAAATAATATATATATATATATATATTCACCATAACTATAACAAATAATAATTGATAGTAAATACAACTTAAGCTTGTGTATATAAAGTATAAATTCAGTAACTCTAAGAATACCATAAAAATAATACTTATAGGAATCACTATATAATGAAAGAAAAATTTTAGCAATCAAAAAAACCTTTTGTATAAAAAATATAGAGTCTTGAGGGAAAACTAAATTAATTAAGCATATAAAATTTAAAGGTTATACATAAGAAGGTGGGATGCAATGACCCATTATATGAACATTGTAAATTGGTAAGGTAGTCACTTGGGGGTAAAAGTGATGATCAAGGGAAACCCTTATGGGTAACGATTAAAGTATTTGTATAAGTAAATGTATATAATAAGAAATAATCAGTATCAAAATACCATAAATAAATATAAAAAATAATAAAATAATGTTTTCATTTATGTTACTTAGAGAATGTATAATGAAACATTTTTATAGTATGTTTATGAAACCCTGGTTTTATATTTATTTTAAATGTTGAATTTACCTCATTTAGAAATTTATTTTGAGAAAATAATTTTATTTTTGAAACTAAAATATCAACATTAGGTAAGGGGTGAATTGTGAAATTTTCAGTGAATAGTAATATATGGCATTCAATAATGAAATTCCATATAAATATAGTATTTTTAATTAGTTTTGAATGAATAGATTTATGGGGTTTATCTAAGTTATAAGAATATTAAAACACCCCATTTACTATTAAGTCATAATTTATTTACTACTATATCACAAAAATGATCACTATTGATTGTTCTAAGTAAAAAACAACTATTTACTCGATTTTATATTTGAAAATACCCTTTTTATTCACTTATAAACAATAATATTCATTATTAATTATCCCTCAATTATAAAATTACTTAATTTGACTAAAATTTATCAAAATATATTCTCTTAACCCTCTTATACATATTGGAGTGGGTTTTATCTTGCAATCACTAAACCTTTCAAAGAACAAGTCACCTAATAAAGAAGAACTCTCAAAGAAGAGGTAATATTATCTTATATTAACTCTTTCATTCTCATTTTTCCTTATTCATTCCATATATATTAGGTGATTATAATAATATTTAATGAATTATATTAGTTTTTTTATCATTTTAATCATAAATATTAAATATTGATTCTTTTTTTATTCATCATTTATTTTAACATCATCCATTTCTTGGTTAGTTTTATTATCCACATAGATAATGTTATTTCACACATGTCATTGAATTCATGACAGATTATAATTACTTAATTTATTATTAAATAAAAAATTAATGATAAATTCTATCAAGATTATGATTTTGGAATTATATAATTAATATTAAAACAATTATATTAAAACAAATATTTGTGGATGGTAAAATCAACTAAAATGATCATATTGTTAAAAACCACTTTGTGAACCAAATTGTATCTATGATATACTATCCATAGAAGTTCATAACATATATACTTTTATATACATATTACCATAGAGGTTATAAAGTTTATGAAATCTTGGATGAAGAAAAATGATCAAGATTTACATATTAAAGTAACTTTGGAATTTTTAGAATTAAAATCATCCAAATAATTTTATGAACAAAAAATGGTTAACAAACTAATAATAAATAAACACATATTAATAATAATCAGTGAAATAAACATGAAAAAACTTATAAAATAATTAATTTTTTTGATTATACAGGATGTTAGAGGTGCGACCTAAGTAAATCAGGACTTGAGTTAAGTGGTTCCTTTTAAACATTTTATCGATTCTTTCTTTACTTTATTTATTTACATTTAATCTTTTTTCTATTCCATATATCATTTTTGATTATATTCATTAAAAATCCATTTTTATTTATATTTTTTTTATTTTGGGGACATACATGATTGTTCCTTGACCTATGCTTCAATTATTATATATGATATATTTATGTAACTCATTTATATTTCATGGATTATCATATTATGACTTTAGGTTTTATGTATGATAACTTGAATTTGATTTATTTCCTTTTTATACACATAGATGTGGACATATTATTATGAAATTAATGGGTTTAAAATTATACAATCTTCTAATGCATTGGGTTATACTTATATCATATGAGATATTGTGTTCAGTGCATGAGAAACAAGTGTATCACACTATGAAATGGAATCTTAGTATAAAACCTATACTTATTCTTATGATGCCATGTTTTTATGGATCTTTTGTATTAATTCATTTGACAGGGACACTTTCATTTAAATGACACTATTTTATGGTTCTTATGTTGTGATATAGGACACATTGTGGTCTTAATATCGTTTTCATGGAATTGGGTGACAGAACTAGTGTAGTGAATATACGATTATCCATAGAATGATCTAAAATATAAGATACTGCATTCAACCATTATGATTATTCTTCTGTTAAGAAATCATTTATTTTTTTAAAAAAAAGTTAGGGATAAAGCCACTTTTTATTATCAAAGAAAAGATCTCTTTCTATCTAGGTAGATGGTGTCCCATTACATAGCCCATAGGCCTAATGCTAAGTAGTTCATGAACATGGCCTGAAGGCCTAGTGAAACATCATGCATAAATCATCCTACCTATGTCACTGAGATTGCATCACCACTTTCCTGCATTATTCCTGCATCAACACTTGCGACATAAATCCATCAAGGGGTTTTACAAGATTCAAACCCTAGTCTTTTGGATGTAGGATTATGGGGTTTACCACTCACGAGCCACCCAAACTACACTAATTTATCATTTATTGGTTATAAATATCATTTTATAATACTTAATGAATTTTAATAAAATGTTTAAGTGTTAAAAATACTCTTAATGGTTGATTAAAAATTATAAATTGTTTGTAACTTATTTCAATATTCAAACATTTAGAAAACATTTGGAATAATTAAATGAATCATAAATTAAAATATTTATGGAACATTTTAAATTATGATGGAGCTTAAATAATCATCCTTGATTCTTATATAAAAATGGTTATGACCAGGGACATTATGCGTGTTTCTCAATTAGTTAAAATATTAATTGAATCTATTTCCTCCTCTCTTCCATTTAAACTTATGGTAACAACAGACCACAAGTAAGAGATATATCTTACCTATAAGAGTTTTAGGTGATTTATACAACTTAAAAGATACCTTTAGAGGTGAGATACTATTGGTTTTCATTAATAGATCTCACTCAATCTTTTGTAATAATGATTTACATATTTAATAGTTAATATTAAAGGTTTGAATTTATGAATAGTTTGTTACGTTCTTCATGTTTTTATATAATTATTCTAAACCACTCATGGTAAGATCTCATATCTTTGTTTTGTGGGTTATCTCCAACATCTTTGGATAAAAATTATTCTTATCAAAACCCAATAGTTTCATAAAATCCATTGCCAAGGTATTTAGAATAGTTTATTTTTTTTTACAAAAGTTTGGTTTTATGAATAATATTCTTAACATAGATAGTGTATTAAGGATTATGATACCTATTTAAAGAAAACTAATATGGTAAAATATTTTTCATTTATCATGGATATGTGGGAAACATTATGATATAACACTACTTATGTAGTATCAGGTACAAAGGTTGGAAAAATTAGAGTACCATGATGTGGATATATAATGGTAATTATGTTATCTGTACCATAGTAAAAATTGTGCATTTATGAAACACATGAGAAATTTTATATAGATAATATTTCATGAAACCTTCATTCAAACAAAATAATGGTGATTATTATACCCATAATGAGTATACAGATAGCCTTGAAAATTGTTTAAGTTGTGAGTGATAGGATTAATTACAAAAAAAATAGTTAAGTGGAGACTTCACCACCCACATCATGCTAAGAAACTTTGTATTGATATTGTATTTTTTAAGATAATGTTATAGAATTATTCCATAACATGGTTAATGTAATATAGATAAATTTGTCTACATAATAGACTAAATTATTTTATTAAAAATTATTTAATATTAAATGTTTTAAAATTCCTGAATTTACATGGTTTATGTTTATAATTTTAATATAAAGTGTTTAAGTTGAAATTATAAATTAATTATTAAATAATTTATAAATTAAAAAATAATGATAATATGAAAGAGTTTATATTTTTTTATAAAGTATTCATAAATTATAATATGCATTTTTTATATTAAATGTATTATTTTGTAAATTTATATAAACCAACCCAAAATATTTTTGGTGGGTGTGATAAAATTTTTAAATAAATATAAAATATATGATATCAAAATAATGTAAATGTTGAAATTATTAATATAAAGTTTTCATATATTAAGGAATATGAAGGGTTTATATTTCTTTGAAAATCATATATTTTTAATATAAATGAGTTCATTTGTACACCATGTAAATGATGTAATATAAAGTCTTCATATTTTTGAAATAAATATTAAATGTATATATTTATATGTTATAAAATATCTATAAAATCATCTCTAAAAGATAAATTATTTATAATTTTTTATTTATGAAATTTTCATAAATGCACATATTATGTCTAAATATTTTTATTTTTTAATTATTTATTTTCTCCACTTTATCAATTATTCATGAATATAAAGTGTTTGTATTATGAATAAATGTATGATTCAATTTAAATTGTTCAATATATTTCTTATAAATGTCTTCGAATTCATATAAGATGTTACATGTTAGGTATGGTATAAGATTTAGTTTCGTTTAACCAGGACTATTATTTGTTTTTGGGATATAAAATCAATAATAAAGGTTGAATATGATTTATAAATATTAGGTATTAGGATTTTATTATATTTAATAGATTTATTGAGTATTTATTTATCGATAATAAGGATTTGGGTTGGACTTCTCATTGACCTGGGATCTTAATCGCTATTATAGAAAATGGTGGTTGATTACCTATCAAAACATACTTTTTCTTGATTTTATTTGGTTTTGTATGATTTTAAACCTTTATATATAATTTTTTCATGTACCTTATGCATGATATTCAATTGAATATATGTATATTTATTAATATTTTTATTTTGGGTAACTGGCATATAGCATTAGCTATATAAAGTGTTATACATTGATATATTTTAAACATATTATTTAGGTTAAAGGTATAAAATATAAAATTAAACCATTATAAGAATATATATATGTAGGAATTAAATGAGATAATATGGTGAAATATAAATTAACCCCTCAAAATACTGAATTTTATATTAATTCTATAGAAATCACTTATTAATAAATAGATTATTTAGTAAAGGTGACCCAAATACGATTAGGTGCCCATGAATTATATTGTGTAAGGTGAGAAAGTTCTAGGTAAACCTAATAGGATTATTTATCTATAATTTATGTGATATTTGGGTCATAATTAACTAGGAATCTTTAAAAAGGTTAGGATAGTAGAGGAATAAAGTTGGAATAATCCATATGGTGGATTTATTCAAGGGGTTGTCCACTCAAAAATTCAAGAAAAATATATAATATGATTGACATGATTATTAACCTAAATATATAATTAATGAGATAAAAACTAAACCAGACTCAAATATTATGTTAAATCTAGATCCTTTCCTACTATTAGATACAACCTATATTAAAAATGGACATCATTTTATTAGGATCATATTTATTAAAATACTTTATTAAATACTAGAAAAACATGTCAGTCGTTTGATAAAAATATTGTGTTGTTTATTAAATGAAATCTTCATTAAAATTATTTTAATACTATAAAAAGAGAATTTTAATGGAAAAAACTTATTGGACTAATTAAAAAACATAATAATATATCTTAAGAAAAAATAAAATTTTTATTTATTGGAGAAACTCATTCCTGACCATCTGATTAGTGAAGTTGTTCAACAAGTACATCTAGATGATTATTTCAAGCATAAAAAGGATTCTATTGATGAATTTTCTTTAATTATATAATTTATGGAGTATAAATTAGAAAATAAATATGATAACATGAAAATGTTCAATATAATAAAAAAAATAAAGAGGTTAGATCAAGAACAAACAGGGTATGAGAGATACTATATTTTAAAGGCATTGTTAAGATACATAAATGATTAAAGGAATTTTTTTCCCTTATGAACTCAACATGATTAATTATATTAATGATTTATAGAATATGGGTTCTCTTTTAAGGTTTAATTTAGCTATAGAATTAATTTTACAATCATTTCTATAAAGGTTTTGAAAATTTATTATGTACTATAATATAAATGAGTTCAATAAAAGTTTATTCAATCTTATAAATATGTTTAGGAAAAATGATCAAGAAATAGGAGGCCCAAGTTCTAATGTTATGATGATAGTAAAAAACGGTAAAGTTTTAGTCTAGGAGAAGAAAAAATCTATTGGAGGGTCCAACCATCAACTCAAGTCATGGAAATATCAGGAGGTGTCAGGAAGGAAAAAATATGTTTCCATTGTTGCAAGCCTAAAAATTATATAATTAATTTCCAAGAATACCTGAATGGGTGAAAAAATTTATGGAAAGTACTTATAATGTATTAATATTATAAAATTCAATTATTTTATATTGAATTGTACATGATACCAACTTTACATTAAACAATTAATGTAAAAATGTAAAATATTACACTAAGATTAATGGATTTAGAAATTATAAACACAATATAAATATTTATAATTTTATTATTCTCTTATGAGATAAGAGATTTTATATGTAAAGAATAGTTGTTTTTAAAAAAAATGAGATTATGATTTTGTTATAAATTTTTTATGATTTTATCCATTATATAAAATAGTATAAAAATAAATGATAACTGAATTTTTATTCAAGATAAAAGTATTTTATCCAAGTTATTTGTGAAAATATAAGTTAAGAGTTCCAAATAAAAATCAATGTTATATTTTAGTAAATAAATATTTTCTTTTTAAGGATATTAATCTAAACACATAAAATCAATATAATATATGGATATTAAGAATCATTTTTTAAATATTACTACAAAGATATTAATTATTATTTTATTTACACAAAATATTTTATGCCTTTTAAACATATTTTGGGAAAATGTAATTTATAAGAAGTTAGTGGGAGTATTTTTGAACATAGAGAAATATAAAATGTAACAAATAAATTATGATACTGGTCGAATTAAAAGTGAAAGTAACTTTACATATTAATGGTTTTTAAGATGTATTGGTAAAATATGAACTTAATGTAAGAGTTTCATTATTTCATTTTACTAGAAATATCAAGGAAATTTCATAATTTTAGAAAATGTTTTAAAATTTATCCATTTAAATAACAAGAAGTTAAATACATAATAATATTTAATATTATGAAGTAATATTATTTGGATATAATCTTCAAATATTTGAATATAAAAATTATGATTTTTTATCTCACCATTATTTAAATGAACTTTATTTATAGATGTTTTCTCAGTAAAGGATTTTAGTGGTAGTATTTATGAGAAGTTCAGATATAGATGTAAAAAATGTTATATAAGATGAAACATGTTTAACAAGACCAAAAAAATGAAACAAAAATAAAGTCTTTTAGGTACTTTTCATATTGGATATGGTAAATATGTATCTTTATATATGGGTTTGTTATTATAATAATTTATAAAATATATCATGTTATACAAAATCAATATCTTCTTTATTATTCATTTATCTATGTTACATATTCTATGGAATGAAATGATAATTAAACCCTTGGTATGAATTTGAGATATACCTAATGGATAATTTTCATGGAGGTTTTTGGGTTGCGACTATAAGTAAATATTAATGTGAGTCGAGGATCATATAGATATATTGAGTTTCACTCATGTGGTAAAAAATGTGTTTTTCATTCTGGATGACCCACTTGAGTATTCCATATGTATTATCATACACAATATCATTAGTATTAATATGGAACATTTTTTCATGACCCAACCCTATTGGTACCCCTATTAAGATCGATGATGTAATCAATTGAGACTTCTAAATTCCACCTCTAATAGACCATGGGTTGATGACTAGAACCGAGGGTATAATTATCACAAATGTGAGACATATTAATCTAAACAACACAACATAAGACAAGAAAATAAGTTGTAAACCACCAAACCAAGAATAATAATAAATCCATGATAAAATGATATAATAAAAAATGTATAATGAATGACCATTATATAATAAAACCAAACAAAAGACAACTAAAACTATAAAAAAACAACCATTAACACTTAAAATTAAATAAAATCCAACAACCTATATACCTATATGGTACAAAAATCCATTCTAAAACACTAAATTCCTACCATTAACCACATTTATCAAGCTAACACCACCTGAATACTCCAGTAATAAAATTATATAACCTTACATGTAAAAGTATGGGTGAGTATATCTATATACTCAGTAAACCACCCTATAAGGGAAAAAAATTAAATACTGTGCATACATAACAATTAAAGAAGTAAAATCATAATACATAATCATGTCCCCACTAGCCAAAACAACACAAGGTAATCTAGGCCAAAATTTATCCAATGAACTATCTTATCCTCAATTCCTTATATAGTATAATGAAAATGTTTTTCTGATTAAATTATTTCATCCCTAAGATCACAAAAAAAATTAATCACCAAATAAAAAAGAGTGTTTAATGGTCTAACACAAATTATCAGGGTATAAAAGGGTCATACTGACTAAAATTGTATTTTTTGATTTTCAAAATTTCCAATTTAAGGGTATGAGGTAACCACAAATGGATTCCAAAGTTACAAAATTAGATACCTATAAAAGGGTACTAGAAAACCAAATCCCACTATCTAGTACTATAACAACTCAAACATTATCAAATCATTACTTTGTGTATTTTCAGTGTTGGAGGTATCCAAAGAAGGATGGATAGAAAATGTGAGTTAGAGATGATAATTTTGATGGAGGGGGGTGTGTCATGACACGACTATGGATGTTATGACTTAGAGGGTTGGTTATAAGAAATGAGAATTGTGTGATCTAGTCAGTCATGCTATGAAGGGTTGACTCATGACATGAATATTTTTAATAGGATTTAGAAAATTCTAAAACCAAATATTATAATTAAAACCTTATGTATGGGTCTAGAAATATTATTCATTACATTTTTTTCTAGTTACAAAATGGTGGTTTCAACCATTATGTGAAAGTGGGTTGAGGAGTTTTTTTATTTTACATGGATGGTCATTAAGGCATGGTTCCAGTTTTTGTAGTGTAGACCCATAAGTGGAATGTTTTTGTCTCTTCTATTCTAGGGGTTTCTACACTGTGGTGCCTGAGATGCGCTGTATATTTTTAAAGTTCAAGTCCTTTGGATTTACCAATTTGAGGGATGTTACATTGTGTTATCTAAATTTTTCCATGACCCTTACATAGATTTATTAGATCAAAGAGATATATAAGTTTTAAATGGGGGAAATATAGATAAATACTTATGTGATTTCTAGAGGCTGGTTTAACTTGGTCCCACTGCAATGTGTCCATTAACGTTTCATTTGGATTTGTGAGATTCGATCACCGATATAACTTTATAATATCATTTAAATTATTGTTATTTTCTTTATTCTTTTACTACAAAAAGTGATGGTTAGTAGTGGTTATTCAATGGTGTAACAGTGGTTTAAACCTCCGATTAATTGTTTAGCAGCGGTTTATAAAATCTCTATGTATTTCACGGTCTCTAGTCAATTAGCGGTGATTTATTTTATTTTACGGTGGCTTTTTAATTGTTGATTTTGGATAATTTAACATCAGTTTTTTTAATTATAGGCGGTTTTATAATTAAAAAATATCCACTGGGAATATAAATAAAATAAAAGTAACCACCGTGAAGAATTTCACGAAGGTTATTTTTTGCAGCGGTTAATCTGAACAGCTGCTAAATACATTAAATAATATACGTGTAGCGATGATTATAACAAAACACCACTAAATCTTTTTTTATTTTTTAAAAATATTTAATAAAAAACTAGAAATATAAAAAAACTAAAATTCTATAAACTAAAACATAAATATATGATAAACCCATAATTCATACATCATACATCCATAGTCATACAAACTACCATGGTCATAATAACCAAAGTCTCAGTCACCCCATACATCAACCAATACCCCAGTTATCAATATATACATATAAAATATGTCTAATGACAATACATGCCAAATATAAATCCATTTGACGACTTCCATTGCATCTGTCTACCTCCACATCATCTCATCAACTAAAACCGACCACATCATTTCATCAGTTATAACGAAAAAATGAAACAAAAATTAAAACTAAACATAATAAATCAGAATTAGAGTAGAATAATTGGTAAAATATTAATATACCATGTAAACTATGAACCATCATAACTACCTTATGGAAAATGATGTGGATTGGAATGGTTAACCTCCTACCTACTACTAACATCTGTCCCTACAATGTAAACTAGATCATTTAGGAAAAGAAATGCGAAATATAAAAGACACATAATATATTCAGAATGATGCACATAAAATTTGTTATTTTATTCATAAAATAGAAGGAATTTTATCATAAAACAAATAATATATAATGAAAAACACTTTTAAAACATAAACACACCTATTTAAGATAAGATTCAACACTTGAAACTAAAAAGGGATAAGTAAATATTCTAATTTATTTTAAAAGCGAAAAGTGGTGTGATTGCAATTTATTTATTTAATTTTTTTTAATTATTTTGATATAAAAAATTTACTATATTTTAAAGAAAACTAATAAGTGGTAGTACCATGATTTCACATCAATATGAGGTTGTTTTCTAGGGTTTTGACCATTCCATGCACGTTTTAGTGTTTTAAAACACTAAAATCGCATTTAAGGTCATAATAGTAAAACCACCATTCGGAATGACATTTTGTTACTTCCTACATTTCAAAATTAAATATATGGTCATTGTACCCTAATTTCAAGACAATCCAATATTGTTTTCCTAGTTTTGACCATTCCACACATGTTTTAGTGTTTTAAAACACTAAAACACGTTAATGTATATAACGAAAAAACCATCACTCAGAATGATGTAATATTAGTTCCTAAATTTAAAAATTAAATCTATCTTGGTTTTCCATTGATTTTAGGAAAATCTGATTTCATTTTCTTACTTTGACCATTTCGTGCATGTTTCACTATTTAAAAACACTAAAAAAATGTTTACAACCATAACGGGAAAACTGTCATTCATAATAATGTGTCTTTGGTTCTTATATTTAAAAATTAAATTTATAGTGGTTTTATCATGATTTAACATCAATATGAGGTCATTTTATTGGTTTTGACTGTTCCATGCACGTTTTAGTGTTTTAAAATTCTAAAAACGTATTTATGGTCATAACAAACAAAAAATCATTCAGAATTATGTTCCTTTAGTTACTAAATTTTATAATTAAATATATGGTCATTATCCCCAGATTTAAAGAGAATATGACATTGTTTTCCTAGTTTTTACCATTCCATGCACGTTTTAGTGTTTTAAAACACTAAAAATGCATTTACGGCCATAACGGGAAAATCATCATTCCGAATGATGTACTATGAGTTCCTACATTTCAAAATTAAATCTATGGTGGTTATCCTATGATTTCAGGATAGTCCAATTTTGTTTATCTTATTTTGACCATTCCACACACGTTTTAGTGTTTTAAAACACTAAAAATGCGTTTATGGACATAACAAGAAAACCTTTATTCATAATGATGTTTTGTCAGTTCCTATATTTAAAAATTAAATTTATGGAAATTTTCCCATGATCTTAAGGCAATCCAACATCATTTTCTTGGTTTTGACCTCCCCGACACTAGTTTTTAAAGGCTTTTGTACCTTTCATAAATGTTTACTGAGTAATTCCGATCACACCATACGTCAAATTGACATTTTGTCTATAAATAAACATAAAAAAACTAATAAGTGGGTTTAACCTGATTTAAGGAAAATTTGACATCATTTTCATGGTTTTGACCGTTTCATGCATGTTTTAGTGCTTTAAAACACTAAAAACATGTTTATGGCCATAATGGTAGAACCATCATTCAGAATGACGTGTTGTAATATCCTTAATTTAATAATTAAATATAAGGTAGTTTTACCTTGATTTTAGGGAAATACTACATCATTTTATTTGTTGTGACCGTTTCATGAATGTTTTAGCATTTTAAAACACTAAAAACGCGTTTACGACCATAACGGGAAAACCATCATTTATAATGATGCATCGTCGGTTCCTATATTTAACAATTAAATATATTGTTGTTTTAGATTGATTTAAATAAAATGTTATGTAATTTTATTTTTTTGACCATTTCACGCATGTTTTAGTGTTTTAAAACACTAAAACACGTTTACAGACATAATGGGAAAACCGCCATTTGGAATGATATGACGTTGGTTCCTACATTTAAAAATTAAATCTATAGTGAGTTTCCATTTATTTTAGAAAAAAGATGTATTTTTCTTGGTTTTGACCATTTTATGCACGTTTTAGTGTTTTAAAACCCTAAAAACACATTTATGACCATAACAGGAAAACTGCCATTCAGAATGATGTTTCGTTGGTTCCTAAATTTCAAAATTAAATATATGGTCATTTTCCCATGATTTATAAACAATAAAAAGTCATTTTCCTATTTTTTACCATTCCATGCATGTTTTAGTATTTTAAAACACTAAAAATGTGTTTGCGACCATAATATGAAATCTGTCATTTAGAATGTGTTTTGTCAGTTCCTATATTTCAAAATTAAAGCTATAGTGGTTGTACCCTGATTTTAGAGAAATACAAAAAAATTTGTCTGGTTTTGACCATTCCACACATGTTTTAGTTTTTTAAAACACTAAAGATGTGTTTACAACTATAATGGTTAAATCGTCATTTGGAATGACATTCCGTTAGTTATTACATTTCAAAATTAAATATACGGTTGTTTTCCTCCTATTTTAGGATAATAATACATTGTTTATTTTTTTGTTTTTGACCATTCCATACACGTTTAAGTGTTTTAAAACACTAAAAATGTGTTTATGGAAATAACGGGAAAAATGTAATTTGGAATGAAATTCTGTTAGTTACTAAATTTAAAAATTAAATATACAATGGTTTTTCTTTTATTTTAGGACAATATGATTTCATTTTTCTAGTTTTGATCATTCCATGTACGTTTTTTGTTTAAAAACACTGAAAACATGTTTACAACCATAATGGGAAAACCATCATTTAGAATTATGTGTTGCAAGTTCCTACATTTTAAAATTAAATATATGGTCATTTCCCGCTAATTTTAGGGAAATCCAACATTATTTTCCTAGTTTTTAACTCCAAAAACTTGTTTTTAAAGGCTTTTTTAGCTTCTGTAAGTGTTTATCGAGTCAAAACTGAGAAAACAAGCTCATATTATATTCAAATGTATGGATAGTGATCGATAATTTATTTTTTGATGTGTAGGAATCAACCACATGTCAATCCACAACAATATGTGGTCGTTATAACTTGAAATGCGCGTTTTCTATATAAAAGTGTCATTTTAGTTTTTTAGTAGATGTTGTATGTGTTCTTTGAAATTTCCATGGGCATGAAATGGAGTTAGGGACATAAAAATGAAAAAAAATCTATAAATAAGAAACATAACACTTTGTAAGTATTTTATAAAATTTACTCATGTATTTTAAATTAGTTATCAAGGAATGTTAAATTAATATTACCTTTACTTGAGTATCAAAGACCTCATTTTTCCAAGATATAGGAATATGTATCTAATATTTATAATTAATGGGAAATCTCACAATCTCGCAAGTAATATACCCAAGAATCTACCTATATATTACGATAATGTCACCATTAGGATTCTCAAACTCATCAAATGGAATGATAATCTTGAAGTACTTCAGGTCCCATACATCTACTATGTTCATATTTTTATCCCTTCTATGATTGTCTTTATCTGTTTGAAAAATGAATTAAAAAATTAATAAAATATAAAGTTTTTTTTGAAAACTGATATACATACCAGTACTGGTAACCCGCCAATATCCCCTAGATAGAGGGGTAACCAACAACTCCATCATTGGAGGTGAATCAGGTGGTGGGATACCAATGAAATCTAGGGAAATGGATGGATTGCAAGTAGTCTCAGGTATAATGGAATCACTAGGATCCATAGAAGATGATAGTTGTGGTGGCATGCTCGAAGATGCCGATCGATTAGAATCCTAATTTTTTTTTCTCAGAATTCCATCATTTTTAATGGTTAAGATATATTAAATATATAAAAAATAAGTAACTAAATGTTTTTTACAAAAAAAGAAAAAGAAAAATATGAACAATGTATATATGTATGAAACACTTGTCAATGATAAATTACAATATAATTTCATTACCAATTTATAAATTCAATTATCTTCATCTTCATTATCTTCATTGTTATCAACCTCCATTGTGACAAGTCCTTCATTTTATCCATATCTTTTAAGTTCTACCATTTCAATATTGTCTGGAAAAAATTATTAAATATTTTTTGGTTTATGAGGTTCACTATCACAAAGCACCAATTGATATTCATCGCCCATATCCTATAAGTCTCCCTACTTTAAGTGTATAGAAACACCCCAACCTTCATGTATTTAATAATTTACATAATAAACCATTTTCACTTATAAAGCTAAGATAAATGGATAATGCTATGTACGCTCACAAGTATCCATCAAGTGAGAGAAGTTGATAGAAGTAAAATTTAATGAATCTTTCATTATACCCCTATCAATGTCGACCCACTTTCATTTGAATAAGACAACTATAAACTAACCATTATAGTTAAATTCAATAATATTAATCATATTTCCATAGTATCCCACCTCTACAAATGTAAATACACCACTATTTTGAGTTTTCAAGTCTTCTTCATGATAAATTGTATTAAACCTGAAGCCATGAATATTTTAGGCATCTAATCTCTTAGCCTACCTTTGTGGACCTCAAGACAAAAACTTCACATAATTTGATATTTCAGCTCAATCTTCAACATTCATTATCTAGACAAAAAGATATTTGCTTTTATTTTTAACATAGACAAAATAAATACACATCAATAATATGAATATGAGTATATACTTCCATGATGGATGAACCATTATCCAATCTCCCTATTAATTGATTTTGTTAATTCCATCTCATTTAGATCTAAACCCCTTAGTCACATATTTTTTTACAATAACAATTATTCAATAAATAGATCTTCAATAACATTATTGATTATCACATATCTATGTGCTTGTAGAAACTTCAATTCAGTTAGTGTAAAATTTGACCCCTTTCCAATTGGTCGTCCAATAGTTAGAAATACCAATGAATGATTTTCAGAACTAGAATTAGTGGAGATATCATCATCACATCCAAAATGATTGAATCTAATCCCAATCCCATCCAAATACTAAGAACAAATCCAACCACACTTTAGATTTGTAAACTTTAGCAATAGAGCCTTCTGGTTGATATTTATTCCTCACATATGATTACAAATGACCTAAGTACCTGATGAAAAAAACAAGAAACATATAAAAAAAATTTATACAATGATTTGATAAAATCAAAATCACCAATAAAAATAAAAAAATATCAACTTACCTCTCAATTGGATACATCCATCAACAGTGTACCGGTCCACCAAGTTTAGCTTCTTCAACAAAATGAACAATCAAATGAATCATGAATGTGAATAATGAAATGGGAAATTACATCTCCAAATGACATAGTTTCAAAAAATTATTTCTATAAGTTTATCAAGCTTAGTTGGATTTAGATTTTTTTCACAAAGATCTCTGAAAAAGGTATAAAACTCAACTAAAATCATAATTACTTTTTTAGGTAAAGTATTATGCAATGCCAATGAAAAAAATTTCTCCATGAAAATATGTGAGTCACGAATTTTAAATCCATGTAACTTTCGATGTTTTAAGTCAACACATGTTAATATGTTACTTGAATATCCATTTGGCACTTTTAAATTCTTTAAATTTTGAAGGAATACATCTTTATCATGATTTTTATTGTAAAAATAGCCGAAGGATACTTTCCATTCTCATTTCCCTATAAACCATGATTTATATTAATTGACTCCATATCCTTACAATCGTTAATGTGATCCTTTAATTTACCCTGCTCATTAAGCACTGTAAAAATTACATTGTCACAAACGTTCTTCTCAATATGAATTATGCCAAGATTATGATGTATAAAATTAAACTACCAATAAGAAAGTTTGAAAAATAAACTCTTTTTCATATATTTTTGTGTTCCATCTTCTTCGGATATTGTACCTCATACCCTTCCCCCCTTCTTTAATCTGATGTCATTTTCCAAATTCTTCAGTGACATTCATTAATTTTCCCAAGATTTATGAACCAAATAAAACCTTCAGTGGATTTCACATTTAAATATCTCCATTTAATCATGTCTTGTTAAACTTGAATTTATGAGAAACATCAATAAATCGATGATGAAACATAAAACACCATTTTCTACTATGAGGTAATCATTGAGGTACAAAATCAAAATTACAATCTGGACAAGCCAAATCAGTATGAGTGTTCCAACCAGATAAATTTCCTAGTCCAATAAAGTCACTAATTTTCCACATTAAAGAAACATTTATTTAAAATAATTGTCTCCTTGAAGCATCATATGTTTCCACACCATCATCCCATAATTCTCACAATTATTTGATTAACGGTTGAAGGTATACATAAATTTCATTTCTAGGAATTTTTTTTCTAGGAATAATCATAAAAATAATGAAAGAAGTCTTCTTCATAAACATCCATGGAGGTATATTATAGGAGATCAAAACAACTGGCCAAATTATATAAGTATTACTTAAAGTACGAAAAGGGTTAAAACCATCAGAATCCAATCCCAGACATATATTCCTAGGATCTGGAGAAAAATCTAGATATATATAATCAAAAATATTACATGATGTTAAATCTTTTGGATGCCTCATCAAGCCATCATTACTATCCTGATCATGTCACTTCATGTCATCTGTAGTCTTATATGACATGAATGATCATTTTAAGAATGGTTTCAGAGGAAAGTAACACAATAACTTTGTATAAGTTTTCTTCTTCTGTTTCTTCATGGGGTTGCATTGATTTATACTCTAATTGTTGTTCATTGACTTCCATCTTCTTGTATGGCATCTTGTGCAATCTTATTTATCAGATTCTTCTCCCCAGTAAAACATGAAGTCATTAGGGCATGCATGTATCTTTGTATAATCAAGTCCAAGTTTGTTGATGACTTTATTCATCTCATAGAATGATGTGGGGATCTTAACTTCACTAAATAAATCCTAAATAAAATATAAAATCATGGACATTTCTTTGTCAGTAATTCCACAAAGACACTTGATATGGTGAAAATTAAGTATAAAAGGCAAATTTGAATACCTGGAACACCCTTGATATAGTTCTTATTGTCCATCTTCAACTAATTCATAAAAATTATTTTTTGGTCACTGAATTTCTAAGCAATATAAACCTTTTCAGGATCAACTAAAGGTTATGTTGATCTATTGAAATACTGGACATTGTATTCTACAAAATCAAATGTGTCGTTTAACAAATTTTTAAGTGAATTCTCCTCTTTCGGGTCACTTTGTATCTCATCGACACTATTTTCATTATTCTTATTTTCCATAACACTTGATTCACCATGAAAAATCTATCATACATATCGATCAGTGTAGATACCCGAAGATTGACGTACATAAACATTACATTACTTTTGCGGAATACTTAGTACATAACAAAAACAGACACACAAGGACCGTAATAGTTTAGTGTCTTTGGAAACTTGGAACGTAATCTTCTAATCATGGTGAAAGATCTTCAACATCTCCCATAAAGATCTTATCATTTTTGTTTCCTTACCTAAAATCTTTCTTTTAATACTGGGGGAAAAAATATAAAAAGGGTGAGCTCAAATGCTCAGTAAGGGTATGCATGGATAAGATAAAACATACCATATACATTTGTACTAAAAAAAATGAACATTAAAAATCTTGAGCAACGACATAAACCATGGAAATACATAAGGAATAGATCATAATTGAACCTAAATCATGATAAAATAGAATGGGAATGAAACATGTAATTGTGGCAACCATTAATCACATGATATGATTTTCATATTAGCCAAGGCATTGCTGCCAAGACCATCTTAGTGGACAAAGTCCCTTTCTGAATCGAGTTCACTCCTCGTTCCAGTCCTGTATTACTGAACCGGTTTAACTTTCCATTCCATCCATGTCTATCTCAGGAGATATAAATCTTTACCCAATGCATTGGAGGGAGATATAGGTCCCACCCATCTCATAATGAAATCATTCTTACTTGTGCCACAAAATAAACATACATCATTCATAATAACCCAATGAATAAAATGGGTTTCATAAACATAATCCCATCATCACATAATCCATATAAAAGAAATGGATATAATTTCATAATAAGAAAAGTGAAACAATGTAAATCATAGAGACATTATACTTGAAACATACACATATGAAATAATTTCATCTTAGATGAAAAATGGTTTTGATAAAACACTTGAAATGAATTTTTGAGGAAAATATCCTTTCTTCTTCAAAATAATTTTCTTTTCACAAAATGTCATGAAATTTTAAAAGAAAAGGATTTTGTTGAAAATAGTCATGAAATCTTTTGGAGTAAGCTTCATGAAAATAAGGCTTTATATAACCGTAAAAATATGTTCGTCCCGTATAAGTTAGAAAAAACATTCTTCTCGTACTTTTGCCGGAAAAGTAAAAAAAGTACCTCGTAACGTAAACAAATGAAAGATTCTTTACATACCATGTAGTAAAAGTAAAAAATGGGTAAAAAGGACTTTAAACATACATGAAAACACTTTTATAAAACATGGACATGGATGATAGAAATAACCCCAGTAAATACTTACGTATAAGCAATCTCGGATAGAAAACAATTGAGATTGCAACATTATCCCTTACCTTAGGTCCGATTTGCTTCGTAAATGTCCGAACCTCCTGTATAATGATTCAAATAATGTCATTGACTTATTCCAGAATCATACTCATTGTTATGATATCATATATGGTTCACTTATGACTTTATTTTACCCGTTCTTTTGTAAATTCCATGTTAAAGAGCGTTTTGGGTAAAATCGTTTCATTTGTCGTCCGTGATTTGACTTGTAATTATTCATATGATTTCTTAGATCATGATTACTTAATTCCAGAATATAAAACATGATTTATATATAATATATATTCAGAATATACATATATATAATAGATCAGTAAATGGAAAGAAATACACCGTTCATGGAGACGGTAGGCCGTACGTACGCATGAACGTTGTTTTCGTTTCCTTATGGAATTAAGTAGATGACATACATATATATACACATAAATCCAGTATCATTATTATGTCATATATTTCATGATTACTTATTATATATACTTTATAATCATTCATGAATGGTTAACGTGGAGAATGAATCTCATCCGTCGTGGAGATGGTAGTCCGTACGTACGCACGAGCGATGATATCGTTCTCATGATCGTGGAATTGTATTGGAGTGTATGTATACTATTTTAGAATCAATATTACTTTACAATAATCATATATAGTTATTATTTACACCATTATATCCATCCAAGTAAGGTGGTGGTGGATAATAGTTTACACCACGACGTGGAGACGGTATTCCGTACGTACGCACGCGCGGTGATTTCGTTTTCCGTAGGATGGATAGATGGTGAAATAGGGTTGTTTCATACTTATAATAACATATCAGTATATGAGTGATACTGATTTTATTACTTCATAATTAAACAACCTAAGAAGAAGAAGTGGAAGAAGAAATAAAGTTGAAAGAATCGGTAACGGACATTACCTCTTCTTTGAAGCGCCTCTTTGAGATCTCCTTTTAGGACACTAAAATTGGTCTTTGAGGAATACCAGAACCTCTAGGATGATTCTAGGGAAGTGGAGAAGAGAATTTGGCAGGTTTTGGCCGATCTTGAAGGCTCAAAGTGGCGTGAGGAAGAGAGGGAGGAGGTTCCCTTTTATAAGGGAGGAGAGGGGCACCTTTGGAATAACTAAAAATATTATTTTATTATAAAGCCAAATTCGGTTTGAAATAGATCCAAATTGATTTATTTGGAAGATAAGGTGGGGATGGATCGAAATCCTCTCATACAATAGAATTTAGAAAAGTTTAGGTTCCTATTTTAACCTTATCATTTATATTTAACTTTAAGTTAAATAATTTTACTTTTACCGTGTCTTCTTGTGTTCTTATACTATAAGGTTAATAAACTTACTATAACCAGCCAAACGAACCCCAAGTTGTTTATTATTAATATATATAACCTTATCTAAGTCATTTGGCCGAATATTAGATTTTTAGGAATAAAATAACAATTAATAATATAATATTTGTTTTAAAAACTATTTTATGTCAATTTTGACACTATTTAGTAATTGATTTTTGTAAAACTCATAACAGAATGATTAGTTCGAAAAAAGTTAATTAAATAAATACTAACATGTCATATTAACCTATAAAATTAGTGGAATTCATAAAAAGTCTCAAATTATATTTATTTGGGTATTTATAATATCAATTATTCTAAGTTTTCACTATTATGGTAATTACTGCATCATCATTGTGTCATAAATAAATTAATTTATTTAATGTCTAAAAATTATAAATAAAATATCATTATGAATGATATCTTATTATATTTCTAATTAATATTTACAATCAAATTTATCTTATGTATAACCCTATATTAAAAATGTTTTAGTAAATAAACTTTGATTTTAACTCTTTTTACTCTTCTTTGAATTAAATAATAATAAATGTCCTAATCTAATCCAAGTGGGCCTAAATGGTCATATTTTATTCCTAAGGTTGTTTTTGGTCAAATTACTCTTATCCAATAGAATTAGGACTTGTGTTAGGGTAATAATAATATCATTTTTACCCTTAATTACCCTATTAACTTTTAACCATGGTAAAAAAAGTAAAAAGTTACTATTCACCAAAAATTATTTTCATATCATTGAACCACATTTTACTTACTGAAATCAACTGTGTCTCTCAGATTTTTGAAATTCCACTCACAGAAGTGGTAAAATTAAGTTTTATGAAAAATTCATTTTTTTAACTACTACTTAGTGGTTTCACTATTCATCAAAAAATGAAAGTTTCCAGAAAAATACCAAAAATTAGGCCTAAGATATATTTGATATTATAAACTCAAAAATGATGTCTATTTTACCAAATTCAAAACATATCAGTTTCATTAATTAATCTAAAAATTAATTCCCGTCGTCAAAACAAATAGCGTGTTCTTAAGAGATAATAACTATCAAAAGATTGACACTTGTTTATGTCTAGTTTAAATGTGAAATTACATACAATGACCAAAAATGTATTAAATTGTAAAAATATATTCTAAATATACTTTAAAACCACTCAAATTAATAATTTATCACTATTAATTATTTCGATTAAAAATGTTTTTAATTAAAATTTAGCTATTTTCACTATTCATCAGAAAATTAAAGTTATCCAAAAAGTACCAAAATTTCACCCTAAGATAATTTTGATATTCCGAATCCAAAAATGAAGTCCATTTTGAAAGATAAAATTTATAAAATTTCAAAAAGTGGTTATTACTATTCATAACGGCTAGTTCATAATAATATTATAATAATATCTCGTTTAGTGAAACTCGGTATTGCGTACTACACACGCTATCGAGGAAGGTTGTGATTGTAACGCCCCGACCCTAGTTACCCAGAGTCGGTGCATTATTACATAACATTGGCATGATCACAAGAAAGATCAAATCTCGAAAGACCGATTGGTTTAGTAGCCTTGGAAACACTAGATATATTCATAAGTTTTACATTACATCATAAAATGAAAAACTACTACAACAACATAATGTCTCCATAAACCACACTCATATCCCCACATAATATCCCTGCAAGTCATTCATAACTTACTTCTTCACTTCCTGGGAAAAATAAAACATAGAAAAGGGGTGAGCTCAAATGCCCAGTAAGGATAACAATATAGCGGAAACTTTCATAAATAAGAATAAACATTTAAGGCAATGTATAACTAAAACAAAAGCCTTTCAAACATGAACTTTCAACATAGTATGGAATAAATAAAATGAAATAATGCCATTTACTTATTCACATGGATATTATACTAATCGAATAATCACATGAAAAATCAATAACCACTTTCATAATGATGGAATGCATAATGCTGAACTTTAATTTCTTTGTCAAGGTCTCGTCCCAAGACCTTGGGGCTAACTGTAACCGGAACCCAACCCGGAGTGCCTCTAATAACCGGACACCAACCCGGAGTGCCTCTAATAACCGGACACCAACCCGGAGTTCCTCTAATAACCGGAGACCAAACCAGAGGGCTTAATTTTACCAGTCCCTAACCTGGAGGGCTTACTTTTACCAGTCCCCAACCTGGAGGGCTTACTTTAACCAGTCCCCAACCTGGAACATACTTGTCCAACACATTCTTATGAAGTAAAGGTTGAAATATAACATAAACATTCTTATTGGAACTAGCATACGAAATGTCAATACTTTACTCATAAACCATGAATGCTATATAAATAGCACATCCATATTCAAACATATCAAAAAACTTCATTACAATATTGATGTTTTATATCATAATAAATCAACTTCAAATAATCGTAAAATCCATCAAAGGGTGTTGACATAGATGAAATCAAAACACTTTTTAGAGAAATATCTCTTTATATTTTTGAAATCATTTAAGATCCATATAAAATAAAACATTTTCTTTGAAAATATTCTTATAAGATTGCAAGGAAAGCTTTGAAGATTTTATAACGGCGGAAAATAACCGCACCCGCCGTATAAGTAAAAAAAACATTCTTACCTTAATTTTGTCGAAAAGGTTAAAAAGGACCTTGTTTTGAAAACGATGGAAATATTCCTCTTATAAAAAGTCAAACAAGGGTATAAATTACTTTAACCCATATTCTTGTAAATAATAAAAATGTTTTGAAATACATTTTTAAGAAAACATAGATGTGGATGGTAAAGAGATCCCAGTAGATTATTACGTATAAACAACCTCGGATAATGAAGAGATTGTGAAATAACCCTTACCAATTTGGTAACTTATGAAACATAAAACCCATGAAAGAGGTATCATTCAATGAATATGTAAATACACATAAATTAGGGTGTATTACACAAATAATATAATTATGGGCAGTACACACACCACACAAAAGGTGATGGTGGCAATATGGCATGAATCTCACAGGAATAAGGAGTGAGATGAAAACCCCTTACCACGTTAATCAACTGATTCGTATGACCAAAAGTTAATAACCACCAAATTATTTACAGAATAACATGAATATAAAGATAATCATGATAATATATATCAAATGCCAGTACACAATACACCACTTTCAATAATTTAGTGGCGAATAAAGGAAATCTCACGGAATTGAATGTGAGATAAGAAAATCCCTTACCTTGTACTTTTACTTGGTTGGGGTAGGTTAACCTCCTGTATAATGGTGAAATAATTGTTATTAAATTATACAATAATCATATACATTAATATGATATCATATATGATCTTTTAATATTGATTTGATAATAATATCTTAGTATTATCGTTGTTTCGGGTGTTAACTTACTTGTTTTCTTTTATATGTTTTTTTACGTAAGACATGTTTTTAAAGGATAGGTTTTATATTATTCATATCCAGAATGATATAAAGTCCTTAAACATAATTTTTTAAATCATCAAATGATAATTATACTTGAATGGATACGATGGAGAATGAATCTCATCGCGTTCGTGGAGACGGTAGTCCGTATGTACGCACGAGCGACAATATCATTCGTTTGATATTAAAATAATTTATAAATGGATGGTATATCATATATACAGAATCATTAAAATGTTATATTTATTATTTAAATGAGTTACATATCATTATTATACCCATCCAAAATAATAATATATTGAATAACAATTACACCACGACGTGGAGACGGTAAGCCGTACGTACGCACGTATGGTGACATGTTATTCAAAGGGTGGATAGAATACTGAATATGGTTGTAACATATTTATAATAACATCACATTATATGTGAGATACTGGAGTTATTATTTTAGAATGGTAACAACAAAGTAAGAGGAAGTGGAAGAAGAAATGAACTTGGAAAAAGGGTGGTGAAATCATTACCTCTTCTTCGGGTTCTTCCTTTTGATTTGATCAAAAGGGATACATAGGTTGGATTTATGATCAAAATAAGTCCCCTAGGTTGTAGTGAGGGAAGTTGGGAGAGTATTTGGGCAGAGTTTTGCCGAACCAAAAGGCTTGGAAGGTGTGAAGAAATGAGAAGGAGGAGTGCCCTTTTATAAGAGGGGTGAGGGGAACCTTTGGAAAAGCTAGAAATATTAATTTATAATAAATTCATATTAGGTTTCTAATGGCTCCAAAGTTGATTATTTAAATGTTAATGTGGGGAAGGGTCGAAAACAACTCAACCAATAGAATTTAGACAGGTTTGTGGACTTATATTAACCTTATCTTTAAGTATTAACTCTAAGTTAATTAGTTTCACTTTTACAATGTCTCTTTGTATTTTTATATAATATGATTAATAAACTTACTACATACATCCACGCGACCCCCAAGTGGTCCATTAATGATGAACCTATCATGATATAAGTCCCTTGGCCGAACCTTAGATTTTTAGGAATTTAATATCAATTAATAATATAATATTTGTTTTAAGAACTCTTTTATGTCAATTTTGACACTATTCAATAGTTGATTTTTTTGAAACTCATAACAGATTGATTAATTCTAAAAAATTAAATTAAATCAATCCTAATATATCATATTATCCTAGAAAATTAGTTTAATTCATTAAAAGTTTCATATTATATTTATTTGGGTATTTATAATATCAATTATTTTAATTTTTCACTATTATAGTAATTGCTGCATCATCATTGTGTCATAAATAAAATAACTTATTTAATGTCTAAAAATTATAAATAAAATATCATTATGTAGGAAATATTTTTATCTTTCTAATGAATATTTATAATCTAAAATCCAACTTATATAACCTTATGTAACAATTGTTTTTCTAAAAGATATATGCTTGTGTCATTTTTGTATTCATTTTAACTTAATTAAAATAAAGTGTCATTATCACTTACAAGTGGATCCATGGGGTCCCAAAATCTACCAAAAGATGCCTATGGTCGAACATGTATCAACCAATAATGCTAGGACACGTTTTAGGGTAATTTAGTATTATTATAATATTATTTTTTAACCCTTATTTACCGGATTTACCCTTAACCATGGTAAATAAAATATTTACCGCAGTAATTATTCAAAATGTCTAAAAATAAAAGTTACCTATTTACACAATTTGAACATCCTGATTCCAAATATAGAATCCATTTTTCTAAATTCAAAACACAGAAGTGGCAGAAATTAATTTAAAATTAATTCCCGCTGTCAAAACAAAAAGCGTGTTTTTAAGAGATAATAACTATCAAAAGATTGACACTTGTTTATGTTCGGTTTAATTGTAAAATTATGTCCAATGACCAAAATTATATTAAATGGTAAAAATATATTCTAAATATACTTTAAAACCACTCAAATTCATAATTTATCACTATTAATTATTTTGATTAAAAAAGTTGTTTTTAATTAAAATTTAGTAATTTTCACTATTCATCAAAATATGAAAGTTATCCGAAAAGTACCAAAATTTCAACTTAGGCTAAATTCGATATTCCGAATCCAAAAATGAAGTCTATTTTGAAATATAAAATATATATAATTTCAAAAAGTAGGTATTACTATTCATAACGGCTAGTTTGATTGGTTGTGGTGTGTGTTAAAACTCGAAGTTGCGTACAACACACGCTACTGTTTTATTCAAAGGAAAGCGTACCGTGGAAGCTTGGGATGTTTCATTTTAAATTTTTTGATGTCTCCATTTAGTCAAAAAGTTTAAAATATTGTATTTAAAAAGGTTTCACTATTAAAAGTTGATAAAAGTGCAATACTGAAAATGAATCTGTTCTTGCATTATGACTAAGAAATTAATAATATGGATTCTAAAATTATAAGGATTATATAAAGTTTAAAATTTAGTTAATACTATTCATGACCTATTTTAATGGATTTTTTTTAAGTCAAGGTGTGATTGAACTCGGTGTTGCGTGTAGTTCAAGTTATTGAATTATTTTGAAGAAATAACACACTATGAAATCTTGGGGTGTTACATTCTCCCCTCCTTCGATAAATTGCATCCTCGCAATTTGAAATTGTTCTTTGAAAATAAAAGGTTGAAAATAGAAAATAAATTTGTGGGAAAACCCACATCAGAAATTAGGTTACTAAAATTTAGTCTTAATATGAGGAAAAGAGAAATGAAAGGGTCACCATCAAATTATGATCTCGATTAGGAGAACATTGGTGGTAATTAGAGACATATAATTGGAGGAAAAATGTAAATATTTATAGGTAGTGATTGAGGTCATCAATCATAAACAAGTATAAAATTGATGTCCTTAAACTCATCAATCTATGATGATTTGAAATACCATCGGTTCAACAAAACATAGTGTATTGGGATAACCCAATTTTGACGTTTCAAAATATCTTAGTTGAAATCCCACATCGAAAAATGAATTAATGAGGCCTCTATTTAAAATAAAGAGTGGAAAGTATGAAGATTACCGAAAATAACACATACTAGGGTTCCATATTGAAAAATATGGATATGGAAGAGAAATATAACCATCAATTACCTGATGGAGAGTGGTAGAGAAAATGGCTATGAAAAGGCCAACAATCCCAAAGCCATAAATTAGTGATGATTTAAGGTACCATCTAGGACAACATTTTTGTTCTAAGTTCCTTTTATTATTGTTGAGGAATTTATTTATGATATTGGATAAGATCATAATGAGATATACATACTTTATAATTAGAGTTTTATCCATTAATAAATTTCTACCACAAACTCATCTTTCACTCTAAAAGACAATAGAACGTAAAAAAAAATTTCTATTTATACTATTCGTACGGGGTTCCAAAATAAATGAATTTATAATTCATCTACCAGATCTTTTAAAAAAACTACATTATTTAATCCAGGACATCTCGTGGGCCAGTGGTAGGTGATACACCCTTGTCGCCCTTCGGTTGCGGGTTCAAGTCTCGCAGCCTTGCCGGACGCAACGGGTTGCCGCCCGACCTTCGGGTTATCCTTTTATGGCAATCCAAAATAATCCAAACTAGAACTATCCAAAATACTTCTATCCAAAATCACAGTCCAACATTTATAAGAAAGGTAAACATAATGTAGATCCTTTTTACCCCGTAATAGCATATGAATACCTTTATCATGTATTCTTTTAATACACTGAAACATCCTGAATTACCATATTCCTTATTGATTACATTCATGCTCCCTTATTCCATATAGAATGATGGATATACTTCATTAATCCAAATTTTTTTTAAACCCCAACAATGATGGAATATACAAATCATTAATTAGTTCGAAGGTAGTCAAGAATATCCAATACAATTTATCCAAAACAATCATGTATTATTCCAAAATCACTACCTCGATATCAGAACTATTTTATGGTTTATCATTCTCTCAACCATATATTTTCCAAAAATTTATCCTGCTATTGGGTCACTTTTCTTTGTTCTACATAATCTCAAGTCCTTAATAAAATAGTACTGCAGTACAATCCTTATATACTCCATAATTATTATAACAAGTACATTGTTGATACAACACTCAATTGACATAATCAACATAAGAACTCTAATCATTCCTCTTCATCTGTGGTAGTATCATAACTTGATTATTATCTAATAGCATGATTTGCGGCATAGTCTGATGACTGGGACATAGGTTCGTGTAGTGTCCAAACTCCTTGCAAATGAAGCATTGTACATTTGAAACCATTTTCTTACCCTTGCAGTCACGTACTTTGTGCCCTTTTCCTCCACACTTATAACAAACTCCCATTCCTTTCAGGCAAGTTTCAGGGTGTTTCTTTCCACAGTTACCACATATGGGAAAATTATTCTTTTCCCTCTTTCCTTTATCCATCTTTCTCTCTTCCATCCTTTTCTTCTCTTGCTTCCCTTCAAAGCCACAGGACTTAGTAAACTCTTTACTTATCTTATCAAAACATGATATTATTTCTTCATATGATGATAATACATGGGAGACTATTTCTCTTATAAATTCTAGCTTAAGACCATGAAAGATATGATCCTTCCTTCTCTTGGAATCATGTGCATTTCTGGAGTTCTCATTCCTTCTACTGGGTGCCATTTCTAAATAATGGCATAAACTAGATCAGTTTATGAATCAAAATACATAATACCATACTTATAAAACACTTAACATAAATTGAACTATTTATGGATATAATCCATAATCATAAAAATGTCTCATTTGAGGATGTATATACACATAAACCCTTCACAATGGTTTGTAAAGAAAATGAGAATTATCCTAAGCATATCCCCCGGGAGTGTCGTAACCAAGAGTGCAGCAAGGCCCGTTGTCGTGCACCAGTTCCCGTTCGAGTCTAGCTCAAAGCGGTGTTTTCGGGTTTTACCCCTAGGTACATCTGTGCCAGAGCCGCCTCTACCTGGTCGTATCCAGACAGGGATGTATTGCTCGTAAAACTCACAAAATCTCTACAATACCAAAATTCTAGGAAGTTCTTCTATACTAATCCTCAAAGTTCATCTTAGGTCTACGTGCTCTAATCAGAGTTTATCTAAATCTAGCTTCCAAGGTTTGTACTAAACTTCCTCTGATACCAACTGTAACGCCCCGACCCTAGTTACCCAGAGTCAGTGCATTATTACATAACATTGACATGATCACAAGAAAGATCAAATCTCGAAAGACCGATTGGTTTAGTAGCCTTGGAAACACTAGATATATTCATAAGTTTTACATTACATCATAAAATGAAAAACTACTATAACAACATAATGTCTCCATAAACCACACTCATATCCCCACATAATATCCCTGCAAGTCATTCATAACTTACTTCTTCACTTCCTGGGAAAAATAAAACATAGAAAAGGGGTGAGCTCAAATGCCCAGTACGGATAACAATATAGCGGAAACTTTCATAAATAAGAATAAACATTTAAGGCAATGTATAACTAAAACAAAAGCCTTTCAAACATGAACTTTCAACATAGTATGGCATAAATAAAATGAAATAATTCCATTTACTTATTCACATGGATATTCTACTAATCGAATAATCACATGAAAAATCAATAACCACTTTCATAATGATGGAATGCATAATACTGAACTTTAATTTCTTTGTCAAGGCCTCATATCAAAACCTTGTGGCTAACTGTAACCGGAACCCAACCCGGAGTGCCTCTAATAACCGGACACCAACCCGAAGTGCCTCTAATAACCGGACACCAACCCGGAGTTCCTCTAATAACCGGAGACCAAACCAGAGGGCTTACTTTTACCAGTCCCTAACCTGGAGGGCTTACTTTTACCAGTCCCCAACCTGGAGGGCTTACTTTAACCAGTCCCCAACCTGGAACATACTTGTCCAACACATTCTTATGAAGTAAAGGTTGAAATATAACATAAACATTCTTATTGGAACTAGCATACGAAATGTCAATACTTTACTCATAAACCATGAATGCTATATAAATAGCACATCCATAGTCAAACATATCACAAAACTTCATTACAATATGGAAGTTTTATATCATAATAAATCAACTTCAAATAATCGTAAAATCCATCAAAGGGTGTTGACATAGATGAAATCAAAACACTTTTTAGAGAAATATCTCTTTATATTTTTGAAATCATTTAAGAGCCATATAAAATAAAACATTTTCTTTGAAAATATTCTTATAAGCTTACAAGTAAAGCTTTGAAGATTTTATAACGGCGGAAAATAACCGCACCCGCCGTATAAGTAAAAAAAACATTCTTACCTTAATTTTGTCGAAAAGGTTAAAAAGGACCTTGTTTTGAAAACGATGGAAAGATTCCTCTTATAAAAAGTCAAACAAGGGTATAAATTACTTTAACCCATATTATTGTAAATAATAAAAATGTTTTGAAATACATTTTTAAGAAAACATGGATGTGGATGGTAAAGAGATCCCAGTAGATTATTACGTATAAACAACCTCAGATAATGAAGAGATTGTGAAATAACCCTTACCAATTTGGTAACTTATGAAACATACAACCCATGAAAGAGGTATCATACAATGAATATGTAAATACATATAAATTAGAGTGTATTACACAAAGAATATAATTATGGGCAGTACACACACCACACAAAAGGTGATGGTGGCAATATGGCATGAATCTCACAGGAATAAGGAGTGAGATAAAAACCCCTTACCACGTTAATCAACTGAGTCATATGACCAAAAGTTAATAACCACCAAATTATTTACAGAATAACATGAATATAAAGATAATCATGATAATATATATCAAATGCCAGTACACAATACACCACTTTCAATAATTTAGTGGCGAATAAAGGAAATCTCACGGAATTGAATGTGAGATAAGAAAATCCCTTACCTTGTACTTTTCATTTTTGGGGTAGTTTAACCTCCTGTATAATGGTGAAATAATTGTTATTAAATTATACAACAATAATATACATTAATATGATATCATATATGATCTTTTAATATTGATTTGATAATAATATCTTAGTATTATCGTTGTTTCGGGTGTTAACTTACTTGTTTTCTTTTATATGTTTTGTTACGTAAGACATGTTTGTAAAGGATAGGTTTTATATTATTCATATACAGAATGATATCAAGTCCTTAAACATCATTTTTTAAATCATCAAATGATAATTATACTTGAATGGATACGATGGAGAATGAATCTCATCGCGTTCGTGGAGACGGTAGTCCGTACGTACGCACGAGCGACAATATCATTCTTTTGATATTAAAATAATATATAAATGGATGGTATATCATATATACAGAATCATTAACATGTTATATTTATTATTTACATGAGTTACATATCATTATTATACCCATCCAAAATAATAATATATTGAATAACAATTACACCACGACGTGGAGACGGTAAGCCGTACGTACGCACGTATGGTGACATGTTATTCAAAGGGTGGATAGAATACTGAATATGGTTGTAACATATTTATAATAACATCACAGTATATGTGAGATACTGGAGTTATTATTTTATAATGGTAACAACAAAGGAAGAAGAAGTGGAAGAAGAAATGAACTTGGAAAAAGGGTGGTGAAATCATTACCTCTTCTTCGGGTTCTTCCTTTTGATTTGATCAAAAGGGATACTTAGGTTGAATTTCTGATCAAACTAAGGCCCCTAGGTTGTAGTGAGGGAAGTTGGGAGAGTATTTGGGCAGAGTTTGGCCGAACCAAAAGGCTTGGAAGGTGTGAAGAAATGAGAAGGAGGAGTGCCCTTTTATAAGAGGGGTGAGGGGCACCTTTGGAAAAGCTAGAAATATTAATTTATAATAAATTCATATTCGGTTTCTAATGGCTCCAAAGTTGATTATTTAAATTTTAAGGTGGGGAAGGGTCGAAAACAACTCAACCAATAGAATTTAGACAGGTTTGTGGACTTATATTAACCTTATCTTTAAGTATTAACTCTAAGTTAATTAGTTTCACTTTTACAATGTCTCTTTGTATTTTTATATAATATGATTAATAAACTTACTACATACATCCAAGCGACCCCCAAGTGGTCCATTAATGATGAAACTATCATGATATAAGTCCCTTGGCCGAACCTTAGATTTTTAGGAATTTAATATCAATTAATAATATAATATTTGTTTTAAGAACTCTTTTATGTCAATTTTGACACTATTCAATAGTTGATTTTTTTGAAACTCATAAATGATTGATTACTTCGAAAAAAGTGAATTAAATCAATCCTAATATATCATATTATCCTAGAAAATTAGTTTAATTTATTAAAAGTTTCATATTATATTTATTTGGGTATTTATAATATCAATTATTTTAATTTTTCACTATTATAGTCATTACTGCATCATCATTGTGTCATAAATAAAATAAATTATTTAATGTCTAAAAATTATAAATAAAATAGAATTATGTAGGAAATATTTTTATCTTTATAATGAATATTTATAATCTAAAATCCAACATATATAACCTTATGTAACAATTGTTTTGCTAAAAGATATATGCTTGTGTCATTTTTGTATTCATTTTAACTTAATTAAAATAAAGTTTCATTATCACTTACAAGTGGATCCATGGGGTCCCAAAATCGACCCAAAGATGCCTATGGTCGAACATGTATCAACCAATAAGTCTAGGACACTTTTTAGGGTAATTTAGTATTATTATAATATTATTTTTTAACCCTTATTTACCGGATTTACCCTTAACCATGGTAAATAAAATATTTACCGCAGTAATTATTCAAAATGTCTAAAAATAAAAGTTACCTATTTACACAATTTGAACATCCTGATTCCAAATATGGAATCCATTTTTCTAAATTCAAAACACAAAAGTGGCAGAAATTAATTTAAAATTAATTCCCACTGTCAAAACAAAAAGCGTGTTTTTAAGAGATAATAACCATAAAAAGATTGACACTTGTTTATGTTCGGTTTAATTGTAAAATTATGTCCAATGACCAAAATTATATTAAATGGTAAAACTATATTCTAAATATACTTTAAAACCACTCAAATTCATAATTTATCACTATTAATTATTTTGATTAAAAAAGTTGTTTTTAATTAAAATTTAGTAATTTTCACTATTCATCAAAATATGAAAGTTATCCGAAAAGTACCAAAATTTCACCTTAGGCTAAATTCGATATTCCGAATCCAAAAATGAAGTCTATTTTGAAATATAAAATATATATAATTTCAAAAAGTAGGTATTACTATTCATAACGGCTAGTTTGATCGGTTGTGGTGTGTGTTAAAACTCGAAGTTGCGTACAACACACACTACTGTTTTATTCAAAGGAAAGCGTACCGTGGAAGCTTGGGATGTTTCATTTTAAATTTTTTGATGTCTCCATTTAGTCAAAAAGTTTAAAATATTGTATTTAAAAAGGTTTCACTATTAAAAGTTGATAAAATTGCAATACTAAAAATGAATCTGTTCTTGCATTATGACTAAGAAATTAATAATATGGATTCTAAAATTATAAGGATTATATAAAGTTTAAAATTTAGTTAATACTATTCATGACCTCTTTTAATGGCTTTTTTTAAGTCAAGGTGTGATTGAACTCGGTGTTGCGTTTAGTTCAAGTTATTGAATTATTTTGAAGAAATAACACACTATGAAATCTTGGGGTGTTACAGTGATTGTGTGTAATGAAAGGGAAGTCAAGGATGCATGTTGTGTAAGTTCCTTTTGGTGTAGAGTAAAACACAAGACATTAATGAAATTAAAAAGAATATTTTTCATAAAATCTCGGGGTGTTACATTCTACCCCCCTTAAAAGGAATTTCTCCCTCGAAATTTGTCGGGGTTATAAATGGTTTACTACTCGAAAGTTTCTTTAATAGAAACCCACATCGTAAAAAGGAATACCAAAACTCAGCTTTAAAAACTAAACTATGAAATGTAACGGTTACCCAAATTAACTCATCACTGGGTTTCCACGTAGGAGAACATAGGTGAAAATATGGATATGGAAGAAAAATATAACCATCAAGTTCTGATAGAGAGTGGTAGAGAACATGGCTATGAAAAATCCAACAATCACAAAGCCATAAATTTGTGACGATCTAAGGTACCATCTGATTCATCGGATATAAGGGAACTAGGACAACCTTTTTGGTTTTCAAGATCATTTCCCTAAAGTTGATGAAATTGGAATTAGAAGAAATACTTTCGTGATTTTGGTATAGTCTCACCGTTGGTCGTTCTTTGGACAATTTCCGCTTCATCTCTTAATGAAATGAAGTTGAATTTTTCATTCGTGATGTGTTAGCAGATCATGTGATAGAATGATGGGTCATTCCATTTGTCTCAAACAAAAGGTTAGAAAAGTTATCAAAAAATACATAAGTCCATCTATAGTGAGATTAATCATATATGGTTCCTAAAATGGACTTATACTTCATATATCATACTGCTTAATATAATAAAACTAGTTTCAACTATATAGGGACTTTCTGTAGGCCCGTGGTAGGCGATAAAGGCCAGTCGCACTTCGGTTGAGGGTTCGATTCCCACAGCCTTGTCTGACGCGATGGGCTGTCACCCATCCTGCAGGTTGTCCTTTTTCTAAAGCTATATTACTATAACATCCCATAAATAATATCGAAAAAAGTTCAATCCTTAAACAATACTAACTTATGTCCAACATAATCCATTCCAATCTTTAGGCTTATCTAAAATACTTCGGTCCAAGCTCATAGTATAAAGAAAATGATTACTTGAAATGTCACATAACAATCACATGAATGCCATCATTTATCCCCCATATATCATAATATATATCTTTTTGGTCAAATTAAAAACATGTGAATACCTTAACCATGTATTATCTTGAAGAATGAATACCCATTGAACCTTAGTGAAAACATGAATGCTATTAAAAGTTAACTCTTTCCACTTACCAAAATCCTCAAAATTCTATATACTCAAACCATGATATAACCTTCTCCTTATATCAATCATGAGCTCATGAATACTATCAAACATTTAATTTTCTCCTTATCCCTTCATTATGATCATATCATCTATTTTCCAAAAATATCTGAATAACCTTTCATGGTTACTAATACCATTAATCATACACTTTCAGAACATAGGAAAGACAACAGTGTAACAATCCTTAGATGTATCTTTATTCCATAGAACCATGAGATTACTTATAAAACATTACACTTGATAAACATGTAATAATTCCACTACCTTCTTAAACCATTGACCGAACTTCAACAATTCTTTCATCTCACATATAATTTGTAGTCTCTTCATCATCATCAACATAAATACTACCCATACAACCATACTGATTCTCTTCATGAGACTTTCCCTTAGAGAATTGGTTTGCATAATGCCCGTACATTCCACATTTAAAACATTTAACCATTGTTGATGTCGTAGAAATACCATTATCCTCATCTCTGGTGTTAACTGAACCTTTTCCTTTGCACTTACTGGCTTTGTTTCCTTCTTTTCCACACCCAAATCATCTTCCAGTTCCTTTGAAACAATCTCCCCGATGCCTCTTCCCACATGATTTACATGAGGGAAATTGAACTTTCTTTCCTCTATGATCATCATGAAACTCCATCTTTCTCTTATTATCTGAGTCGGGAAACTTACCAAAGTTGAGATTATTGATCATATTATGAGATTTCTGATTAGGAATAATAACGATGTCTGGACTTCCAAATCCCGTTTCATTTGGTTTCTCAGGAAGAATATCATTCCATTTTCCTTTATATCCTCCATTATCATGAATCTTCATATTTACAGCCATTTTCTAAAAACCAAAAAGAATAGTGTGAGAGGAAAAACTCATGCTAGGGAAAACAAAATAGTAAAGGGGGAGTACCCTCAATATCTAACAACTTAGGTTAAATTCTAATATCGTTACCGTAGTTCTAGGACTATATCCTATATGTATACTTATCCTTAGGGACATCCCTAGACATACCTTAGAAATATATCTAGGGATCTCACTAACGTTTTTGCATCCTAGTTTCCAAATGTTGACTAAAGCTTTCCTCTGATACCAACTGTAGAGACCCGAAGCTTGACGTACATAAACATTACATTACTTTTGTGGAATAATTAGTACATAACAAAAACAAACACACAAGGACCGTAATAGTTTAGTGTCTTTGGAAACTTGGAACATAATCTTCCAATCATGGTGAAAGATCTTCAACATCTCCCATAAAGATCTTCTCATTTTTGTTTCCTTACCTAAAATCTTTCTTTTAATCCTGGGGAAAAAACATAAAAAGGGTGAGCTCAAATGCCCAGTAAGGGTAAGCATGGATAAGATAAAACATACCATATACATTTGTACTAAAAAAAATGAACATTAAAAATCTTGAGCAATGACATAAAACATGGAAGTACATAAGGCATAGATCATAATTGAACATAAATCAGGATAAAATAGCATGGGAATAAAACATGTAATTGTGGCAACCATTAATCACATGATATGATTTCCATATTAGCCAAGGCATTGCTTCCAAGACCATCTTAGTGGACAAAGTCCCTTTCTGAATCGAGTTCACTCCTCGTTCTAGTCCTGTATTACTGAACTAGTTTAACTTTCCATTCCAGCCATGTATATCTCAGGAGATATAAATATTTACCCAATGCATTGGAGGGAGATATAGGTCCCACCCATCTCATAATGAAATCATTCTTACTTGTGCCACAAAATAAACAATCATCATTCATAATAACCCAACGAATAAAATGGGGTTTATAAACATAATCCCATCATCACATAGTCCATATAAAAGAAATGGATATCATTTCATAATAAGAAAAGTGAAACAATGTAAATAATAGAGACATTATACTTGAAACATACACATATGAAATAATTTCATCTTAGATGAAAAATGGTATTGATAAAACACTTGAAATGAATTTTTGAGGAAAATATCCTTTCTTCTTCAAAATAATTTTCTTTTAAAAAAATGTCATGAAATTTTAAAAGAAAAGGATTTTGTTGAAAATAGTCATGAAATATTTTGGAGTAAGCTTCATGAAAATAAGGCTTTATAAAACCATAAAAATCCGTTCGCCCCGTATAAGTTAAAAAAACATTCTTCTCGTACTTTTGCCAGAAAAGTAAAAAAATTACCTCGTAATGTAAACAAAAGAAAGATTCCTTACATACCATGTAGTAAAAGTCAAAAATGGGTAAAAAGGCCTTTAAACATACATGAAAACACTTTTATAAAACATGTACATGGATGATAGAAATAACCCCAGTAAATACTTACGTATAAGCAATATCGGAGAGAAAACAATTGAGATTGCAACATTATCCCTTACCTTAGGTCCGATTTGCTTCGTAAGTGTCCGAAACTCCTGTATAATGATTGAAATAATGTCATTGACTTATTCCAGAATCATAATCATTGTTATGATATCATATATGGTTCACTTATGACTTTATTTTACCTGTTCTTTTGTAAATTCCATGTTAAAGAGCGTTTTGGGTAAAATCGTTTCATTTGTCGTCCGTGTTTTGACTTGTAATTATTCATATGATTACTTAGATCATGATTACTTAATTCCAGAATATAAAACATGATTTATATACAATATATATTCAGAATATACATATATATAATAGATCAGTAAATGGAAAGAAATACACCGTTCATGGAGACGGTAGGCCGTACGTACGCATGAACGCTGTTTTCGTTTCCTTATGGAATTAAGTAGATGACATACATATATATACACATAAATCCAGTATCATTATTATGTCATATATTTCATGATTACTTATTATATATACTTTATAATCATTCATGAATGGTTAACGTGGAGAATTAATCTCATCACGTCGTGGAGACGGTAGTCCGTACGTACGCACGAGCGATGATATCGTTCTAATGATCGTGGAATTGTATTGGAGTGTATGTATACTATTTCAGAATCAATATCACTTTACAATAATCATATATAGTTATTATGTACACCATTATACCCATCCAAGTAAGGTGGTCGTGGAAAATAGATTACACCACGGCGTGGAGACGGTATTCCGTACGTACGCACGCGCGGTGATTTCGTTTTCCGTAGGATGGATAGATGGTGAAATAGGGTTGTTTCATACTTATAATAACATATCAGTATATGAGTGATACTTATGTTATTACTTCATAATGAAACAACCTAAGAAGAAGAAGTGGAATAAGAAATAAAGTTGAAAGAATCGGTAACGGACATTACCTCTTATTTGTAGCGCCTCTTTGAGATCTCCTTTCAGGACACTAAAATTGGTCTTTGAGGAAGATCAGAACCTCTAGGATGTTGATAGGGAAGTTTAGAAGAGAATTTGGCAGGGGTTGGCCGATATTGAAGGCTCAAAGTGGTGTGAGGAAGAGAGGGAGGAGGTGCCCTTTTATAAGGGAGGAGAGGGGCACCTTTGGAATAACTAAAAATATTATTTTATTATAAAGCCAAATTCAGTTTTAAATAGATCCAAATTGATTTATTTCGAATCTAAGGTGGGGATGGATCGAAATACTCTCATCCAATAGAATTTAGACAAGTTTAGGTTCCTATTTTAACCTTATCATTTATATTTAACTTTAAGTTAAATAATTTTACTTTTACCGTGTCTTCTTGTGTTCTTATACTATAAGGTTAGTAAACTTACTATAAGCAACCAAAAGAACCCCAAGTTGTTTATTATTAATATATATAACCTTATCTAAGTCATTTGGCCTAACCTTAGATTTTTAGGAATAAAATAACAATTAATGATATAATATTTGTTTTAAAAACCATTTTATGTCAATTTTGACACTATTTAGTAATTGATTTTTGTAAAAATAATAACAGAATGATTAGTTCAAAAAAATTTAATTAAATAAATACTAAAATGTCATATTAACCTATAAAATTAGTTTAATTCATAGAAAGGCTCAAATTATATTTATTTGGGTATTTATAATATCAATTATTCTAATTTTTCACTATTATGGTAATTACTACATCATCATTGTGTCATAAATAAATTAATTTATTTAATGTCTAAAAATTATAAATAAAATATAATTATGTATTAAATCTTATTATCTTTATAATTAATATTTACAATCGAATTTATCTTATGTATAACCCTATATTAAAAATGTTTTAGTAAATAAACTTTGATTTTAACTCTTTTAACTCTTCTTTGAATTAAATAATAATAAATGTCCTAATCTAATCCAAATGGACCTAAATGGTCATATTTTATTCCTAAGGTTGTTTTTGGTTGAATTACTCTTATCCAATAGAATTAGGACATGTTTTAGGGTAATAATAATATCATTTTTACCATTAATTACCCTATTTACTTTTAACCGTGGTAAAAAAGTAAAAAGTTACTATTCACCAAAAATTATTTTCATCTCATTGAACCACATTTTACTTACTGACATCAATCGTGTGTCTCAGATTTTTGAAATTCCACTCACAAAAGCGGTAAAATTAAGTTTTATGAAAAATTCATTTCTTTTAACTACCACTTAGTGGTTTCACTATTCATCAAAAAATGAAAGTTTCCAGAAAAATACCAAAAATTAGGCCTAATCTATATTTGATATTATGAACTCAAAAATGATATCTATTTTACCAAATTCAAAACATATCAGTTGCATTAATTAATTTAAAAATTAATTCCCGTCATCAAAACAAATAGCGTGTTCTTAAGAGATAATAACTATCAAAAGATTGACACTTGTTTATGTCTGGTTTAAATGTGAAATTACATCCAATGACAAACATTGTATTAAATTGTAAAAATATGTTCTAAATATACTTTAAAACCACTCAAATTAATAATTTATAATTATTAATTATTTCGATTTAAAAGGTTGTTTTTAATTAAAATTTAGCTATTTTCACTATTCATCAGAAAATTAAAGTTATCCGAAAAGTACCAAAATTTCACCCTAAGATAATTTCGATATTCTGAATCCAAAAATGAAGTCCATTTTGAAAGATAAAATTTATAAAATTTCAAAAAGTGGGTATTACTATTCATAACGGCTAGTTCATAATAATATTATAATAATATCTCGTTTAGTGAAACTCGGTATTGTGTACTACACACGCTATCGAGGAAGGTCGTGATTGTGTGTAATGCAAGGCAAGTCAGGGAGGCATGTTGTGCAAGCTCCTTTTGGTGTAGCGTACAACACAAGACATTATGAAATAAAAAAGAATATTTTTCATAAAATCTCGGGGTGTTACAATCAAGAAACTATTTCAATATAAAATTCTCATATACTTAGTTTCTATTAAACCATTTCTTGAATTTACAACCAGGAAACAAATATTTTATTCTACCATCCACTGATCATTTTACAATTTCATAATCTAAAAATTCTTCCAAACCCTTAGAATATCAAGGTGTATTTCAAGGTAAATTAATACAACTTTTATCCATAAGTATTGGATTGTATTCTCCCTATATGCTCATATATAAATATATAAATGTTTAATAAAACAAGTAAAATCAAAATTAAATATCACCTAAATTTTCCATCGACTCTTTAATAACAACTACAAATGAAAATGCGATGAATCAAATAATGAACCTTTTCTAACAAAAATAATAATATAAAATCATGAATAAAATAAATTATTATTTGCCACAAACATAGATGAATGAGTTGAATCAAATAAAAGATAATGGTGTATTCTACCCTAGTGTTGTGACTAAGGAGGGTTCATTCCATTGAAAAATTAGCTACATTAATCAATTTCTGAACCATTTCTCATGATCTAACTAAGTCCAAGAGCACCTCTTAAAAAATATAAATGCAAAGTTTAATTTATTTGGATATCAAGATATGTCATGCATACCCAAAATATTCAAATCTATATGTATATATTCTATTGAACTAGTTTATTGTGACTTCATGTTGTTCCATGAATTAGATAAATAAATTATGTTCACATAACATTAAATTGGATGTTCCTTCAATTTTCTCTAAATAGAAAAAACATGATGTTAACATAAATTTGAACAATTTCTATTGTGATTTTCAAATAAAATGATAAAAAATTATACATTTGACTAAAAAAAAACTACACAATATAATTAGTTTTATTAAAAATCATGTTAGTTAAAATAAAATCAATGAAACTAATTTGGCTATTCTAGTTACCATAATCAATAATTGATTATCATGCATGTAAAACTTAATCCTAACTACTCTATGAATATTTAATAGATTTTATTAAACTAAATGATTCCTCACATATTCATAAATCATGAATCATTCTGATAAATATAATAATGGTATAATATCTCATTTTCAAGGCCATTATACTTAGATACCTTTCCAGTCTTGGTGATGAAACCATGTGTGACCCCAAACCCTTCTACCAATTAGTCATGAGTTTGAAAATTGCCTCAATTATGTATCTTTAAAAAATTGGAGGCATTAACATCTATATAAAAAAGTGGAATTTATTAATATAAAATACAAAACATGAAATTATGAATGATCTAGATTCCATAATCGATATATATCATAAACAATTTTTTTTTAATTTAACACAACATAACCAAAATTAATGATTATTATAAATCTAAACTAACTAAAAAATCAAAACAACACATTAGAAATCAAAATTACATATATAATTATTGTCCAATGAATAAAACGAAATTATATACTATTTTTATCACACATGATTGTCCATATAATTCTACTCAATAATAAAATTATGGTGAGGATGATTCAACCATCAAGGGGGTCTTCATTAGCGCCGAGGATGGGATTTAAGATAGGTAGAGGAAGTTCGGAGGGGGGGGGGGGTGTCGCGTCACTGACAAGATGGATAGATAGGAGGTTAGAGGGGGTTCAGATATGGGGGGTCAGGGGTATTGGGCTCGGGCTTGGGGCTGTCGGTCGGGGTTGCCGCTAGGGAGAGGAGAGGAGGAGGTCGAGGGAGGTGGGTGTGGGGGGAAGGGGTTCGGTCATACAGAGGGAGTGGGGGAGGGGGGGATTAGTGTTTTTTAAAATTTTTAGTGGAACTTTAATTGAAACCATTTCTAATTGAAAACATAAAAAAATATCACGGTAGTTTTATTAAACCACTGCTATATTATATTTTTTTTTTAAAATTTATTTCTTAGTGGTTACTAGAACCACTGTGAATACACTTCCACTAACCAACACTTTTTTTGTAGTGTTCCATGAAACTTAGGAAAACTAAATTGCATGATCAGTGGATTTTGAGCACCCCTGATTGGATTTATCGTTTTGGATTCGAGAGAACAACTGTTATGACCCAAGGTGAGTATTTCCTCTGTTCTTCTTAGTTATATCCTTATTTTTATTTCATTATATTTTCTGGAAACAATGTTAGTTTAATTTTGGATATGTTTATTCATGGTTTAATAGTGGCTATTATGATTTAGTTTTATTGGGGAATTCCTTTCATGGTTTGGATTTGTGATAGTATCTTTAATCTTATTCATATGCAGTGGTTGATTGAAGCTTTAATTGAGGTATATGATTTGAGAACTCTCCTTTATTTATGAAAAATTTATGAAAAATTTATTTCTATTGTTTTTGTTTTATGGATGGTAAAAATTAAATTAATAAAGGCATTGAAATGGACTAATGGGAATTAAAGGGGAAGGGTGATTCACATGGGTTTTACATTATTTTTAATGTTTCTTATGATTTTGTGGCCATTTATTTTTATTTATAAAATATTATTTCTGCTATGATATATATATATATATATGTGTGTGTGTGTGTGTGTATTATTTATATGATTAAATTTATAAAATCACCTTCCATAAAATGATAATCATGTTAAGAAAATAATGAATATGTTGTGTGGAATCTGAATTTGAAGTAATGTTTCTTGTTTAAGAGAGATTGAATCAATTTGGAAGAATGTTTTCAAAGGGGAATATAAAAGTTCTTATTGTTGAAATTGGATATTATATGTTGTTTGTATGCTTTTTTTGTTACTGTGACTTGTGTGGTTATGGAAGTGAATTTTATTTTATGATTTTGGGTGTTAAATTGTGAGATTAGAAGGTGATATGGTTTGTTTCCATGGTGGAAATTAGAGGATGTGGTTGTTGATATGTGATGGTTGGGATGTTATGATGAAATGATTGGTTAGTAGAAATGGGATGGTTCGGTTTGTGTTGTGATACGGGTTCTGTAGTGGTTTGTTGTGTGATGTAGCGATGATGATATAGTTTCCTGATGGTATGGAATATGTGATTAGTAATCATGAATTTCATAATTGGTGAAGACTACAATTGAATAATCTGTAGGATTTTAATGAAATGGTAATAATTGAAATGGATGACAATTGGATGGAATAATTGTTGTGGTTTTCTAATGAATGGCTTGTCATTAAATATGGTCAATGAATGAAATGATGAATATAATATGTCCATTAAATGGTAAGTCTAGATTTGGATGAGTAAATGATTAAAAAGGAGAGTTCATGGGGAATGTTGTGTCTATTTTGTGTGGGGTGATGGGGATGGTCAATGGAGTAAAAGTGGCAGAATTTATTAGTGTGAGATTGCCAGGATGTGGTAGTGTTGTTTTACTAAAAACCTTTTAGTATTTGATTATTTTTTCTTTCATTATATGATGTGTTTTCTTATGATTTTATATACACCCCACCTAAGTTATATAACCTTACTAAGACCGAAATGTTTTTGGTTTTAGGTATATTTACCAAACATCCAGGTTGGCGAGGGAATGAATAGATGACTACTCTCTCTTCCCCGCTCTCTCTTCCAGAAATAGAATAGATTCAATGGCATGAGGTTTATATGCATTGGTTTTTGATGGAAAAAATTTAAAAGTGCAATTAGTGTGTTGATGATGGGATAAAAATGTGTTATGTAGTGGGGTTCATGCATTATAGTAGGAGAGAACTATTAGATATTTACTAAAAAGGATATTCATGTGATTCATATCAAGATCTTGAGGTTATGTTTCAAATTTATCCTAAATAAAAAGATTAATAATATATTGGTTCCTTTTTATTCTGGTATGAATGTGATATATTAAATTTCACATAATATGAAATGGTCTTACAACTGGCACTACCACATATACCTCACACAATTTAATTTTCGATGAATCAAAGAGTTAATTTATTTATAGAACAATCAATCATTTGAAATGTTCAAACGGTAACATACTCAAATGAGAAGTAACATATGAGTTCCAAGTGATGGAACTTGATATGACAAACACTATTTATTTAATTAAGATCATCGATGAAAATGTGCTATCACCCCTTCGATGATATGGAATCCTCTAATCATTAAAGAATATGCAAGTCTATTATATTCCCACAGAGGAAGAAGGCTTTTATTTGATTCTTCAGTGATCTCCATCAAGCATACATCAAAGAGTAAAATATTTATTACTCAACTATACAAGTATGCTTAATTTATATTCTTTATGTTCATATTGCTTACATTGAAGATATATCAATTATTACATGGTTTTTATTCCACTGTCAAGTTTATTAGATTAATAACCAATCCCATTAGTGGAATCCATGCCTTTTTCTTCAATGGATTACTATTTTATGAAAAACATGTTTGATGTAACATAAATGGATCATCCTACCTAATATTTAAAAATATGATAACGTAATGTGAGGTTATCCTACTTGCTAATACATTAAGAATTAATATAATCTCAAGTGAGACCCTGAAGTTACATTTATGAGATAACATAACCTATACTGTCACATGAAATTAAGTTATTTAATAATATAGTTTTCATTTAGAGAACTTGACATTACACTATGTGATAATGTATTCTCAAGATAATCTCTCATGTTATGATTATTGGGTAACATAAATTATCTTAGGTATAAAAATTATATTATATTGATAATGTATTATAGAGTTTAATGAATAACATACATTATATGATAACATAGCCTGCATCCTTTACCACCAAAATAGTTTATAAGAAATCTACTAATTGAAATTACATTTTGAGATAACGTAATGTGAGATCCTCTACTTGAAATTACATTGTGATAAAACATAGTGTGGGATTCAAACTTGACAATACATTAAGTGTTAACATATTATCAAGTGATGATTCAAATCCAAAATTGAAGAAATTTAATATTTCGGTTAATTTTTATTATAATCTACCAAATTTTTATAAATGATAAATGTTAGAAATTTTGAAATGGGATTTTCAAACCCAAATTAAATATGAAAAATTCATATTAGTATCACATGTTTTTGTAAATAAATAGTGTTTATTTATTTTTTAATTCCTTTATAATGGTTATGTTTATAAATTATTTATAAATAGTGAATATTGTGCATGATTAATTTATATTATAAATGAATTATAGTAGAATGTATTTCCATGAATTACATTCTAGTTATGCATTCATAATATTTGGATTTCATTTTCCCTGACCTTAGTTTTTAATTAAAGTCATGAGCTTGAATTTAGTTTTTAGATATTATTTTTACATATTACGTTTTAAAGTTATTATGAATTGGATTCTCCCTTGAGTAAAGTATCATCAGGTAGAGGGAATCTGGGTCAGACTTCCCACTAGCCTAGAGGCTTATGCCTTATTCTAGAAATCCGGGGTTTGGATATCTATATCTCCAAGATTACTCTTGTAAATATTTTCAATATCATATAGTTCTAAACCTTTACATGAATATTTCACATACCTTATACATATAATTAATTTAGATATTTATGAACATGTTTGGATTATATATTTGGGTGAGTAACACAAGTTCTGGGCTGTGTAAAGAGTTATACATTAATGTGGTGTGAACACATTTATTTGGTGGATGGAATAAGGATTCCAAAACTAAGTCTTTAGATGAATTCATATTCAAATGAATAAAACATGATAAGATAAAGATTATACGTGGTTAAATAATTATTAATTTAATATTCATATGATGTATATTAATTTGGTAAGATTTTAAAAGAAAAAATCATCAAATACTTTCTGTGATATTACTTAAAAAGTGTTGCTTTTCAAGACCTTGATCATCCAATAAATTAGGTCATACTAAAGCTGGTTGTCCTTATATTATCTTGTATAAGGAAAGAAAGTAATGGGTGATTCTAATAGGATTATGTGAATGTTATTAGTGTTTTATTTGGGTTACACTAGGTGAGAGGCCCTATTAGGATTAGGTTACTAAAAGAATAGAGTTGAGTGAATCCATGTGATGAATTTGGAGAAAGTGTTTATCTGCTAAACTATCCAAGAATAATAACTTTTATGATTGGGATGATTCCCTACCTAAATCGACAAGTGACGGGAGAAATGTTAAACCAAACCAAAACTTAGTGAAATATGGATCTTGTCTCACTAAATGGATATGATTTGTGGGGAATCCTTTTTAAGGGGATCACTTTTATTAAAATTCATTGATGAAAAAAATATAAAACATGAGACTCACCCATAGATATATATTTGTTGTGGATTCAATCATACTTCATGATAATAATATTGAGATCCATAATAGGAATGACCTTTAGAAAAAAATTATTATGGTATTTAGGGTTGAGAAGTGTTCTCAAATAGAAGAATTATGAGCATCCAAATATGAATGTTATAGATAAAAATTAAACCAACTTTGAACTATAGGTATTGTATATTGAGTTTGCATCACACATCCATGATGATAAACATGGACTCAAAGATAATAGGGAATTAATGAAGAGAGAAGTAGATGTTCAAGTCAGTAATGGAGTAGAGTTGATACATTGGAAGTTGGCACTTATGGTATAAGTCTACCCAATGAGTTATTACTATAATTAAATAATTATTATTATGTTTTTTCCATAAATAAAAATTTTATTTTTGTTTCTTGTTTATACAAGATTGTATTTAATTCATTATTAAGAACATGAGTTGTTTTATATATAAGAATGAAATATATTATGGAATCTAGAATATGATTAATGGTTTATACATTCTAGACATGGATAATATTATTTATAACTTTCAAAATAAGAAGGTCAAGGTTGATTCTAATCCCACCTACCTCGAGAACTACTGCCATAGACATATAAATGAAACATTTACCCAAATAATTCGTAGAGATGGATTTTTTGAACCATTCAATTATGAATCATTTGATATATATGAGTCTTGTTTATAAGGTAAGATGAATAAAGAAACTTTTAGTAGAAAAGGTGAAAGGGCTAGTGGATTATTGGATTTCATACATAGTGATGTATGCGGAACAATGTGTGCATAAGAAAGTGGTGGTTTTAGGTACATTGTTACTTTTATTGATGAATTCAGTTAGTATGGAAATGTGTTTCTAATGAGACAGAAGTATGAAACCTTTGAAAAGTTAAAATAGTTTTAAAACAAAGTATAGATTTAGCTGGGAAAAAGTATTAAGATTCTTTGATCATATTGGGGTCTTGAATACATGAAAATGAATCCGTTGATCATTTGGGAGATTGTGGAATTTCATAAAAAATCACTCCTATTGAAATTACATAGTGAAATGGTGTGTTTGAGAAGAGGAATCATGCACTTTTGGACATGATTTGATCAATAATGAGTTAGTGTGACCTTTCTATTACATTTTGGGGTTTTGATTGTTGGAGTTGGTTCCATAGAAACAAATTATATATACTTTATCATTACCCTCATTAATGGGTTTTGGAATATTAATAAAGTTATTATCACAAAATTCTTGTTATTCTATATGAAATTGTATGTGATAATGTCCAAATGGTACCCATAGCACTGAAAGGTTATAACGGTTTCCCATTATAATGAGAACCTATAAGTGCTACGATAACATTCTTAAATACTTGTAATATTGCTAGATTAAATAATCTGAAGAGACACAATTGATATAATATATCATAGGTAAGAGTCTCATAAGACATTGTAATTTTTTCTCATGAAGTTTATCCTTGGTAATTTCTAAGAAAATGAAGTTATGAGAACTTGATTGGCCAGTAGGAAATCCACATTCATATATATAATTGGATGTTCCTACCAGTTGATGTGTGTAATGGTCCTTAGACTTTAACATTATTATTAATGCATTTTATGAGTCTCTTACTTTGTTTTATTTATTAAAACCATGATGACATATTCTCACAGTGAGGAAGGATATGTTGGGTTCATCACGAGTGATATTTCATTAGTAAATAATTAAAGGAAGGATTTTTACCTTCTTATTTTTAATTGAATTTGACATATTAGACCATTTTATGGGAGTAAAACTACTTGATTAAGTCTATAACCATGAAGTTCTATCGGAAAATTTATTTTCCAAAAAGTCAAATAAAGAGACAACATAGATTGATGACACCAGTATGAAACCTTATTAATTAGAGATATCGAGATAAATATATTATATCACATAGTGTATATTTATATTAGGCTATATGTCATTACAACATTAACTTATTTGTATATGGGTTCCTTTTCATGTTGTTATCTGTTAACCTTGTACTTTAGGTGGTTATACCTAATTCCTCTGATTAGGGTCCTAGAGGTTCACACACTATGTGTATCGAGAACCTTAGTTAAATTCAATATGAATTTAATAGGTTAAATAAATATTATTCCCATATATTGTTTAATAATTATTCATGTTTGGTTAATTTCAAATATTTACTTGAATATCTTATAAATATTTATTCACTATTTTAGTGAATATAATATTTATTTATTTATCATTGAATAATGGTGTGATATTTATTTATTTAAATAAATAGTTATTATTCATCATTCGATAAATACTTAGGAAGATTAACAGGATATGTTTAATAGTCTGGTGATAAATGACATATTAAATATTATTAGAATAAATAATATTTTATTTATTCAAGAAAAATAATATTTATTTGTTCGTGAGTTTATCACATGTCAAGTAAATAATATTATTATTATTTTGACAAGGTGTTCAATAGAGATTAAGTGAATAATATGGATCTATGTGAAATTATTTATTCTCTAAATACAGGTTTATAAATACCAAATTATGTTATTCTCTAAATCAATACTAGACATTCTATTACTTCACATAATGAGTTCTATAATTAATCCACTCAATCCCCAAAGATCTCTTCTTTTAGAATTCTCTTAAGAATAGAGAGAGGTCATCCCCCTCCCCCACTCTCTCAAGTTTTTAGAGAAAGAGAAGAATACTTCCACCTATAAGTGATTCTTGTGGTGATCATCAATGAATTATGTAAGCATTAGAATCTTTTTCACTAGAATCCAAGGATTTTTACAATGTAATTCAAAGGATTTTGGTGCACGTGTGGATCACAACTAGAGGGATTATACCCTTGAATCATCTGATGCAATGATGATGCAACATGAATCTATAATTCGATTCTTCAATAAAGGAAGAATTTCAATGTAATTTAATTCTTTATTAATATAAATTAATTATAAATTATATGTGATAATCACATATCATGGATTCCAGGGTTTCTATACATCTTATTTTGAGTAGAAATCTGAAGAAGTTCACTTCTAATGTGCCCTTGAACCTTTAAGTGGTATCAGAATGGTCAAATAATAATTTATAATATTTATTATTTGTCAATTGATTATACATATTTGTTGATAGTTTTTAATTTCTAGTTTATTAGTTCTTTAATATGAAAGTCAACTAATATGTTTCATAAATTAAACATACCCTATTAAAGTTTTATATGATCTTAAATATGTTAAGTATATTAAAAGAATGATTGAATATGTCATTGGGAGGTTCTAGAGGCTCTGATCGGTAGATACAATTACACAATGTGTAACTAAAAAGTACATGCTAAGTACCATGGTTCACCACACCTAGATGTGTCACATGATACATGATTCACCAAGTGTTAAATTATACATGGTGTATTAAATATACCACATGTTAACTAGGCCAAACTAGAACATGGTTTTTCATACTACACAGTGTGTATTTGGCATTAATGTCATGTAGTATACATGTTTTGATAGATAATTTTACCGAATCCACATTCTCAAATTCATGTTTTGTATTAATACATGACATATGGGACCGATATTCAAGCAATATGGAGGTTACACATTATATAGCTGGAATACATGGCATGTACCTCATAAGTGTTCATGTATTAAGAACATCTAGAGTCCTTAGGCATGTTTCATAGACACATGGCAAGCGGTATACACAATGTGTAGCTCATTAGTAAAAAAATTGTTTTCATCCAATAATTAAAATAATTAAATTAAATTAAAAATAATAAATTACAACATCAAAAAAATTACATGGATGGAATGTGTTGTTCTTAATATGTAATAAGTTTTTCAAAATTAATAATTTCAAAATTAATTCCATGTAATTTTCTGAAATTATTGTAGAAAAGATTTTTACTTTTCCACATTACCATAAATTATGTGAGTCTCCAAAAATGTTCAAATGTAAATTAAGATAAAAGAATTATTTATTTAATTAATTGAATTAATTAAAGAACATTTATCTTAATAATAAAGAATGAATTGAAATGAATGTTAACTAGTTTATATTTTTGTATTCATTGCATGTTTGGATGATCATGAGATTAGACAAAACTATATACGTGAATGGTTTCTTTTAATTTATTATCATTATTAAATTAAAATGGTGGTCTGTGTGTCATACCTCCTCTTATTATGTAAGGTCATGTGTTACCATTATTTATTTTATGTAAATTAACTTAACCAATCCATTGGTTCCCTTAACCTTAATGTGAGTAAAATTATATTTAATGGATAGGGATCCTATGTGAGAGGAGGAAGTAAAAACTAAAATCTAAGGTGAAATACACCTAGGAGATACATAGGTGCATAGGTGGAATACTAAAACTCAAACAAAGCATGGTTGCAGGAGTTACTTCCCTTGGGTAAAGGGTTGGTTTATCATCCCCTGTAAAAACAAACCATTATAAAAGATTATGATCATAAAATTTTATAATTATTATTTTTCTATCAGCCGTATAGTTAATTATTTATGATTTATTTACTATAATCACTAAAGAAATGAATTATCAAGTATTAATGATAGAATTAAAATAAATTGGACTATGTATAGATTTTATCTAGAAATGGTTAGTCACTTAAGTAAAATTATATTAATGTTAACAATAATGTAATTAGATAAAATGGGAAATTTATGCATAAAGATAAAAAATACCTCAAATTACAATATTAAGTCATTAGATCCTTCCACTAATTGGGTTAAAAATGAACCATAGTTCAAAGATCCTGACCAACCTCCATAGAGGTAATTTCAATTATCAGATAACTTATAACCTGATTTTTAGGTCAAATTAACCTAGTTTACATTAATGTTTGTTCACTTCCATAAGACTTAGTGAAAATATTATGAATGTTTTGATGAAATATAAGTCTAAGATTTCAGGATTGGGGATCCCATTCAATAGATGAAGGATCTGTGATATTATGTAGTTGGAAAGTTTCACATACCTAAATACCTTTGAATAACTTACCTAGCCTCTTTCTAGGTTATGAGAAGGGATATATGGATTCTTTCCACTAGAATATCCACATGATATGATATTCCAAAACAAATGGTGAGATTTATTGGGTTTCTATAAAATTGTTGGATATTAAAAAATAAATCAATATTTATTGTCTAATTTTTTAATCTAGATAAAGTAATAAAATATCAACTTATTCATTATAGAAATGGAAAGTAATATTAATTAAATTATATCACTGTTATCTACATTAGAGAAGGATAGTATTATCACTATCTTTAATTTCCAGTAATGGTATTGGAGCTTGTGCATTATACAACTCCATGAGTATAAATTTTAAATGCTAGAAACCCTTATTCCTAAAGATATAGGTAGAGGATAGTGAGGAAGAAATTTATCTCTATTTGAAATATTTGTATGATTAAAAAAATGTCCAATGGTACATGATATCTACCATTTTGAGTGATATCATGAAGCAACATGAGGAAATGGATACATATAACATGATGTCTCTCCTATATAATATTTATCAAGAGAAGGCAAGGAAAGAGAGATATGAGATCCCCAATGTACTAATCAAATGAAATGTTTGAGAGTCATCACTATTTGGGACTTATATAGTTAATGTTTTTATCTATATATAGTGATTGGAAATCTTGGTCTTTAAGATCCCTGATGAGTTGTGTATAGATCTCATTTTATTCTCACTACGTAAAAGCTTATCTAGATTAATTATGAATTATAATATGATAGATAATGAGAAGACTCTCTCAAAACTCATTACTTTGATTCTCCAAGTTGATAAGGACATGGGGAGTGAAAAACCTATGGTCTTTATGGTGTATAAAAGGAAATATAAGGAAGAGTCCCCTAAGACTCACTCCAAGACTAAGGCTCATAAGTTTCATCCTTTTGAAAAGTGGAAGATCAAAAAATAAGCAAATGAAAATATACAATATGTTTTTCATGTGGAAATCTTGGATACTGTAAGAAGAACTATCTTCATAAGGAACATGGGGAAGCTTAATTTATGTTCATTATCAATTTTAATCTTTAAGTATCTAACAATTGAGTATTAGATATAGCTTTTAGTACTCACATATATGTCCAAATGAAGGAACAAAGTTGATTTTGAATGATTTTCAAAGGAGAAGTGGATCTTTGAGTAGCCAAAGGAGAATGACTTGCTACCATAGATACAATATACTAACACCTTCCATTATTAATAAGGATGATCATGGGTTTGAAATATTTTTATTATGTACCCACTATTACCAAGAAAATGATTTCTATATCCCACCCAGATGAAGATGGTTTTATTTTCAAATTTATAAATAAAATTTATTTCTTTTAAAAATATTTCATATGTAAAGGTATGATATATTTAAATAACAATATTTATGTATTATATTACAAAAAATAAATTATTATAAATTGATAATGAATCAAGTTTTCACGACTCATATCACACCAAGTTGTGACATTATCAATTTGGTCATATAAATTATAATCAATTGAAAAATATATATCAAGATAGATATTTAGATTATTTTCAACTAAACCACATGATATGAATCTATATTATTTACAATGAAAGATGAATAAACCACCTTTTAGTGGTAAGGGTGAATGATCCATGTAGCTTCTATAATTGGTGAACACTGATGTGTGTATGGATTTTCTAGAAGAATCTAGAGGTGGCTTGTTAGAAATCCAAAATGATTGTGTTGTATTTTTTTTATAATATGAAGTTTGATAAGAATATGGGTTTTGGAATCTCAATGCAGTAAGTTGTATTTGTTGACAATAGAATTATTGACATTATATGATTGAATACTAACATTGTGATGGCCAAATAAATTTAAAGGCATCTTGGAGAAGGTAGAGAAATACCATGCCATAACAAAAGGAATTTTGTATTAAAGAATTACCAACATGGGATAGGACATACCCTAGAGGAGTCCATGGTAAATCCAAATAATATTTTAGGAGAATGAATTCAACCATAAAATAAGGAATGGTGAGAAAAAAACTCCCAAAATGAGAAGAAGGACAGGGACCACCCCAATGGTGGTCCCTGTGGTGAACACCCGATTGGTCAAAACAAGATTGACCATGTATGTGGTGAAATCCATTGTACTTGTGTAGTCTACCTATGAGAAACATGGATGCCCAAAATAGTAATTACATGCTGAAATAATTCATGTTAACCTATAGTACAAAGGTGGTCCAAACGAATAGCCCCATACCCATGGTGATAGTTGTCATGGTCAAAAGGTGGTTTAACATGAAAAAATGGATAGTTAAAGAAGACCACACCCATGGCCTTTGATGTGTTGATGGAAAAAAAACCAAGGATTCGGTACCATGTCATGGTTCAAGGCATATTGGGTGTGACATGTGAAACTCAAGAGAAACTTGGGGAATTGATTTTGGTGATTAATGTATGGTTCTTGAATGCTTCCATGATCATTGGATCCTGTTTTAGGCCATTATTCAATCATATTTCATAGAAGTATGCAACACTGGATTTGGTGGAATAAATGTGTAATGATTTGGAATTATTCCACACCACATGTAGAGAGAGAAATACCTTGGAGCAGTTATTTATAGTGGTTAGGGAAGATTTCGTGGGAGTTTTTGAGGAGTTAATGGGAGATTTTGATATCCCATTATGGTGATGAAAGGTGTCCACTTTGATGAATGAAATACCTTACTATTTGAATATGGAAGATCGAATAGAAGAAAATTAAAGTGTGTACAACAAAGTAAAGTTCACAACATGTAAAATTTTAGAACAAAATTGATACTCTCTGTATCAAGGTGAGAAGACCAGATAACTTGAATTTTAGTGGGAATTTCTAAACCAACATGCTGATAATTGATATAATTTATTTAAGTTCATGAAGAAGGATTACATATAAATATATGATGGTCAATCTATTTGTGGAGTAGGTTTATCAAAAAGTGAAACAATCACTGAGGTGAAGTGATCACTAGGGAGTTTTATTTTTTATTGGATCATATTGTGTATAGATATTGTATCTTCTAGTAGATTCTATACGTAGTGTGTGAACACTGTGTGGACTTGGTGTTGTGAAGAAATTTATGAAGTAGTTGATTGATCCATGTTGGGAGGACTAACCCCCACATAAAGGAGTATAAATGGGTTCCAAACCATGTAAATATCATGTGTTGTGCTTTATATTCATTTATACATATGAGTAAAGGTTGAGAGTTTATAATTATTGGAATGAGAACCTTAACCAGTTCAAGAGATTGAGATTGAAAAGTGAATAACTGATTCACGCATACCATTCTTAGTGATCCAATCAAGTTGGATCATAAAAATTGGTATCAAAGGGCGGTTAACTCTTTGATCCAATAATATTAGAGAATACCAATTTGAAGAATAACCAATGAGTTTATATATTTTATGGAATAAACTACCATAGATTGAGGAATTAAATACTTCACTACCTTATTTATCTTATTCTTGAGGTACATGATGCTGCTATAATTTGTTATGCACCTATTAATAATAATTCTCATATAACCCTTTCTATTAAAAGAAACATTAATATGAATGGAAAGGCATAAAATTTTATTTTGATGTATTTTTTAGAGAAGGTATACACCAAGGTGATGGGTCTTGAAACTATAAAAGAGATATGTGATAAATTTAGGAGCAGCTATGAGGGAAATACCAATGTGAAGGAAGCCAAGATTAAAATTTGGAAGAGAAAATTTGATCATATTAAGATGGTGAAATATGAAGATATTGATAGATATTTCATTTTATGAAATGAAATAGTTATTAATATTCATGGATTTGGTGAGAAAATTGAAGAATATATAATTTTGAAGAATCTTGTAAGTAACTTTGAAGTTCGGTCTAATCTAAAGGATTTATCTTTGAAAGATCAAGAATATATCTCATTAGATAAGATATACAATATTCTTATTGAATATTAAATGAGTAAGGCACTAAATTTCAATAAAATTGAGAGTGGAAGTTGTTTTTAAATCCATGAGAAAAGGGAAGATCAATAAAGTTAAAGTCATCATCAATTCAGAAGATGATGAAGATCTCAATCAGATTGTTTCTCTTATGTTGAAGATATTATTGAAGGAAAATGGAAGGGCATAGGTAAAAAATTTATTAAATTGTTTAATTGAAATAATATTGGTCATATTGATTTTTTTCTAAAATAAATAGAATAAGGAATCTTAATTATATGAGGAAGTATAAATCCATCAAAATAAGAAAATAGAGAAGAAAATGGAGAAATCATACACTAAAAAAGCTTCTTTAATAATGATTATGGTTGATCTAGAAAGTCAAAAAATGAAGTCACTCTTTTTGAACATGTGGAGAAAAGTTCACATTTATAAAATAGTGATGATGATGGAGAAGAAATGATGTAAATTTAGTGGGAACTTGTAAGCTGTAGTATTGACTTGAGTATATTTCAAAACTCAAGAAAGATGAGAAAAATATGAAAAAGGAGAATAGGAAAATGACTACTCAAATGGGTGAGTTTGGTAAAAAGGTAAAAGGGATTTCTAATAAAGAAATTGTGGATTTGATCAAATAGGATTTAGTCCATATAAAAGAAATCAAGAAATCTAAGTTGAATATGGATAAGTAAGAGAATATGATATGAAATCTTAAAGAGAAATTGGCTATAACATAAGAAGAACTATCTAAAACACAATATATCTATTTTTTTATCTCAAATTGATTTGAAAAAGGTTAGAGAATATTTCAAGAAATATGTCAATATTTGAGGAAAATATTTTCATGATGGTGAAAAGTGAGGATTGAAGGAATAAGGTAAGTTTCCATCAATTCAGCCTAAAAATAGAATATTTATTTCTAACGGTGCAGGTGATCAAAGTAAATCTAAGATTAATGAGAGGAAAATATCCACATAGGAGAAATAAAGGAATGTTCTATGAAAAGAACAACCCCTAAGAAAAAGAAGGCTCAAGGAGGAAAACATCAACACAATTCTATAAAAATATATAATCAATCATAGAGATCAAAATTCAAGGTATATTATTGGTTTTGTGGAAGGTATAAACACACATATTCCTCATATTGGTTCAAAATTTCTTTACCATATAAGTGGGAAGAACAAAGTGGGAGTTATTTTTTGAGAATATGAGGATTTAAAATAAAATAAATAATGTTTTCTTAAAATAAATGGGGAATGTATTTGATAATACATCCATAAGTGATAAGTTGAAAATGTGTGAATGATGTGAAAAAATGGAAATATTTTAAATCCACTTTAATCACAAGGAAGATGAAGTTCCAAATAATTGAATAACAACTGAGAAGTGGTAGGGGGGTTGAATTAATTGTTCACTTTTTATAAGTTTCAATAATTTTGAAACTAAACCCTTATAACCTCTTAAGGTTCATATCCTTATCATATTTTACCAAATAATCATTCGTGAAAAAGTAAGAACGAATGTAAAGTACACATGATTTACAAGGTTCAACATCAATGTGAGAACCTACATCCTTTCCATATCCACTCCTATGGGACTATATAAATTCATTAATTTAAATAATTGGATAAAAATTGTGCCAACTCCCATTAGAAACCTTCTATCTCCCAATAGAAATGATTGTACTAAATCTTGTGAGTTTACATATTTCACTTACAAACAATTGGGCCACAAAATAAAATATCAAAAAAAAAAAATTCTCTTCAAAAATCTATACGAAACCTCAGTCTGATGAACCTCAGTCCGATCCTTAGTCTGATTATCTCATTATTATATACTTATTATGATTACCCATTTTCTCAAATTTAACTTCTTAAAATATTCTCAAATGATTATTAAGATATTTCTTATTCTAGTAAACAAAAAATGTAGGCATCTGACCTTTTTTAAGATATCATTCAGGAAATAAAATCTTGACAAGAAATATGTAGCACTCCTCCTTTTCCACACGTTAAAAAGTATACAAAGTAAAAATGTAATCTTCTTGTATTTATAGGTAAATCATAATAGAAAATGAAAGAAATTGAAAAAAACTTTCCCACTTAAAAAAATTTAAAAACTCTAAAAGACACTCACATTTAAACTTCAACATTGAATCCTTAAAACATTCTCAATATTTCTCTAAAATAAATCTTCTCAAATATACTAACTTTTATTTAGTTCAATTAACTTTCTTAGATTTAGTCTGGTTATCTTTATCAGATTCAGTCTAATTACCTTTCTCATTTTTTGTCTAAATATCTTGATCAGCTTCAGCTTGATTACCTTTCTCAGCATTAACCTGATTATCTTGATCAACTTTAGTAAGATTATCTTGATCTGATTCAGTATGATCATCTTGATCAGCTTCAGTCCGATTATCTTTCTCAACTCCAGTATTATTATCTTGCTTATATTTAGGCCTATTATCTTGATTAGATTTAGTTTGATTATCTTGCTAAACTTCAATATGATTATCTTTATCATCTTTAGTATGATTACCTTTCTTAGATTTAGTCTAATTACATTTATTATATTTAGTCTAATTATCTTTATTATCTTTAGTTTAGTTATCTTGCTCAACTTCAGTATAATTATCTTGCTCAGCATCAATCTGATTATCTTTCTCAACTTCAGTACAATTATCTTTCTCAGCTTCGGTATGATTATCATGCTGAGGTTAAGTATGATAATATTTCTTAGATTTATTCTAATCATCTTGATTAACATTAATATAATTATCTTTCTAAACTTCAATCTGATTATCTTTCTTAGCTTCATTATGATTATCTTTCTCAACTTCAATTTGATCAACTTAGTCATCCCATTACAATGAACTTCCTCATATCATTATGTTGAACTTCTTCCTTTTGTCATTATAATCCACCTTTCTTCCTTTTCTCATTAAGATCTGAATTTCTTACTCTTCTCATTACAATATAAATTATTCATCAGAGTTAGTCTAATTGACTTTCCTCCTTTCAGTCAGTCCAATCTTCCTTATTAGAGTCAGTCCGATCTTCCTTCTCAGATTCAGTCTAATCACCCTACTCAGAGTGAGTTCATTCTTCCTTCTTAGAGTCAGTCTGATCTTCCTTCTCAGAGTCTGTCTAATATTTATTCTCAGAGTTAGTCCAATCTTCCTTCTTAGAGTCATTTTGATTTTCCTTTTTAGGGTCAGTCCAATCTTCCTTCTTAGAGTCCTTAAAATCTTCATTACGATGGAATTTCTCATTACAATAGATTTTCCATTACAATATAAAATATTCAATGGTGACTCCCCTTAGAAACTTTCACATATTTTAAAAAAAAATATTTACAAAAGATTAGTTTTCAACAAATATAAAAACATTGTTAAGAAAAAACATTAAAAAGGTTCTTTAATAACCCACTTTGGAATTTTTTACAATAGTCGTTAATAACTTTTCCAACTCTTAATTTTTTTTTCAAAACTCAACTTTTCAATTTTTACAAAAACATAGCCTTTCTCAAAAGAGAGTGTCGTGACACCACACTACTGAATAATGCAATGTGTTTTAAGGAATTCCACACCTCAGAGATAGGAAAATTTTCATCAATGTTAAGATAAAATTTCCACAATTTTTTTTCTCTCCCCTATTTTATGATAACCACAACTTCAAATTTATAAAAGAAAGATAAGTAATAACTTTTTACAAAGTACAAAGTAGTTACTTTCTATCCACATTTTTAACATAATCCAAACAAAAGTGGGAGGATTTTGTTACAAGGATTAAGAAATCATTGGAGGAGGATGAACATAAATCTTTATACTCAACTCAACAAACCATTCTTTTTAAATTTACTTTTTGAAGATATCAAAAATTTGATACTTCTTTGAGATATATTTCAACAAAACATATACAACATCAAATTTATATTTTATAAAGTTAAAATTAATATCAACGTGTTTTGATATTGAATGTTGGATAATATTTTTAGAAATATAAATTTCAATTTGATTTTCAAAAAGTATCTTCAATGCTTTAGAAACTTTTACTTTCAAATATTCTATCTGAACTTTCATCCACAATATTTGAGTACAAGTCTGAGTAGCCTCAACATATTTTGATTCCATTGTGCTAAATGTAATTGAACTTTGATTCTTACTATACCAACTTACACAACATTCACCCAAGAAAAATATTCCTCATGAGGTTTGTTTTCTATAATTACAATCTCTAGCCCAATCAACATCAGTATAAAAATGAAAATTCATCTCAAAATTTATTTTATATAATAACCCATGTGAATTTGTTCCATTGATGTATCTCATAATTCTATTTTCTATTAATATATGTGATTATTTTGGATTAATTTTATACCTGGAACACAAATTCACAACATAAAAAATATCAGACATTGAGGATATAAAGTAAAATTGACTTTCTATTAGCTTTTGCAATTTTTTCTGATTCCCACTTTTTATGGACTCATATTTACTCAAATTAATACCAAATGAGATAGGAGTAGAAACTTATTTGGATTCTTCCATGCCAAAATTTTGTAACAATTCCCTGTCATACTTTTATTTAGATAAGAAAATTTGTTTTTCTTTTTTTTTGAACTTATAAACCAAGAAAGAATGTTAATTCACCTAACATTGAAATCTCAAAGTTTCTTTTCATTTATTCAGAAAATGTTTTACAAACATATTATCTATTCCAAAAAAATATATATAATCCACTTAAAAAATTAACATTATAGTTCCATAATCAACATATTTTATATATAAGTTTTATTAAACTTTTCTTTTAGAAAAATACAACATTCTCAGTCAATTTTTAAGATTAGAATACCATGCACGCATGGCTTGTTTCATCCCATACAAAGATTTATTCAATATAAAAACTTTTTTTTCATCCTCATCAAGTAGAAACCCAAAAGGTTTTTCAATGTAAACTTATTATTAAATTTCTCCATTGAGAAATGATAACTTTACATCCATTTGATAAACTTTCTAATTCTATAAGCATCCACTACTAGAAACATTCTGATAGTTTATAACCTTAATACGAGGGAACATGTTTCATCAAAATTTACACCTTCCATCTGTGAATATCCTTTATAAATAAGCCTAGATTTATTTATTGAAAGATACCTATGTTCATTTAATTCTTTTTCCAATAAAATCACTTTGTTATGATAACATTTTTACCTTTTATATGTGGAATAAGTTCATATGTTTCATTTTTCTCAATTTTATCCAACTCTTCATTCATAGAATTTACCCATTATTTTTTTAGAATAGCTTCTAAAAGTGATTCAATTTCAACTTTTGAGATAAGTGATGTATGATTTTCTAATCTAAACATTTTTCTGGTCTAAAATGGAGCCTTATTATTACCAATAATGTTTTTGTATTGAACAATTTTTTATAAGGTAGGAAATTTCAAAGTTTACTTTCCAGCTAAAATTTCCTCATCACATGATTCTTCTGAATCTAGGTAAGGATGTTTTGACTATTTTTCACTATAATTGAATATCTATAGTTTATCCCCTAATCATTATCAACAAATTTTGGTAAAGAGTATTGATTTTTAATTACTTTCACATCATATGAGTCCACAAAATTTGGTAATAATTTGTTCCAAGATTTATAACTTCTTCCATTGAGTGAATATCCCATAAAAGTTCCTTCTTTAGCTTTATCATCAAAATTTCCTACATCCAGATTATTTATTTTCAGTAAACATGTAATTCAAAAAACTTTTAAGTACTTTAATGAAGGTTTTTTGTTATACCACATTTCATAAGAAGTCATGTTGGTTTCTGGTCTCAACAATCATATTTTTTGGACATGTACATAAGGAATAATCGCTTCTCTCCAATAAAACTTTGAAAGTTTGTATTCTTCTAACATACTTCTTCCTATTTCCACCAAACTTCTATTATTTATTTTTGCTACTATATTTCATTTGTGGAGTATAGGGAGAAATATACTGATGTTTGATATCACACTTTATCAAATAAATTTCAAAATTATTTCTTGTAAATTCGGTACCGTTATATATTCTCAATTTCTTTATATAAACCCCATTTATTTATCAACATATTTTCTAAAAAACCAAAACATTTCTACAACCTCTGACTTTTGTTTCATAAAAATGATGTTTTTCATCTGATTGAATTCATAAATAAAAGTGTGAAAGTATAAATATAATTTTTTTATTGATTTCTCATTGGCCCACATAATTCATAAAGAATAAGTTCAAGAGGTCTAGTAGACTAAATCTCATCTCTCTTATGACTTTTGTTATCCATCTTCTCTTTTTTATAAGTAACCAAAAAATCTTTATCTCTCCTTTTAAATTTAGGAAAATAATTAATAATATAAAATTTAGAAATTTTGTTCATGTTATTCTTCCCAAGGTTCCTAATCTTAGATTCCAGGATTTGTTTTCATCTTTATCACTCAAGTAACAAGATTTATTAAAATCTCCAATTTGGAAAAGATTACCAATAGTTCTTTATCATTTGTGATAAATTTTCCATCTTTAACACTTCTAAGGATACAATAATATTTTATAAAAATAACTTCTTTTCTATCATCAAAAGGTTGACTTACACTAATTAATTTATTTTTTATCCCATGAAAAAATAAAATTTCCTTTAATTTCAACTTTTCTACTTCAATATCAATTGCTATGATTCCTATGATTTTAAGGAACTATTATTACCAAAGGATACTAATAATAGATCATTAATTCCAACATGTTTTATGTTTTTTATATCACCTTTAATAAGTAAATAACAACCACTATCAAATATCCAAGTTTTGTTCCTTCTACTTTCTTTCAAAGCTGTCTCAGCAATAAAATCTCTTTGCTCAACATTCTTCTTTCCAGATTCCTTTTATTTTATACCATAAGAATCTTATTTCGGAAGGAGTGTAATACATCTTTAGGTATGGTGAAAAACCTAATCATATCTTCCATGAACTTATTCTAGTCATTCAAATTGATTTTTTACTGGAAAGTCTCTAATATCTTGAGATTTTTCTTTTCTAACTTCCTATGGGTTAGGAAAGTTACTCATCCTTCTACCATAATTATTTTCCCTCTGTTCAAATATTCTTCAAATAAGTGATAAGTTATGCCAAAAATTATAATCCCTATGCCCATAGATTCTACAACACCATCAATATCCATAAAATCTTGATTTTATAATGAATTAAGATCTTTCTCTAAAGAAAATTTGTTGAGGTTGATAACTTCTTCCTGTTTTAACGTACTTTGGGTGTGGGAATACTTTAACACTAAGGGATTTTTTATATTTTATAGATGTGATAGGTTTATCACATTTTTTCACCAAATATTTCCCAATTTTTTTGGAACCTAAAATGTTATAAAAATCAGATGAAACATTGTTGTTGGTGGGTGAGGATTTCACTTAATTCTTGATTTTTTATTTCTCATAGACTTTAGAAGTTTTAGATTTTACTTCTAAGGATTTGTTGAAGTTTTCATTCATCTTTCTCAAGGTAATTCTGGCCTCAATAATTTTTTATTGAAACTTGTCAACTTCTTATTTCTTATATTCCATCTTCCTACAGAGATCTTCAACCATATTTCTCTATTCAACAATTCTATATTTGTAACTTAAGATTTCTTGAATGTATTCTTCCTCCTGATTGATGAAATCTTTTATTCCTTCAACAATTTATCCAAAATATTTCTTTACGAATCTTATTTATTTATTAAGAGTTCTATTTTGATCCAGTCCTGCAATAATTTCTATTTTGAGTTGATACTATCTATATGATTATTCAACACATTATTCACTATCCAAGGAATCTTTTGTTTTCTCAACTTTTTCAATGATGGTTTTAAATTATTGTGAACTTTCATATTGTAATGAATTGTTGTCAGTTGAGTCTGATTCTCCTTTCTTACTCATCACACTCCATTTTTCTCCAATAAATATTTTATTATATTTTTTAGATGACTTTTATTCTTTAGTTTTTTTGTTCCACTTCTTCCATCAAGGGTTTTTATCAGAATCATCTCGATGTTCTACAACTTTATTCTTGGGAGAATTCATAATAAATTTTACAATTCCACATCACTCAAAACATTTAAGAGGAAGTTTACCTCCATACTTTACTCTTCCTCTTAGATTGTTCTTGGATAGAAGAGACATGATTTTTTCAATAAACTCGTCATCTTATTTTTCTTTAGAGTCACAAGGATCAACATCGTCAACATCTTGAATTTTCATTTTTCTCATAGGTTCAAAATTAATTTCATCTTTAATCATATTTTTGAACATTGGATATTTTCTCATTTCATAGGCAACAATAAAGGTATGAAACTCATCAAGAGATAAATCATCCTTATATTATAAAGAGTAAATTTTAGAATCAAACTTATTCAGAAAGTTTCTCATAAGTTTCTTCAAAATTGTATAATATTACAAGATATCTCTGAATCCTCTAATATTGCAAACAATTTAATTTACTCTAGTGAAGTATTCATCAATAGTTTCTTCAGCCCCAATATTTATTTATTCATACTTACTATGCCATATTTTTATCTTTTCTTCCTTTAATTTAGTATTCCCTTCGAAAATACTTTCCAGCTTTCCCCATATACTCTTTGAAGTTTTAAGACCCATCACCTTTATATAATTTTTTTGATAAATACATAAGGATAGAATTTATATCCTTTCCATCAACTTCTATATTTCTCTTATTATCAAACTCCATGTGGGAATCTTTCTTAATAAGTCTAAAATTAATAGTAGTAATATAAATAACTTCTAGTCCAAGAGATATGAGACAAGGAATCATCCTATTTTTCCATCCATAATAATTTCCCATCAAATATAAGAATTACTATACTATTGATAGAATTAATATTATCCATAATAAGGATTCAACAAGGGAAACTTATGTTTTGATAACAATTGAAGTTCCAAAGGATTTAATAACAATTGAGAATGGGGGGGGGGGCGAGTTGTTCATTTTTTTTAAGTTTGAATACTTTTAAAACATCAACCTTGTAATATATTAAATTTTATATCCTTATAATATTTTAGTAAATACTCATGCATGAAAAATTAGGAAAGAAAGTAAAACACACAATTTTTACAAGGTTCAACCTCAGTGTGAGAACCTTCACGTTTTCCATAGTCAGTCCCATGGGTCTATGAAAATTAACTAATTTAAATAAGTGAATAAAACTTGTGAAAAATCCCATTAGAAAACTTCTATCTCTTGATAGTAATGATTATATGGACTCATGTTAGTTTACAATGTTTTCTTACAAACAAATTGGGACACAAAAGAAAAGATCACAAAAACATTTTCTCCACAAAAATCTATCTAAAACCTTAGTCTGATAACCATGGATCTAATCGTCAGTCCGATTGTATCATTACGATGGACTCACTATGATGACCCCTTTTCTCAAATTTAACTTCTCAAACTGTGCTCAAATGCTCAATATGATATTCCTCAGTCCGGTAAACAAAATTTTTAGGTGTATGAACTTATTCTAAGATCTCGATCCAAAAAAAAACTTGAAAAGAAATATGCAGCGCTATTACTTTTCCACACATCAAAAATATTACAACATATGAATGTACTTTACTTGTATTTATAGGAGATTCATAATATCAAAGGTGGGAAATTGAATTTTTTTCCAACTTACTCAAATTTTAAAACTCCAAAAAACACTCTCATTTAAAATTCAACATTGAATCCTTCAAACCTTATCAAGATTTATATGAAATCAGTATTCTAGAGCATACTAAATTTTCTTCAGTATGATTAACTTGTTCAGATCCAACTCGATTATCTTTCTTAGCTTCTGTCTGATTATCTCTCTCATCTTTAGTTGGATTATCTTGATAAAATTTGGTCCGATTATCTTGTTTAGCTTTAGTTTGACTACCTTGATCAGATTCATTACGATTATATTACTCATCTACAGTCTAATTATCTTTCTCAACTTTAGTTTGATTATCTTTCTCAACTTCAGTATGATTATATTACTCATATTCAGTCTAATTATCTTACTCATCTTCAATCTAATTAAATTTATTATCTTTAGTATGATTATCTTACTCAGATTTAGTCAGATTATATTTCTCATCTTTATTCTGATTATCTTTCTTAACTTGAGTCTAATTATCTTTCTCAGCTTCAGTACAATTATCTTACTCATCTTCAGTATGATAAAATTCCTCATCCCATTACAATAAACTTCCTCATCTCATTATAATGAAATTATTCCTCTACTCATTATGATCCGAATTTCTTTCTCTTCTCCTTACGATCTAAATTTTTCCTTTGCTCATTATGATAGAACTTATTTATCAGAGTCAGTCTAATTGAATCTCTTAATCAGAGTCAATACGATATTCCTTATAAAAGTTAGTATGATATTCCTTCTTAGAGTTAGTCCAATCTTCATTCTCGGAGTCAGTCTGATCTTCTTTCTTAGAGTCAGTCTGATCTTCCTTCTCAGATTTAGTCTGATATTTCTTCTTAGGATTAGACTGATCTTCCTTCTCAGAGTTATCCCGATCTTCCTTCTCAGTGTCATTACTATATTCATTACAATATATTTTCCCATTACAATTTATTTCCCATTACAATAAAAAGTATTCAACATCGAATCCCCTTATAAAAATTCACCTATTTCTCAAAAATATGATTTTAAAAAATATTAGTTGTCAAAAAATACAAAAACTTTGTTAAGAAAAAACAAAAATAAGGTTCTTTATAAGAACTAGTGTTGGAAAGGGTTTTTATGTCAATTTATTTTCCTTTTAACAATAGTTATCTCACGATGCGGTTGTAGGTGACACAGTAAATGTGTTTTTCACTTAGGTTAAAAAAACTACATAAAAAATAGTTTTTCATAGTGGTGTTTAGAAATATTACATAGAAAATACCTATAATATATATTATTACCTTGGTTTTTAATGTCGGTTTTAGTATAATGGATTTATAAAATGATTTATTAAATTTTTTATTTAAAATAACTAATGTGATAAATCTTTTTTTACATCGGTTATACCAAAACTAACGTGAAAACCCAATTTTTTGAATTTTTAACACTCGTTATTAAATAACTGATGTGAAAAGTATTTTTTTAAAATTAAAATTTCAAATTGGAACCCAATAGTACAACAACATAATCAGGAATAGGAAAAATAATAGCATAATATCCAAAAAAAATATATATTAAAATCATTTTAACTTTATAATTTTAAATTTAAACTTTACAACATATTACAAATAAACTAAAACCAAATAAAACCTAAAACAAATTCCACAAATTATATTTGTAATTAATTCACATATTTTTCATTATAAGGGATAGGGTCATCAAAAATCTACAAATTAAAAATAAATCATTTAACATGTATTCTCAATATACTTATAAGATAACTTAAATAAAAGTTTATAATAAAATCTAAAATTGTGGAATTTTTTAACTATTCTAGTTGAAAATATTTCAAACATAAATATTAATACATAATATCCACATTAATTTATTCCTTCTTGATGGTGACAATTCTATTTTAAAATAAAATCTCAACTGAAAATAAAATTTTAAAAACTTTTATCCAAAATGTAGTAATTATAAAAGAAAAGTCACCTTTGCTTTTACATATTTGATCTTTGTACTCAATTTTATTATTTTCTCTTTAAAGTAATACCACTCCCTATTTTAAAATTATATTTATGAAATAAAATTAAAAGTTATTATAATATAAAAGTATTAAAATAATCAAACTTTTTTAACAAGTTGATAATTTTTTACACATCACCATATAGATAACATAACCAGTAAGTTATCTTCTCTCTTGAAAAAAAAACTAACATCCAATGGAAACTAATATAAAAAACATATAATTTAAGTGGTTATTCAGTTAATAGAAATAAAATTTTAAGAAATATATGTTTCATACCCTTCAAGATAAGGAAGAATCCAACACTGAATTCTATTATTTTGAAATCTTTCAGAAATATATGTTGTTATTTCTTTATATGTCATTGTCATTACTATTGTAGAAATACATTATGGGTCCAAAAATCCATATACTAATATAGATTCATACATAATAAAATGTGTATAAATATACCTAATATAAAACAAAAATTAGCATTAAGTTTCAATAAATTAAAATAATTGGAAGATATAAAATAATCATCTTACATAGAAAAGACTTGCATCACGTTAATTCCTAATAAATCTCAAGTTACAAGCTCCGTGATATCTTTATTTAAAATCATAAAATTTAGTTGGTTCCCAAAAATGTTAGTATCCATTGGAGGTTCATAAACTTCCAACAATAAATATGAATATTTTGATAATATATCAAGTGCATAAGAAGAAGTATCTAAAGTCATGGAAGCTTGTACTTGTTGTTGTCTATACATTATGTCTTTAACTTTAAAATATTCCTGTAAAAAATATAAATATATAAATTTTAAAATGTTAAAATAAATTTGAAACCACTATGAAATAAAGGATACAATCTATACATATATCAGTGGTAAATATTCAGACAAGTTTAGATGACCAGAATAAAAAATGGATGATACTTTGTCCAAATATAATGACCTCATCTGTAGTAAATGATATTATTGATGATCTATCTATAATATCCTATACAATGACCCTAATCTACTCTATATTTATCTATTTATGATTAATGGTATCCCAAATATAATATACAATCCCATTTGAAATAATATGATTTTAGGGATTCTCAATATATAACTAAAAATAAATGGAAAGCTATGGAGGAGGAGGTGTAGGAGTTGGATAAGTAGGAGGAGGTGTAGGAATGAGATGTAAATGTTAAGGTGGAGGAGTGGGATCTGTAGGATGAGAATCGAGAGTGGAATATTCTGCCTGAAACTATTTTTGCATATCTACACACATCAACTGCACCAAATCCCTGATCCTTCCCTCTATCATATCACCCATATCTTGAACTTCAGCTTTTAAATACTCTATTTTCCTTTTATAGACATTCTAATTTAAAGATTCACTAGAATTATCAAACACTTTTTTTATTGATACACCTATTGTGTATCATAATACGTGACCTTGGTGTTCATTATTTCCCAATAAAGTAGCTAAAATATCCTTCCTACCCTTAGGTATAAAGGTCCCTTATGTGTTATGATCCTCAAGGGATTCTTATATAGAATATTTGAAAAATAAATCAACGAACCACAATATATCAAGATTTTAATTAAATTAAATAACATAAATAAATTAAATAACATACAATCCTCTTAGCTACATAATTTGAATCTTCTATAATATATTATCCTTTTTTTCTCATTTGGGTCCTCTTCCACTTTTCATGTATTGCTAGGGGAAGGAGGGCCATCCATTACCAAGCTTGAAAACTCATCTCTAAATTTCAAAAAATGTTCAGCCATCATTTTCTCTTACAATAACATATACCCTCTATGAGGTAAAGTATGAGGGTAAATTTTTGGATTGGATCTCCTAAAAATATCTTCTCATTAGCTATAAATTAAGAATAAACAAATTATTAATATGACCATTAATACACAACAAATTTCTAAAAGCTAGCATTTCACTTATCAAAAATGATTATTTCCTTATACTTTTAACAAACCAATTTCATGTATCATCATCTAGATAAGGATGTATATCACATGAATTTTTATTTTATCTTTCCACAAAAATAAATCTCTTGTGAAAGTTGATTTAAAATCCCTTAATTTCCTTATAGAAAAATCTAAAACTTTAATCTAAACTTCTCTAGTGTCAGGTATATTATATTCCATCTGATAAAAAGTAAAAATACATATATTAGTCAAAAAATTTCATGATAAGTTAAATAATAACAAATTATATTACCAAAATTTTCCCCCATAATTACGATATTGTTGCATTTTTGACACTTTTCCAATCAAAAATCAAAATACTAAATTTTTCCTAAACTTGAATTGACAAAAAAGTTTTAAATTGTTTTGAATATAGACCCATATGAATATAATTATCATCAAAGTCAACTAATATACTCTATCCTTAGCTACATACAACTGATAATTTTGGTAAACTTGTGCAACCACATTTACCGACCATAGAAGTATTCTCTTATCCTGTAAAAGTAGATGGATCCTATGAAGAAGGACGGGGAGGATCCTCATAAGTATTTGTATGGTACTTCCCAGAAGCTCAAGTTGGCTCATATGTTTGATCTAACATTATCTTACAAATAAAATTAACAAAAAATTAGTACACAAATAAATAAATCTAACTTTAAATAAAAAATTAAATAAAAAAAGAAAAACGATCCAACAAAAAGTAAACTAAACTAAACACATTTTTATTCATATTGGTTAAAATATTTAACTAAAATTAAAACAACATTAATGATAGGTGGGTTAATTGACATAAATTAAGGAAAACAAATCCATCCATTACATAAAAATTTGAATAATTTTTTTAAAAAGATACAAACAAAAAAACAATAATAAACAAAAGAAAACAAAGCTTAAGTAAAAATTAATAAAAATCCATTAGTTACATATAAAGTTGAATAATTTAAAAATAATAAAAACAAAAAAAAACTAATATAAATAAAAAATTTAACATATTATTTATAATATGAGTTTTAAGTAAAAAATTTAAACTAATATATCTAACATTTTTTGAAATTTATAAAATTTAACAAAAAATAAATATATGTTACTTGTAATATTAGAAAATCATTAGAGTTTTTTCCATATTACTTCCTCATGATTTCTCCATATGTCATAATACATGTATACAATGTTCTCATCAATATTATCTATTAATATTTCAATGGAAGTAGAGATCTCACATAAATAAACATCATCATCAAGTTTCTCATCCCCAACGAACTATTTTTCCTTGTAAAATGACAGACCACTGTATATTTAATGGATCAATAACATAGAATTTTTTTTCATGTGTTTACATAATAAAAGGATCACCTATGTATTCCTATCTATTCAAATTAACTAGTGTCATGAAAAAATTCAGTGTATAACGCTGTTATTATCGACAATCCATTTTCACTTAAATACTTGAACTCAAAATTTAATATAATCAACCTACCATATTTCTTAAATGAATCCATAATATGTTCTTTATGTGGAGATTTTTTTGTAGTTGGAACTTGAAAAATGAATTGATTTTGAAAACACTAATACACTACTATTCTGAAATGCACTTTTTTTGTCCTAATCTTTCGTGTGAAATGTGTAACCATTAATGTCATACATAGACCATGTTATAAATTTTAAATTTAGACCACCCAATAAACATCTCAATGTTTCTGATGTATCTGATATACCATGAAAAGTCTCTTTAAACTATGAAAAAATAGCTTTGTTATACTCATTAAAAATACACATAACTTTATTCTTTTGATAACTTTGTTTTAACACACTAATATTAAATATTATATATGGTTGAGCATCATCTATGTTTTTAAATATTTATAAATGTACTTGATTTATCTGTTCGCCTGTCAAAAATTTTACTTTCAAGCTATGGATCCCATTTCTCCCATAATTTAATTTTTCATGGTGAGATATAGGTAAACCCATATGCTCTACTGCAGACAAGTATCTTGTATAAAAATATGCAACCTTCTCACAAATATACTTCTTAATAATGGAGGCCTTAGGTCGATTGTGATTCTTAACATATAACTCTAATATATTCCTATACCATTCAAAATTATACATCCAATATAGATATACATGTCCTAAAATATTTATTTCTTGCACAAAATAAACCGTTAAATGAACCATGATATCAAAAAAATATGGAGTAAAATACACTTCCACTTCTCAAAGTATAGACACTATGCCATTCTTGTAACGACCCTAAATTTTGAATAAATATTTTTTCCTAATTTTGTGTGTTATTTTTTTTATACTCAACAAAACTATTTCATTTGATAACATGAGTATAATTAAAATGAGACCGTTGGGTTTTGAATGTTATGTGACCATTGGTCAATATGAACAATGGAAACTAAACGTTTTGATTATTGTCTCTAAATACAAGTGATCTTGTTTAATTAATATAGAAAGAGGATTTGATGGCCTCATTCAGCAGTCTCGGGCCAATCGAAGTGCATCTAATGGAACTTGGGAAGGAGGTAGCACCACTGAGCTTTGCTCTGGACCAAAACCAAGCCGAACTTCATCGTGTGAAGCTAGAACGAAACCGCCTTCGTGAGAAGTTCAAACTGATAGAAATTACTACTCGTGTAATTTTGGCTGAGCCGCCCTCAGATTCTCTCACCTTAGCACAACATACACTTAGGTCCAATGCTGGGGTTATAAGGGGCTATGTAAGGAGACCATAATAGCCTTGTGTAATCCTTTATTTTAAATAAAATTTTGATTTCTTCTTATGTTGAAGTTTATGAATTTTCAAAGTTCGGATAAATATACTATGCATATTTTTTATGAATTTTAGGGAAAGGATATTTTAAAAATATTTATGTAAACCTTAAATAATTAAAAATGTGTAATGATTTTCAAAAAAGGTTCTTCTAAAATTATGTTCAGTATGAAATTTGGAGTCTAATAAGATCAACTTAATTTTTGATGAATAGTAAATTATGAATAGTGATTTTATGCTTAGGATTAGTAATGTGACCAAATGGATTAGTAATCTCATTTAAAGAATTTATTAATATAATCTAGGCACCTTCATTAAGTAATGTGATTTAATAAAATGGTTAAATAACGGTTTCATAAATTATTAGTCAAGTATTAGTTTTTTCGGGTGAATAGTGTTTTTTAATTAAAAATTAAATTAAAAATATTTAGAAAATTATTTTTATAAAATGAACTTTATTTTTGAATTCAGAACATCGATATTATGCTAAGGTAAATTTTGGGGATTTTTCTGAAAAAAATGAATTTTCGGTGAATAGTGTATTTATTTAAAAATTAAATTAAAAATATTTAGAAAATTATTTTTATAAAATAGTGTTCATTTTTGAAATCAGATCATCGATATTTGATTAAGGTAAAATTTTGGGATTTTTCTGAGAAAGTTGAATTTTCGATGAATAGTGAAAATACAGTTTTTAAGTTACGGGTGTTTAATGACATCATTAAATGATGTATTAAGTATGTAATCAATATGGTCTACTTATGAATAGTAAGATAAGGTATGAGGTGTCCCAAGTGGCCAATACCATGGGCAAATACCATGGGAAAGCCCATGGTTTTGCCAAAACCTCCAATGAGGTGTCCCTTGGCAATTAATGCCTTGTCCCATCACTTTCCCTATAAATACGAAGCCATACTCTCATCCATTCGACTCCAAAATCAGCCTCAACTAAGTTCTGGTCATCTTACCTCCCAAGGAGTCCTCCCAAGGTGCCCCCAAGCCCTCAAGGTCCCAACTTTTGAGTTTTAAGAGTTACGTTTAAGGTAAGGGATCCTATCTCTCTCTTTCTTTCCAAGCACTCTCTTTTATGTCATTTCTTTTATTCTCCATGTTCCTATGTTGGAGGATGTTCTTTTATATTCATCCTAATATCCTTTTTATGTTTATATTATGAGATACCCCCTATTGATCTCATCATTTCATTTAATTAATGTTTAAATGGCGCCGTTAGGCTGCAGAATTTTTAAGGGATTCGTTCATCTTTCTCATTTTTCAAAGTTCTACTTTCATGTCAAGTCTTTCAAGTTACTTTTTATTATGTTGGGATATTATCTCTATATATATCATACTGATATTTTATGTTCATGTGATGAGATACCCTATTTTATCTCTTCAATTCATTTTTTTGAAGTTTAAGTGACGCCGTTAGGCTACCGAATTTTCATAAGAGAAATCTAATTTTCGTCTTCCTTTCATGTTCTTCATTTCATATGGTATATCTTTCGAATTTAATTACCATGTTCTTAAATCCTTTATATTCTGTCCCCTTACTGTTTTATGGATCATTTATGAGTGGGTGACCCATGTCCCCTCTCTTTTCAATGTTTTCTAAAACCTCGTAACATAGCTGTTATGCTGCAGAATTTCCGTCTCAAAATGTCTCTCTCTTATTCTAAAATTCATTTTTTTTATTTAGTGAATACTGAAAGCTCTTTATTCTAAAGGGTTATTAACATATATACCAAAATGTTCTATTTTAAATTCTGGTATTTATGTACATGAGACCCTATTTCCCTTTCCGTGGGTTTAAAGTGACATAAAGATCATGTCTTTAAAGCAGTTTTTAAAACGTTATGATTATGAAATGAAACCCATTTATTTAATGCTATATGGATTGTTTATGAATTGATTGATGATGATATATGTGGCTCACATGATAATAAAGAATAAATAAGGGTGCGCCCTGATAGCGCTCCAATGCATTGGGTAAAGACTTAATCTCTAGAGATGACCATTTTTAACAACGCCTTAGTGAATAACCTTGGTAATTTTTAATGACACCTTGGGGATTGACCTTGGTGAAATGGAAATGATTGTAAATATTAAATGTTTTAGACACATATTCAAGTTAGGAAATATGTTATTTTTATTATGAAATTCCTCATTATTTCTTTCTCATGCCTTAATGTTCTTTTTCATGACATTGTTTATGTATCTCAAGATAACATGTTAAATGTTTCCCCGTTGTTTCCCTTACTGGGCCTTCTACTCACCCTTTATTTTTTATGTATGTCCCCAGGTTATGAGATGCAGTAATGAACCTAGGATGATCATAAGGAGAAGCCTTTCAAGTGTTTAAGAAAAATGTTTTATGTTTTCATGTTTTAAGTTCCTGGTTTCCCAGACACTAAACCTTGAAGATCCTCAGTTTTGTTAAATGTAATGAAAAGTTATGTTATAAAATGGCGGGATGTCATAGTTTCTACCAAAGTATGGTTTAGTTATTTTTGGAAATTAGGATATGAAAACTTTAGGAAGAACCCTATAGAAAATTTTAAATATAGGAAATATTCCTGTTATTTTGGTGAGTATTGAGTAAGGGATTTCCAAGAAAATACATCTCTGTCTGGATATGAGAAGGTAGAGGTGGCTCTGGCACAGATGTACATAGGGGTAAAACCAAAAAACATCGCTTTGAGCGAGACTCGAACAGAAACTGGTACACAACAACGTGCCTTGCTGCACTCTTGGTTACGACACTCCTGGGGGATATGCTTTGGTAAATTCATATGCTTAGTATGAACCATTATTAATGGGACAAAGATAAAATAAAATAAATATTCACATAAGAATATATGATCATAGATAACCTAGATTGGAACCTAGGTGATCACAAGTTAGGATATACTTTTCTTCTACAAGTTTATCCTTCTATTGTTAAAGCTTTCTTTTAATGATTATTGGCTAAGTATTTAAGCCCCTAATTATACTTTCTTTTATTAGTTAATGGCGGGAAATGGAAGAACATGTACCAACAACCAATGTGATATAAAATGTGACGATTTCCATGTTAATGTGACAGAGATGACGAGAGATCAAGTTCAACATATTGTGATTATGCCAAACCAGCTATCAAAAATCACAATTAATAATTGGTACCTAGTTGAATGCCCAAATTCATCAAGGAAGAAGAAGACAAAGTCTCAATGATGTTCATCTAATAAATTTGATAAGGGAAAGAAGATGTAATTTATTTTTTTGCAAAAAGTGTGGGAAGAGGCACCAAGGAGAATTTCACAAAGGAACCGGGAGATGTTTTTAGTGTGGGAAGATAGGGCATAATGTATCCAATTGCTTTAAAAAATGGATAATTTGATGAATGGAGATCAGGTTCGATCTAATGTAACTTATACATTTCGATGTCGTAAATGTGGAGAAGTTAGAAATTATCCAAGGCAATGCTCTCTTGGAATGGATGAGAAGCATGATGAGCATTACCAATCTTAGAGGACAAGGGAACAATGCAAGTCCTATGCTGAGATGGATCATGATGACTGAAGTACATGTAACTTCTTCGCAATAATTGTCTATGTCATGTTGTATTTTAGTTCGTGCTCTATGAGCATATGTTTTATGTTTTTTAAGATCATCGAGTCACTACCTATGATGATTTTATATCATTAAGGAAAACATCTATTGTTATGTACCACATGTTTATGTAGTGAAGTTGTTCTTCTAAAAAAAGGTGATTAGGGGATTAAAAGATGATTATTATTTTGGAAGACGTTCACTATTTTGGGAACCCTATTTGATCGAGGTAAATAGATTACTATGGTATTTTATTTTAGGAGTAAAGGTTGAATTATATTTTGAAGAATCGATGAATTTAAGGCGAACTTATAGTAATTTAGGTTATATATGTAAATGATTAACCTATCTTGGGGAAAATGGTATTAGGTTAGTTACTTTTGTTATAAGATGATAAGAGTGGTTGATGTTGTTTGGAGATAAACAATACAGTCTATCTTGGAAGACTATGTTATGAGATCCTTCTTATAATTGGGTTTCAATCTTAGTTTGGTTAATTTTGAGGAATTTTAATGACAGTTATTTATGGAATGGTCTATGATGAACTTTGGGTAGTACCATGGAACTTTGAAGATTTAAAAGCAGTTTCCCTTCCTATGGGATTCTTTCTTTTTGAAGAGTTGTTTTATCTTACCCTTACTGTTTTTGGGATAATGTTAAGATAGAAGAAATTGATAGTTAATCTTTTGTGGATTACGTGACTCTCAAGAAGATGATTCTTGTGTTTTGATGAGACCAAGTGTTTTTGAATGCTCATCATTTGGAGAAAAGATTAGTTTTGGTAAAAACTTATTAAAGGATAAAACTTTACTTGAAGGTAGGTATATTTCCTTATGTTTTTGTTCTGTGTAGTAAATGAATTCCTCAAAATTATGAAAAGGAACGTAAAACAAAAACGTTTTTGGTTTACGTTTCCTACTAGGTAATCAAAGACCATTTACACACATCTTAAGTTTGTGATTTTCTTCTGGTTAACTTTCTCCTAATCATGTTTTCTACCACTCTCCCTCAGAACTTGACCCTTTGTTTTCTCCTCCATGTCCATGTTTTCCTACATGGAATCCTAGTGTGGGATAACTTGGGTGACCTTTGTACTTCCCTTTCTTTCTTTTAAAGTAATAGTTTTACTGACTCCTTTTCTGATGTGGGACTTTCAATTAAATTTCAAAACCCAATTTTAAAAATTGCGAGGATGCAATTTCTTAAGGGGGGAAGATTGTAACGACCCGAAATTTTGAATAAATATTGTTTCCTAATTTTGTGTGTTATTTTATTTTTATACTCAACAAAACTGTTTCATTTGATAACACGAGTTTAATTAAAATTAGACTGTTGTATTTTGACTGTTATATGACCATTGGTCAATATGACCAATGGAAACTAAACGTTTCGATTATTGTCTCTAAATACAAGTGATCTTGGTTAATTAATATATAAAGAAGATTTGATGGCCACATCCAGTAGTCTCAGGCCAATCGAATCCCATCTAACGGAACTTGGGAAGGAGGTAGCACCACTGGGCTTTGTTCTGGACCAAACCCAAGCCTCATCGTGTGAAGCTAGAACTGAATTGCCTTCATGAGAAGTTCAAAATGATAGAAATTACTACTCGTGCAATGTTGGCTGAGCCGCCCTCATATTCTCTCACCTTAGCACACCTTACACTTAGGTCCTATGCTGGAGTTATAATGGGCTATGTAAGGAGACCATAACTTCCTTGTGTAATCCTTTGTTTTAAATAAAAATTTTGATTTCTTCTTATGTTGAAGTTTATGAATTTTCAAAGTCCGGATAAATATAGTATGAATATTTTTGATGAATTTTAGAGAAAGGATATTTTAAAAATGTTTATGTAAAACTTAAATAATTAGAAATGTGTAATGATTTTCAAAAAATGTTCTTCTACAATTATGTTCAGTATGAAATTTAGAGTCTAATAAGATCAACTTAATTTTTGATGAATAGTAAATTACGAATAGTGATTTTATGCTTAGGATTAGTAATGTGACCAAAAGGATTAGTAATCTCACTTAAAGAATTTATTAATATAATCTAGGCACATTGATTAAGTAATGTGATTCAATAAAATGGTTAAATAACGGTTTCATAAATTATTAGTCAAGTGTTAGTTTTTTCGGGTGAATAGTGTTTTTTAAATAAAAATTAAATTAAAAATATTTGGAAAATTATTTTTATAAAATGGACTTTTTTTTGAATTCAGAACATCAACGTTATGCTAAGGTAAATTAGGGGGATTTTTCTTAAAAAATGAATTTTCAGTGAATAGTGTATTTATTTAAAAATTAAATTAAAAATATTTAGAAAATTATTTTTATAAAATGGAGTTAATTTTTGAAATCAGAGCATCGATATTTGGTTAAGGTGAAATTTTTGGATTTTTCTGAGAAAGTTGATTTTTCGATGAATAGTGAAAATACAGTTTTTAAGTTACGGGTGTTTAATGACATCATTAAATGTTGTATTAAGTATGTAATCAATATGGTCGACTTATTAATAGTAAGATAAGGTATGAGGTGTCCCAAGTGGCCAATACCATGGGCAAATACCATGAGCAAGCCCATGGTTTTGCCAAAACCACCAATGAGGTGTCCCTTGGCCATTAATGCCTTGTCCCTTCACTTTCCCTATAAATACCAAGTCATCCTCTCATCCATTCGACTCCAAAATCATCTTAAACGATGTTATGGTCTCCTTAACTCCCAATGAGTCCTCCCAAGGTGCCCCCAATCCCTCAAGGTCCCAACCTTTGAGTTTTAAGAGTTACGTTTAAGGTAAGGGATCCTATCTCTCTCTTTCTTTCCAAGCACTCTCTTTTATGTCATTTCTTTTATGCTCCATGTTCTTATGTTGGAAGGTGTTCTTTTATATTCATCCTACTGTCCTTTTTATGTTCATATTACGAGAGACCCCCTCTTTCTCTCATCATTTCATTTTATGAAAGTTTAAATGGCGCCGTTAGGCTGCCGAATTTTAAGGGATTCTTTCACCCTTCTCATTTTGAAGTTCTATTTTCATGTCAAGTCTTTCAAGTTCCTTTTATTATTTTGGGGTATGATCTATATATCTATCATACTGATATTTTATTTTCATATGATGAGAGACCCTATTTGATCTCATCAATTAATTTTTGTTGGAGTTTAAGTGGCACCGTTAGGCTGCCGAATTTTTAAGGGATTCGTTCACCTTTCTCATTTTTCAAAGTTCTACTTTCATGTCAAGTCTTTCAAGTTCCTTTTTATTATGTTGGGGTATTATATCTATATATATCATACTGATATTTTATCTTCATATGATGAGAGAACCTATTTGATCTTTTCAATTCATTTTTGTTGAAGTTTAAGTGGTGCCGTTAGGCTGCCGAATTTTTAAGGGATTCGTTCACCTTTCTCATTTTTCAAAGTTCTACTTTCATGTCAAGTATTTCAAGTTCCTTTTTATTATGTTGGGGTATGATCTCTATATCTATCATAATGATCTTTTATGTTCATATGATGAGATACCCTATTTGATCTCGTCAATTCATTTTTTTGAAGTTTAAGTGACGCCGTTAGTCTGCCGAATTTTCATAAGAGAAATTTTATTTTTGTCTTCCTTTCACGTTCTTCATTTCATATGGTATATCTTTAAAATTTCATTAACATGTTCTTAAATACTTTATATTCTGTCCCCATACTGTTTTATGGATCATTTATGAGTGGGTGACCCATGTCCCCTCTCTTTTCAATGTTTTCTAAAACCTTGTAACATAGTCGTTATGCTGCAGAATTTCCATCTCAAAATGTCTCTCTCTTATTCTCAAATTCATTTGTTTTATTAAGTGAATAATAAAATCTATTTATTATAAAGGGATATTCACTTATATACCAAAATTTTATATTTTAAATTCTGGTATTTACATACATGAGACCCTCTTTCCCTTTCTGTGGGTTTAAAGTGACATAAAGATCATGTCTTTAAAGCAGTTTTTAAAACGTTATGATTATGAAATGAAACCCATTTATTTTATGATATATGGGTTGTTTATGAAATTATTGATGATGGTATATGTGGCTCACATGATAATAAAGAGAAATTAAGTGTGCTCCCTGATAGCGCTCTAATGCATTGGGTAAAGACTTAATCTCTAGAGATGACCCTTTTTAACTACGCCTTGGTGAATAACCTTGGTAATTTTTAATGACACCTTGGGGATGGATCTTGGTGAAACAGAAATGATTGTCAATATTAAATGTTTTAGCCAAATATTAAAGTTATTAAATATGTTATTTTTATTATTACATTCCTCATGATTTCTTTCTCATGCCTTAAAGTTCTTTTTCATGACATTGTCGATGTATCTCAAGATAACATGTTAAATGTTTCCCCCTTGTTTCCCTTACTGGGCCTTATTCTCACCCTTTCTTTTGATGTATGTCCCCAGGTTATGAGATGCAGTAATGAACCTAGGATGATCATAAGGAGAATCCTTTCAAGTGTTTAAGAAGAATGTTTTATGTTTTCATGTTTTAAGTTCCTGGTTTCCAAGACACTAAACCCTGAAGATCCTCAGTTTTGTAAAATGTAATGAAAAGTTATGTTATAAAAAGGCAGGATGTCATAATTCTCCAAGTTATTCAATAAATTAAAATCAATCACTTTGTTACAATTTGAATTGAAAAAATAACACACCTTAATGATAGGTATTATGAAATTTATGGTAAATATTCCATGCAATGAAATTAGTAGAATTTGTTGCATCATGACATGATAATTATGATATTTCATGTCTATCAACTTCAAATATTTTAATGATTCAATTTTTTTACAATTGAAGAATAACCCTATGTCACTTTGATATCATGGAGACATTGAAAAAAAATAATTTTATCCCTATTTTACAATGTATGAAAATCTGTAGCATAACATCCTGAGTTTTAAGAAATAAACACTATGTTCAATAGCCTACATAATACGCTACATCAAGCTTAAACGAACAACTAAATATTATTATTTAAATTTTACCATTATAACCTAGAAATTTTAATGGTTAGAATGAATAATATCCTCTGGATTATAAAAAATATGGTTTACACATGTTTAAATAATAATTCACTGGTTACCAAATTTATTATAAATGGAAATTAAAACCAATTGAATATAAAGAATGTGTTTTAATGAAAACATATTTAAAATAGAATAATTGTGTTTATAAAATCATATCACTATTTATGTATTTTTATATGTTATATATTCAATATAATGTTTAAAATTCATCTTATATATTCCCTAGATATGATATAAGAACAAATCTAATTTTTTCAGATAAAAGAAGTATTTTTTCAAAAAAATACAATTTTACCGCCTTTTGATGGTGATTCCTTTTTAAATCGTTTTTGTCTATTTTATATGTTATATTTGATAAAATTAAATTCTTATTTATAATCAGGAAATCAAAATTTACTTTGGTTTAATTTTGGTATTTTTCTGATAAAATTCATATTTTTAATGAATAGTGAAAAATACTAGATTTTAATTCAAAACTGTCTTTTCGTCTAATTTTTTTATATAGTTAGATTCTCATTTTAATTGGTTTAAAAGTTTAATTGGATTATTGTTTTATTTTTTAATCCAATTTTTTCATTTTAATTAATTTAAAATTTAAATGAGATATAAATTCACATTAATTTTTTTATGGTATTACTTTGTAAAAACCCTTTTTAGCATTTTAACAACTTGAATTAATTTTAAATTAATTACTAAAAGTTATATATTTTTAATTTATAAAAATGGATTCCATATTTTGAATCATAAGGTCCAAATTATGTAAATAGGTTTCTTTTATTTTTGGACATTATTAATAGTAACTTTAGTAATTATTTTTATTGACCATGGTTAAAGGGTAAATCCGGTAAATAAGGGTAAAAAAATAATATTATAATAATATAAAACTACCCTAACACGCGTCATAATCCTATTTTTTGAGATATGACCGACCATTATCATACTTGGGTCAATTTTAGGACCCCATGGAGCCACTTAGGTGTGATAATGACATGTTATAATAATTAATTTAAAGCAAAGAGAAATATAACATAAACATGTATCTTTTTACTAAAAAAATTCTAATATAGGGTTATATAACTGATCTATTTTGACTATAAATAGTCATTATAAATGTAAAAATATTTCATACATAATTTTATTTTATTTATTATTTTTATACATTAAATAAATATATTTATTTATGACACAATTATGATGCAGTGATTACCTTATTAATGAAAGATTCAAATACATGATCTTATAAATATTAAAATAAATGTAATTAGAACATTTTTATGACATAAACTAATTTTATGGATTATTATGACATTTTATATTTTATTTAATGTAATTTTTTAAATGAATCATGTTTTTATGACTTTAACAAAAATGAATTACTAAATAGTGTCAAAATTGACATCAATGAGTTTTTAAAACCAATAATATTTTATTAAATGATATAATAATCATAAAAATATAATATTAGTCCAAATGACTTATTTAATGTTAAAAATATCATTTATGATCTACTTGTGGTTCTATTGTCATTTTATAGTAACTATATTAACCATATAGTGTAAAAATACAAGAAGACATGGTAAGAGTTAATTTATTTAACTAATGGTTAAAGAAAAAAGATAAGGTTAAATCTGTGACATAAAATTTTCTAAAACCTATTTTTTGAGAGGATTTAGATCTATACTTATATTATCCTTGGAATATATTACTTTTGAACAATTATAATTCGAAAATCAATTTATAATAAAATAATATTTCAAGACTTTTCTAAAGTTCCCTTCCTCCCTCTAATAAAAGGCCACCACCTCTACCCACTTACTCACACCTCTCAACACCTTTGGCTCACCAAAATTATGATAAAATAAGATTTAAAAATCTATCAATTACTTTTATAAACCTTATCTTGGGTATAAGTAAAATCAAGGAAGCCTTTTTTGCTAAAATCAAAAGGAGTTACCCGATTTAGTTGTAACGTCTTCTCTCAAGATCCTTTCATTTATTTTCCTTATCCAACCCCTAGAATATATTTATTCAATTATTTTATAAATAAAAGTATCCTCAATATACTAGTATTTTTTATGCTATTTTTTCAACCTAAACTTATACACACATCCATCTAATGGATATAGAACATATTCTTTCTCTGTACGTTGAACTACTGCCTCACGAAATGATGATTGTTCAATTTTCTCCTACCACCTCTCATGGTGGCCATTAATATGGAAATATATTTATATATGAGATATATTATATTTATATTGTATCTATTATTATATATTTTTTATTTAAAACATACCTTTATTCTTTCCTTGTAGTGTAAATACGATAATTTCGTTTGATGAGGTGTGAACCACCACCCCCTCAAAGAGATGTGACTCGTTCCTACTATACATGGAACATATAAAGGATGATTTTATTAAACCTATGAGGCATAAATTATATTAATATAATACTAATATTATAAAATAAATTTATATCATTTTATTATTATTATTTTAATATGACAAAGAAATGAAATTAGCATTCATGCATATGTACGACCTACCGTCTCCATGAACGGTGCATCTCATTTCTTATCTCTAAATATTATGGACTATTATAAATACATATATATTGAATATATATAATATTTAAATCATGAATATAATTCTATATATCATGAACTTATTACAACATGGATACTTTTCATCAAACAAGTTCATTTTTGACTCAAGTACCAAACATCGACAAAACGTCTGATATGAACTCAAATAATTAACTAAATGTTATAACATGGTAATAAGTGATATAAAATGAATAATAATATTTAAAAAGGTTCTTATGCAAGTATAAATTAAACTAATTTTATTATTCAGGAAATTAAAGAATGAACAAGACAAGTCGGACGCAAGGTAAGGGAGATCTTAACTTAATCTCCATTTATTGAGTTAAATATCCATGTCATTTCTTTTTTTTTAAAGAATATGCGTGAATGAACTTTGATTATTTTACACTAAAAATCCACTTATATTGGGTGTATTTATATTTTTTACACATAATTATGTCATTGATTTATCCTTAATCTAATGATACGATCTTTGTAAGGGACTTTATCTCAATCTCATTTGAATGAGGCATATCTTGATGTTATGCACCTTTATTATCCTATAAAGTGTATATACAAACCTTTTGAAATTTTATATAATAAATAAGTATATTCTCATTATATTTAAAGTTTTATTTAATGTTATCCCTTAATGATTTTTATTCAAGTGTTTCTCTAGTAGTAAGAGACTCTTTAACTAAAACATCATTTTATAATGTTTTAAAAATTTATTCTTCTAAAACCTTCTATTTTATGTCCATGATTTCAATATGGTATATATGAATTTATTTATATGGACATGAATGTTTTAAAATGTTAATTTCTTTCAAATTTTTCAAAGTGGTATGAGACATTTTGATTCAAAATCTTCTTTATTAAATTTTTTAAATGGTTTTGGAAATGGATTGAATATTTCAATATCTTGAAATTATTTCTTATGATTGAAAATGAAATTTTATGAGTGTAATTTTGAAAAATTCTATCTTTTATGTGTTATGATTATATAATTGTACTTGTACATTTGACAGGTGGTTATGTGATAAACCAAATATGGGTAGTTATGTGATAAACCAATGACGGATGGTTCTATGATAAACCAAAGATGGGTGTTTATGTTATAAACTCCAATACATTGGGTATAGAAGTCAGTCGTATAGCTATTTCATTTAGTGATATGTGTGAAATTATACCATTTGGTTATTCCATTTAAGTATGTTTCCATCTCAAGTTACCTTTATATGATATGTGTTGCTTTCTATGGATTTATTGTAATAGTTTGGTTACAAAAAGGGTAATAAATGAGATTATATTCAGTGAAGAGTATTTACTAATTCAAAAAGGTGAAATGTTTTAATTTATGATAAAATATTTATTGTTTTCATTCTTTCCCAATACTAAGATTTTTCCTTATTTTTGTATCTCTTAAGGATCTTTTTTTGCTCTTTCTAAGTTTTTGAAATGTTTTCCAAAGTGTATAAGTATGGGTAAGAGAAAGGAGTAAGTCAAGAAGTTTTTTATTAAGAAAAAGAAATCATTTTTTTTAAAGGTTTTCCTTTGGTGGAAAAAGTGGATACTAAGTATAACTTCCCACATGTAATTTTTGGGTATATTATGTAATAGTTATAGCCTAATTCTCTAAAACTATAACCCTAAAAATATCCTCAATGTTAATTCTTGACTTAACTCATGATTATGTAATGTTTAAGGCTGGGTCCTTATAGTTGGTATCATAGGTTGGTTTAGACAACTTCAGAGATAATGATTTTTTCTTAAGAGATAGTGATATCCTCATGGGTTTATAATTTTATGGTTGATCACAAGTTCAATGACTTAGAAAACCCTTTTTAGGTTTTATGATCTGAAATATTAAGGTGACTAATGGTATTTTTGGAGCCATATATTTTTGAGGTAATTATGGATTATTACTTATTAGGATGAAAAATGAAAGGCCTAATTTAAACTATGTGGTTGAAATGTGTTATAGTTATTTTTTAGGATTTTATATCATTTTTTGGAGTGTTATAAAATTATATAGTTTTCTAAAAAGGACAACACGCATATCGTGTGACAACCCATCGCACCAGACCAAGTTTTGGGAATCGAATTGACAACTGAAGTGCGACTGAGATTTATCACCTACCACTGGTCTATGTGAAGTCTCTGGTTAGTATGACTTATTATTTTTAGTTAAATTATTTTATGGATTAAGAATAAGTTTATTTTGGGAACTTATGTTTTATCAAATGGATATCCTTTGTATAAGAAAATGATTTGGTGATTAAGTGATAAATGTTATTTTGGAAGACGCTCGCTATTTTGGGAACACTATATGCCTAAGGAAAATTGAATACAATGGGATTTCATTTGAGGAGAAATGGTTGAATTTTATTTTGTAGGAATATATGTTTTTATTGTGGACATATGAAAATTTGTGTTATTTATGGAAATTATTAACCTATCTTGGAGAATATGTGATTAGGTTAATCAATTTTCAGTGTGAGACTTAAAGAGTAGTCGATGTTATTTAGAGATAAATGCTAAGATTTATTTTGGAAGACTATGTGATCAAATACTTCAAAATTTTGGGTTTCAATCTTTGTTTGGATTATTTTTAGGAATTTTAAGGACATTTTTATGTTTAATGGTCTATGTTGAACTTGGGTATTACTATTTAATTTAGAGAATAAAAGTAGTCCTTATCCTTATAAAGGATTATTATTTTTGGGGGATTATCTGACCTTGTACTAACCAATTTTTTTGGTTAATGTCTAAATATAGGAAAAATATATGGTTAATATTTTGTGGATTATTTGATTCTCTATAAGTTTATTATAGTGTTTTATGAGTGACCAAGTCATCTTAAATACTCATCGATTTGGGAAAAAGATGATTTTGTGGTAGAATTTGATTAATCGATAAAACTCTACATGTAAAGTAAGTATATTTCCTCATGTTATTATTCTAAGTTGTAAAATAATTCCTCAACTTTATGAAGTGGATTTTAAATCAAAAATGTTTTCTGTTTACGTTTTCCTACTACAAAATCAAAGACTGTTTAACCCATCACAAGTTTGGGGTTTTATGATTTTTGAATTTCTCCAGATAATGTTTTATATCACACTCTATCAAAACTTGATTCTTATTTTTTCTTCTATATCCATGTTTTCCTACATGGAACCCTAGTATGTGTTATCTTAGGTGACCTTTGTACTTCACTTTATATCTTTTAAAGTGGAAGTTTTATTATCCCCTTTTCTGATGTGGGTTTTCAATAAATGGATTTTAAAATGTCATACCCTAGTTACCAACACCAAATTCAAATCATGAGGACATAATTTATTAAATGGATGAGGATTTAACATTCTTATATTTAAGAAAGAAACACTATGCTCAATAGCGTACATAATACTCTACATTGAGCTTAAACGGAAAACTAAATATTATTATTTAAATGTTACCATTATAACCTAGTCATTAGAATGGTAGGAATGAATATTATCATATGTATTATAAAAAATATGGTTTACACATGTTTAAATAATTATTCATTGGTTACCAAATTTATTATAAATGTAAAGAAAAACCAATTGAATATAAAGGACATGTTTTAATGAAAACCTATATAAAAGGGAATAATTGTGTTTATAAAATCATATCACTAATTATGAATTTTTATATGCTATATATTCAATTTAATGTTTAAAATTCATCTTATATGTTTCTGAGATATTATATAAGAACAAATCCAATTTTTTTGGATAAAAGAATCATTTTTCATAAACATACAATTTTACCACCTTTTAATGGAGAACCATTTTTAAATCAAAATTTTGTCACTTTTATATGTTATATTTGAAAAAATTAACTTCTTATTTATAATAGGGGAATAATAATTTACTTTGGTTTAATTTTGGTATTTTTCTGATAAAATTCATTTTTTAATGAACAATGAAAAATACAAAATTTTAATTCAAAATTGCATTTTCGCCTAACTTTTGTATATAGTTTGATTATGATTTTAATTGGGTTTAAAGTTTAATTGAATTAAGTTTTTATAATTTAATCCAATTTAGGTCCTTTTAAGTAATTTAACACTGAAATTAAATATAAACACACATCAATCTTTTGATGGTTTTTACTTTTTAAAAACCTGTTTTATCGTCTTGGAAACATGAATTAATTTTAAATTAATTACTAAAACTTATGTGTTTTGGATTTTTAAAAATAAATTCCATATTTGGAATCATAATTTTCAAATTATTTAAATAGTTCCATTTTATTTTTGGACATTATGAATAGTAACTTCAGTAATTCTTTTTATTTACCATGGTTATAGGGTAAATCATGTAAATAAGGGTAAAAAATAATATTATAACAATATAAAACTACCATAACATGTGTAATAATACTATTGGATGAGATATAGACAACTAGGATTGTATTTGGGTTGATTTTAGGACCCCATGGTTCCACTTAGGTGTGATAATGACATGTTATAATAATTAATTTAAAGTAAAGTGAAATATAACATAAACATTTATCTTTTTACTAATTTTTTTAATATATGGTTATATAAATGATATATTTGACTATAAAAATTAATTAGATAGATAAAAATATTTTCTAAATCATGGTATTTTATTTATATTTTTTACACATTAAATAAATTTATTTATTTATGACACAATGATGATGTAGTGATTACCTTATTAATGAAAGATTCAAATAAATGATATTATAAATATTAAAAAAAAATTTATTTAAAAATTTTGATTCCATAAAATAATATTATGGATTATTATGACATGTTATAATTGATTTAATATATATTTTTTGAATGAATCATTTTTTTCTGACTTTAACAAAAATCATTTACTAAATAATGACAAAATTGACCTAAATGAGTTTGTAAACAAATAATATTTTATTAAATGATATAATAATAATAAAAATATAATATTCGTAAAACTAATTTATATAATGTTAAAAATTTAATTTATGATACAATTGAGGTTCTCTTGTTATTTTATAGTAACTATATTTACCATATAGTGTAAAAATACAAGACGACAGGGTAAGAGTTAATTTATTTAACTAAAGGTTAATGAAAAAAGATAAGGTTAAATTTGTGACCTAAAACTGTATAAAACCTATTGTTTGATAGGATTTAGACCCATAATCATATTATCCTCTAAACATATCACTTTTTAGATATTATAATTCTAAAATAAATTTATAATAAAATAATATTTCAAGACTTTACTAAAGTGCCCCTCTTACCTCTTATAAAAGGCGACAACCTCTACCCACTTACTAACACCTCTCAAGCCCCTTGTATCACCCAAATTCTACTCAAATAAGCTTAAAAAATCCCTAAATTCATCCTATAATCCTTAACATGGGCATAATACATATCAAGAAGCCTTTTGGCTCAAATAAAAAGGATTTACCCGATATAGAGGTAATATCTTCTCTTAAGCTCCTTTTATTTATTTTCCTTCTCCAACCCACTAAACTATATTTATTAAATTATTTTATAACAACAACAGTATCATAAATATACTAGGATATTTTTATGATAAGGTTTCAACCTACAATTATACACACCTCCATCTAATGGATATAGAGCATACTGTTTCTGTGTACGTTGAACTATTGCCTCACAAAATGATGATTGTTCAATTTTCTCCTAACACCTCCCATAGTGGCCATTAATATGGAACTATATTTATATATGATATATATTTTATTTATATTTTATCTATTCTTATGTAATTTTTGTTATAAAATACCTTCATGCTTTTCATGTTGTGTAAATACGATAATTTTGTTTGAGGAAGTGTGAACTACCGCCCTCTTAAAGCGATGTGACTCATTCCCGCTATACATGGAATGTATAAAGGATGGTTTTATTAAAACTACTATACATAAATGACATTAATATAATAATGGTATTATAATATAAATTTATATCATTTTATTATTATTCTTTTAATATGATAAAGAAATGAAAATAGCGTTTATGCATACGTACGACCAACTGTCTCCATGAACGATGCATTTCATTTCTTATCTCCAAATATTATGGAATATTATAAATACATATATAATGTATAAATATGATATTTAAATGATTAATATCATTCTTGATATGATATAATTATGAAAATATGGATAATTTTCATCAAAAAAAAGTTCATTTTTGACTCAGGTACCAAACATCGACAAAACATCCAATATGAACTAAAATAATTAAATAATTGTTATAACATGGTAATAAGTGATATAAAATTAATAATAATATTTTAAAATTTTCTTAATAAATTTGAAATTAACCTAGGCTTATTATTTTGAAATCCAAATAACGAATGAGACAAGTCGGACTCAAGGTAAGGGAAATCTTAACTCAATCTCCATTCATTGAGTTAAATATCCATGTCATTGGTTTTGTTTTTTCAAGAATATGTGTGAATGACCTTTGATTGTTTTAAACTGAACATCCACATATATTGGGTGTATTTATATTTTTCACACATAACTATTTCATTGATTTATACTTAATCTAATGACACGATCTTTGTAAGGGACTTCGTCTCAATAACCTTTCATTGAGGCATATCTTGATGTTATGCACCTTTATTATACTGTAAGGTGTATATAAAACCCTTTTTTATACATTATATGTAATGACCTGACCCCATATACCCAGATTTGATGCATTATTACATAAAACTGGCATGATCACAAGAAAGATCAAGTCTCGAAAGACCGATTAGTTTAGTAGCCTTGGAAACACTAGATATATTCATAAAGTTTACATTACATCAATAAGTGAAAAACTACAACAACATATTTTCTTCATATCCCCTCATACTATCCCTACAGGTCATTCATAAAATACTTCTTTACATCCTGGGAAAAATAAAACATTGAAAGGGGTGATCTCAGATGCTCAGTAAGGATAACAATATAGCGGAAACTTTCATAAATAAACATAAAAATTTAAGGCAATGTATAAGTAAAACAAAAGCCTTTTAAACTTGAACTTCAACATAATATGGAAAGGATAAAATGAAATAATTCCATTTACTTATTCACATGGATATTCTACTAGTCGAATAATCACATGAAAAATATTAATAACCACTTTCATAATGACAGAATGCATAATGCCAGACTATCATAACCACGTAGCCAAGGCCTCGTGCCAAGACTACAAATAAGATTTTGTCAAGGCCTTGTGCCAAGACATTAGTTTGTCTCATGAGACCTACCGATGCATCGATGAGCTATAGCGGGCTATGCCCATCACTTATTAAGTCCAATGCATTCCTCATATGAAAAGTTTTAAACATAACATAAACATTCGTATTAAAACTAGCATACGAAATGTCAATACTTTAGCCACAAACCATTAATGGTATAAAAATAGCACATCCACAGTCAAACATAACTCATTCGATACAATATGGAAGATTTTATTGTATCATATTAACCTCAATTGAGAATGATGAAGGATATTGACATAGATGAAAATAATCATCAAAACAATTAGAGTGAAATATCCCCCTTTTTCTTGAAATAATTTAAAAGTCACACTATTTGTCAAGAATCCATTTAAAATAGATTTTATAATCAAAGTGTCCCATACTAATTTGAAACTTTTAAAAGGAGTTTTAATTTTAAAACTTTAATGTCCATATAAATAAATTCTTAAAACCATTATTAAAACATGGACATTAATGAGAAATATTTAGAATAATAAGTCTTTAAAACATTTAAAAATGGTATTTTAGTTAGAGTTTCTAACCAAAAGAGAGACACTTGAATAAAAATAATTAAGGTAATTAAAACTTTGTAATATCATGAGAATAAATGGATTCATGATATACTATGTCAAAGTACATTATATACACCACATAAAATTGATTTGGTGTATAACAACAAAGAAGTCTCAATGGAATGTAAATTGAGATGAAATATCTCATAAAGGCCGTATCCTTAGGTTAAGGATAAATCAATGACATAATTATGAGTGAAAAATATAAATTCACTCAATATGATTGGATATTCAGTGTAAAACAATCAAAGGACATTCACAAATATTCTTGTAAAAACAACACCAATGAATGGGATGATTAACTCAACAAATCGATATTGAGTAAAAATTACTCTTATCAAGTTCATACCGATGAACTGATAATTTATCAATGGAGTGATTATGTGTATAAAAAGTTTATCCACATAAAGGGGAGTGGAATTTATGACATAATCAAATGAATAGTGATTCTACACATAATCTTGGAGTAAAATAATTAATGAAGTATGCGTAAAGCTGAATGAGTGGAAATTGAAATTTCAAATTCTCTTATTGATTTGGTAACATAAAAAACATACACCCATGAAAGAAGGATCATAAAATGATGATGTAAATATACATGAATTAAAGTATATTACACAATGAATACAAACATGGGCAGTACACACACCACATGTAATAAATAAGTGGTGAATAATGGAATTCTCACAGAATTAAAAGTGAGATATAAAACCCCTTACTTTGTACTTTTTCCTTGCTCGACGGTAGGTTAACCTCCTTTATAATGGTGAAATAATTTTTATTTAATTATAAAAGAATAATTTACATTAATATGATATCATATATTATCTTTTAACATTGATTTGTTAATAATATCTTAGTATTATTGTCATTTCGGGTGTTAACTTACACGTTTTCCTTTGTATTATTTGTTACATAAGACGTGTTTGTTATGGATAGGTTGTATATTATTCATATCCATAATTATATCAAGTCCTTAAACATTATTTTTAATCATAAAATGAGAATTATACTTGAATGGATACGATGGAGAATGAATCTCGTCGCGTTCGTGGAGACGGTAGTCCGTACGTACGCACGAGCGACAATATCATTCTTTTGATATTAAAATAATATATAATTGGATGATATATCATATATACATAAGAGTTATAATGTTATATTTATTATTTAAATGAATTAAAAATCATTATTATACACATCCAAATAATAATTTATTGAATGACAATTATACCACGACGTAGAGACGGTAAGCCGTACATACGCACGTATGGTGACATGCCGTTCAAAGGATAGATAGAATACTGAATATGGTTGTACCATATTTATAATAACATCACAGTATATAGAAGATACTGGATTTATTATTTTAGAATAGAATTAACAAAGAAATAAGAAGTTGAATAAGAAAGGAACTTGAAAGTGGGTGGTGAAAACATTACCTCTTCTTCAGGTTCTTCCTTTTGATTTGATCAAAAGGGATCCTTAGGTTGGATTTATTATCAAAATAATGCCTCTAGGTTGTAGTTAGGGAAGTTGAGAGATTATTTGGGCAGGGTTTGGCTGAGAAAAAAGGCTTTGAATGTGTGAATTAGTGAGAAGGGGGAGTGCCCTTTAATAAGAGGGGTGAGGGGAACCTTTGGAAAAGTTAAAAATATTATTTTATAATAAATTCATATTCTGTTTCTAATGGCTCCAAAGTGGATTATTTAAATTTTAAGGTGGTTATGGGTCTAAAAACACTCAACCAATATAATTTAGACAGGTTTGGGTCATTATATTAACCTTATCTTTAAGTATTAACTCTTAGTTAATTAGTTTCACTTTTACAATGTCTCTTTGTATTTTTATATTATATGGTTAATAAACTTACTATATACATCCAAGAGACCCCCAAGTTGTCCATTAATGACAAAAATATCATGATATAAGTCTATTGGCCTAAAATTATATTTTTAAGAATTGAATATAAATTAATAATATAATATTTGTTTTAAAAACTCTTTTATGTCAATTTTGACACTATTGGGTATTTTGTTTTTGATAAATTCATAACAACATTATTACATAGAAAAAAATTTATATAATCAATCCTAATATGTCATATTAACCTATAAAATTGGTTGAATTCATAAAAAGTCTCAAATTACATTTATTTTGATATTTATAATATCAATTATTTTAATATTTTATTAATTATGTAATTACTGCATCACCATTGTGTCATAAATAAATTAAATTATTTAATTTATAAAAATTATAAATAAAATACCATTATATAGGAAATCTTTTTATATTTCTAATGAATATTTACAATCGAATTTATCTTATTTTTAACCCTGTATGAAAAATGTTTTAGTAAATAAACTTTGATTTTAACTCTTTTAACTCTTCTTTGAATTAAATAATAATAAATGTCCTAATATAATAAAAGTGGACCTAAATGATAATATTTTACTCCTAAGGTTGTTTTTGGTCGAGATACATTTTTCCAATAGAATTAGGACATGTTTTAGGGTAATATTAATATCATTTTTACACTTAATTACCCTTTTTACTTTTAACCGTGGTAAATAAAAGTAAAAGGTTACTATTCACCAAAAATTATTTTCATCTCATTAAACCACATTTTACTCCTTTATATTAACCGTGTCTCTCAGATTTTCGAAATTTCACTCATAGAAGCGGTAAAATTAAGTTTTATGAAAAATTCAGTTTTTTAACTACCACTTAGTGGTTTCACTATTAATCAAAAAATGAAAGTTTCCAGAAAAATACCAAAAATTAGGCCTAACCTATATTTGATATTATGAATTGAAAAATTATGTCTATTTTACCAAATTCAAAATATATCAGTTGCATTAATTAATTTAAAAATTAATTCCCGTCGTCAAAACAAATAGCGTGTTTTTAAGAGATAATAACTATTAAAAGATTGACACTTGTTTATGTCTGGTTTAAATGTGAAATTACATCCAATGAACAAAATTGTATTAAATGGTAAAAATATATTCTAAATATACTTTAAAACCACTCAAATTAATAATTTATCACTATTAATTATTTCGATTGAAAAGTTGTTTTTAATTAAAATTTAGTAATTTTCACTATTCATCAAAATATGAAAGTTATCTGAAAAGTACCAAAATTTCACCCTAAGCTAATTTCGATATTATGAATCCAAAAATGAAGTCCATTTAGAAAGATAAAATTTATAATATTTCAAAAAGTAGGTATTACTATTCATAACGGCTAGTTTTATTGGTTGTGGTGTGTTAGAATCTCGAAGTTGCGTACAATGCACGCCATTGCATTATTCAAAGGGAAACGTACCGTGGAAGATTGGGGTGTTACCTTCTCCCCTCCTTAAATAAATTGCATCCTCGCATTTGTTTTTAAAATTGGGCTTGAGAATATAATGGAAAGTCCCACATCGGAAAAAGAGTCAATAAAACTATCGCTTTAAAAGAAAGGAAGAGAGGTATAAAGGTCACCCAAGATAACCCATACAATGATTCCATGTAGGAAAACATGGATATGGAAGATAAACTAAGTTTTAAGTTCTGATGGAGAGGGATAGAAAACATGATCATGAGAAAGTTAACAATAAGAAAATCACAAACTTGTGTTGGGACAAACGGTCATTAGTCTCCCAGTAGGAAAAGTAAACAGACAACATTTTTTGTTTTAAGTTACATTACATAAGGACGAGGAATTCATTTATGATATTGACTAAGAACATAAAGAGATATACTTAATTTTTAAGTAGAGTTTCATTCTTTAATAAATTTTTACCACTAACTCATTTTTTTTAACAATGAGTATTCAATAAGACTTGGTCACAATGGAAGAGCTAGAATAAAGTTCTATAGAAATACATGATCCACGTAGGATAAACTATATATTTACCTTGTCTTTAGAGATTAATAAAAAACAAAATGGTTAGTATAATATCTGATGATCTCCCAAATGGATATTCCATTAGAGAAAAAAAACACTAATATTAATTTCTAAAATTAAACCATCAACACCCCAAAGTTAAATAAATACCATTCAATAATAAATTGTAATTAAAATCCTTCAATATAATCCAAACTAATATTGAAACCCAAAAGTTATAAGAATTTAGTCTTATACGTTAAATTTTATCTCCAAATGACATTAATTACTCTTAAAGTCACATACTTAAAAGTAATTAACCTAATCATTTACATAAACAACCCAAATCACTATAAATCCACAATAAAAACATAGATAAAAATCCACCATTACTCCTAAAATGAAATCCTGTACTATTCTATTTTCCTTGGGCATATAGTGTTCACAACAAAGCTAACAACTTCCAAAATATCATTTATCACTTAATTACAAAATCATTTTCCTATACTAAGGGTATTCATTTGATAAGACATAAGATCCCAAATCAAATTATTATTGATCAATAAAATCATTTAACTAAAAATAATAGTCACACTAACCAGGGACTTCACGTAGTCCAGTGGTATGTGATAAATCCCAATTTAACTTTGGTTGTGGGTTCGATTCCCACAGCTTTTTCTGACACGACCGGTTGTCACACGATCTGCATGTTGTCATTTTTCAAAAACTATATTTTATAAAATTACCAAAATGAGATAAATTCCTCAAAATAACCATAACATAATTTAACCACAAATCTTATCTCATACCTTGCATTTTCATCCCAAATTATAATAACTTATAATTTCCTCAAACCCAACGATCATATAAAACCAAATGGTTATTTATAACTATATCCACAAGAGAAAATATAATTCTTCCTCAAATATCATTCTCACAAGGAAAACTACAGGGTTAAAAATACAAGAAAAAATTAATCCAAAGTAAACCCATCAACAAGGAGCACTAATACTTTTTAAAAATTTCTCCAACCATTTATTTCCACATAGCTTCTTCTTTGACCAAGAAAATATCCTATAGAATTGGGCATTCACTCGGGTAATGGCCTGGTCCCCTACATTTACGGCAAATGACTGTAAATGGATTCTTGGGACCATTTTTATCTTCTTCCATATTAATCTTAATTTTTCTTCGGCAATTATTCACTTTATGTCCTTCCTTCCCACACATAAAGAATTTCTTTTTCCCATTGAGACACTTTCCTGGGTGTCTCCTTCCACATTTCTTGCATGATGCTGGAGATCTTATCATTCATCACCTTTCTCTTATTTGTTGAGTCTGAGAATTGGTTAATATATATATATTGTTGATCATATTTTTGGAAAATTGATTTGGCATAAAGATGATATCTTTTACGCCTATCAACATTCCATTTTGTTGCTCATTTCCACCACCGTTCCCACCTTGTACATCATTCTCAAAGTCATTATGACTTCCTTGGAATCCAACCATTGACTAAAACCAGAAATCATTGTGTGAGTAACAATAGTCATAAAATCATTTATAGATTAACATGTCACCATATTCTCAATTTGAAACACATTAGGATTAACCAAGGTCATGTACTATCATCTTATATATATAATACTTCAAATCAGTTTGTAAATAAAATGTAAATTATCCTAAGCATACCCCCCGGGAGTGTCGTAACCAAGAGTGTAGCAAGGACCATTATCGTGCACCAGTTCCCATTCGAGTCTAGCTCAAAGCGGTGTTTTCGGGTTTTACCACTAGGTACATCTGTGCCAGATCCTCCTCTACCTCCTCGTATCCAGGCAGGGATGTATTGCTCGGAAAACTCACAAAATCACTACAATACCAAAATTCTAGGATGTTCTTCTATATTAATCCTCAAAGTTCATCTTAGGTCTACATGCTCTAATCAGAGTTTATCTAAATCGATCTTTCAAGGTTTGTACTAAACTTCCTCTGATACCAACTGTAACACCCCGACCCTAGATACCCAGATTCGGTGCATTATTACACAACATTGGCATGATCAAAAGAAAGATCAAGTCTCGAAAGACCAATTAGTTTAGTAGCCTTGGAAACACTAGATATATTCATAAAGTTCACATTACATCAATAAGTGAAAAACTACAACAACATATTGTCTTCATATCCCCTGATACTATCCCTACAGGTCATTCATAAAATACTTCTTCACATCCTTGGAAAAATAAAACATTGAAAGGGGTGAGCTCAGATGCTCAGTAAGGATAACAATATAGCGGAAACTTGCATAAATAAACATAAAAATTTAAGTCAATGTATAACTAAAACAAAAGCCTTTTAAACTTGAACTTCAGCATAATATGGCAAGGATAAAATGAAATAATTCCATTTACATATTCACATGGATATTCTACTAGTCGAATAATCACATGAAAATATTAATAACCACTTTCATAATTACGGAATGCATAATGCCAGACTATCATAACCACGTAGCCAAGGACTCGTGCCAAGACTACAAATAAGATTTTGTCAAGGCCTCGTGCCAAGACACTAGTTTGTCTCATTAGACCTACCGATGAATTGAGGAGCTATAGCGGGCTCCACCCGTCACTTACTAATTTTAATACATTCCTCATATGAAAAGTTTTAAACATAACATAAACATTCATATTAAAACTAGCATACGAAATCTCAATACTTTATCCACAAAACATGAATGGTATAAAAATAGCACATCCACAGTAAAAAATAACTCATTAGATACAATATAGAAGATTTTATTGTATCATATTAACCTCAATCAAGAATGATTAAGGATATTGAAATAGATAAAAATAATCATCAAAACAATTAGAGTGAAATATCCCCATTTTTCTTGAAATCATTTAAAAGTAACACTATTTGTCAAGAATCCATTTACAATAGATTTTATAATCAAAGTGTCCCATACCACTTTGAAACTTTTAAAAGGAGTTTTAATTTTAAAACATTAATTTCCATATAAATAAATACTTAAAACCATTTTTAAAACATGGACATTAATGAGAAAGATTTAGAAGAATAAGTCTTTAAAACATTTAAAAATGGTATTTTAGTTAGAGTTTCTAACCAAAAGAGAGACACTTGAATACAAATAATTGAGGTAATCAAAACTTTGTAATATCATGAGAATAAATGGATTCATGATATACTATGTCAAAGTACATTATATACACCACATAAAAGTGATTTGGTGTATAACAACAAATAAGTCTCAATGGAATGTAAATTGAGATGAAATATCTCATAAAGGTCATATCCTTAGGTTAAGGATAAATCAACGACATAATTATGAGTGAAAAATATAAATACACTCAATATGATTGGATATTCAGTGTAAAACAATAAAAGAAAATTCACACATATTCTTGTAAAAACAACACCAATGAATTGGATGATTAACTCAACAAATTGAGATTGAGTAAAAATTACTCTTATCAAGTTCATACCGATGAACTGATAATTTATCAATGGATTGATTATTTGTATCAAAAGTTTTTCCACAGAAAGGGGAGTGTAATTTATGACATAATCAAATTAATAGTGATTCTACACATAATCTTGGAGTAAAATAATCAATGAAGTATGTGTAAAGCCGAATGAGTGGAAATTGAAATTTCAAATTCCCTTATTGATTTGGTAACATAAAAAAGATACACCAATGAAATAAGGATCATAAAATGATAATTTAAATATAAATGAATTAAATTATATTACACAATGAATACAAACATGGGAAGTACACACACCACATGTAATAAATAAGTGGTGAACAATGGAATTCTCACGGAATTAAAAGTGAGATAAGAAACCCCTTACTTTGTAATTTTTCCTTGGTCGAAGGTTGGTTAACCTCTTTTATAATGGTGAAATAATTGTTATTTAATTATAAAAGAATCATTTACATTAATATGATATCATATATGATCTTTTAACATTGATTTGTTAATAATATCTTAGTATTATCGTCATTTCGGGTGTTAACTTACTTGTTTTACTTTAAATTATTTGTTACGTAAGACGTGTTTGTTATGGATAGGTTGTATATTATTCATATCTAGAAGTATATAAAGTTCTTAAACATTATTTTTAATCATCAAATGAGAATTATACTTGAATGGATACGATGGATAATGAATTTTATCGCCTTCATGGAGACGGTAGTCCATACGTACGCTCGAGCGACAATATCATTCTTTTGATGTTAAAATAATATATAATTTGATGGTATATCATATATATAGAATCATTATCATGTTATAATTATTATTTACATTAATTAAAAATCATTATTATACCCATCCAAATAATAATTTATTGAAGGATAATTACACCATGACGTGGAGACGGTAAGCCGTACGTACGCACGTATGGTGACATGCCGTTCAAAGGATGGATGGAATACTGAATATTGTTGTACCATATTTATAATAAAATCACAGTATATAGAATATAATGAATTTATTATTTTATAATAGAAATAACAAATAAAGAAGAAGTTGAAGAAGAAAGGAACTTGAAAGAGCGTGTTGAAAACATTACATCTTCTTCGGGTTCTTTCTTTTGATTTGATCAAAATGGATCCTTAGGTTGGATTTCTGATCAAACTAAGGCCTCTAGGTTTTAGTGAGGGAATTTTATAGAGTATTTGGGTAGGGTTTGGCCGAGCCAAAAGGCTTTGAATGTGTGAATTAGTGAGAAGGGGAGTTCCCTTTTATAAGAGGGGTGAGGGGCACCTTTGGAAGAGCTAAAAATATTATTTTATAATAAATTCATATTCAGTTTATAAAGGCTCAAAAGTGAATTATTTAAAGTTTAATGTGGGTATGGGTCGAAAAACACTAAACCAATAGAATTTAGATAGGTTTGGGTCATTATATTAACCTTATCTTTAAGTATTAACTCTTAGTTAATTAGTTTCACTTTTACAATGTCTCTTTGTATTTTTATATTATATGGTTAATAAAATTACTATATACATCCAAGCGACCCCCAAGTGGTCCATTAATGATACACCTATTATGATATAAGTCTCTTGGACTAACCTTATATTTTTAGGAATTGAATATAAATTAATAATATAATATTTTTTTTAAAAACTCTTTTATGTCAATTTTGACACTATTGGGTATATTGTTTTTGATAAATTCATTACAACGTTATTACTTCAAACAAAATTTATATAATCAATCCTAATATGTCATATTAACCTATAAAATTGGTGTAATTTATAAAAAGTCTCAAATTACATTTATTTTGATATTTATAATATAAATTATTTTAATATTTCATTAATTAGGTAATTTCTGCATCACCATTGTGTCATAAATAAATTAAATTATTTAATGTCTAAAAATTATAAATAAAATACCATTATCTAGGAAATATTTTTAGACTACTAATTAATATTTACAATTGAATTTATCTTATGTTTAACCCTATATTAAAAATGTTTTAGTAAATAAACTTTGATTTTAACTCTTTTAACTCTTCTTTGAATTAAATAATAATAAATGTCCTAATCTAATACAAGTGGGCCTAAATGATAATATTTTACTCCTAAGGTTGTTTTTGGTCGATATACACTTGTCCAATAGAATAAGGACATGTTTTAGGGTAATATTAATATCATTTTTACCCTTAATTACCCTATTTACTTTTAACTGTGGTAAATAAAAGTAAAAAGTTACTATTCACCAAAAATTATTTTCATCTAATTGAACCAAATTTTACTCATTGATATTAACCGTGTCTCTCAGATTTTCGAAATTCCACTCACAAAAGCAGTAAGATTAAGTTTTATGAAAAATTCAGTTTTTTAACTACCACTTAGTGGTTTCACTATTCATCAAAAAATAAAAGTTTCCAGAAAAATACCAAAAATTAGGCCTAAGATATATTTGATATTATTAATTAAAAAATGATGTCTATTTTACCAAATTCAAAACATATCAGTTTCATTAATTAATTTAAAAATTAATTCTCGTCGTCAAAACAAATAGTGTGTTTTTAAGAGATAGTAACTATCAAAAGATTGACACTTTTTTATGTCTGGTTTAAATGTGAAATTACATCCAATGACCAAAAATGTATTAAATGGTAAAAATATATTCTAAATATACTTTTAAACCACTCAAATTAATAATTTATCACTATTAATTATTTCGATTAAAAAAGTTGTTTTTAATTAAAATTTAGTAATTTTCACTATTCATCAAAATATGAAAGTTATCCGAAAAGTACCAAAATTTAACCCTAAGCTAATTTCGATATTACGAATCCAAAAATGAAGTCTATTTCGAAATATAAAATTTAAAAAATTTAAAAAATTAGGTATTAATATTCATAACGGCTAGTTTGATTGGTTGTGGCGTGTTAGAATTTCGAAGTTGCGTACAATGCATGCCATTGCATTATTCAAAGGGAAACATACCATGGAAGCTTGGGGTGTTACATTATATCATTAATTAGTATATTCTAAAGATATTTAATGTTTTATTTTATTTTATACCTTAATTATTTTTATTCAAGTGTTTCTCTAGTGGTAAGATACTTTTTAACTAAAACATCATTTTATAATGTTTTAAAGATTTATTATTCTAAAACATTCTATTTCATGTCCATGTTTTCAAAATGGTATTTATGAATTTATTTATATGGACATAAATGTTTGATAATGTTAATTTCTTTTAAAATTATCGAAGTGGTATGGGACACTTTGATTCAAAAGTCTCATTATTAAATTTTTTAAATGGTTTTGGAAATGAATTGAATATTTATATATCTTGAAATGATTTCTTGTGATTAAAAATGAAATTTTATGAGTGGAATATTGAAAATTACAATCTTTTATGTGTTATGATTATATAATGATACTTGGAAATTTTACGGGTGGTTACATGATAAACCAAAGATGGGTGGTTACGTGATAATCCAAAGACGGGTGGTTTTATGATAAACCAAAGACATGTGGTTATGTTATAACCTCCAATGAATTGGGTATGGAAGTCGGTCATATGGCTATACTATTTAGTGATATGTGTGGAAGTTGACCGTTTGGTTATTCCATTTAAGTATGTTTACGTCCCAAGGTACCTTTATATGATATATGTTTCTTTCTATGGGTTTATAGTAATATTTATGTACAAAAAGGGTAAGTAATGAGATTATATTCAGTGAAGAGAGTTTAATAATTCTTAAAGGTGAAAAGTATTAATTTATGATAAAGTATTCATGGTTTTCATGTTTTTCCAAGACTAATAGTTTTCTTTCTTTGTGTATCCCTTACTGAGCTTTTTATGCCCATTCAATTTTTTTGAAATGTTTTCTAAAGGGTATAAGGATGGGTAATAGAAATGAATAAGTCAAGAATATTTTTATCAAGAAAAATAAACCATGTTTTATTTAAAGGGTTTCCTTTGGAGGAAAAAGTGTATACTGAGTGTAACTGTCCACATGTAATGTCTGGGTCTATTATGTAATAATTATGGAATAATTCTATAAAACTATTAACATGAAAATATCCTCAATGTGAATTCTTGACTTAACTAAAGATAATGTAATGTTTAAGGATGGAGAATTATACGTAGGTAGGTATGTTACTCTTTAATTAGGTGTGGATTCTAAATCCAAACATACTCCCATTGAGAGAAATTCTAATCTTACATTCAACCCATATTTAGTCTTTTCTTTAATATCTAATAATGTTCCAATCACATTTTCATAAATATTTTTCTCCACATGCATAATTTCAATTTTATATTTGACCTCATGATATCTCCAATATGTAAGCTCAAAAAATATTGATAGTTTCTTCTAAATATTTCTATAATTATAAATTTTCGGTGTCTTCATGAATGTGACAACAATGTTTTCACCCTCTCAAAATACTAATCAGAAAATAAATTTTTTGGAGAAATATCAAATTCTTGTGAGCCATTGAATACCTTTTTCAATCTTCTATAAGAGTGATCCATTGAAAAAAAACCCCTAATGAACCATTTATAGTGTTTTTATACCATGTTGTAGTTGATAAAATGAAGTCTATTGTTTAAAAATTGGACAACCTTTATTCCCTTTAACATTTTATCTAGATAAATTTCCATATACTAGGAAGTTATTTATAGTGAACATAATCATTTAATGCAGTTGAAAATATTACATTTTTTAATAATCATACACACTAATACCTTTATCCTATAAAAGTTTCAAATCATTAATTAATAGAGATAAGAAAACATTAATATCATTTCAAGGCTGTTTTGGTCTAGAAATAATTAAACTCAACTTGATATATTTCATATTCATATAAAATTAAAGATATAAGGTATATATTAACAATAAAATTGGACATAAACTATGTTTTCTACTAAAAATTTGATATGGATTCATTCCATTTATGCACAATCCAAGTCTAATATTTTTAACTACATTTCCAAATATAGGAAATTATTGATAAATATTATTTAACAATGGAAAATTAGTTGGATGAAATAATTTTCCCTCAGATATTCACTCATCTACATGCCATTTTAACCTTTTTTCATTATTTGAATTTTGAAATAAACATTTCAAATGAGGAATTAATGGAAGATACCAAATTGACTTGATAAGAGTCTCTCTAACTGTTAAATTAGCCTCTAATTTTTCTTTCAAGTTATACTGTGATGTCCCACATTTTGGACACTGAAAGGCCTTTATATTCTTTCCTATATAGCATATAGTCATTTGATAATGCATGTATCTTATTACACCCAAATCCATCATACATAATATTTTCTTCACATTATAATGTGAATCTAGAAGTTTGTTTTCTTTAAGAAGTATGTCTTTCAATGGTTGTAGAAACTCTATAAACATTCTGTCCCTACATCCATTTTTTTCCTTCAAGTTAATCAATATCAACACCATTAATAAACCATAAATTCTGTACAACCTGGACACAATGGTTTTTTATCATCACCGTATAAACTCCTAATTATTAGTTATTTCTTAGTTTCTCCTACTTAAATAACAGAAATAACTTATTCAATTTGATCAAACATATCATCTTGAAAATCATTATCATCAATAGATCTTGAATTCTTCCCAATTTCACCTTACTAAATCCAAGGAATATAGCTTAGATTAAAACCATGAAAAATTAAATGTTCTTTGATTTCTATGCTTTTTAACTTCTTCATATCTAAAAATTTCAATCATGGAAAAAATAGTCTGTTTTTTGGAACATTTTATTTAGAAAAATACAAAAAATCATCAACACCTTCCTCATATTCATCAATTGTTCACATTTTTATAATCCAATATTGACTCATTATTTTTGATAACAAATATCAAAAATTTAAAATAATTTAAAATTTAATTTTATAAATAACAACCAAAAAATAACACAAAATATTTCACTAATAAAATAAAGAAAACATATTTTATAAACAAAAGTGTCCCTTTGAACATATTTAATTACCATTTTTTTAATAAAAATATCAAAAATCATCATGAAATCGATATGATCTTCTAAACACCAGTTCACAATGTAGACCAAAAACATAAATTGGACACACATTAATCAGTAAGATAAAATTATTTATAACACTAATTCATAAAATTATCATTTAATTAAACCTTAATCTAAAAAAATCATTCATCAGTTAAAATATATGTTAGATGTGTGAAGAATTGGAATTAAAAATAAAAAGAGTGAAGTTGGAGTGACATCAATGGAAAATTAGAACTAAAAAACACAAAAGAAAATAAATTGAATGAAAATAAAAAACAAAAAACATAAACACAAACCATAAATTGATATCATAAGGGGAAAATTAAGAATTAAACCCCAAGGATAATAAGGCATAGAGAGACGTACAAGTACAAATATTTAAGATAAGGATAAATCAATGGAAATTTAGAACTGAAAATACTAAATGAAAATAACTTGGATTAAAGGAAAATACAAACAATAAACACAAACCATAAATTGATATGAGTATGGGAATGATTGAGAAGTATCCACCAATGGTAAGAAGACACAAAAAGAAAAAAATCTATTGATGATGAATGGGGATAGTGCAATATGGTGGTGGATTCCAACTGAAAGAGATTCAAGGGAAAATAATCAAAGAATGAAGAGATTTGAGTCCACCAGATCAAATATAGAAGGGTTAGGGTTCACCATGAGGGAGAAAACCACAGGAATCCATGTGAAATATTTAAATTAAAATGAACTTTCCTGACATTTGATTAAAATTTTAAAGGTTTTTGACATTAGTTATTTAATTATCGATGGGAAAAATATGCACATTTTATTTTGCATATTGGTTATTTAACAACTGATTTGAAAAATGTGTCAGATTAAATGAATTTTGTACTAGTGAAGTGATGTTGTCTTGGTTCTTGAGGTGAATACAATTACTTGACCTAATAATTATGTTGATATTGGAAGGAAATGATATCCTAGGTTGTGAGGAATCTCTCATCCTAAGGTTTTCCCTTGTGGAATAAAATGGCCCCTCTTAATTCCCTAAATCATTTATATATCTGGTGCTAACATGTAGGGAATTGAAAGATATTCTTAGGTATTTCATTTACGTACAACAAATATGAAGAGATGTTCATGGAGTAATTATCCATGAAGAAGAGGTTAAGAGTGTATCCCTTGATGGGAAGCTCATTTGGGAATAAAGTTTTATAATCTAGAATTTATGGACAACTTGAAGAAATATGGAAATGAGGTATGAAGAATATAACTTTCATTAAATTTTAATGAATATTTTTAACATATTTTTCTAAGGGGAGTGTTGGTTTATCTTTTAGTGATAGAAAGGGGGATCAATATTCCGTTCACTTGAACTATTTTGATGGTGTGTTAGGAAGTGTGTAGAAAATTCATGTTAAATTTTTTTATAGGAGCCCCATGATGAGAAATTTGAAGTTTTTTTAAGAATGTTGTCACATGATCAATCATTATGAACATCTTAGAAAAAATTGATTACATCTCTATTGTTTTCTACACTAGGTTAGCCCACATATAATTAGAGTGGATTGATCAAAGGCTCTTTTCTATGGAAACATGTGATTTCGTACTTCTCTTTGAAGTGGTAAAAGAAAGTAGAATATGTTTGTGAAGAAAAAATGAAGAAGAACTGACTATTTTACCTTTGAATTTCATTGAATATAAGGGGGTAAGAATTTTGGAATATGAAGAAGATAAAAATGAGTATTTTCACCAAAATTGAAAGGGTGATATTGTTATTAATCCTGAAGGATTGTGTTGGATTTTTTGATAATAGAAAGGTTAATGAGAAGATGGGTGTTGGAATCTCAATGAAGTAAGCTAGATTTGTTGAAAATAACATTATTGACATAACATGATTTAATCTGACCATAATGATGCCAAATAAGGTTAAAGATATCTTGGATAAGGTATAGAAAGACCATACCTCAACATAAAGAATTTTGGGCTGAAAATTTCCGAAAATGGGCAAGGCTATACCATAGAGGAGGCCATGATGATTATAGAGAAGATTCCAGGAGCATGAAAACATCTATAGTATAATCCTTGGTGAGACGAAATGTCTGAAAATGGGAATAATGATAAGGACAACAACCCAGTTGGTCTTTTTTCTGAATACCTAGTTCACTTGTGCAATATGATTGAACCCAAAATGGGCATAATAGAAGTTTTGGTCTAGGATTTTCACTATTTGGAGTTTTAGAAGACCAAAATGGGCTTGTCCATGCCTGTGGTGAAATCCATTTTGCTTTTGAAGGCTACCTATGATATATAGGGATTCCCAAATGGTCATTGTGTGCTAAAGGAAGTCGTTGTAACCTGCAATACAAAGGTGGATGAAACGGCCAGCCCCACACCCATAGTGAAGGTTGTCATGGTTTATAAGGGGTTTGGAATGAGAAAACTGATATTTTAAGGAGATAACACCCATGGTATTTAGTGTTTTGAGAGAAAAATAGCCAAGGATTTTTCACCAGGCCATAGTGCGGGGCTTTTCAGTCTGTAATGTATTAAACTCAATAGAAAATCAAGGAATTAATTGTGGAAATGACTGGATGGTTCTTGAATGCTTCCATGATTATTGGATTTGGTTTTATGACATGATTCAATAAAATTTTTAAGTATTATTCAGTGTTAAATTTTGTGAAATAAATGTGGTATTATGTGAAATTATTCCAAGATACACGAAAAGAGAGAATTCCCCTAGATTAGTTTCATTGTAGTGGTTATGGAATATTTTTTTTGGGAGTTATTGATGAGTTAATGGGAAATTTTGATATCCCATTATAGTGATGATACATGTCCAATTTGATGGATATATGAATTCATATTTAAATAAGTAATATTGAAGGGAATAAAATTATAGTGTGTATAACATAGGAACACACAGAACATAAGAGATATCCTTTATATAGAATAACTTTTAGAGATAAATAGATACTCTCTATATCAAGGTGAGAAGACCAGATTACTAAAATTCTAGTGGGAGGTTTGAGACTAAATGGATGGTCATCGACATAAGCTATTAAATTTCTTGAATGAGAAAATGTATAGATATACTAGTCTATTTTTTAATAAATGCAGAGAATCAAAAGGTTAAGTGAGAACCAGGTTATTTTGTTTCTTATTAGATTAAAATTTTTATATATGTTGTATCTTTTAGTGGATTCTAAAAATATCACATGAAAACTATGTGAAATCATTTTTGTAAATAAATTTTCAAATTAGTAAATGAATCCATGTTGGGGGGGATAACCAGCATGATAATAAGTAAGAATTGGTTTCTAACCTCATAAATATTGTTTGTCGCGATTCATATTCATTTATATATAATAGGAAAGGATGATATTTTATGAAAAGTGGATTGAGAATTTTCACCAGATCAATCGGTATAGTTTGAAGAGGAGAAAATCATAAAATAATAGAGGATAAATAATTCACCCCTTTCTATAGAGACCCATACTTTTCATACATAAATACTACATATTATTAGTGAAAACATCCATTATGTATCTATATGTTCCATGCCATAACCATATAGTTTGGGTGTCTTTGGAAACACAGATACATAAAATATAGGTACATAAACATTCTATATCATTTCCTATTATGTTCTTCACAACTATCATCCTTCCTAGACATAACATACTTAAAAACATTCTCCAAAACCCAAGGAAGGGAAACATAATAAAGGGTGATATTAGATTATTATTAAGGTTAAAATTAAGAGATAATAATAAATGATCATAATTTAGCATAATATAAGAATAAGGGTATGAGAACATGAGATTAAAATTATAAAATAATATCTATCAACTCATAGATTACAATTATGAAACATGGCACAATGTATTATCAATCAAAAGACATAAGACATAAGAGCGTGGAATCATAAATAATCAATAATGATCCATGAGAACTTATCATAAGAATAAGACATAAATTTTTGGCATACCCATAATCATATCAAATCATTTCCTTATTCAAGTCTCACTACCAAGACTATCTTAGTTGATTGGGTTCACTCCCCATTCCATCATTTCCTTAGTCAATATTTACTCTTATGACTATCTTGTAGGAAAAAGTCCATTATTGAATTAGGTTAACTCTCCATTCCAGTCCTTAGTATCTCACGAGATATACTTATTTAACTAATGCGTTGGAGGGTTATGTAATTCCAATACCACCCATCACATAATTAAAACCATACATAAGTGTTCCACAAGATCATAAAACATTCATCATATCATCAAATCATAACCCATGTAAAGGAAAAAAGTTTTATAAACATTTCATCATAATAATCATAAATCATACATATAAATAATAAAGATGAAAACATTAGACAATATTTCAGTAAATCAAAATAAACATCAATTGATGTTGTTATAGATAAAAATACCTTTAAAATACCACTAAAACATTTCTTGAGGGAAAACCCCTTTTTATTTAAATAACTTATTTAGAATCTAAAAATTTTAAAAATATTGAGGAAAACATATTATTTTCAAATAATAAAGAAAAATTATAAATTAATATTTAAATAAAATAGTTTTCATGGTGTTTGGTAAAGTTATTCATGTGGTTCACATTTAACCAAAAAATCCTTATACATTTTTGGTAAAAAGACAAAAATACCAAATTTGGAAAATGATAATAAAATTATTTTTAAACCTTATTAAGGAAATTTAAATATAGTTAAAAATTATTTTAAATAATCTTTATATAATAGTAAAAACATTCTTGAAAACATTTTAAAGAAAATATGGACATTGAGGAAAAGATTCCCGATCAAAGAGAGAAATAAACTCAGTTTTCTTTAAAAATATTATTTTGACATCTTGAGTACTTAAAGAAAGGAAAATGAAAGGGAACAAATTAAATATCTATAAATAAAAATAGGATAATAAAATATATAATATTTGGGACAAATAGATTATACAATGTTTTCATCAGAAAATGTAAGCATAAACAATCCCGATAAAAGAGAGATCTTAACATAAAACCCATACCTCAAACCCGTATTGCTTTTTAAGAAATATTACCTCTTGTATGAAAAATTTAATTTTTATTATAATTATATTAAAAATCCATAATCATACCTATAATACCATACACAGTTTACTTATAACATCTTATCACCCATTTATTAACTATCTTTGATCATCACCATCATTCCTGGTGTTAACTACTTCATTTTTCATGAATGTTTTGGTTTAGTAATTATAGTACTTTAAATTTGATCATGGTTTATTTATATAAATAATTTAAATCATGATATAAATATAATATATATTCATTATATACATATTTATAACCATTAATATAAAGTGATGATGAAAAATGAATTACATCACTACATGGATATGGTAGTATATATGTACGCAAGAATGATACTTTCATTTCCCATTTGATGAATAAGAGGAGATAAAAGTTTTGAAATAAACATAATAACATATAAGTATATTTATGATACTTTAGTAATCATTTTTTTATGGATACAGTAATTTTATAGGAAGTAGAATAATAAATAAAATTGGAAGAGCTTGGTTATGATCTATACCTCTTCTTTGAGAGACCTCCTTTGGAATACTCCTTAAGCATTGAAATATTGGTATTAGGAGAAGAAAAAAATATTTAAGATTAGGGGTAGAATTATAATAAGGTTTTTGAGTAGGGATTTTCTGATATATGAGGCACAAATGGTGTGAATAATTAAGAAGATTGAGTGACCGTTTATAAGTGAGGGAGACACACATGGAATTTATTAACAGATTTCAATGATATAAGGTCACTTTCATTATAGAGTGGCTCAAAATGGAAATGTATTTGAAGTTAGGGTAATATAAGGTCTAAATATCTTCAACAAATAAGAATTTTATAGGTTTTGGTGGCATGTTTAACCCTCGATAAACCCATTTCAACCTTAACCGTGGTCACAAAATTTTATTGTTTTTACTATTCAGTATGACCAAAAACCTAGTTGAACATATTAGATTATATTAATTATTTTGATTAAAAATATTTAATCCATTTTAATAGATTCAATTTATATAAGTGATATAATTTAATTTTAAATAATCACACAACCCGCAATGAAAGCCCTTTTTAGAAGAATAATTTTGTAAGCACAAAACACAATTTAATTATATTATTTTCCTTACATAAAACATAAAATTAATGTTAAAATATATTATTGAATATATAATATATATATTACCTTAAAAAAATTAATAAATATATATTAATTTAATTTATTATGATAAAAACACATTGTTCGCATAAAAATATTTTTTAGAAAAATGTGTTTTTAAGCCTAAAAAGGAACTTATATTAAATTATTTTATAATAATGATTATTTTGTAATTAATTAGATTATTTATAATTAAAGGATTCCCAATATACTTTAATATCAAATTCTAAACATAATGGTGGTGGAGTTGATTCCATAGAACCAAATTTTGTGTACTTTATGATAACCATTATTCATAGTTTTGAATATTAATAAATTTCTTATCAAATCATGATTATTCTTCTACATAACATAGCATGCAATAATGTCCCAAGATTATCTATCAAAGAAAAAACTTCATAAAACCCCCCTCTATGATGAGAGCTCAGAAGTGTTATGACACTATTTTTAAATATATGTTCTATAGTCGGATTATGTCATTCGAGTGACACAAATGATACAAGATATTATGGGTGGGGACTCATAGTACTTTGAGGAACCTTCTCATGGTGTACGCCCTTGGTAATATCTAGTGTAGGATATTATGAGAACAAGACCCTATAATAGGAAATCCACATTTATGTGTGTCATTGGATGTTCCTATATGTGGGCATGTGTATTTATCCTTATACTTTAATATTATTATAAATTAGTAATATGAGTTGCATAATTTTATGTTTTGATGAAAACTATGATGAGAGATGTTCACAGCAAGGTAAGAAATGTTGGGTGCATCACGAGCAATATTTAATTAATGAATAATGTGAGAAAATATTTTCCCATTATGTTATTTAATAGAAGTTGATATCTTAGTACCTTTGATGGAAATGATATATCCTAAATAAATCCATGTTAATGGTGTTCTATAGGAAAGTTCAAATTCCAAGAAATCAAAGAAAGAGACATTGATCACATAGGTTGATGACACCAACATGTAACCTTCTTTATTTGAGATATCATGATAATTTGATTATATTACATAGTAAGCATCTGTTTGAGGTATTATGTCATTGTGGAACTAACATCTTTTTCTATGGGTGTCTTGGAATGTTTATAGTTGCTAACCTTGGAATCTGGGCTACTTCACCTAATTCCATTGATAAAAAGGCCTAGAGGGTCACACACAAAGTGTATCCAAATTCTTAGTTAAATAATATATTGTTATTTATGATCTAACAAGTTGAATAAATATTATTATTGCATGTGGTTTAATAATTATTCATGTTTACCTGATCATATATACGTTTTCATCAATTATTTGAGAGAATATAATGTGAGTGGAATATTTAATAAATATTTATTTTTTCTTTAGTGAATATTATATTTATTTATTTATTAGATAATAATGTAGTGATATTTATTTAATAAATAAATAGTCATTATTCAAGGCCTGCTAAATGTTGTGGAGCAATGACAGACTGAGTTTAATGATCCGATGAGAAATACTAAATATTGAATATTATTTGATTAAATAATATTTAATTTAATTTTAAAGCTATGCACATATCGAGAAATAATAATATTATTATTATATTTGAAGTGAAGATTCATAAGGATTAGATAAATAATAAAGGGAACTTGTGAAATTATTTTATTTTAACCCCATAGATATATAAAACCAATTATATTATTTTTTTTTAAAGTTAATTTATTTGTTTGGTTGTGCACAATGAATTTTGAGAATCCTCTCAAGACCTAGAGAGATCCCTTTTCCAAGAACTCTCCCAATAATGTAGAGCAATATTCCTCCACATCCCACTCTCAAGTAAAGAGAGATCAATGAGAATGATTTGAAAGTGGTTCTCGAAGAAATAAATTGCAGAAAACAAAAATGATTGGATCTACCTTTCTATCACCTCGAGATTCCTATGAAGATATTTAGAGATTTGTGGAACACATGTGGATCACCACTAGAGGGAATATTCTCTTTATTACTATAATGAAATTATGGTGCAACACAGATCTGTTGATAGATCCCTCAATGATGAAATAATTTCAACAAGGAAATTATTTAATTAATTAAATTAACTATAAATAATATGTGATGATCCTACCTCTAGTTCCAAAATAATTTCCATTGTCTATTTTCTTTGATTTTATTCCATTGATCATGGTGTTTATCATTGTGTAGATCTCTAATTGATCATTCATCATGACAAAAATCAAAAGTTGGGCACGACCCATTGCACACTTCCACTGCACCCAAAACCTACAAGTGGTATCAGAGCGAGTCACATAATTATTTATAATTATTTAAAGATCATAGATTTATTTACGCGTTTGTGATTTAGTTTTCAATTCATTGTTAAATCATTCTTTTAATCCAAATTGTGAGATATTCTTATTCTTTCTTCATTTATCATAGATCTAATTAATATAACTAATTTTATGAATGAAATAAAATCTAAGAACACATCCTAAGGTGCCAAGGATTCTGGATGAAGAACATAGGAGCACACACAGTGTAACTAGAGTTACACGTCATGTACTTGTGTTCAATGCATCGGGAATTAATTCAGAAATTAATTCAAACTATGTGGATTGATGAAACACTGTGAATTTATTTCTTACACCATTTTTTGATCAGTATAGGGTAGTGTATGGTTAGTCTAAGTACACACCATGTAACCCACATACATGGAATGTAGTACATTCAAGTCATAGGTGGGCCGTGTTTTACCATACAGGGCCTACCTGACTGGTGGCCATGTAACTTGGAGACTACATGCCATGTAGTAGCTTATACACACCATGTACTCCAATTTTTTGAGTTATGGTTTACACACCGAGTTCCTATGCATGTTCCTAAGATACATGGTGAGATATGTACATGCCGTGTAGATTTCCTATATATACCATATACTTATACAAAATTATGCATATTTAAAATTTATTTATTATAATATGTAAAAATTATCGACATGTGATTTCATGTGGTCATTAAGTTGATAGGAGACACTGTGTGATAGATTTTAATATATATATATATTAATTAATTAATTAATATTTGTGTAATGTTCAAATATGCATATCATGTATGATTTTTACTATAGTTTTAACTCTATGTGCATTAAAGAATGACACTTTACAGAAAAATTATGTAGTTTGTGTGATCATTAAGTTGATACTACACATCATGAAATTACGTGAGAAGTCATGTATGATATATATAATAAAGAACAAACCATGTACGAGTATAATACATATTGGGTAGATTCAGATGAGAATTCGATGTGTTTCCTCCAAGGTACATTTATGTACACAATTAATTTTAAATAAATTTATTTAAAATTATAAAAGATGAGAATCTTAAATAAATTCGGATGATAATTAAGATAAATTAATTTATTAATTAAAGATGATAGATAATTGATTCAAGCATGATTTATCCTAAATAAGAATTATTAATAATTTAATTATAGTTTTATTAAATGTGTAATTCGTTGCATGAATGTTGATGATCATTACAATAGACTATATCTTTATATGTTATCAGTTTCATTTAATTTATTATTAAATTAATTTATTAGACTACGTGCCTTCTATCCCCTTATTATGTAAGGTCCTAAATTCCCATAGTTTCTTTTATATAAAAAACATGTTTCCCTCACCTATGTGTGAGTAAAATATTATATAATGGATGGATCTCCCAAGCTAGTGAGGACAGTTCATGTTTGAAGCCAAGGTGAAATCAATTCAAGAGAGATACATAGGTGGAAAAGTGGAAAGCTGCAACACCAACCTTAATTGGTTTAAGGTGTTTCCCCCCTTGGTTAACAATTAGTTTATCAACTTTGAAATAAACTAACCATTAGTAAAGGCTCATGATAATACAACTTAATTATTTTATTTCTATCAAGTTTCATGGTTATTTCATTATGTATGTTTTTTCACAATGCCATGAATTAATGAAATTAATGAGCATACAAGATAACACTAAAATAAATTTTCTTATTCTTAAATTTTATTCAAGACATGATTAATCACTTAAGTAAACCCACTTAACATTAAAAATAATGTGATAAAGATAATAATTCGAAATTTATTCATAAAAAGTTAAAAATACATAAATTATATATATATTAAGTCACTATAGCCTTCCGATACTTTAGTTAAAATCATACCATAGTTCAATGTTCTTGACCAACCCATGTTGGGGTGCTTTCAATTATTAGGGAATTATAACTTCAAGTTTTGGATTGATTTAACTTAGTTAACATCAATGTTTAACTACCAAAGCAGGACTTGGTAAAACTAAGAGGCAAGGGTTGAGGAAATATAATTTAAGTATTTCAAGATTGGGGAGTAAAATCAAAAGATCAAGGAAATGTGAGTTAATGAAGTTGGTATTTGGAATTCCTACCTAAAACCATGCATGTTGCTTGACTAACCAAAGTTGGGGTAATGAGAAAGGGAATATGGATCCTTTACACTTGAATATCTAAACAATAGGATATTCCAAATCCAATGGTGAGGGATATTGGGTTTCGATAAAATAATGGGAGACTAATATATATACTATTTATTTATTTTTCAAAATTTATTAGATAAAGTTAAAAAATATCCACTCATATTATTTGTAGAATTAGAAATAAACACTACTAGAAAAATGATCTATAGCCACAGAACTATAGCCATAGTTTTATAAGTCCGTGCCTATAGCTTAATTTATATCCACAGTTTAATTAAAATCGTTGTAATATGGGTATTTGATGCCACAGTTTACTAAGAAATGTGGAAATAGAGCTGATTAAATTAGCCTCCTCCTGAACCCCTCCCATTATACCCTCTCCTCTTCCCGACTTCTCCCCCCAAGAGTTATCCTCTCCTCGACCCTCTCTTATGTATGACCATCTTCCTCAGTGATATCTCTTATCCCTGGACCTCTTCCATTGACCCTACCCCTTGCGAGATATCCTCTCCCCGACACTTCCTCTTGCGACGCTACCTTTCGTGACACTGACCCTCATAACCCCACCTCCCTCTGCCAACCAACGAGACCACAAGATTTCTCTCTACGACCCTCCCCCCCAATACTACCACCAAACATGGACAACTCACATTGTCACTAATGCTTCTCCTAGGTGGCCACCCTACCTCCTCATCTAGCATGCCTCTGATGCTACCCCTCGAGGCCATTTTAGCTTTTTCACACTAGAGGGTTCCATAAAACCCCTGAATATGTTGTCCCACTAGGTTTCTATCAGGATTTGGATCCCGTAAGATCAACTACAAGCCCTAGAAAATCTTGTGTGTTCTTTTTATATCAAATCCGATTTTCTCCCAAGTAGCATATTAAGAATCCAGTTATAACTACTTTTATAAACTTAATATGCTTCTAATAAGTATTGAATTTGGTTTAAAGTTTACAAGATCTATGTATTCTTCTATCATTTCATTGTTGATTCATAATATCTTGGTTTTTTCTTTATGTATAGATTCTTTACATGTATTAGAATAATATTATGATTTTCAATGAACATTTTTAAATATGAAAATATATCTTATTATTGGATTTGTTTTTCAGGTGTATTGTTTAAAGAATATTATTTCTATTTTATGAGAATTCTCATAAGATTGTTTGTTGTATCAGCCACTGCTCATGTGAATTTGATAGATGATTTATAATCATTTGATATTATTGATGTTTGAAAAACTTTCATTTGAACATGTCTGCTATAATTGGAATTTAGTTTTTACTTAAAAACATGTACAGTGCGACTTCATTTAAAATAGTCACATTCCATATTGTATCATTAACTTGTATTACTTATGGAATCATTAATTCCCAATTAAACCTACATGAGTTATAAACATCCAAAATCAACATCAGTTAAGAGTTTCATTAGTGGTGTAATAATGTTTTTTTTGTTTTAAAGGGTAATGGAATGATGTGATTCCTAAAATTAATCAGTTTTACTAATTGGTTCCCACTCAAACAAGATATCTTGTTTTAAAAACCATCACTTGTTTCTTTTTAATTATTTCCTAGAGTCATTATTGATCTTATGTAATATTTTTACATAGCATGATTTTATAAAACCACTTTATTTCTAAAATATGTTTTACACTACATTTTATAAAATTATAGGGTTGAAAGTAAAACTATTTTTAACATTGAAAAATGAATGTATGTTCTCCCTAAAGTAAAATCCATGTATGAAAACATACTTTTAAAAGAATATAACTTTAAAAAGGGTATCCTAAATTCATTAATTACACTACCATTAACTCTTTATATAGGATGTTTTGGGTATGTATTGCCTATGAAAAATAATATACATGGTCTATTACTTAGAATTTTATTAATATTCCCTAGTTACCACCCATGAAATAGTTAGAGACTTTTTGTATTGGTATTATAAAACCAATAAAATTCTCATCCCACATAACATAGAAGTGGTTTTACCTATCTCTAAAGTATCTAGAAAAGAGTGATGTTTATAAAATACGTTATGTTTCTCTTAATTATTGTTTAACTTTCTATAAACTATAATGTGATGTACATGTATTACATATGATTATGTTATAATTGTTTAAAATGTAAATTATTTTTGGATTATGATGATATATGGGATAAAATAGCAGGTATAATTCTTAATTTATTAATGGTATAAATTGTTATGATAGTATTATTTCTCAAACATGAATATAGCTTTGAGATTTCCAACATGTCATTCTATAATATACTGATCATAATGAGTTTCATAAATTGTTTGGTTTCTTTGATCAAGGATACCACTTTGATATAAAATGAGAATATTGTTAGGGGTATTTTTATATTTTAGAAATTATATATAGGCATGTCACATGGGGTGGTTTATTGAACCATGTTTCTGTATTAACCTTTCCATTTTCCATTGATTAGTTATAGACCTAACTCTAGTATACACCTTCCCATTTCTATGAGATGGTGTTTTACATGTAACTCAACCACTAACTAAAATATGATGAGGTTAGCTCATTAGGGAGGGGATCCTCACTACCTTATCCTATTTATATCATGTTAAAGGGTTAGGATCGAAGATGGTATGTCAGGAGTGGGATGTAACACTTAACAAAGTGGTATTATGGGATAAATAGTAATGATAACAATTAGTGTATATTTAGTAATTGGTTATCAGAATGGCTAGTTCTAGAATAGGGAATCATCTATAATTTATATTAAATTAATTTTTAAATGTGAAGATATATTGATACAATTGAGGTTTTTTGGACATACATGTAAACTTATATTGAGTCATAGAAATCTAGTACAATTAACTAGATAATTAAAGAAATTAGTGATTGGAATAATTAACAGATGATTTTAAATGGTTATTTATTTATTCTTCGAAAAAATGGTTTTATTTATTAATTTTTTACAATCTTCCTTTAAATGGATAATTTCCATAAGAGTTACAAATAAAGTAAATTTTTTATTTTTCTCCTTTTCTATATCTCACTTTAATTTACTCTAACATTTCATAAGAGTTCTAATTAAGTAATCAAGGCCCAGTTTTGTAATATTATTTGTATCAACTATCAATGAACGTTTATATTCTCATTCTTTGGTTAGAATATCTATGACCTTCTCAACTAACTGATCATATGATAACTAATTTTTTTCTAGAAACTATAGACTATTTTCTATCATTGAAATATATTATTCATCAATGAAACTACTTCATTAAGAATTAAATAAAAATTCTAACAATATGGCCTCAACATAGCTCACTTGGTTTCAAGATATTTTAAAGTTATGTAGTGAGTAACATTATGTTTCTTCAAATCCTACATACAGTGCGACAAAAAGATACTTTATTGTAAATATTTCTTTGGATAGGACACCATAAAGTATTTTGAATAAAAAATTCAAATGAAATTTTACTTTCTCATCACATTAAAATTTTGAAATTTCTTTTTCTAAAATTTTGTTTTTATCATTGAGAATAATAAACTTATCAACACTAGTATTAATAACATATGTTTCCATAAAATCTCACTAATACACATTATAATTTCCATACAAAATAGGTGGTCTATTTAGATTTAGATTCTCTAAACTTCCTGACATTTATAATTCCTTCCATCACTAAAACAAAATGATATTTTATCTATAGAACATTGGTGTAAGGGAACTAAAAAACTAAAAATATGATATATTAATTGAAATTAAAAATAAATATCTTAAACTCAATCTAAAATGTTGAGACATTCTATGATACTAATTGTTTCCCTAAGATATGGATTGAAATCAAACTATATAAGGGGTGAATTATAGTTTAAAAATAAATAGACAATGTTTTCCCTTAAGCATAAAATAAATTGTAAGTAAAAAGGTATGATATACTCAAAACATAATCAGGGTAAAATAAATTAAAATGTTGAAATAAAAAAATTGGTATTTTTTGTCCACCGATAAACATAATAAACACAATAAAAAAATAAACAATCATAATTTTAACAATTATTGATAAAATAATTAGTACATGAGAAATTAAACACAAGATCTATTTATTTTTGATTTTTTCATTTTTTATTCATGTTTATTTATTCATTGTTTTATTTTAAAGTATCAATAACATTAAATTATGTTTGGTTAATCATAAGTTATATTTAGTTTTTATTTTTTTATATTTTATTCATGTTTTTATTTACTCATTGGTTTATTTTAAAGTATCAAGAACCTTAAATTATGTTCGGAATCTCTGTTATCTCTGAACTGTTTATGATTTTCAGTTTTCTATCTGCCATATGTTGGTTCTTTCCATCTCTAATGAGCTCAATAGTGATATTTTGAATTTTTATTTACTTTTATTTTTTTTATTTTCACCTACAAAATATTAATATTGATGAGAAGGATAAAATTCACAAAAAAGATAATGCTATTTAAATATACAAGGTTAGTGATCTTCCCTATCATGTTACTTTCATAAAATGATATATACAGGTTCACAGTGTTTAAGTTTTTTTCCACCTAACTTGATACAAATCCCTATGTTGGACATCACATACACTCATAATATACTACCCTCCTCTATCAAGTTCTTTTTTAGAAATGTATCATGTTGGAAAAAACAATTTTATTCCATTTATTTAAATAATACATGTTTCAAAACAACATTTTATCTTATTTATATATTCAACCAGAAATGTTCTTGATAAAGTACTATGAGTAATGCAACAAAGTATATATTTTCTTTCAAAAATGCTATTTTTATGTTATATATATATTCAAGTATGCATGTTTTTGATCAAATAATATGATTTATCTAAGAAGGTAAGAGGGTGTTTTTGTTATTGTCTCAATATATGTCCTTTCATAACTACTATTTTTAGGTAGGTATGTGCTTGATTAAATACTTTTTTTCAAAAAAGTATATATTCTTGATAAATAATACTTGTTTCTAAACCAATATTTTATGTAGGGGGTATGGATCTTCTATTTATTTGTCAGGAATCATTTTTCAAGCAATTCTATGCTTTTGGGAACCAGTTTGATTATACCACACTCTGACTTGGCTTCATAATAGTAAATTTTTAGTGATTTAATTTTTTTAAAATATCCTTGGTACATTTAGTGATAAGAATTGGATTTTACTTTAGAAAAATTGTAGGGGAAACCTAAAGTTTAATTTTTATAATTACATGATGTGTGCACTTGAAAAATATTTCAAGAAAGTTATTGGAATTAGGTGAGTGATCTATGAGAAGTAATGTTTTTTTTTCTTTCCTAAAATTTATAAATATTCTCTTAATTTGGGATTCCTGAAATTTCCAAAGATTCCCTTAATTAGGGAAATTTCAAGGATTTTTTAGGCTTTAATTTTTAGCATTTCCAAAAAAAATCATCCATTCTCGAAATTAATTAAAAAATATTATTTTTTTTGTATTTTTATTGACTAAGATTCTTCAATTGTAGTTGGTATCTATGGTTATTTATGGTGGGTTTCTTGTTTATCTATTTTTCTGGTAAGATTATTATTTCTTTTATCCATGATGCTCTTTATTATTTATTTCTCACTCTGTCTCCCTCACACATGGATGTACCCAAGTTTTCTAATTTAAGATTCCTGAAACTAATTCAATTTTATGTTGTAATTGTAATAATCTTAGTCCTAGATAGATGGGAGTGGAATGGGTCTACATTTAAAACATAAAACTAATATGATTATGTGTTTTATGATCTCTCATATTCATATGTTAAGTCTTATGGTTTGTTTGACAACACTTGTTGAAAACTTCTTATAGAATTTATCACTTATGATAAGTAGTTAGAAAAAATAAGTGGCCTTTGTTCTGTTCCTAAAAAAACACTTTGACTTAAATGAATAATTGAAATGGGGTGAGAACAAGAGATTTAAGAGGAGGAATAATTAAAAAAACATAAATCTTGTTCCAATTATTCCATGTATTCATGTGTGAGAGAATGTTATTGAAACTAGATAACCCTAATGTTAATAAAGATAGAAAAAGTTAAAATTTAAAATAATGATATACTAAAATTAAACTCATACACTATGATATGAAAGCCTGATGAATATACCAAAGATCAAATTTAGTAGATTCTCAAGGTTAGAAAAATATTCTATTACTCCAATATCCTTGTGTGCCAATGGGAAATATTGGGCAGCTATTGCTTTGGGTATAAATTCTAATGAGATATTTAAAGGGTTTGAACAGTTCATTGCATACAATAGAATTTGTAAGAGAATTTTTTTAATTTTCAATTTATATTGTATATCATATTTTCTAATTGGATGAACATTTTTATAAAAATTCCATATTTAGAACTTATTAATGAAAGGAAAACCTGTAAGAAATTTTCATAATTTCAAATTCGGGTTGAACATCAAATTTAAGAATTAGATGTCTGATGCTTTGAAAATGTCACTATATTTTACTGGGTGCTAGGAGGAATTCTTATTACTAGTTTTTATCATAATTTGGGTTATTCATTATAATTATTTGATGTGTGATGGTTGATGCGTCCATGATGTTGAGATCCATGATATTTTCATGGGTCATTATTTTAAGTGGATTTGATGTTAACTTAGAAGTTGATAGTGTATTGTGTCATAAAATATATTATTATTCGGGTAATGTACTGCCTTCATCATCCTCATTTAATTGTATAGTTCCACAACCTTTGTCATTATTTTTTTTATTGTGAGTTTCATTATTATTTTGTGGGTCCTTTCAAGTGGAGTTAATTGTTGTTAATACCTTATTTCATCAAACACATTATTCAGGTAATTACATTACTTTTTCATTCATATTTTCAGTATAGTTTTAGTGCCTTTTTTATCCTTATTTTGAAGTTTATTCTATGACTATGTTTTTTATTCCTGTTTTTTAGTAGGTTCTGGTGAAAGACTTCTAGAAGTGTTTGAACCTATATTTTCTTATACCCCGATTGTTGCTAACTTTGTTTCACTGTTTGGTTTGGTCAGTTTGTTCCAGGCTATAGTTAATTGTATTTTCTTTTCATTATTTTGGGTCTTCATTCTGGATGTTTACAACTAGTCTTTGTAGAGGTCTCTATTATCGAAGATCTTTTTTCCAAGATTAAAGTATGGTACTCATAGAGGGACACTAGTGGAAGACCATATTCAAGGATTTTCTCTTCATAGATGATGTGTGGAATACCCTTGGTGTCAAAAATTATGCATTATTATTTTCATATGTAGGTTGGAATGCATATTTTTAGATAGCCTTATGTCATCAAATATATTATTCAGGTAATTCCCTTCCTTTTTCATTCTTATTTTTAGTAGAGTTTTAGTTTTTTTTTCATTATTATTTTAAACTTTATACTAAGAGTGTGTGTTTGATGACTGTGTTTTTTTGAGTAGGTTTTGGTGAAAGACTTATAGTAGTGGTTGACCCTAGATTTAATTACACCCTAGTTATTCCAAACATTGTTTCACTATTTGGTTTGGTTAGTTTGTTCCAGGATATGGTTAACTGTTTTTTCTTTTAATTATTTTTGGTTTTCATTCTAGATGTTTGCAACTGGTCTTTGTGGAGGTCACTACTGTAGAAGTTATATTTTCCAAGATTGAATTATGGTACACACAGAGGAACACTAGTGGTGTACCATATTCAAGGAGTTTATCTTAATAAGTTGAAGTGTGGAATATCCTTGCTGTCAAAAATTACACGTTCTTATTTTCTTATATAGGTTTTCATACATATTTTTGGATAGCCTTATGTCATAAAACATATCATTCAGGTAATTCCTTTCGTTTTTCATTCTTCTTTTAAAGTTTATTCTATGATTATGTGTTTAATTCATGTGTTTTTTTGAGTAAGTTCTAGTGAAGGACTTCAAGTAGTGGTTAACCATAGAAGAAACTAAGGTATATAAATGGTTGGAGTGAATGGAATCACAAGTGAGACCACATCCCAAAGGGGGGCATTGAAATGGATAGGATGGTTCATGTAGAATGGAATTCTATATCTTTGAGGCTTATTTTTCTTCATTGATGTAATCACATTAATGGGTTATTGGTAGAAATTATCAATATTTATATTTTCCAATTATAAATGTACTTAATTGAAACAATAACTAGATTTGGACCCAAAGTTTTTCCTTGAGCATGCTAATTGGCTGAATTGTTTTCTAGAAAGTGCAGGCTATATCCATAGTTTGAAACCGTGGTTATAGCTCTACCATGATGGTGGAAACCATGCCTATATATTTCTATTGAATTACCTATATCCATAGTTAGAAAACATGGATATAGGTATACTTCCACAATGGAAACCATGGATATAATCGTGACCCTATTTTTACACCAATAGAAGCAACATTTTCCAAAACTATGGATATTACCTATATTCATGGTTATAAACTATGGCTATACCCTGGATTTCTAGTAGTGAAAATTAAATCAAACAAATCATTGGGATCCATACTTGATAAGGATAACCTTCACACAGGCACAAATTTATAATAGGTACAAAGGAACATACATGTTATCCTTCTCCATAAAAAGAAATTGTATGTACTGGAAGAACATATTACTGATGCGCCTGGTAATGAGGCAAGTGATGAACAATTGTCACTCTTTGAGAAACATTTTAATGATTCCATAGATGTTCATTATTTTATGCTATTATCTATTCCCAATGATATTTTGAAGCAACATGAGGATAGATATTCATATATCATGATGTCTCACCTTTGGGATATCTATCAAGAGAAGACAAGACAAGAGAGGTATAAGATATCTAATGCTTTTTTTATAACTAATATTGGAGATTTTGATCCAACTGGGTCTCATGTAGTAAATTTTATTGGATATATTGAACACTTATAAATCCTAGGTATTAAATTCCTAGATGATTTTCATATAGATATGACACTTTCATCATGTTAGGTCCACTAGGATGAGTACCCTGAGAGGTGGGGGGGTGAATAAGGGTATGACTAATTCAAAAATAATGCACGTTCTGATCTTGTATCGCTGTTAAGAAAAACACTCTTCTCTCACTTTCCTGTTGCGCAATATAAACAGAAGGTAAAGCATTCACAGGACACAAAAATTTTACTTGGTTCACCGCTAAGGGCTACGTCCATGGAGCATACGCCGACAAGTTTTCGGTCGTACCAAATTCCACTATTCTTCACTAGTTGTGGATTATAAGGTTCGGGTACAGTCACTATGTCCCAGTCTCACTGCCTTTACAATATTTAAGGTCAGCTCACTGCTTTCCCAAGGGTCACTCCCTGTTTCACTCTCTCTGGCTCACTACCGGTGGAGAGGATCACCTTCTTCCTCTTCCTTTGCTCATTGCGTCAGAAAGGATCCACTCACAGTTTATAGACCTGTAGGTCTCTTCATTTGCATGAAGGAATGCATCTTCATCTGTAAGTAGATGCTCTGTTGAAGCCCAATTTTCACCCATAGATAAATCTCTCTTTTCACCGAAGGTATCGGGCAAACTTCTAGATTCCAGGAAGCCCAAAAATAACTGCTGGAAATAAACCTTACTTGGCGCGCAAGTCAATCTCGGCATGCAAGTATCGGCGCACAAGTCACAATGGGCGCACAATTCCTCCTCAGACACTTGAGCGACTGAAGCTTCCTCAACTCCAAACTTGCACGACACACTTCCTTTTATGCCCAAACCAACATTGGGGCACAACTGCCAACCGACGCACAAATTATCACACCGGCGCATAACTTCAACCACTGGCGCGCAACTTCACCTGCGCGACCACACACCACTTGCGCGACCACCACACCTGCATGATAGGAGCTCTTAATCTTCAAAGTGTTGAACTCTGGTCAAGAATGAAGAGAGGTGGTCCAGTATTTATAGGCAAATTGACCACCCTGTGCGATGGCGCGCAAGTCACCTGCGCGACCCAGTCTCGGCGCGCAAGTCTTCTTTCCTCCTAGACACTTACGTGACCAACTCCCAAACTTGCGTGAACCTGTCTCCTTTTCCATATTTTGATCTTCTGATCTTGAAAAACATATGGTGCACAATTTTCCTATACTCCAAGTCCTTGGCACACAAGTCCCTTTGCCAAAAACACTTTTCTTCATTTGTCGATTTTCAGGCCCAAAAATTTGGCAAACACTGGAAAACGGCGCCACCTTGTATCTGTTATTTTTGTACCACCTCCAGATCATTCATTCCATTATCAAAGTTCTTGAATCAAACATGGATCGTTGACCACAGATCTTGAACTCGACATTCCACCATGAAACCCCCTTTGTCAAAAAATTTGTATGTCATGGTTTGAATTGTCAACAATCACAACACATATGTTCAATTTTTCAACAAACACAATCACCTAAAAAATACTTTAATGATGGCTTGAATGATTTTTTCCCAACACATCACTTCCCAAGCCCTTCTCTAGTTTTATTATTAATTATTATACAATAAAAATGAGAAGAGTATTTCATAACTTATTACTTTTATTATCCAAGTGGATAAGGACATGGGACATGATAAACCCATAGTCCTTATGGTGAATAAGAAAAGGAAGAACAAAGAAAATTTTCCAAAGACTAATAACAAGTCTAAAGCAACCAAGCACTATCCTTCCAAGAAGAGGAAGATATAAATACAGAGTAAGGAAAATGAGGATGTATTTTTTTCATGTGGAAAGCTAAGCCACTAGAAGAGAAACTGCACCTTAAAGAAAGGGTAATCTAAAGGAAAATTTGCTATCAAGTGTAATCTTTTAATATCTATAGATTGTGTATTAGATACAACTTTTGGTGCTCACATTTGTATCCAAATGTAGGAACCAAGTAGATTCTGAAATATTTCTATAGGAGAGGTGGATATAATATTTTCTAATTGTGTAGTTCTGTTTGCTCTAGCCATTGGTGACTACCAACTTTAATTTTCAACAAGAATGATTTTGGTTTTAAAATATTGTTATTACATACCTATGGTTACCAAGAACATAATTTATTTATCATGCCTGATGCAGATGGGTTTATTTTCAAGTTTGGAAATAAAATTTGTTTATTTTATAAGGAAAACATAAATTATTGTATGGAATATTTAAATAATGGTATTTATGTATTAAATTATGACAACAAAGTATTAGAAATTGATAATTAATCATGATCATATGACTCATATAACACCCAACTTTAGCATCACCATGGTCATGTAAATGAGAAGTGATTGACAAAGATCTATCAAACCACCATTTATTGGATAGGGTTAAAGGGCCACCAAGATTTTAGTATTGGTACACGCTGATGTGTGCAGACCATTTATAGTAGAAGCTAGAGGTGGATATTATTACTTTATAACTTTTACTAAGGAATTGAGTAGATATGGATATTTATGCTTGATGAGGTATAAGTCTAAGTCCTTTGAGAAGTTCTTGGAATTCAATAATTAAGTAGAGAATCAACTTGGAAATATTATAAAGAAGCTTCGATCAACTCTAGGTGGTGAATATCTAAACCAAGAGTTCATCTACTTTTTATGGGAGTTTTATATTATATCTAAACTCACACTACCTCACACACCATAGTGGAATGGTGTTAGTGAAAGGAGGAACCATAAATTTTTAGAAATGGTAAGGTTATTGATGAGTCATGCAGATATTCCATCATCCTTTAGAGTATATTCATTAAAAAATGTGGCATAAAAATTAAAACGAGTTCCAAATAAAGTGTAAAATGTAATTTCCTTTGAGTTATGGAGCGGAAAAAACCCATTTTGTCGCATAGATGTGTATGGTGTTACAAGGTGTTTGTTAAGGCCTCCTCAGGAAACAAACTAGAACCATAGGGCACAAAGTATATCTTTAGAGCATATCTTAAGGAAACAAAGGGATACTGCCAATAAAACCCCTAAGACAAGAAAGTAATTGTATCCAGAGAAGCTGTATTTCTTGAAAGGGATAAAATTATTGAAAAGGATAGTTGTAGAAATATTGACTTTGATGAAGTTGATACTCAGTATACACAAGGTTTAAAGAAGGAATAGGTTCCATGTGTCCCATGGAAGAAGTAGTTTCTGAAACACAAGTACTGAATAGGATCATAAGAGAGGTAAGAGAACTAGAGAAATATGGTTTCCTAGTCATCGAGGATGGTGACTCGTTATTGTTTCAAAATGATAAACTTATCTCCTACAAAGAGTAAGTAGAGAGCTTAGAAGCTATAATATGGAAAGAGGACATGGATTCTAAAATGGATTCCATGTATCAGAACCAAGTTTGGGTTTTGTTCAATGAGCTAGTTGATATAAATCCCCTTAGAAGCAAATGGGTATTCAAGAGGAAATAATACATTAAAGATAAAGTGAATACCTATAAAGTAAAGTTAGTGGCTAAAAGGTTTAAATAGTGTTAAGGAATTAACTATGATGAAACCTTTTCACTAGTTTCCATGTTTAAATCCATCATAATTATAATTTCTGTAGCAACTTAACATGAAAATGAGATTTAAACGATGGATTTCAAAACTATATTCCTTAATGGGAACCTTCAGGAAGATGTATATATGACACAAACAAAAGGTTTTGTAACTCCATTTGATGCCAAAAGGATTTTCAAGTTGTAGAGATCCATTTATAGATTGGAACAAGAATCCACATCATTGAACATTAGATTCGATGAAGCCATAAAATAATTTGGTTTCATTAAGAATGAATGTGAGCCATGTGTTTACAAGAGGTTTAGTAGAAATGTGGTCATTTTCCTAGTAGTATATGTTGATGACATATTACTTATTGAAAATGACATACCAGTCTTATATTCTGTTAAGGACTAGTTAAAAAATTGTTTCTTCATGAAATACTTAGGTGAATCAACCTATATTCTAGGGATCAAGATAATTTTTGATATATTCAAGAGGATTCTTGAACTAATTTGAAGATCATATGTTGACTAGATACTAAATATATTTATCATGTAACAATATAATATAGGATTGGTTATAGTGTCGCATGGTTTACATATTTCTATGAAAATTTGTCCTCAAACACAATAAGAGAAATAGAGAATGAGAAATATCCCAGAAGATTTAGTAATAGGATCAATCATGTATTCCATGTTATGTACTAGACTTAATGTTGACTATGCATTGAGTATTGTAGGTAGATATCAAGTAGATCTAGGAGAGTAACATTGGTCTTCTATTAATGATATTATTAAGTATCTGAGAAGAACTAAGGATATGATCCTATTGTATGGAGGATATGGGGAGTTGGTCATCAAGGGTTATAATGATTCTAGTTTTTAGATATATCATATTGATTTGAAGTCACAGTCAGGATATGTTTTTAATCTTAACAGAGGATATGTGAGATGGAAGATTTTAAAGAAACCAGTTGGTGCTAATTGTACAATAGAGTCCATGTATATAGAGGCTCATAATGTATCCAAATAATTCATTTTTATGAAGAATGTTTTCTAGTATATTGATGTGGTACCTAGAAGTAAAGACCCTATCATATGGTATTGTGATATTACTGCAGTGTTGGCACTTGAAAAAGAGCCCAGGTCACACCTACAGAGAAAGCATATACTCTAGAAGTATCACCTCTTGAGGGATTTTTATCATAGGGGTAAAGTTTCAATAAGAAGAGTACCCATAGAAGATAATGTGGGAGACCCTTTGACTAAAGGCCTATCTCATCAGAAGAATTAGTATCATGTGAGAGCTATTATACTAAAGGTTTTTAGCATTTGGATCTAGTGAAAATGGGATTCTATTGGAGTTAGTTCCCTAGGGCCAAATTTAGTGTAATTTATGATAACATGTATTCATAGTTTTGAATATTGATAAAATTATTATCACATCATGATTTTTCTTCTACACAACATAGTATGTTATAATTTCCCAAGAGTAGATGTCGAACTAAAAAGGTCATAGAAGTTACCCATTATGAAGAGAACCCAGAAGTGATGTGACACTATTCTTAAATATACGTTCTATAGCTGGATGATGTTGTTTTAGGGACACAAATGATATAGGCTATCAGGGGTGGAGACTCATAGGAATTTGAGGCATTTTCTCATTGTATACGCCCTTGGTAATATCAAATGTAGGATATTATGAGAACAAGACCTACTAGTTGAAAATACACATTTATGTGTGTCATTGGATGTTTCCATATACGGATGTGGGTACTGATACTTAGAATTTAAGATTATTATTAATGATAATTATGATTCATATAATTTTATTTATTGATGAAAAACATGTTGATAGATGTTCGCGGTGAGGTAGGATATGTTGGGCGCGTCATGAGTAATATTGAATTAATGAATAATACGAGAAATGATGTTTCCCTTCTATTTTTAAATTAAAGTTGATATATTATAACGTTTTATGGAAATTATATAGCCTAAATAAATCCATTTCCATGGGTTCTATAGAAAATTTCACATTTCAGGAAATCAAAGAAATAGACATTGAGCACATAGGTTGATGGAACTAGCATGCAACTTTCTTGATTTAAGATATCATGATAAATGGATTTTATTACACAGTAAGCATCCATATGAGGTATAATGTCATTGTGGAATTAAATTATTTCTCTATGGGTTCTTTGGAATGTTTCAAGATGAAAACCTTGGACTTTAGGCTGATTCTCCTAATGCCACTAAGAAAGAGGCCTACAGGGTCACACAATAAGTGTATCCAGAATCTCAGTTAAATAATAAATTATTATTTATTATTTAACAAGTTGAATAAATATTATTCCCACATGTGGTTTAATAATTATTCATGTTTAATTGATCACATATATTTGGTTATCAGCTATTTGAGAGTTTATAATATGAGTGGAATATTTAATAAATATTTATGTTCTATTTAGTCAATATAATATTTATTTATTTATTAGTGAATAATGTAGTGATATTTAATTAATAAATAAATAGTCATTACTCAAGACCATATAAACATTGAGTAGGAATGGAGGACCACATTGAATAGTCAAGTGAGAGATAATAAATATTGAATATTATTTGATTAAATAATATTTAATTTAATTCAAAAGTTATGTGCATGTTTAGAAATAATAATAATATTATTATAATTTGACACGAGGTTCCACAGAGATTAAATAAATAATAAAGGGTACTTGTGAAATTATTTTATTTTAACCCTAGCGATATATAAACCCAATTATATTATCCTGTACATAGGAAATGATACCAGAAACCTTCAGGGGAAAGACCAAGGGTACGAACCCTAAGAAAGCTAGTCCAAGTCACAGAAGAAAAATGGCTCAAGCCATGTAAAACTAGTTACACGGTGTGTATTATGGTTACACTCCATGTTCCTTAACCCTAGGTACTTCCCGTGTAAATGGCCCGTGTCATCCATCCAAGCCATGTAAAACTCAACTACATGGCGTGTAGAAGGATTACACGCCGTGTTCCTTGACTCCAGGTACTGCCTGTGTAAATGGCCCGTGTCATTAGACTTTTCATATAAAAAGTAACTATACAGAATTTAGAATAATTACACGCCGTTTCCAAGCACCTGGAGTTCGCTCTGTGTACGCTGGCCATGTTCCCGTACACGGTCTCTGTCCGTGTCACCTGCCCGTGTACCAGTACATGGGGTATCCCATGTATCTGGCCGGGTCTGGCCAAGGAGGGGTATACATGCTGTGTCCTTTTCCATGTACCCAACCTGTGTCTGTGTACTCCCGGAGTACATTCCAGGTGGTCCGCTAACGAACACATGCCATGTATCCCATACTACACGCCGTGTAGTCGGGATTTCTCCAGAACCGTCGTCTTCCTCTTCGCGCCTCGGCCAGATCTCTGGATCTTGTTTCTCTTGTCTGTTTTCCTCGAAACTCAATATCTCAGGTCACCTCATCATCGTGATGCCTAATCCAAGGGTTTCGGTCATTTGATCGACTCTGAAATCCGATTCCGGTCATCCGTGTGGAAATCATTCGAAGAACGATATCTTCTGATCTGCTTCGATCTGTCTGTCGCCACCACAGCCGCACCTCTGTGGGGTTGTACCGACACCAGATCTTTAATTTGGGATTTTTGCGTCGCACAACAGATGCGAAAAGATCCATCGTTCATATCTCCACGAATAATGCATAGAACGCACATGAAGAACGTGAGAAATCAGGGAATAAAGGCACAACAAATCGAGAGGGATTAACCTCGATCTATGTTCGTGTCGATCTTGGTTCATCACCGTTAGAAGATTAATGAACCAAAAATAACTTCAAGAATCAGATCCCCAAAATCCCCGCAAAATGTCCATCCCACAAATACGATCGATCCATGGGATAATCTGTTCGTGGATTAGTCCGTGTTCATCGTAGGAATCAAGAACGGGGAAAGGAAACCAAAACCAAACATCCTACCTGGATTCACTGTGCTCGTTGTCGAAGATCTAGACGCCGCGTTGTTTTCGCCGGCGAAACTCATCCCGAACGTCGTCGCCACGTTGGGGGTTTCCTCCAGAGCCTTCAGAGCCTCCAAGGGTTTCAAGGTTATGAGGTCTGTAACCCTGGACCCCTGTGCAAATCTCTATTTAAAAAGATAAAATATTTTTGCTGCAACAAGATTTAATAAAATATTTTTATTAAATATTTTATTATAGTTACGTCCAAAAACTAGATTTCACCACCGACCTGCGCCAGCCGATGTTAGGTCTCTCCTAGGGTAAACCCGCTGTTCTGGAGGTAACGGTGCCATCAGATTTCTGATCCGAGCACCCGTTCAGGAGTTATCTCACTTTTTCAGGAAAACCACACGTGCGTGCTATTTAATTATTCAATTAAATTCAAACATTTGTTCCGAGATCACTGGGCCTCGGAACTACATGTCGTCTCAAAGCCTGGTCTCGAAATAATTCCCATATAATATTAAAATAAAATACGAAGAAATCTGAGACATTAAAACTAAGAAAAAAAATCCTTGGATTACAACAAGTATGATGTGCCCTTTCACTCATTTAGAACTGTGAAACAATCACACTAGTGCATGTGCTCCCTCTTAGAACAATAAAGTAATACAATTGTTTTTTAGTAACTCATGTTGCATGAACTTATTTTCAATTCAAAAAATGTATTCAAATTGTAATACAATTCATCAATTCCTCGCCCAGAAGAAAGTTAAGAAACACATAGAATTTGTTATGAAACACTGAGTCTAATTCCTCTGAGTCCGATTCTTTTAAAATAGAGCTCACAGTCTGATTCTTTAAAAACAAAGCTCCCAGTATGATTCTTTCAAAACAAAGCTCCCAGTTCGATTCTTTCAAAAAAAAGACCCTAATCCAATTTTCAGATAGAAAACAATAGATTATAATCATAACCACTTCAATTCCTGAATACAATTTTCATTCCAAATAGAATATGAATGAATCAGCACCACCGAAGACAATTGTCAATCCGAACAGAATTGATATCTCCTTCTCTCTAGAAACCCGTAGATTATCTATCTTCTAGTCACACAAGTACAATGCACTTAATTCCTTTTATAGGTGACCCAAAACATGTTTAGGAGAGAATCCCAAAACACTTTCCCACCCACTTAAATTCACCCAAATTAGAATTTTTAGTGAAATCTCGGAGCAATTATGACTTCATCAACACTTCTCTATTCTTATCGAATCATCTACAATCTTCAACTCTTATTTTCCAGACTCCCATTTTAAATGTAAATACAATTAAAATTTATGAGAAATACATGGGTCTAAATACGATTCTCTCACACTGATTTCTTCAAAACAATGATTGATACCATACCATTTGAATGTGTTTGAAGAAATTCACGTCTCCACTTGAGATACAATCATTCTTTTAAATGAATGGATCCCCCTTTGACAATTCATTTATCAGTCTCCTTATCATTTCTTTTCTCTTTACCCACATGAGAAAACAAACTTCATTCACCAACATGTTCTTGTATCATGACTTCCTTCATGATGTTAAAAAAATTGAGGATCACCTTTTGCATCATCTTTATTTAATTGGAAAGTATTATAACTTTCCATTCATTATTGCTTATTTCTTTTCATCTCAACCCAAGCATGATCTTTTCTGAATATAAATGGTCTGGATATGATCATCTTTAATAAGATCATTTCTAGTTATGGTCATGCTGGTTACGATCACTGGTAACGACTGCTAGGTACTGTCATTCTGGATATGATCATTCTGGTTACAATCATTCTAGTTACTATCATTCTGGATATGATCCCTGGTTAAATTTGCTGGGTATGATCTAATACAATCTGAAGACAATGATCTTCCAATATACAATATAATACAATTGAAATATGATTTATTCTCAATTGGAAACATCTCTTTCCTTTTCTTCTACTTGAAAACTATTGTTTTGAAAAAACAATCGGTGTCTCATCTTCCATCGGCATCACCTCTTCTATCAACACCACTTCGGTCAGAACCACTTTCCATCGACATCACCTTTCCCATTGGTATCACCCTTTTCATCGGAACCTCCTTTTCCTTCGGCACCACCATCATCGACACCACCTTTCCATCAGTACCAATTTCATCAGCACCATCACTCCATCGGTACCACTTCGATTGTTTTGAAACACAATCAGTATCACTCCTTTTACATTCACCCAAAAATCAAATGTTTTGAAATACAATCGATACAATCTAGATATGATTGTTTTGAAAGACAATCAATACAATCTAGATATGATTGTTTCTGATTATTTTGAAAAATGATTTGCGCCACTTTTTTCTATTCACCATCCGAATATGATAAATTTGAATACAATTTTTTTATTATTGTTTTGAAAAAAATAGGTACCACTTCTTTCCTAATTATTTTGAAATTAAATCTGAATACAATTCTTTTCTTATTTTTTTGAAAAATAATTGGTACCACTTCTTTCCTGATTGTTTTGAAAGACAATCTAAATACAATTATTTTCTGATTGGTAGAATCTCTTTCACTCCCCCTTTATTCCATCAAGCTTTCATCACAAGTTCTCAATCCAACTTATGATTTATATGAAATAAAAATCAGCAAAGCATCATCAAAAATTAACATGGGCCTGATTCTTTTAAAAAAAAACCCAAAAAAATTGTTTCCACAAAAAAAGTGAAGTGATTTCTTTTCTTCAAAACATACATTAACAACAAAAGACAACACTTGAAACCTTCATCACTTTGATCATCAACTTGATCCCAAAAATCTTCCCCTTTGGATTTTGTTGTCAACCAAGTTTTATAAATCACTGAACTTTGTAAACTCATGAAATTAATTACATATCAACAATTCTAAGCCTACATGAGCTATCTCATTATAGGAAACAAGAATCATTAATAGAAAAAATAGGCTATCAAAAATAGTGATCATGAACACCTCTTTCTTTTCTTCATTATTCCTGGAAAAAAATTCAATTTATTTTCCTACAACCACTCCAAAGAGTTAGAATATTTCACACACTAAACAATTCTAAATTTAGATCTTACCCACAACTCTCTCTTTTGTGCAATAAATTTATGGAAAAAAATCTCCCCCTTGACAAAACAATACAAAGGTAAGATGATAGAAGGGATAGATACACATACCTCAACCTTGAATAGAAAAAGGTTGGACACCCATGTTCAACCACATTTTTAGAATGATTCCTTTGATAAAGGTTTTGTGAAGATATCAACAACTTTTTATGATGTTGGAACATACACTAGATTCAATTCATTATTCTTGACATTCTATTTGATGAAATGATATTTGATATCAATATGTTTTTAATGAGAATGTTGGACTGGATTTATGGCGAGATTTATTGTACTTTTGTTGTCACAACCCAAGAACAAGGGTAACTTCACTTCTACAAGTAAATATTCCAATTTTGTTTTCATCCACATAATTTGGGTAGCGGTCTGATTAGAGGGAACATACTCAGCTTCAATTGTAATGAGAGTTACTGGGTTTTGTTTCTTCAAATTCAAACTAACACAATTCATTACCAAAAATAATACAAAACCAGATGTAGATCTTCTATCATCAACATTTCCGGCCCAATCTACATTAGAATATCCAAATAAATCAATACTATCTAAGTTGAAATACCTGATTCCAAATTCTATTGTGCCTATGATGTATCTGAGAATTCTTTTTCCAGAAATAAGATGAGATTCTATTGGTGATCTCTGAAATATTTCACATAAGGTAATAACATAAACAATTTCGGTTCTTGAGGAAGTCAAATACAATAGACTTCCAATCAGCTTTTAATACTATTTATGATCCACTACATTTTCATCTCCATCTTTACTCAGATTTGTTCCCACTAAAATGGGTGTGGAAATAGATTTTGAATTTTCCATGCCAAACATCTTGATAAGTTCTTTTTCATACTTTTATTGGGAGAGTAAAATGCATTCTTTCTTTTGCTGGAATTGTAACCAAAAAAGTATTTCATTTCTACCAGCAAGGAAATTTCAAATTCATTCTTCATTTCTTTAGAAAATTTATGACAACTTCTTTCATCATTCACATCAAAGATAATATCATCAACACAAAAAATTACAATGAGGGAATACTCTTGACTTTCTCTGATGTAAATATTATTATCCACTCTTCCTTTGTTAAAATTCATCTTTCTTAAGAATGTATCCAATTTGGAATACCATGAGCTCAGAGCTTGTTTTAGGCCATACAATTAATTTTTCAATCTATACACATAACCTTCATCTTTTCCAATAACAAAGACACAAGGTTTTTCAATATAAACCTCTTATTAAAGATCACCATTTAGGAATGTAGATTTAATAACCATTTGAAAGATCTTGTATCCTCATTGTGTATAAATAGTAAGAAATATTCTAATTGTTTCAAGTATTTCCACTGGTGAAAAGATTTCATCAAAATCAATACCCTCAATCTGTCAATACCCTTTGTAAACTAATCTTTCTTTGTTTCTTATAACTTCACCTTTTTCATTCATCTTATTCTAGAAAACCCATTTTGTTCCAATGATGTTTTTTCCTTCAATATTGGGTATGTGCTCCCATTTATTATTATCTTTTAATCTAATCCAATTATTCATTCATGGATTGAACCCATTATGGATGCTAAAAATCTTCTTTCACATCATTCAATTCCACTTTTGAATACAAAGAAGTAAGTGTAATGGAATTGGTTGTTATTCTTGTTTGAACCTTCTGATGTTGATCACCGGTTATATTTTTTTCTTCCACATGTTTCCTCATCCTTGGATAAGATTTTCAATTGTCTTCCTCATCACTAGAAATAGCTGAGTCTGATTATTCACCTTTATTACAATTGTTTGAATCGTTATCAGAATTATCTTCTTCAACTTTCTTAACTTCATTGTCTGCCTGAAAATGTTTCTCTTTCTTAGATACTTCAATCAATTTTACATCAACTGAAACAACAATTATTTTTGTTTCTTTGTTGAAGCATCTGTACCCTCTTACTTCTAGAGAATATCCAAGAAATATTCCATCCTCACCTTTCTACTCAAACTTACCATAGTTTCCACCTTTCTTATTTATAATACACGGACTCCCAAAAACACTAAAGTGCGTCAAACTTTGAGTTTTTCCATAAAAAATTAATTGGGATTCATACCTAATTGAGTCCTATAGAAACAATAGTTCTAAATATAAATATCAGTACTCATGGCTTGCCTCCAAAAGTAATGGGAAAGACCATTCTCAAGTAACACGGTTCTTCCCATTTCCACTAGGCTTCTATTCTTTCTTTCAAAAACCCCATTTTGTTGGGGAGTGTATGATGAGCTATACACATGCCGAATTCCATGCTTCTCAAGATAGTTTTCAAACTATTAGCTTGTGTATTCACCACCATTATCAGTTCTCAACATCTTTACAGAATACTCACATTCCTTATTATCTTTTCTTCTAAAAATTTTAAACATTTTCAAAGCATCATATTTTTGTTTCATGTACATAAAACAAGTAGTGCAAGTAAAATCATAAATTAAAGTAATGAAGTACTTAACTTGATGTGTTGATTGTTTTCTCATTAGACCACATATATTGTAATATATTAGCTCCAGGGGGTGTTTTGAACAAATATAATCTTTTTATGTAAATATTTTGTAATCTTTCCTTTCTAGAAAATAGTGAAACACCAATATCTACTTCTTGGAAAAATAAGAATGTCTTAGACACTGCCACTTTTGAATAACTTTCTCATGTTTCTCTGAAACATGTGTCCAATCCTTTTATGCCATAATTGATTCTCTTCCAACATACTCATATAACAAGAGTTTTGTGAATCACCAACCTAAAACAAGTTTCCTTTTATACATTGGCCTCTTGTAACAATCTTAGGATCTTCTTTACTCTTTACAAGAAATCCATATTTCTTGAAGATAACCTTGTTACCTTCATCAAAAAATTGTGAAACACTTATCAAATTGTGTATCAGCCCATCGACATAAATTTTTTTCTTAGATTTAATCTTTTCTTTTCCAATGATGGATGACCCAAATACTTTGATTTTAAATGATTCATCATTGCCAAATTTCACTGTACCTTCTTTAAAATCTTTTACATCCTTCAAAAATTTAAAGTCTCCTTCCATGTGAGAAGAACACCCACTATCAAGTATCTAGGTTTGTTATCCTTTCATGTATTTTAATACAGTTTCAACAAAAAGCACCTTTTCTCCATTATTTTCTTTCTCCAACTTTAGGTTTTAGAAATTGAGAATATTTTGTAGAGACAGTAACAATACAAGACATCCTTTTGCAAGGTCTCCAGACTTTTCACATCTTTTACAAATATTTTCCAAGGTTTGGAACCTATTTTCAATCTTCAATTCATTATTTTCAAATTTCTTCAAGTCAACCTTCTCATTTTTCTTTCTTTGAGGAGATTTAATCCCCCTCAATCTCTTACTTTCATAACTTGTGGGATAATAGTAATGTTTTTGATTTAACCAACACATACTTATTGTGTGCATGAATACTCCACAATACCAGCAATACCCATAGAAAGAGTATTTTCCTTTGAAACCTCCATAATGATCAGAATTGTGACTGTGTTTCTCAACCACCTTATTCTATTTATTTTCCGATTCACAAACCTTTATATTATAAATCGTATTCCCTATTTTATTTTCTGAATTATTGGAACCATAAGTATTGGAAACATTTCCAGATTAAGAATATTTCAAAACATTCCCAACCTTGTTAGTCTTGGACACATACATAACAATCCCTGCTTTCTTCATTTCAAAAAAAATTTCATTCTTCTTCTCACCCTTTGAATGTATCTTTTGTTGAACCTTATCAATTTTCTCATTAAGATAACATTCACCAAATTCAGTGATATAGTTTTGGAAACATATACTTTTCCTTTCAAATTCAGAGAGTTTTTGTTGGACAAGTTCAAACTCTTCTTCTTTTACTTTCATATTCACCTCTAAATGATCATTACGATTCATTTCTTCTTTAATATATTGCTTAAAATCATCAATCTCTTTAATAGACTTTTCTTTATCACCAGAAAAACATTCTTTGTTGCTTGAGCATTCATCTTCCATCTTTTGTTTCCTTTTCAAGCCTTCTGATCTTTCTTAGAAATTCTTTCAACCCTTCTTTCAGATGCATATCAAGCTGAGTTTCTTCTTCTTTAGAACTAATGATTCCGAATTATTTATCATTCACTGTTTCAATGAAAGTATTTTCATTACCATACTCAATGGATTTTTCATATTTAGCACTAATCCCTTCTTATTCACCATCTTTGGAAAAGAAACTTCTTTTTTTTTTTGAAGATTTTTTTTCCTTTGTCTCCCTTTTTCTTTCACAATATTCTTGTCTTTATTTCTTCAATATAACTATCCTCTTATTTATTTCTTCAAGGAAAATTAGCCACAAAGTGACCAAAACCTCCACATTAAAAAAATTTCAAGGGAAGTTTCCCTTTGAATTTCCCTATACCACTTTTCACATTGTTAGAAAACAATGATAGAATTTCATTAAGATTCTAACACACCTCATTTTTAGAGTCAGAATCACCAGCTTCATCTTTAATAACAATATTATTTTATTTTTTTTCTTCATAACCTTGAAATACATTTCTCTATCAAACTTTTTTTCTCTTCATATCATTATCTCTTCTCATTTTATAGATAATAAGAGTTCTATGTAAATCATCATGAGACAATGTTTTAGGATCTCTATATTCCAGTGAAGAAACTTTTGCATCGAATTTTTCAGGTGGGATTCTCAAGATTTTTTCAGCAACAATAGAGTCTTTTATCTTTTCACCAAGTCATATGATAGTAATCAGAATTTCATTCACCTTGGTAAATAATTCCCCAACAGATTCATGCTCACCCATCTTCAAATATTCATACTTCAATCTCTATATTTGTAGCTTTTCCTTCTTCACTTTTGTGTTTCCTTCATATATGTTTTTCAAATTATCCCATATACCTTTAGCTATAGAAACACCTTTCACTCTCAATAATTAACTTTCAGAAAGTGATGATAATATAAAATTCTTGGCACTTTCATCATTCTCAAGAAACTTCTTGTCAACAGGTGTAATTGGAGCACTATCATAAATGGGAGGAAACCCAACTATTACAACTTCAAGAACATTATAAATGATATACATAAGATATGGAAACATTCTATATTCCTAGATAAGATAATTATTTCCCTAAAAAATGGGAATACCTTTACTGTTCACACAATTCATGTTCTCCATCGGCAAAGAAAAACGAAGGGAACCAGCCCTTTGATACCAATTGAAAGTGACCAATCGAAGTATTGTATCAATGAGAGGGAGAGGGGTGAATTAGTGATACTCTTTTTCTTTTATGTTTCTATTCAATTGAAACAACATTCACCTCCTATTAAGGATTTCAATTCCCGCTGAGAAAAAAAATCAACACACATCCAAAGGAACAAAAATATTTACAAGGTTCACTATTCAATAAGAATATCAACATCTTTGGTATGGTTTGGAAATGATCCAATACCATACAATCCAATAATAAAAAAATCCTTGGATTACAACAAGTAGGATGCACCCTTTCACTTGTGTAGCACTATGAAACAATCACACTAATGTGTGTGCTCCCTCTTAGCACAATAGAGTAGTACAATTATTTTGTAACAACTCATGTTACCTGAGCTTCTTTTCAATTAAAAAAATGTATTAACATTGTAATAAAATTCATCAATTCCTTTACCCATAAGAAAGGTGAGAACCACCTGGAATTTTTTATGAAACACTGAGTCTGATTCCTCAGAGTCCGATTCTTTTATATCAGAGCTCCCAATCTGATTCTTTCAAAACAAAGCTCCCAGCCTGACTCTTTCAAAACAAAGCTCGCAGTATGATTCTTTCAAAACAAATCTCCCAATCCAATTTTTAGATATAAAAAAATAGAGTAGAATTGACACCACTTAAATTTCCAAATAAAATTGTCATACCAAATAGAATTTGAATGAATCGGCACCACCCAAGACAATTTTCAATCCAAATAGAATTTAACTCTCCTTATCTCTAGAAAACCGAATCTTCTCTCTCTTAAAGTCAAAAAAGTACAATGTACATCATTACTTTTATAGGTGACCCAAAAAATGTTTATGTGGGAATCCCAAAACACTTTCCCTCTCACTTAAATTCACCCAAATCTGAATTTCTCATGAAATCTCAGAGCAATTATGACTTTGTCAATGCTTCTCGATTCTTCTCAAATCTCCTACAATCTTCATCTCTTCTTTTACATACTCCCATTTCAAATGTTAATAAAATTACAATTGATGATTAATACATGGTTCTGAATCTGATTCTCTCATAATGATTTCTTCAAAATAATGCTTGATATCATACCAATTGAATGTGTTTGAAGAAATGCACTTCTCCACTTGAGATACAATCATTATTTTAAATGAAAGGCTCCACCTTTGAAAATTCATTCATCAGTATCCTTATCTTTTCTTTTCTCTTTACCCACATGAGAAAAAAATCTTAATTAACCAACATGTACTTGTATCATGACTTTGAAATCATTGAGGATCAATATTAACATTGTCTGTATTCAATTGGAAAGTATTATAACTTTCCATTCATTCCTGCTTCTTTATTTTCATCTCAATCCAAGCATTATATTTTACAAATAGAAATGGTTTGGATATGATCATCTTGAATATGTTCATTTCTGGTTACGATCATGCTGGTTACAATCACTGGTTACGATTACCAGGTACGATCATTCTAGTTACGATCATTCTGGATACGATCACTAGTTATGATTACTGGGTACAATCTAATACAATCTGAAAACAATGATCTTCCCAGATACGATACAATACAATAGGAATATGATTCATTCTAAATCTACAACATATCTTTCCTTTTATTCTACCCAAATATGATTGTTTTTAAAAACAATCAGTGTCTCATCTTCCATTGGCATCACCTCTTCCATTAGCACCACTTCAATCGGCACCACTTTCCATCATCATCACCTTTCCCATCGACATCACCCTTTTCATTAGAACCTCCTTTTACTTCAGTTCCACCTTCATCGGCACAACCTTTCCATCGATACCACTTTCATTGGAACCATCATTCCATCGGTACCACTTCGATTGTTTTGAAAAACAATCGGTGTCACTTTATTTACATTCACCCAGAATCCAAATTTTTTGAAAGAAAATTGATACAACCTAGATACGATTGTTTTGAAAGACAATCGATACAATCTGGATTCGATTGTTTTCTGATTTTTTTTTGAAAAAAAAATTATCACCACTTCTTTCTCTTTATCATTTGGATGCGATAAATTTGAATATGATTCTTTTCTGATTGTTTTGAAAAACAATTGGTACAACTTCTTTCCGAATTGTTTTGAAAAACAATCTGAATAAGATTATTTTTTGATTGGAAGAATCTCTTTCACCCCCCTTTATTCCATATATATTGAATCACAAGTTCTCAAACCAACTTATGATTTATATGGAATAAAAATTAGAAAATCATCATCACAATTAACATGTGTCTAATTCTTTAAAAAAACCCAAAAAAATTGTTTCCATAAAACAAAGTGAAGTGATTTCATTTATTCAAAACATACCTTGACAAAAAAAGACAACACTTTAAACATTCTTCACCTTGATCATCATCTTAGTCCCAATAATAATAAGATCATACACCTAGTTTTTTTACCAGACTGAGAAAGATCATATTGATCGTTTTAGCAGAGTTTTTGTTTGGTAGATTGAGATTGAACAACATCACATTGATTCAATCAAACTGAATAATTTGAGACTGAGTTTTTAAGAAGGGTTTGAGTAATGAATATTGTGAATGAGTTCATTGTACTGAGTCCATCAGACCCTGCCACATCGGATTGAGAGAATCTGATCCAACCAAATCAAACAGAGGATCTGGAATGATCATTTATGAAGCATTTTTAACAAAGTCTTTATTATTTTGTTTTAGGTTGATGGTTTTATAAGAAAATTTTTTAAATTTATGTGAGTTAATATAATTATAACTATTGGGATATAAAAGGTGTCTAATGGGAGTTGGCACAATTTGTATTAACTTATTCTTAATAGTGAATTCCCATAGACCCATAATAATGGCTATGGAAATAATGTAGGTTATCACATTGAGGAAAAACCTTGTAAATATTTTGTACTTTAATTTCTTTCCTAATTTTTCATACATGATTATTTACTAAAATATAACAAGGAAATAAATTTTAATAGGTTTTAGTTGTTAAGTTTCTAAAAGTTCTAAAACTCATAAAAGTGAACAAATGATTCAAACCCCCCCTTCTCGGTTTTTTCGATCCTTTGGAGCTTCAATTGGTATCACATCCAAGGGTACCTTGTTTAATACTTATCATGGATAATATTAATTTTTTCAATACTAGATAAATTCATATATTTTTTGGTCAAAATTATTATGGATGAAAAAATAGAATTATTCCTTATCTCCTATATCTTGGCCTGGAAGTTTTTGATGATTCTATAATAGGGTTACCACCCATTGATAAGTATTCCCTAATGACTTTTTATGATAAGAGAAATATAAAAGTTAATGGAAAATATAGAAATAATATCCTTATTTTCTTATCATAAAATCTTTATATGAAGGTGGTGTGTCTGAAAACCTAAAAGAGTATGTGGGACATGCTAGAAAGTATTTTCAAAGGGAATACTAAAGTGAAGGAATTAAAGATAAAAATATTTCATAGTAAGTATGAAGACATAATAATGAACGATGAAGAAAATATTGATGAATAATTCAGTAGAGTAAATTAAATTGTTTGTAACATCATAGGATTTAGTTATTTTCTAGAGGATTCTATAATTGTGAAGAAACTTCTGAGAAGATTTCTAGATAGGTTTGATTCTAAAATTTCCTCTTTATAATATAAGGATGATTTATCTCTTTAATAATTTCATAACATTATTGTTTATTATGAAATGAGAAAATTTCCAATGTTAAAAAAGAAGATGAAATATGAAATGGATTTTAAATATATGAAAAAATATAAATTCAAGATATTAAAGATGTTAATCCTTGTAACTCAAAGATAAATAGTATGATTGTTTTAATGAAATAATCATGTCTATTATATCTAAGAACTATCTAATAGGAAGAGAAAATTATGGATGTAAACTTACTCTCAAATGTTTTAAGTGTGGAGGAATCATGAACTTTGTTATGAATTTACCCAAGAAGAATGATGGGGAATATCAAGATGATTATGATGAAAAAACTCGATGGGAGAAGTGTAATAAAAGTTATAAATAAGAAAAGCCTTCCCAAAAATATAAGACATTCACTAGAGACAAAAAAAGTATGTTGAGTAAGAAAGCTCAATCAGTCTCAACTAACAACAATTCCTTAGAAGATTAAATTTCAAAAAAGTTTGTAAAATTCATTGAAAATATTGAGAATGTTGAAGAATTCTAAAATAGTGAATAAAGAGGTGAAGAATTTTATAGAGGATATCAACGTATAATAAAACATGTTTTATGTCTTGAGAAAAACAAAACTCTTAAGAAAGAAATCAGAGTAATGAAAAATATTGTGAAGAATTTTTTGAAGGAATAAAACATGTCATCACAAAGGATGAATAATAAATTTAGGATATCTTAAGTTACATACATCAAATTTATAAACAATGAAATATGGTTGAATATATTAGTAATAAGGTATAATCTAAGGAAGAATAATCTAGCAAGTTTCAATCAAAACTTCTTGAGTTTGAAAGTACATTGAGTAAGAAAAATGAAAACTTCAACAAAGCTTTAGAAGTAAAAGCTGATAATTCTAAATTTTCTAAGAAATATCAAATCAAGAATAAATTGAAATCCTCACCCACCAAAAATTATGTTTAATATGATCATTCTAACATTTTAGGTTCTTCAAAATTTTTTGGGAAATATTGGGTAGAAAAATGGGTGTGAGAAACCTATTAGATCTACAAAAGTTGTAAACTCTCTAAGTAAGAAATTTGGTGCACACCCAGAGTATGTTGAAGTAGGGAGAAGTTATCAACCTCAATGAAGGTTATACAAGGAAAAATATTACTTAAATAAAATATTAATATTTTATGGCTATTGTTGGTGTTGTGTAATCTATGGGAACAAGGCTTATAATTGTTAGAACAACTTTTCTATAACCAAAATAAGATTTGAACAATGTGGAGGCAATGATAGAAGAGGGATAGTTAACTTTTATAACCCACTGGAAGTTATAAAATAAAACTCAAGATGATAGAAACTTTCCAAAAAAATCAATTTTAATTTCTGTAAGAAGTTTATGGAAGATGTGATCAGGATAGTCATCATGCCAAAAGATTTACAAAACTCCTTCCAGAATAAGTTTCTTATGTTATAAAATAAAAATATTATAGAAAGAATAATGTTAAGGAAATAACTTTTATTGTTGTGATAGCTTTAAAATAAAGTAAAATGAACAAACTATTGATAATTTATAGTGTTTGTTCATCAAATATGATAGGTGATAAACAAATCTTGAGACATTTTGAAATTCATGATGGAGGATCACTTACATTTGGTAATAATAGTTCCTTAAAAATTAGAGGAATCATAATGGCCAAGATTAAAGCAGTAAAGTTAAAATCTAAAAAAGTTTTTTCTATTGATGGGATAAAAAATAAATTAGTGCAACTTAACTTTGTGATGTTGGAAAATAATTAATTTTCAGAAAATATTCTTATGATATAAAAAGTTCCAAATATGGAAAAGTTATTACAAAAGGAGAAAGAACTAGTGGGAATCTATTCAAAATAGGATAATTTAATAACTCATATTACTTGAGTGATGAAGTTCCAAAAAACTTGTGGCACAAAAGACTTGGGAAACATAGGAAAAAAACATGAACAAATTTCCTAAAATTGATGTTGTATATTATTTTATATAATTGAAAAGAAGAGATGAAGATTTTTTTGTTACTTTTCAGACATGTAAGATGACTAAAAAAAGTCATAAAAGAGTTGAGATTCAGTCTACCATACCTCTTGAACTTATTCATTCCGATTTATGTGGACCAATTATTCATCAATAAAAAATTTTTGATTTATACTTTATCACTTTTATTGATGTTTTTTCTTGGATGAAAAACACCATGTTTATGAAACCAAAGTCAGTGGTTGTGGAAATTTTCCTATTTTTCATAAAACAAGTTGAGAAAGAAATGAGGGTTTATTTAAAGAAGTTGAGAATGGATAATTATACCAAATTCACAAGAAATTATTTTGAAGCTACTCTGATAAAGCATGGTATCAAACATCAGTATAGTTATCTTTATACTCCAAAAAAATAGAGTATCATAAATGATGAATAGAAGTTTGGAGGAAATGGGAAGAAGTATGTTAGTAAAATATAAACTTTCAAAGTTATATTAGACAGATGTTGTTCATACAGCTGTACATGTTCAAAATAGATTCTTGTTAAGACTGGAAACCAACCTGACTTCGTATGAAATGTGGTATAATAAAAAACCTTCATTGAAGTAATTTAAAGTTTTTGGAATTCCATGTTTAATTAAAATAAAAAATACTGATATGGAAATGTTAGATGAGAAATTTGAGGAAGGAACTTTTATGGGTTATTCAACCAATGAAAAAGTTACAAATGTTGAAAAAATGTTTACAAAAGTTAGTGGACTCATATGATTTGAAATTAATTGAAAATAAAAATTCCTTAACAAAAGTTGTTGAGAATGCTGAGGAGGATAAACTGGAGATTTCCAACAATAGTAAAAGTAATTCAAAACATCCTTACCAAGATTCATATGAATCGTGTGATGATGATACTAGATTTGGGAGAGAAAATTTGAAATTTACTATCTTACAAAAACATTTTGAGTCCAAAAACATTATTTTAAATCAAAAGGCACTAGTTCAGACCAAAAGAAATTTGAGATTATGAAATCAAGTCTCACTTATCTCAAAATTTGAACTACAATCAGTTTTAGAAGATATTCAACACAAATAATGGGTAGATGATATGAATGAAGAGTTGGATCAAATTGAGAAAAATTAAACATGTGAACTTGATCCATGACTAGAAAATAAAAATTACCAAAACCAAGTGTTTTTATAGAAATAAATTGAATGAGCATGGATAATTTTTAGAAATAAAATCAAGAGCTGTTTGTAATGGCTATTCATAGGTGGAAGGTGAGAATTTTGAAGAAATTTTTTTCTTAGTTGCAAGATTAGAAACTATTAGATTTTTTCTATCAGTGGCCCCATATAGAAATTAAAAAGTTCATTAGATGGATGTAAATTAAGCTATATTAAATGGTGATATTGAGGTAGATGTTTTTGTTTAACAAACTTTAAGGTTTATACTTACTGGGGGTGAAAACAAGTTTTTAAATTGAAGAATAATTTGTATAGGATGAAGTAATCTTTACATTCATGGTATTCTAAACATATTTTTTTTGATAATGTTGAAATTTTATAAAGGAAAAGTTGATAGAAGATTATATGTAAAATGTTTTCACTCTATAAATTTGATTTTAATTATTTATATGGATGATATAATTTTTTTAGGGATTAAGAAAAGGTTTATAAATAATTTTCTAAGGAAATGAAGAAGAATTTTTAAATTTCGATGTTTGGAAATTTAACTTTCTTCCTTGGATTACAAGTTCAAAAAAAATAAATATACAATTTATTATCTTAAGAAAAGTATTCCATGGAATTATTAAATAAGTTTGGGATGAAATAATCCAAATAAGTTTCTACTCCCATATATTTGAACACAATTTTGAGTAAATATGAGTCCAGAATAAGTGTGAATAAAAAAGACTTTTGAAAGATGGTAGGAAGTCTACTTTACTTTGCAGCCTTAACACCTGATATTGTTAATGTCATGGCTTTGTGTTCTAGGTATAAAAGTAATATGAAATAATCACACATATTAGAAACATAGAGAATTCTGAGATAGGTCAACAGAACAACTTCACATGGGTTGTTATACAGAAGAAATTATGTGATTAAGTTTCATGGTTATACTGATACCGGTTGAGATGGATATTGTAATCATAGAAAATCAACCTCAGGAGGAAAATTTTTATTGGGTGATTTTTTTGTGAGTTGGAATAGTAAGAAACAAAGTTTAGTAAATTTGAGCATAGCAGAATCAGAATATGTTGTGGTAACTCAGGCTTGTACTTAGATGCTATGGAAGAAAGTTCAGCTGGAAGATTTGAAAGTAAAAGTTTCTAAACCATTGAATATACTTTATGATAATTATAGTGAAATTGATCTTTCTAAAAATACTATCCAAAATTAAAGATCAAAACACATTTATATAAAGTTTAAATTTATAGAATAGAATATTTTTTTTGGATATGTTTTTCTAGAATATATCTCAATGAAGTATCAAATTGTTGATATATTTATAATGGAAATGCCAAAAGAAAGGTTTGTTGAGTTCACACTGCAACTTCATGTTCATCCTCCTCCAATGACTTCCTAAATCCCAAAAGGAAGTTCCCCAACTGTGATTTGGATTATGTTGAAAATGGGGAGAGAAAGTAACAACTTTCTACTTTGTAAGTAGTTTTTACTTATCTTTCCTTTTTGAATATGAAGTTTGGGTTATCATAAAATTGGGGACATAAAACAATTGAGAGGAAAAGATAAAAGTGAGGGGGAGTTTATCTTAACATGGAAACAAAATTTTCTTGTCACTGAGGGATGAAATTCATTCAAAAAAATAATTTATCCAGTATTCTGGTTTCAGAACACTCTCTTTTGAGAAATATTATGTTTTGATAAACTTTTAAAACCTTGATTTGTTTACAAAGTTTGAGTTTTTGAAATTTTCTGAGAGTTTTAAAAGTTGTTAATGAGGGTTGTAAATAAATCCAATGGGGTATATTGAAGAATATTTGTGATAATTTTCTTTATAAAAGTTGTTATATTTATTTACAACTAACCTTTTCTGCATAATAATGTTTTTTATTCAAGATTAGACCCAGTCCATCATAATGAGTTTTCATAAGAAAGTTGAATGTTTCTGATTTTTTTTTTGCAAGGTAAGAAAACAGAGAGAAATTTTTTATATTTACGAAAGTTATTTTCCGGACATAGGTTTCTGGACACAGAAGATCAGACTGAGAAGCATGAGACTTAAAATATATGATTGAGAATCACCAGTCTTAGGATTAATCAGAAAGAAGAAGTAGTTGATCAGAAACATCATTGGTCTTATATCTATCAGTATGAAGTTCAAGATCCATTAGACTCAGTGTTTTTAGAAAGCCAAAAGCTACTGAGTGAAGAAGTCGTAATGTTTCATAATATTTTTAAAATAAGATAGTGATGTTTGGAGTTATAAAGTTTTCATACTTTATAAAATAATCCAGATGATGATTTTATGGTCATATAGTTCTTATAAATCATGAAACATTCTCTTGATAAATTATTTTGAAGAAATAGAGGGATTGTAAAGATTTTTTCTGTTCTAGGAACCTGAACACAGATGATCGAATCCATAAGTACCAAACATAGAAGTTTTTCAGGAGTTTGAATGTGTAAATCTGATGAATTTGGAAAATTTTCAAATTTTCATAGAGGAGTTTCCATTGTAAAGAAAATTTCAACATAATGGTAATTCCATCATTTTTGGAAATCCATCATAATGAGAATTCCATCGTTATGAGGATTTCAACGGGATGAAATTGAGAAGGAAAGATGATCAGACTGAATTTATGATGGAAGGACAATTAGTTTAACTCTAAAGAGGATAGTTAAATCACAATGAGTTGAGAAATATTGTCAATTCATACTAAATATAGGAAGATGAAGCTGAGAAGGTTCATCATAATGAGTTAAAAATGATCATATCGTAATGTGAAAATAGAGATAATCAGATCATGGTGAGCTGAAGAAGTTTCATCATAAAGAAGTTGAGGAAGTTAAATAATACTGATGAAAAGTTAATTTTTTCAAAGAAATATAATCTTAGAGAAATATTTAGAAGATTTTAATAATTCAAAGTTGAATTTTAAATTCGATTGATTTAAAGATTTTTGAAATTTGGGTAATCGGGAAAAGTTTTCTAGTTTCCTGATTTTTCTTTTTCGAGTCACCTATAAATAGAAGAATAATTCATTCACATTTTGTAAATTTTTTATGAGTGTGGAAAAGGTGGGGTGTTGCATATTTATTTCTAGGTTTTTTATTTCCAGAAGGAGATCTCAGAATAAGACCAGACACCTAAAATTCTTGTTTACTAGAATGAGGAAGATTGTATTGAGAGTTTGAGAAAAGTTTGAGTTTTTTAGATTGATATTGAACAAAATCGTATTGATTCAATCATAATAAAGAAGATCCGAATGATTTTTTGAGTAGAGTTTGAGTAATTCAAATTTTGAATGATTTCATCATAATTATTCCATCCAACCTAGCCTCATTGGACTGAGAGAATCAGATCCAGCCAAATCGGACTGAGGATCTGGACAGAGAAGTTGTGGACTATTTTGAAAAAAGTATTTATTCTTTTTTTTGGATCAATTGTTTTTTAAGAAAACTTTTTAAACTGATGGAAGTCAGTATAATAATTCCTATTGGGAGATAGAATATGTCTAATGGGAGTTGGAACATGTCTTATTCACTTATTCTTAATGGTGAATTTCCATAGACCCACAACAGTGGATATGAAAAGGATGTAGGTTCTCAAAATGAAACCAAACCTTGTAAATATTGTGTTATTTACTTTCTTTATTACTTTTTCATGCATGATTGTTTATTAAAATATGATAAGAAAATAAATTTTAACAGTTTTCAGGGGTTAAGTTTCTAAATTTTTTGAAACTCATAAAAAGTGAACAACTGATTCAACCCCCTTCTCAGTTTTTTTCAATCCTTTGGAACTTCAATACCTAATAAAAAACAAACATATGTATTATGTTTCAATAAATTAAAATTACTAAAAGATATATGATAATAGACTTACATGGAAAATACTTGTATCATTTTAATTTCCAAAAAAATATCTAGTTACAAAATCCGTGATATCATTCTTTAAAATCATCACATTCAGTTGGAACCTATAAATGTTGGTATCTATTGGATGATCATAAACTTCCAAAAACATAGTTGAATACATTGATAACTTATCAAATGAAAAATAAGAAATATCTGAAGTTATAGAATACTATACTTGTTGTTGTCTATATATCATATCTTTACCTTTAAAGTATTCCAGTAAAAAATAGATAAATATATAAATTTTAAAATATGAAAACAAATTGAAGACCACTATAAAATAAAGGATATATTTTATACATACCTCATTGGTAATTTTTCGGACAAGTCTAGATGGAAAACTAAAAAATAGTTGATACTTTGTCTAACTATAGTGACCTCATCTATAAGAAATTGTACTATTTCTGATCTATCTATAATATTTTATACATTGACCCTAATATACTATATATCTATCTATTGATGATGAATGTTATCCCCAATATAATAAACAATATCATATTAAAAAATATGATGTTTCAAATCCTCAACATATAACTCACAATAAATAGAAAATGGTGGAGGAGGATTTGTAGGAGTAAGATAAGTAGGATGAGGTGGAGGAGTGAGATTTATAGTCTAGGGTGGAGGAGTGGGATCTACATGCTGATGTGAAGGAGTGGAATATGCAGCCTAATTTTTTTACATGTATGAAAATATTTACTTTATATAAGATCTGATCCTATCCCCAATTATCTCACCCATATATTGAACTTTAGCTTCTAAATATTCTATTTTCCTTTTATATACATCCTCCTTTTAAGATTCTTTAGAATGATCAAACACTTTTTTTATTGATACACCCACTATGTATCCTCACATGAAACCAAGGTATTTGGGATTTCCCAATGAAGTATCTAATTTAACCTTATTACTCTCAGGTATGAAGGTCCCTTATGTGCTCTTCTCCTCAAGGGATTCCTATACAGAATATTTAAAAAATTCATTAGTTAATCACAATATATAAATATTTTAATTAACTTAAATAACATAAATAAATTAAACAACTTGCAATCCTATTAGTTACATCCCTTGAATATTCTATAAGATATTGACCTTTTTTATCATTTGGGCCCTTTTTAATTTTTCATTTCTAGTTGTGGGAGAATGTGGCCTAGCCTCTACCGATCCAGAAGACACAACTCATATTTTATGAGAATTTTCATCCTTCATTTTCTCTTCCAATAACTTATACCCTCCACAAGATAAAGTGTGAGAGGATACATTTTTGGATTGGATCTCCGGATTATATATCCTAATTATATATAAATTAAGAATAAAAAATAAATAATATTATTATCAATATATAAAAATCTTCTAAAATATAACATTTCACTTACCAAAAATGATTCTTGTTGTCTACTTTCAACAATCAAATTCCTTGCATCTTCATCTTTATAAGGATATATATCACATGAATTTTTATTTTTTCTTCCACAAAAAATAAAATATATTGATAGATTTGATTTAAAATCACTCCATATTCTAGCAACCAAAGCTAAAAATTTCATCCTAACTTCTCTAGTGTCAGGTATATCATATGTCATCTGAAAAGAAGTGAAAAACCTATATTAGTATAAACATTTCATGATAAGAAAAATAATAACAAAGGATATTACCAAAATTTTCTCCCAAAATTGAGATATTATCACATTGTCAATACTTTTCCAATCTAAAATAAAAATACTAACTTTAGCCTAATCTTTTATTGACACAAAATTCTCATATTGTTTTGAATGTGGACCCTAGGAATATCATTATCATCAAAGTAAACTAATATCCTTTGGTCCTAACTATAGTAAATTAATAATTTTGGAAAAGGTGTGCATCCATGTTTACGTTACCCTAAAGTCTTGTCTTGCTTATAGAATTATATGTCTCCTATATAGAAGGATGAAGAGGATCCTTAAAAGTATGTGAACAATCCTCCCCAAAAGCTCAAGGTGACTTTGATATTTGATCCGACATTATCATAATAATAAAAGTAACAAACAATTAGTACAAAAAATATTTAAATTGAACTATTAAATATAAAATTAAATAAAAAATAAAAATGATCAAATAAAAAGTAAACTAAAATAATCACATTTTTGTTTAGATTTTTAAGCAGTCAACTAAAATTCAAACGAAATTAATGAGAGATGGGAGAAATGAAATGAGAAAATCAAAACAATCAAACAGTAAAAAAATTCTATTTTTTTTTTAAAAATATACAAATAAAACAAAATAATAGAAATAAATAAATAAAAACATACCTAACAATTAATAAAAAATATATAAATTTGAATAATTCAAAGATAAAACAATGAAAAATAAAATAATCTAAACCAAAAATTTAAAATATTTGTTATAATAGGTCTTTAAAGTAAAAAAATAAAACTAATATATCTAACAATTTTACAAATTTTTAAAAGAAAAAATAAATAAATATATGTAACCCTTAATATTATGAAGTCACTAGAGGATTTTTCCCATATTCCTTTCTCGTGATTGTTACATATATAAAAAACCCATGCCTATGATATTCTCATCAATATTCTATATTAATCTTTCTATTTAAGTATAGATATCACATAAATCATCATCATCTTCAAGTTTATAGTCCCCAAAATACTGTTTTTTCTTGTAAAATGATAGAACATAATATATTTTATGGATCAAGAACATATTTTTTTTGAATGTGTTTCCATGATAAAAGGATCTAATTTGTATTCCAATTTATTCAAATTAACTAGTGTCAAGATTTATTCATCATGTATGATGTAACCTCTTGGATTCAGATTCCACCCAACTGGTGCCCCATACCCGGTTGGCCACATAGCCTCAAGCACATCTCCCCAAACATTTGAGGCTACTGACTAGAAGTGAGGGCCTAGGGTGTGGTAGTGGGTAAACTATACCCTCATTGGCAGAGTGTAACACATTGGAATAAATAATAATACAAATGTGGAAACATTAAAAAACATACAATTGAAGTAAATAGAAGAAGACAAATATTAGATGTAACCAAACATCATTCCTCACAAAAGATGATGCAGCATTTCATGTGTCCTAAGAAAAAAAAATAATTACACTGTAGTAATACACAATATATATCTCAAAAGTACAAAAGAAACAAAAAGGGACTAGGAAGCATCACAAGCCTCAACTCAGTCCCATGCTCTCTTACTCCTAAGAAGCACATCAAGTACCGGTATCAAGGTGCTTTCCCTGATCAACACCTGCAATCATATAATCTGTTTGGTCCCAAAAACCTAACACAAATAGGGTGTGATACTAAGTCCCAATAGGAAAACAACCAAGGTCTATGCCAATCTGTTAGTGGATATATATATAACATGTAGTGTACAATAGTGAAAACAATAAACCAGAAGGTACTCAAAAGTAATCACAAAAGATGTATCAGAAGACAATGTAACTAAGTACAAGTGAATACCACATCCAAGCTTGAACTTAGGATTGAAAGACATGTCATTAGTCATTCTATTTTAGTATGCACTTCCATTGGATTATATAAAAGTCTTGAGGTTCGTCCTAGGCCCAACGACCCCCTATATAAAAGTAACCATTAACTCGTGACATAATAATCATTTAATCATTTTCCAATAGATCCCATCCTGGGTGTCCCTCAATGGATCCTAGGTTTTCTCTACATTTTAAATAACCCTCAATGATCCTAACCACCCTATCTATGGCTCGCTCATAGAATTTACATAATTAACTTCTTAAGCCCATCCATTGTATTTTAACTGATACAATGGTTAACCCAAGGTATATAAGGTGAAGTTAGTCACATGAGACCAACCTTGTATTTTAATCGATATTGTGTTTCTCACATTGTTAATTACCTCTTTTTATCATTTAATTCAATTACACATTCTATCTTAAAAGAAACACATGTGAATTAAACTATCACGTGGATTTAACATAATCAACTCATGTGGGAAAACAAAAAACAAGACTATTATGCAATTTAATCATTTTCAAGGCTTAACATAACAATTATCTCATGTGGGAAAAACATATAATGAGTAATACATTTTTAACAACCCAAGAATAGGAATTCAAGTCAATCCTCATAGGATTTCTTGGCGAAATGACCATCCAAAATAAACACACCCATGGGGTGGCCCTAAATCAAGGTTCAAAACCCTAAGCATGCTTTCAAATCATCTAATTAATTACCTAATCATCAATAGGAAAAAACAGGGTTCATTATTCAATCAAAAGACACCCTAAAATTGGGTGTGCGATACTCTGACATATATAATCAACTCGAGAATCAATGAAAAGCACAAGACCACCTACCTTGTGTTAGTATGACTCTCCTTGTCTAGTGTCAATCTTCAATTAGACCTAAATTGGAGTATATCTAAAAAATGAGTAAAAATTATCAACCCTAAATAACTAGGTTGAGATAATAAATAAGAAATAAAGGCTAAATAGGAACCTAACACTAACTAAGAGGGGTTCATCAGATTTGACGACGTTCAAATCGGGTTCCGGATGACAAAACAATAGAAGAATTCTAGTTTATATTTTTCCTAGGCACACTGCTCATCAAAATGGATCAATTATTTATATCTACCAAAAATCAAACTACTTACCAATTTAATCAAAAATAAAATCAAATTACACAACATGTACTTGAAACTACACTTCGTGTACGTACAATTTACAGCCATACCATTACATGTCTGTGTACTATGATTACATGGCGTGTGGGCCCTAATCATGTTATGTAACATGCTTGTATCCATCCCTTGACATATTTCCCACAATTTTCTTAAGTATAAACTAAAAATAAAATATCTTTACCTCAAAAAAAGAATTGAGTTCTTAAAAACTTCCCCCCTTAAAACAATTCATCTCTGAATTTACCTTTCTAGGGTCATGAAGAAATATATGAGAACAACTCTGGCCACTGTGATCGTATATTGACCTCCCTATCCCAAGTTTCATCTTGTACTCATTTGTACTACTATAACACCCATACCAAATGAACATACCATCCATAGAGAACATTCATTCTATGATCCATAATATGAATAGGGCGCTCCTTAAAGGACAAATCTTCATGAAAATCCACTTCCTCAAGCTAAAAGGTGTGAGACGGGTCTGAAAACAAAAGTTGAAACTAAGAAATGTAGAAGAAGTTGTGCATGGACCTATAACTATGAGGTATCTTGAATCTATAGGCAACTGGACCAACCCTCTCCAAAATATCAAATGGATCGACATATCTCAGGGAAAGGTTACCCTATCTCCTGACCCTCTTATGTCCCAACATTAGTGCAACACGTAGGAAAACTAATTCCCCAACCTCAAACTCCAATGGTTTTCTATGGTGATCAACGTATGATTTATGAAAAGATTGTGTAGTATCCATCCACTTCTGAATCAACTGAACCTAATCAATGGTCTCCTGGAAAAGACGAGGTCCTAACATTGCTTCCTCTCCTACCTCTATCTAACATAGGGGTGATCGACATGGAATACCATACAAAGCCTCATATGGAACCATTTGAATAGTATATTCGAAGCTATTTTTGTATGGAAACTCAACAAGGGGTATGTGTGTCTCCTAGGAACCCATGAAATCTAGGATGCGTGCCCGAAGCATGTCCTCTAGCACTTGAATCATGCACTCTACCTGGCCATCTGTCTGAGGGTGTTAAGATATTCTTTGAAGTACTTGTATACACAAATCCCTCTATAGACCTTTACAGAAACAAGAAGTAAAATGGGAATCCCTATCTGAAATTATAGAATGAGGAACCTCGTGTAGTTGTACAATATCATGGATGTACAACCTCTTAAGATCATCAACATTAAAGGTTTACTTGATCAGTAAAAATTGTAAAACCTTTGTAATACTATCCACCACAACCCATACTGCCTCATTAACATAGGGTGACCTCAGTAAACCTGTCATAAAATCCATCGCAACATTATTCCATTTCCACTCAAGAATGGGTAGCAATTGCAAAAGTCCTGTTGGTCTTTGGTGTTCCACCTTCACCTGCTAACAGGTGAAAAATATCATGAGAAAACTAGATAAATCCCCCTTCATACCTAGCCACCAGTACTGAAGATGTAAATCCCAATTCATCTTGGTGACACCGGGATGTACTTCCCAAACTGAAGCATAAAAATCCAGCATCATCTCCTCACAAATGTCTAATGAAACCCATACGCGACCCTGTAACCACAGAACCTCATCCTCACCTATGGTCCAACCAAGAGGAGGGTCCTCACCCAACATACTCTCCCATATAACTAGGCCTTAATAATCTGATAGTTTCCTCATATTCAATCTATCTAGTAATGTAGAGGTAATAGCTAAGGATGCAAGGAAAGTCGTTCCCTGGCTGTCATGCACCTCCAAGTGCATCTTAAAGAACAATTCCATAAGTTTCCACTCACCACTGGCCAGCTTCACTGCCTACATTTGAGTCCTCCTACTTAGTGTATCATCCACTGTATTGACATTTCTAGGCATGTAGGAAATCTTGAAATCAAAATACTAAAGGTATTCTTCCCACCTTAGCTACCTCATATTTAGATCACACTGAGTAAAGATATACTTGAGGATTTTGTGGTCCGTGTGCAACACAAAACACTCCAAAAATAAGCAATGTCTCTAACTACGTAAGGCATAAACAACCATGGATAACTTGAGATAATGTGTCGGGTAGTTCCTCTCATGTGGCCTCAATTTTCGAGACCTGTATGCAATGACTCAATCCCCCTACATAAGCACTTATCACAGCTCGATACCTAAGGTGACACAGTACACAATGTAACTCCTTCCTAGATTTTTAAAAAACAACATCGGTGTTGACATTAATATCCCTTTCATATCTTGAAAGTCCATCCCATGAGAATCTGACCATATGTACTTCACTCCCTTATTTTTCAAGCCCATCATCGGTGTTGCGAAGTATGAGAAGTCCTGTATGAAATTCTTGTAGTAACCATCCATCCCTATAAAACTCCACACCTCAAATATGTTCATGGGATAAGGATGCAACACTTAGTTCATCAGTGCCATAAATACTACAGGCATGTTTGTGAGACCGAACGACATGAACAAATACTCATATAGACCATACCTACTCCGAAAGGCTATGCGAGGTATGTCTGATGATCTAACATGTAATTGATAATAACTGAATCTCAAATAGATCTTAGATAAGGACCGAGTTACTCAGAGCTAATTAAATAGATCATCTATTCACGGTAGAGGATTACAATTCTTAATCATCAATTCATTTAATTTCTAATAATTCACACACAGAATAAGGTTACCATCCACATTTTTCAAAAAAAATACAGTCACACCCCAAGGAGAAGTATTGGGTTAGATGAAACCCTTATCCTCCAAATCCTTTATCTGCCTCTTGATCTCTTGAAACTCCATCATAGTTATCCTATAAGGAGGAATGGATACCGATGCATCTCTCGGTACTAGCTCGATAGATAACTCTACCTCTCTTACCAAAGGTAAATTTGAAAAGTTTTTCAGGAAGACGTCCATAAAATAATCAGCCACTGAATGAAAATTCATCTGACATGTACCCTGGTCATCCAGATAGAAACTGGTAATTTTTTCTATCATCCCACTAAACCCATGATAATTGGGTTTAGCTCGGCTCGCCTAGACATCCCTTTTACCCTTGTATAGAAACAGTTTTCCCTTTGATGACATAAAACTCACCTTGTGATGATAACAATCGACAACGTCTTGAAAGGAGACTAACCAGTCCATTCCAAGTATGAAATCAAAGGATATCGTCTCTAAGAAAAAGATATCCCAATCGAATTGATACCCACCAATTTCAATGGGGCACTCGTTGCACTATTAGACACCTGTTGTTCTAATCCATAACACAATGTCTAGTTTCATAACATCATCATAAGTAAAAACAAGGATCCTTAGGATCTTCTAAAAAAGCATTGATATGAAACTATGTGAAGCCCCTGTATCAAAGAGTGCAGAAGCTAAAATGGGGGAAACTATAATAGTACCTCTGATAGTAGAAGGTTTGGGATCCTACTTCTGTTGGGTTTATTGTACTATATAAGTATGACTTGTACCATGACCCTAAGACACTACCTGGATACCCTAAGATGACTCACCCTACTGTCACTATGATCCTGGGATCTGGATACCACGGACACAACCACCACCTCGGCCTGATCAACCTAACATATTCAGTTCCCTAACTTGTGAGAATCTGCTGACCCTACTCCTGAATGTGGAGTTGGATAAGATCCTCTCTTACTAGATGGTGGTGGAAACATCTTTAAGAAACACTGTAAATGGCCAATATTTTCTCAATATCGACACTTTAAAGGGTCCATAGATCACTGAGGTTTAGTATGCCCAATTATTCCACATTATAAGAACCTCACCTACCTATCAGATGATACATTTTGAGTACTATATTAACTGTGTGTAAGCTATAGACAACACTTCTTGATACTGGTCTAAACAGTACCAGATCTTAGTGCAGAACCACCCTAGATCGAACCTCCAAATTCCCTCTAATTCTGATCAATATTTAGTTCCTGGTTCACTATGGAAGATATAATAGTCAGCCAAAAGATATTCACCTGTAGGAATATGTTGTACCTGAGACCATCCTCGAATCGCCTATCCCTTGACAGATCATCAACCATCAGAATAGATGCAAAGTACTAGAACCCAGTAAAGTGGGAAGAGTAATCCATAACTAATAGATTACCCTTCTCCAGATTCATAAACTCATTGACTTTGCTAGACCTCAACATCTTGGGATATAATTATTCATAGATTACTGTCTAAAAATCTTCCCATTCCATGTTCTGATGATGCTATGTCTGTGAAGTAAAATCCCACCACCTCTTGGTAGAATCACGTGGCATGTAAGTCGCGAGATTTAACCTCTTCTTAGGAGGCTTCTCAAGATGAACAAATATCGATAACATGGCCTCTATCCATGACTCTTCAACCTATGTCCTACCTTCCCCAGAAAATGTGGGCAGATGTTGCTACTGGAACACTCGTGTCAGTTCTTCCATAGATGTGGTAGGATGTAGTGCTCCCTAAAAGGATTGGTTGAACCTCATAAAGACTTCACGGAACTATGCATTATCACCTATGTCTAGTATAATAGTTGTTGCCACAACTCACATGATTGGAGTGTCTACTAGTAGCCCATGGCCTACCACCTATGGGTTATGATCATCTTTACTCTTCTGGTGCACAGCTGGAGGTCGTTATAGAGGAATGACTCTACAAGGTCGAACACACACCTCATTTCAAGATCACTGAGGTTCGTAGTTCAAGGGTTCAAGGACTAAACATAAGAGGAAAACCCTCAAAGGCTGACAAAATAGGATTACACGACATATAGAAACCTTACACGACATGTACATTTAATCTCTCACATGATCGTGTACCTCCGCCTGCCTTGGCATGTAAAAATATAAAGTACATGACATGTAATACTTACACATGGTGTGTACTCAACTTTTCCCTCCTTGCTATGTAATTTTACATGGCCAGAGCCACACAGTGTCTGCCTTTGTCAAACTACATAGGGTATACCTAAAGAACATGACATGTTCTGCTCAAAACCCTATGTTCCGTGTTCCCTCTCACACGGCTGGAAACACGGTCATCTACCACAAGACCTATACTCATAGTACACAGTGTGTACTTAAAGAAGTTATTTTCTTCCTGAAAAGAAGAATACATGGAATGTGTTCAGGGAACCACGCACCGTGTTGTTTGGTTTTCTAGAAAGTAAGCCTATGAAACTTCCCTAAAATCCCTATTTTTGAAAAGTAAAGTAATAGTGTGCCAAATTCTGATCTGTGGAGGACAATACTCCCCATGAATCAAAACATGGAATCCACATATATCACATAACAACAAAATCTATATCCTATAGACAAAACAAGATCCACCAAATTATGATCTAAGAGGGACCATACTCCTCAGGGACCAAAGTTCGGCATCCATCCAATTCAATCATAACACGTATTTATAAACCTATCATAGTATTAGGAATATATATCATGATACCTATCATAAAAACATGAATATATAGCACTACATCTATCACAACAACATGCAATTAGTAATTCCATCTAAATTTCATGGCAATAATGCTTGGCATGTAATTTCTAACAAGTGCCTATATGCTGCATGATATGGTATACCCTCATATCATCAGGTTTCAAAAAGATATAACCATAATTAAATCAATAATAACATCACAATAAAAGTTTATAACCTAAAAGTGAAATTGAATCAACTGTAACAACTCAAAATTCAAAAGTCACAATTCAATTCAAGGAAATTTGGATTTTACCTGTGCACGAGGTAGCTACTCTCGAGCATAGCTTATTACCAGACACCATTTCCTTCCAATCCCTATCTAATATCTCCAATTAGTAAGGAAAACCAGAAAAGAAAAATCCTATGATACCACTTTGTAACGTCCCTAATTTGGATGCCACTCAACTGGTGCCTTGTACCCAGTTGACCACATGGCCTCAAGAGCATCTCCCCAAATACCAACGGTTGTTGACTAGCAGTGAGGGCCTAGGGTGTGATAGTGGGGAAATTATACCCTCATTGGTAGTGTGTAACATAGAGGAATAAACAACAATACAAATGTAGAAACAGTAAACAAAATAAAACTAAAGTAAACCGTGGAAGACACATATTAGAAGTAACCAAACATCATTCCTCACAAAAGATGATGAAGCATGTCACGTGTACTAAGAAAATATCCAAAACAAGTATACTGTAGTAATACAAAATATATATATCAAAATCACAAAAGAAACAAAATGAGGCTAAGAATAATAGCAATCCTTGGCTCGGTCCCATGCTCTCCTACTCCTAAGTATCACATCAAGTACCTGTAGAAAGGCACTTTCCCTGATCCATACCTGCAATCATATAATCATTTTGGTCCCAAAAACATGACCCAAATAGGGTATGAAACTAAATCCCAGTAGGAAACCACCAAATTTATATGATAATTTGTTATTGGATATATATAACATGCAACGTACAATAGTGAAAGCAGCAAACTAGAAGGTACTCAAAAGTAATCACAATAGATGTCTCAGATGACAATGTAACCAAGTAAAAGTTAATACTGCATCCAATATTGTGATTTTAATTGGAAGACACTTTATTAGTCATTCTATTTAATTATTAAATTCAATTAGATTATATAAAAGTCTTGAGGTCTGGCCTAGGACCAACAACCCCCCCCCCCCGAATAAGAGTAACCATCAAATAATGACATAATAATCATTTAATCATTTTCTAATAGAGCCAGACCTAGGTATCCACCAATAGATCCTAGGTTATCTCAACATTTTAAATAAACCTCAATGAGCCCGACCACCCTATCTGTGACTCACTCACAACCTTCACATAATTAACCTCTTGAGCCTATCCATTGCCTTTTTAACCAAGACAATGGTTCACTAAAGGTATATAAGTTGAAATTAGTCACATGAGCCCGAACTTGTCTTTTAACCAAGATTGTGGCTCTCCCATTTCTAATTACCTCTTTTTATCATTTAATTCAATTACAAATTCCTTCTCAAAAGCAACACATGTTAATTAAATTATCACATGGCTTTAATATAATCAACTCATGTGGGAAAACATATAACAACCCTATTGTGCAATTTAAACATTTATAAGGCTTAACATAAAAAGTATCTCATGTGGGAAATTCATATAATGAGAAATACATTTTTAACAACCCAAGAATTGGAATTAAAGTCAAGCCTCATAGTCATTCTTGGCCAAACACCCATCCAAGGGAAACACACCCATGGGGTGGCCCTAAATAAAGGTTCACAACCCTAAACATGATTTAAAATCATTTAATTAATTACCTAATCATCAATAGAAAATAACAAGGTTAATTATTCAATCAAGTGACACCCTAAAAGTGTGTGCGAAACACTCTGACATATATAATCAAATCGACAATCAACGAAAGGCATAAGACCACCTACCTTGTGTTAGTATGACTCTCCTCATCCAGTTTTGATATTCAATTCAACCAAAACTAGAGTAGATCTAAAAAATAAGTAAAAATTCTCTATCATAAATAAATAGGTTGAGAGAAAAAAAATCAGAAATAAAGGCTCAAGTGGAATTGTGCACTCATCGATATTGTATCAATGAATTCAACGACATTCGAATCGGGGTTTGAAAAAAATAGGAGAAGAATTATGGAAACCATGTTTTTTTATTACATAATTAAACATAATTTATTACATAAAATTCACTTGATAAAACATAGAAGATAGAGAGGTATAGTGTCTTTGGGGCTTAGGATCATTACATGACAACTTAAAACATGAAATACAACACCTTTATTGATTTTTTTTCATGACCACTACATTCTCTCGTACTTAGCATTGCATGGGATAACCTGAGGACATCCATAAGAAGAGGGTGAGCTATAAAGCCTAGTAAGAGAATAAACATGGAATAAAATGAGTAATACAATACATGTTAGAAAATAGTCATATCAATAGAGCACAAGAGAAGCATAAACATAAAGTCATGATAAAGCATGATAATCATAACATGGAAATGCAGCAACAACACTTAACATGGAACTAGCATGAGCTGGGGCTCTTTGCACATGGAGCATCAGTAAACCCTCATTGCACATGAAGAATGAGTAAACCCTAATTTCAATTGAATTAGAATGAGTAAACACCCATTGCACATGAGGTATCATGATACTATACTTTACCCAATGCATTGAAGTGCTATCAGGGCGCACCCTTCTCAAACATTTCACTTCATGCATAAGTGTGGCACATGGATCATAAAACATTGAATCATTAAATATAATAATTTATTACATGATAAAATAATTTAGAATACATAATTAAAACTATTTAAACAATAATTAAATGTTCATAAAGGTTAATACTCTTGAAAGAGAAATAGTCATGGTATTCACTACACAATGACATTGGCTTGAAAAAATGCGGTGCAATTTCAGCAGCATAACAACGTGACATAAGAACTTATAAAAATGGTTGATGAGAGAGAAAGGGGTGTATCATAATATTTAAATGACATGGAAAGTAAGGGGTAATTTAGATACATTTCTCAACAAATTTAATATAATATAGATTCATGATACAAAAGAATTTCTTGAATGTAAATGAGGAGAGAGAAATTCCTTTCGGAATTTCAGCATAGTAACTGGCGTACATTGGAGGCATTTAATGAGAGGGAAAGAGGTATACCATAAATAAAATATAAATAGGGTAGTATGGGAGAGGTGAGAAAACATACCCCAAAATTTATAATTTAAATTAAAAGGGAATAACAACTTAAAGAATATTGGACAAAAATGAGAAAGGAAAAAAACCCTTACTTGGAAGTGTGCTTCCAAAGGCTTGGGAGAGGCTTCAGAGAGGCTTCTTGTGAGCTTGGGGCACATTGGGAGGATTCTAGAGATAGGAGGGAAGATTTTTGAAGAACTCCAAAGTCTTTGAGTGAGGAGGAAGTGGGATCTTGGGTGGGTTTATATAGGAAAGGTGAGGGAATTGTTTATTATTTAGGTTTGGGACACCTCACATTAAATTAATCAAAAACCCAAACCAGCCCAGGGTTTTTGCCCATTTTTTTTCCAAAGGGGAGTGGAAAAAAATATTTTATAAGGAAAAATTCCTAAATTTTTAAAATAATGGGGTTTCTTATGTGGATGTGAGTCACACTCCCAAGGAAAACAATTTAAAAAGACAAAATGTTTAATAAGTCTTGAAGGGTCCTCTAAAGCTTTGTAAAATAAATCAAAAAAACCAAAAATCACATTATTTTAATGGTAAAACATATATATTCCTAATATTAAGTTTCTAGTATTTTATTACTTCAATATTGGGTCATTATGATGTCATAAAACACATTATATATTTAAACGGTATTTAATTTTTACCCAAATATTTGACTATCATAGAAAATTATAAAAAATTCACCGTTGGATAATTTTGATGTCCTGATTCCAAAAATGATATTAATTTTAACTAAATAATATTCTAAATATGTTAATTTTCACTTTTAAAATAAAAACTTACATTTACCGAAAATTCATGGGTTTTGACAGAAAATGGATTTCAAACTTTAATAAAAAATACAATTGCATTCATAAAATTATACGATCATTTATATTTAATAAAATTTAATTTAATAATAATAATAATATTTTATTAAAATATTATTTAATTCAAAAATCCATTAATTCATCAAAATAGATTTCTTAGTTGAATATTAACTAAAATTACTATTTGTGATTTAAAAACTATTTACAAGGTAAAAATAATAAAATGAAATTATATTCATTATTATATAAAAAAATAATGTACATAACAATAGTACTAGGTTTTTGTTAGATAACCCCTTAAAACACCTGCATAGGACTGAAGGGTGAGGTGTGTGATGGTGAAAAACTCTTGGGGTGGCTCAGATAACATCGATCGGGTGGTAATCTCTATCAACTTCCACTTCTCTCGTAAGCAGTTGCACTCAAGATTAATGTGTTCAAGATTGGCTTGATCTTGGTCAAGAGAAAAGCACAATGAATCCACCTCCTTTATGAGCTCTGGAAAATGGGATTTCTATGGCGTATGTCTACTGGATGAGGTCATCACTTCCTTTTTCTGAGTAAATTAGATTTGTTAAAGCTCATATTTATACTAATCATGTGATCACTGCTCAACGGATACAATAACAACAGTCACAATTCTTAATGGTATTTTAAAATCCAAAAACATAAAACAAAATAAGTGCATATGTATTATAACAATTTCACATATTAGGATATTTAATTAGATCAAGAGGGATTTTCATTAACAAAAGTTTGGGTCGTTAAAATCTTTCCCCATTAAGAAATTTCACCCTCGAAATTTCATTTTACATTCTAGGCCACAAATAGATGTGGGTACTTTTCCTTCATTGCTTCATCCAGTTTCCATGCTTCTTCTTCATACTTATGGTTTCACCATAGTACCTTGACCAGATGAGTAGTCTTGTTGCGTAGAACTTTGTCTCTATGATCCAAAATCTTCATTGGCTACTCCTCATAGGAAAGATCATCCTCCAACTATACCACCTCAAAAGAGAGTACATGTAAAGGGGCTGGTATGTACTTCCTTAAGAGGGATACATGAAAGATATCATATACTTTGGCCATGGTATGTGGAAGTTCTAGTCGATAGGCCACAACCCTGACACGATCAAGAATCTCGAATGGGCCGATGTAACTAGGACTTTACTTCCATTTCCTTCCAAACCTCATGATCTTATTCCATAGAGATATGCATAGAAATACCATGTCTCCAACTTTAAACTCAAGGTCTCATCAATTTTTATCTATATAACTCTTCTATCAACTTTGGGCTGCCTTGATATGCTGCTGAATGGTTTTCCCCTTCTCCACAATTTCATCGACCATTTTTGGTCCTAACAGCTTACGCTCAGTTCCAACATGTCGGTGTTCTACACCTCATCACATATAGGTATTCATATGGTGCCATTTAGATGCTTGAGTGGAAACTGTTGTTATATGAGAACTTAACTAGAGGAATATTTTTATCCCATCCTCCTTTGAAGTCCATTGAGCATGCACTCAAAATGTCCTCAAGTGTTTGGATAGTCTGATCAGATTGGAAATTAGTTTGAGGATGATAAGTCGTACTGAAGTTCAGTTCAGTATCTAGAGCATGTTGAAGACTCTTCCAAAACATAGAGGTGAATCTTAGATCTCGATTGGACATAATAGATAGTGGCACTCCATGCATCCTTACCACTTCTTTGATGCAAACCCATTCAAGTTGATCCAATGAGAAGTCCTCTCGAACCATGATAAAGTGAGTTGTCTTTGTAAGACGATCCACAAAAACCCATACAACATTATTTCTTCTATATTTCCTTATAAGTCTAGCAACAAATTACATGGTAATGTTCTCCCACTTCCATGATGGTATGGGTGGTAGTTGTATCATCCCCTTGGACTTTTGTATTTCTGTCTTCACTTGCTGACATACCAGACACTTTGATGTATACTAAATAATCTCCCTTTTCATATTGTCCCACCAAAAGTTTTCTAGGAGATCTCGATACATCTTTGTGTTCCCTTGGTGGATAGAGAAGGTCGAGCAATGTGCTTCATTAAATAGCTCCTTATTTATCTCTAGATTGGATGGTACACATAATCGCATCCCAAATCTTACAAATCCTTTCTTGTCAACTTTGAAATCAGAGGATTTCCCATTTCTAATAGCTTCCACCCTTTTCTGAATTTCCACATATTTTCTTTGAGCATCCTTTATTCTCTCCAAGAGGGATGGTTGAGAAATCATTTGAGAAAAGATTGATGATATTCTTCCCTTAATGATTCCCATGTCTATACTTTGAAAATCTAAGAATATCAGATCTTTTTAAATTCTCATCATTAATAAAGATGCAGTATCCTTTCTACTTAGAGCATTTACCACCTTGTTTTCCATACCGGGATGGTAGTGGATTGAGCAGTCATAATCCTTGATGAGATCTATCCATCTCCATTGGCGCATATTATTCTCTTTCTGTGCGAATATATATTTGAGACTCTTGTGGTCAGTATATATCTCACATATCTTCCCATAGAGATAGTGTCGCCATATTTTTAAGGCAAAGATAACAACCGCTAACTCCAGATCACATGTTGGATAGTTTTACTCATGGATTTTCAACTTCCTTGAGGAATATGCGATCACTTTATCATTTCGCATCATCACATAGCCTAATACCTTCTTATAATCATCACTATACACCATAAAGAGATATCCACTTGTAGAGAAAGTGAGTACTGGCACAGTGATATGCCTCTTTTTCAACTCCTTGAAACAATCTTCACATTCTGGTGTCCAGACAAACCTTACTCCCTTCCATGTAATCATGGTCACTGGGTTTGATAATCATGAAAATTTATTCACAAATCGTCGATAATACCCAGCTAGACCCAAAAATTTGTGGGTCTCTGTTACAGAAGTTGGCCTGGGCCACTCTTCAATTGACTTCATCTTGGTAGGGTCCACATATATCCATTTTTTGGTGATAACATGCCCCAAGAATGATACTTCCTCCATTCAGAACTTGCATTTACTATAATTTTCATACAAATTCTCCCTTCACAAAGTCTTTAACACAGTTTTCAAATACTCCTCATGTTCCTCCTTGCTCTTGGAGTATATCAGAATATCATCAATAAATACTACCACAAATTTTCGAGGTAATATCTAAAGACTATATTCATTAAATCCATGTAAATTTCTAGAGCATTAGTGAATATGAAGGGCATCACTATGAACTCATAGTGTCCATACCTTGTTCGAAAGGAAGTCTTGGAAATATCTTTCTTCCTCACCTTTAATTGGTGATATCCCAACCGAAGGTCTACCTTATAGAAATAACTGGCTCCACAAAGATGATCGAACAAGTCATCTATCCATGGCAGGGGATACTTGTTATTTATCGTGATTTTATTGAGCTCACGATAATCAATGCAGAGGTGCATTGCTGCATCCATCTTCTTGAAAAAGAGGACCCGTACCCCCTGCGGTGAAACACTCGAGCGTATAAAACCCTTCACCATATTCTCCTGTAACTTCTTCTTCAACTCTTCTAGCTCTACGGTGTCCATTCTGTAAGGTGTCTTTGAGATTGGTAGAGATATAGGGATAAGTTCAATTGATAACTCAACCTCTCAGTCCGGAGGAATACCATGCAACTCTTCAAGGAATACATCAGTGTAATACTTCATGATGGGCATGTCTTCACGCATGATTATCTCATTTGTCTCAATCATTTGAGCTATATATGCTTCCTCATAAGGAAAAAATATCCACACATGAGACGATGATTAGAAAGGAGATTCATCTTCCTCCTTGCACTTGTAAATAATTGGAGGATGCTTCGGGATGTGAAGAGGGATATTCTTTTCCCAAAAGTTGATAGTGGATTTGTATAAAGATAGAAAATCCATGCCAAAGATAGAATCAAACACCACTAAAGGAAGTATGATGAGATTTTCTAGGAGTTTCAGTCCACAAACGTTGACTAGGGAGGAGTTATAAACCATGGATGCAACGATTTCCCCATGTGTTGTTCTCACAGATAACTTTTCCTCCAAATTTTTAGGTGGTGTTTGAATTGTTCTACTAAACTTTCAAGATATGAAAGAATTCATAGAACCAGAATCAAATAGTATGTTCACTATTCTTGAATGAATAACTAGCGTACCTTTCACCACATCATTGTCCGGCTCCACCTCAATGGTAGTGATATCATAGGCCCTTCCTTGTTTCCTAGGAGGTTGTTGTTGATTTCCTCCGACAACCCTTGGCTTAGGGAAATTGTTTGCATAATGCCCAATCTCCTTGCAATTGTAACACTGCACTACTAGTTGAGTGTTGATCTGAACCTTCGTTTCTTCTTCAACATTAGCAGGATTTTTCATATCTCGTCGACAGTTCTTGGCTAGATGGCCAAACTTTCTACATTTGAAGCAATTCCTAGTTCCCTTGAGATAGTTACCAGGATGTTTCTTCCCACAATTTTTGCAAGGGGAAAATTCAGGCTTCTTTCCATCATGGGATTTTTTTGGTGGACCACCCATGTTGTTCTCTATTTTCCATTTCATGTCACTGGGCCCATGAGACCAATGAGAGTCTCCAATCTCCATTTTATCCTTGGGGTCACAATGGACAATATCCTCATAACTGTCGAAGTCTTGAATCACCAATGATTTTCGTAGACTCGGCTTTAGTATTCTAAATAAGAGATCCACTTTTCTTTCAATGTTCATTAAAATCTAGAGACGTACCTTGAATGCCTTGTAAAGTTTGCTTCATATGCCCTGATAGACTCATCTTCCTTCTGCTTGAATCTAAGGATCTATATTTCCATCTTGAGATGGAGGGTTCGAGGAAAATATTTGTTGAAAAACATCCTCTTGAATTCCTCCCAATTCATGGAATCAATTTCCTCTTGGGAATTTGTATTTGTGATCAATGTCCACCACTGATCAGCTTTCCCATCAAAACGATAGACCACAAGTACAAATTTTTCCTCTTTTGAGAACTGGAGGATGAAGAATATCTTTTCAATGGAGTTAATCCATTATTCTGTGAGGAGGGGATCAGAAGTGTAAGAACCCGAACCTTCTTTTTAGGTACATTTTTCCTTTTTCTGGAGTTTTTGAGAAAAGAGGAGTTTCTGGAAATTTTTTAAGTACACGTTGTGTACTTTATGAGTACACGCCGTGTACTTAGTTGATACTTGCGGCCATGTGTTGGTCGTGTCATGACCACACTCACGCCCATGTATGGGTGACATGGAGGCCGCCTAAAGTGGAGTATGAAAAAGCCTAGTACACGCCATGTACTCCAAAAGAACATGTTGTGTACTTTTTTTCATTAAACGGACCAGGGTCGCGTCTAATCGCCAGAACGGTCTTCTTCTCCAGCTTCTTCGACCAAGAGCATTCCATATGACCGCACATCTTCTCCAAGCCCCCGAGCCTCCGTCCGTTCTCTGAATCGACTGCCGTCGATTGTGTTGGAACCGCAAAAGTAAGATCTTCCTTCTCCTAGATCTTCATTTTCCAATTCATCCTTTTTCTCATGTTATCGTAGGTTGAACGTTTTATGAGTTTTAATAGATCTATGATGTTATAAGGATATTCAAGCCCCGTGGCTCAAGTATATCGATCCCCTAGAATCAAGGTAGGTGGTTTGTGCCTTTCTGTAGGAAGTCTTTGAATATTTTGTGCAAATTCCACCAATACCCTTGAACGGGGTATTCCGTGTTTCTGGTTTTACCCTTGTTGTTTTCCTTCTTTTCTTATATGCCTATATAGAGGACCTTTCTTGTGAATAGGGTAATTTACTATGATTTGGATGTTTTTCCCACACATGTTTGCCTGTTATGACTGTTTGGTCTAGTTTTTCCTGTTAGGCTATTTCCAGTTCCATGCCTTGTTTTTAGGATGGTATGACTGTTCTTCCATGCTGAGATGTTGTAGAATTCTAGCCAAGTAGTTCTTGAGGATACTTTGGCTGTTATGTGATGTGATACTTGATGACTTTACACAGGGCTGTGAGAACCTAGTGTAGTAGACCATAGGGAGAATGGACGTAAGGGCTTCTCCAGAGTGTCTTTAATTTACGATGCGAGACCACAGGGGGAATTGACATTGAGTGCTTCCTCAGAGTGTCTGTAGTTCCTCGATGCGGGCCACAGGGGGAATGAGACATTGAGTGCTTCCCCAGAGCGCCTTTAGTATGATACGAGACTATATGGGGAATTTACGGTGAGTGATTCCCCAGAGAGTCTATTCTTTCTTTATCTGAACCAGAGGGGTGTGACAGTGTGTGCCTCCCAGAGGTTTGCTAGTGTTTTTGGTTGAACCATAGGGGTTAGGATGTGAGAACTACCCAGAGGGTACCTATTTGTTCTACTGGATTGAGTAGCTGCTTTCTTGTTTCTACATTATATTGTAGAAACTGTGGACTGTTTGATGTTTAGTACTTCCCTATTTACTTCTTTCTGTACTTTTACCTGCCATATATTCACTAACTGTTAGGAATAGATCTTTGGGTGGTCGCCTACTGGGACTTTGTCTCACACCATGTTTGAGTCATGATTTTGGGAGAAAACAGATTATATTTTTGTATGTATAGATAAGTTCAAGCACCCTTCTACTTCAGGTTCTTGATTGCACTGGAGCTGGAGATAATGGGACCAAGCCGAGGCTTGCGATGATGAGGAGTTGCTCATTTATTTTTATGTTGTACTTTGGTTTAGTACTGTATTCATCATTGTGACTTGTTTGGCTAATTTCCTAGACATATATGTATCATGGATCATTTGCATATATTTTTTCTCTAGTTTTTTATTTATCAGTCTTCCACTGTTATTGTTGTTGGATGTTTACTGCTTCCGCTATTTTATGTGTTGTTACTTCCATTGTGTACTATTACAATGAGGGAATAGTTTTCCCACTATCAAACCTAAGGCACTCGCTGCTAGTCGGCAGACTCTGGCGTTCGAGGGAAATTCTGTTAAGGCCATGTGACCAACTGGGTAAGGGGCGCCTCTAGGTGGCTTCCGGAACCGGGGCTTTACAAGAAGATCCACTAAAAATGGGAGGCATTTTCCACATGAAGGATTCTACAGAAACATTCTCTTTACATGGTGGAGGAGGGAATTCCTCTTGATTCGAGTTATTATTAATAACTCGAGCTAGCCGAGCAAGTACTGTCATGAAGTTTTGAGCACCCGCTCCTGTCATATTAGGAATATCATTAGGTAAATCTTCACATTTCCTATCACATTGGTTGTTGGAACATGTTCTCCTATTTCCTACCATTAACTAAGAAAAATAATGTATAATTAGAGGTCTTAAATACTTATCCATTGATCCTAAAAAAGAAACTTTGAACATAAAAGTATAAACTTATAAATAAGAAGTATATCCTAACTTGTTATTTCTAAGGTTTAAATCTAGGTTATCCTCAATCTATTTCTTAACTTACATTCTTATGGGATTTTTCTTTTACCTTAATAACGGTTTTTACTAATCTTGTAAATATACCAAAGCATATCCCCTGGGAGTTTCATAACCAAGAGTTTAGAAAGGCCCGTTGTCGTGCACCAGTTCCCGTTCGAGTCTATCTAAAAGCGGTATTTTCAGGTTTTACCCCTAGGATACATCGGATCCAGAGCCGCCTCTAACTGCTCGTATCCAGACAGGGATGTATTTTTTTGATAAACCACTTACTAAATACACACCAAATCATAGGGATGTTCTTATTAGTCTTGTCACTAAGGCTTCCCTAGGGTTTTCTAATCCTAATCCCAAAAATAACTAAACTTATCCTTTGATACCAAATATGAAAACCCTGCTTTTTTATTAAACAATTAAATATAATTTATTGCATAAACTTCACTTGATACAACATAGAAGTTCGAGTTTTCTGGTGTATTTGGGTCTTAGGATCATTACATAACAATTTAAAACATGAAATACAACATCTTTATTGAAAACTTCCTTTTCATGACCACTAAATTCCCTCATACTTAGCATTGCATGGGATATCCTGAGGACATTCCTAGGAAGAGGGTGAGCTATAAATCCCAGTAAGGGAATAAACATGGAATAACATGAGGAATACAATACATGTTATAAAAAAGGCATGTAAAAAGAGAAAAATAGAAGCATAAACATAAAGGAATGATAAAGCATGATAATCATAACACGGAAATGTGGAAACAATATTTATCACGGAATTAGCATGAGCCAAGGCTCATTGCACATGAAGCATGAGTAAAACCTCATTACAAATTAGGAACAAGTAAAACCTCATTGCACTTGAATTATCATGATTAAACACCCTTTGCACATGACGTATCATGATACTATACTTTACCCAATTCATTGGAGCGCTATCAGGGTGCACCCTTTTTAAACATTTCATTTAACGCGTAAGTGTGCCACATGGATCATAAAACATTGAATCATTAAACATATTCATTTATTACATGATCAAAGAATGTGGAATAAATACTTAAAACTATTTAAACAATAATTAAATGTGCATAAAGGTGAATACCCTTGATAGATAAATGGGCATGGTATTCACTACACAATGACTTTGTCTTGGAAAAACGTGGTGCAATTTCGGCAGCATAACAACGGGAAATAAGAACTCATAAAAACGGTTGATGAGAGAGAAAGGGGTGTCTCATAATATTTACATGAGATGGACAGTAAGGGGGTCATTTAGATACATGTCCCAATAAATTTAATGGAATTTAGATTCACGATAGCGAATAATTTCTTGAATTTAAATGACGAGAGAGAAATTCCTTTCGGAATTTCAGCATAGTAACAGGTGTACATGGGAGGCATTTAATGAGAGATAAAGGAGTATACCATTATTCAAACATAAAGAGTGTAGTATGGGGGATCTTCAAAACCATACCCCAAAATTTATAATTGAAATTAAAAAGGTATAACAACTTAAATAATATTGGACAAAATGAGAAAGGAAAAAAACCCTTACTTGGAAGTGTGCTTCCTAAGGCCTGGGAGAGGCTTGATAGAGGCTTCATGGGAGATTGGGGCACCTTGTAAGGACTATTGAGAGAGGAGGTAAGAGGTTGGACGAACTAAAAAGGATTTTATTTAGGAGGAAGTGGGATCTTGGGTGGGTTTATATACGAAATGAGATGGAATTGTTTATTATTTAGGTTTGAGACACCTCACATTAAACTAATCAAAATCACAAACCAGACCATGTTTTTTACCCATGGTTTTTTCCAAAGGGGAGTGGAAAACAATATTTTATAAGTTCAAAGTCCGAACTTCTTAAAATAATGGGGTTTCTTATGTGGTGGTAAGTCACACTCCTAAGGAAAACAATTTAAAAAGACAAAATGTTTAATAAGTCTTGAAGGGTCCACTAAATATTTGTAAAATAAATAAATAAAAACCAAAATCACATTATTTTAATGGTAAAACATATATTGGCCGAAAATAAAGTTTATAGTATTTTATTACATCACTATTGGTTCATTATGATTTCATAAAACACATTATATATTTAAACGGTATTTAATTTTTACCCAAAAATTTGACTGTCTCAGAAAATTCTGAAAATTTCACCATTGGATAATTTCGACATCCTAATTCCATAAATAATATTCATTTTATCAGAATAATTTTCTAAATATTTTAATTTTCACTTTTAATATAAAAACTGATATTTACAGAAAATTCATGGGTTTTGACAAAAATGGCTTTCAAACCTTAATAAAAATTACAATTGCATTCATAAAATTATACGATCATTTATATTTAATAAAAATATTTTACTAAAATATTATTTAATTAAAAAATACATTAATTCATCAAAATATATTTCTTAGTTGAATATTAACTAAAAATACTATTTGCGCTTTAAAAATGATTTACAAGGTAACAATAATAAAATGAAAGTATATTCATTATTATATAAAAAAATAATGTACATAACCATAGTACTAGGGTCTTGTTACATAACCCTTTAAAAAACCCATATAGGACTAAAGGGTGAGGTGTGCGATAGTGAAAAACTCTTGGGATGACTCGGATAACATCGCTCGGGTGGTAATCTCTATCAACTTCCACTTCTCCTGTAGGTGGTTCCGCTCAAGCTTAATGTGTTCAAGCTCAGTTTGAGCTTGGTCAACAGTGAAGCCCAATGACTCAACCTCCTTTTCAAGCTTCGAAAAATGGGCTTCATATGGGGCGAGTCTACTGGATGAGGCCACCACTTCCTTTGTTTGATTAAATTGGATTTGTTAAAGCCCATATTTATACTAATCATGTGATCACTGATCAACGACTACAATAGAAACGATCAAAATTCTTAATGGTATTTTAAAATCCAAAAACATAAAACAAAAGAAGTGAATATTCTGTATAACCATTTCACATATTAATACATTAAATTTGATCAAGAGGGATTTTCATTAACAAAAGTTTGGGTCATTACAAGAGTTCCCATTCAGATTTTCCCTGGGCATGCTACTCATCGAAATGGATCAATTCTATCCATCTTCCAATAACGATTCTATTTACAGATTTAATCAAAAAAAATTACACAACATGTACTTGAAACTACATGCCATGTCCATACAATTTTTGGCTATACCATTACATGGCTATGTACTAGGATTACATGGGGTGTTTCCCTCTATACACGGTGTGTACATAAAAGTACACAACATTTAGGCCCTAGTCACGTCATGTAACATGCCTGCAACTAACCCTTGACCTTCTTCCCCCATTTTATTAGGTATACACTAAAATGGAAAGATCTGTTTCTGAAAGGAAGAACCAAGTTCTTGCATATGATACTGTTGTTACCAATAAACCATTTTCACTTAAACATTGGATCTTAAAATTTAATTTAATCAAGCTATCATATTTATTTAATGACTTCATAATATGAATATGAAATAGAGATTGGGTTTTGGTATTTTTCACTCAAAAAATGCATTGCTTCTGCGACCACCAATACACTACTATTCTAAACTACAATTTTGTTGTCCTAATATTTTGTATGAAATGTATAACCATTAATTTCAAACATATACCATGTTATAAAATTTAAATTTGGGTTGACCTCTAGACATATCAATGTTTTTGATTCGTCTTATCTACCATGAATAGTCTTTTTAAACCATAGTTTTTTTTGTTTTTGTCATTCAAAATCCACATATAATTCTTCTTTTGATATCATTATTTTAACATGTTAATATGAAATTTTATATATGGATAAGCATCATATATGTTATTAAATATATATAAATTTATATTCTTTATCTATTTACCTGTCAACGATTTTAATTTCAAGCCATAAATCACCTTTCCCCCATTATTGACTCCTTTATAGTGAGATATAAGAAAACTAATGTGCCACACTATAGAAAAGTATCTTGTACAATACTCTAAAAACCCCTCAGAAATATAATTCTCATTAATGTAGGTTTTAGGTTGATAAGGATTCTTAATATATACCTTCAATATATTCATATTCCTTTCAAAATTATACATCCAAAATAGATATATAGGCCCAAAAATATTTATTTATCGCAATAAATGAACCATTAAATGAACCAAGATATCAAAAAAAGATGGAAGAAAATAAATTTCTATTTCAAAAATTATATAAACTGCATCGTTATCCTAGTTTTTTAATAAATTTAATCAGTTGTTTTTATTACAAATTTAATTGAAAAAATAACACACCTTTATGATATTCATTCTTTCACGGATGGACAATATTACATGAAATGAAACTAGTAGAAGTTTATTCATCATGACATGATAATCATGAGATTTAATGTATGTCAGCTTCAAATATTTTAATGATATAATTTTTTTACATTTGATGAATAAACCTGCAGAATTTTGATACTTTGAAGACACTAAAAAAAACTAATTTTCTCCCTATTGGATAATATATGACAATTCATAGCTAGGTATGTTTATATTACATTAGGCGTTGGAGATAACTCGAATTTTATTCCTATTAAGTGTAAGTCCAATCTTACATTCAACCCATCTTTAATATATCCTTTAATATCTAATAATTTTCTAATTAAACTGTCACAAATATTCTTCGCTACATGCATGATATAAATATTATGTTTGACCTCATGAAATCTCCAATATGGAAGATCAAAAATATTTTACATTTCTTCCAAATATTTCTATAAGTACCAGATTTTTGTGTCTTTCAAACTATGAAATTAATGTTTTTCACCCTCTCAAAATAATAATCAGTGGAAAAAGGTTTTTGAGAAATATAAAATTCTAGTCAGCAATTGAATGATTTTTTTAATCTTCAATAAGTGTGATCCATAGACAAAAACCACTGATGACCCATGTATACTATTTTTCTCCCATGTTGTAGTTGATAATATAAGTTCTATTTTTTAAAATTTGGACAATATTTATGCCCCTTAACAATATGTTCATAAAAAACGTTTATATGACAAGTGGTCATTTATAGTGAACATAATCATTGCATGAGATTGAAATATTCTATTTTTTAAGAATCATACACACTAATACAATTATCCCATAAAATTTTCAAATTATTAATTAATTGAGACAAGAGAACTTAAATATCATTTCTATTCCATTTTGGTTCAGAAATCATTAAAATCAACACAATATATTTCCATTTCATACAAAATTTAGGATATAAGTTGTAAATTACCAATAAAATATTCCATGATCTATTTTTGGTACTAAGGATTTGATATGGATTAATTCCATCTATTCAAAATCCAGGCATGATTTTATAAATTTATTTTTGAATATAGGAAATTTTTTATCAATATTTTCCATTGTGGACAATCAATTGGATTTCATAAATTTTCATCAGATATCCTCTCATATACATGACATCTTAACCTTTTTGGAATCATTTTAATTTTCAAATAAACATATCGAATGAGAAATTATAGGAAGATACCAAATTGACTTGGAATGAGTCTTTGTGACTACTCAACCAGCCTATGGTTTTTCTTTCAAATTATAACGTGATGTCCTGCATTTTGAACACTCTAACAGACCTTCATATTCCTTCCTATATTGAACACAATAATTCAGGAATAAATATATATTCTTTTACCCCAAACCAATCTATTATAATATTTTCTTCACATTATAATGTGATTTTGGAAGATCATTGTCTTTAAGAAGTTTGTATTTCAATAGTTATAACAACTCTATAATTTTTTTTTCACTCCATAAATTTTTTCCTTCAAGTTAATGAATCAATATTAACACCATTGTTAAAAAAATATTTTTTTTATAACTTGGATATAATGGTTTTTCAGCATCACTATATAAATTCTCAATTATCAGTTCCTTCCCAATTTCTTCTAATTCAATATCATGAATCATTTCTTCAATTTGATCAAAGTTATCATATTAAAAATCATCATTGTCAATAGATCTTGAATTATTCCAAGTTTCACCATGCCAAATCCAAGGCTATAACTCAAATTAAAACCCTAAAAAATTATATGATCTTTAATTTCTCTACATTTTAACTTATTCATATTTAAACATTTAAATCAGGGATAAAAGAATACTTTTTTTGGAACATTTTATTTTGAAATTTCTAAAAAATAATCAACACCTTCTTTATATTTATACTTTTTATCAATTTATAAATCCAACTTTGACTCATTACTTACTATAAAAAATATCAACAATTAATAATAATTTATTGTACTTTAAAATTTAATTTAAATTTAAATTTTATAAATAAAAATAAAAAAATACCATAAAATATTTCAAAAATAAAGTAAATACAACATATTTGATAGAAAAAGTATCACTTTGAATATATTTAATTATTATTTTTTAATAAAAATATCAAAAAGTATCATGTAATTTTCAAGATCATCTAAACACTTGTCCAGAATGCAAACAAAAAACATAACTTACATAGAAATTAATCAGTAAACTAACATTATTTAGGAAACCAATTCATCAAATTATCCTCTAATAAAACCTTGATATAAAAATAGTAATTAATCAATTAAAATATAGATTTGATGTGTGAATAATCAGAACTGTAAGTATAGAGAGTGAAGATAAGGTAACATCAATGAAAAAGTGGAATTTCAAATAAAAATTCAAAAACATTGGACACAAGGAAAATTGAAATAATAAACACAAAATGTAAATTGATATTAGAATAGATATTATTGAGAAGCCAAAAAAATTGTTAAGAAGGTACACAAATACTTGAAAATTAAAATAATTAAGGCAAGGTGACATCAATGGAAAATTATAACTGTAAATAAAAATAAAAATACCCTAAATGAAAGGAAAATCGAGAAAATAAACAAAATTTATAAATTGATATTGGAAGGGGTGATTTAGAAGTAAATACTAAAGGTAATAAGGCATATAGAGACCACAATTCATGGACTATGAAGGGTGATATTGGAATACGGTGGTGGATACCAACTGAAATAGATTCAAGGAAAATAGATCAGAAAATGAAGATATTTAAGGCCACCAGATTAAAGATGTAAGGGTTAGGGTTAACCTAAAAAGATAAAAACAAAGTTCTTCAGGTTAAATAATGAAACAAAATGATTTATCCTAACATTTGATTAAATATTTAAATTTTTTGACATCGTTTATTTAATAACCTATATTAAAAAATAGTTTTCCACATCAGTTATTTAATAACCAACATGAAAAAATTCATGTTTTATTTTAAACATTGTATATTTAAAAAATTATGTGGGTAACCATTTTTCACATTGGTTATAAATAATTTATGTGAAAAATGTATCAGACTAAATGGTTTTTAACTAGTGAAGTGATGTTTTCTTGGTTCCTTAGGTGAATAAATTTTATTCACACAAGAATTATGTTGATATTGGAAAGAAATAATATCTGAGGTTGAGAGGAATATCTCAGACTAAGGGTTTACATTGAGGAATAAAGAGGTACCTCCATATTCACTTAATATTTATTATATCTTATGCTAACATGTAGGGAATTGGAGGTGATGCTTTGGGTTAACATTTTTAAAAAAAATGATAATATTTAAATGGAATACTTATCAATGATGAAGAGTATAAGATATTTTCACTTATATTTATTTTACAAGGGGGATTGTTGGTTGATCTTTGGGTGAGAAAATTGGGGAGCTATATTTCTTACACTTGAACTATTTTTATGGTGTGTTGAGATGTGTGCATAACATTCATGTTAAATTTGTTAATAGGATCCCCTTGATGATAAATCTAAAGTTTTTCTAAATATATTATCACATGATGATTCTTTATAGATAATTTATAGGACCTTTATTACATTTATCTTGCTTTATACATAAGATTATCCCATGTAAACTTAGAGAGGATTGATTAAAGGCTATTTTCTAAGGAACCATGTGATTTAATACCTCTATTTGAAGAGGTAATATATAGTATAAGATATTTGAGAAGAAAATATAAATAATAGCCCAATATTTTACCTTTTAATTTCATTTCCAATAAGGGGTAGTAGGAATTTGGGAAGATAAATAAGATAAAGATGAGTATTGTCAAAACAATCCAAAGGGAAATATTGTTAGGTATCCAAAAGGTTTGTGTTATATTTTTTGATAATGGGATGGTTGATGAGAATATGGTTTTTGGTATCTTAATTAATTAAGTTTTATTTGTTGAAATTAACATTTTTGACATCACATGAATGAATATTACCATAGTTATGTCCAAATAAATTTAAAGGCATTTTTTAGAAGGTATAAAAAGACCATACCTCAGCACAAGGCATGTTGTGTTAAAAACTACCCAATACAGGAAAGGCTATTCCCTATAGGAGTTCTTGGTGATGATGGAGATTATTAAATAATAATTAACACACCCATAGTATAATCCATGGTGAGAAGAAAAGGAAAAAAATGGACATAATTATAGGGACCACAACCATGACGGTCCTCATGGTGAACACCTAGTTCACCTATTCAATACGGTTAACCAAAAAAAATAATGGATGATTTTTCCTAGGAGTTTCAATTCCTAGAGTTTTATAAGACTAAAATGGTATTGACCATTCCCATGGTGAAATATGTTGTGCTTGTAAAGTATACCCACGAGAAATAGGGATTCCGAAATGGGTGTTACATATTAAAGGAATTCTTAGTGACCCGAAGCACAAAGGTGCACAAAATGGTAAGACCCACACCTACGGTGAAGGTGTTCATGGTATTCAGGTGATTAGGCATGAAAAAAAATCCATTTGAAGGATACCACACTCATGATTTTCAATTTTTTGAGAGAAAAATAGTTAAGGATTTTTCACCAAGATGTGGTGTGAGGTGTGTCGGCCTATAATGCATAAAAATCAAGAGAAACTCAGGTAATTGATTATGGAAATGCATGGATGGTTCTTGATTGTTTCCATGAAAATTAACTTTGGTTTTGGTCAGTATTAAAGAAAAAATTTAAGGAGTATATAGTGTTACATTTGGTTCAATAAATGTGGAATTATGTGGAATGTTCAACACTTCATGAAGAGAGATAATTCCCTTGGAGTAGTTATGTTGCATTAATTATAGAATATTTTAATTTATTTATTTAGGATTAAATGGGTTTTTTATATCCCATTATAAATATGATAGTACTAAAATTTTATGTATGTATGGCCTTCTTATTTTAATAAGTAAGATCGTTTGGAATCAAATTAGAGTGTTCAAAATAGAGGAAAGAATACAACATGAGAAATATCATTTATATAGAATAACTTTGAGAGAGAACCTGATACTCTCTATATCAAGGGGAGAGTACTAAATCACTCATATTATTATGGGAGTTTCAAGACTAATAGGATGATAGTTGAAATTGGCTGTTAGATTTATTTAAGGAGTAAACATATTGATCTACCAATCTAACAGTTCGTAAAGGAGGAGCATCAAAATGTGAAGTGATCACCAAGGTGAAGAGATCTCCAGGGTTTTGTATTTCTTGTTAAATCATAATTTTTAGAGAAATTGTATCTTATAGTAGATTATATAAGTGGCATGTGAAAAATGTATAGACTCATTATTGTAAATACATTTGAAAAGTAGTGGATAAATCTATATTAGGGGGGATTAACCGGCTTGAAAAGGAGTAAACATGGGTGTTAAACCTTATAAATATCATGTGTTATGATTTATATTAATTTATATATACAAGTAAAGGTTGATATTTTATATTTAGTAGATATATAATCTTCCATAGTTTAAGAGGATGAGTTTGAAGTGGAGAAACTCATAAAATAAAAGAGTTTCACTGATTCACACCTCCCTATAGTGACTCATACTTTTCATACATAAATACAAAATCTTATTAGAGAAAATATCCCATACATGTAAATATTATCCACACTATAACCGTAAAGGTTTAGTGTGTTTGAAAAAATGGATACATAAATAATAGGTAGCTAAATGGTCTATATCATTTCCCATTAAGTTCTTCACAACTAGCACCCTTCTTAGACATAATATACTAAAAACCATTACCCATAACCCGATAAAGGGAAAAATAATAAAGGGTGAGCTCATATGATTAGTAAGGGTAAACATAAGATATATCAATCAATGATTATAAGTGAGCATAAGATAATCATAATGGTATGAGAAAAAGAGATTAACATTATAAAGTCATACCCATCAATTCATAGATCACAATCCTGAAACATGGAAAAAGTTTTATCAATAAAAATACATAAGATATAAGAGTGTGGAATCATTAATAATAAATCATGAGCCATTAAAACATTTCATTAGAATAAGACATAAGTTTTTGTGATACCCATAAGCATATAAAATCAGCTCCTTGGTTAAGGATCACTACCATGACTATTATAGTGGATTGGGTTCACTTCTCATTTCATCATTTCCTTAGTCAAGCTTCACTCACAAGACTATCTTATTAGACAAAGTCCATTAATGAATTGGGTTGAATTCCCATTCCAATCCTTAGTATATCATGAGATATCATTCTTTTCCCAATTCATTGAGGGGATATATAATTCCAGTACCACCCATCACATAATGAAAACCATATATATGTGTTCCACAAGTTCAAAAAACATTCATCATATCATCAAATCATAACCCATGGAAAGTATACAAGTTTTATAAAAATTTAATGATCATAATCATAAACCAAACATATAAAGAATAAATATGGAAACATTTGATTATATCCCTATAAATCATAATAAACATAAAATGATGTTCTTATAGATAAAAATACCTTTAACAGATATCCAGAACATTCCTTGAGGAAAAACCCCCTTTTATTTGAAATAACTTATTTATAATATAAAAATTACCAAAAATATTAAGGAAAAAGTATTCTTTTAAAATAAAAAGGTAACCTATAAAATAATCTTTAAATAAAATAGTATTAATAATGTTTGGAAAAATCTTTTATGTAGTGTATGTTAAACCAACAATTCCTTTTACATTTTTAGTAAAAAGGCAAAAATGCCATGTTTGGAAAATTATAAGAAAATTATTTTAAAAACATGGTGAGGAAATTTAAATATAGTTAAAAATTAATTTAAATAATATTTATATAATATTAAAAACATTCTTGAAAACATTTTAAATAAAATATGGACATGGATGAAAATATTCATGGTCGAAGAGAGAAATAAAGTTAGTTTTCCTTAAAAACATTCTTCTAGTATCTTGAGTTCTTAAAGAGAAGAAAATGAAAGAAAAAAAATGAAATATATATAAATAAAAATATTATATTAAAATAAATAATATTTTTGATAGATATATTATACAATTTCATCATCATAAAATGTAATCATAAACAATCTTGATAAAAATGTGATTGTAAAAATAAAACCCTTACCTCAAGACCATCTTGCTTGTTAAGTGATCTAAACTCTAGTATAATAAATTTAAATGTTATTATAAATATATTATAGAACCATAAAAATACCTATCATACCATACATGGTTTACTTATAACATCTAATCACCCATTCATTAACAATCTTTCATTATCACCATCATCTGCTTCATTTTTCATGTATGTTTTGGTTTAGTGGTTATGGTCCTTGATATTTGATCATGGTTTATTCATATAAATAATTTAAATAATTATATAAATATAATATATATTTATTATATACATATTTATAACTATACATATATAGTGGTGATGAAAAATGAATTACATAACTATGTAGAGACGATGGTCTATAAGTACACACGAGTGATACTTTAATTACCCATTTGATAGAAAATAGGTTGTACAAGGTTGTTAAATAGACATAATAACATATTAGTATATTTATGATAATTTATTAATCTTTTTTTATGGGTACAATAATTTTATAGTAAGTATGAGAAGAAATAATATTGTAAGATCCTAGTTAATATCTATACCCATTCTTTGTGCTACCTCATATAGATTAATCATTAATCCTTGAAATATTGGTCTTAGAAGTATAAATAAATCTATAGGACAAGGTTAAGTGTTATAATAAATTTTTGGAGAAGTTATTTTTGATATATAAGGCTTAAATGGTATGAATAATAGAGAATAAGAGGTTCATTTTATAAGTGAGGGGTGAGACATACATGGAATTTCTTAAAACATTTCAATGATATAAGGTTTATTTGATGGTAAATTGTCCCAAAATGTATAGGTATTTGAAGTTAGGTTAATATATGGTTTATATATCTTCAAAAAAAATAATTTTATAGGTTTTTGTGACAATACCACTCTTATCTCTTGGTTTAACTCCCCGATAAACTCATTTTAACCATAAATGAGGTAACAAAATTTTACTCTTTTTACTAAGTATGAACAAAAATTTAGCCAAACCTGTTATATTATATTATTTATGTTGATTAAATTTTTTAATCCGTTTAATAGATTAAATTTCTCTAAGTGACTGAATTTAATTTAAAATAAACATGCAACCAATAATGAAAACCTGTTTTAGAAGAATGAATTTGTAAGCATAAAACATTATTTACTTAAAATTATTTCATTTTTAAAAAAGATAGAATGAATTTAAAAATATATTATTCAATATATAATCTATAAATTAAATTAAAACCATAAATAAATATATAATACATTTATTTATTATTATAAAAACATATTGTGCACATAAATTTGTTTTTAGAAAAATGTGTTTTAAAGCCCAAAAATGAACTTATATCTAAATAAATTATAATGATTATTATTATGTAATTAATTATATTATATAAAATTTAAGGATAATTATGTTACTTTTAGATCAAATTAAAAACATAATGTGACTTTCACTTAAAATAAATTAAAGTTTTTACAAAAATCTTTATTTTTTTTACTATTCACAGAAAGATAGATCTTTTTAGAAATTTCATAGAAATTAACCCTAATATAATATTGACATGATGATTTAAAAAATTATATTAATTCACTAAAATTATTTTTATAAAAATGGTATAAATCAATTATAATTTTTTCTTGTAAAAATGTGATAAAAAATATTTGTGAAGAAAATATATTTTTGTAGGCTAAAATGAGTTTACTGAAAATTTATTAATTATTAATTATGAATTAATAAATAAATTTTAATTATTTAAAACCTTTATAAATGTTTTTAATAAAGTTTTTATTACTCTTTATACCTTTCAATTTAACGACTAACTTATAATGACTGTCTATGTCATAGTTCATATAGACTCGAGGTTGCGTGTTCGGAAAGCTATCAAATACTTAAAGATTTATTTATAAGGAAAAAAATATAAAATATTGGGGTGTTACACTCCCACTATTAGTGATCCCATTAATTTAGATCCTAACATGGGTATTTTTACTTTATTACTTTTATTGATGAATTAATTAGATATAGAAGCGTCCACATAATGATGTATAAGTCTGAATCCTTTGAGAAATTCAAATAAATTAAGAATGAAGTAGAGAATAAACTTAGTAATAAGATAAATAAACTTCAATATGACCAGGGTACTATGTATATTAACCAAAATTTCATTGATCATTTATAGGTGTTTGGTATTCAATCTCAACTCAATCCTCCTTATACACCACAATAGAATAGTGTCAGTGAAAGGAGGAACCACACATTGCTTGGTATGGTAAGGTCGATAAGGAGTCATGAAGATATACCATTATCCTATTAAGGATATGAATTATAGGATTTAATTCACATAATAAATTTAATGGTAACTAAATTTTAAAATAGAATACCATATGAATTAATGCATGGAAATAAATACGTGTTGTCACATACTTATGTATGTGGTTGCGAGGCATTTGTTAAGGATAATTATGGAAACAACATAACACCCTAATGACTGGGGTGTATCTTTATGGGATATCCTAAGGAAATTAGGGGATATTAAATATATGATCCTTTAAATAAGAAAATAATTATAGAAATACAAGACATATTTTTTAGAGGGAGTGAATATCTAAAAATAATGACCTTATCATGTTATATTGTGATAATACTGAATTAGCAGCTCTTGAAAATGGGACAAGACCTCATGAAAGGATGAAGTTCATAATTCATAAGTAAAACATATTGAGTGTTTTTTATCTAATGGGTGTGTTTTTGTTGAGTTGTGTTTCTAAAAAAGAGAACATTATGACCCCCTTGACTAAAGCCATATCTAAATAGAAGAATGAATATTATATGAGAACTATAGGACTAATAGTAGTTTGCAGTTGGATCTAGTGAAAGTGGGAGTATGATGGAGTTGGTGCCCAAGAATCAACTTATATGTACTTTATTATTAGACATATTCATGGGTTTTAAATATTAATTAATTTATTATCATTAAATGATTGTTATTCTATGTGGCAATGTCTTAAGAGTACCTACCATAATAAAGGGTCATAGTACTTCCCCACTATGATAAGAACCTAAAAGTGATATAATATTATTCTAAAATACTTATTATATGGTCAATTGAAATTATCTGATGTGACATAGATGATAAATTTTATTATGGGTAGGAAGATAATAATAAATGTATACCTCTTCTCTTGAAGTTCATCACTGGTTAACACTAAGAAAACAAGGTTATGAGAACTTGACCCAATAGTAGAAAATCCACATTTATATATGTCACTAGATTTTCTTATCCCCAAACATGTTTAATGGTCCTTAAACTTTAATATTGTTATTAATTTATTTCATGAGTCATGTAATTTTATGTATTGAAAAATTATGTGATGATATATGCTCATAATGAGGTATGATACGTTGGGTGTATCATGGGTGATATTGCATTTATAAATAATTCAAGGATTGTTTTTTCCCTTTTGTTCTTTAATGGAAGTTAATATCTCAGACCCTTTGATAAAAATAGAACTACCTGATTATGTCTCGGTCAATGTCATTTTATTAGAAAATTTATATCTTCAAAGTCAAAGAAAGAGACATTGAGAACATAGGTTGATGAAACCAGTATGAAACCTTATTGATTAGAGATATCAAGATAAATGGATTATATTACATAGTATACATTCATATGAGTTTTTATATCATTATGACATTAACTTATTTCTCTATTGGGTCCATGGCATGTTGTTATACTCCAACCTTGAACTTTAGGAGATTATATCTAATGCCACTAATAAAGGGTCTTAGAGGGATACATACTAAGTATATCCATAACCTTAGTTAAATTCAAAATTAATTTAACATGTTGAGTAAATATTATTCTCGTATGTGTTTTAATAATTATTCATGTTGGATTAATCTCATATATTTATTTGAATATTTTATAAATGTTTATTCTCTATTTTAATGAATATAATATTTATTTATTTATCAGGGAATAATGTAGTGATATTTATTTATTTAAATAAATAGTCATTATTCAGGGTTTGATAAATATAGAAGAGGATTGGAGAACTGAATTTAATGGTCTAATAAAAAATAACATATTAAATATAATTAGTAATAAATATTAATTTATTTATTCAATAACAATAATATTTATTTATTCTTGAGTTTATCACATGTCATGTAAATAATAATAGTATTATTTTGACATGGGGTTTATCAGGGATTAATAGAATAATAATGGAAAATGTGCAATTATTTATTCTCTATCCCTATGTCCATAAATACTCTATCATATCATTCTCTAAATTAGGCCTAGCAATTTTAATCATTACCCACAAAGAATTCTATAGTGAATCCTCTCAAGATATAGAGATATCTTCTTCTAAATTTTTCTTTAATAACAAAAATAAATCCTCCTCCACTCTCTCTCATGTCTATAGAGAATAAGAAAAATATTTCTAACTCAAAGTGATTCATGTGGAAATCATCAATGAATGACACATGCATTATAATATTGCATTCCAACACCGCTAAATTTATATGGATACATTTAGAGGTTTGTGTTACATGTGTGGATCACCAATAAAGGGATTATACCCTTGAATCCTTTGATGAAATGATGGTAAAACTTGAAGCTATCATATAATTTATCAATGAAGAATGAATTTAACATCATGTAATTATTTATTAATATAAATTAATTATAAATTATATGTGATGATCCTATATCGTGTATTTTAGGGTGTTTATAAATATATTTCTTTAGTAAAAATATGAATAATTTGGTGTTTTTACATTGTTTTCCATGGGATTTACCACTTCTGTTGTGCCCTGGAACCTTCAATGCTTAGGATACTTCTCCATTCTAACTTCATTGTGTCTTATATAGATTATTCATGAAGACACCATATGATATATGCACTGAGAAATATCCCAAAATGTATTTCATGAATATTTGGTGATGTGAAGGATTTATATAATGATTGACTTCTGATCAATTATCCTAAAATCATAAATTTATTATTTTTTAGTTACCATAATGAAACTAGGGGATATTATTTCTACAACCCACTGAAAAATTAGTTTTTGGCATGAACTAATATATTTATTGAAAAGGAATATATAATCCAAGGATTCATTTAGTGTAAACTTTAACTTAGAGAAGACCAATACCAAAAAATAGGATGTGTTCGTGAGATGGAGGTTGAGTTGGTTCCACAAATTTTTTTTAGAAGAAGAATAAACTTAGGTTACATAATAACCTCTAAAGTATGGTACGATTCATTGGGATCCTAGGAGATATGAATTTCTCATGGTGAATGATGATGAATTAATGTTTATAGGAGATAAATGAACTACATATTAGGAGGCCATTGAGACTTCTAATTCTGAAAATGGTAAGAATCCAAGGAATCTAAAATGAACTCCATGTACACTAATGAAGTTTAGAACATGGTGGATGAACCTAAAGGGGTAAGAACCATAGGGTTTAAGTGGAATTTATAGCATGAAAATTTACATTTTTGGTAGAGTTTATACCTATAATGATTTTTTGGTGGAAAAGGTTATAAAAAAATTCATGGTATTAGACTATAAAGAAACCTTTTTCACCTTAGTGATGATAAAGTCCATTCAGATTTTGATTTTCATAACAGATCATTTTGATTGGTAGATATATAAAATGGAATTCATAATAACTTTACTTAATGTGAATTTAGTTGAGAACATGTATATGATGCAATCTAAAGGTTTTTAAGTACCAAATGTGTCTACTAAGGTATGTAAGTTACAATAGTCTATTTATGGACTAAAGAAAGCTTCTTAGAGTTGGAATATTTTATTTGTTGATGTAATCAATGAGTTTATTTTCATCAAGAATGTAGATTATCCTTGTGTATATAAGTGGATTAGTGGGGATGTTATATTATTTCTGATATTGTGTATGGATGAAATATTACTTTTCTAAAATAACATCCAGAATCTTCACTCTATGAATATATGGTTGGGTAAATGATTCATGATGAAATACATGGATGAAGTAGCCTATATACTAGGTATAAATATCTATATATATATATCAAAGAGTATTCATAGACTTAGTTAGGACACATACATTTGTAAAGTGATAAATCAGTCTAATATGTGAAACTCTAAAAGGGGTAATTACCAGTGTTTCATGTCAGGAATCATAATAAGATTGAGGATCCTTCAAATATTTTAAAAATGATGGATATAATTCCCTATGTTTTATCCATTGTTTCTATCAGGTATTCCATGTTTTATACTCGACCTAATGTCACATATGCTATTAGAATAACCAATAAATTCCAATTCAATCCTAATGAGACTAACCAGATTTATATGAAGAACATCCTAAAGTACTTAATAAGGAATTAAGATATGTTCTTGTTATCTATAGGAGTGGATGATCTCAATGTAAAGGGTTACACTGATTCTAATTTCCAATTTGATAGAGTCAATATGATATCTCAATTTTGATCCATGCTTTGACTGAACAATGAAGTTATTAGTCATAAGAGTTACAAAAAATCCACCATAGTAGACTCAATAATAGAGGTATAGTACATCACCACATTATATATTTTGAATAAAGATGTTTGGTTTAGGAATTTTATCTCTAAAATTGGGGTGGTTCCTAGAATTTATGAATCAATCAATCTTTACTGTGATAATAATGGATCAATTTCTCTATCCATGGAACCTCGGTCTCTCAAAAGGACCAAACACATCCTTTTCAAATACCATCACATATGAGATATCATTTAATGAGGTGTTAGTGGGATCTTTTGGTTGGATATAGAATAAAATATAGAGGATCCATTGATGAATCCATTACCTTAGTATTATTATGAGGGTCATGTAAAGTCTCATTTTATATGATACTTAAGATATTAATGTAATGGTTATTAATGTATCATGATTTTATAAATAAAAAAAATATTCATTTTTCATTTTTTTATATATGATATAATTTATTTTATAGGAATAGTAAAATGATAAGATGCCATCAAAGTATGACTTTTAGTTGTCCCTAATAAATTATCCACACAAATTATTATGGGTTGTGATGATATATTAAGTTTAATTTTAGTAAAATCATATAATTGATAAAAAATTTAATATGAGATGAAAATAATAAACTCAGGAGGCAATAATTAGAAAATTATTACTTGGAGTGACGTAACAAAATTATATTTCATAGAATATTATATAGTTATTGATAAACATAGGGGTGTATGATTATTATCAATCCCCATTACCTAAGTTTTGTGAGACAACTTACGTGAGAATCCTCATAATTTGATAATTTTCTTAAACAATCCTTGAGGATTAACTAATTAGGGGGTGTTTGTATATGTTGTTGATTATATCATCGTTTAGAGCTCAACAAAGATAGGATTTTTCCACTCATATGATGAGTTAATATATATAGAACCTTGATTGAATTAGACTATAGAAATTCATGTCCATGCTTATTTGAGAAAAATATGATGTAATTAGCTACTTGGATGAGGGATATTTGATTTTCTCATATGTTAGACGAATGACATGTCATGTATTCATTGACTCGTTCAGTTTATTTTAAAGAATCATGAAAGTATGGGTAAGACCATACTAGATTAACATGATCCCTATATGGTGGTAACTCTATGTCATGTAAAAAGGCATTATATAGGAATAAATATTATCTATATGATACATCTTACATTGGGAATGTTCATATTAATTTATTAGTATGTTTTACAGAGATCAAACTAGACCTATTATTAGCTTGAGCAGCAATGATTCTTTGCTAGAGGTTTCTCTTTTCTTACATCTATAAATTTAGAATTACATATTTATTTTAGACACTAATATAGTATATAGGATTACAAATTTATTCATTTGGATAAGGATTAAGTTTTAGATACATTTTTTATTCTAAAATTAATAGAGTTAAATAAATCATATATAAAAGAGTTTTGTATTGAGTCATAAGGAGTTGTGAAGTTTAGCATAAATTCCTTATGATATTTTATATAAAGTGGGAGATTTTTGGATGTGAACTAAAACGTATATTCATGTGATTCATATAAGGATCATGGGGATATATTACCAATATATCCTAAAGTATAATCCCAAGAATATGTTAGTGCCAACATAGTATGGTAAGCATGCAATGTATATCCTGATATTACATTACACTTAACATAATATAGGCTTATGGTTGGAATTTTCACATATTAATTGAATATTTTCATCAATTATGAATCATTTATAGAATTATTAATTGTTTGAAATTTTCAAACAGTATCATACTCCAAAATGTATTAATGTAAGAGTCCCAATTGATGAAACTTGATATGGATGGTGCTCTTTATTTAGTAAATAGTGTCATGGATGGACTATAAAAGAAAAGATATTCCTTCATCACTAGATACCATTGATTAGTGAAAGCATAAATGAAAATATATTCATTAAAACCCATAATTTTTCTCATAAATAAGGAACCAACACCACTTTGGCGATCAAGGATCCTCTCATTGTTCACAAGGATCTATGACTGATGTATTCCTATGGAGGTAGAAATATTTTGTTTGTTGATTTGTGGATCTCCATCAAGTATAAATAAATGAGTAAATGATGGATTACATATATATATATATATATAGGCACACTTACATTATGTTATTCATGTGTATATTTTCTCTATTGAATATAGATCGGGAATTACATGGGTTTTATTTAATTACCAGGTTTATTAGATGGATGCCCAAAAACCATCAGGCATGAGGTTGATATCCTTCATGTTCACAATACCATACTATGATGGAATTGTGATGTGTGATTGTGATATGGATATGTGGTTTATGGATTTGGATTTGGATACATGTTGATGTGATTATGATGTTGTTATGTGATATGAATATATGTGGATATGGTTATATTGATATGGAAGGTATGAGAGCATCAATAAATTTGTTGTTAGGGAATGAGAACATCAAACTTGCATAGAATAGGTATGGGTTACCCATTTTAAAATATTCTCAGTTATTAATTTATTATACTTGGATGTGATATTTGGGATTTCATCATATGAACTTGTAAGAAGAAATAAACCCATATTGTGACTTGTCTAACATCAAAAAAATAAACTGGTATATATAAATGAAAAAGATAAAAATATTAATACTTGGATAGTAGATTTAGTAGTATTCATCTCTATATATTTTTATTGATGAATATTTATAGATAATCCTATGAAATACTCCTACCTCCATGGGTGGTACATTGACCAAATGAACCTTATTCATAATGAGAGGATCCTGATACACTAAAGGGGTGCTAGTTCCTTCACCGTTATCATAAATAGAATATCATGAGGAAAATATCTATTAAAATAATTGCATGAAACTAATGATCATATCATGGCATCAACCCATACCCCAATTAAGAGAACTCATTCTCTTTATATAGGCAATACCCAATGCTCCTCAATCAAGAGTCTCAACTCACATTCTATGAGTTAATTCAATTTGGGGTAATGTTCATTGAACTCATTCAATGTATATGAAAGTAAAATTTAATCCATTCATAATAGATTATAACTAATAAAGACTGTGTGGGGATGAATTGGTGAAAGTGAAAACTGAGAGCTTATACAATGTCGGGTGTAATTTAGTCTCAAGTTTGAAAATGAGATTATATTGGCTTCAACATATGCTTGAGTCCAGGCTTAAGGATAAATTGAAACAAATTTTTAAGTCATAAAAATCACATGAATATTATTTTATTACACATCTAAGAATATTCTACATGAACTAAAATCTATATGTATTTTATGTAAAACTTCATAACTCATTATGAATTCATCTAAAGCACTTTTTTGGATACTATCTCATAAACTCTATTTTAGAAGAAAATAACTTTTTCCAAAACATAATAATTATTCAGAGGCCTAACCATGTGACCCTATAGACCTTAACAATGTTGAAAAAAATATAAAATCCTTATTTAATCGATGTAATAAAAGAGAATCCTCTAGAAAATCATCATTGGTACTCAAGATATTAAGGGATCTGGTGCGATCTTCATCAAACATACTCATCTCTCTATATGAACACATCCACCAAAAGATGCATCATATACATCACATATACACCTATATAATTAATCTCTTTTTCCATGAAATCAAGTGAGAAATATATATGGAACATGTCATTCTAGTATATGAAATTTCATATTTTCTTAATTCTCCAAAATAGAGTGACTAGTTCGATGAATACATTGCAATTAATTTATCTATTAGATGAGTACATCACATGTACCTCATTTAAGTAGCTAAACAAATCATATGTGACTCAAATAATCATGACCATGCATTTTATTAGTCTAATTAAATCATGGTCTAGGTGTCTTTACTAATCATACAATTTGAAAATTATATCTTGGTTATGCTCTAACTGATGAAATGATCATCAAAATACCTAACCACCCCCGATTATCTATATTGATTTTGACTTATATAAAAATGGTTTCAATGTATGAAGGCTATCATGATAGGTATCTCACCAAGGTAAGAAGAATTGATAATAAGTATATACCTCTAAGTATATCGATGACAGTATGACATTCAATGGGATATACTTTAGTGGGCCAATCAAACTAAAATGCCTCAACTCATTACCTCATGAATATATTCATAATATATTGTATACAACCCTTTGTAACAAGTACAAGGTTATATTCATGCTAATATTAACATATCACCACAACCCATAATACTCCATGATTATTATTAATTAGGGACAAATCTAAGTAGTACTTTAAAGGGATTTATCATTCCAACATTCATTTAAAGTAAATTACAACCCACATGTATGAAATATAAATGGAGGTTTCCTTTATTATACTAACATAATACATTATAAAATTGTTACATCAATCACTTAACTATCATATACTAATATATTCCATATGACCTTGATGTTTCTGCTATAATTATAGTTTTTTCAATGGATCTTCTACATTTTAATATTTAGTGACACTATAGATCTTAACATTACCCCTATCAATGATATATCATATAAGATGGTATTTAGGAAGGATGTGTTTGGTCCTTTGGTGAGTATGAGGTTACTTATTCTGAGAAACAACTCTATTATTGTCATAGTAAATCTAGATTTCTCCATCAATTCTAGGAACCATAACTAGTTCAAATATGAACTTCTTTATATATACAGGTTCCTTCAAAACGTCTGTTGCAGTTATGTACTCTACCTTTGTTGTCAATTTCACTGTGGTGGATTGTCTATAACTCTTCCAACAAATATAACCAGTATTTAAGAAAAAAATGAAACTTAATAGATATTTAATATCATCATTTTTGGATTGTAAACCAAAATATGTGTAACCATTTACATATGGATAATCCTCTCTTATAAATATCAAGAACCTATCCTAAGTCTTTATCAAGTACTTAAGAATTTTCTTCATTATAAAGACCTTGAACCAAATAGCCCAGAATCAGTGGTTAGTTTATTGCATTGGTTATAGATACAAGTGATCACATTCCAAAGGACCAAATAGTTTAGTAGTTTTAGTAAACTATATACATACTTGAGTTTTTAATTACACTGAAAACATAAAATACAACATAGTGAAAGTAAAAAAATTTGTATCCTTGAAATCATTGAAAGATTACTTATTCATATCTCGAGGATAGTATACAAAATAAGGGTGATCTCAGATGATTAGTAATAGTTTTATAAAATGAAATCAATCGTGAATAAATAAATCATAATCAATATTGAATAATCAATATGGAATGGTAAATAGATTAATACACTTTCCATTTAATTAATAACTTTATTATCATGATTAAATAAGTCATAATCAATATAAAAAGGTAAATAACTAAACACATGTTACATTTAATTAATAACTTGAGCACAAAATTAATCCATGGATAATATCAATAAAATAATATCATTGATAATAATAATTGAAATCTTAATGAAGAAAATGCTTAATTATTGGACATTGTGATATCAGACACCATGATATCTATACAATCAAAACCTTTTATAAGAATGTTTAAAAACATGGGTAAAAACTCATTTAATGATAGATTACTAATTCTCCTCATGATAATATCAATTAATTGAGGGGGTATATAATGTTAGGCTTCACCCATAATTGTATGTCCAATGCATTTCTCATATATTGAAAGATTGATTTAATTCATGAACAATATTCCTTATCTACAAATGTCTGTATCTAATAAAGAATACAGAACATAAATATTTCCACAATAAATCATATAACTTTCAAAGTAAAACACCATATATATAAATTCTATAGGGTTTTTGTAATAATAATATCCATGATAAATAATATGGATATTTAGGAGAAATATAGTGTCCAATGATCAAAATAAAGTGAATATTTTACGGTAAATTTAATGATTTCAAAAATTTATCACAAAATAGAATTTAAATCATTTACCTAGTAAAAATAATCATAAAACAACAATATAAATAATAATTATGGAATCAATAAAACATTTCCCCAATATATTATAAGTAAAATAAAGGTTTGTTATCATTAATGAATAGAAAAACCATAAAAATATCATTAAAAAAATTTATGAGGAAAATATCCTTTTAACACTGAAAATAACTTTTAAAAACTAAAAAATTTATATAATATTAGATATAAAATTTTCTTTTTAATAACCTTGTAAACTTGTAAATTAATCTTCAAAGTAATGAGTGGTCATAACGAAAGGAAAATTTTATACATGCCAATTATATTAAAATAAGGATTACTTTCATATTTTTATAAGAAATGATAAAAGTAAATTGTTTAGAAAATAATAAGAATATTCATTTAAAAAAAATTAAAATCCAATTATGGGTAAAAATTAATTTAAAAAATCATAATAAAAAAATTTTTATTTTTTTTTAGAAAACATGTATTTTGAAGAAAAATGATTTTTTAGCCGGAGAGAGAAATGAAATTGGATTTTATTAAAAAAATTATCAATAATTTTAAGTTACAAAGAGAGGAAATTGGAACTATTACTTTAAATATTAAATAATATCCATAATATAATAAAGTTAAAGGTTTTATTATATAAAGATCAAATAATTTTCTTTGAATGGAAATTCAAACATAAACAATCCAGATTAAAATGAGATTGAAACATAAATCTATTACCACTTTGGTAACTTTTGAATCGTAATCCCCATGAAATATATAATTCCAAGAGAAACATTAAATAACATGAGTACAAATATATTCATGACATAACATATCAAAGGGAAATTATATTCACCTCATAAAAGGATATAGGTGTTTATCAACACATATATCCCAAAAAAGACAATTTGATACAAGAAACCCTTAAAATGATCATAATGTTGAAGTGATAATTAATCAATGAATTTATTATACGTATCAAATTTAAATAATAATAAAAAATGTGTAAATAAAAAATAAAATAGTCAATATATGTTACAATAATTATCTTTTAATTTTAAGACCAAATCCCCTTGGATTAAATATTTCATATTAAAATTTAAAATACCATTAATTATGAATTAATCATAATATTAAATTTAAAATATGTAGTATATATACCATATAAAATAATTTAGGTTTATAATATTAAAATATGTCTCAATGAAAGGAAATTGAGATGAAGTCCCTTACATGACATTTTCTTTCAGTTGAATATTATTTAACCTCAAATATAATGGTTTTAAGAATGTTATTAATTTATATCATTACCATATTCATGTTTATAATATCATATCTGATCCTCTTATAACATGTTACCACATGTTCTTTAACAATATTTTATTATTATTATTGTTTTGAGTGTTAATTTCCTTGTTTTCTCATGTGTGTTTTGTTATGAAAGTTATGGTTATGATGTATAAGATATAGTCCCATAATATACATAATTATATCAACCTTTTAAATATCATATTTTCTTATTTTATTCTTTTTAAAACCACTCTTGATAGTTTATTTATGGGAAATTAGTCGCATCACTTCATGGAGATGGTAGACCATATGTATGCACGAGCAATGATATCATTCTCTTAATGGGTGGGAGCATAAAGAAGTATATGTTATATTAATTTTACATAATTAATATTATTTCATATGTATTATATATAGTCATTATTTCTATCATTATGACTATCTCTCTGAGTTGGTTATGAAAACAATACATTGGTTCGTGAGGCTGTAGTCTTCCATACACATGAGCGATGGATTTGTATCCCATTTTATGGAGGAGGTGGATAAATATTATTACATAAACATAATAAAATATAATTATTTTGGATAAACTTTTGTTATTATATTGTAAGTTTTAATAAATAATTTTAGATGTAAAATAATAATTAAAAATAAAGAGCTGAGTGAAGACAATTACCTTTACTTAGAAAAACATCCTTTGGATGTCTTATTAAGGAACCTAGGTATAGTCTTTTGTGAATAAAATAACCTATAGGATGTGTATAAGGATTTTTGGGTGATATTTCTTATGGATTGACTGATCCAAATGGATTTAGTGGCATGAATAAGTTAGGTGAGGGAGTTCCCTTTTAAAATTGATGAGGATGACACACATAGAATTTTTGAAAAGAATAAATAATACCCATGTTTTTATAAGAAAAAAGTCTCAAAATGGATCATTATTGAACCTTATATTTCATAATGTCTAAATATGGCCATACAATAGGATTTAGAAAAGTTTTTAGGTCATTTTATCACTTATCCTCTTATTTTAACCCCTTTGTAAACCCATTTTCACCTTAACTGTGGTTAAATATTTTTATTGTTTTCACTATTCATTGTGACCATAAATTAAGTTGAACTTATTATATAATATAGATTATTCTGATTGAAAATATTTAATGCATTTTTCAAAATTGAATTCATATAAGTGAAAGAATTTAATTTAAAATGAAAATCGAAGACGTGTCGAAAAACAGGGTTTCAAGAAATACATTTTTCCAGCATAAGATAATCTTATATTAACTATATGACTAGTAATCATAATAACGACCTAAAAGTTTATAAATAAAATTCCCATTTTAGTTTAATTAAATGATTTACTATATATTATGGATATAGAAAACACATGCACTTCTTTAGTTTCATTATATCCTATCGAATTTAAAAGTCTGTTAAGTATCATTACCATTGATAATATATTCATTGAATAGTGATCATAAAATTAGTATAAATATAGGGTTTTGATAAATCCAATCAATACAGAAAAAGGAAGTGATGGCCTCAATTGGTAGGATATTACCTTATGAAGACCAATTATCAGAGATTTTGAGGCAGATAGTATCCCTAGGATTTTCCCCTAACCAAGCCCAAGCTTAGATCCAATAACTTAAGCGTGAGAAAAACTGTTTATGGGAGAATTTCAAGCCCATTAAGATCACAACCCAAACCATGTACATTGAACTATCCCATTAAAGTATCACCATTGCACACCTTACCCTTAATAAATTTACTGGTGTATTAAAGGGATATGTATTAAGACCCTAATAATATGAATATGTATATTTTATAGAGTAACAAAAATATTTTCATCTTATTATTGTTAATATATTAATGATTTTGATTTTGATATAATAAAACAAAAATTGTATTTTTAATTAGTATACAATTTCAATTAAGATTAATTAATGGGTTTTTTGAAATAATAAATATTTTAATAAAATATTATTATTAAATAATTATTTTTTAAAATATAAATGATCATAAAATATTTATGAAGCCAAAAGTAATTTTTATAAGGGCTCGAAAATTATTATTGTCAAAAACCCAACATTCCACAATAAATATAAATTATTAATATAAAAGTAAAAAATAAAATATTTAGAAAATTATTTGGATAAAATAAATATTTATTTTTGGAACTATAACATTGAAATCATTCAATGGTGAAGTTTTTAGAATTTTCGAAGATAATCGAATTTTTTAATAAAAATTAAATATGGTATAAATATACGGTGTGTATTATGACATCATTATGACCCAAAAATGATGTAATAAATACTATAAATCATATCCACAACCAAATATATGTTTTAATTTTAAAATAATTAAATATTAATTTTATTTTATTAATTTTGTAAAACCTTTATGAATCCTCCAAAACCTATAATATAATTTAAGGTTTTAAAATAATTTATTTATAAACATGACTAACTTCCACATTAGAAAGGGTATTATTTTAATAAGTTAGGACTTTGGAATAATAAAATAATTAAAATAATCTATCATTGGCAGAAACCATGATAAAAAACAAGGGAATATTTGTTGTTTTGATGATTTAATTATATAAAGTCCCAAACTTAATTTTGAGAAATAATAAAAAAAATCCCCACTAATTTCCTATATAAACCCACCCAATATCCCATTTATCTTTACTCAATAACCTTATAGAACATCCTTACTCTTCCCTACCCTCTCATGACTCCTCTCAAGGTTCCCAAAATCTCTTAAGAAGCTCCTCCCATGCTTTTGGAATCACCCTCTCACAACAAGGGATCCTCACCTACTATTTATTCAAGAATCTCTAATTTATTGTGCATTTTATCACCATTTTATAATTAGGGGATATGTTATTCCATATTAAACTTACTTACCTATGATGCCTAAATGACGAGATACCCATTTGACTCTCATTAATCCCTCCCATGAACATTTATATGCCACCATTATGCTGTCGAAATTTCACTGTGATTCTTAATGTAAAAACAATTGTGTAGTGAATACCCATACCCATTTTATTTCAAGGGAATACACCATTATAAACCAATAATTATTTTATTTTGGACTTAGATTTATTTATTACTCACTCCTTGATTGTGTGATAAAATTTTATGATAAATGATTCCATGTTTTATGATCTATGTGGCACACTTATGTATAAGAATGGAATAAAAGTGATTGGTGTACCTAGAATTATATAGTGCTCCAATGAATTAGGTAATGTTTTAGTATCATGAGATGTCCTTCAAGGAATTAGTGAGTGAACCTAAACCATCATTGGAATTTTTACATCATAATGTATTGGAATTTATCCTTGACCCATGTTTATGATGCAATGTTTTATATTGTTTCCGCCTTTCCCATTTTCTATTATGATTATTATTCTATATCATTTCTCATTGTTGATGATTATGATTCTCACTCCTTTTATGCCCATTTGATATTCTTATTGTATAACATGTATTAATTTCTTCATGTTATGCCATGTTTATTCCCTTACTAGGCTTTATAGCTCACCCATTTATTATGTATGTCCCCAGGTTATCCCATGCAGTTTTAAGTATGAAGGAATAATATGATCATGTTAAGAAATTTTTAAATAAAGATGATGTATTACTTATTTTAATATTTTAATTAATTTACCTAATTCCCAAATACACTAGACTTATCAAACTTTTGGGTTGTATTATGTATAGTCTTATGTAATAAATCATGATTTAATGTGAAATAAATAGAAATGTTGTCATAGTTGTCATCAAAGTGAGGTTTAGTTATTTTGGAGATTAGGATTATAAAACTCTATAGAAATACTTAGGTATAAAACTAAATATAATGAAACATACTTAAATTTTGGTAATGTATATAATAAGTGTTTTATAAATAAAATAAATCCCTATCTGGATACTATAAGTGGATTTGTCTCTGGAATAGATGTATATAGGCATAAAACCCGAAAACACCACATTAACCTAAAATAGAACAACAAATGGTGCACAACAATGGCCCTTGCTATACACTTGGTTTGAAACTCCCATAAGATATTCATTGTTAAATTCACAATATATTTATGAACCATTATTAAGGGAACAAAGATTCTCATAAGAGTATATGTTAGGAAATAGATTATGGATAAAAAATATTGAAGCCTAGAAATTCGTAAGTTAATAAATAAATGTAATTTATAAATTATCCATTTAATTTCATTATATTACCAATTATGTGTTTAATAGTTTAAAAATACTCATCCCAAATTTCCCTCTATTCTATAAAATAGACAAAAACTGGAGGAATCCGGTAAAAAACCAATGTGAAGGGAAATATGATGACTGCCCAAACGAGATGCCCAACCCAATGGGAGCAGGAATAGTGAACTTTATAATGATACTCCCTTATCTGACTCATGTTATGAATAGAAACCTAGAATAGGATGAGTGACCAAATCTCCCTACGAAAGAACAAGTTGCAATTGAGAACTTTATGTGAAAAAAATTCATTTGACTTTCTATGGATCATCCAATCCCTTAATCATGAAAAATGGATCAACTCTATTGATTATATCTTCTTCATCCTTCCATGTTCCAAGCAAGATAAGCTTATACTATAAATTTATCGTATGGAGGGATAATCTTATCAGTGGTGTAAATTGATCAAGAATATGAATCCTGAGTAGGATGTCAAAGTGATTTGTTGGAAATTACTATATAAAACATTTTCAATAAATATTTTCCTCACACTCTCTCACTTAAAATGGAAAGGGATCCCCTTTGCCTCAAGAAAGAAGACATAAAATCTGTCAGGTCGTATGAGTCAAAATTCACAAGACTTTCACTATATGTCTCCAACTCTATCATTACCCCCAAATTAAAAGTTTAACACTTCTTTGGTTTCTTAAAACCTATCCTATTAAAATCCCTAACGATCTGAGATGTTGATAGATATGAGGAAATTTTATAATGTTCCCTCAAAGTCGAAATAGAGATTAGAGAATCTCAAGGTTATCATGGGGATAAAGAGACTAAAGTGGATTTCAATTCTGATAGTAAAATAGAGAAATATAATGTTTCTAAGAAATGTCAACGTACCACTTTTCATCATTTTGTAAAGAAGAACCCCATAAATTTCTTAAGGTGGATGAGAAAATTCTTTAGTTGTGGGAGGGAAGGAAAACTAGATAGAGATTACTGATGGGATAATTCCACTTATGTGATGGAGGAAAGTAATTCTCTAGTCAACCCTTAACACATTGTTCATTGTTCCAACTATAAAGAATAAGGTCAATTTAAAATCCAATGCACCAATCTAATGGTTTTCAAAGACAACAGACAACCTCCAAGGTAGCAAGGGTAAGCTTTTTTCCATCAAAACCATTGAGGTGGATCCCGACAATGAAGTGGTGACAATTAAACTAGTTATTAATTAAATAATACTAAACACACTTTTCTATTCTTGTTCTAAACATTACTCCATATCAAATAAGTTTATTAGAGCTATTCAAACACCACCACATAGAATGGAAGTAGAGTTTTCAGTGAAAATAACAAATGGAGAAATTATTTCATCCCAAGTATATAACTCCCCCATCAAAATATGTGATATGAACTTCCCATAAAACCGTGTGATACTCCATTTAGTGGAATTTTATTCAGTTATTGGAATAGATTTTATTTTTTTATATAGATCCAACATAAATTGTCTTAAGATGTAAACCACTCTTCGTATCACAAGTCATCCTCTAATTCTATACAAGTGAAAGGATGAGGATGAATCTTATTTAGCTTCAATATCTTAATCATGGATATTATTTCCCTAAGATAAAGAATATCTAGCTCAAATGACTGAGTCTAAGGAAATTATCATCCTTGAAGACATTCCCATTGTGAAGGAATACACTGAAGTGTTTCCTGAAAAACTGTTGAGTCTTCCTCTTAGAAAAGAGGTTGATTTTTCAAAAGATCATATACATGGGGAAAAAACTTCTCCAAGGTGGATCTTTGGTTGGGATATTATCAAGTTATGGTGAAGAAGGGTGTCCCCATGACTGATTTCCAAACAAGGTATGAGCACTATGAGTTCATAATAACGCCATTCAGAGTCACTAATGCTCCATAAATACTCTTAGACTTGATGAATATAGTATTTAGATATTACCTCATCAAATTTTTAGTAGTATTTTTAGATGATATTTTAGTATATTCAAAAATTATGGAAGAGCATGAGGAGCATTTGAGCATTGTGCTAAAGATCTTTAGAAAGTATAATCTTTATGAAAATTACAGAAAATGTGAGTTCTGTTTTAAGGAATCCTCATTCATGGGGAATATTATCACAAGTAATGAGATATTTGTTGACCCTTAGAACATATAAGAAATTGATGTATGGATTATTCCAACATCTGTGATAGAAATTTGAAGTTTCCTTGGGTTATATATGTATTATCGCTGAATTTTGATAAATTTATCAAGATTATAAATCTGTCTAACCAAGATAACTCGGAAGAGAGTCATGTTTTTTTATAATGATGACTACGAAGAGATCTTCAATGAGTTGAAAAAAAGGCGTATCACTATACCTATACTCACACTACCCACAAGTGGAGAACTTTTCATGGTATTCAATGATTCTTCAAAAAAGGGATTGGGTTGTGTGTTAATGTATAATGAAAAGGTGATAGCCTATGATTCAAGGAAATTGAAGATTCCTGAATAGAACTACCCAACATATTATCTATAGTTGGATACTGTGATATTAAAATTGAAAATTTGGAAGCATTATCTCTTTAGGGAGAAGTGTGAAATATATATGGATCACAAAATCCCCAAGTATTTATTCACATAGAAAGAGATGAATATACACTAAAGAAGATTGTTATAGCTGATCAAGGACTTTGACTACCCAATCCACTACCATCTTGGAAAAAAATAAAGTGGTGATTCTCTAAGTATAAAGGATCCAATAATTTTATCATTAATGTGAATTGAGAGAGATATTATCTTCTTAGGCTTGAAAAGGATGGAAATGTGAATCATAAAAGAAGGAACATCATCAATCATTTCACAAATGATTTCTCAACCATATATTCTAGATAAGATAAAGGATTTTTAAAGAGATTATTTGAGAATTCAGAAGAAATTGGAAGCTATAAGTAAAGGTAAATCCTTATAGTTCAATGTTAATGAAGAATGAGTTGTAATATTTGGGTCATGACTATGTGTATCATCAAATCATAAGTTAAATAAGGAGTTATTGAATGATACACATAGTTTATGTAACGCCCCGACCCTAGAAGCCCAGATTCGATGCATTATTACGTATCATTGGAATGATCATAAAATATCAAGTCTCGAAAGACTTATTAGTTTAGTAGCCTTGGAAGTACTAGATACATTCATAAGGTTTACATTACATCATAAAATGAAAAACTACAACAACATTGTTTCCATATACAACACTGAGATCCTATAGACTATCCCTATGGGTCAGTCAAAATATAATTCTTCACATCCTGGAAAAAATATAACATAGTAAGGGGTGAGATCAGATTCTCAGTAAGGATAACAATATAGTGGAAACATTCATAAATAAGCATAAACATTTAAGGAAATGTATAAGACTAAAACAAAATCCTTTTAAACTTGAACTTCAACATAATATAGCAAAGATAAATTCAAATAATATCATTTACTTATTACCATGGATATTCTACTAGTTGAATAATCACATGAAATATCAATAGCCACTTTCATAATGATGGAATGCATAATGCCAGACTTTCATAACCACATAGTCAAGGCCTTGTGCCAAGACTACAAATAATATTTTTGTCAAGGACTTGTGCCAAGACACTAGTTTGCCTCATGATAACTACCGATGCATCTAGGGATATAGTGGGCTCCACCTATCACTTACTAAGTCCAATGAATTCCTCATATGAAAAGGTTTAAACATATCATAAACATTCGTATTAAAACTAGCATACGAAATGTCATTACTTTATCTATAAACCATGAATGGTATAAAAATAACACATCCACAATCAATCATATCACAAAAACTTTAATACAATATGGAAGTTTCGTATCATAATAAATCAACTTCAAATAAGCTTAAAATCCATCAAAGGATGTTGACATAGTTGAAATCAAAACTTTTTTTAGAGAAATATCTCTTACTATTTTGAAATCATTTAAAAGTAATATAATTATAAAAGAATTTTTTTTTTGAAAATATTATTATAAGATTTTAAGGGAATCTTTGATGTTGTTAAAACGGTGGAAAATAGCCGCACCTGCCATATAAGTTAAAAAACATTCTTACCTTAATTTTGTCTAAACGGTCATAAAGTACCTTGTTTGGAAAACAATGGATAGATTCATTTAAAACCATTTTATAAAAAGTAAAAAAGGGTATATATGAATTTAAACCATAGTCTAGTAAATAGTAAAAATGTTTTGAAATAAATTTTTAAGAAGCATGGATGTGGATGATAAAGATGTCCCAGTAGATACTTACGTAAAAATAGCCTCGGATAATAAAGAGATTGTGAAATTAACCCTTACCTTGTACTTTTCCTTGGTCGAGGGTAAGTTAAAATCCTGTATAATGGTGAAATAATTTATATTAATTTATACAAGAATAATATACATTAATATGATAACATATATGATCTTTTAACATTTCTTTGTTAATAATATCTTAGTATTATCATTGTTTCGGGTTTTAACTGATTCATTTTCCTTTATATTCTTTATTACATAAGTAATGATTGTTATGGATATGATGTATCTTATTATATTCATAATGATATTAAGTCTTTAAACATTATTTATAATCATATAATGAAAATTATTCTTGAATGGATTACGATGGGGAATGAATCTCATCGCGTTCGTGGAGACGGTAATCCATACGTACGTACGAGCGACAATATCATTATTTGGATATTAAAATAATATATAATTGGATGGTATATCATATATAAAGAATCATTATCATGTTATATTTATTATTTATATCAATTACACATCATTATTATACCCATCCAAATACTAATGTATTGAATAACAATTACACCATGACGTGGAGATGGTAAGCCGTACGTACGCTCGTATGGTGACATGTCATTCAAAAGATGGATAGAATAATGAATATAGTTGTACCATATTTATAATAACATAATAGTATATAGAAGATACTGGAGTTATTATTTTAGAATGGAAACAACAAAGAAAGAGGAAGTGGAAGAAGAAAGGAACTTGAAAGAGGTGATGAAATATTTACCTCTTCTTCGGGTTCTTCCGTTTTATTTTATCAAAAGGGATCCTTAAATTGTCTTTATGACTAAATTAAGGCCTATAGGATTAAGTAATAACAGTTTAGAGGGTATTTTTATAGTTTTTTTCCGAGGCAAATGGATTTGAAGGTGTGAATTAGAGATAAGGGGGAGTTCCCTTTTATAAGAGGGGTGAGGGGAACCATAGGAAAAGCTAGAAATATTATTTTATAATAAAATAATTTTCGGTTTCTAAAGGCTCCAAAATGAAATATTTAAATTCTAAGGTGGGGATGGGCCGAAAACCACTCAACCAATAGGTTTTATACAGGTTTGGGTACTATATGAACCTTATCTTTTAGATTTATCTCTTAGCAAAATAGTTTGATATTTACCATGTCTCTTTGTATTGTTTTATTATATGGTTAATAAACTTAATATATACTTACAAGAGAATGAAAATTGGTTCATTAATGATAAATATATCATTATATAAGTCTTTTTTCCAAACATTAGATTTTTAGGAAATGAATATCAATTAATAATATAATATTTGTTTCAAAAACTCTTTTATGTCAATTTTGACATTATTTGGTATTTTGTTTTTTTCTAAATTTATAACAGTATTATTACCTTGAAAAAAATTCATATAAACAACCCTAGTATTTCATATTAACCTCTAAAATTATTGTAATTCATAAAAAGTCTAAAATTACATTTATTTGGATATTTATAATATCAATTATTTTACTATTTCATTAATTAGGTAATTACTGGATCATCATTGTGTCATAAATGAATTAAATTATATAATTTATAAAAAAATATAAATAAAATACCATTATGTAGGAAATATTTTTAGCTTTCTAATGATTATTTATAGTAGAATTTATCTTATGTGAAATCCTATATTAAAAAATGTTTAGTTGTTAAACTTTGAATTTAACACTTTTAACTCTTCTTTGAATTAGATAATAATAAATGTCCTAATCTAATCCATGTGGACCTAAATGATCATATTTTATTTATAAGGTTGTTTTTGGTCTAATTAAACTTATCCAATAGAATTAGGACATGTGTTAGGGTAATAATAATATCATTTTTACCCTTAATTACCCTATTTACTTTTAATCATGGTAAATAAAAGTAAAAGTTATTATTCACCAAAAATTATTTTATCTTATTGAACCACATTTTACTTACTAATATAAACCGTGTCTCTTTTATTTTTGAAAATCAACTCACATAAGTGGTAAAATTATGTTTTATGTAAATTTGAAAATGCCCCTAGGAGGTGGGTAAAAGACAATAAAAAGTTCAATAAAATTTATATATATAAAAAATTATTATAAATTAACTCCATTGAATTACATTGAACTTATATAGGTATTATGTAACTATTTTTACCTAAAATAAATTTAAATAAAATAAATAATTATTTAAATAAAAATTCTATTTTAAACTACAACTCAGTGTTTTTCACTATTTATCAAAAATTGAAAGTTTTCAGAAAAATACCAAAAATTCACCCTAAGATAATTTCGATACTCTAAATCCAAAAATGAATTCCATTTTGAAAGATAAAATTTATAAAATTTCAAAAATTGTGTATTACTATTCATAATGGCTAGTTTGATTGGTTGTGGTGTGTTAGAACTCGAAGTTGCGTACAACACACTCTATTGTATTATTCAAAGAGAATCGTACCGTGGAAGCTTGGGGTGTTACATTCTACCCTCCTTAAAATAATTTCATCCTCAAAATTTATATAATATTACTGCATAAAAAGACTCGGGTGGTTCTTCATCATAAGTTCCTCAGGTTCCCACGTTGCCTCTTCCATCTTATGGTTTCTCCATAGAAATGTTATCAGACGAGTCGTCTGGTTTCTCAGTACTTGTTCTCTTGTATCAAGAATCTTGACAGGATCATCGCAATAAGACAGATCGGGTTCCAGTTCTAATTCCTCATAGGTGAGTACATGTATTGGTTCAGGCATGTATTTTCTCAATAGTGATACATGGAACACATCATGAACTTTGGAGAGACTTGGAGGCATTTCCAAACGGTAAGCTACAACCCCAATTCATTCTAGAATTTCGAAAGGTCCGATGTACCTGAGACTTAATTTTCCCTTCTTCTTGAAACTTATAACACCCTTCCATGGAGATACCTTCAAGAAGACATGATCTCGTACCTAAAATTCCAAATCCTTACTTTGGTTATCAGCATAGCTCTTATGCATACTTTGAGCTACTTTGATGTGGGTTTGAATTACCTTCACCTTTTCTATCATTTCCTCAAAAAGTTCTGGGTCTACGATTTTCTTTCACCAACATCATCCCAACAGGTTGGTGTGCGACATCTCTTTCCATATAACGCTTCATATGGTGCCATCTGAATACTCGAATGAAAGCTATTGTTGTAGGAAAATTCTACCAGAGGTAAATATTAATCCCACATACCTTGAAAGTCCAGTGAGCATGATCTCAACATGTCTTCTAAGATTTGAATAGTCCATTCTGATTGTCCATCAGTTTGGGGGTGGTAGGCAGTGCTCAAACGAAGTTCAGTATCTAGGTATTTTTGAAGACTTTTCTAGAATATTGATGTAAAATATGGATCACAATCAAAAAAATCTATAGGGGTACTCCGTAAAGTCTCACAACTTCATTAATATATAGTCTTTCTAGATGTTCAAGTGGTAAATCTTCTCTTATAGAAATAAAATGTGCGGACTTGGTAAGCCGATCAATAATGACCCATATTGCATCATTCCTTCTAGGAGTCTTTGGTAGCCTCGCGACAAAGTCCATCATGATATCATCCCATTTATACTCAGGTATGGGAAGAGGCTTCATTACTCCTCTAGGATGTTTCCTTCCAGCTTTCACTTATTGAAAAACCATACATCTTGACACAAAATCCGCAATCTCCCTCTTCATGTTGTCCCACCAAAAATGTTCCTTTAAATCTCTATACATTTTGGTTCTCCCAGGGTGTATAGATAAATTGGAGCTATGAGCATCATCCAACAATTTTCTTTTTATATCAGGCATATAAGGAACACAAAGTCTCTTCCAAAACTTCAAAATTCCATCTTCATATACGAAGTCACTCAATCTCCCATAATTCATAGCTTTAATCTTCTTTTTAAATGCCTCATCATCAACCTGAGAACTTTTTATCCTCTCTAGTAAAGATGGTTTGGAAACCATTTAAAAAATCATTAATATTTCACCTTTAATCGTTATTACCATATCTATCTTTACTAGATCCATGAAAATAGGATCCCTTTCAACTATCATCTTGTTCAAAAATCCATGATCTTTTCTACTAAAAGAATCTGCCACCTTATTTGCCTTCCTTGGGTGGTAGTGTATCGTGAAATAATAATCCTTGAGTAGTTCAAGACATCTCCTTTTCCTCATGTTGAGTTCTTTCTATGAGAAAATATACATCAAACTCTTGTGATCAGTATAAATATCACATTTTTCACCATAGATATAATGTATCTATATCTTCAAATCAAAGATTATAGCTGATAACTCAAGATCATGATTAGGATAGTTTTTCTCATGAATTTTTAGCTATCGTGATGCATAAAAAATAACCCTATCATTCTGCATAAGGACACGACCAAGTCCTTTCTCTGATGCATCACTATAAATAACAAACCCATCATTCCCTATTAGTATAGTCAATATAGGATCATTTACTAATCTTCTCTTCAATTATTCAAAACATTCTTCACATTCTTTTTTCCAAAAAAACTTCACCCCTTTACGCGTGAGCTTGGTTAATGGGTTAGCCAATCGGTCAAAATTCTGGACAAAATGTTGATAATAACCTGCTAAACCAATAAAACTGTGTACCTCAGTTATACTCGTCGGTGTTGTCCATTATTGGATTGCTCTTTTCTTAGAAGTATTAATAGAGATTCTATCCTTAGAGACAATATGAACAAGAAAATAAATCTCCTGAAGCCAGAATTCACACTTGCTAAACTTCCCATATAATTCATGTCTTCTAAGAGTCTTTATAATAATGCACAAGTGATTTTCATGATCTTCATAGATTTTAGAGTATACCAAAATATCATAAATAAATACCACTACAAAGTCATCAAGATATTACTTGAAAACTCTATTCATTAGATCAATGAAGACAGAGGGTGCATTAGTCAATCCAAAAGGCATTACTATAAACTCGTAATGCCCGTACCTGGTCTGAAATGTTGTTTTCTGAATGTCTTCCTTCTTCAAACACAACTGATGATATCCAGATCAAAGGTCAATCATTGAAAAGTATTGATCTCCATGAATTTGGTCAAATAAATCATCAATGTGAGGTAGGGGATACTTGTTATTTATTGTTATAGCATTGATCACCCTGTAGTCAATACACAACCTTATAGATCCATCTTTCTTCTTAACAAAAAGAACAGGGGCTCCCCATGGAGAAACACTAGGACAAACGAATCCCTTATTACTCAATTACTCTAGTTTTTTATTTAGTTCCACTAATTCCACAATGGACATTCTATAAGGGGTCTTCGATATGGGCCTTGAACCAGGAATTAAATCAATGGAAAACTCAATTTCTCGTTCTGGAGGATGTCTAGGTAAATCCTCTGGAAACATATCAACATATTCATTCACAATAGATACATCCTCTATTTGAAAATTCTTTTCCTCACCCATAGGTATTTCATTCTCTTCCTCCCCAATAATTGAATTTAGTTGAGCTACTAGAGGTGGATCTAGATAAGAATTAGGTGGTGAAGATTCTGCTCTAAAGATAAGGTGTTCTTTATCATCGTCATCAAAAATAGTAACATCCTTCTTCTTATAATAAATTTTTGCATCATGGTTCGAAATCCAATCCATAATGAGGATTATATCAAATTAAATCATGGGTATGACGATGAGATCAGCAGATAAAGAACATTTATATGCCCTAATGGGGAATGATTCAAAAAAATTTGTTGCAATAATACTTCCCTTATGAGTTTTTGCTGACAACTCCCTTGTTAAATAAAATTGTAAATATCTAATTTTCTTAGAAAAATTGGAATATATGAAACAATGTGATTATCCGGAATCAAATAAAGCATTGGCTAAACTTGAGGAAACCATTAAATTACCTACCCCCGTGTCTTTCAGAGCTTCAACCTTAGCAGTAGTGATAACATAAGCTTGGCCTTGATCCCTTGGCATTTTTTGAGGTATGTTCCCCTGACACTTATGACATTCATTCACATAATTCCCACTTTATCTACAATTGTAACATTCAACATAGACAACCTCTTTCTTCCCCTTGCAATCACGAGCTTGGTGGCCTGTTTCACCACACTTGTAACAGACTCACATTCCCTTCAGGCAAGTACCAGGGTGTTTCTTCCCACATTTACTACAGGATGGATATTCATCTTTTCCCTTCTTCCCCTTATTTCCATTTACTAAGTGTTTAGAAGATCTCTTCCTCTCTTGCTTTTCTTTAAAGACGTAAGACTTAGAGAATTCTTTTTTTGTCTTGATAGCACATGAGACAATATCTTCGTACGATTAGAAGGATTGTGAGACTAATGATCGATGGAGAAATGGTTTTAACCCATAAAAGAAATGATAAATCTTACTTATTAGGTTACGTATATAATCTGCAACATGCCTCGCTAACCTTGTAAATTTATCTTCATACTTTGCGACATTATCATCCTCCTTTTTCCTTAGACTCAGAAATTGTCTTTCCATATCCGCTCGATGGTCATGAGGAAAGTATTTTTATAAGAAAATTTCTTTAAAATACCTCTATTACATATTTGATACTTCATCATCTTCCTTTGTTTTTTGAATTAATAACCACCATTGATTAACGTCTCCAGTGAGGCGGTAAACTGCCATGACAACATTTTCCCTTTCACTACTCTCCAAGGTGTGGAATATTTTCTCTAAGGAATTTATCCATTTCTTAGCTACTAATGGATTTTTATCCCATTTAATATTGGTGGTTGTTTCCTCATGAAGAGAACTAACATTTATCCTCCACACTGTGGAACAGGGTTCTCTATATGGGTAATGTTTTTATTCATAACCCGAGTGACTTGTCCCAGTATGGTGATTAGCTGATCAGCACCAGTTTCATCACCAGATCCACTATAATTATCATGAGGAGGAGGGAAATCCCTACATGGAGTGTGTGCATTGATATGGTTTCCATTCCTTCCACTTGGCACCATTTCTAAACAATGGAATAAACTAGATTAGTTTATCAATCACAATACATAAATCCAAACTTTTAAAACACTTAACATAAGTTGAACAGTTTATAGATATAATCCATAATCATTAAAAAATTTTCTTTGAAGAATTATATACTCATAAAACCTTCAAAATGGTTTGTAAATAAAATGAGAATTATCTTAATCATATCCCCCGGGAGTGTCGTAACCAAGAGTGAAGCAAGTCCCGTTTTCCCACACCAGTTCCCGTTCGAGTCTAAATCAAAGCGGTGTTTTCGGGTTTTACCCCTTGGTACATCTGTGCCAGATCCGAATCTACCTTCTCGTATCTAGATAGGAATTTATTTCATGGAAAACTCACAAAATCTCTACAATACCAAAATTCTAGGAAGTTCTTCTATACTAATCCTCAAATTCTATCTTAGGGTAATGTGCTCTAATTAGAGTTTATCTAAATCTAGATTCCAAGGTTTTTACTAAACTTCCTCTGATACCAACTATAACGCCCTGACCCTAGAAGCCCAGAGTCAGTGCATTATTACGTATCATTGGAATGATCACAAAAGATCAAATCTTGAATGACCGATTAGTTTAGTATCCTTGGAAGTACTGGATACATTCATAAGGTTTACATGACATCATAAAATGAAAAAATACAACAACATTGTTTCCATAGACAACACTGAGATCCCATAGACTATCCCTACAGGTCATTAATAATATACTTCTGCGCATCTTGGGAAAAATAAAACATAGAAAGGGGTAAGATCAGATGTTCAGTAAGGATATCAATATAGAGGAAACTTTCATAAATAAGCACAAACATTTAAGGCAATGTATAAGACTAAAACAAAAGACTTTTAAACTTGAACTTCAACATAATATGGAAAAGATAAAATCAAATAATTCCATTTACTTATTCACATGGATATTCTACTAGTCAAATAATCACATGCAATATCAATATCCACTTTCAAAATGATGGAATGCATAATGCCATACTTTCATAACCACATAGTCAAGGCCTTATGCCAAGACTACAAATAAGATTTTTGTTAAGGCCTTGTTCCAAGACAATAGTTTGCCTCATGAGACCTACCGATGCATCGATGATCTATAGTGGGCTCCACCCGTCACTTACTAAGTTCAATACATTCCTCATATGAAAAGGTTTAAACATATCATAAACATTCTTATTAAAACTAGCATACGAAATGTCAATACTTTATCCACAAACCATGAATGGTATAAAAACAACACATAAACAGTAAAAAATATCACAAAACCTTCAATACAGTATGGAAGTTTTGTATCATAATAAATCATCTTCAAATAAGCTTAAAATCTACCAAAGGATGTTGACATAGATGAAATCAAAACTTTTTTTTAGAGAAACATCTCTTACTATTTTAAAATCATTTAAAAGTCATATAATTATAAAAGAAAACAATTATTTTGAAAATATTCTTATAAGATTGTAAGGGAAGCTTAGATGTAGATATAAAAGTGGAAAATAGATGCACCCACTGTATAAGTAAAAAAACATTCTTACCTTAATTTTTTCGAAAAGGTCATAAAGTACCTTGTTTGGAAAACAACGAAAAGATTCCTTTCAAACCATTTTATAAAAATTCAAATAAAGGTATAAATGAATTTAACCCATAGTATAGTAAATAGTAAAGATGTTTTGAAATATATTTTTAAGAAACATGGATGTGGATGATAAAGATGTCCCAGTAGATACTTACGTAAAAACAACCCCGGATAATAAAGAGATTGTGAAATTAACCCTTACCTTGTACTTTTCCTTGGTCGAGGGTAAGTTAACCTCCTGTATAATTGTGAAATAATTTTTATTAAATTATAAAATAATCATATACATTAATATGATATCATATATGATCTTTTAACATTGTTTTGTTAATAATATCTTAGTATTATCGTCGTTTCGGGTGTTAACTAATTCATTTTCCTTTATATGATTTGTTGCGTAAGTAATGTTTGTTATGGATAGGATGTATATTATTAATATTCATAATTATATTAAGTCTTTAAACATTATTTTTAATCATCTAATGAAAATTTGTCTTGAATGGATTACGATGGGGAATGAATCTCATCGCGTTCGTGGAGACGGTAATCCGTACGTACGCCCGAGCGACAATATCATTATTTTGATATTAAAATAATGTATAATTGGATGGTATATCATATATACAGAATCATTATCATGTTATATTTTCTATTTACATTAATTAAACATCATTATTATACTCATCCAAATTATAATTTGTTGAATAACAATTACACCACGACGTGGAGACAATAAGCCGTACGTATGCACGTATGGTGACATTTCATTCAAAGGATGGATAGAATAATAAATATGGTTGTACCATATTAATAATAACATCAAATTATATAGAATATACTAGAGTTATTATTTTATAATGGAAACAAAAATGAAAGAGAAAGTGGAAGAAGAAAGGAACTTGAAAGAGGTGATGAAATATTTACCTCTTCTTCGGGTTATTCCTTTTTATTTGATCAAAAGGGATCCTTAGGTTGGTTTTGTGAATAAAGGAAGGACTCTAGGATGAATTTAGGACAATTGAGAGGGTATTTGTGCTGGTTTTGGCCGAGAAAAATGGCTTTGAAGGTGTTAATTAGAGAGAAGGGGGAGTTCCCTTTTATAAGAGGAGTGAGGGGCACCTTAGGAAAAGCTAGAAATATTATTTTATAATAAAATCATTTTCGGTTTCTAATGGCTCCAAAATGAATTATTTAAAGGATAAGGTGTGGATGGGTCTAAAACCACTCAACCAATAGGTTTTAGATAGGTTTGGGTCACTATATTAACCTTATCTTTTAGATTTAACTCTTAGTTAAATAGTTTGACATTTACCATGTCTCTTTGTATTTTTATATTATATGGTTAATAAACTTACTATATACTTTCAAGCGAACTCCAAGTGGTTAATAAATGATACACCTATCATTATATAAGTTTTTTTTCCTGAACCTTAGATTTTTAAAAATAGAATATCAATTAATAATATAATATTTGTTTTAAAAACTCTTTTATGTCAATTTTGAAACTATTTGGTATTTTGTTTTTTCTAAATTCATAAAAACATTATTACTTCAGAAAAAATTCATCTAAAAAACTTTAATATGTCACATTAACCTATAAAATTAGTCTAATTCATAAAAAGTCTCAAATTACATTTATTTGGATATTTATAATATCAATTATTTTAATATTTCATTAATTAGGTAATTACTGCATCATCATTGTGTCATAAATAAATTAAATTTTTTAATTTATAAAAAATATAAATAAAATACCATTATGTAGTAAATTTTTTTATATTTCTAATAAATATTTATAGTCGATTTTATCTTATGTGTAACCCTATATTAAAAATGGTTTAGTTATTAAACTTTGAATATAACACTTTTAACAATTCTTTGAATTAAATAATAATAAATGTCCTAATCTAATTCAAGTGGACCTAAAGGATCATATTTTATTTATAAGGTTGTTTTTGGTCGAATTACACTTATCCAATAGAATTAGTACATGTGTTAGGGTAATAATAATATCATTTTTACCCTTAATTACCCTATTTACTTTTATGCGTGGTAAATAAAAGTAAAAAGTTACTATTAAAAAAAAATTATTTTCATCTCATTGAACCACATTTTACTTACTGATATCAACCATGTCTCTCGGATTTTTTAAATTCAACTCACAGAAGTGGTAAAATTATATTTTATGTAAATTTTCAAATGTTCCTAAGAGGTGGGTAAAAGACGATAAAAAGCTCAATAAAATTTTTATATATCTAAAATTATTATAAACTAACTCCAATGAATTACATAGAACGTGAATAGTTATTATGGATCTATTTTTACCTAAAAAATATTTAAATAAAATAAATAATTATTTAAATAAAAATTTTGTTTTAAACTATAACTTAGAATTTTCACTATTCATCAAAAATTGAAAGTTTTCATAAAAATACCAAAAAATCACCATAAGCTAATTTCAATACTCAAAATCCAGAAATGAAGTCCATTTTGAAATATAAAATTTATAAAATTTCAAAAAGTGGGTATTACTATTCATAGCGGCTAGTTTGATTGGTTGTGGAGCGTCAGAACTTGATGTTGCGTACAACACACACTATTGTATTATTCAAAGAGAATCGTACCATGGAAGCTTGAGGCATTACAGTTTAACCTTCTCTATCCAACTTGGAAGAATGAATAGATATCGATATATATGAGAGAACTATTAGTGGTATAATAGGAATAAAGAGATCATGGAATATACATTAATATGTCTTGTATGTCAACAAGTGAAAGAGGAAATCCAAAAATCCAAGTGGATGATGAAACCATTACCCATAACTATATGGAAATGGAAAAACATCACCATGTACTTTGCTCCTTGACTTATAAATACATAAAGAGAAAATAATTCTATATGGGTTATGGTGGATCGTCTTACAAATACTACTCACTTATTTTCAATTAGAGAGGAATTATCACTCGAAAACTTGTTATAATATACATTAAGGAAGTGGTGAGGCTGCATTGAGAACCACTATCAATTTTATCTGATCACGATCAAAGATTTACCTCAACGTTTTGGAAGAGTATCAAACATGCTCTAAATACAGAGCTAAACTTCATCACATCTTATCACACTCAACCTGATGGAAAATCTGAGTGGAATATCCATACACTCGAGGAAATGTTGAGAGAATGCTCAATTGACTTCAAAGGAGGATGAGATCAACATACTCCTCTGGTTGAGTTCTCATACAATAACAGTTTCCACTAAATCATACAAATGGCTCCCTTTATGGTAAGATAAGAAGAACACCAACATGATGAGATGATGTTGGGGAACATAAACTACTAGGTCCTGAAATGGTTGAGGAAATGATGGAAAAGTCAAGACCATTCAGCAGAACATCAAGGTTGTTCAGAGTCAACAAAAATAGTTTTTCAAAAAATCATTAATGAGACCTAGATTTTGAGGTTGGAGATAAGTTATTCCCCTATATATCTTCATGGAATAAATTCCTGAGATTTAGGGAAAAGGTTTATCTTAGTCCAATATACATCAGTCCCTTTGAGATCCTTGATTGTATTGGAGTGGTGGCCTATTGAATATCACTCCCACCTAACCTATCTCAATTATATGATGTATTCTATATATCACTATTGAATAAGTTCATCCCACACCCCTCACATGTACTCAATCCAATGGTGTTACCATTTGAGTATGATCTCTCACATGAGGAGCAATCAGTGAAGATATTAGATTGTAGGGAAAAAGTTATATGGAATAAGACAATACACCTAGTAAAAGTGTTGTGGAGAAACCATAAGTTTGAACAAGTGATATGGGTTCCAGAGGAATTTATGAAACAAAACTACCATAATATTTTTTTGTGTTTTAAATGAAAATTTTGAGGGTGGAATTTCTAAAGGGGGAATATTTTAATGACCCGAACATTTATAAATGAAATTCCCCTTGAAATTTAATTAAATGAATTATTATATATTATGTATATAGAAACCACATGCACTTATTTGGTTTCATTATATCCAATAGGATTTTAAATACCATTATGTATCATTACCATATATAATATAGTTGTTGAAAAGTGATTATATGATTAGTATAAATATAGGGTTTTGATAAATCCAACTGCCATAGAAAAAGAAAGTGATGACCTCAACGAGTAGGATTGTACCCTACAAAACCCATTTATTTAAGCTTATGAGGGTGATAGTATCAATGGAATTTTACCTTTACTAGGACCAAGATAAGATCCAATAACTTATGCACGAGCAAAACCATTTACAAGATAAGTTCAAGCTCATTGAGATCATGGCTCAAACCATGTACGCTAAACCACCCCATGATAGTCTCATCATCATGCACCTTACCCTTAGGAAGTTTTATGGTGTATTAAATGGGTATGTATCAAGACCCTTATACTATTAATATTTTTATTGTATATAATAATGAAAATATTTTCATCTTATTATTCTTACATTATAAATTATTTTGATTTTGATATAATAAAACCCAAATTGTATTTTTAATTAATATTCAATTTCAATTAATACAAATTAATGAATTTTTGAAATAAATAATAGTTTAGTAAACTATTATTATTAAATAATTATTTTTTTTAATTTAAATTTTAATATTAATTTTATGAATTCAAATATAATTTTTATAATGGTTTGAAAACTGGTATTGTCAAAAACCCAACATTTATCAATAAATATCAATTATTATTTTAAAAGTTAAAATTCACATACTTACAAAATTATTTGGATACAATAAATATTAATTTTGGAATCATAATGTTAAAATTATCCATTGGTAAATTTTTCATAATCTTCTGAGACAATCTAATTTTCAGATAAAAATTAAATAGGATATAAATATATGGTGTGTATTATGATATCATGATGACCAAAAATGATATAATAAATACTATAAAGGGTATCAATGAAAAAATATAAGTTTTAAATTTAAAATAATGTAATATAAATTTTATTTTATTAATTTTATAAAGCCTTTATGAATCCTCCAAAACCTAAAATTTATTTTAAGGATTTAAAATCATTTCTTTATAAACATGACTCACTTCCACATCAGCAAGGGAATTTTTTTATAAGTTAGGATATTTTCCTAATAAAATAATAAAAATAAACCCCCTTTGGTAGAAACTATTTTCAAAAAACTTGGTATGATTTTTGGTTTTGGTTATTTTATTATACAGACTCCAAAAACTTAGTTTGAGAAATAACACAGAATTCCCCAATAATTTCCTATATAAACCCACTAAGTCTCCCATTTATCCTAACTCTAAAACCTTGGATCACATCCATACTCTACCATACCTTCTCCATAGTCCTCCCAATGTTCCCCCAAGCTCTTAATAATCTCCTCCAAATATTTTGAAATCACCCTCTAAGGGTAAGGTATCCTCTTCTTCTCCTCTTTATTCAAGCATCTTTATTTTCTTATTCCTTTTATCTATATTTCCTATTGTTTGGATATGTTATTACATATTAAAATTATTGGAATATGATTCCTAAATTATAATATACCCATTTCAATCTCATCAATCCCTCCTAAGAACATTTATATGCCCCCGTTATGTTATCAAAATTTCACCGTGATTTTCCATGCCAAAATAATTTTTTAGTGAATACCCATACACATTTAATTTAAAGGTTATTTACTGTTATTAACTTATAAATATTTGATTTGGTACATAAATTTATTTATTACACACTACTTCATTTTTTAATAAAATTTTATGATAAATGATTCCATGTTTTATGATCATTATGGCACACTTAAGAATGAGAATGAAATGAATGTGATAGGTGTGTCTAGAATTATATAGCAATCCAATGCATTAGGTAATGTTTTATTCTCATGAGACATTATGAAAGGGATTAGGTATTGAACAAAATTTTTCATGGTACTTTTTACAACATAATTTCTTATAATTTAGCCTTAACCTATGTTTATGATGCATTATTTTATGTTGTTTCCACATTTACCCTGTTGCCTTTATGATTATGGTGCTATATCATGCCTCACTGTTTATGTTTCTGATTATCAATCCTTTTATTAACCTTTGAAATTATCATTTTCTAACATTTATTAATTTTTTTATGTTATTCTAGTTTTATTCTCTTACTAGGCTTTATAGCTCACCCCTTTCTTATGTATATCCCTAGGTTATCCCATGCAGTTTTATGTATGAAGGAATAATATGAGCATGTTAAAGACGTTTTCAATAAAGTTGATCTATTCCATGTTCTAATCTATTATGTAATGTAAATAATTCCCAAATACACTATACTTATTAATATTATAGGTTTTATTATAGGTTTTAAGCTATTATCGCCACACACGTTTACCGTGAAGCTAATATGGTAGCAGACGCCCTTGCCAATAAGGGTATCAACCAAGAATTAACTTGGTTGGACACCCTGCCTTCTGATCTGTTTAAGATTTTTGATAAATATTGTAAAAAACTTCCCTCTAATCATATCTTGTAATCCCATTTATTTATTTAATAAATAGTGCTTTGGTCTTTGTCCAAGGAACGATCTTCTTATTCTTCAAAAAAAAGAAAGGATGTCATAGTTGGTATCAAAGGGAGGTTTAGTTATTTTTGGTATTATATTTAGAAAACTCTATAGAAATACTTTAAGATAAAACTGAGTACAGTAAAACATCCCTAATTTTTTTAAAGTATAGATTAAGTTGTTTATCAAGAAAATTCATCCATGGCTGGATACTACAAGTGCATGTGGCTCTATCACATATTTATATAGGGGTAAAACCCAAAAACACCACATTGAGCTAAACTTGACTGGGAACTAGTGCATGAAATTGAGCCTTGCTACAAACCTAGATTGACACTCTTAGTGGATATGATTTGGTGAATTCATAGTCTCATTATGAACCATTATTGTGGGAATAAAAATTCCCTTAAGATTATATGTTAGGAAATAGATCATGGATAACATAGATTGAAGACTAGAAATTCATAAGTTAAGAAATAAATATTATTTATAATTTATCCATTTAATATCATTATATTCCCATTTATGTGTTTAATAGTTTAAAAATACCCATCCCTAATTTTACATTTATTCTAGCCAATGGCTAGAAATAGAAGGAATCAGTTAAATAACCAATGTGAAGGGAAATGTGATGACTACCCAAACGAGATGCCCAAACCGATGGAAGCATGAATAGTGAACTTTATAATGATACTCTCTAAAATGTCTCAATTTATGAATAGAAACCTATATTATGAGGAGTACCCAAATCCCCCTAAGAAAGAACAAGCTATAATTTAGGCCTTTATGCGACGAGGCCTCTGAATTTCAATGGATCACCCAATCCCTTAATCATAAAAAAATGGATCAACCCCATTGAGAAGATCTTCTCCTTCATTCAATGTTTCAAGAAAGAGAAGGTTATACTTTCTATTTATAATATGGGGGAGAAACTAATCAGTGGTGGACATTGATAAATCATAAAAAGCCTGAGGAAGAGATCAAAGTGACATGGTAGAAGGAACTCTGGAAAATGTTTCTTAACAAATATTTTACTCACAATCTCTAACTTAAAATAGAAGGGATTTTCCTGTCCCTCAAGTAAGAAGATGACGAATCTGTCAGGGCGTATAAGTAAAACTTCACAAGTCTTGTAAGAAATGCCTCTATATTTGTATTTACCCCTAAATGAAAAGATAACCAATTCTTTGGTGGCCTAAAACCTAGAATATTAAAGGCCCTAGTGATTTGATACTTTGATAGCTATGAGGAAATTATTTGAAATTCCCTCAAAGTAGAAATGGATATTGTAGAATATCCAGGGTATCAAAGGGATAAGAAGTAGAAATTTGAGTTTAATTTTAGCAGTTTAATGGATAAATCTAACAATTCTAAAAAAATTCCAAATCCCACTTGTCAAAAGTATAGAAAGAATCACCCCAAAAAATTCCTAAGGTGTACGAGGAAATGATTTAGGTACGATAAAGAAGGAAACCTAGATAATGATTACTGATGGGATAATATCACTAATTTTATAGAGGAAAGTAATTCTACAGTAAAACCTTAGCACATTGTTCATTGTTTTGAATTTAATGAATAAAGAAACTTTGAAAACTAATTCACTAAGCCAAGGGTTTTCAGAGACAACTAAAAACCTCAAAGGTAGCAAGGTAAATATTTTTCCATCACAATTGTTGAGGTGGATCTCAAGAGTAAAGCGGTGATAGGTACACTAGTTATTCATTAAATAAGAGAAAACATAATTTTTGATTCGGATTCTACACATTATTTTATATCACACAATTTTTGTAGAACTAATAAAATACCACCACAAAGCATGGACATAGAGATATTAGTGAAAATGGGTAAATTATTTCATCCCAAGACTATAACTCCACCCTGTCAAAATTTGTGAGATAAACTTCATAGAAAACCTTGTGATACTCCCGTTAGTGTGATTTTATGAAATTCTAGGAATTTATTATATTTCATTATATAGAGAAAATATAAATTTCGATGTTAAGGAAATCACTCTCTGTATTGAGAATCATCCTATGATTATGTATAAGTGAAAGGAGAAGGATGAATATTATTTAACCCCAAAATCTCAAGAATAGATATTATTTCTATACAATCAAGAATATTTAGCTCAAATTATTGAGTCTAAGGAAATGATCATCCTTGAATACATTCCCATTTTTAGGGAATATACTAAAGTGTTTCTTGAAGAATTTTATGGTGTTCCTCCTAGTTGAGAGGTTGAAATTTTAATCGAGATTATACCCAGGGTGTTTCCATTATTCAAGACTCCATATAGAATAGATATTGTGGATGTTAGGGAATTTAAGAAACAACTATTTTAGAATATGGATAAAGGGTTCATACGCCCAAGTTCTTCACCTTGGGATGCACCAATCCTCTTTATCAAGGAGAAGGATGGGTCAATGAAACTTTTCATTGATTATCGTGAGCTCAAAAAGATCATGATAAAGAACAAGTATCATTTTCCATGGATTTATAAATTTTTGTTCATTTATTTGGAGAAAACTAATTCTACCAGGTCGATATTCTATCAAGATATTATTAAGTAAGGGTGAAGAAGGAGGATATCCCCAAGACTTCTTTTTAAATAAGGTACATGCACTATGAGTTCATAGTAATTCCATTAAGACTCACTAATGCTACAAAAATATTTATGGACTTGATGAATAGAGTATTTGAAGATTACCTTGATAAATTTTTTTAGTATTTATAGATGATATTATAATATACTCTAAAACAAAGGGGGATCATGAGGAGGATTTGATCGCTATACTAAAGGCCTTACGAAAGTAGAAGCTTTATGAAAAGTACAAATAATGTGAGTTATGGTTGAAGAGAGTATCATTATTAGGGAATGTTATCACAAGTAATAGGATATATATAGACCCTTCAAAGATAGAAACAATTTAAGGACTTACAAGTCCAACATCTGTGAAATAAATCCATTGTTTTCTTTGGTTAACTGGGTATCACCACCGATTTGTGAGAAATTTCTCATGATTGTTAAACACTATAACCAATATAACTTGAAAGGGAGTCATTTTTTTGTAATGATGAATTTGAATAGAGCTAAAAGGATTTGAAAAAGAGTATTATCACTGCACCAATTCTCATAGTACCCAAAAGTGAATAAATTTCCATGGTATTCAGTGATGTTTCAAAAAAAGGATCAGGCTATGTGTTAATGTAGAATGAAAAAGTGATAGCCTATGCTTCATAGAAATTGAAGGTTTTAAAATATAACTACCCAACACATTATCTAGATTTGGTTGTATTGATATTTTCATTGAAAATATGGTAGCATTATCTCTTTGGAGAGAAGTGTGAAATATACATGAATCACAAAATCCTCAAGTATATATTCACACAGAAAGAGATGAATATGTTCCAATGAATATTGTTAGAGATAATCAAGGAATGTGACTGCTTAATCCACTACCATCATGGGAAATAAAATAAAGTGACACAAGTATAATTATAAAGGATCCAGTAATTTTATCATTTATGAGAATTTAGAAGGATCTGATCTTATTAAAAGGATAGACATGTGAATCATAAATGAAGGAGAATAGTCATTCCCTTCACAAATGATTGCTCAACTGTACCTTATAGATAAGATAAAGGATTATCAAATAGATGATTCAAAAGAAAGTGGAAGCTATAAGAAAAGGTAAATCATCAGAGTTCAATGTTAATGATGAATTAGTTTTAATATTTAGGTTGCGACCATGTGTACCATCAAATCCTGAGTCAAAGGAGTTACTAAATGATGCGCACAGTTGGACCTTCTCTATCCATCCTGGAATCATGAAAATATATCAATATCTCTAAGAGAACTATATATGGGAAAATATGAAGAATGAGATCATGGAATATAATTCAATATGTCTTTTATGACATAAAACAGAAGAGTAAAGGAAAACATCCAAGGAGATGATGCAACCATTACCCATACCAACATGGAAATGGTAAAACATCACCATGAAATTTTTAATTATTCCTAAAAATACATCAAGATGAAATAATTATATATAGGTTATGGTGGAGATCTTACAAATAATTCTAAATTATTTTCAATTAGATAATAATTATCACTCGATCAACATGCAAGGATATATATTAGAAAAGTGGTGATGCTATATTGAACACCACTATCGATTTTATGTAATCAATATCCAAGATTTACCTCAATGTTATGAGAGAGTCTCTAACATGCTATAAATACTGAGTTGAGATTAATCATGTTTTATCACCCTCAAATTGACGTCCAATTTTAGTGGACTATCAAGACACTCGAGGACATGTTGATGACATGCTCAATTAACTTCAAAAGAGGATGAAATAAATATCTTACTATAGTCGAGTTCTCATACAACAACAGTTTCCACTCGAAAATCCAAATATATCCCTATGAATCACTTTATGGGAAGAGATTTAAATCACCTACATGATGGGATGAAGTTTGAGAACAAAAATTACTAGGTCATAAAATGGTCTGGGAAATGATGGGAAAAGTGAAGACCTTTTAGAAGAACTAAAGTATTATCAAAGAAGAAAGATCTATGTATATAATAATTGATGAGGCCTAAAGTTTTAGGTTGGATATAAGGTATTAATCTACATATATCCATGGAATAAAATCATGGTATTGGAGTTAAAGGGGAAGCTTAGTCTAATATATATATCCCCCCTTGAGATCCTTGATCACATTTGAATTGTGGCCTATCAAATAGCACTCCCAGCTAACCTATATCAAGTACATGATGTATTCCATGTATCCCTATTTGAGGAAATAAAAACCATATCCCTAAAATGTAATCAATACAAAGGTGGTACCATTGGAGAATTATCTCTCATGTGAGGAGAAATTGTTGAAGATCTTAGATCATAGAAACAAAGTTCTATAGAATAAGACAATGCACCTAGTCAAAGTGTTCTAGAGAAACAATAAGTTTGAAGAAGTTATGTGGGATATAGAGGAAGTTATGAAACAAAATTACCCTAATATGTTTTTTGTGTGAAATGAAAATTTCGGGTGTGAAATTTCTAAAGGGGGAAATATTGTAATGATCCGAACTTTTATAAATTAAATCCCCCTTTAAATTTAATTAAATGAATTATTATATATTATGGATATAGAAAAAAAATTCTCTTAGTTGGTTTCATTATTTCCTATATGATTTAAAATACCATTAAGTGTCATTAATGTTAATAATATAGTTGTTGAACAGTGATCGTATGACTAGTATAAATACAAGGTTTTGATAAATCCAATTTACATAGACTATGAAGCCCATTTATTAGAGTTTTTGAGGGTGATAAAATCATTGGGATTTTACCTAGACCAATACCAATATGAGATCCAATAACTTAAGCATGAGTGAAACCATTTACAGGAGAAGTTCAAGATCACCAAGATCACAACCCAAACTTTGTACGACAAAACACCCCATGAAAGTCTTACCATCGCACACCTTACCCTTAGGGAATTTGGTAGTTTATTAAATGGATATGTATCAAGACCCTAATAATATTAATATGTATATTTTATATAATAATGAATATATTTTCAATTTATTATTGTTACTTTATAAATAATTTTAATTTTGATATAATAAAAAAATTATTTTTAATTAATATTCAATTTAATTTAAGAAGAATTAATAGGTTTTTAAAATAAATAATATTTTAATATAATAATATTATTAAATAATGTTTTTTTAATGTGAAATATCATATAATTTTTATGAGTTCAAATGTAATTTTTATAAGGGTTCGAAAACTGTTTTTATAAAAAACCCAGCATTTATCAATAAATGTAAACTATTATTTTAAAATTAAAAATTAAAATTTTTAGGAAATTATTTGGATGAAATTAATATCATTATTCTAATTATAACATAAAAATCATTCAATGGTTAATGTTTCATAATTTTCTGAGACAATCGAATATTTGGGTAAAAATTAAATACGGTATAAATATATTGTGTGTATTATAACATCATTATGAAAAAATGATGTAATAAATACTATAAAGGGTATAAATAACCAAATTTATGTTTTTTTACTTTAAAATAATTTAATATTAATTTAATTTTATTAATTTTATAAAGTCTTTGTGATTCCTCCAAAACCTATAATATATTTTAATGTTTTAAAATCATTTCTTTATAAACATGACTCACTTCCGAATTTGAAAGGATATTATTTTAATATGTTCATCATTTGAACTAATAAAATAATTAAAACCAACCATATTTAAAAGAAACCATGGGGGGAAACTAGGGGAGATTTGTGGTTTTGGTTATTTTATTATATAGAGTCCAAAACCAAATTTTGAGAAATAATAAAGAATTCCCCACTCATGGCCTATATAAACACACCCAATCCCCCATATATATTCACTAAAACACGTAGTTAATATTCCCTTAGATATCTATATTCCTTAAAATGTTCCCCGAACCTCTTAATAAGGTCCTCCCAAGATTTTTGAATCACCCTCTCAAGGTAAGGGATCCTCTCCTTCTCCTCTTTATTCAAGCATATCCATTTTCTTATGCCTATTATCTCCATTTCCTAATATTGGGATATTTTATAACATTTTAAAATTATTTATCTATTATTAATAAATTATTATAGACCCATTTAAATCTCATTAATCCCTCCAATGAACATTTATACACCCCCTTTATGCTGCTAAAAATTCACCGTGATTTTCCATGCCAAATGAATTGTGTTGTGAATACCCGTACCCATTTATTTTCATGGTTACTAACCTTTATGACTTTTAATTATTTTATTGAGGAATTAAATTTATTTATTATACAATACTTAATCATGTAATAAAATTTTATGATAAATGATTCCATGTTTTATGATCCATGTGGCACACTTAAGCATGAGAATGAAAGGAAAGTGACGGGTGCACCCAAAATTATATATCACTACAATGCATTGGGTAATGTTTTAGCCTCATGAGGTGTGTTCAAGGGATTATAGACTGAATCTAATATATAATGGTACTTTTTCCATCATTATGTCTTGGTAGTTAGCATTGACCTATGATTATGATGCAATGTTTTATGTTGTTGCCACATTTCCCATGTTGCCTTTATGATTATCATACTATATCATGTCTCATTATTCATGTTTATGATTATCAATCCTTTTATTCCCCCTTTATATGAATATTTTACAAAATTTATTAATTTCTTCATGTTATTTGATGTGTATTACCTTACTGGGATTTATAACTCACCCCTTTCTTATGTGTGTCCTCAAGTTATCCCATGTAGTTTCAAGTACGAAGGAATAATATGAGAATGATAAGGAAGTTTTCAATAAAGATGATGTATCCCAATTTTAATTTGTTATTTAATGTACCTAATTCCCAAATAAACTATACTTCTCAATCTTCTAGGTTGTATTTTTTGTAATCTTATGTAATAAATCATGAATTAATATATAATAAAATCATGGTTGTCAAAATCATCATAATATGTATTTAAATTCATATAGTTAGATATATATTATATATTTTAATTTAATTTTTTTTCTTATTAGTATTTTTTTTAATTAATTAAAATGGAGGAACATTATTCATTTAAAATCATTTTTCAAAATAATTCGTTTTAAGCTTAAAAATAAACTTATGCCAAAAGCAGGTATAAATATGATTCAAATGTAATTAATTATTTTAAACAAGGATAAATAATAATTTTGTTTATTTTAAATAAAATTCCAATAATAATGGTTGTTTTAAATTATTTAACTTATTGAAAAGAAATGATAGTTTTACAAAAAGCAGTATTTTTAACTATTCACTAAAAAATCATCATTTTTAGAAAAATTCCAAAATTTCAAACTAAGATAATTTTGATTGGATGATTTAAAAAATTATATTATTTGTATACAATAAAAATTCTAAAATTGGTATAAATTAACTATAATTCCCAAACATATAATGAAAAATAATTTTTTTTGAAGAAAATGTATTTTGAAGCATAAAATGACTTTACTTAAAATTTGAGTGATTATTTAATTATAATTTATAATAAAATTTTATTTATTTGGATATATCTATATATATTTCTTAATTTGGTTAATAATATTCATACCCTCAAATTAAATAGCTATGTTATAATGATCATTTTTAAATAATATAATTCGTTGATTGTGTAATCTTTGTGTTGCGTGTCGTATACTCTATCGAACAAAATATTCATACTTTAAAATCTTAGGCTATTTAATTATACCAAAATTCAATAAATTTCATCTGCACAATTTTAAATTGCACTTAGAAATCAATGTTTTCATATTTGAAAATACCTTTGTCGAAAACCTTCATCATAAAAAATTCTTAATAATACTTCCTCTTAAAAGAGGGAAAGATAAACATGTAGGTTATATGGAATAACACATAACTAGGTTTCCAAGTAGGATAAAATTGGTGGGAAGTAAAAATATGGGAAAGGAAGAATAGTTTAAATAATTATGGAGAGTAATAGGGATCATTAATCATAATAAAGTAAATGATCAAGAGAATTTTATTGACCACAAAACCATAAATCAATGATAAATTAAATGGCCATTGATTTATCAAATATTAAGGTAATAAGATATTACTTTCATTATAATATCCTTTTCATAAATTTTAGGGGTTATCTTTCTATCAATATAATGAAAAATATAAAGTATAATTATTTGATTTATTTTTTTCCATAAGCACAATTTAATCCTTTGGTTGTACTTTAATCAATTTTCACTTCACCTCTTACACCAAGGAATGGATATTCGATATGAATTTTGTTATTCCTAAAGAACTAAAATAAAATTTTAATAGATTACATAATCTATAAAAGGATAATAATATATTCCCATAGTATTTACTAAAATCAAAATGATTAGAACTTGTCATCCAATATGGATAAATATAATATATTAATCTCTAAAACCACACTAGTAACACACAAAATTCAACCTAATTAATTATATAAGTATCTATTAATAAAATAGTTTAAGTAAAAATAATGTTATACTGACTAGTACATCACATAGGTCAGTGGTAGGAACAAACCCTTATCATCCTTTAGTTGTGGGTTAATGCCCCAAGCCCTCATCAAATGCTATGGGTTGTCACATGGAATGGGGGTTATACTTTTTCCAAAACAATATTAATATAATTCTTATAATGTTCCAAAATTTCAATGACCAATAATTAAAATAAAATCAAATATAAAATAAACCTTAAATTTTACCAATAACTTTAATCATATGTCCGTAAAATTTAAATGCGTTGTTCCTTAAATATCTTTTTCACTAAATCATATACTAAACTGATGGGTTGTATTTCCATAAATGACTCCAAAATACCATTAATATTGATAAACTACCCAGAAAATAAAACCTAAAAGGGGTGCATAAGACATCAAACTTATGATCAGCCTTAAACTCATAAACCCATGATGGTATCCATAATTCTTGGTTTAATATTACATGAAGACATATATGATTCAAAAAATTAACACAATATTTATATGTTTCATGATAATTTTAACCAAAATACCATTGATAAAAATAATTCTTTGATATAATTCTTGAATCCCAACACATACATACTTTAACCCTTTTAATCCAACATAGGTTCTTCCTTGGTCTAGGGGTTAACCATTAAAATAGGGAATTCACTCGAATAATTCCTAGGTTCCTCACATTCAAGACTATGAACTATAAATTGATTCCTAGGATGATTTTTTTTATCTCTACTGAATTCCTCAAATTTCCTCAGAAATTATTCTCTTTATTCACTTATTTCACACACATAAAACATTTTCTTATTACTTTGATAAATTCTCCAGGGTGTCTCTTTATATATTTGTCGAATGATACAAATAAATACCCTATTACTCTATGGTCTCTACCACTCAAGATATTAGAGGAATCCATCCTTATCCTCTTTGGTGATATTAGGGGTTGTATAAGGTGTAGATTATTAATCATATATTTTGGTAACTTATTATGAATAATCATGATATCTCTCATTCTAGTCAACATCCAATTTTGTTGCTCATAATCACAAAATTATCCATCACAATCAATGTTAACGTGATTCCTTCAGGTTCCGTCCATTGTATAAAACAAAAAAACATAGTGTGATAAATAATAATCACAGTGATCAAACCATATAATCATTTATAGGATTTCTAAATCATGAAACATTATTTTCAATCTAATACACCTTAGGTTTAACCTAGATCATTCATTTTGACAATCTATTTAAATCCTTCATAATTGTTTGTAAAGAAAATGTGAATTATCCAAATAATATCCCATGGGATTTTAAAACTAGGTGTTAATTAAGTCCCATTTTCATTCACTAGGTGATAATTGAGTCAAATTCAAATGCGCCCTTTTCAAGTTATTACCCCTAGGTATAACTATGCCAAAATGTAACACCTCAAGATTTTAAAAGAGGAACATCATATTCGATAGCGTATATGACATGAAAAATATATTATAAGATAATATAACACCATGATACTTTATTATATATATATATTTTTAAATAAATTCAATCACTTATATAACTTTCAATTTATGCAACACCGGGTTGAATGAAAAATGATACTCTATTAAATTATTATTACTTAAACATGACCATTATAACCTAGCCATTAAGTTGAAAGGTGTAACACCCCAAGATTTCATAGTGTGTTATTTCTTCAAAATAATTCAATAACTTTCAATACATGCAACACCAAGTTCAAGAACACCATGACTTACCAAACAAGCTGTTCAAAAGAGGTTATGAATATTATTAGATAAATTTTAAAGTTTATATAATCCTTATAATTTTAGAATCCATATTATGAGTTTCTTAGATATAATGCAAGAACAAATTCATTTTCAGTTTTGCACTTTTATCAACTTTTAATAGTGAACCCTTTTTAAATACTATATTTTAAACTTTTTGACTAAATGGGGACATCTAAAATTTAAAATGAAACATCCCAAGCTTCCACGGTACACTAGCGTGTGTTGTACGCAACACAGAGTTCTAACACACCATAACCAATCAAACTATCCGTTATGAATAGTAATACCTACTTTTTGAAATTATATATATTTTATATTTCAAAATGGACTTCATTTTTGGATTTGGAATATCGAATTTAGCCTAAGGTAAAATTTTGGTACTTTTCGGATAACTTTCATATTTTGATGAATAGTGAAAATTACTAAATTTTAATTAAAAACAACTTTTTTAATCAAAATAATTAATAGTGATAAATTATGAATTTTAGTGGTTTTAAAGTATATTTAGAATATATTTTTACCATTTAATATAATGTTGGTCATAGGACATAATTTTATAATAAAACCGATCATAAACAAGTGTCAATCTTTTGATAGTTATTATCTCTTAAAAACACGCTTTTTGTTTTGACAGCGGGAATTAATTTTAAATTAATTTCTGCCACTTCTCTGTTTTGAATTTAGAAAAATGGATTCCATATTTGGAATCAGGATGTCCAAATTGTGTAAATAGGTAACTTTTATTTTTAGACAATTTTGAATAATTACTGCGGTAAATATTTTATTTACCATGGTTAAGGGTAAATCCGATAAATAAGGGTTAAAAAATAATATTATAATAATACTAAATTACCCTAAAACGTGTCTTAACCCTATTGGTTGATACATGGTCGACCATGGGCATCTTTTGGTCGATTTTGGGACCCCATGGATCCACTTGTAAGTGATAATGACACTTTATTTTAATTAAGTTAAAATGAATACAAAAATGACACAAGCATATATCTTTTAGAAAAACAATTATTACATAGGGTTATATATGTTGGATTTTAGATTATAAATATTAATTAGAAAGATAAAAAGATTTCCTACATAATTATATTTTATTTATAATTTTTAGACATTAAATGATTTAATTTATGTACGACACAATGATGATGTAGTAATTACTATAATACTGAAAAATTAAACTAATTGATATTAAAAATACCCAAATAAATATAATATGAAACTTTTAATGAATTAAACTAATTTTATAGGATAATATGATATATTAGAAATGATTTAATTGACTTTGTTCCAAGTAATCAATCTGTTATGAGTTTCACAAAAATCAACTATTGAATAGTGTCAAAATTGACATAATAGAGTTCTTAAAACAAATATTATATTATTAATTAATATTAAATTCATAAAAATCTAAGGTTCGGACAAGAGACTTATATCATGATAGGTTCATCATTAATGGACCACTTGGGGGTCTCTTGGATGTATATAGTAAGTTTATTAACCATATTATATCAAAATACAAAGAAACATTGTAAAAGTGAAACTAATTAACTTAGAGTTAATACTTAAAGATAAGGTTAATATAAGTACCCAAACCTGTCTAAATTCTATTTGATGAGTTGTTTTCGACCCATACCCAACTTAAAATTTAAATAATAAACTTTTGAGCCATTAAAAACCGAATATGAATTTATTATAAATTAATATTTCTAGCTTTTCCAAAGGTGCCCCTGACTCCTCTTATAAAAGGGCACTCCTCCTTCCCATTTCTTCACACCTTCAAAGCCTTTTGGATCGGCCAAACTCTGCCCAAATACTCTCCTAACATCCCTCACTACAACCTAGAGGCCTTAGTTTGATCAGAAATCCAACATAAGGATCCCTTTTGATCAAATCAAAAGGAAGAACCCGAAGAAGAGGTAATGTTTTCACCACCCCTTTTCAAGTTCCTTTCTTCTTCCACTTCTTCTTCCTTTGTTCTTACCATTATAAAATAATAACTCCAGTATATCACATATACTGTGTTGTTATTATAAATATGGTACAACCATATTCAGTATTCTATCCACCCTTTGAATAACATGTCACCATACGTGCGTACGTACGGCTTACCGTCTCCACGTCGTGGTGTAATTGTTATTAAATATATTATTATTTGGATGGGTATAATAATGATTTGTAACTCATGTAAATAATAAATATAACATGTTAATTATTCTGTATATATTATAGACCGCCCATTTATATATTATTTTAATATCAAAAGAATGATATTGTCGCTCGTGCGTACGTACGGACTACCGTCTCCACGAACGCGATGAGATTCATTCTCCATCGTATCCATTCAAGTATAATTATCATTTGATGATTTAAAAATGATGTTTAAGGACTTGATATCATTATGGATATGAATAATATACAACCTATCCTTTACAAACATGTATTACGTAACAAAACATATAAAAGAAAACAAGTAAGTTAACACCCAAAACAATGATAATACTAAGATATTATTATCAAATCAATATTAAAAGATCATATATGATATCATATTAATGTATATGATTCATGTATAATTTAATAACAATTATTTCACCATTATACAGGAGGTTAACCTACCCCAACCAAGGAAAAGTACAAGGTAAGGGGTTTTCATCTCACTCCTTATTCCTGTGAGATTCATGCCATATTGCCACCATTACCTTTTGTGTGGTGTATGTACTGCCCATAATTATATTCTTTGTGTAATACACTTTAATTTATGTGTATTTACATATTCATTATATGATACCTCATTCATGGGTTGTACGTTTCGTAAGTTTCCAAATTAGTAAGGGTTATTTCACAATCTCTTCATTATCCGAGGTTGTTTATACGTAATAATCTACTGGGATCTCTTTATCATCCACATCCATGTTTCTTAATAATGTATTTCAAAACATTTTTACTATTTACAAGAATATGGGTTAAAGTCATTTATACCCTTATGTGTTTCGAAAGGAATCTTTCCGTCGTTTTCCAAACAAGGCACTTTTAACCTTTTCGACAAATTTAAGGTAAGAATGTTTTTTTAACTTATACGGCGGGTGCGGCTATTTACCACCGTTATAAAATCATCAAAGCTTCCCTTACAAGCTTATAAGAATATTTTCAAATTGAATGTATTATTTTATAATTATGTTACTTTTAAAATGATTTAAAAAAAAGAGATATTTCTCTAAAATAGTTTTGATTTCATCTATGTCAACATCATTTGATGGATTTTAAGCTTATTTGAAGTTGATTTATTATGATACAAAACATCCCTATTTTATTGAAGGTTTTGTGATATCTTTGACTGTGGATAAGTTATTCTTAAGTCCCTCATGGTTTTTGTTTAAAGTATTGACATTTTATAAGTTATTTTTAATCCAAATGTTTATGTTATATTTCAGCCTTTCATTCAGATGAATGTGTTAGACAAGTATGTTCCGGGTTGGGGACCGGTAAAAGTAAGCCCTCCAGTTTGGTCTCCGGTTATTAGAGGAACTCTGGTTTGGTCTCCGGTTATTAGAGGAACTTCGGTTTGGTCTCCGGTTATTAGAAGGACTCCGGGTTGGTGTCTGGTTATTAGAGGCACTCCGGGTTGGTGTCTGGTTATTAGAGGCACTCCGGGTTGGGTTCTGGTTACAGTTAGCCCCATGGTCTTGGGATGAGGCCTTGAAAAAGAAATTAAAGTTCAGCATTATGCATTCCATCATTATGAAAGTGGTTATTGATTTTTCATGTGATTATTCGATTAGTAGAATATCCATGTGAATAAGTAAATGGAATTATTTCATTTTATTTATGCCTTACCATGTTGAAAGTTCAAGTTTGAAAGGCTTTTGTTTTTGTTATACATTGCCTTAAATGTTTATTCTTATTTATGAAATTTTCCGCTATATTGTTATCCTTACTGGGCATTTGAGCTCACCCCTTTTCTATGTTTTATTTTTCCCAGGAAGTGAAGAAGTAAATTATGAATGACCTACAGGGATATTATGTGGGGATATGAGTGTGGATTATGGAGACATTATGTTGTTGTAGTATTTTTTTCATTTTATGATGTAATGTAAAACTTATGAATATATCTAGTGTTTCCAAGGCTACTAAACCAATCGGTCTTTCGAGATTTGATCTTTCTTGTGATCATGCCAATGTTATGTAATAATGCACCGACTCTGGGTAATAGGGGTCGGGGCGTTACAGTTGGTATTAGAGGAAGTTTAGTACAAACCTTGGAAGCTAGATTTAGATAAACTCTGATTAGAGCACGTAGACCTAAGATGAACTTTGAGGATTAGTATAGAAGAACTTCCTAGAATTTTGGTATTGTAGAGATTTTGTGAGTTTTCCGAGAAATACATCCCTGTCTGGATACGAGCAGGTAGAGGCGGCTCTGGCACAGATGTACCTAGGGGTAAAACCCGAAAACACCTCTTTGAGCTAGACTCGAACGGGAACTGGTGCACGAAAACGGGCCTTGCTGCACTCTTGGTTACGACACTCCCGGGGGATATGCTTAGGATAACTCTCATTTTATTTACAAATCATTATGAAGGGTTTATGAGTATATACTTCCTCCAAGAAAACATTTTTATGATTATGGATTATATCCATAAACTATTTAATTTATGTTATGTGTTTTACAAGTTTGGGATTAGGTATTGTTATTCATAAACTAATCTAATGTATGCCATTGTTTAGAAATGGTGCCCAGTAGAAGGAATGAGAACTCTAGCAATGCACATGATACAAAGAGAAAGAAGGATCATATATTTTATGGTCTTAAGCCAGAATTTACAAGAGAAATAGTCTCTCATGTATTATCATCATATGAAGATATAATATCATGTGTTGATAAGATAAGTAAAGAGTTTACTGAGTCCTATGGCTTTGAAGGGAAGCAAGAGAAGAAAAGGATGGAAGAGAGAAAGATGGATAAAGGGAAGAGGGAAAAGAAGAATTTTACCATATGTGGTAACTGTGGAAAGAAACACCTTGGAACTTTCCTGAAAGGAATGGGAGTTTGTTATAAGTGTGGAGGAAAAGGGCACAAAGTACGTGACTGGAAGGGTAAGAAAATGGTTTCAAATGTACAATGCTTCATTTGCAAGGAGTTTGGACACTACGCGAACCGATGTCCCAGTCATCAGACTATGTCGCAAATGATGCTATTGGAAAATAAACAAGTTATGATACTACCACAGATGAAGATGAATGATTAGAGTTCTTATGTTGATTATGTCAATTGAGTGTTGTATCAACAATATACTTGTTATAATAATTATGGAGTATATAAGGATTGTACTGCAGTACTATTTCATTAAGGACTTGAGATTGTATGGAACAAAGAAAAGTGACTCAATAGCAGGATAAATTTTTGGAAAATATATGGTTGAGAGAATGATAAATCATAATATAGTTCTGATACTGAGGTAGTGATTTTGGAATAATATGTGATTGTTTTGGATAAATTATATTGGATATTCTTGACTACCTTGGAACTGATTAATGATTTGTATATTCCATCATTGTTGGGGTTTAAAACATTTTTGGATTAATGAAGTATATCCATCATTCTATATGGAATAAGGGAGCATGAATATAATCAAGGAATATGGTAATTCAGGATGTTTCAGTGTATTAAAAGAATACATGATGAAGGTATTCATATGCTATTACGGGGTAAAAAGGATCTACATTATGTTTACCTTCCTTATAAATGTTGGACTGTGAGTTTGGACAGAAGTATTTTGGATAGTTCTAGTTTGGACTATTTTGGATTGCCATAAAAGGACAACTCGGAGGTCGGGTGGCAACCCGTCGTGTCCGGCAAGGCTGCGAGACTTGAACCCGCAACCGAAGGGCGAAAAGGGTGTATCACCTACCACTGGCCCACGAGATGTCCTGGATTAAATAATGTAGTTTTTTTTAAAAAAGATCTGGTAGATGAATTATAAATTCATTTATTTTGGAACCCTATACGAATAGTATAAATAGAAATTTTTTACGTTCTATTATCTTTTAGAGTGAAAGATGAGTTTGTGGTAGAAATTTATTAATGGATAAAACTCTAATAATAAAGTAAGTATATCTCCTTATGATCTTATCCAATCTCATAAATTAATTCCTCAATATTAATAAAAGGAACTTAGAACAAAAATGTTGTCCTAGATGGTACCTTAAATCATCACTAATTTATGGCTTTGGGATTGTTGGCCTTTTCATAGCCATGTTCTCTACCACTCTCCATCAGATAATTGATGGTTAGATTTCTCTTCCATATCCATATTTTCCTACATGGAACCCTAGTATGTGTTATTTTCAGTAATCTTCATACTTTCCACACTTTATTTTAATTAGAGGCCTCATTAATTCATTTTTCGATGTGGGATTTCAACTAAGATATTTTGAAACGTCAAAAATGTGTTATCCTAATACCCTATGTTTTGTTGAACCGATGGTATTTCAAATCATCATAGATTGATGAATTTAAGGAACTCAATTTTACACTTGTTTGTGATTGATGACCTCAATCACTACCTATAAATATTTACGTTTTCCCTCTAATTATATGTCTCTAATTTCCACCAATGTTCTCCTAATCGAGATCATAATTTGGTGGTGACCCTTTCATTTCTCTTTTCCTCATATTAAGACTAAATTTTAGTAAACTAATTTCCAATGTGGTTTTTCCCACAAAGATATTTTCAATATTCAACCTTTTATTTTCGAAGAACAATTTCAAATTGCGAGGACGCAATTTATTGAAGGAGGGGAGAATGTAACACCCCAAGATTTCATAGTGTGTTATTTCTCCAAAATAATTCAATAACTTTCAATACACACAACACCAAGTTCAAGCACACCATGACTTACCAAACAAGCCATTCAAAATAGGTTATGAATATTATTAGATAAATTTTAAAGTTTATATAATCCTTATAATTTTAGAATCCATATTATGAGTTTCTTAGATATAATGCAAGAACAAATTCATTTTCAGTTTTGAACTTTTATCAACTTTTAATAGTGAACCCTTTTTAAATACTATATTTTAAACTTTTTGACTAAATGGGGACATCTAAAATTTAAAATGAAACATCCCAAGCTTCCACGGTAGGCTAGCGTGTGTTGTACGCAACACCGAGTTCTAACACACCATAACCAATCAAACTAGCCGTTATGAATATTAATACCTACTTTTTGAAATTATATATATTTTATATTTCAAAATGGACTTCATTTTTGGATTTGGAATATCGAATTTAGCCTAAGGTAAAATTTTGGTACTTTTCGGATAACTTTCATATTTTGATGAATAGTGAAAATTACTAAATTTTAATTAAAAACATCTTTTTTAATAAAAATAATTAATAGTGATAAATTATGAATTTTAGTGGTTTTAAAGTATATTTAGAATATATTTTTACCATTTAATATAATGTTGGTCATAGGACATAATTTTATAATAAAACCGAACATAAACAAGTGTCAATCTTTTGATAGTTATTATCTCTTAAAAACACGCTTTTTGTTTTGACAGCGGGAATTAATTTTAAATTAATTTCTGCCACTTCTATGTTTTGAATTTAGAAAAATAGATTCCATATTTGGAATAAGGATGTCCAAATTGTGTAAATAGGTAACTTTTATTTTTAGACAATTTTGAATAATTACTGCGGTAAATATTTTATTTACCATGGTTAAGGGTAAATCCGGTAAGTAAGGGTTAAAAAATAATATTATAATAATACTAAATTACCCTAAAACGTGTCTTAACCCTATTGGTTGATACATGGTCGACCATGGGCATCTTGGGGTCGATTTTGGGACCCCATGGATCCACTTGTAAGTGATAATGACACTTTATTTTAATTAAGTTAAAATGAATACAAAAATGACACAAGCATATATCTTTTAGAAAAACAATTATTAAATAGGGTTATATATGTTGGATTTTAGATTATAAATATTCCTTAGAAATATAAACAGATTTCCTACATAATGATATTTTATTTATAATTTTTAGACATTAAATGATTTAATTTATTTATGACAAAATGATGATGTAGTAATTACTATAATACTGAAAAATTAAACTAATTGATATTATAAATACCCAAATCAATATAATATGACATTTTTAATGAATTACACTAATTTTCTAGGATAATATGATATATTAGGAATGATTTAATTGACTTTTTTCGAAGTAATAAATCTGTTATGAGTTTCACAAAAATCAACTATTGAATAGTGTCAAAATTGACATAATAGAGTTCTTAAAACAAATATTATATTATTAATTAATATTAAATTCCTAAAAATCTAAGGTTCGGACAAGAGACTTATATCATGATAGTTTCATCATTAATGGACCACTTGGGGGTATCTTGGATGTATATAGTAAGTTTATTAACCATATTATATAAAAATACAAAGAGACATTGTAAAAGTGAAACTAATTAACTTAGAGTTAATACTTAAAGATAAGGTTAATATAAGTACCCAAACCTGTCTAAATTCTATTGGATGAGTTGTTTCCGACCTATCCCCACCATAACATTTAAATAATAAACTTTGGAGCCATTAGAAACCGAATATGAATTTATTATAAATTAATATTTCTAGCTTTTCCAAAGGTGCCCCTCACTCCTCTTATAAAAGGGCACTCCTCCTTCCCATTATTTCACACCTTAAAAGCCTTTTGGTTCGGCAAAAATCTGCCCAAATACTCTCCCAACATCCCTCACTACAACCTAGAGGCCTTAGTTTGATCAGAAAGCCAACCTAAGGAGCCCTTTTGATCAAATCAAAAGGAAGAACCCGAAGAAGAGGTAATGTTTTCACCACCCCTTTTCAAGTTCCTTTCTTCTTCCACTTCTTCTTCCTTTGTTCTTACCATTCTAAAATAATAACTCCAGTATCTCACATATACTGTGATGTTATTATAAATATGGTACAACCATATTCAGTATTCTATCCACCCTTTGAATAACATGTCACCATACGTGCGTACGTACGGCTTACCGTCTCCACGTCGTGGTGTAATTGTTATTCAATATATTATTATTTGGATGGGTATAATAATGATTTGTAACTCATGTAAATAATAAATATAACATGTTAATGATTCTGTATATATGATAGACCATCCATTTATATATTATTTTAATATCAAAAGAATGATATTGTCGCTCGTGCGTACGTACGGACTACCGTCTCCACGAACGCGATGAGATTCATTCTCCATCGTATCCATTCAAGTATAATTATCATTTGATTATTTAAAAATGATGTTTAAGGACTTGATATAATTCTGGATATGAATAATATACAACCTATCCTTTACAAACATGTCTTACGTAACAAAACATATAAAAGAAAACAAGTAAGTTAACACCCAAAACAATGATAATACTAAGATATTATTATCAAATCAATATTAAAAGATCATATATGATATCATATTAATGTATATGATTCTTGTATAATTTAATAACAATTATTTCACCATTATACAGGAGGTTAACCTACCCCAACCAAGGAAAAGTACAAGGTAAGGGGTTTTCATCTCACTCCTTATTCCTGTGAGATTCATGCCATATTGCCACCATTACCTTTTGTGTGGTGTATGTACTGCCCATAATTATATTCTTTGTGTAATACAATTTAATTTATGTGTATTTACATATTCATTATATGATACCTCATTCATGGGTTGTACGTTTCGTAAGTTTCCAAATTAGTAAGGGTTATTTTACAATCTCTTCATTATCCGAGGTTGTTTATACATAATAATCTACTGGGATATCTTTATCATCCACATCCATGTTTCTTAATAATGTATTTCAAAACATTTTTACTATTTACAAGAATATGGGTTAAAGTAATTTATACCCTTATGTGTTTCGAAAGGAATCTTTCTGTCGTTTTCTAAACAAGGCACTTTTAACCTTTTCGACAAATTTAAGGTAAGAATGTTTTTTTAACTTATACGGCGGGTGAGGCTATTTACCACCGTTATAAAATCGTAAAAGCTTCCCTTACAAGCTTATAAGAATATTTTCAAATTGAATGTATTATTTTATAATTATGTTACTTTTAAAATGATTTAAAAAAAAAGAGATATTTCTCTAAAATAGTTTTGATTTCATCTATGTCAACATCATTTGATGGATTTTAAGCTTATTTGAATTTGATTTATTATGATACAAAACATCCCTATTTTATTGAAGGTTTTGTGATATTTTTTACTGTGGATAAGTTATTCTTAAGTCACTCATGGTTTTTTTTTAAAGTATTGACATTTTATAAGTTATTTTTAATCCAAATTTTTATGTTATATTTCAGCCTTTCATTCAGATGAATGTGTTAGACAAGTATGTTCCGGGTTGGGGACCGGTAAAAGTAAGCCCTCCGGTTTGGTCTCCGGTTATTAGAGGAACTCCGGTTTGGTCTCCGGTTATTAGAGGAACTCCGGTTTGGTCTCCAGTTATTAGAAGGACTCCGGGTTGGTGTCCGGTTATTAGAGGCACTCCGGGTTGGTGTCCGGTTATTAGAGGCACTCCGGGTTGGGTTCCGGTTACAGTTAGCCCCATGGTCTTGGGATGAGGCCTTGACAAAGAAATTAAAGTTCAGAATTATGCATTCTATCATTATGAAAGTGGTTATTGATTTTTCTTGTGATTATTCGATTAGTAGAATATCCATGTGAATAAGTAAATGGAATTATTTCATTTTATTTATGCCTTACCATGTTGAATGTTCAAGTTTGAAAGGCTTTTGTTTTTGTTATACATTGACTTAAATGTTTATTCTTATTTATGAAAGTTTCCACTATATTGTTATCCTTACTGGGAAATTGATCTCACCCCTTTTCTATGTTTTATTTTTCCCAGGAAGTGAAGAAGTAAATTATGAATGACCTACAGGGATATTATGTGGGGATATGAGTGTGGATTATGGAGACATTATGTTGTTGTAGTAGTTTTTCATTTTATGATGTAATGTAAAACTTATGAATATATCTAGTGTTTCCAAGGCTACTAAACCAATCGGTCTTTCGAGATTTGATCTTTCTTGTGATCATGCCAATGTTATGTAATAATGCACCGACTCTGGGTAACAGGGGGCGGGGCGTTACAAAAGGTATGACTAGTAATAACTAAAATTTGAGATTTTATGGTTTACTAATGTATAAAATAAATTCAATGGATATATATTGATTATAAATAAAAGAAAAAACATTTGAAATAAAATGAAATGTCTTCTGAAAAACATTATTTTTCAAAAAGGAGGTTTAGTCATGATTTACACTCATAATTTGAGATTAATTTTACAAAATTTAGAAATTTTAGTTGAAAAATAAATATTAATTTTTTAAATATAAAATTCAAATTATCTTTTGGTGATTTTTTGACAATTATATGAAAAGATTTATTTTTTGATGAATAGTGAAAAATATTGATTTTTATCCAAAACTGTATTTTCGTTTGAATTATTTAAAAAGTTAAATTATATTATCATTTGGTTTTAAAGTTAAATTAATTAAATTATACTAAAAAATATCTAATTTAGTTCACTAGCATCAATTTTATATTGAATTCTAATATTAAAACCCTTTAAACTTTTGAAAGTTTTTCTTAGGAAAACCCGTTTTTTCGACACACATATGGGTTTAATTTTAAATTTAATTAAGACTATTATGTGAAGTGAATTTTAAAAAATGGATTAAATATTTGGAATCATAATAATTTATAATATTAAATAAGTTCAGATAAATTTTTTACCATAATTAATAGTGAAAATAGTGAAAATTAATTACCGTAGTTAAGGTAAAAATGTGTTTACCTGGAGGTTAAAATAAGAAGATAAGGGTTAAAAACGACATAAAAAATATAAAAACCCCATTATATAGATACTATTAGACCTTATAAAAATTAATGTTAGATAGTTACCCTTTTTTGTGTATTTTTGGCATGATAAAAATGGGGTTATCGCTTTGTCTTTTCAAAAATACCAAGTGTGTCCTCCCCCCCACTTATAAAAGACCACCCCCTCTCCTATCTTATTCACACTTCCAAAACCATTTGGGTTGGCCAATAAATATAAAAATATTTTTCTTAATTCACTCCAAAAATCCTAGAGGCCATTTTTTTAATATAAATCCAATCTTGGAAGGATTTAGTTAAACCTAAAGAGGTTTCCCGAAGAAGAGGTAATGTTTTTATCGATGCATTTTCATTTTACTTATTCTTATAAACTCATTTTAATATTCTACAAAAATGAAAAAATATTGAAACTACTATCTCCTATATACCAATATTTTATTATGTTAATTGAAATAACCTATATCTATCTCCACTTCCATCAAATGGGAAACAAAAATGTCGATCATGTGTACGGTGGACTACCGCCTCGCAAACCGATGTAATTCATTTTCCATCAACAAATTTAAATACCGGATATAATGATATATTTAAAAATATTTTTATTATATCTATTAAATTATTATATTTTTAGAATTATTAAATCACATGTACCTTCTTACTTTCCATTTCTTGAGGAATATAATAACATCACTCATGTGTACAATGAATTACCGCCTCATGAAGTGATATGATTTGTTTTTAAATTACTCTTTAAATGAAAGGTATTAAGTATAAATTTAATGAATATATTTTATTTTTATAACCTAACCATATTTTAAGGAATATAATATAACATCTAACTTCTTACCTTCCAATATGTTGGAAAACAATAACGTCGCGTGTGTGCAAGTGTGGACTACCGCCTCCATGTAGCAATGTGAAATGTTTTTCATTTTATTTTTAAATGGATTGTAATAGGGATAGATATGAATAATAGAAATGATATATATATATATATATATATCATAATAATTATTCTAGAAAGGTGAATCAGAATTTATTTTCCCTGAAATAATGATTTTAACAAAGAATTGTTAATAAAATGGTGATAAAAGACTATATGTAAATCATATATGAAATGATATATATTATTATGGTTCTGTAATAAATTTATAATAAACCTATATTTATTATATATGAGGTTTTAACACATATAAGTCAATTTGAACCTGAGGTAAGGGTTTCTCGTCTCACTTTTACTTTTTCAAGACATGGTCCATATTCACGACTTATTACTTTGTGTGGGGAATATACTACCCATTTTGATATATTATATCATGAATATAAATCTATTAATGGAATTTAAAGTTTCACTTGAAGTTATTTATTTCATGGGGATTGTGATTAAAAATTTACCAAAGTGGTAAGGGTTTATTTCACAATCTCATCATTATTAGGGATTTGTTTGTTTAAGTCTCCCTTAGGGGGATTATTTTGTATTTATATCATAAAATCAAAATATATCCTTATCCTCTGGTTATTCATAAAATTTTAAAGTAATAATACCATTTTTTTAAATCTTTAGTACATAGAATTATTGAGTTTTTTTTAAGAAAATTCAACTTTCTTTATCTCTTCGGTCAAAAATCCTTTTTCTTCCAAAATTTTGTTTTTCTAAAAATGTTTTCAAAAATGTTTTTAACATTATAAAAATGATTTATTAATGGATTTTTTAACAATTTTTTACTTATTAATTTTTTTTAAAATTAATATTCATGTCATTTTCAAAATAATATTTGTTTTTTACTTAAAATGTGAAAGGAAACTTTATTTTAACATGTTTGGCATGAATGTAATTTTCCAAAATCATTGTAAGAAACTAGTTTTTTACTCAAGTATTGATCCTTTAAATTTTGGTATAATTCTATGTTTTGGACCTAATATGGATGTCTAATGGGTTCATGGGTGTCTAGGGGGTGTCTAGGGCTTGTTCAAATCCTAGAATCCAGATTTTGGGGGAAAAATGATTGTCACACGGTTAGAATAAACCATGTGGGGAAGGACCCATGATTAGTTTAACTTTTTCGGGGATGGATAGAGAGCATAAAGAGGGTGCATGACTTTCCCTAACTATATGATTTTGGTTTCCCGATTGTGCAAAAACTATAGACCAAATTTCAGAGGAGTTTCACACGGTTGGAACTCGATTTCTCTAACCCTATGGCCTAACCATACAGGTGCCTACTTCCTTTATCTAAACAGTTATGTTTGGTGCATGTTTTGAAAAAATGTGCGGCCAAACTATGTGAAGGTTATTTTTGGGTGATTTACCATTTTTCCATTAAAATAATTTTTAAATCAAACCACTTCCTTTGATTTTCCATTATAGAAGATAGACCCTCTTATTTTCTATATTTTTATCTCTTTGAAGGAATAATATATGAATTGAGATCATGCATCAGTCCAGATTCTGATTCGATCATCGTTCTCCATGTTGGATCTGTGCTGGTAAGATCATGATTTCTTTTTAATATTTCATCATTATTATTCCTATCAATGATGCTATTTATATTTAGTCTCATGTGACCTAATTTCAAGGCATTGATATTTTACCTATATCTCTTCCAACCCATGAAAAATCAGAGGTTTATATTGGATGATGAGATTCATTCAAGTACGAGGCAGGTGGTATATAACTCACCCCTCAAGTTTCTTTGTTTTATAAATTATCTTGTGGTCGCACCAATTTCATCAGGCGCCACCTATTAAATTAATATTCCTTGCTTTTTTTCATTATAACCATGTTCTAAGACCCATTACATATATTTTATTCATCATTAGTGGTTACATCCACAACATAGACCACCCCAAGTAGGGTATTCTACATTGTTGGGCTTTTAGTGCTTTGACTTGTGTGTTTTTGCCAATGTTCGAGTGTGCCTCATCATAAACCTTCTGATGGTGAGACTTCCTTAATTAAATGACTATTTAATTGATAAATGTCTAGTACCATGTATTATTATCACTTGAACTACCTAAGTTAAGTGATTTAACTTGACTAATCAATGTTAAATGGTAAATTGGAAAGTATATTGGATATATATGACTTAGACTAATACATTTAAATGAAATGGATTGTTTTCATGTCCATAACACCCCTTTCATGTAAAATGGAAGGTATCAGATTGAACCATAATAAATTACCAAGGATTATATAAATTATCAAATGGTTCCATGCTCAATTGGCCTTGTCACACTAATGGAAGGAAATGGATTGAACCTTATGACATGTTAAATGGATTGAATATTGATTGAAATTAATTATTAAATAAATCAATTTTATGGTGTCTAATTATATATGGACCTTAACATCATTACTATAGAAGTGCTCAGACTCAAGTTAGATTTTATATTCTTGAGGGAATGCCTTGATCCCTCTTGGATGTAATTCTAATTCAAGGATGCCTATTACCAAGGGTGATACCCACCTTGGAAGCCGACCCTAATATATCAGTGGATGCTTGGTATGACACCATTGGATCCCTTCTTTATTATTATATGATGCCTTAGATACACTTCTTTGATCAATTATGGATTCTATAGACATGAGCTTCCATAGTTACATCCTTGGTCCTAGCCATTTACTACCCCATTTTACCTTGTATATTTTCCTTGGACTCAGTTAGATTCATTTTTTTGGAATTCCTTGGATAACACACTTTTGATTACACTATTACCCCTTAGTCGAGCTACAATTACTACTGAGTTAGTTACCCTTGAGTATTTAGTAGTCTTGGTTATTACCTTAGAACCTATTCATTAATATTATCATTAAAGTGTGCCTCATGATACCTTGGATACTTTATTTATATCACAATGTTAGTGCTGGTTATACCTCATGTGACTTATTATAAACTGGAACTTAACTAGTTAATAAACTTGTTACATGTTCAGATTCTATCCAAGGGATGAATCAGGTACTCGAGTATTTATGTTATTGTACTTATTTACTTTCATATATGCATGCTTTCACACTATTTAGGTTTATATTACACGGACTACATGTTATAGACACTATTGGTGGTGGCCTACTGAGATTTATCACACACCCTATCTGGGATTCATTGGTATCTGGGTAGACTACATGTATGCAGGTGTTGACAAAGGGAAGCATACTGCTTCAGACACTTGATTTCTTGATTTCTTAGGATGAAGCTGGTAGCAGATGATCAATCTTGAACTTGGGATGCTAGGGATAGTTTTTGGTTTCCTTTTTTATACTTTTTTATAGCATGTTATGCCTACTTCATTTTATCCATGTTTCTAGATTTATTAGACACATGACATATATAATCACCATTTTTTTATATTTAAATTAGTTTCTTTAGTTGTTTATTACTTCAGTCTACTTATGTTGTGCCATCTGTTTATTACATTGCTTCTACTACTTATATCATATTATATTATATTCATCTTCAATGATACACTCTAGTAACAAGGGAATAGTCTTCCCATAGAAAAACCCTAACACCTCACTGCTAATTGACAACATCTAGTGTTCGGGGAATAACACTTGAGGCCTAGTGGCCAACCAGTCTTAGGGCACCTTCAGTGGCATCTGGGTCTGGGACGTCACAAAGTGGTATAAGTGTGGTTCCTTTATTGATCTACTATTTATAGATAATAGGTTGGATACGAGTAATTCTTTAAACTTAGTCATAATCCATTCTTGGGAATTTGATACCCATGTTCTAGTTAAATACTGTGTTACCTGAATTATAATTATTGTTCTGCTTTTTCCTATTATTGTTGATATCATTTCACCATTGGGTGATGTACATTCTTTATTGTGGTTGTTATTATTATTTTGATTAATATTACAGTTCATCTTTTTCTTGATGATATGAGGTAAATGATCATTGTTACATGCATCATTTCAGGAACCTAGAATTCACATGTCATGCATATGCCTTTCCATATAGGTCCATTTCACTACTTGTATTTCTTGATATGCCTAATATTATTGAGTGAGACTTGTTATATATATATATATATATATATATATATTATTTTGATGATTTTTTGATATGATTGAATAATTTATAGTTTCAATTCATGAGGTGTTATGGGCCCTCATGGGTTGGAATGTGTAATTTACCAAGTCGAGCCATTATAATGAAACTAAATAGGTATTGTTTTCAGTGATAAGGTGTATGGGCCCTAATTCACTAGGAATTGAAGTCCATTATATATAAACCTTGATATATGAAAATTAGTAAATGAAAACTATGAAAGTGAAACTTGAAACTTAAAGTAAAATGGTTTCTAGTAAATGATGAGGCAAGGCATAGTTGAATCTTCATCTACTAGAACCCCTATAATTTTTATGTGAGAACTTACTAATATCTAGACTTATAAGAGGGTAGTTTGGGTAGTATACCATGGGTAGTGAGACCTTTTCTTATGTTAAATTTCCACTAGTTATTCTATATATATACTTAAATATTGTTATGAGGCATGTGATTGGAATTTTCAGACCAATGTTTCCACAACATACCCATGTCGTGCGCTAGAAGGGTGGCGACGACCATCCTCCAGACTGTAGGTTTCGAGTGCAGTGGAAGCATGTGATGGGCGTTGCCTAAAATTTATTTTTTCCATGATCAATGATCAATATGATATTTGAATGACAATAAACACCATGTTCAATGGAATTAAATAAAATAAGATAGATATCACGAATCATGTTAGAGCTAGAGAGAGGATACTCAAATATTATTTATAATTAATTAAATTAAATAAGAATTATCTTGTTGGAATTATTTCTTTGTTGATGGATTTGGTAACAGATCTGTGATGTATCATTGTTATGTTGTAGGAATCAAGTGCATATTTCCTCTATTGGTGATCCACACACGTTCCACAAATCTCTAGACATCACCGAAGGAATCCCTGGGTGCTAGCACGACAAATCATTGTTCTTGTGTCATCTTCCTTTGATCGCTATGAGAATTGATTCGAAATCATTATTCTCGATCTGCTGGAGGAACTTTTCACTCCATTATTGGAAGAGATTGTAACAACATGAGATTTTATAAGACACATTCTTTTTAATTTCATTCATATCTTCTATTGTATGACACACCAAGATTATCTTGCACTATACGCAACACCGTATTAGCTTGCAGTATACACATCACTTTTCTTGGCTCTTGTTACACACAATTTCAAATTCATTTGATAGAAGTTATTCTACGCAACATTGAGTGTATATATATATATATTCAATGTATAAATAAAATATGGTTGGATTGTATTATACGCAATAACAAAGGAGTCGTGCACTACACGCAACCCTGACTTGGCTTGCATTACACACAATCACGACCTTCCTCGATAGCGTGTGTTGTACGCAATACCGGGATTTACTAAACAACGATATATTATTATAATATTGTTATGAACTAGACTTTATGAATAGTGTTAACTAAATTTTGAATTTTATAACATTATTATTCATCTTACACATTTTCTAGAACATGGTATAAGAACAAAATAAAATTTTCGGGTAAAATAAGTATTTTTCAAAAAAATGCAGTTTTGACGCCTTTTGATGGCACACCCACTTTAAATCTAGTTTTTGACATGTTTATAAGTTCTATTTGACAAAATAAAATTATTCTTTGGAATCAAGAAATAAAAATTTACTTTGGATAAAATTTTCATTTTTTTCTGATGACATTCATATTTTAATGAATAGTAAAAACACGCTATATTTTAATTAAAAACAACTTTCTTCATCGTAATATCTTATGTGGTTAAATTATAATATTTGATGGTTTTAAAGTATAAATATAATATATTTTTACCATTTAATATAATTTATGTCATTATAATTTATTTTACCTTGAATTTGTAGGTTAAATCAATTCAATCTTTTGCAATGTTTTAAAGAAAAACCCGTTTTCTTTCGACAACAGGATTAATTTTAATTTAATTTATGAAACTTTTGTGTATTGAATTTGGAAAAATGGATTCTATATTTGGAATCAGTGGATCCAAATTATGTTAATAAGCTACTTTGTATTTTTGGGAATTATGAATAGTAACTACGGTAAATTTTATTTACCATAGTTAAAGGTAAATTGGGTAATTAAGGTTAAATATAATATTATAAAATTACCCTAACACATGTCAAAATACTATTAGATGACTAAAAGTCGACCCATATCACCTAAGAGTCGTATTAGATTCATTTAATGGACTTTTATCCATGAAAATAATTTAATTATTATTAAAACCAAAGAATGTGACAACATGTCACTTTCTTAAATCTTATAAGTATAATAATTTTAATTTAGTGAAAAACTTCATGAAACTTCTAAAATGAATAGTCTCCAGAAATCTAATACAATTATATACATCATAGGAATTTATTTAGAATTTTTAGGGATTAAATAATTATCATTTAGTATGACACAAAGATGATGCAGTAATTGTCTTATTAATGCAATATTGACATAATTGATGTTATAAATGCCCAAATAAATGTATTTTGAGACTTTTTTTGTTTTAAACTAATTTTCTAGGTTCATATAACATTTTATTGTTGATGTAAGTAAATTTTTTTGAACTTATCATTCTGTTATGAATTTCATAAAAATCATGTACCAAATAGTGTCAAAATTGACATAAATTAGTTTTGAAAACAAATATTATATTATTAATTGTTATTTTATTCCTAAAAATCTACGGTTCGGCCAAATGACTTAGATAAGGTTATATATATTAATAATAAACAACTTGGGGTTCTTTTGGCTTGATATAGTAAGTTTATTAACCATATAGTGTAAGAAAACAAAAAGACACTGTAAAAGTTAAATTATTTAACTTAGAGTTAAATCTAATTGATAAGGTTAAACTAATAACCTAAACTTGTCTAAATCCTATTGTATGAGATTATTTTGACCCATCCCCACTTTATATTCGAAATAATACCCTTTGAAACCATTATATACCGAATTTGACCTTATTATAAAATAATATTTTGAGATTTTCCTAAGGTGCCCCTCTCCTCCCTTATAAAAGGGCACCTCCTTCCCTCTCCTCCTCACACCAATTTGAGCATTCAAGATCAGCCAACCCCTGACAAAATCTCTTCTCCACTTCCCTAGTATCATCCTAGAGGTCCTGGTTTTCTACAAAGACCATCCTTAGTTCTTTATGTGGAGGTTAAATGAAGGCGCGTCAAAAAGAGGTAATATCCATTACCGATCTTTTTCAATTTCTTTCTTCTTCAACTTCTTCTTCTTTAGTTGTTTCATGATAAAGTAATAACATCAGTATTTCTTATATACTGATATGTTATTATAAATATTAAACAACTCTAATTAACCTTCTATCCATCCTATGGAAAAAGGAAATCACCGCGTGTGCGTACGTACAGAATACCGTCTCCACGCCGTGGTGTAATCTATTTTCCGCCACCACCTTAATTGGATGGGTATAATGGTGTAATGAGTAACTATATATGATTATTATAAAGTGATATTTATACTGAAATATTATACATACACTTCAACACAATTCCACGACCATGGGAACGATATCATCGCTCGTGCGTACGTACGGACTACCGTCTCCACGATGCGATGAGATTCATTCTCCACATTAACCATTCATGAATGATTATAAATTATATATAATTAATAATAATGAAATATATGACATGTTAAATATACTGGATTTATGTATATATATATATATGTATGTCATCTACTTACTTCCATTCAAGACAATTAGGAAAGGAAAACAGCGTTCATGCGTACGTACGGACTACCGTCTCCATGAACGGTGTTTTTCATTTCATTTATCTATCTATTATATATATATATACTGAATATATATAATATATAAATCATGTTTTATATTCTGTAAGTAAGTAAATCATGATATAAGTAATAATAATGTCAATAACAACAAGTCCAAACACCTACGATAAATAAAACGATTTTACCCAAAACACTTCTTTAACAAGGAATTTACAAAAGAACGGGTAATATAAAGTCATAAGTGAACCATATATGAAATCATAACAATGAATATGATTCTGTAATAAGTTAATGACATTATTTAAATCATTATACAGGAGGTTCAGATACGTACAAAGAATATCAGACATAAGGTAAGGGAAATATCACAATCTCATTTTTATCCGAGATTGTTTATATTTTGAAATTTACTGGGGTTTATTTTATCATCCACATCCATGTTTCCTCAATATGTAATATTATTTCCATTCACCTAAAATTGTTTAAATCCTATTTTACCCTTCGGTGAGTTTTTATTAGAATATATGAAAGGAATCTTTTGTCGTTTTTTGTACGCGGTACTTTTTTGACTTTTCCGACAAAAGTACGAGAAGAATGTTTTTTAAATTCTACGGAATGAATGGATTTTTAAAACATTATTTCCAAGAAGCTTCCTTTAAAAGTTTTCAAGTTTATTTTTAATCAAATTCTTTTAAAATTTTATGACATGTTAAGAAAGGAAAAGTGTTTTTGAAGTAGAAAGGATATTTTCCTCAAGAATGGAGTTCAAGTGTTTTATCAAAATTATTTTCCATCTAAGATAATAAAAGGGTTCTGTTTTTATCTCTATTATTACATTGATTTGATTATGTTTTTATGGAATTATTTTTATGAATTCCTGTATCTTATATGAATTGTTTTATGATGTCATGATGTTTAAGAATCCCATTTTTATTACATGGGTTATGCAATGATGTATGATTTATGATTTTGTGGCACACATAAGAATGGTATCATTATGAGATTGGTGGGACCTATATCTCCCTCCAATGCATTGGGTAAAGATTTTATATCTCATGAGATAGACATGGCTGAAATGGTAGGTTATACCGGTTCAGTGAAATAGGACTGAAACGAGGGTGACTCGGTTCAGAAATGGACTTTGTCCACTAAGATAGTCTTGGAAATGAGTCTTGACTAATAATAAATGATTCTCTATGATTATGTGTGTATGCCACAAAGTTTTATGTTTTAAGTTATGATTATTGGGATTACATTTCACTTCTATGATTTATCCCATGTTATGATATTATGATCTCTTTTGCAGGTTAAGATTTCCAAAAGTTATGTTCTTATGTATATGATGTGATTGATATTTCTTTTGTTTACCCTTACTGAGCATTTGAGCTCACCCTTCTGTATGTTTTATTTTCCCCAGGATATAAAGAAAGGTTTTAGGTAAGAAAAAAAGGGGAAGATCTTTATGGGAGATTTTGAAGATCTTTCACCATGATTAGAAGATTGCGTTCTGAGTTTCCAAAGACACTAAACTATTACGGTCTTTGTTTGTGTGTTTTTGTTATGTAATAAGTATTATGAAAAATTAATGTAATGTCCTTATACGTTAAGCTTTGTGTCTCTACAGTTGGTATCAGAGCAAAGGTTTAGTCAACCTTTGGAAAATAGGATGCGAAAACGTTATTGAGATCCCTAGAGATATTACTAAGGTATGTCTAGGGATGTCCCTAAGGATAAGTATACGTATAGGATATAGTCCTAGAACTATGGTAACGATCTTAGAATTTAACCTATGATGTTAGATATTAAGGGTACTCCCCCTTTACTATGTTGTTTTCCCTAGCATTATTTTTGCCTCTCACACTATTCTTTTTGGGTTTTAGACGATGGCTGGAACCCGAAGGAACCGTGTTGATCACTATAATGGACAATGCAATGATTCTCATCCTGAACAAACAAGTGTTATGGGAGATAGAGTGAAAAATCTTATTGTTATACTTACACAAGATATGAATCATTCTGGACTTCCAAATGAGCAGAGAAGGGAACAATATTCTATTGAGTCCTTCATGAGGCAACGTCCACCTTCTTTCTGTGGGTCTTCTGATCCACTTGTTGCTGAACAATGGATCAGTACCACTGAAAAGATATTTTCAGTTCTTCAATGTTCTGAACATGATAAAGTCATCTTAATAGTATATCGTTTGGAAGGTGAAGCTGATCAATGGTGAAATCTTATTAAGAATACGAGGCCAAGAGATGAAATTGAGTCTATGGAATGGGACGAGTTCAAGAACTTGTTTTTTAGTAAGTACTTCCCTCGTATTCTTCAAACAAAGATGGAAAAGGAGTTTCTTGAGTTGAAGCAGAAGGATGATGAATCTGTTGGTATATACGAAGCGAATTTTACAAGACTTGCAAGGTATGCATCTGGCATTATCATCCAACCTGAAAGTAAAGTTGATCGATTTTTCAGGGGATTAAAACCAAGTCTTTGAAGGGCATTAGCTATAAGAGACTTCAGTAGCTATGAAGAAATTGTGCGTTGTGCTGTCAAGGTAGAAATGGAAGTTGGTGTTACATATCCATCTCATGGTTTTCATAAGAAACGAAAGATGGAGTTCAAGGAGAAATCTCAGAATAATGTTGAAAAGAAGATGAATGTTTCCTTATGCACAAAGTGTGGAAAGAAGCATGGTGGAGATTTTCTCAAAGGGACTAGAAAATGTTTTAAGTGTAGAAAAGAAGGTCATCAAGCAGCTGAGTGTCGAAGTAATGGAAAAAGGGTTTCTAATGATGTGAATAAAGAAAAAACTGCAGAGAACGCACCACCAACACTTCAATTCTTCAAGTGGAAGGAAATGGGGCATTATGCTAATAAATTCCCTAATCCAAGGGTTAGTGATGATCAACATGAGCAACTGCTTAAGGAAAAGGACAAAGGGAAGTCACATGCGATCACTATTGGCGATGTTGAATATGACAACGATGTGGTGGAATGATTAAGTGTTTATGTAATGGGATTCTAAAAGAATGTTGTATCATGGAGTATTGGAATATTTATGTATTGGCCTAATGTGGTATTCAAAGTGATTGAGATATTTTTGGAAATAAGATGATATGAGCATAATGAAGGGAAAACGAGAAAATGAAATGTTTAACAGTATTTATGAGCTCATGATTGATATAAGGACTAAGTGATATCATGGTTTGAGTATATAGAATTTTGAGGATTTTGGTATGTGGAAAGTGTTAACTTTTAACTGCATTCAAGTTTTCACTATGGTTCAATGGGTATTCATTTTTTTCAAGAGAATACATGATTAAGGTATTCACATGATTGGAATGTGACCAACAATATATATATATATATGGGGGATAAATGATGGTATTCACATGCTTGGTTGATGAAATTTCAAGTAATCGTTTTCTTTATACTATGAGCTTAGACCGAAGTATTTTACATAAGCCTAAATATTGGAATGGATTATGTTGGACATATGCTAAGTATTGTTTAAGGATAGAACTTTTTTCAATATTACTGATGGGATTTTATAGTAATGTAGTTTTAGAAAAAGGACAACCTGCAGGATGGGCGACAACCCATCGCGTCAGACAAGGCTGTGGGAATCGAACCCACAACCGAAGTGCGACTGGCCTTTATCACCTACCACTAGCATACAGGAAGTCCCTGTTTAGTATAAAATTGTTTTATTATATTAAGGAGTATGATATATGAAGTATAAGTCCATTTTATGAACTATATAAGATTAATCTCACTATAGATGGACTTATGTATTTTTTTTGATTACTTTTCTAACCTTTTGTTTGAGATAGATGGAATGACCCATCATTCTAACACATGATCTGCTAACACATCACGAATGACAAATTCAACTTCATTTCTTGAAGAGACGAAGTGGAAATTGTCCAAAGAATGACAAACGGTGAGACTATACTAAAATCACGAAAGTATTTCTTCTTATTCCAATTTCATCAACTTTAGGGAAATGATCTTGAAAAACCAAAAATGTTGTCCTACTGCCCTTATATCCGATGAATCAGATGGTACCTTAGATAATCACAAATCTATGGCTTTGTGATTGTTGGCTTTTTCATAGCCATGTTCTCTACCACTCTCCATCAGAACATGATGGTTATATTTCTCTTCCATATCCATATTTTCACCTATGTGGAACCTCAGTGATCAGTTTATTTGGGTAACCGTTACGTTTCATACTTTTGTTTTTAAATATTGGTTTTGGTATTTCTTTTTACTATGTGGGTTTCTATTAAAGAAACTTTCGAATAATAAACCATTTATAACCCCGAAGAATTTCAAGGGCGAAATTCATTTTAAGTGGGGTAGAATGTAACAACCCAAGATTTTATAAGATACATTCTTTTTAATTTCATTCATATCTTCTATTTTACGACACACCAAGATTATCTTGCACTATACGCAACACCGTATTAGCTTGCAGTATACACAACACTTTTCTTGGCTCTTGTTACACACAATTTCAAGTTCGTTTGATATAAGTTATTCTACACAACATTGAGTGTATAAATATATATATATATTCAATGTATAAATAAAATATTGTTGGATTCTATTATACGCAACAACAAAGGAGTTGTGCACTACACGCAACCCTGACTTGGCTTGCATTACACGCAATCGCGACCTTCCTCGATATTGTGTGTTGTACGCAATACCGGGATTTACTAAACAACGATATATTATTATAATATTGTTATGAACTAGATGTTATGAATAGTGTTAACTAAATTTTTAAATGTATAACATTATTATTCATCTTACACATTTTCTAGAACATTGTATAAGAACAAAATAAATTTTTCGGGTAAAATAAGTATTTTTCAAAAAAATGCAGTTTCGCCGCCTTTTGATGGCGCACCCACATTAAATCTAGTTTTTGACATGTTTATAAGTTCAATTTGACAAAATAAATTATTCTTTGGAATCAAGAAATAAAAATTTACTTTGGATAAATTTTTCGTTTTATTCTAATGACTTTTATATTTTAATGAATAGTAAAAACACGCTATATTTTAATTAAAAACAAATTTTTTCATCGTAATATCTTATGTGGTTAAATTATAATATTTAATGGTTTTAAAGTATAAATAGAATATATTTTTACCAGTTAATATAATTTATTTCATTATCATTGATTTTACCTTGAATTCGTAGGTTAAATCAATTCAATCTTTTGCAATGTTTTAAAGAAAAACCCGTCTTTTTTCGACAACAGGATTAATTTTAATTTAATTTCTGCAACTTTTGTGTATTTAATTTGGAAAAATGGATTCCATATTTGGAATCATTGGATCCAAATTATGTTAATAAGCTACTTTTTATTTTTGGGAATTATGAATAGTAACTACGGTAAATTTTATTTACCATAGTTAAAGGTAAATCGGGTAATTGAGGGTAAATATAATATTATAAAATTACCCTAACACATGTAAAAATATTATTTGATGACTAAAAGTCGACCCATATCACCTAATAGTCAGATTATATTCATTTAATGGACTTTTGTCCATAAAAAATATTTAATTATTATTAAAACCAAAGAATGTGACAACATGTCACTTTCTTAAATCTTATAAGTATAATAATTTTAATTTAGTGAAACACTTCATGAAACTTCGAAAATGAATAGTATCCAGAAAGATAATACAAATATCTACATCATAGGAATTTATTTATAATTTTTAGGGATTAAATAATTATCATTTATTATGACACAAAGATGATGCAGTAATTGTCTTATTAATGAAATATTGACATAATTGATGTTATAAATGCCCAAATAAATGTAATTTGAGACTTTTTATGACTTAAACTAATTTTTTAGGTTAATATGACATGTTATTGTTGATTTAAGTAACGTTTTCGAACTTATCATTCTGTTATGAATTTCATAAAAATCATGTACCAAATAGTGTCAAAATTGACATAAATTGGTTTTTAAAAAACATATTATATTATTAATTGTTATTTTATTACTAAAAATCTAAGTTTTGGCCAAATGACTTAGATAAGGTTATATATATTAATAATAAACAACTTGGGATTCTTTTGGCTTAATATAGTAAGTTTATTAACCATATAGTGTAAGAAAACAAAAAGACACTGTAAAAGTTAAATTATTTAACATAGAGTTAAATATAATTGATAAGGTTAAAATAATAACCTAAACTTGTCTAAATCCTATTGGATGAGAGGATTTAGACCCATCCCCACTTTAGCTTCAAAGTAAGACCCTTTGGAACCATTATAAACCGAATTTGACCTTATTATAAAATAATATTTTGATATTTTCATAAGGTGCCCCTCTCCTCCCTTATAAAAGAGAACCTCCTCCCTCTCCTCCTCACACAAATTTGAGCATTCAAGCTCTGCCAACCCATGACAAAATCTCTTATCCACTTCCCTAGTATCATCCTAGAGGTCCTGGTCTTCTTTAAATACCATCCTTAGTTCTTTAAGTGGAGGTTAAGTGAAGGCGCGTCAAAAAGAGGTAACATCCATTACCGATCTTTTTCAATTTCTTTCTTCTTCAACTTCTTCTTCTTTAGTTTTTTCATGATAAAGTAATAACATAAGTATTTATTATATACTGATATTTTATTATAAATATGAAACAACTCTAATTAACCTTCTATCCATCCTATGGAAAAAGGAAATCACCGCGCGTGCGTACGTACGGAATACCGTCTCCACGCCGTGGTGTAATCTATTTTCCGCCACAACCTTAATTGGATGGGTATAATGGTGTAATGAGTAACTATATATGATTATTATAAAGTGATATTTATACTGAAATAGTATACATACACTTAAACACAATTCCACGACCATGGGAACGATATCATCGCTCGTGTGTACGTACGGACTACCGTCTCCACGACACGATGAGATTCATTCTCCACATTAACCATTCATGAATGATTATAAAGTATATATAATGAATAATAATGAAATATATGAAATTTTAAATCTATTGGATTTATGTATATATATATATGTATGTCATCTACTTACTTCCATTCAAGACAATAAGGAATGGAAAACAGCGTTCATGCGTACCTACGGACTACCGTCTCCATGAACGGTGTGTTTCATTTCATTTATATATCTATTATATATATATATATATATACTGAATATATATGATATATAAATCATGTTTTATATTCTGGAAGTAATTAAATAATGATATAAGTAATAATAATGTCAAGAACAACAAGTCCAAACACCTACGATAAATAAAACGGTTTTACCCAAAACACTTCTTTATCACGGAATTTACAAAAGAACGGGTAATATAAAGTCATAATTGAACCATATATGATATCATAACAATGAATATGATTCTGTAATAAGTTAATGACATTATTTAAATCATTATAAAGGAGGTTCGGGTACATACAAATCATATCGGACATAAGGTAAGGGAAATATCACAATCCCATTTTTATCCGAGATTGTTTATACTTTGAAATTTACTGGGGTGTATTTTATCATCCACATCCATGTTTCCTCAATATTTAATATTATTTCGATTCACCTAAAATTGTTTAAATCCTATTTTACCCTTCGGTGAGTTTTTAGTAAAATATATGAAAGGAATCTTTTGTCGTTTTTTGTACAAGGTACTTTTTTGACTTTTCTGACAAAAGTACGAGAAGAATGTTTTTTTAACTTATACGTCATGAATGGATTTTTAAAACATTATTTCCAAGAAGCTCCCTTTAAAAGTTTTCAAGTTTATTTTTAATCAACTTCTTTTAAAATTGTATGACATGTTAAGAAAGGAAAAGTGTTTTTGAAGTAGAAAGGATATTTTCCTCAAGAATGGAGTTCATGTGTTTTATCAAAATTATTTTCCATCTAAGATAATAAAAGGGTTCTGTTTTTATATAAATTTTTACATTGATTTGATTATGTTGAGATGGAATTACTTTTATGAATTCCTTTATCTTATATGAATTGTTTTATGATGTCATGATGTTTAAGAATCCCATTTTTATTACATGGGTTATGCAATTATGTATGATTTATGATTTTGTGGCACACATAAGAATGGTATCATTATGAGATGGGTGAGACCTATATCTCCCTCCAATGAATTGGGTAAAGATTTTATATCTCATGAGATAGAAATGGCTGAAATGGTAGGTTATACCGGTTCAGTGAAACAGGACTGAAATGAGGGTGACTCGGTTCAGAAATGGACTTTGTCCACTAAGATAGTCTTGGCAATGAGTCTTGACTAATAAGAAATGATTCCCTATGATTATGTGTGTATTCCACAAAGTTTCATGTTTTAAGTTATGATTATTGGGATTACATTTCACTTCTATGATTTATCCCATGTTATGATATTATGATCTCTTTTGCAGGTTAAGATTTCCAAAAGTTATGTTCTTATGTATATGATGTGATTGATATTTCTTTTGTTTACCCTTACTGAGAATTTGAGCTCACCCTTTTTTATGTTTTATTTTCCTCAGGATATAAAGAATGGTTTTAGGTAAGAAAAAAAAGGGGAAGATCTTTATGGGAGATATTGAAGATCTTTCACCATGATTAGAAGATTACATTCCAAGTTTTCAAAGACACTAAACTATTACGGTCCTTGTGTGTGTGTTTTTGTTATGTAATAAGTATTCCGCAAAAGTAATGTAATGTCCTTGTACGTTAAGATTCGGGTCTCTACAGAGATCTTGGTAAAGAGAGATCTCAAGGGATTGAGAGAATTCTCCAATTCTCTTATGCAAAACCAAAAAAAAGTGAAGTGTCCACTCTAGAAAATAACATAGCTGGGTTTATATATTGCTAGGGTTAAAATAAAATAATTGCACAAGTGAAATTAATTAATTATTTAATCATAGAGAAAAAACCATGTCAAATAATAATAATATTATTATTTCTCGACATGTGTTTAACTTGCGAATTAAAATTAAATATTATTTAATCAAACGATTTTCAATATTTATTATTTTCTCATTGAACCTAAAATCTTGGTCCATCATTCCTCCATAATATTTATCAGACCTTGAATAATTTATACTTATTTATTAAATAAATATCACTACATTATTCACTAATAAATAAATAAAATTATTTTCACTAAATAGAAAATAAATATTTAATAAATATTCTGCTCACAATATATTCTCTCAAATAACTGATGATGGAATAAATGTGATCAAGAAAACATGAATAATTATTAAACTACATTCAAGAATAATATTTATTTAACTTTTTAAATAATAAATAATAATATATTATTTAACTGATATTCTAGATGCACTTAGTTTGTGAACCTCTTGGCCTCTTTCTCAGTGGCATTAGGAGAAGCATCCTAAAGTGTAAGGTTAGCATCTAGAAACACACCAAGCCACCCATAAAGAAATAATTTAATTCCACAATGACATAATATCTCACATGGATCCTTACTGTGTAGTGTAATCTCTTTATCATAATATCTCAAATCAAGAAGGTTTCATGTCGGTGGCATCAACCTATGTGCTCAAGGTATCTTTCTTTAAATTTCCAGAAATAGAACTTACCTATAGAAAACCAAGGACATAGATCTATTTAAGCTATATAATTTCAATAAAATGGCCTAAGATATGAACTTTCATTAAATAATAGGAGGGATAAATCATTTCCCAGATTATTCATTAATGTAATATTACTCATAACACACCCAACATATCCTACCTCTTCGCAAACATCTATCATCATGGTTTTCCTAAATACATCAAATTTTTCACATCATAATACTCATTAATAATAATCTTAAAGTCTAAGGACTAATACACATGTACATAGATAGGAACATCCAATGAAACATGTAAATGTAGATTTCCTACTTCTATGTCCCATTATCGTAATATCCTACTAGATATTACCAAGGGTGTAAACCATGAGAAGGTGACTAAAAGTTCTATGAGTCTCCAACCCTAATAACCTATATAATTTTTGTCCATAAAATGATATCATCAGATTATATAACATATATTTAAGAATCGCATCATAGCACTTTCAGGTTCTCATTATAGTGGGGAACTGCTATGAACTTTTAGTTTGGCAGTTACACTATGGAGATTATCACATAATATGTTATTCATAAGAGCAATCATTAGGTGATATTAAGTTTAATTAAATTAAAAAAATATGGATTCAATTTATCATAAAGTACCCCAAAGTTGGTTCTAGGGCACCAAATCCAACAGACTCCCACTTTCTCTAGAGCCAACTGCTAACAACCTTCAGTCTGCTAACTCTCAAATGATATTCATGCTTATGCTGAGATATTTCTTTAGTCAAGGGGTCTACCATGTTCTCTTCTGTGGTTACTCTTATTACTTCTACTTCATCCCTTTGATAAAAATATCTCAAGAGGTGATACTTTTGGAGTATGTGCTTTGTCCGTTGGTGTGACCATGTATCTTTTGAAAGATCCACCACTATAGTATTATCACAACACAATGTGATAGAGTATTTATCACTAGGTACAACATCAATATCCTGGAAAACGTTCTGAAAAAAATGGATTACTTGAACACATCAAAATCCTCTATATATTCATAATTCATTATAGAATCAGCGAAAACTAGCTAATCTGAACTCTTCCATATCACAGATCCTCTGTCGATATAGAAAACATATCCTAACTATGACTTCAAATCATGCTAATCTATCTAAAAACTATCATTGGTATAACCCATGAGTAATTGTTCCTCGTATCCTCCATATACCTGAAACATATCCTTAGTTCTTATCAGATACTTAAGGATAGCCTTAATAGGTGTCCAATGTTGTTCTCTTGGATGTTCTTGACATTTTCATACCATGATCAATGCATAGTAAACATAAATACTAGTACATACCATGGAATATATGATTGATCCTATCACTGAAGTTTATGAGATATTACTCATTCTATCTTTCTCATGTTGTTTCTGAGGAAACATTTTCTGAGAAAGATGTAAACCATGTGACACTGGAACCAATCCCCTATTGGATTTTTCAATAGTAATCTATTTAGTATCTAGTCAATATATATACTCATACTTAATCCAAGATGCCTCTTGGATCTATCACGAATGATCTTCATACCTAAAATATAGGATGCTTCACCTAGGTCCTTCATATAGTAACACATGTTTAACCAATCCTTAACACATTGTAATACTGGTATTTCATTTCCAATAAGTAATATTTCATCAACATATACTACTAGGATGATTACCACATTCCCACTAAACCTCTTATAAACACATGACTCACATTCATTCTTAATGAAACCAAATTATTTTATGGATTCATTGAATCAAATGTTCCATGTCCTAGATTCTTTCTTCAATCCATAAATGGATCTCTATAACTTGAAAATCCTTTTGGCATCACCCGGAGTCACAAACCCATATGTTTGTGTCATATAGACATCTTCATAAAGGTTTCTATTAAGGAATGCAGTCTTGACATCCATCTTCCAAACCTCATAATCATGGTAAACTCTTATAGCAAGTAGAATTATAATGTATTTAAATAAGGAAACTGGTGAAAATATTTAATCATAGTCAATTCCTTAATAGTATTTAAATGATTTATCCACTAGCCTTTATTTATAGGTATTTACTTTACCTTTCGTGTCTAGTTGTCTATTAAACACCTATTTGCATCCAGTGGGATTTACATCAACTGGCACATTGACCAAAACCCAAAATTGGTTCTGATGCATGTAATCTATTTAAGAATTCATGGATTCTTACCATCTTATAGCATCTGAGATCTCTACTACCTCTTTATAGGAGAGAGGTTAATCATTGTCAACCAATAATGAGTCACCATATTCAGTGACTAGAAAATCATATCTCTCTGGTTCTCTAACCTATCTTTCTCTCATACATATTACTTTTGTTTTAGGAACTACTTCTTCCACGTGGACATATGAAATATGTTCCTGTACTAACTCTTTTGTATCTTGAGCATCAACTTCATCGATGTCAATTTTTCTCCCACTATACCTTTTTAAGATTTGATTCCTCTCAAGAAAGACGACTTGTCTTATGACAATCAATTTCTTTTCTGAGGAGTTATATCAGTAGTATACCTTTATTTCTTTCGGATGCCCTATAAAGATACACTTTGTGCCTCGAGGTTCTATTTTTTTTCTTGAGAAGGCCTTAAAAAAATTTCTCCCAACCCCATACAAGTGTATATGATAAAACGAGATTATTTACACTCCATAACTCAAATAGAATTCCATTTTACACTTTAGTTGGTACTCATTTTAATGTGCATGGCGTAGTTTGTAATGAATATCCACAAAAGGATAATAGAACATATTCATGACTCATCATCGACATTACCGTGTATAATAAGGTACAATTCCTTCTTTCACTAACACCATTCCACTGTGGTGTGTAAGGTGGAGTAAGTTGATAGAGAATCTCAAACTCCCATAAAAAGTCAATGATCTATTGGTTAAGATATTCACCAACTAGATCTAATTGAAGCTTCTTTATTTTATTTCCAAGTTGATTCTTTAATTCATTCTTTAATCCCTTGAATTTCTCATAGGGCAGATACTTATACCTCATCAAGTAGATATAACCATATCTACTTAATTCATCAGTAAAATTTATGAAGTAAGAATATCCACCTCTATCTTCTACTGGAAATGGTCCACACATATCATTGTGTACCAATCCTAAAAACTGTATAGACCTTTCACCCTATCTCCCAAATGGTGGTTTGGTAATTTTTCCTTGTATACAAGATTGACACATTTCAAGTGGTTTTATCTCAAAAGAGTATAAAAACCATATTGAAAGATATTTTTCAAACACTTCTCATTTACATGAAAGAGAAGCTGATTCCATAGCTCCGTGTTATAGGAGTCATTTGAACATGATTCTTTATCAATTTACAACTCTTGGTTTTCAGAATTTAATACATAAAGACTGTTAATGAATTGTTCCATACCATAACTAATGTTTTCCTTATAAAAAAATTATTTACACATTTGAAAATAAACCCATCTGTATCTAGGCATAATACAAAAATTATATTCTTGGTAACTGTAGGAAAATAATTAAATTATTTTAAAACCAACATTATTCCTGATGGAAATGAAATGTGGTAGTGACCAATGGATAGGGAATCTAGACTTGCTCCATTGGAAGCTCTTAGATCCACCTCTCGTCTATAAATCTTTCAAAATATAAATTTATCCATCATTTGGATACAAATATGAGCACCACAAGTTGTATATAATACCCAATATGTAGATATTGAAATATTACACTAAATAATGAATGGAAATTTATAATCCCCTTTCTTCTAAGCTCAGTTCCTCTTCTAGTGGCCTGATTTTCCACATGTAAAACAAACTACCTCCTTTTCTTTGCCCTACCTCTGGATCTTCCTCTTCTTGGAAGGACATTTCTCAGGAGCTTTATATTTTATATAGGTTTTTGTCCCCTTTACCTTAATATTAATTTTTTTTATTCACAATAAGAACCAAAAATTTATCAAGCCCCATGTCCTTATCCACTTAAGAATTGAAATAAAAAGTTTTTAGAGACTCTTCTAATTATTTATCATATTATAATTGAAAATAAAACTGGATAAGTTCTTAGGCAGTGATAAATGTGTGATAGATCTACACAACTAATCAAGAAATTTAATCCCTAAGATATCTAAGAGTTCAATGTAGCCAATGATCTTGACTATATGAGTCCCAGTTGGTGTAGACTCTCTAAAAATATTTGTAAACAAATCATTGTTGATATCGTACCTCTCTTGTATAACCTTCTCTTGATAGAGATCCCAAAGGTAAGACACCATGTTATATGCATCCATTTCCTCATGTTTATTCAAAATATCACTGGGAATGGATGATAGCATGACGTTCAGAGAATTTGTATAATTATTAAAATGTTTCTTATAGATAAATAGCTCTTCATCACTTTCCTCATTATCATGCACAAGTGGAAAAGGTTATTCCATCACATCCAATTTTCTTTCATGTAGAAGTATAATGTGTATGTTCCTTTACCACTCTTGGAAATTTGTGCTAATGATGTGGTTATCCTTATAAAGTATGGATAACATGGATATATTGAAGTAATTTTAATGTTTTTTATACAAATAAGATGAGAAAATATTTAGTACTTTACCTAATAAAATTTAGATAAATAAATAAATATTAAATTTATTAGTCTTACACTATTTTATAGAAACCTAATAACCCTCACCATTGGATTTGGAATATCATATTCTTGGAAACTCTAGTATCAAGGATCCATATCCCCTTTCACATTAACCCAACTTTGGTTGTTCAAGAAACTTGAATGGTTTTAGGTAGGCATTCTAAATGACAACCACATTATCTTCACAATTTCTTGATCGGTTGAGTGGACTCTCCAATCCTAAAATAATTAATTTAAAATTAACCAACCTTTTCCTCTTAGTTGCACCTAGTCATACTTTAGCAGTCAACCCTTGATGTGAAATAATTTAAGTAAACCCAAAACTTCAAGTTAGAATTCCTTGATAATTGAAATCACCCCAACTTTGGATGTTCAATCACTTTGAACTATGGTTAAATTTTAACTGAAGTAGTGGAAGGCTATACCAACTTATTATATATAATTGAGGGATTTTATCCTTTATGTGTAAATTTAAAATTATTATCTTAATTACATTCTTGTTAATACTAAGTGGATTTATTTAAGTGATTAATTTTGTATTAGATAATATTTATGCATGAGTGAATTTATTTTAGTTATATCATGCATGATCATTAATTTCAATAAATTATGTGATTGTGAAAGAACATCCATAATTAAATAACTATGAAACTAACAAAAATAAAATAATAAAGTGGTGATCATGATATTTTACTAATGGTTAGTTTATTTAGTGATTTATAAACTAATCATTGACCAATGGGAAAACACCTTGAACCATTTAAGGATTGTGTTATAGCTTTCCACCTGTCCACCAATGTATCTATCTTGGATTGGTTTCACCCTAGCTCCTATCTTGAACTGCCCCCACTAGCTTTGGAGCTTCATCCATTACATATAAGTTTACTTACACACAGGTGAGGGGAAAAAGGTTTTCATAAAAGGAAAAATTGGCACACATTCCCAACATAATAATAGGATATAAGGAACATAGGCTGACAATTTAATTTAATAATAAATTAAAAGGAAAACAATCTCATTAAAGGTGTGGTCTTTGATCATGATCATCCACACGCATGCAATGAATTACACATTTAATAAAACTAGCATTCAGTTATTAATCATTCTTATTAAGATAAATCATGATCGAATAAATTAATTATGAACTTTAATTAATCAATTATTTTATCGTAATTCTCATCCAAGTTTCCTTGAGATTATCATCCATTATAATTTTAAACAAATTAAACAAATTCATTTAAAATTAACTATGTACATAAATGTACCCTTGAGGCAACATGGTGAATACCCATCCAAATCTACCCATTATGTATTATACTCATATATTACTTACTCTTATGACATATGGAATACATAACTTATCACGTACTTTCATGATTTGCAGTATAAACTTAATGATTACACAAATTACATGATTTTTTGGTCATATGTTATGATTCAATGCATGTAGAGTAACAACTGTAATACGAATCATACATGATATGTAGATCTGAACATTACATATATATTAATTAAATATTTATATATATAAATTTTAAAACACATCACATGAAGTGTCCTATCAACTTAATTACCACACAAAAGAACATGTCTCAAGGTTTACATAATATAATAAATAAATTTTAAATAGGTTTAATTTGGTATCAGTACACGGTGTATACAAGCGAGCTAAATAGTGTGTACATCTCTCACCGTCTATCCGAGGTACATGCTTAGGGACTCAAAGTGTAAATATTACCTCAGAAAAAATGATTACATGACATTTCCAATGGCCTACATGCTTTGTGATCTATAAATTACATGGTCACCAGCCAGGTAGTGGTGTATAGTAATACTCGGCCTGTCTGTGACTCAAAGGGACTACACGCCATGTATGTGGGCTACACGGAATTTACTTGAGTTAACTATATACTAACCTAGCCTAGTCAACTCATTCTATAAGGTATTTAATGCATTGTGTGTAATCAATGCATGTGGTTTGAATTAATTTATGATGCATTGACCGCAAGTACACAGTGTGTAATTACTATTACATGGAGTGTAATCCTATGTTATCCGTCCATGAATCCTTGGCACCTCCAAATGAAATATTTTATTTTAGTTTATTCATAAAATTAATTGTATTGATTAGATCTACGATAAATGGAGGAATAAGAAGATCTCATGATTCATATTAAAATAATAATTAAACATTAATTTAAAAACTAAATTAAAATCCATAAATCACCAATGATCTTTTAATAATTATAAATAATTATGTGCCCCCTATTATACCATTTATAGGTTCTGGGTGCAGTGGAAGTATGCGACGAGAATTTCCCAACATTGATTTTTACTGTGTTCAATGATCAGTCCGATACTTTCATGATGATAAATGTTGTGTTTAATGCAATTGAATCAAAGAAGATAGAAAACACGAATCATGACAGAACCAGAGAGAGTGGATCATCACATATTATTTATAATTAATTTAATTAAATAATAATTACCTTGTTGAAATTATTTCTTAGTTGATGGATCTGGTAACAGATTTGTGATGCACTATTGTTTCATTGTAGGAATCAAGTGCATATTCCCTCTAGCGGTGATCCAGACGTGTTCAATGAATCTCTAAACATCGCCAAAGGAATATCTGGGTCCTGGGATGGAATATCCGTGCAATTACATCACCTTCCATTGATTTCTATGAGAATTTATTCAAAAGCATTCTCCTTAATATGGTGGAGGAAGATTTATATCCGTTCTCTAAAGCCATCTTGAAAATAGAGATATCAAGGTCTTGAGAGAATTCTTTGATTATCTTGTTCACAACCCAAAAAAATGATTTTTCCACTCAATAAAATAACATAATTGGGTTTATATATCACTAGGTATAAAATAAAATAATTTCATAAGTTCCCTTAATTATTTATTTAATCCTAGATGAAACCCTATATCAAATAATAATATTATTATTATTTCTCAACATGCGCTTAACTTTTGAATTAAAATTAAATGTTATTTAATCAAATAATATTCAATATTTATTATTTTCTCACCGGACCTAAAATACCGGTCCATCATTCCTCCATAATATTTATTAAACCTTGAATAATTTCTATTTATTTATTATATAAATATCACTTCATTATTCCCCAATATATAAATAGATATTTATTAAATATTCCACTCACATTATATTCTCTCAAATAACTGGTAATGGAATAAATACAATCAAGAAAACATGAATAATTATTAAACCACATGCATGAATATTATTTATTCAACTTGTTAAATAATAAATAATTACATATTATTTAACCTAGATTCTGGATACACTTAGTGTGTGACCCTCTAGGCATATCTCTTAGTGGAATTTGGTGAAACATCCTAAAGCCCAAGGTTATCATCTAGCAACATGTTAGGGAACCCATAAAGAAAGAAGTTAATGTGGAAATGACTTAATACCTCATATAGATTCTTATTGTGTAATGTAATCCCTTTATCACAATATCTAAAATAAAAAAGGTTGCATTCCAGAGCCATCAACGTACATGCTCGATGTCTCATTCTTTGACTTTACAAAAATAGAACTTTCCTATAGAACACTATGGGAATGGATTTATTTAAGATATATCATTTATATCAAAGGTATTAAGATATTAACCTCTATTAAAGAACATAAGGGATAAATCCCTTCTCGCATTATTGATTAATAAAATATTACTTGTGACACACCCAACATTTCCTACAACATCGTGAATATATTTCATCATTGTTTTTTTAAATACATCAAAGTACGCAACTCATAATATTCATTAATAATAATCTTAAAGTCTAAGGACCAATACACATGTCTACAGATAGGAACATTCAATGAAAAATATAAATGTGGATTTTCTACTAGAGTGTCATGTTCTTATAATATCCTACGGGAAATTACCAAGGGAGTACACCAAGATAAGTTCCCTCAAATTCTTATGAGTCTCCAACCCAGATATCTTGTATCATTTATGTCCCAAAAATGATATCATCTGGATATATAAAATATATTTAAGAATATTGTTGTAGCACCTCTGGGTTCTCATCATAGTAGGGAACTACTATGACCTTTTATTGCGAGATCCACTCTAGGGACATTATTTTATACTATGTTATACATAAGAACAATCATGATGCGGTAAGAAGTTTATTAATATTAAAAAATATGAATACATGTTATCATAAAGTACACTGAAGTTGGTTCTAGGGAACCAACACCTACACAAACATGGTGGGACCTGAGCTTCTAGGATTACCTCTAAAAGTTCCACTTTAGGAACTGCCTATTATACCTAATCTGGGCATTGATGCTCATGTTTTTTATATTTTTATATGTTTGATTCAGTCCATAAAAGGTGCCCTATGACCTGCACATATGATGGTTGATTTCACTCGTGAGTTCCAGCAACAACATCCTCCCACATTCTAAGGGGTTGGTGGTCTATAGGCTGCTGAGTCTTGGCTAGATGCCACCTTATCTATCTTTGAGAAACTAGAGATGACTCCAGAGTAGAGGGTCAAGATTTGTACTAATAGGATGTATGATTCAACCAAGAGCTAGTGAGATGTAATTTCCCATGATGGTCTTCATCAGGGTATGGTATGGGATTACTTCTTGACTGTCTTTTAAGAGTAATTATTTTCTTAGACGCTGAGAGCTAACTGAGCTAGATAGTTTATGAATCTTGAGAATGGGGTTATTTCAGTCATGGATTATTCATTTCATTTCACTGAGTTGCATCACTTTTCACCACTTCTAGTTAGTGATGATCTTCCGTGTGATAGATTCTTCAAGGATGGGATTTAATATACCATCCATACTTAGGTGAATGTTTTTCTCCAACTTAAATTTTAAAAAATAGTCAATCAAGCTCTTATCAATGAGTAAAACCTAAGGGAAAACAACATTACTAGGCATATAAGATCAATATCGAGGTAGGACATTAGTTCTTCCGATAGTAGAAAGTGATCCCTCAAGGTTTCTTATTAGGGGAGTGGAATCTAGAGTACCTGTACTAGTATCTCCATGGAATGACATCAGTGTGGAGGACATGGGAACCTGAAGCTTTAGTGTGACAGAGACCCTCTGAAGTGTTAGGCTTGCAGCTGTATGGGTCACCTTCAAATATTCTATCGGACATCTCCATTAGCTTCTAGTGTAAGAGGTTCGTCACCATCTACACCTTTAGGGTTAGGTTATTTTACAATGAATTAGGTAGATATTTGGAGTATCACCTATATGACTAGATGAGGAATAGGTTGTGGCCATAATATCTACTCCTGATCACTAGCAGCACCAACAAAGAAGTTTTGATCATGGTGGTATAGTTGTTTCATAGGGCCATGGATCAAGTTAGTTTCATGCATTGTATCTGATACTCGAAGATCAGGATGCAAGACCATCTATAGTATGAGGTACTATTATAGTATCATCCACTATAGTATCTTATTTATTTGATACATTTACTTCACACTCTTTCATCTACATATCTATCATGGAAATTCTTAGGATTTAAATATAGTATTACTGTGGTGTAATGACCCTAGATACACCATTGGGAGTACAGTCATAGGGAATACACTTATGTAGGGACTTTCCACTTGAGGTAGGAAGTTACCCTTTCTTATGAGACCTATTTGATCTCAATATGATAGGCTTTGATTTGATTCTTGGGATGGATTGGTTGGTTTTTTATTATACCTTCATAGAATTCTATCATTGAAAGGTATCATTTACATCACTAGAGGAAAGAATTTATCTATAAAAGGGTGATTGGGATTTCTAGTCTAGTAGAGATGGAATAGAGAATCATGGGATAAATGGAGTTACTTATCAGATTTCTAATATCTTTATAGAGGATTAGGGTTTTCATTAGGTTGAATTCCCTTTAGCAATAGATCATTTTAGGGACAACTTTACCAGTGATTTTTCTGGCTTACCTCCCATGATAGAGGTAGATTTTACAATTGATATTGTTCTAGGAGCAGATCCAGTGTCCATTCCTCCATATAAGATGGTACCTACATATCAATATGATCTTAAGAGATAGTTAAAGGACATATAAGACACAAGTTTTATACAGCCCAATACTTCCTCTTGGGGTTCACTCATTCTTTTCACCAAGAATACAGATATGACCCTTCGTCTATGTGTGGATTAAAGATGATTGAACAAGCTTATGGTCAAGAACTAGTATCTATTACCTCAAATAGATTATATATTTTACCAACTCCAAGGATCTAGGGTGTTTTCAAATATCTACTTGAGATCAGGCTATCATCAGGTGTGATTCATTCCATCAGACATACCTCATATAGATTTACATAGTAGGTATGATCTATATGAGTAAATTGTTATGTCGTTTGGTCTTATGAACATGTCCTCCATTTTCATGGATCTACTGAAAAGGGTGTTCCACCCCTATCTAGATTCTTTTTTCATAGTATTTGTGGAAGAAATCTTGGTGTACTCTCATACTCATAGTGACCATGATAATAACCATGAGATCATTCTAAGTACACTGAGAGAGAATCATCTTTATTCCATGCTTACTAAGTTACACTTGTAAATTGAAAAAGTTAACTTATTAGGTCATATTATCTCATAATTAGGAGTATCTGTTGACCCAGAGAAGGTGAGTGCTATGGTTTGCTGAGAGCAACCCATGAACGTGTTTGATATATGGGGTTTCTTGGGGATGGATGGTTACCACAATCATTTTATATATAACTTATCATGAATTTATTCACCTCTTATTGGTGTTATAAAGAAGGATGTCAAGTTCTTATGGTTATAAGTGTGTGAGAAAGCCTTTCAAGAGCTGAAAGGGAGACTTATCTTGACACCTAATCTGATTCTTTCAAATCCTGGAAGAGGCTATATAGTGTTTTGTGATGCTTCAAGAATCGTCCTAGGATCAGTGCTGATGTAGGAGGAAAAATTTTTTGTGTATGCATATCGGAATTTGATGCCTCATGAGATAAATTATTCGACACATGACCTCGATCTAGTAGTAGTTGTCCACGCCTTACATTTCTAGAGACACTATATGTTGGGTGAGTGCATTTTCATGTATACAAACCAAAAGAGCCTCAAATATATCTTTACAAAGCATGAATTGAGTGAATATGGGTTGAATATCTATAGTCTTTTGATTTTCAGCTTTCCTATACATCTAAAAGAATCAATGTTGTAGAAAATGTGTTGACTTGGAAAACTCAAGCACATACTGCACATGAATACAGTGATGAATGGAAATTGATGAACCTCTTTTTCAAGATGTATCTAGAGTTTCATGATATTCATGAGCATTCTTATCTATCATCCTTGATAGATACGACTTCCCTCCATGAGAAGTTGAAGAGCGGGCAATTTTCAGATCCCAAGGGCTTGGTTATCCATGAGAGTATTGCAGGAGATGACCCTCCTTCGTATTGGTCTATGGATAGAGATGAAATCCTATGTATACATGGATGTTTATAGGTTCCTATAGATATGATAGAATATTTGATGCACGATTCCCCCCCTTCTTAGTGGATAGTTCATCTAGGAATCTCCAAAACGTATCGAGATAAGTGACTCTAGTATTGGCGGCTTGTGATGAAATGTCAGATAATAGGCTTCATCACTAGGTTATCCACCTTTTAGTAAGTAAAGGTGGATAACTAGAGACCTAGAATATTTTTACATCCTCTTTTAGTCACGAAATTAAAATGGTAAGATGTTTTAATGGATTTCGTAGTTGTGTTACTAAGGTCACCTAGAGGTAGTGACATTGTATGGGTTTTCGTTGATAGACTGATGAATGTAGACCACTTACATACTATCCAGGAGACTTTCTCAGTTGATGATATGTAAATATTGTATGTTCATGAGATAATATGACTACACAGATTCCCTAATACTATGATTTCATATAGGTATTCTCATTTCACATAATGGTTTTGGAAATGGTTGGAGAAGTCTAGGGGTACATAGGAGCTTCTGAGCACATCCTTTCACCCTCAGACTGATGGAAAATTGGAATGGATGATAGAGGTTTTATAGGACATGACCCTATGCATGTTTCTTTGATTACAGGTGTTCATGGGAGAATCATACCCCTCTCATTGAGTTTTCCTATTATAATAGTTTTCATGTGATGATTTAGATGGATCCTTTTGAGGCCTCATATGGTAGGTCATTCTATTCACCCCTGTGCTGGATAGAGGCAGGTGAGGTATCCCTTATAGGTCCTCATATCATGAAGAAGACTTTAGAGTAGGATTAGCTGATCAAGAAACATATGTCTACTACTCAGTATAGACATAAATTTTATGCTAATAATCACTGAATACATATGGAATTTGAGGTTGGGGATTGTATTTTCCTATAGGTATCACCTATGATGGGGCATATACAGATACAGAGGAAAGGGAAGCTATTGTGACACTTTTTTGGTCCATTTTATATCTTGGAAAGAGTCGGTCCATTAGCCTATCAGTTTCTATTACCTCAAAGTTATTGTGCTATTCATGATGTATTCCATGTTTCATAGCTTCTCTAGTATCATGTTGACTCGTCTCAAACTTTTGATCCCAATGAAGTTGAGTTAGATGTCTATGCTTCTTTTGAGGAGTATCCAATACACAACGTTGACCAGAGAACGATGGATCTCTGAGGCAAGTCTATCCCTCTAGTACAGGTGCGATGGAATCACGGTTTTGTATGGGATGAGACTTGGGAGTGGGAGGCTGATGTACATGCCCATTGAATAGAGTTGTTCTCAAATAGTGTCTCACCACCCCTAGTAGGTGAACTCAAGGATGAGTTCCTTTAAGGGGAGAAGACTGTAAGAACCCAGATTTGAACTCAGGTATGTATCCTTTAACTTTTGGTCTAATTATTTATTTTGGATCTAATATGGATACCTAATGAGTTCACAGGTGTCTCGGGGTGTATGGATATTGTTCAAAACTCCGAACCCAGCTTTTTGGGAGAAAATGCCAGTCGTATGGTTAGAATAAATTGTATTGGCTAGTATGCATGATTAGTTTAAACTACATGGGGATGGAAAGAGAGTGGCATGAGGGCGCAAAGTTTTCTGTAACCATGTGATTTGGTCCACACGGCTATGTGAAAACCATTGACCAAATTGTAGAGGATTTTCAAATATTTGGAACATGGTTTCCCTAACCATGTGGCCTAACCATTCAAGTTCCCCCTTCCTTCAACAAACCATGTACGATTGGCCCATGGTATGGAAAACCATGAATCCAAACCATGCGAAGGCTGTTTTTGAGTGATTTTACCATTTTTTCCTTAAATTAAATTTTAAATCAAACCCTTCATTTGGTTTTTTTCTAGTTTACATCCCTATTATTTTCTCTATTTTGAGCTCTTTGAATTCCTAATCTATGATTTGAGATCTTGCATACATCTAGAGTCTGATTTGATCGTCGTTCATCTCATTGGATCTATGATGGTAAGATCACTATTTATTTTTAGTATTTTGTTATTATTATTCCTATCGATGATTCTATTTAGATTTGGGATCATATTCCAAAATTTAAGGGCATTGATCCAATATTCATATCTCTTCTAATCCAAAAAAAACTAGAGACTGATACTAGATGAGGAGAATCATATGAGTACGAGGTAGGTGGTCTATAAACCATCCCTAAAATTTCATCATTTTATAAATTGTTGTGTTGTTGCACTGATTTTATCAAGTGTAACCTATTAAATTAATATAATTTGATTTTAATCATTAGAACCATGTTCTAGTCCCCATGAAATATATGTTATTCATCATTGGTGGGTATGTCCACAACACCAACCACACCAAGTAGGGTATTCTATATAGTTGAGATTTTAGTGATTTGACTTGTGTGTCTACTCCACTGTTCAAGTGTTCCATGTTTTGACCCTTTTAATGGTGATACTTACATAATTAAATTAGTATTGATTTGATAAATGGATATCACCATGTATTCTTATCACTTGACCCACCTATGTTAAGTTCTTTAACTTGATTAATCGATGTTAATTGGTAAATTTGAAAGTATATAGGATATATATGACTTGGAATAATGGATTGAAATGAAATGTCTTGGTTGTATATCCATAGCACCCCTTTACATGTTAAATTGAATGTAGAAGAGTGAACCATTTTAAATTACTATGACTTATATACATTATCAAATGTATTCATGCTCAATTGGCCTTGTGACACTAATGAAAGGAAATGGATTGAACCTTATGACATGTTAAATGGATTTAAAATTGATTGAAATTTATAAATAAAATCAATTTTAAGGTTCCTAATTAAAGATGGACCATGAAATCATTAATATAAGAGTGGTTGGATTCAATTTTGATTTTGTATTTCCAAGGGAATTCTTTGAGCACTCATGAACGTCATTCTGATTCAAGGATGTCAGTTTCCAAGGGTGAGACCCACCTTGGAACCCGGTCCTCATCTATCAGTGGATGCCCAATATGACACTATTGGATCCCTCCATTGCTATTAGAGGATTCCTTGGATATACTCCTTATATTCATCATGGATTCAATGAACATGAGGTTCCTTGGTTACCTCAATGGGACTAGCCATTAATTATCCTATTTTACCTTGGATTTTTTCCTTGGACTCAGTTAGATTCATTGTTGTGGAATTACTTGGAGGAATCTCCTTGGATTATACTCTTACCCATTAGACAGGTTGTAGTTACTACTGATTTTGTGAACCTTTAGGTCTAGTTTTCCTTAGTTATTAAATTAGATGGTCTTCATTAATATTATGATTATAGGATGCCTCATGATACCATGGATCCTTTATTTTATCATGATGTCAGTGATAGTTATACCTCATGTGACTTATAATAAACTGTAACTTAACATATTAATGAACTGGTTACATAATAAAATTCTAGCCGAGGGATGAATCAGGTACATGGGTATTTACATTACTATACTACTTTACTTTTATATATGAATGTTTGCACACTGTTTCAGTTTATATTATATAGACCAGATGTTATAGATGTTGTTGGTGGTGACCTAATGAGATTTATCTCACACCCTATCTAGAATTCATTGAAACTCGGGTAGACTACATGTATGTAGATGTTAACAAAGGGAAGTGTATTGCTTCAAACACTTGATTGTTTTCTTTCTTATGATGGAGATGGTATCAGATGACCGAGATATAGCATGGTATGCTTGGGAAAGTTTTTGGTTTCATTTATTCTAATTTTTTATAGTTTTTTATTCCTTCTTCCTTGCATCCATGTTTCCAGAGTTATTAGACACATGACATATATCATCATTAGTTTTTGTATATTTATATCAGTTTATTCATATGTTTATTACTTCATCTTACTTCTGATGTGCCATATTTTTATTACATTTCTTCCAATACTTATCTTTTGTTATATTATATTCAACCATTGTGCTACACTATAGTAATGATAGCATAGTGTATCCAAGGAAACACCCTAGGACTTCACTGCTATTTGAAAGCATTTCACATTTAGAGAGATGTACTTGAGACCTAGTGGCCAACTGGGATTGGGGAACCTTCAGTGGCATCCAGGTCCGAGACATCACAATCATGACCACTCAATATTTTAAAGATTATTTTACAAGTTTTCAAAGTTTATTTTTAAATAAATGTATTTTCAATATAGTTTTTGAAATTTTTGTTTTAAAAAAATATTTTCAAAGTGAAGTTTATTTTCCTTAATAATGTTTTAATGACATTTTTATGGTATTTAGATTCATCAATAACATCAACCCTTCATTGTACTTATGATCCACTAGGGATATGATTTATCGATATCATCCTTATTTTTTCTTTGGATGGTTTATGATCAGTTTTACTAAGGTTGTACAATTTTATTAGCTTCACCATATAGCTCTAGATGTTTTATGATTATGCTTATTTTATTAGGGTAAATATTAACATTTATTATGTTAGTTTTTTAATAGGAATTTTTATGTTGATTATTTTTCACCCCTTTCATATGATGAATGCACTGGAAGTAGTAAGTGATGGGTGGGGTTCGGTTATAGATAACCCCTCGATGCATTGATGGGTCTCATGAGACACATCAGTTGGTCAAATTAAATGTGTTTTACCCATAGATTTAAACTATATTGTGAAATTTATTAATAGTATGTTTTAGATGTCTAGAATTATGATATTAGTTATTGATATTCATGTTATTATTAGATTAGTTAGAATATCCTGGGATAAGTTTCAAGATCATGTGATTATTGATATGGATTTATTTGATAATTATTTATTCCTAACATATTATGTTCAAGTTATTGTTTAAATGGAATGTGTTTCAGTTATTCACATTTTCATATTGATTATTCATATTTATTCATGATAGCTTCAACTGTATTCTTACCCTTAATATGAATCTGATATAATCCATTTATTATGTTTTATTTTTTTGGGGATATTAGGAATTTTTTTGTGATTGATTTATAGGAATATTCTAAGGGGAATAATAGTGTTACCAAAGAAAAAACTTTGTGTATTTTATGTTTTAAAATGTATATGAAATTCAAGTATGTATCTAGTTTACTAATACTTCAAAACTATTTGGTCCTTTATGACGTGATTCCTTGTATCTAGTGCCAATATAATAAAGTAACCACTAGCTTTAGCTATTGGGGTTGGGAGTTTTATAGTTGGTATTAGAGGAAGTTTAGTATAAACATTGGGAACAATATTTAGGAAAATATAGACTACAGAATATAACCCTATGAATTACTTTAAGGATAATTTTAAGTATAGGATAAAATCTTAAAGTTTTGGCGAGGGAGAGATTATTTTATTTTCCTCACAATACATCAATGTCTAGAAAATACAAGTGGACATGGTTTTGGAAAATATATACCTAGGGGTAAAACTAAAAAAAAGGTGCATTGGGCTTGACTCAAGAATTACTTGGTACATGACAACATGCCTCATTGTGCACCTGGTTTGAAACTCTCAGGGGATATGCTTTGGTTAATTCACATTTTCTTTACAGAACATTATAAAGGATTTAAAAATATTTTTATGATTTGAAAACATTCACAATAAAACCATTATTATTATTATGAAATTAACCAAGAATAAATTTTTTTTATGTTAAGTGTTTCACTAGTTTTAGGATTATACATTATGATACATAATTATATGATATAATTTAGTGTATTCCATTATTTAGAAATGGAACCTAGCAGAAGGAATTGGAACCGTATCAATTCATATAATCCAAATAGTAAGAATGATCATTTCTTTGATGATATTAAGACAAAATTTTGAAGGAAACTAGTCTCCCAAACATTCTCATCATATGAAGACATAGTATCATGTGATATCAATATAGAGAAATAATTATCTAAGTATTATGGATTTTAAGGGAATAAATAAAATAAGAGGATGATAGATCAAAAAATTGATAAGTTGAAAAAGGGAATGAAGGGTTTTCCCACATGTGATAATTATGGAAAGAAACACCTTGGTGATTACTTGAAGGGAATGAGAGTTTTCTTAAAGTGTAAAGAGAGATCTAATCAACCACATTAATGAAAGTATAATAAATAAAACTTTATTTTTTAGTGTTAAAATTGTAATGATATGGGGAAATACACAAAAAAATAACCCAAGTGTTAAGGGAATATATCTCAAAAGAAGCTAAGGGACCAAGGTCAAGCTTATTATATTACTATAGATGAAGTGGAATAATTAATGTAAGTGTGTTTGGATTAAATAATTATATTATAAGAATATTTTATCAATCATATTATGTAAATAATAATTTTCATGAACCGTCCCCTAGGGAATGTGCCATGACTAACCCAAGCCTGCCTTCCATAGGCTAGGGGTTGGCGACTAGCACCGAAAGGCGTATTCCCTAAAAAACTGGGAAGACAATGCCTTTTTAAGCTATAAAATCACACAACTAAACAAAAAGTAACATTAAATCACAAATTAACCTATAATGTAAACATGGTGTGTACATAAAGTAAAGGGGCCCATAATATAAGAAAAACTGAAAAGTACATGTAAAAATGGAAAGTACAAGTATAACTGAAAACAGCTCCTGTGAACACCCACCAAGGATCCTACCTGAAGGGTAGGTACAGCTCTCTAACTGTCATATCTACGGTATGCATCGTCTAATTTCCCCCTCCGAGCTACCTCCATTCCTAGTACTCTCATCCTCATTCAGCATTGTCCGTCATCTGCACCAAACACAACAAGGTGCAGGCATAGACTGTGCATGGGTGAGTATAACGACACTCAGTATGGACCTCGAGACCCTTGAAGCTCTCACAAAATCCATAAAGGAGAGACCAAAAATCTTGAAAACAACTGACAAGACTAATTAGTTATATTCCCATACATATACCTAAGTTTTCAAGTATACCCATCTCAATCATGAGGAAACACAGGGCCCAACTCAAGCCCAAAGCTCAACTGTTCCACGAAGTAAGGAGTACCACAATGGTGAGTACCACAAAGGTAAGTACCACATAGGTAACGTCACACAGAAGAATACCACAAATGCATCATCACATATAAGTGTACCAAAAAGGCCAGGACTCAACTCACACCAGGTATAACTTAGGTATGGTAGTAATGATGATTAAATATAACTACTGAATCATCTTACTCTGTTGAGAGGCAGACCCACGTAGGATCCTAAATCATCAGACCCACGTATGATACCAGTATAGCAGACCCACGTAAAATCCTATAGTAGTCCCATGTGGATTCCTAGAGCGGATCCATGTGGGATTTCTGGAACACCGACCCACATAGGATCCCAAAGCACAGACCCACGAAGGATCCCTTTCTCATGTTACAACCAGCCATAGGGTTCTCTCACTAAGCTCTCTTGATTCCGAGAGGTTCTTCTCCTCAATCCATAGGTCGATACTCCTACTATCATGATTTCCCATGAAGAAGTATTCCAAAGTACCGCCACATAATAGGGTTATCAATGCAGTAGACGGTGCGTCAATCAAACGCCCGGTCTGTAAGTAATTGGCCTTTTAGTCCTGAGGGCCCGGTTGAATTTGTGTTCGATTCAACCCTGCCCTACCCCAACTTTATCCAAAACTCAAGTGGTTTATACCAAAAGGACCATCTTGATCCAAGGTTTTCGGCTCCGCAGATGGTTTGTCAAATGGACACTCGTAGCCAAGTTATGGCTGAATGAGTGGAAAAGGGTTCGTTGCTGGTTCAGGTCCGGTCCGACCCAGCCCGACATGACCTAGGATGACCCGACCCGAGTCTGGCCGGACCCACATTGGGCAGCCCACAGGAGGGTCGTGGCTGGCCCGCGACTGGGTGGCCCCGCGATGGGGTTCTCCCTAGTCGCCACCCAAGGGGGAGGCACCCCATGGTTACCCCGAACAGCCCAGCCATTCGGGTTGGGTTGCCAACCGGCCGGTGCCATGTGGAGCCAATAGTTGGAACGTAGGACCCCGAGTCCCACTCGGCTAGCCCTCCTCCATGGTGCGGTATTGTGCCGCTTCTCTACCGGTGGTCGGCAGCGAGCCGGCCACCCCTCCCTTTGCCGCCGCACCCTTCACGCGGCTGACCATGCGCCGACTGCCACCCTTGCTCCGCCGCAGCCGACGGTCCACGGCCCTTCCCAGGTGGCATGGACACGATGTTTCCATCATCACAGTTGGATAGCGTGTCAGCTGCCTCTCCCAAGCTCTACCGGCGCCGGTCACCAGTGACGTTCCTCAGGTCACCGGTTGCGCGCCGGTGGCCCGATCTTCATTCTGAAGACTCCCGCATTCATCTCAGGAAGTCACCATCAATTCAAGACCACCATAGTCGGGATTTTCTCAACCCGAAAACAATCCTCGAAGAACACTAAAATTCACAAGGGTTGCGGAGAGGTCGGGACATGTTCATTTGGATCTCACACTTCACGTTAGAATGATAACAAGTGGTATAGTTGTTCTTAAATAGAGAAGAATGAAAAGAATGGGTAAGGGGTATACACAAACAACAATCCTTACCTTGATGTTTGTTGTATGTGTCATGAGGAAGGAGATGAAGTCGATAGATAAGACATCAGCATTCGTCACTCCCTCAACTCGCTTCCAATCTGGGCTCGGGCATCAGTTCCTCATTCTTCGTTGAGGGTGGTTCTTCGTTGGAGGATGATCTTCTAAAGGCTCTCCCAAAGTTCACCCTTTTCCAACGATTACCCACAAAGAAGTCAGGATCCAATATTAATTGAGTTATGTTAATTGATTCAATTAATTTTGGCACATCAATTGGGAGAATCCCAAGAGTTACCTCACATTAAAGGATAAGTTTCAAAGTCAGGTGGTCCCCATCACAAAAATTAAAATTTGGTGGATTAAAATTCAAAAATAAAATTATTTTATTTTATTTTATTTTATTTTCTCCCATGATAAATTTGAAAAGTAAAAACCACCTTCGACCTACTGTGTTCGAAGTGAAGGTCTCCTTAAGAGAATATCAGCACTGTGAGGTCAATGGTGCCCTCAGATTTCAATTTCGAGCACCGGTTCAAAAGTTACAAAAACCCGCTTACACACTTACTGAAAGTTATTAAGAAACTTTAGAAAAAAAATTATGGGATCTCCAGGACACCGAATCAAGTACTGTTAGAAATTGTAGACTCAAATATTTCCATATAATTTAAAAAAATACATGGAATTTTTGGGTCCTTACATTCTCCCAACCTCAGGGCTTTACGTCCCTGAAAGCAACATCACAAAAACTAGGAAAACAAGTGGGGGTACTGAGCATTAATCTAAGCCTCCCGCTCCCACATGATCTCCTGGAGGTTCCCATGCTACTAACGTACACGCACCAAAGGTATCAATTTCCCACGAAGGACTCTCTCCAATCGATCCGCAATCTCCATTGGAACCTCGGAAAACATCGCCCCATCATTGATGTCCAACTCACCCAAATCAATGATGTTCAGAGGATCATGTATGTATCCCCTCAGCGGGGATACGTGAAAAACATCTTGCACCCATTGCAATAGGGGTCGAATCGATAAGTGATAATCCACCTCGCCAAATCTACTGAGGACCTAAAAGGGTCGGATGAACCTCAGAGATAACTTGTCACCCCGACCAAATCTCCGCGAACCTCGTCAAGGTGAGACCTGTAGAAAGATGTGGTCACCATCCTTGAACTCCAGAAGTCTCCATATTCTGCCGGCGTAAGACTTCTGCCTTCTCTGTATAGTCTTCATCCACTCCTGGATGATATCCACCTTCTCCGTGATAGCCCGTACAATTTTTGGTCCCACGAGTGCTGAATCCCCTAGGCCAGTCTAGAAAAAAGGTGATATACAAGGTCAGCCGTACAGATCCTCGAATGGTTCCATTCCAATGGTGGAGTGATAGTTTTTGTTGTATGCAAACTCCACCAAGAGAAACTGATCCTCCCAGTTATGACCAAAGTCGGGGATGCAAGCACACAACATTTCCTCGAGGGTATGAATGGTCCACTCAGACTGGCCATCCTTCTGAGGATGGAAGGTAGTGCTCAAACAATGCTATATCCTGAAAGTCTCCTGAAACCCCTTCTATATCTGGGAAGTGAATCGTGCATCATGATCGGAGACAATCGTCGATCGTACTCCATGTAGCCGCATAATCTATTGCACATAGAGGCATCTCAAACTCTCTATTGAGCCCTGCTCTCTGATCGGTAGGAAGTGGGACGACTTGGTGAGTCGGTTGAAGATCACCCAGATAGAATCATGTACCCTATATGTATGTGGAAGTCCTATCACTAAGTCCGTTGATATTCCGTCCCACTTCCACTTTGGGAACTCTAAAGGCTGAACTAAGTCTGCTTGTACTTGATGCTCTGCCTTCACTTGCTAACAAGTGAGGCACTGAGAGGCAAACTCTGCTACTGCTTTCTTAATTCTCAGCCACTAGTTCTATCATCGGAGGTCCTGGTATATCTTCGCCACTTTTGGATGTACCGCTAGAGGGGATGTGTGGAACTCCCTCAACACTTCCCCCTAAAGCGACATTGGTACCATGGTACAACCTTTGGAAAGGATGACATGCTCCCCACCTTCAGAAAATCCATCAGGTGCATATCCTGTGGATATCTGAGCATGTTGAGCCTCATAGTCAGTATCCCCATGCTACACCTCCCTGACTCACCGAAGGAGTGGGGGAGTGACTGTAAGAGACTGAAGAAAGTCTGATCCATCTCGATCCACAGAGTATATGTATAAAGAATCCAGCTGCTCAGTCGCCTCACCTAGTAGATGTATACCAAATCTCCTGGTGAGTGCATCTGCTACAACATTCCACTTTCGAAGAGTATAGTCTATCTCGAAGTCATAGTCCTGGAGGAACTCAAGCCGACGTCGTTGTCTCGGGTTCAGGTCCTTCTGAGAAAAGATATACTTGAGAATCTGGTGATCAGAGTAGACTGCAAAATGCTCACCCATCAGATAGTTTCACTATATCTTCAAAGTGAAGACTACTGCTGATAACTCAAGGTAATGGGTAGCATAGTTATACTCAAGCTTTCTTAGCTTTTGAGAACCATATACGATAACTACTCGCTCCTGCATCAAGGCACATCCGAGCCTGGTCCCTGATGTGTCGCAATAGACTACGTACCTAATGCCCTGCTCTGGAAGCCTCAAGATGCGGGCACTAGTCAGCCTCTGCCTCAGCTCCTGAAAACTCCACTGGTATCTCTCTAACCAAATAAAGGGTTTCCCCTTATTTTTCAGTGCTAATAAAGGTGCTGCAACTCTGTAGAAATCTGGCACAAATCTCTGTTAGTATCTGGACAAACCCATGAAACTCTAGACCTCTGTCACACTCATGGGTGGTTCCCAAGAAATTACCACCTCAATCTTCACTGGATCAACCAAAACTCCAGCCTATGAGATGAAATGTCCCAGAAATTGAACCTCTTGGATCCATAACTGTCATTTAGAGAGCTTACCATAAATATGGTTCTCTCATAGTGTGTCCAGAACTACCTGCAAAGGATAGGCATGATCCTCCCCAGTGGACGAGTAGATCAGAATGTTGTCGATGAAGACTACTACAAATCGATCAAGTTATGGCTGAAATATCCTGTTCATGAGTCCCATGAACACTGCTGGAGCATTGTTCATGCTGAATGGCATGACCAAAAACTCATAATGGCCATACCGACATCTGAAAGTCATCTTCTTCACATCCGTGTCTCATACTTTGAGTTAGTGATAGCCTGACCTGAGGTATATCTTCGAGAACCACCGTGATCCCTTCAACTGATCAAAGAGGTTGTCAATCCTCGGAAGTGGGTACTTGTTCTTCACAGTCACCTGGTTCAGGTGCCGATAGTCAACACAAAGTCTCAATCTCCCATCTGCCTTCTTGGTGAACAAAATCAGGGCTGCCCAAGGAGAAACATTGGGCCGGATGAACCTCTTACCCTGTAAGTCCTCCAGCTGTACTAGCAGCTCACGAAGATCCACGGGACCAATCCGATATGCTGGTGTAGATATGGGTGTCATCCCGAGGTACAAGTCAATGTAAAATTCCACCTCCTTGTGAGGAGGTAGACTCGGAACATCATCATAAAAAACATCCATGTACTGGTCTAGTACTACAGGATAGCTTGGACTCTCCACATCAACCGCTCTGAGGGTAAGGCTAGTCAACTGATGAGTTATCGGCTACACTCTCCTCCGGGTAAGTCCATCATGTTCTGAAAAGGCTCCCTTCTCACTGGTGAAGGTAAACCTAGTCCCATCCTCACGAATACACCACACTTTTTTCATAATGCAGTAGATCTGGGCATGGACTATAGATAACCAATCCATAACCAAGATGACATCGTAAGGCCACAATGTCGCTACTATAATATCCCAACCGAAGCTCTTTCCTCCTAGAGTAAGCTCAAACTACCAGCACTAGTGTGTATCATCGAATCCTCCCTTGTATGAGTCTCTAGCCATAAGGTTCGAGCCAACGGCTCCACTAGAATCTCCGAGCCCCGAACAAGGGTAATGGAAATAAAATAATGACTGGCACATATGTCTATAAGTACTGCAGCTAAGGTGGAGTAGACATAGATTGTACCTCGTATCATCTCTGGAGTGTCATGGTCATAGGCCTCAGCTACCTAGAGCTGAGCTCGCCCCTGTCCACCTGCTCCCTGTGGTCGGGGTGGACCACCTGGTGGTGGTAGCGGTAACACCTCAAATCGTCGCCCACCGCTAGCTGCATGCGCATATCCTCTGCCACGTTCACATGCTCCTTGAAGACCTCCTCTGTCGAACTTATGTCTCTTCTTGGGAGGTCATTCGACTATCTTCTGATCATCCGTACAGTCAGTTGAGAAGTCACGAGCCATGTGGCCCTACCCACCGCATGCGTAACACTGCCCGCTCCTCACATGACTGGCTCTGTCTCGGGTGCCCCGCACAACCGACCCTGAATCCTATGGTCGTCCACCTGTAGGTCTGGTCCTTTTGGACCTCCATGACATCTATCTAATGTCAGCAACAGAAGACTCCAGTACATGAGGCCCGGTGGTGGGTCTCGCCACTAGTGACTGCTTAGCAAGAAAACTCTCCACTAAGAGGGCTCACTCTAACACCCCTGCTTGCGTCGGGATGCTGATAGAAATCATCAAAGCCCTGATCTCTTGCTTGAGTCCCTTCTCGAAGGTCCGGGCCCTAAAGAATGGGTCTCTCACCATATCAGTGGAGTAGTGCGAGAGGTCAGTGAACCTCGCTGAGTACTGAGCCACAATCATATTGCCCTGCTGCAGATGAAGAAGATCTTGTATACGCACTGTGCAAAGGGTCGCTGGGACAAAATCTATCTGAAATAGGTTTTCAAAGTCTGCCCAGAGAAGTGTCACCTTGTCGTGAACCTAGAGCATCATGTTCCACCATATGCCTACTGCTGCCTATAGAAGATTGGCAGCAAGGATCACCATGAGATCAGCTGTTGTCCCTACTAGTCAGAAGACTCTCACCATGACCTACAACCAATCCTCAACCACGTATGGGTCTGTCTCACCCCTGAACCTAGATGGCCTCTAACGCTGGAACTCGTGCAATGCGCTCAAGAAGCATGCACCCTCTGCTGCTGGGGATGGTGGAATCGGTGGACCAATGGGAAATGGTACCGCTAGTGCCTACACCGGTGCCTCTACTAAAAAAGGTCCCTACACTGAGGCCTCGTCGCTCGGTGGGCTGCCACAGAATTCTCTACTCGAAACCTGTGCTGGATTTCTACATGGAGGCATCTTGAAAAGAAAAAGGTGTGACAAAGTCAATAAGTTATAACTGGTGAGCTGACTCAAAGATATCACAAAGAAAACTTTTCAAAATACACACGCAATCCATGTTTTCATGCACTGATTCAAAAATCAGAAGTCAGGGTCCTGGTGTATGGATACATCGGCCGCTGCACCAACACTGGATTCCCTAAACTGATAACCACACTCATAACACATAACACTACTACCGTTAAAATATCAGAGTCCAATGTTCTACGGTAGAACCGACTCCTATAATACCAATTTTTCACGACCCGTCCCCCAGGGCCCATGTTGTGACAACCCCAAGCCCACCTTCCATAGGCCAGGGGCTGGCGACTAGCACCGAAAGGCATATTCCCTAAAAAAATAGGAAGGAATTTCCTTTTTAACTTGTAAACTCACAAAAATAAGCACAAAGTAGGATGCAAGAAAAAAGTAACCTATAATGCAAACAAGGTGTGTATATAAAGTAAAGGGGGTTATAATACAAGCCCAACTAAAAAGTACAAGTAAAACTAGAAAGTAAAAGTATAACTGAAAACAACTCCTCTGAACACCCGCCAAGGATCCTACCTGAAGGGTAGGTAAAGATCTCGAACCATCATCTCTGTGGTATGACTAGTCTAATGTCCACATCCGAGAAACCTTCAGTCCTGGTAGTCTCATCCTCAGTCAGCACTATCCATCTTATGCACCAAACACGACAAGGTACGGACATAACCCACACAGGGGTGAGTATAACGATACTCAGTAGGGACCCTGAGACCCTCAAAGGTCTCAAAAAATCCACAAATGATAAACCAAAAAGCATGAAAACAACTGAAAACCCTACTTAGGTATATTCCCATACATATACCTAAGTTGTCGAGTATACCCATCTCAATCATGAAGAAGCACAAGGCCCAACTCAATCCCAAAGATCAACTATTCCACGAAGGATGGAGTACCACAAAGGTGAGTACCACAAAGGTAAGTACCACATAGGTAATGCCACACAGAATAATACCACAAAGGCATCATCACACATGTGTTTACCACAAAGGTAAGGACTCATCTCACACCAGGTATAACTTAGGTACGGTAGTAATGATGATTAGATGTAACTACTGAATCATCTTACTCTGTTGAGAGGCAGACCCACATAGGATTGTAAATCATCAGACCCATGTAGAATCATAGTACAACAGACCAATATAGGATCCTAGAGTATTCCAACATGGATTACTAGAGCGGATTCGTGTGGGATTCCTAGAACAAAGACCCACATAGGATCCCAAAGCACAAACCCACGAAGGATCCCTTTCTCATGTTACAGCCAACCACAGGGTTCCCGCACTAAGCTCGCTTGATTCTGATAGGGTCTTCTCCTCAAGAAACAGGTCGATAATATAACTGCCATGATGTCCCACAAAGAAGTATCCCAAATCACTGCCACATAATAGGGGTCTCAACGCAATAGATGGTGAGTCAATCAGACATCTGGTTCGTAAGTTATTGACATTTTAGTCCTGAGGGACAGGTTGAATTTTTGTTCGATTCAACTTGGACGTACCCCAAATTTATCCAAAACTCAAGTGGGGTATACCAAAAGGACAATGTCAATCCAATATTTCTGGAACTGTAGAAAGTTCGTCAAACGGACGCCCGTAGCTCATGTTATGGCCGAATGAGTGGAAAATGGGTCATTACTGGTCTGGGTCCGGTCCGACCCGACATGGGCCGACCCGACCCGGTTCGGGTCGACCCAGCCCGACTTGAGTCTAGCCCTGGGTTTGGCCCAGCCCACAGGGTCTGGCCTGTTGGGTCCGGCCCAGCCCGCCGGCATGGCCATGCCCGCTTGGCGGCCTGTAGTGCAGACAGCACTAGGCGGTCCACAAGAGGGTTGCGGCTGGCCCGCAGTTGGGAGGCCCCGTGGTGGGGTCTGCCCTAGCAGCCACCCAAGGGGGAGGCACCCCCTGGGTACCCTAAAAAGCCCAGCAGTTCAGGTTGGGTGGCCAATCGGCCGGCGCCACATGGCGCCGGTAGCTGGCACGCGAGACCCGGGGTCCCGCTCGGCTCCCCGGCTGACTGGACGACCAGCCCTCCTCCGCATCGCAGTCGCGCACCACGCCTCCACCGGTGGCTGGAAATGAGCCGACTGCCCCTCCCTTTGTCACTGCTGCCTCGAGTCGTGGCCCCTACTTACCCGACGGTGTGAATGCGCGTCGTCGCCCCCTTCACACGGCTGACCATGCACCGGCCGCCAACCTTACTCCACCTTGGTCGATGGGCCGCAGCCCTTCCCCAGTGGTACAGACGCGCCTCTACTGTCATCATAGCCGACCGGAGTGTCGGCTGCCACTCTTGAGCTCTACCGGCACCAGTCGCCGACACCTATTGCCGATGATGTTCCTCGGGTCATCAGGTGCGCCCCGGTAGCCTAATCTTCATTCTGAAGACTCCCGCACTCGTCTCAGCATGTCACCGTTGATTCAAGACCACCACAATCGGGATTCTCTCAACCCAAAAACAAGAAAAGAAGAACAGTAAAATCCACAAGAGTTGTAGAGAGTTCGGGCCTTGTTCGTTTGGCTCGTACTCTCCACGTTAGAACAGTAGCAAGTGGCATAGTTGTTATTGAATCGAGAAGAACGACAAGAATGAGTAAGGGGTATACAAAAACAACAATCCCTACCTTGATGTTCATTGGAGGTTTCATGAGGAATGAGATGAAGTCGATGGAGAGGATGCTGGAATTCGTCGCCCCCGCAACTCGCTTCTGATCCGGGATCAGGCATCAATTCGTCGTTCTTCATTGGGGGTGGTTCTTCGTTGGGGGATGATCTTCCAAAGGCTCTCCCCAAGTTCACCCTTTTCCAATGATTCTCCACAAAGAAATAATGATATAATATTAATTGAGTTAGATTAATTGATTCAAGTAACATTGGCACATCAATTGGGGTAATCCCAAGAGTTACTTCACATTAAAGGATGGGTTTCAATGTCGGGTGGTCCCCATCACAAAATTCAAATTGGGAGGATTATAATTCAAAAATAAAATAAAACTAGTTTATTTTATTTTCTCCCACGAAAAGTCTGAAAACTAAAAACCACCTCAAACCTACTATAGTTGAAGTGAAGGTCTCATTAAGAGAATATCGGCACTACAAGATCAATGGTTCCCCTTGATTTCAACTCTGAGCACCGATTCAAAAGTTACAAAAACCCGCTCACATGCTTACTAAAATTTCTTAAGAAACCTCAGAAAAACATTCCGGGCTCTGCAGGCCTCAGAATCAGGTACCGTTAGAAACTACAGACTCGAATATTTTCATATAATTAAAAAAACATGGAATTTATGGGTATTTTAAAGAATCATGAAATGTTTAAGGATTTTAATTCAGTACCATTTGTTTAAGGATTCAGAAGCATATGATAAATAGTACCAATAACTAAGAAAAGTGATTCTGTGGAAAGTTGATCTTTTTGAAAAACACATGATTGTGGGAAGATAACCCTTAATATATGGATGATATTGATTCAAAAGTGATAAATACATTTTTATGGGATAATAATGGTAACCTTAAAATTGGTTAGTGATTTATGTTATCTTTTCTAGAGTTTACTGCATTTTTTTATTTATAGAATATATTCAACAACCTGAGATTTTATTTTTGGATGAATGGATGTTTTCATTAAGGTTTTAGGGTGATCAAGGTATTCACATATTTTTAATGTGCCATTAAGATCCACTTTATACCATTTATGGAATATAATGTTGATTTAGTGACCTCCCTTCTAAATTTTTGGACATTGAATTTGGTCAGACATATTTTGGATGAGTCTTAAGGATAACTATTTATGAAATGGATTAAGTTGAACTTTGAGTCTTATTAGATAATTTTTGCTAACCATTTTGGTCTGGAAAAATATCTAGAGATAGTTGGAATAACTTTTTATTCTTTTAATGAGCTAATGATGTATTAAATGTTAATTTTAGTTCTTGAGGCATAAGAATTCCTATTATATATTCATTTCTTTGAGTGGGAGATCAAGTATGAATTGATAAAAGAACATATAAATAATTAAATTAAGCCTATTAAATATAAAGAAACCAAGAAACTATATTTTCTTATTCTCTCATTCTAGATGATAAATTAATTCTTCAACTCTTGGAAAATGATCTTGAAACAAAAATGTTATCCTAGTACTTTCATTTTTGAAGAATGCAATGGAATTTTAACTCATCACATATTTATGGATTTGTGGTCATTAAAATTTATATATCATTAACTTTATTGTGATCAATGATCTCTATCACTCTCCATTAATCTTTGGGTTTTAGTATTTTCTTCCATGTCTATATCTTCACTTATCACCAATGTTCTCCTATTTGAAAACCGAGTATGTGTTATCCTAGACGACCTTCATACTACCCTTCCTCTATTATCATGGGGATGTATTATTAAACATTTTTATTATTGGGGTTTCAATAAGGGTATTTTAAAATTTCAAACCCTTGATTACCGAGATCAAGATTAAATTTTGAGCATGTGATTTATTTAATGGGTATAATGTAACAGTCCGATATTTTAAAAGAGAAACATCATATTATATAGTGTATATGAAATTAAACACAAAGATTACAAAATAATGAAACAACCCAAATATTTATGATATATTTATGTTAAAATAAATTCATTCTCTTCAATATCTTGCAATTCACATAATATTGGGTTGAACAAAACATGATACTATATTAAAATATTATTATTTAAACATGACTATTATAACATAGTCGTTATGTTGGATGGTATGAATAATAATAACTAAATTATGAAAATTATATTTTTACAGATGTAAAAAATAAATTCAATGGATATATATTTATTATAAATAAAATAATAATCATCTAAAAGAAAAAAGAAATATTTTTTAAAAAACTGTATTTTTCAAAACGGTGGTTTAGTTGCGCTTTGCGCATATAATTTAAAACTAACTTTTAACACTTTTAGAAAATTTATTTGAAAAAATAAACTTAATTTTCGAAATATATATGTCAAAATTATCTTTGGGTGAGTTTTTTTATAATTTTATGAAAAAAAATTCTTTTTTTATTAATACTGAAAAATACAGATTTTTATCAACCGTTTTTACATTTAAATTATTTAAAAAGATAAATTATATTTAAAATTGGTTTAAAAGTAAAATTTATTCAATTATATTAAAAATTATCTAATTTATGTCATTATAATCAATTTTATATTTAATTATGATATTAAAACATTTTAATATTTTGAAAGTTTTTCTTCAGAAAATCTATTTTTTCAATGTGCCTACGAGTTTAATTTTAAATTGAATTCCAAAACTTATGTGAATTAAATTTGAAAAAAATGGATTAAATATTTTTAATTATAATAGTTTATATTATATAATAATGTTAAAATATTTTTTTACCATAATGAATAGTGAAAATAGTAAAAATTAATTACCATAGTTAAGGTAAAAATGGGTTTTTTAGGGGGTTAAACTAAGAATATAAGTGTTGAAAATGATCTAAAACATTTGTAACACGAAATGTATGGAAATATTGAGAACGTATAACCTTTAATGTTCAATAATTGGTAATTTTGGAGGATTTTTCATGATAAAAACGTGGGTATCACTTTATCTTTTCAAAAATACAAAGTGTGTCCTCTACCCCACTTATAAAAGGTCACCCCCTCTCATCTCCTCTTCACACATCCAAAACCCTTTTATTTGGCCAATACCTGCTAAAATATATTTTTAAATTCCATCCCAAAATATTATAGGCCTTTATTCTAACATATATCCAATCTTATAAGGCTTTAGGTTATGCTTAAAGAGGTTTCTTGAGGAAGAGATAATGTTTTTAACTATGCATTTTCATTTTAAATAATCTTATGAAATTATTATAATATTATAAAAATATTAAAAAAAATTATATCCTATATACTGATATATTATTATTTTAATTTAATAACCAATATTAATCACCAGTTTTATCAAATAATAAATGAAATCATCGATCGTGTGTATGACAGACTACCTCCTCACAAACCGATGTAATTCATTTACCATTACTACCTTTCAAGGATAGGTATAATGGTAGATTTAAAATATTTATGTGATATTTATTGAATTATTATACTTATAATATTATTACATCACATATATTTTTTTAGATTCCATTTTGTGGGGGATACGATAACTTTGTTCATGTGTACGGTGGACTACTGCCTCGTAAAGCGATCCAATTAATTTTTCACTTACGCTTTACATAGAATGTATTAAGGATAAATTTAATGAATATATATGATTTTTATGACCTAAAAATACTTCTGGAAATATAATATAATATCTAACATCCTACCTTCCAATTCATTGGAAAACAATTACGTCGCTCATACGTACGTGTGGACTATCGCCTCCATATAGCGATGCGAAATGTTTTTTATTTTAATTTTATATGGATTTTAATAAAGATTTATTTTTTAAAAAAAATTATATATATAAAGTAATATTTATTTTCCTTTTTTTCTATCCATCATGAAAATGGAAACATCATTCATGTGTACGTACGACATATCGTCTCCATGAATGGTTTAAATCATTTTTTATCATTAAATAATATGGATAACTATAAATACAAAAATATAACATTTATATAATTTTTAATTTCTGGATATGATATAACCATGATCAAAGTAAAATTACCAAAATTTTTGATAAAAAATGTACATGAAAAACCAAACAATTATCACCTGAAAATGTGATTTTAATAAATATTCATTAATAAATTAGTGATAAAATACTACAAGTAAATAATATAAGATATAATATGTATTATTATGGTCTTATAATATAAATTATAATAAAACTATATATATGATATAGGAGTTTCATACACATATGAATCAAGTCGAACCTGAGATAAGGGTTTCTCATCTCACTTTTACTTTTGTGATACATACACTATATTCACCACTTATTCATTTGTGTGGTGTATATACCACCCATTTTGATATGTTATATCAAGAATATATTTATATTCATGGTATTTAAAGTTTCATTTGAAGTTATTTATTTCATGGGGCTTATGATTCAAAAGCTACCAAAGTGGTAAGAGATTATTTCACAATCTCATCATTATTTGAGATTATTTTTGTATAAGTCTACCTTGGGAGAATTATTTTGTATTTATATGATAAAAATAATATATATAATTATATTATGTTTATTCATTAAATTTTCAAGTAATATTACCATTTTTCCATTCTTTTTTATTTACAATGACTAAGATATTTGTTAAGAAAATCATACATTATTTCTCTCTTCGGTTGAAAATATTTTTTCTTCAAAAAGCATGTTTTCTAAAAATGTTTTCAATTTTTTTAACATTATCCAAATGATTTATTGATGAAATGTTTACCCATGTTTTAATTTTTACATTTTTAAAGAAATCTTCATGTCTTTTTCCAAACAATTAACATTTTTATTTTATCAAAAACGTGAAAGGAAACATTGTTTTAATGTGTAAAACATTAAAAAAAAATTATTTCCATTACCACTCAATGTTTTAAATATCATTTTACAAGTTTTAAAATTTTATTTTCAAATAATATTATTTTGTATTTTTTTTGAAATTAAAAAAAAAGTATTTTCAATGTGAAAAGTTTATTTTCCTCAAGAATGTTTTAATGACATTTTTATGGTATTTCTATTCATCAATGTAATAAATGTTTTTTATACTTATGATACACTTGATATATGTTGTATTTATATCATCATTATTACTTATTTGGATGGTTTATGATGATTTTTACTAATTATGTACAATTTTATTACCATTCACCATATTACACTAGATATTTGATGATTATGTTTATTTGATTGGGGTAAGTATTAACATTTTGTATGTCAGTTTTTCAATTCAATTTTTTATATTGATTATGTTTCACCACTTTCATACAAGGGATGAATTAGAATTAGTAAGTTATGGGTGGTCCCAAATATAGATAACCCCTTGATGCAATAATAGGTCTCAGGAGACAAATTAGTTGGCTAAATTAGATAGGGTTTTACCCCCATATTTAAACTGTCTTGTGAAAGGTCTTGAAAGTATGTTTCAAATGTTCAACATTATGAATTCCCTTATTATGAGATTTTTTATTGATATCCATGTTATTATCCTATTAGTTAGAATATCCATGGATAAGTTTAAATATCATGTGATTATTGATATGGATTTATTTGATCATCATTTATTCCTACCATATTATGTTCAAGTTATTGTTTAAATGGATTTTTTTTCTAATTATTTACCTTTCGATATAGATTATTATTATTTATTCATGATAGATTCTATCATATGCTTACCCTTACCGAGCATCTAATCTCACCACTTTCTTGTATTTTATTTTCCACAGTATACCAGGTAGTGTTTTTTGATTGATATGAATTGATATACAAAGTGTAATAATGGTGTTATCATAAAAGACACTTTTTGTATTTTAAGTTTTCAAATTTATGATAAATTCAAGTATGTATCTATTTTACCAAGAATAATAAAGTATTTAGTACTTCAGGATGTGATTCCTTGTTTCTAGTTCCAATACAATAAATTAACCATTGGATCTGGGATATTTGGGTGGGGTCTTTACACAGAACCACATACACTAAGTTTGGGTCTATTTCAAGTAATCTATTTCACATCAAGGGTCCCATTATACAGCGTGTCAATTGTATGTTATAGAGGAAGAAACTATTTAAGTTTCAATTGGAAGCACCATTTAATGAAAACCATTTCTTTTAAATTTTTAGGAATTAATTGTTTATACTCATTTATGTATATTATGTTCTAGTTATATGAGTCACCATTCCAAAATTATAAATTACTACAAATTATAACTTTCAATTGGAACTTCGTATAACTAGAACCAAACCTTTACATATGTCATCAGATTATAAAAAGTCTATAATTATGTCTCAATCATATGGATCAACATTCCCAATTTATATAAGTACAATACATATACATTACAATTAGAATCCATGTGATTCTATCTAACTAATGTTTCATCTCATTTAACCATAGCCGTGTAGCTCAAACATGTTATAATTGGCTAATTAATGTTCCACCATTAACATATATGGTAAAAAATCATTTAGGTTGATTCATACACTTTAATAACCAATTATTTATCCATTTACTGCATGAAATGTTAGCACAATTCCATATATATAGAAATAAATGAACTAATAACATACAAAAAGAAATTAACGTGGTAAAAATAGATATGGCGTGTCATATTCGTGGCATGTGAATCCTCAAGTGCCTATAATTATACATGATACAACACATACTTTTCATACTGATCTAAAGGAAAATATAACCTACCATGATAATAATAACACTATAGAACATGTTTATCACCCAATGGTAAAACCAATAAAACTATTATAGGTATAATGCAAAACCAAAATTCCCCTCCTAGGTAATTTGAATCTTCCCAATACATGGGTTAGTTACTCCAAGGCATAACTCATTTCAAAATTCCAACACATTCTTGGTCTCCTTTCTAATAACCCAAATAGTAATATAAAATGAACAAAAGAAATGCTTTGATTCCAATTTTTGATGTCTCAGATGAAATCACTCAATAATAATAGCTGAATTAGAAACCACATGGCCTCAATACCATCTCCCAATACACCAAACACTATTGAGTAATAGGGAGGGTCTGTAAGATTAAGGTGGGGAGAATATACCCTCATGATTAGAGTATGGCACAAAAAAATCATAAGATAAAAAAACATTGGAAGAATAATAAATAAATAACTCGTATCGAAATAAATAGATCATCTATATCACATAAATAATCTGGAAGGAACCCTGCGTGGTTCCATATAAAAAATGATGTTGATCATGTCATGATGATATACAAAAGAGGACAGTACATGGGAAATAGGGGAACAAGAATATATAGAATGTTTTAAAAAAATACATAAAGGAAAAAAATTATAGATCTACTAGGATAAAGAGAATAAGATCTATCCTCTACTCCCTTACTCTATCCTAGAATAATAAATTAGACATGCTGAATTGGACCCTTCCCTTTGTCCCTACCTGCAAGTATGAATTCTCTCCAGGTACCAATCAGTGGCCTGAACAAGGTGTGAGATATATTTAGTGGTCCACCACCAACGATGTATATAACTAATTCATTTCATTATTATAATATATAACAATTTGTAGATATAATAGGGATACAACCTTAAAAAATTTGTGATTTTTTTTTAAAAAATATTTTTTTTTCAAATTGAAAATTTTATTTTCCTTAAGAATGTTTTAATTACCTTTTTATGATATTTCTATTCATCAAAGACATAAAAACTTCATTATAATTTTGATCCACTAGATATATGTTATATTTTTATCATAATTATTCTATATTTGTATGGTTTATGATCATTTTTACTAAGGATGTACAATTTCATTAGCATTCACCATATTACACTAGTTGTTTTAGGATTATGTTTATTTAATTGGGGAAAGTATTAATATTTTTATGTTATTTTTTCTATACAAATGTTTATATTGATTATGTTTCACCACTTTCATAAAAGGGATGCATTATAATTAGTAAGTGATGGGTGGTCCCAGTTATAGATAGCCCCTTGATGCATCAAAATATCTCAGGAGACAAATTAGTTAGCTAAATTTGATAGGCTTTTACGAACATATTTAAACTTTCTTTTGAAATGTCTTGAAAGTTTGTTTCAAATGTTAAACATTATTAATTCCATTATTATGAGATTTTTTATTGATATCCATGTGATTTTTCGATTAGTTAGAATATCCATGGATATGTTTCAAGATCATATGATTATTGATATGGATTTATTTTATTATCATTTATTCCAACCATATTATGTTCAAGTTATTGTTTAAATGGATTGTTTTCTAGTTATTTACCTTTCCATATTGATTATTCTTATTTATTCATGATATCTTCGGTCGTATGCTTACCCTTACTGAGTATCTCATCTCACCCCTTTCTTATGTATTATTTTACCTAGTATACTAAGAAGTGTTTTGTGATTGATATGTAGGGTTATAAAAAGGGGAATAATAGTGTTATCATAAAAAACACTTTGCTTATTTTAGGTTTTAAAATTTATGATAAATTCAAGTATGTATCTATTTTACCAAGAATAATAATCTATTCAGTCCTTCAGGATGTGATTCCTTGTCTCAAGTGTTAATGTAATAATGTAACCATTAGATCTGGGCTATTGGGGTTGGGGTATTTACATAGAACAACATCCACGTGTGGTATCCATATAGGGATGTATTTTTAGGAAAACCACATAATCTCTTCATCACCAAAAATTTACGGCACTCTTCTGTGATTATTATCAAATCATAACATAGGGTTATATTCCCTAATTTATATTTTCTTAAATATAGTTTCCAAGTTTTCACCTAAAATTAATCTGATACCAACTATAAAGACCCTAACCCCAATTTACCAAAGTCAGTGGTTACTTTATATCATTGGTTTTAGATACAAGAAATCATATACTAAAAGACCAAATATTTTAGTAGTATTGGTAAACTAGATACATACTTGATTCATTCGTTACATTTTTAAAACATGAAATAAATCATAGTTAAAGTAAAAATTCTACATCCTTGAAATCATTCAAATATTCCTTCTTCATATATCAAGGATAGGAAATAGAATAAGGGTCATCTCATATTCTCAATAGGAGTTATATAAAATGGAATCTATCATGAATAAATAAAAATATCTAAACACACATTCTATTAAGTCAATATCATTACTATCATTATTAGATAAGGAATAATCAAAATAGAAAGGTAAATAACTGAACACATATTCCATTTAATCAATAACTTGATCATAAAATTAATCCTTGGATAATATCAATCTAATAATCTCATGAATAATAATAACTTTATTCTTAATGAAGGGAATGCTTAGTTATTATAAATCATGATCTTATATATCATGATAGTTATACCTTCAAGACCTTTCATAATACGGTCTAAAACTATGTGTAAAACCCCATTTAATTCTAGATTTCTGATTCACCACATGATATTATCAATGCATCGATGGGATCTATAATTCTTAGCTGCACCCATCACTACATTTCCAACACATTTCTCATATATTGAAAGATCGATCTAATTTGGGAATAATATGCCTTATCAATAAATGTTTTTATTGAATAAAGAATAAAGAATAAAGAATGTCAATATTTCTTTATCCAATAACATAAATTTCAAAGTAAAACAACATATATATAAATGATATACAATTTAAGTAATAACAATATCCATGATAAATAAATAATATATTTAGGGGAAATGTAATGTACAATAATCATAATAAAGTGAATATTTGAAGGGAAAGTTAAGGATTACAAAAATTAATCAAGAGAATATAAATACTTTACATAGTTAAAATTTTCATAACCCATACATATAAAGAATAATGATGGTATCATTACAACATATCCGTAGTGGATTATAAATAAAATAAAGTTTTACTTTCATTGATGAATAAAAACACCATAAAATATCATTAAAAACATTCAAGAGGAAAATATCCTTTCAATTTTGAAAATAAATTTTAAAAAATAAAAAATTTCCATAATATTAGAAGAAAAAAAATTATTTGAAAGAACTATGTAAACTTGTAAAGGGAGCTTCAGATAAATTATTCTTCATGATGATAAGAAAATTCTGTATATGTTGAGTACATTAAATCAAAGATTCTATTCATATTTTTGTAAGAAAAGTCAAAATTAACATCTTTGGAAAATGAAGGAAAGATTACTTCTAATTTTTTTTGTAAAAATACAATCATGGTTAAAAATGACTTTAAAAAATCCTAGTAAAATATTTTTTGAAAACATTTTTAGAAAATAGGTATTGGATGAAAAATTATTTTTTGACCGAAGAGAGAAATAAAGTTAGATTTTATTAAAAACATTTTATAAATCATTTTAATTTAAAAAGATAGGAAAATGGTATTATTACTTTAATAATTCATGAATAACAAGAGTCTAATAAATTTAAATGGGTTTATTATAAAATGATCAAATAATTTCTTTCAACGGAAATTCAAGCATAAATAATCCCGATTAAAATGAGATTAAAACATAAATATATTTCCACTTTGGTAAATTTTGAATTATAAGCCCCATGAAAGAAAAAACTTTAAGTAAAACATTATATACAATGAATATAAATATATTCATGATATAACATACCAAAGAGGCAGTATATACACCTCATAAAAGGATATAGGTGTATAATATAACATATGTCCCAAAGAAGACAATTTGAGATGAGAAACAATTAAAATAATCATAACATTGAAGTGAGAATTAATAAATGAATCGATTATGTGTATAAAATTAAAATTCATATAAAACAAGTGTAAGTAAAAAATAAAATAATCAAGAGACATTACACACATAATCTTATAATATCAAATACAATGAATAATTAATATAACTTCAATTAGCCCCATGGGGTGAAGTTCAGTGGTTACACCCCTAATGTACCCATGATAGTTAGTTGAAGAGGTCCTAGTTTTGAACCTTCATGTTTATAGGTTTCTTTTCTTTGTACCCCCACCCCCAGACCTACCATGTATAACCCAATCAAATGAAATTTATTTATGAAATTATTTACCTATTGGTAATTTTTAGTTCAAATCCCCTTGGATGAAATATTTCAATTAGAAATTAAAATACCATGAATTATTAAGGATTAATTACATTACATTTATAGTGGAATTTATATACACCATATAAAAGAAATAAGTCACATATCATTAAAATATGCCTCAATTAAATGAAATTAAGATGAAGTTCCTTACCTTACACTTTGTTTTGGATAAACATGCTTTAACAAACTAAATAATATTTTTATGCATGTTATTAATTTATAAAAAACCCATATTCATGTTTATAATATCATATATGATGCTCTTATAACATATTACCATCTTTTTGTTATCAATATTTTATTATTATCATTGTTTTGGCTGTTAATTGCTTTGTTTTCTAATGCATTTTTGTAATGAAAGTTATGGTTCTTATGTATATTATATATTTAAATCATATAAAAAATTATATTAATGTTATAAATATCATATTTAGTTATTGGATATGTCATTAACTAGCCTGAGTTGACCTTGAACTGGTCACCTCAGTAGGTCCGTGACAATTTCTGAAGGACATTACCGATCCCCGCAGGCTGGAAGCTAGTGTCGGGCATCAAAACTAAATAGGTGGGAATGATTTGGACCATAAAATAAAGACAAATAAATTAATAAAAACTAAATAATGAAAAATAAAACTAGAAGCGACAAGAAAGAAATACTTCACATACCTCAATGTGACCTCTTGGTCACCTCCAACAACTAACAGCCCACCTCACACGGGCGGACAAAACAAGAACCTGAACCAAGAAACTAAACCTGCATATGAAAATATAGGATAGGAGTGAGAATTAAAATGCTCATTAGGAAATCCAAAAGTCAACCACATAATCCATGCATTTCCAAATTCCAAAACAGTCCAATAAAAATAGTTTGAACTATTGTTATAAAAATAAGGTTATACAATGCATTTTAAAAACTAACAATCACAATTCCATTTCCCTTATAATTCAAAAACAAGGAAAAGAAATAAAGAGGGGTGAATTAAAACTTTTTTGAAATATCTAATTTGAAATCCTTTTTTAAAACCAACCATACATAGAAAGTTTTCCAATAAAAGACCAAAACCAAGATCAAGATTATGATTCTACACACAACAAGGGAAATGGTACTAATAGTGCTTGTATCAAAGGTTCATAGAAAACCTAGAAACTCGGAGGAAGACTAGAATATACTAATACTTGTGGCTCTATCCCCGGTATCATTCCACACATTACAGAATAAAATTCCCTAATTCCCATCCACCCTTTATCAGGTCAGACTGAATGGAACAATCCCATAGCAACAATCCCAAATGTCCACCTACTATGGGTCACTGGAGAGTAAATGAACTTCCAGTGCAGCAATCATTCTCAGTAACCCTCCTTTCTATGCCAGGTTTTCATGCTATGTTCACAAATGGGTGTTCCACACATTCAAACAACAAGCCTCATATCTAACCAACCACACTACACAATTCAGCACCACCCGACCATCTCATGGTTAGTCCCCTACCTAAAATAATAATTACCCAAAGGAGGTCTTATACCGAGGACCTCCTATATCATGATCAATAACCGAGGAGAGAGACCTAACTAAAGAGGTTTTTTCCAAACATAATGTTTCAATGATTCCAAATGGACCTCATGAAAATATCGCATATCAAACCTTTCATAAACAACTAATTTAAAATGCCAACAAGGCCATTAGATTCACAACACTAAACCTTTTTTAAAACATTTATTAACCATTTCAAAACCACCCCAAATACAATCTTTATGCAAAAGGGGCCAAACAAGCCCTTAAATCAAGAATTCACCAAAAGTGCTCAAGTTATTTTTAAAACCAAATTTAAAACACACCAAATTTTCTCAACATACCTAACAGACCATAGCTTTCACACACACACACACACAACCATGTTTCAAGGCCAACAGGGCCAAACCACAGGAACCCATTTGATGTTTTTTTGGAACACAAAGAGTACCACTTCCCCACTTATTTTTGAAAACATGGGAGCATTTTATGGAAAATAAAGTTAAATGGGGAAGAGGCACTGATGAGGGAGATTAGATCTAGAGTACCATTTTCACTTGATTGCACAACCACATGTGCACCTAATGAACCCAAGTTTGTTCCTTCATCCAATGGGACACTCTAAAACAAATAAAATCATTTGAAACCCAATTTTGTAAATACAAAATTTAATTTCCACCCAAAACCATCCATTTCACTCATTTATAAAATACAACACATGTTTTCAAATCAAGAAGATATTTCAAAATCAAGTTCCAAACCACATCAAAAGAAAAAACCTTAATTCACCTATAAGACCCAAAACATGTTCCAAACCAACATGACCAAATATTTCAATGGGGGAAAAACAATCAAACTTCCAAATTACCTTTGAAAGTTCATTTTACATTTCATCAAACACGTTTTTCACAAACACACAGGATCATAAATAAAGTTTCATATAAAATTCTATTGCTAATACAATAATTCAACTTGAAAATGTCATAGAAAACTGACTAGAGTTACTGTAGAGGTGTGCAACAAGTTCAAAAATTAATTTGAAATGCCAAGCATCAAAGGACAGGAAATGGAAAGGTAAATTCATGGGTTTTACTACCTCTAACTAAGAGAGAACATGACAGAATACCAACAGAGAACCGAGTCGATGTTTTCTAACTCAAGTTATCTCCTATTCACACAGAGATACATCCATATATACCCTTAACCCAATGCATGTTCCCCCCACTCCACGAGGGAACACACACATGGGATATATATATATATATATATATATATTTCATACTTGAGTATATGTGTGGACACCATTAAGGATGTTCAAAACCCACTGCAACAATTATCAGGGACCCAACATTAAAGAGGCAAAGACCAACACACTGCTAAATAAAAACTAGGGACTCACTTATCACAATAGACCCTAAATTAAGCGATGAAAAACTAGTCAGTGGGTATAGAATCTTACCTGAAACAATAGTGACAAAGAAATTAGAGTCCATCCACCTTGACCTTGGCGGTAGATGCCGGAATGTGGACCAACGCATCCTGATACATCAATTGCATATCCCAGACACCAATAAAAACACGTAAATCAAAAACCAAAACATTAGGGTTTTGATAAATTAAAGAAAAACCCCAAAACTGAGGAAGAAATTTACTAAGGGGGGAGACTGAGCACCGAAGGGGATGCGAAGGCACTACAAAGGGTTCGGGCTTTCCGGAAAACCGCCAGACAAGGGGTGTGGTTTCTGGATGGAGCGATGAGTGGTGGTTGGAGTGCGGAGGAGGTTGACACCGTAGTGATAGGGGTGGCCAGTGAGCACGTAGGGGAGGTGGCGGCATGGTGAGTGGGGGAGATCAGTGAGCTCGCAAGAGAGTGACGTAGTAGGCGGCTGCCAGACAGCTAGGAAGAGGGGGTACATGGGACCTGTTCCACGCCTCGAACAAGAGAAAGGGGGAAAGGGGGTGGCACCCCTTTCCCAGGGTTCGTAATTTTTTTTCCAACTTTATATATAACAATAATAATAATGAAAATAATAATAATAATAATAAAACCAATAATAATAATAATTTCTTATCCATTTTATTTTAAATAATAATTATCTTTATAACAATTTAATAATAATAGTATTCTCATCGGTGCAATAATAATATTATTATTGTTTAATAATTAACTTTGTTTTATAATTATGAAATTTCATTTAGATTTATTTTTCAATTAACAAAATTTATTTATTTAATTTATTATTTATTTGAGCTATCAGGAAATGACGCATTCACCCAGACCAAATGTGTGGTGACCGCTCGCGGTGCGGTGACTACGCAATGGATCGAGACCCACCAAAAAACCAAACTTCAAAGAATATGAAACTGGAACCCAACTAAACCCAATCCAAATGACACGAGACCGAGAAAAGAGTAAAATAAATGGGCGTATGAGGTTGGGGTGTGACAATTCTCCCCACCATAGCCACATTCTTCTCCCAGAAAGTCATCAGGACCAAAAATAGCCAAGAATTGAGTCCATGGATGAACACATATAGAAGAGACAAGGAGTTTTGGGATGACTATTTATTCCCCAAGTCACACCCCACCAACCCAGATGAAACCACACTCAAAACAAGGGGGGGGGACACGAGAGGGTTCTCCCCACCAAAAGGATTTCACTAACGTGAAAAGAAAAATCCAAACATACCACCCTAGAAAGGGGGGGGAGCTTGCGGGAACTTGAAACTAATATAATGAAACTTCTACAGGACAAGAGAAACAATTACACCATCAGATTTAGGATCTAAAACCATTACGAGGCCAACCAGAATACCAAGACATTGGGATGGAGGAACTCCCCACAAAATCGAAACACATTAAAGTAAAACCCACAGAGAGTCACCCGAACCAAGAAAGGGCTAAAAAACATCACCCATTAATTTCACAAAACCAAATAGATCCATAATGAAAACAACTGAGACCAATACTCAAAATTAGAATAGGTCAATTTATCCTCGGGCCCAAAATCCTTTAAGGAATATGAATGATCTAAAAACAATGCTAAGAGAAAACAAGGATGCTTGGATTGTGGTCGAACAAGCTCATCACACCACCAAAAGAAGGATGAGCTTACGAAGTTGAAAAAAATAAAGCAAGGAAACATTGGAAATTTCCATACCAAAACTGAACACATAAATCGAACTAAGGTTCCACACACCCTCACAATATTTTTATTGTGTGCGAGCTTCACCCTAGGACCTGTGGTTGGGGTCCTGATGGATAAAGCATCTCATACCTCATAGTCAGGTAGTCACATACTCCAGTCCCCAACTTATTCTTGCTCCCAATGATTCAAATGACTAAAATGGTGTAAATTAGGGATGCAAGTTGACAGCTTCGAATTTTCGAACTGGCCACACTGGTGTCATACAAGAGAATAGTCTGACAAATTGTTTTCCAGCACCGATGAAGATGGTTTCTTGGAGACAGTTTCCTCCTACATGCACTCCTTTATAGATGGGGAACCTTCTCGAAATCCAACCACCATTAATCACACCCAAAAATCTAACGACGATGAGACATATCATCGTTACTTGTCCAGAACTGAACCCTCAAATAACATTGGGACGGTTTGAATTTTAACACCCTCAAGATTTCCCAACAACCCAAAGACCCACTCTAACTTTTATAACCACAACAATTTCTCTAACAAACTTTGATTACCTCAATAGATAAGCAACACATGAAAAGAACTGAAAACTATGCATGAATCATTGGAAACCTTAGCAACCTTTCTAAGCATCACACTCAGAACAAAACGAAAAATACAACTACAATCAGCATCTGGACAAAGCTCAATCTAAGAAACACATATTAAAATGGAAATAGACACACGATCAAAACATAAAAAAAGTAAAATTTTCTTTTTCCAAAAACTTCCATTTCTTTTAAATTTTTAAAACTCACCTATGGAACCTTATAAATAATCACATGTGAATTCATTCAATCCCTCTTACATAATTTGCGAATAAGTGCCCCACACACACTCTTCATACATACCCATGAACATGTGACCCTCCATAAAGAATACCAAGGTTTAGAAAGTCCTTTACCTTATCAAATCCAAACACAGACCAAAAATTTTAAAATAGAAACACTTTCTATTTAAAAAACCACTTCAATAATTTCAAAACAATTTAAAAGAAACACTTTTCCATTTTAAAATCAATTTCACTTTTAATACACACTCACATCAATCGAGACTAAAATAAAACACAGCCAATAACAACCCACCAAAATGAGGAACTAGTGCATATTCCTGACTCAACAACATGGTAGTGGGACATGCCCCAAGTTAAGCATGACACTAAGAAGACCTTTAGTCAGGTGCTTGGACTTCACATGGGTCACCACCCCATGTGAGGCCACAATGTGAACCGATTCACCTCCATTATTATCCCTCAATACAAAACAATCCAATACAAAAGACTTAAAACCCATACTACCCCTGGTAACTCAGGTCTTGTCACGAGCGATGGTGATCAGGAACTGACCTGTAACCTACCTCATAAGCCCCGAAAATCCTAATCTTCTTCTACCGAACATCCCAAATATCTAGGGACTGTTCTAATACCATGTTGTCACAAATGATCTTGAGTCGACCCCGAACCGATCACCGGAGCCCGTCTGTGGAAAGTCCCGAAGGGCGTTCTCGATCCCTGTAGGATGGCAACTAGTGTCAGGTATCAAAACTTAATAGGTGGGAATGATTTGGCCCATAAAATAAAAAAAAAATTAAAAACTATATAATGAAAAATAAGACTTGAAATGATGAGAAAAAAACACTGCACATACCTCCATGTGACCTCTTGGTCACCTCCAACAACAAACAACCTGGATCACATGGGCAGACGAAACAAGAACCTGAACCAAGCAACTAAACCTGCATATGAAAATATAAGCTATGAATGAGCATTAAAATTCTCAGTAGGAAATCCAAAGTGAACCACATAATCCATGCATTTCCAAATTCCAAAACAGTACAACAATACCAATTTGAACTATAGTTATAAAAATAATGTTTTCATATATAATATGCATTTTGAAAACTAACAATCACAATTCCATTGCCCTTAAAATTCAAAAATGAGGAAAAGAAATAAAGAGGGGCACATGAAAAATTTTCTGAAACAACTAATTTTAAATCCTTTTTTAAAACTAATCATACATACAAAGTTTTCCAAGAAAAGACCAAAACCAAGATCAAGATTATGATTCTACACACAGCAAGGGAAGTGGTAGAAATAGTGCTCATATCAAAGGTTCATAGAAAACTTAGAAACTCAGAGGAATACCAGAACATACTAATACCTGTAACTCCATCCCTAGTAGCATGCCACACACGGTAGAATAAAAAATCACTAACGCTCGACCACCCTTTCTCAGGTCAGACTGAGGGGCCCAATCTCATATAAATAATCTCGAATTTCCACCTACTATGGGCCATTAGACAGTACATGAACATCACGTGCATCAATCGTTCTCAATAAACCTTATTTCTATGCCAAGTTTCCGTGCTATGTTCACAAAGGGGTGTGCCACACATTCAAACAACAAGGCTCATATCTAACCAATCACACTACACAATTCGGAACCACCCAACCAACTCATGGTTACTCCCCTACCTTAAATAATAATTTCCCAAAGGAGGTCCTATACCAAGGACCCTCCTATCTCATGATCAAAAACTGAGGCGAGAGACCTAACCAAAGAGGGGTTTTCCAAACATAACATTTTAAAGATTTCAAATGGGACTCATACAAATGTCAAACATCAAACCATTCATAAACAACCAATTTAAAATGCCAACGAGGCCTTTATCTTCATAATGCTCTACCTTTTTTTAAAATACACCAAACATTTTCAAGATACCAAATGAGCCATATCTTTTACACACACACACAACCATGTTTCAAGGACAACCGAGCCAAACCATAGGAACCCGTTTGAAGTTATTTTTTTTGAACACAAAGAGTACAACTTCCCCACTTTTTTTTTGAAAACATGGGAGCATTTTAGGGAAAATAAAATTAAAGGGGTAAGATGCACTCATCAGGGAGACTAGCTATAGAGTACCATTTTCACTTGATTTCACAACCACGTGTTCCCCAAATGCACCCAAGGTTGTGACTTCATCCAATGGAACACTCTAAAACCAATCAAAGCATTTGAAACCTAATTTTGTAAATCCATAATTTACTTTCTCCCCAAAACCATCCATTTCACTCATTTATAAAATACAACACATGTTTCCAAATCAAGAATCTCTTTCAAAATATCGTTCCAAGACAAATCAAAATAAATCACCTTAATTAATATATAAGACCGAAAACATGTTCCAAACCAACTTAACCAAATATTTAAATGGGGAAAACACCACTCATCCTTCCAAATTACCTTTAAAAGTTCATTTTACATTTCATCAAACACTTTTTTCACAAACTCACAAGAGCATAAAATCAAGTTTTATATAAAATAATATTACTAATAAAATCATTCAACTTGAAAATGTCCTAGAAAACTTACTAGAGTTACCATAGTGGTGTGAAAAAAGTTAATAAATTAATTTGAAACACTAAGAATCAAAGGAAAATAAATAGAAAGGAAAAATCATGGGTTTTCCTACCTCAAACCAAGAGCGAACATGACATAATCCCAACAGATAATCGATTCAATGCTTTCTAACTCATGAAGTATCCCATTCGTATGCACATACATCCATATATATATATATATATATCCTTAACCCAATTCACGTGTCTACTACACCATGAGGGAACACGAAAATGGGATATATATATATTCATACATGAGTATATGCATGCGTACCCTTAAGGAAATTAAAAACCCACTGAAAAATTTATCAAGGACCCAACATTAAAACGTTAAAGACCAACGCACCTCTAAATAAAAATCAGGGACTCACTTATCACAATAGACCCTAAATTAAGTGGTGCAAAACTAGTCAATGGGTATAGACTCTTACCTAAAACAGTGGCGGAAAAGTAATTCAATCCCATCTACCTTTCCCTTGGCGGTGGATGCCAGAACATGGGCCATCAGGTCCCAATACATCAATTTCATATCAAAGACATCAATAAAAACACGTGAATCACAAACTGAAACATTAGGGTTTCGATAAATGAAATAAGACCCCCAAAACCGAGGAATAAATTTACTAAGGGGGGAGACCGAGCAAAGGAGGGGAGACGAAGGAGTTGCGAAGGGTTCGAGTTCACCAGAAAACCGCTGGACAAGGGGGTGTGGTTACTGGCCATAGTAGTGAGGGGCGGTCAGAGCATAGAGGGCCTCGGCTAGCTGGCACAAGGAGGAGGGCGGCGATCGACTGGTGCGTCAAGGCCGGAGGGAGGAGAACAGCACTGCAGGCGACCGACACAGGAGGAGGGAGACGTCATGGTGAGAGGGGGTGACTGGTGAGCGCGTATGGGAGGCAGTGGCATGGTGAGAGGGGGAGGCTGACAAGTGAGTAGGGGAGGGCTATAGGGGTGGCAACTGGACGGCTAGGAGGAGGGGGTGCGGGGGACCTGGTCCGTGCCTCATACGGGAGAAAGGGGGAATGGGGGGGCACCCCTCCCCAAGGTTTCATAATTTTTTTTAATTTTATAATAATAGTAATAGTAGTAATAATAGTAATAATAAAACCAATAATAAAAATAAATTTTTATCCATTTTATTTTAAATAATAATTATATTTATAAAAATTTAATAATAATAGTATTATCATATGCACAATAATATTATTATTATGGTTTAAGCATTCACTTTGTTTTATCACTATGAAAATTCATTTAACTTTATTTTTAAATTAAATTAATTAATTAATTTAATTTATTATTTATTTTAGCTATCAGGAAATTGCACATTCACCAGGACTGAATGTGCGGTGACCGCTAACGGTGCGGTGACTGTGCACTAGCCCGAGACCCACAAAAAAAACAAACTTCGAAAAATCTCAAATTGGGACCCAACTAAACCCCGTTCAAATGATGCGAGAACAATAAAAGAGTAAAATAAATGGTCTTCTGAGGTTGGGGTGGGACATGATACATTTTTACAACCATTCTTGAAAGTTTGATATGGAAAATGAGTCACATAACTTCTGGATATGGTGGGTTATACGTACATACGAGCAACAATATCATTCCCTTAATGGATGGAAGGGTAAAGAGTTTTATGGTATATTAATTTTAAAATATTAATATCATTTCATAATTATTATACATATTCATTTTTTCTATCATATATTTATCCATGTGAGCTGGTTATGGAAAACAAATTATATCGGTTCACGAGGTGGTTGTCCTTCATACACATGAGCGATGACTTTGTTTCCCATTTGATGGAGGAGAAGATATATAAATATAATAAAATATAATTATATTTTATATGCCTATGTTTTTATATTGTATGTTTCAAGACATAATTGAATGTGGAAAAAGAATAATTAAAAATATATAGCTTAGTGAAGACAATCGCCATTGCTTAGATGAACCTCCTTTATATCTCTTATTAAGAACTCTAGGGTTGTTATTTTTGTAGGAAAAGAACCTATAGAATTTGTATAAGGATTTTTAGGAGATATTTTGATAGTATTTGTTCAATCAAAATGCATTGCGAGGTGTGAAGAAGTGAGGGGGGGAGTTCCCTCTTATAAATGAAGACGAGGACCCACGTGCACATGAGCCTAAGCCCAGTTGGTGAGGAGTCCATAAGTGCATCTAGGTGACCCGAGATCAAATTCAGGAAGAGGCATATTTCTAGGGTACTATAGTAGTCCTGCAGCGGGAATTGTAGCAGTATTGTAGCAGGTACTATAGCGGGAACTCTAGCATGTACTGTTTGGCACTATATCAGCCGGGACTATTCCCCTGTTTTGGCTTTCGGGCCACTTATTTGGTCCCCAAGTCCTTTAAGGCCTTCAGGCCACCCAAGCCTTTGGGTCTGTAAGGCCTTCGGGCCACCTCAAGGCATTTGGGCCACCTTAAGTGCAGATGAAAACTAGACAACCTACAAGGAAAAAGCTCCAGAAGGAGGATGAGCAAGGAGATTTCACCATAGCAGAAGATAAATAGATTGTAAGAGTGAGAGGGTATGACATCTGCCATCGGGAGAATCTTGTGCATGCACGGAAAAAACCTAGTCGATCAACCATGCAAAGGTGGAGAGCTAATTTCCTGATGAAGATGATGGGGAGGAGCAGTTCCAAGTAGTTAGTCTGGGTTGTATGTAATGTTTGAATCCTATGGGAAATGAACTCCTCTAAAGCCTATGGGCCATATAATACTTACACCTACAGTCCTTCTAAGGGTTCCACCTCACCCCTTGAAATGTGGATTATCAAAAATAAATAAACAAATGAATGCCTTCGGGCCATTGAAAAAAGAGAAGGATCCACATTTTTCACATGGAAAAAGGATAAAACATGGATAATTATAAAACATTAGATGTGATAAAGTAAAAACAAGTCCATAAAATAGGATTTAGAAAAGTTTTTAATTCATTTCAACCCTTATCTTTGTATTTTAACCGATGGTGAAGCCATTTTCATCTTAATCATGATAAAATATATTTACTATTTTCACTATTCATTATCACTAAAAATTAAGTTGAACATAGTATAAAATATAAATTATTCTGATTCCAAATAAGGAATCCATTTTTTTCAAATTTAATTCACAAATGTCTTAGAATTTAATTTAAAATAAACCCTGAGGATGTGTTGAAAAATGGGGTTTCAAGAAATGTATTTTTCAAGCATAAGATGATCTTATCTTAATTATATGACTAGTAATAATCATGATATGGGTTTAAATTAATATAGTTAGATAAATAATATATATTTAATTTAAAAATTTTCTTATTAGTGTTTATTATATTTAATTAAAATGGAGGAACATTATGCATTTAAAAAATCACAATAATGTGTTTTTAAGCCTACAAATAAACTTATACCAAAATCGAGTATAAAAATGATTAAAATGTAATTAATTATTTTAAATGTGATTAGACAATATTTTTTTACTTTTAAATCAAATTAAATTTATAATGTGAATTTTAAATTACTCAATTTATTGAAAATAAATTATAGTTGTACAAAAAAACTGTATTTTCACTATTCACTAAAAAATCAGTATTTTTAAAAAATCCAAAAAAATTCACCCTAAGTTAATTTTTTTATGTTAATTTCATAAATTATATTATTTTTATAAAATAAAATTTCTAATAGTGTTATAAATTAATTATAATTACCAAACATAAAATTCAAAATAATACCATTTTTGAAGAAAATCTTTTTTGAAGCATAAAATAATTTTACTACAAATTTGATTGATTATTTACTAAGAATTTATCAATAAATTAGTATTTATTATGAAATTTATATATATATATATATATATTTAATAATTTGGTTAATCACATTCATTCCCACAAATTCAATGGATAGGTTAAAACAGTCGTATTTAAATAATATACTCCATTAGTTGTTTAAGCTCTGTGTTAGGTGTCATATATGGTGTCAAACACAATATTATTCTTTTAAAATATCAAGTTGTTACATTTACAGAAATAAAGTGACTCTCACCAGAATTGGACTAGTATTTACTAGTAATTCTAAGATCATAGGTGACATCAGGTTGAGTGTAAAACTTGACATACATAAAAGATCCCATAGAAGAAGTTGTGACCTCCCGACCCAGATCACTTGATAATAGTAGCTAAACTAGTGGCCAGATATCCTCAAGCATGTCACCCTGTATTCCAAAGGTTGTTGACTAGCAGTGAGGGTTTGTAATAGTATGGTGGGGAGACGATACCCTCATTATTAGAGTGTTTCATAGTGGAATCAGAATAACAATAAAAAAATAGAAGCATAATAAGTAAATAATCAGAAGCGCAATAAGTAAAACATACAGATCACATAAATAAAATAGTAGGAACCATACCCAGTTTCATATAAAAAATGATGTTGATAATTTCAAGATGATATAAAAAACTAGGACAGTATATGTAAAATAGGGTAACTGTCATATAAAACATGCTATATAAAAATACAGAAAGACAAAAAAGACTAGCTCCACTAGAATCATGAAAATAGGCTTGGTCCTCTACTCCTATACTTCATTGTTTCCTAATAAATTAGTCATCCAAAAATATACCCTTCCCTTTTTCTCTACCTAAAACCTTGAAGTCTATCAAAGTACCAATCAGTGGCCCAAATCGGGTGTGATTTATAATCAGTTGTACAAAACCAATGGTGTCTATAACAAATCAAGTCTAGGATTATAATTTGTAATAGTGTATAGATATAATAGGGAAAATTTTCTAAAGATAAGTAATTAAATCCAGTCTATAACCACATTCTATAAAAAGTAGTCTATATAACATGAATAATTTTAAACATAAAAAATTAGTAGGTATGGCCTACACTAGAATATAAACTACAATCAAATACAGCATATTCTGAATGATCATGTATTAGACCTATATGGGCTAAGACCCAATTCCATTGTCCAAGGAATCCTATTTGAGTCCATGGATCTCATCCATTATAATCTCAATATAATTTAGTCCTAAATGGTTCAGGAACCCAGGGCCCGTGGTTGTGTCATCCACTTCATGTCCATGGATTTCATCCATAGAAAACTCAGTAAAGACTTGGGTGGAGCTGAAGGATTGTGTCTGAGGTGGTCTAAGTAAGATAGATCCAAGGTAATGGTATAAGGAATACAAGTTATAATACATAAGTGGTTCATCAGTTCCATACCATATCACATCACATTGGTACCATATCATGCAATTCATTTAAACATAAATCATGTAATGATTCAAGGGACAATATGATTTTCCTTTCCCTTATCAATTTAAATCGTCATAATTTATTAATTAACCATTTCATGTATAAATGAAAATGTGGTAGGTCATGTTATTGTTTATGAATTTAATCATTTCCTTTTAATGAATCATAAAATGGATCAGTGGTTCCATGTTAGTGTCCATTTCCTTTCTACCAATTGGATTTATCATATTCAATTCTCAATTTAATTCACATACATGTGATAAGAAGGATGTCCGTGTTAGTGCTTATGATGCTTCATCAATCAATTACATCATTATATGTTAATCTAATGGATTTTCCATTCCATTCCAAAATTACTTTTTATTCCACATTTAATTATAAATTACAAGGTACCAAAACAATGTGATAAACCTTAAAAATTCATTTAATTTAATAGACAACTCCCTTTTATCAAAGGAGATCTCAACTCACCCCATGGGTTGAGTTAATGTTATCAATAAAATGAACCCCTCTCAAGGGTGGTTTAGGACGAGGTTACAATATACAACCATTAATATGGGTGTGATATCATGTTTAAATTATACTTTAAACTTCCAATTTAAAGATCTATTAATTTGAGGATAAATTACTAGAAAGTATGGTGTTTGGCACTATGGTAAAAGCTATAAAACATCCAAAATTTTCAAGAAAAGGTATAGAACACCTACTATATAAGGGTAGTACTCTCCTAATATGATATCAACTTTTAGTTTAGTCTAAATCAGGAGAAATAGAAGAAATGTATGAACTCCCTCAAAATAAGGAAAAAGAGCTCGCACATATTTAGATTCATATATGGAAATATAAATGGAGGAAGGTAACACATTTAAGAGCTTATAAATACGCTTCCAACATGAAGAAAATTGGTCTGATTGGATCTCAGATTAGGGAGAGGATTTAAATCCTAGTTGAGAAGAAAAGGTTGATCTTAGGTGTATAGGTGTTGTTTGTGGAGGATAAAGGAAAATATGGTAGAGAGAATATAAGAAAAGAGGGGGGTATAGTAACTTACCATCCCTTTAAGTGGCACATGGTTTGGTCGCACGGTTGGCCAACCCATGTGACAACTGTGTACTAACTCTGCCTCAATGTGGAACCCCCTCTCATAGTTAGGATTACACTTTAACAAACCATGCACATTCTGTGCATACTCATTGCCTAAGGGGATCTCACCCTTGCATGGCTAGGTGCACTATTTTCCAAACCAACTACATGATGTGCATTATTCTATTAAATTTATATCATAGGTTCTTCACATTTATGTGGCCTCCCTCACATGCTTCAATAAACCATACTCACCTCCTATAGGGTTTCATGGTTGAGCTACACAGTTACTTCTAACCATTCACCAGCCATGCACCTCTACCTATTTCCTCCAAAAATCAGATCTCCAAGCTCTAAAAAATCCCCATTCACTCTAAATCCATTATTTTAACCTTTAAAGTTTTCTATTATAAGAAAAAAAGATTTATACTAAAATTTAAAGTGTTCATACCTCATATGAAAAGTTGGTATCTTACAATCTCCCCTTCTTAAAACAACTCATCCCTGAGTTTCATTTTTGTGGGTGGTAAATAATTTTCTAAGAATAAATCCAGCCACTGATAATGTACATCATCCTCTCACTATCATGTATCATCTTATACATGTATGTGCTACCATAACACACAAACTAGAGGAACTGATCTACCTAAAAGTGTCCTTTTTATTTGATCAATGATACATATAGGATGCTCCTCAAAGGATAAATCTACCTCCAACTCTACCTCATTAGGATAGAGAACATGAGACAAGTCTAAGTAATAATTAAGAAGCTAGGATACATAAAAGATGTCATTTATGGATTGGTAACTCAAAAGTAACTGCAACTGATAGGCTACTAGACTGACTCTCTACAAAATCTCAAAAGACCCAATATAAAAATTTGAAAGCTTACCAAGTCTCTCAATCCTTTTGTTCTCCAATGTATGTGAAACACACAAGAATACTTAGTCCCCAAACTTTAACTCTAGTAGTCGTTGGTGGTAGTTGGCATAAGGCTTCTGTCTAGATTGAGCTATAGCCATATACTTTCTGATAATCTATACCTACTCTTAAGTCTCCTGAACTAGTCATGGTATCAGTAGTACAACCTCTTCTACCTTTAACAAGCATAGGGGTGAACAACATGGCTTACTGTATAAATCCTCATAAGGATCCATCTGTATAGCTTCTTGAAAGCTATAATTGTATGAAAATTCATAAATTGGTAGGTGTTTCTCCCAAGAATTACCAAAATCTCGGATGCATTCCCTCTAACAACTATATCATATTCTTGTATTGTCCCTCAGTTTATGTGTGATAGGATGTACTCGGTGGTACCTGTGAACCCAGTTCCCCTTGCAACCCCTTCCAGAACTATGACATGAATCAAGTATCTCTATCCAATATGATATTACATGGAACCTTTTGATGGTGTATGATCTCTTTTACAAATATAATTCTTAGATCATACACTAAAAATATCTCTCTGATAGGTAAAAAGTGAGTTAACTTTGTGAATCTATTTATGATTACCCATACTACGTCACAACCATGATGTGACATAGGTAATACTATCACAAAATATATAATGGTGTCATCCCATTTACACTAAGGAATGAGTAATGAAAATAAAATCCTTACTAGTCATTGTTGTTCTACCTAAACCTACATATTGCTAGAACATTGAGAAATAAATCATATTTCTCCCTTTTCATACCAGGCCACCAATAATGGAATCATAAACCAAATTACATCTTTGTAAGTCCGAGATGTACCATCCAAGAAGAAGAATGAGACTCTCATATCAACTCCCCTTGAATGTATGATATAACCAATACACTCCCATGAATGAAAAATATCTCATCCCCATCAACATTCTAACCAGGCAGTGGGTCTCCTGAAACTCTCTCCCATAGGAAAATGCCCTTGGGATAAAAAATCTACCTTATATTCACTCTATCAACAAGTGAAGATGACACTAAAAATTATGTGATTAAAAGCTATCCATGGAAATCCTAAACCTCAAGTTTTATATCCATAAAGTGGTCCATTATCTACCACTCACTATTGGACTCTCGAACTGTCTGTGTGTGATTTTTTTAGCTCAAAGCATCAGCAACAGAATTGCCTTCCCTAAATGTATATGCAAGCTCAAAATTGAATGACTGTAGATATTCAACCCATATTCACTTCCTGAGATTCAAATCACACTGTGTAAATATATACATGAAGATTTTTTTGCTCTTTTGTGCATCATAAAATGCTCTCCAAGTAAGTGATTCCTCCAACAATGCAAGTCATGAACCACAACTACTAGCTCGAGATCATGTGTTAGGTAATTATACTCATGAGGCCACAAATTTCGAGACCTATATGCCACAAATCAATATCCCTAAATCATAATGGTTCCCAACCCAATGCTTGATGCGTCATTATAAACCATATATCCTCTTCCAATCTCAGGTAAAATTGGGATTAATGCTGAAGTTAATCTCTCTTTCATCTCTTAAAAGTCTTTTTCACATGCTTCATACCATATAAACTTGAAAACAATCATGGTCAAGCCTACGAGTGATTATTAAAGTCATGATAAATCCTAAATAGATCACCTTCCATATCCATTCATCCCCAATTAAATTCTTATGTCAATTATATTTTTAGGATACTCCTAGGAAAAAAATATATCACCTTACCTAGGTCAAATGATACTCCTATCTATGAGATAATATGACCCCGGAAGTGTACCTTATCCATCCAAATTGATACTCCTAGTATCAAGATATTGGTAATGTTCATGTCAAGTATATGTGTACACCAAGATATCGTCCATGAAGACTACCAAAAATGAATCTAGATATAGGAGTAAAATCCAATTCATAAAATTGATGAATACTTATTGAGCGTTCATAATACCGAAGAACATGAAAAATTACTTATACAAGCCATTACTACTATGGAATGTTGTAAATGGTATATCTGATGTCTTAACATGAACCTAAAGTAAAAATAACCTCAAATAAATCTCAGAGAAAATCATCAATCCCCAGATCTGGTCAAAAAGGTTATATACATGAGATAGTATATACCGGTTCTTATCCATAAGATGGTTCAACTAATAGTAATCCACAAAAAGCACAAGGGTACCATCTGCCTTATTATTTAAAAGTTTTGGTGAACTTCTTTGAGAAATATTGGGTTGTATAAAATCTTTATCTTCCAAGTCATCTATTTGAAACTTGAGCTCCTGCATCTTAGTGGTAGCCATCTAAAAAGGAGGAATGGATACCAGCACTTCTCCTAGAACTACCTCAATAGTAAACTTTATATTTCTCATGGAGGTAGTATAAAAAATTAATCATGGAAGAAATACCTAAAATGATATTCCACAAGAGGGAAATCATCCTAACATGTTCCTTAATCATCTATATAAAGGCTATAAATATGGGTTAATAATTCCCCAACCCACAATGCTCTGTTCCATCTCTACTTCCCTAGGAATCCCATTCACCGTTGTGAAAATATCTATCACCCTCTAGTGATGTAAAAGATAACATCTAGTGATATAAATTTACATAATCATGACAAGGAACCAACCGGTCTATCCTAAGAATGATGTCAAAACCTATCATCTTGAGTATAGAAAATGATAATTGCCTAACTCAAGGGGGAACTCCTTGAAATAGAATATACTCTCTGATTGAATACCCAATGGAGTATCAAGTTTCATCATTCCATAGAAATATTCTACCTTGAGTAAAAGACTCTCCATCATCTCCATAGAGATAAATGAGTGATAATAACCTATATAAAATAGATCAATAACTATAGTAGAGTCTACAAAAATCACACATCTGGCCATATATAGACCAACACTCTACTCTTTAGGGGTCATCTTCACAACATATATCCAGCCTAATATAAAAAACTAAGATTCAGTCTTACTTACCTGGTTAGGTATACTATGTTGGCACTGAAAATCCAAGGTCTGTCTCCCTCTGCAATGATCACATTCTCACCCTCCAAAGTTGGTAGTTCTCTATCTCCCTATCTTCTATATAGATTCTAATATTACTCTTGAAGGTAGAGATAGTGAAAATTATATTCCACTATACATAGGTGGGAAGGTCCAATATAATATCTAGATATTCTTCATCCTACCACAATCCCTACACTCAATTGGGGAACTATCGTACTATGGTTTCATATGGCCCTTCTTACCAAACTGATAACAAACCATATGGCTACTTGGGCATATGCTCTGAACACTACTTCCTCCACAATAAATGTCCCAAAGATTCTTCATACCACTGTTCTAAGTATTTCTTGTTCTAGGATCTAAACTACCCTAGCTCACACCCACAATCTCTCTCATGTTATGCTCGGTAATAAGCACATGATTTACTATCTTGGTGACAGTGGTAAAACAAAATATGTTCACCTATGATTGTATATCATGTCTAAGACTATCCTCAAATAGAATAGAACTAGATAAATCTTTATATAGAAGGATAGGTATGAAGCTTTGGATATTTTTTAAATGAGTGGTGTAGTCCATAACTAATAAAGAAAACTTCTCCAAGTGTATAAACTCTTTGGCTCTATCAGCCATCAGTGTCCTAGTAAATAAATTATCAAAGAAAACTATCTGTAAATCCCTATAAATCATATCATAATTATGATAAACCTGGTCAACATATCCTACCATATCTTTGATGAATCTCATAGAATATAAGCTTCAAGATTGACCATCCTCCAAGGAGGTGTAACTAAATTCTTAAAAATAGATAGTGTGGCCTGCAGCCATGACTCTACAGCCTGTGGACTTCCATCCCCTGAAAACATGATAAAATGTTGCAACTAAAATTATCATGTAAAATATAACATAGTAGGGGAAGGTCGTGGGGATCCCTACATAGTCTTGATGAGTTATAAGAATCCCTATTGAAACTAAGTGGTAGTTCCCCATTAGGGTATAACAGGAGGTGTCACATGTGTCACTACAGGAGGTATCACTAGTTGCTCAGGGCCCACCACCTATGGATCATGGTTGTCACCACCCTCGTAGTGCACAAATCAAGGATGTCATGGTAGTATAACTCTAAAAATTACAATAAAAACATCCAAAAATATTTAATAATTATTTAAATCATAGATATAATAATAGGATAGGTAAAAAACTTCATATTTAGAGTCGCACCCCTTTGCCTACTCCTACGTCTAGGTCTGGGTGGTATATAAGATCATATGAAATCATCAAATATACAACCTACTTCTCACTACTAAGTTTGGGCCTATGTCAATTTATATATTTCACATCACGGTTCCCAGTATACAATGTGTCAATTGTAAATTATAGAGGAAGAAACCATTTAAGTTGCAATTGAAATCACTATTTAATGCAAATCATTTCTTTAAATTTTTAGGAATAAATTGTTAATACTCATTTATGTATATAATGGTCTAGTTATATGAGTCACCATTCCAAAATTATAAATTACTACACCTTATAATTTTCAATTGGAACTTCATATTACTACCTTGATACCTTTATATTTGTCATCAAAATATAACAAGTCTATAATTATAGATCAATCATATGAATCACTATTCCCAATTTATAGAATTAAAAGACCTATAAATTACAATTATAATCCATGTGATTGTATATAACTAATGTTTCAAATCATGTAATCATAGTCACATATCTCAAACGTGTGATAATTAGTTAATTAAGGTTCTCCCATTAATATATATGAGGAAACATCATTTAGTTTGATTTAGACACATTAATAACCAATTATTTATCCATTTCCTACATTAAATGTTATCACAATTCCATATATATATAAATCAAGGAACTAATAACATACAACAAGAAATAAATGTTGTAAAAATAGATATGGCATGGAATATTCATGGAATGTGAATCCTCAAGTGCCTATAATTATGCATGAGACAATAATTATATTTCATACTTGTCTAAGGGAAACAATAACCCATCATGATAATAATAACACCACAGAATATGTGTTTCACATAATGGTAAAATCAATAAAACTGTTATAGGTATAATCCAAAGCAATAATTCCCTTCCTAGGTAATTTTACTCTTCCCAATACATGGGTTAGTTACTCCAAGGCATAACTCATTTCCAAATTCCAACACATTCTTGGTCTCCTTTATAATAACCCAAATAGTAATATAAAAGTAAAAAAAGAAATTATTTTATGACACTTTGTGATGTATCGATCCGGATCACTCGATCACAGTAGATAAAATGGTTACCAAATAGCCTCAAGCACAAATACCAATATTCTAGATTCTATCGAGTAGTAGTATAAGCATAATAAAAATAAACAGTTGAAGCATAATAAATAAATAACCCATAGAGGAATAAGTAGAATATCTATATCACATAAATAAAGTGGAAGGAACAATGCCTGGTGTCATATAAAAATTATGTTGATCATGTCATGATGATATAAAAAAGAGTATAGTATATGGGAAATATGAGAACATGCATAGAAAACATGATTTACAAAAATAAAGAAATAACAAAAAGGATATATCTTCTAGGATCGTGAGCATAAGCTTGATCCTCTACTCCTATACTCTATCATAGAATAAGAAATTATACATCCTAAATTGGACCCTTCCCTTTCTCCCTATATAGTCCATGAAACTATGGCCTATTTTCATGGAATCCTCTTTGAGACCATGGATCTCATCCATAGAAAACATGGTAAAGATTTGGGTGGATCCTAATGATCATGTTTGAGTTGTTCCAAGAAATTCAGAACTAAGGTAACAGTTTGAAGTATCCAAGATATAATATAGAGGTGGGTCATTGATTCTATATTGTATCACATCACATAAATTATATACCGTGAAATTAATTATAACATAAATCATGTAATGATTATATGGTCCATGTTAGAGTCTATTCCCTTATCAATTTAACTCATCATAATTGATTCATTTACTATATCATGTATAAGTTACAAGGTATGATGTTATGTTAGTATCTATGACTTTAATAAATTACCTCTAATTAATCAAAGAAGGGACTAAGGGGGGCATGTTAGTTTCCATTCCCTTTCTATAAATTGAATGTATGATATTAAATTCTAAATTTAATTTATATACATGTGATAAAAAGTAGGTTTGTGTTAGTGTCCATGATGCTTCACTAATAAATTGCATCATTATACGTTAATCTATGGTATGGTCCATTCCATTTTATAATTCCATTTAATTAAATTGTATTCCAAATTTAATTTATAAATTAAAAGTTAATAAAACAAGACACTAAACCCTTAACAATTCATTTAATTTAACAGATAGATCCCTTTTATCAAAGTTGAGATAAACTCACCTCATGGGTGGTGTGAATGTAATCAATAAAAAAACCCACCTCAAGGTCGGTTTGGTTTGAGTTTACAACCTCCAACCATTAATATTGGTGTGGTATCTTGTTTAAATTATAGTTTAAATGTCCAATTTAATGGTCTGTTAATTTAAGGAGCAATGCCTAAAAATTTTGGTGTTCAGAACTATGACACAATCTATAAAACACCCAAACTTTTAGGGAAAATTTATAGACCACCAACCTTAGGCGAGTAGTACTCTCATAATCTAATATCATCTTTTGAATGATTAATTATTAGTATAAATATATGAAATAGACAAACACCCTAAAAATAAGTAAAAATATCTCATATGGATTTATCATTTGATACAAAAATATAAACAGACGAAGGAAGGTAAAATATTGAAGTTCATACTGATACACTTCTAACGAGATGAACGATATTCCGATTGGAACTCAAATGGGGGAGAGGATTCAAATACTAGGTGAGAAGAAAAGGTATTTCTCATACATGGAAGTGTTATGAATAGAGGAAGAAGGATAAGATGGTGGGGAGAATATAAGAAAAATGGTGGAAATAGTAATTTCATCTATCTTTGAGAGGAGCATGGTTTGGCTACAAAGTTGGCCAAACCATGTGCCAACCATGTTCTACCGATGCCTCAAGGTGTCACCCCCTTGCAATTCTATATGAATAGTTTAACAAACCATTCATAGACCATGTGTACTCACTATCCAAGGGGGGTCTCACCCCCTCATGTCTAGGTTCATGGTTTTAGAAATTGAGCATAAGAAATGTGTTCTCTCCAACAATTAATTACAAAGTTTACACATAGTCATGCAGACTCCCTTACATGCTTCACTTAACTATGATCACCTCTTATATGTTTTCATGGTTGAGTCGCACAATTACTCCTAACCATGTGCCAATCGTGCACCTCTACCATTTTCCTACAAAAAACTGGAGCTTCGGGCTCCGATCAATCCCTAGAAACTCACAAATTTTTATTTAAACATTTAAGGACTTGTATTAGAATAAAAAATATTTATACTGAAATTTAAAGGGTTTTTACCTCATACAAGATGTAGGGATATTATAGAATAATATTGAATTTTATCCACCCCTTATAACTCTTTATAAGGATCCCTAATCTTCCTAATATTTATTCCATGTAACACTTGTAGGGATCCCTTTTTGGAGTTCCCCATGATAAACCTCTTTCGTACTTTACCAATGTTAGTGTCTTGAATGAGTCCATTAATTATCTTATATATATATATATATATATCCTTATACCTAGTATGTAGGAAGCTTCACCCTTGTATTTCAAAAAAAGACATTTACCAAGACACATATTTACAATGTTAAGTGTTTAGATATCATTTCTGATAAGAATTATGTTATTAACATACAATTCAAAAACTCTAATATACTCCCACTAATCCATTTATATATATAGGAATCATTTATATTCTTGATGAAACCAAAATCTTTGATTACATCATCATGTTGTATATTCCAGCTCTATGAAGTTCATAAATGGACAGTTTCAACTTTCATACCTTAGAAGAATCATTTGGAACTTCAAAATCTTCATAATGTATCATATACACATCCTTGACTAAATTACTATTAATGAAAATAGTTTTTATATTCATTTGATATATCTTATAATCATAGTGATCTTATATAGTTATTGAAATTTTAAGGGATGTTATCATCATTTCTATAAAGAACCAAACTTGTCATATATAAATATTACGTCTTAATAGATCATCATCGTCATTTATTTATTTATTCAGAGATAAAAAAGGGGGAAAGCACCCCCAAGGACAAGAAAAAGAATACCACAAGCCTAAGGAGGTCTGAAATAATGCAACCTAAGGGAATCACCCTAAATGAGATCCACACTCTCTGGTTTCAATAGATCCACATTTGAGACGCAGTAAATATTGGAGTTTGGCTCATCCATGGAGGCAAAGTGATCTTCCACTTTGTTCATTACATATTATAATGATATGTGCTATAATAGTTTAGTTCTAGCACCTTTGTAAACTTGGACACAGAAACAACTTGTCCATAAGTGAGATACATCATATCCCGCAAAGTTATTCATATCTAGAACCCTTCTTAGACATATCATACATAATAACTTTCTTCATATCTTGGGAAATTAAACATACGAAAGGGTGATATCATATTATCAATAAGGGTAAACAAGGGAGATATCAATATAACATGAGAATATGGGTATGGGAACATGGGAATAAAATTTGAAAACCATACCCTACATATCATAGATTATAAACATGAGTCATGGAATAAATCATGGTAGTTCATAATACCTGAACCATAATGTAATCAAAGAACATGATCCATGGGATCGTAACATTGGCATAATACATCGATTTTTGGTATACACATAAGCATATAAAATATTATTTCAATGGTATATACCAATACATTCATAATAAGTTAGGATTAGGCTAACCACCCATGTAATTACTTTGGTATTGGGATAACCTCTTGTGTACCCTCTTTCAAGCTTGGGTTAACCACCCATGTGCCCTCTCTCAGGCTTGGTATAACCTCCCATGTACCCGTTGAGATCATATAACATTAATAATTACCCAATTCATTAGCGAGAGATATAGGTCCCACCCATCACATAATAAAAATCATACATACATGTGCCACAAGATCATAAAAAATTCATCATATAAGAACCCATGAAAATAAATGGGTTTCATAAAACATTTCATCATAGCACAACACGTGAAAAAGAGTAGGGTTTCAAAACATATTGTCCTAATAAACATAATCCATCTAGATAGTGAATAAATTGGGGTATTATTGGATTATATCCCCAGTAAATATTAAGTATCACTAAATTATTTAATCTTAGATATAAAAGGATTTTTAATGAAAAATCACTTAGAACATTTCTTGAGGAAAATAACATTTCTTTAAAAATCACCTTTTTAAAACATTAAATTCATAACATATTGAAAAAATAATTTTCTTTAACAGTAGAATTTAAAAATTATAAATGTATATTTAAAAATAATTTAAATTTTTTTGAGTAAAATATCTTTTCCACTTTGAAAAACACTTTTTTTAAAACTTAAAAAATTTTCAAAATTATTTTATTTGAAAATAACCTTTTAAAACTTATAAAGGAATATTTAAAACTCATTTAAAAATTTTATTTTGGGCCTTTCCTCTTTGAAAAAAAAACTTTTTTTAAAACATAAAACATTTTTAGAATCCTTTACTTTGAATATATCCTTTGAAAACTTATAAAGGAATCCTTAAATATAATTTAAAACATTTATTGAGGAAAAGATTCTTTTCTTTTAAAAACATTTTTTAAATCGTAAAAAAATTTCAAAAACCCTTTCTTTGAAAATTACCATTGAAACTTATAAATTAATCTTTAAAACATTTATTTTTCATGATGGCGGGAAATTTCTTACATGTTAAAAAAATATTTCTTTTACATTTTTGGTAAAATCTAAACGGACCTTGTTTTAAAAAAGATGTGAAGATTCGTTTTAAAACATATTTTAAAAGTTCAAAATAGGATAAAAATGAATTTAAAAAATCCCTAAGGATCATTAAAACATTTTTTAAAACATTTTTAGAAAACATGGACATAGAATAAAAAAGGGTTTTCAGGTGAAAAGAGAAATAAATTCAATTTTCATTAAAAAAAATATTTTGAAACCATGAGTACATAAAGAGAGGAAAATGAATGGAAAACATTTATTCTCATGAAATTACTATAGGATAATAAAATTCATAATTTTATTGAGATATGGATCATAATATTTCATCATATAAAGCATAATTATAAACAATCATGATGAACAATGAGATCGTAACATCAAACACTTACCACTTTGGTTCCTTTTGAATCGTAAGCCCCATTAAAGAATAAAATAAAAAAACTTTAAATATCATAAAAATAATGATATTAATGATATAAAATGTCAAAGGTGATCTATATACTCCTCACGAAATAAGATAGGTGAATAACATAATGTATGTCCTAAAGAAGAAAAATTGAGACAAAAATCCCTTACCTTAAGTCATGACTCCCTTCATACACATTTAAACATAAATATAATATATAAAATATTATTATAAATCTATTAAAGAACCATACTCACATATATCTTACCATATATGATTTACTTATGAACTTTTATTACCCATTTATCAATAATCCCTTATTAAATTCACGTTTCATGTAATAACAAATTTTTTTTTGTTTATGTTTTGATTTGTTATTTTAGGTCCTATTAATTTGATAATGGTTTCATAATATGCAAAATATTAAAAATTATATAAATAATATATAAATTAATTATATATTTATATAGATTAATCCATAAAAGTTATAGATAAGAAATAAAAAACATTGTTAATGGAGACGGTATGTCATACGTACGTATGAACGTTGTTTCCATTTTCTTGAAGGATAAAATGAAGGAAAGGTATATAATATATTAACATTACAAAAAAAATATTTCATATATATCACATATATTAATTATATTTATCCTAATTACCTTCCATTAAAAGCGTTGGAGAAAAATGAATTACATTGCTTCGTGAGTCGGTAGTTCACCGTACAAATGAACAACGTTATCGTATGTCCCACTGAATGGAAAGTATTAAGTTATATGTAATATAATAATTTAAAAATTATAATTATTTTAAAAATATTATATATATTAATTTTATTTATCCTCATTATCATCCATGTAAAATAGAAATGAAAAACATATCACATTGGTTCATGAGGTAGTAGTCCACCGTACACACGAGAAACATTATTATTTTTCAATAGGTTTGGAGGTAAGAAGGTAGTTTTGGTATTATAATTAAATTGGTATAATAATATTATAAATATAATATATAATCATTAAATATATAATTATATCTAGCTATGAAAGGTGATGATGAAAAAAAATAACATCGGTTCGCGAGACTATAGTTTGCCGTACACCTGAATGATGATTTTGTATCCCATTTGATGGAAGAATAGATGTATTTACCTTGTTAAATTAATTTAATAACATATCGGTATATTTTATATACTTATGTTATTATTTTATCATATTTTTAAAATATTTTAATGGGTTATGAGAATAAATAATACAAATATGCATAGTTAGAAAAATTACCTCTTCTTTAAACAACCTCTTTAGGTTTAACCTAAAGAATTCCTATATAGTATTTATGATCTCAAAAATTCCTCTACATAGTGGGTATGGAAGTAAGAAATTAGGTCAATTACTGGCCAAAAAATGGGGTTTCAAGTGTAAATAGGTGAAGAGGTGGTGGCCTTTTATAAGCGGGGGAGAGGACACGCTTAGAAGTTTTGAAAAGAATAAAGTGTACCCTTGTTTTTCACATTCCAAAAAGATATAAAATGAGATATTATAGAAAATTATAGGTTTTAATGTGTAAATATATCCGAAAAATTAGTTTTTAATGGTTTTAAGGTCATTTTACCTCTTATTTTTATTTTAAACCCCATTAAAACTGTTTTAACCTTAACTACGGTAATTAATTTTTACTATTCATTTTGATTAAAAATTAATTTGACCATACTATATAATATAAATTATTATCATTCCATATATGTATTCCATTTTCATATATTCCAATCATATAATTCGGAAAATTTAATTTAAAATGAAACTTGCAGACACGATGAGAAAGCGGTTTTCCAAAGAGAAAATGTTCAAAAGTTTAAAAATAAATTATATCAAAATCCAATATAAAATTGATTCCAATGAAATAAATTAGAATAATAAATAAATAATCCAAAAAATATTAATTTTAAAACCATTTTTAAAAAAATAACACCCCAATACTTTAAAATATATTTCTTTTAGAATAAATTCAATTTTGTCGATAACTTGTGATGTACACAACACCATGTTTAAGTGAAATGCGATACTCTATTAAAATATTATTTAAACATGACCATTATAACCTATACGTTAAATTACTGCTTATCAATAGAATTAAATTTTTGAGAAAATAAATTGTTTAAATATGTAAATTCTTTATATAAAAATTATAAATGAAAATAAGAATCATTTGGAAGAAAAAGAATGGTTTTCTGGAAAATTATATTTGTTTCTAAAAAACAGTTTAGTTATGTTATGAGAAGATGATTTAAAGTTAATTTTTACCAATTTTATAAAATTTATTTAAAAAATTAAATTTATTTTTGAAATAAAAATTCCAAAATATTCTTAGATTTAATTTTTTTATTATTTTTCTAAAAAGTTTTTATTTTTTGACGAATGGTGAAAAATACTAGATTTTAATTGAAAATTTACTTTTAATTGAAATAATTTATAATGTTACTTTATATTTTTATTGGTTTTAAAGTAAAATTAGTTAAATTTTATATCCATTAAATCAATTTATTTCATTTCAATAATTTTTATATTTAATCTTGAAAATAAAACTTTATAAAATTTTGAAAATTTTCTTTTTAAAAACCTCATTTCCTATTGCGTCTACAGGGATAATTTTAACTTAAAAATTTTAAATTATTTAAATATAATTTTAAAAAATGGATTAAATATTTTTAATCATCGTAATTTATAATTTATAATATATTTGACTTAATTTTTGACCAAAATGAATAGTAAAAAATAGTAATAATTAAATATTGTGGTTATGGTAAAAATAGATTTACTGGGGGGGGTTAACATAACAATTTAAAGTTTAAAATGAACTAAAAACTTTTCCAACACCAATTTACTAGATATATTTGGACCTTATATCTTATATTTTATAGAAGTATCCATTTTGAAGCTTTTGGAAAGATAAAAATTTGTGTATGAATAAATCTTTTCAAAAAATTGAAATTGTGCCACTCACCTCACTTAGAAAAGGATACCCCATGTATTCTATTATTCACACCATAAAATATATTTGGTTTGGTCAATACCTACCCAAATAAATTAAAAAATTACCTTCTCTCATCTTATAAGACTTATTTTTTTTAGAAATCCAACCTAGGAAGGCTTTGGTGAAAACCTAAGGAGGATACTCAAAGAAGTGGTAATGTTATTCAATGAGTATTTTTGTTTTATTTCTTTCTTAACCCCATTAAATTATTATTAAACCATGATGATAAAAAACATAAGTATATTAAATATATTAATATGTTTTTATGTTAATTTAATTACTTAAAACCACCTCCACTTCTGTTAAATGGGTTATTAAATCATCATTTGTGTGCACAACGGACCATTCGCTTGCAAACCAATGTCATTTGCTTTTTACATTAACACCTCTCATTTTTGGGTATGATGATTTATATAAAGTATATATATGATATTTATAACATAATTATACCTATTTAGTCATTATATAATATAAACCTTTTTAATTTTTGTTATGTTGGTGATATGATAACGTTGCTCGTGTGTATGGAGGACGATTACATCGCGAAGCGATATGATTCATCTTTCACTAACAATTTACATCAAAGGTGATAAGGATAAATTTAATGATTATATGTGATATATATAAAATAATTATGATATTCATGAAATATTTATAATTATTATAAGATAATACATATGTGGACTACCGCCTTCACGAAATGATGTAACTCTCTTTTAATCACCACAAAAAATGGATGATATATAAAATTATATTTAAATAATTAATAAGGTATAAATTATATTATGATAAATCTTGAAATATAATATATTACATATCTTATTTCTAAAATGATCATTGGAAAATGGAAAAGTTACTCATACGTACATACAACCAATCATTTCTATGATTGTAACATAACTCATTTCTCAAAAACAACTTTAATGATTGGTATTAAAAGAAAAATTAATGTGTAAATATGATAATTATTTCATGATTATTATTATGGATATTATGAAAATATGTAATATTTTCAATAAATAAATCTTAAATAAAGAAACATGGATAAGAAACCAAAACAATAAACACCTAAAATAATGGAAATAATGAAATATTATTAATGGATAGGTGATAAGATGTTATAAAATGATCATATAAGATATTATAAATATTAATATGTTTATTTTGTAAGTTAATAACATTATTAAAAACAATTATACATGAGTTTAAAGACCATTAAATCAAAATTAAACACGTGGTAAGGGGTTTCATCTCAATTTGCATTATATTGAGACTTATTTGTTATTATGAACCAATTAACATTTATATGGTGTATATACTTCCACTTTGAAATCTAATATCATGATTCATTCATAATTCATGGTATTTTAATTTTTAATTTTAATTATTTCATCCAAGGAGATTTGACTTAATAATTACCAAGTAGTAAAAGTTATTGAACAATATCACTTTATTTTGTGATTCCTAACCTTAACCTAAAAAAATCACTTTCTTGTGATAATTTTTCATTATAAATTACACTTCCCTTAAATATACATATTATTGTATGATGGATATGATTATTTCCTAAACTATATTCCATTTTTATATATGGTTTTTAATTTGAAATTTATTTTATTAAGTGGGGGAATATTGATAAATCCTTATGCTTTACTCAATATAGATATTTGATGATAATGAAAATTATTCATGAATTAAATATATTATTTGATTTATTAAGAATGATTTGGACATAAAAATATGGGTGGTACCCAATTATAGATAGCCCCTCGATGCATCAACAGGTCTCATGAGACAAATCAGTTTGCCAATACCTATGAGTTTGTACCTGATAGTTTTAAAATATCTTTTGAAAGGTATTGACAGTATAAGTATAGTTGGATAAACTAGATCGGTTTATAACCAGTATTTTTAAAAATCCTTTTAAAAGGTATTTATGGTGGATTTATCATGTGAAAGATACATGATATCCAAAAATTAATCATTTCCTTCAATAAGATTTCAATTATTATTATAATCCATGATATTTTCACAATTATATTATCTCTTGATGAATTGTATTTTCAGTTTATTGATTAAATAGAATGATTTTTTAGTTATTTACATTTCAAATTAATTATAACTTATTTATTCATGCAGTCAAGTTATTTAAATTCCATGTGTATTAAATTATTTAACTTTACATTTTGATTATTCTTTATTGATCCAAGATAGATTCCATTATACTTAACCCTTACTAAGTATTTTAGATCACCCTTATTTTTTTTTCTTTCCCTAGTATATGAAGAAGATATCATTGAATGATTTTTCGAGGATGCAGTTTATTTTCTATTTTTTGTATTATGTTTCATTTTCTCTTCCCAATGTAAAATGGGTATCATGTATGTATCTAGTTCTTCCAAACTACTAAAATAATTGGTCTTATGGGATTCGCCCCATTATATCCATGCCAATGTAATAAAGCAGAAAATGACTTTGAGATACTAGGATAAGGGTCGTTATAGTTGGTATGAGAGAAAGTTTAGTATAAGCCTTAGAAACTAGATTAAGGAAATAATATATTAGGTAACATAAATCTATTATAGACTTTAAGGATAATATAGAAGAATATCTTAATGTTTTGGTAAGTAATGGATTATGTGGGTTTTCCTATAAATAAATCCTTACCTAGATACTATAAGTGGTCATGGTTCTGGAACATAGGTACAAGAGGGTAATAAATCTAAAAAGGGAACAATGGGATGGATCCAGTCATCACCTAGAGCATGACAACATGCCTTATTTTTCACCTTGTTTGACACTCCTAGGGGATATTCTTATGATAATTTACATTTTATTTACAAACCATTATGAAGGATTCGAAATTAAATACATCCCTAAATAAAAAACATTTTATGATTCTCAAATTAAAAATGCATAAATTTTTTTATGTTATGTGTTACGCCATATTTAGAATTATTCATTATGATTTAAAATTATTAAATTTATGAGAACATATAGAATATGACATTTTTTAGAAATGGTGCCTATAAGGAATAGGGGTATCAATACATGTAGAAAATGTAGAGATTTCCTTTTTGAGGAATCCAATATAGATGTATTGGAATAGATAAATTTTTTGATATATTAGAGAAGTTTAATTAGGTTATGACAAATAAACTTTCTCATATGGAGAAACCTATTCCACAGTGATATTATCCTAGGTTTGATCACTTCATGTGATATAATCCCCCATAATTTAGTGGGACTATTAATCCAATGGAATTTAAGAAATTTATTAAGTATTTGTAGAAGGTATTTATGTTCTTCGAATGTAGTGAAAAATAAAAGGTTACAATTTCAGTGTATTTTTTCAGAGGTGATGTTGGTCAATAGTGATTTTTGATCTATAATACTAGGGGGAAGAAGAAATATAACTCATGGAATGGAAATATTTAATGGAGGAATTATTCAAAAAATATTTATCTCTTGGGAAAAAACTGAGATGAAGATAAATTCCCTTACCTTAAAGAAAAAAGAATAAGAAATTGTTGCATATTGTAAATATACCTATAAAATGTTAGCTAGGTATGCTACGGATTACATATGAAACATGAAGTACAAGATTGGCCATTTCTTTGAAGGTAATAATCCATGTATATAAAAGGCACTGGCCTCTCAAGTTATTTCATCATATGATGAAATAGTTTTATGTTCTATCAAATTAGAGAATAAATTATATAGATCTTACATATTCAAGGGAAATCAAGAGAAGAATAAGCCATCCGAAAACCATGAAAAATGGAATGCGTCGAAGAAGAATATGAGAATGAAGAAATTTCCACCTTGTGAGAAATACAGAAATAATCACCCTAGTAAATTCTTTAAGGGATTAGAAGTTTATTATAAGTGTAGAGATAAGGGTCACTAGGAAAAATAATGCAAGGGAAAGAAACAAATAAATTATTTATAGTGATTCAGTTGTAAATAAATGGGGAACTACACAAACAAATTCCCCATGAATTAAGGGAATCCACCCTAGATAAGGCCAAGGGGAGAAGGCCAATATTATTCAATCACTAAATCTAAGGTAAAAGTAACCAATGATGTTGTTGTAAGAACTTTAATCCTATATTTAAATTTATCTAATGCTTTATTTGATTCTTGATGCTCACACTCTTTTATATCTACTATATTTTCCATGAAAATCAGGCATTTCCCTTTTTATTTAAGAATGGAGTTATCAGTCAAAACTCCTAGGGGAAGTCCCACTATAATAAGGATGTGTCAGGAAGTCCCTATTATGACACATAAATGTGATTTATTTACTTGCCTTATTAACACACCTATGGTTGAATTCTATATAATCCTTAGAATGAATTGACTTTCAAAATATGGTAAAAAAAATTATAGCAAGAAGAAAGAAATTTTGATTTGTGAGGAATATATAGAATTCCCTATCTCTATAATAGATATTTCATCATCTAATTCATATCTAGATCAACCCTAGGTAGCTCTAATGAATGGGATTATTGAGTAAGAAGAACAAACATAATATAGGGATGAAGAAGGTAAAATTCAAACTGGGGTTATACCTATTGTACATGAATAAATTGATGTATTTCGTGAGGAATTACCTCGACACACCCCATAGAATGAAGTTGGGCTTTTTATTTATTTAATACTTGATTCAAGACCAATATAAAATAATCCCTATAGAATGAGCAGTGTGGAATTGGTGGAGTTTAAGAAAAAACTAGGGTAATTGGGTGATAAGGGATTTATTCGCCCTAATGTTTGGTCATAGAGATCCGTTTTTCTCTATATTAGGAAGAAATATGGATCTGTGAGGTTGTGCATTGATTTTAGGTAAATCAATGCTATTATGATAATGAAAAAGTATCTTATTCCTCTCATTGGTGAGTTATTAAATCAAATTCACAAATCCAAATATTTTTAAAAGATTGACCTCTGTTCTGGGTATCATAAATTGTGAGTAAATAAGGAATACATTCTAAAGATAGATTTCTAAATGAGGTGTGAACATTATAAATTTACATTAATTCCATTAAGATTGACTAATTCACCCTATGTTTTTATAGATATAATGAATAGAGTATTCAAGGAATATCTTGATGATTTTTTGTGGAATTCATTGATCATATATTAGTTTATTCTAAAAACTATAAGGACAATGAGAATTACTTGAGGATTATTATTGAGACTCTTAAAAGTAAATATTTATTTGGTAAATTTAGTAAAGTGTGATTTTTTTCTTTAAGAAGTTTCTTTTCTTGGGAATATTGTCTCCAGGGATGGGATCACATTTGATCCTATAAAGATAAATATAGGTATAGAGTGTACTATAAAAGATAACATAATTAAGTTATCTATTTTCATTGGTTTGGTAGATTACTATTGGTGATTCATTCAAAAAATTTCCCAATTGGATAACCCATTAACCAAACTTACACAAAAATGGGTTAAGTTTGTTTGGGAAAAGGAATGTGAATAATGTTTTGATGAACTAAAGAGGATATTGTTTAATACTCCATTTTTTACTCTACAATCTGAAAGTAATAGGTTTTTTATATATAGTGATGCATTTAAGAACATAATTGGTTGTTTCTTAGTAAAAAATGATAAAGTTATTGAATATGAATAAATAAAATTGAATACTTGTGAAAAAACTATCTAACCCATGATTTTGAGTTGGAAATTGTAATATTTTATTTGATGATATGGAGACATTATATTTATGGTGAAATATATGAGATATACATAGATCATAAAATCCTAAATTAAATATTTTCATAGAAAGATCTAAATATGAGACAAAGACAATGGCTCAAGATACTGAAGGATTATTTATGATCAATATGCTACCACATAGGGAAAGAAAAAAAGGCATTGGATGTATTGAGTATAAAAGATCATAGATTTATGACCCAAATGAGGATTAAGAGGGATCATATGTTAATGGACCTAGTAAATATATATATGGTAATCATTAATAAAGGGGAAAAATCACTAATTTTTCAAATTATCTCAAAACCATATTTATTAGAATAAATAAAAATTTCTCAATATGACGATGATAACATTAAGAATAAAATTATAGTTGTGAATTATGGGAAATTAGCACGCTTCATTTGTGAAGATGGTGTCTTAAAATTTTGAAAGAAATTATGTGTTATATATATACCTGATCTAAAAATGGAATTTTTGGATGAAGATCACATATTTAATTTCTTTATACACCATGGAATCAAAAATATGTATATGGATTTCAGGGAACATTTTTGCGGGATAACATGAAGTGGGAAATAGATGATTATATGTCTAAATGTTTAGTTTTTCAATAAGTTAAATCTTTGAGACATAATACTAGATGATTAATGAATCCTATCCCTATTAATATGTGTAAATGGTATAAAATTACCATGTACTTTTTCATAGGACTATTAAATACACCAAGAAATAAAAATGAAATATGGGTTATCATTGATCGCCTAACTAAATATGCACATTTACTTTATATAAGATAATATTTACCTCTTTAACTCCTATTAAGTCACTATATTAATGAATATGTAATACTTCATGGCACACCTCTATAAATTGTGTTTGTTTGTTATCTCAATTTTACATAGAAATTCTAGAAGAATCTTCATAATGCTCTTGATAATGATCTTTATTTGATAACTTCCTACCATCATAAAACTAGTAAAAAGACCAAAATTATGATTCAAACAATTGGATAAATGTTATGGTCATTCTCACTTGAATTTAAAGGTATGTGGGATCATTATTTACCTTTGGTATATTTTTTCTATAACAATAGTTTTCATTCAAGTATTCAAATGGCGTCATATAATGAATTATATGGAAAGAGATGTAATACTCCAAATTTTTGGAATGAAGTTGATGAAATAAAACTCATAGGCCTAACACTTTTTTAAGAGATAGAAAAAATGTTAATGTCTATTTCTATTCACAATAAAGAAGCTCAAAGTAGATAGAAGAGTTATGCTAATAATCAGAGAAAAAATTTGGAATTCCAAGTGGGGGATGATGTTTTCTTGAATGTATCTCCATGAAAAGGTGATATAAGGTTTGATAAGAAAGGTAAAATGATCCCTAGGTGTATCAAACCCTTTTAAATCCATGAAATCATTAGATTTGTTACTTCTCATTTGTAAATGCTTCCAAATATCTCAATTACATGATGTGTTCCACATATCATTGTAAATGGAGTATATTCTAGAACCAATACATGATATCACCTATGATGAAATATAATTGGAACCTGATATATCATACTATGAAGAACCCATCCATATTATCAACACTATATAAATTTTTTTGAGGAATCATAAAACTTGACTGGTAATGACACTTTGGAGAAATTACAAAATGGAAGAAGCAATGTGGGAACCAAAGGATATTATGAAGAAGAACAACCATCATCTATTTAGAAGGTAATATCCATGAAATTTTAGGATTAAAATTTTTTAGTATGGGATAATGTAACACCCCAATAATTTATAATATATTTTGTTTATAATAAATTCAATTTCGTCGATAACTTGTGATGCGCACCACAATAGGTTTAAACCAAACATGATGCTTTATTAAAATATTATTTAAACATGAGCATTATAACATAAATTTAAAATCAATGGGTATTAATAGAATTAAATTATAAAAAATATATAGTTAACACATGTACATTTTTTTATCTATTTCCAATAAATGAAAATAAGAATCATTTGGAATGAAAAGATTTTTTTTGAAAAAACTATTTTTTAAGACGGGTTATTTACGCTTTGAAAACATGATTTAAAATTAATTTTTACCACTTTTAATAAAATAATTTTACAAAATAAAATTCATTAAATAATAATACAAAAATTATATTAGGGTTAATTTTTGGGATTTTTCTGAAAAGTTTTATTTTTTGATGAATAGTGAAAAATACTGAATTTTAATCAAAAACTATCTTTTGTTTAAATTATTTATAATGTTAAATTATATTTGGAATTGGGTTTAAAGTTAAATTAGTTCATTTCTATATTAATTAATCCAATTTCCATCATTTGGATAATTTTCATATTGAATTTTGATATAAAACCTTTTCAAACTTTTGAACATTTTTTCTTTAAAACCTTGCTTTCCCATCTCGTCCATGGGATAAATTTTAAATTAATTTTTTTCCAATTATGTGAATTTAATTTTTCAAAAATTGATTCCAAATTTTTAATCATAATAATTAATAATTTATAATAAGGTAAAATTAATTTTTAACCAAAATTAATAGTAAAAACAACAAAAAATAATTATCATGGTTAAGGTAAAAATGGATTTACCAGGCGTTAAACTAAAAAGATAAGGGTTAAAATGAACTAAAACTTTTCCAATACCCATTTATGGAAATATTTCTATATTATATCTTCTATTGTTTATAATTTCCAATTTGTGAAGCTTTTAACATGAAAAAAACATGGGTAGTATTGAATCTTTTATAAAAATTACAAGTGTTCTACTCACCTCAATTATAAAAGACCCCCCGCCCCCTCTCCTCTCTTCTTCACACCTTCAAACCTCTTTGGTTTTCCTAATAACTACCAAAATAAATTCTCAAATTCCCTATACTCATCCTAAAATCCTTATTTTTTGAATAAATATATCCTAGGAAGTATTTGGTGCAAACCTAAGGATGATACCCAAAGAAGAGGTAATGTTCTTCAATGATCATTTTTATTTTATTTCTTCCTACACCACCTGTAAATTATTATTAAAACAATATTATATAATAAAATTAGTGTATTACATTAAATAATATGTTTTTATTTAAATTTAATTACCTATAACTACCCCCACTTCCATCAAATGGGTTATGAAATCATCATTCATGTGTATGGAGGACTAACACCTCACGAACCGATGTCATTCATTTTCCCATTACCACATCTCACGGTTGGGTATGATTATCGATATAAAATATATATATGATATTTATAACATAATTATACTTATTTAGTCATTATTTCATATATAATATTTTACTTTCCATTATGTAGGATATACGATAATGTCGCCATGTGTATGGCAGACTACCATCATGCGAAGTGATGAAATTCGTCTTTCATTAATGATTTACTTGGAAGGTGATAAGGATAATTTTGATGATTTTATGTGATATACATGAAATAATTATGATATTAATTTCATATTTATCATTCAAAGAAGATAATATATATCATTTTATTTCTTATATTTTTACTCAATGAAAGATGATAGTGTTACTCGTGTACATGTGGACTATGACCTTCACAAAATCATGTGACTCTCTTTTCATCACCACACCGCATGAATGATATATAAAATTATAAGTAAAGAAATAATATATTATACATTATATTATTATAATTCTATAAATATAATATATTACTTACCATCTTTCCATAATAATCATTGGAAAATGGAAATGTTACTCATGCGTACATATGACCTACCATCTCCATGACCATAACAAAATTCATTTATCAAAACCAACCTTCATGATTGGTCTTAAAATTATAATTTATGTATAAATTTGATAATTATTCCATGATTATTATTATTTATATGGTGAAACGTTTTAATATTTTTAAGAACCATATATTTAATGACATAACACGCATAAGAAAACAAGGCAATTAACACCCGAAATAATGAAACTAATTAAATATTATTAATGAAAAAATGATAATATGTTATAAAAGGATCATATATGATATTATAAATATTAATATGGTTTTGGTGTAAGTTAATAATATTTTTAAAATCACTATAAATTATTTTAAATAATGTTCAATAAAAATTAGTGTGAGGTAAGGGATTTCGTCTCAATTTACATTTTATTGATACTTATTTGTTATTAGTCACAAATTCACTTTATATGGTGCAAATACTACCCTGTTCACATGTAATATCATTACTAATACATAAATCATATTATTTTATTTTTAATTTTTAATTTTTTTAATCCAAGTGTATTTGAATTGAAATTTAAAAAGTGGTGAAAGTTATTGAACAATATCACTTTATTTTTTGATTGCTAACCTCCACTTGAAACAATTACATTGTTGTGATAATTTTTTATTAGAAATTTAACTTATTTTAAATATAAATATTATTTTATAATGGATATGATTTTTTCCTAAACCATATACCATTTTTATATATGATGTTTACTTTGAAAGTTATTTGATTAACTTGAGAAATACTGATAAATATGTATCCTTTACACAATATGGATATTTGATGATAAGGAACATTGTTAATAAATTAAATATATTATTTGATAAATGATGAATGATTTGGACATGAATACATGAGTGGTTATAGTTATAGATATTCTTTGATGCATCGATAGGTCTCATGATAAAAATTAGTTAGCCAAACCTTATGAGTTTATAACCTATAGTTTTAAACTTTTTTGTGAAAGGTATTGAAAGTAGAAGTATAATTGTACCAAATGGATTAGTTTTTACCAAGTTGTTTTAAAACATCTTATGAAAGGTATTTAAGGTATAGGTATCATGTTACCAAGACATGATGTCTAATAATTAATCATTTCCTTCATTAAGAATTCAATTATTATTATCCATGAGATTTTCACAATGATATTAACTCTGGATACATTTCATTCTTATTTTGTTGATTAAATGGAACCATTTTTTAGTTATTTACCTTAAAATATTGATTATTCCTTATCTATTCATGTAGTAAATTTATTTAAATGTCATGTGTGTTTATTTATTTACTTTACCATATTAATTATTCTTTATTGATCCATGATACCTTCTGATGTACTTAACCCTTAATAAACATTTTAGATCACCCTTATTTTATTTCCTTTCCCAAGGATATTAAGAATATATCTTTTAATTATTTTATAAGGATGTGGTTTATTTTTTATTTTTTGTTATGTATTATGTTTTATTTTATTTTAACAATGTAAAATGGGTATCATGTTTGTATCTGGTTCTCCAAAACTATTAAACAGATCGGGCCTTCAGGATTCGATCTATTGTATCTATGTCAATGTAATAAAGAAGACACTAAATCTAGGTTACATGGGTTGGGTTAATTTAAAAATTAACCTTATAAATTCATTAAATAAAATGGTATTTTTCAATAAAAACCAGTATTTATTGTTATTCAACAAAAATTAATCTTTTCATTAAAAACCCAAAAATTCACCCTAAGCTAATTTTGACATGCATATTACAAAAATGACTTTTATTTTGTAAAATAAATTTTATAAAAGTGTAAAAAATTATTTTTATTATTTATTCATAAAAAATCAATAAATTTTTTTTTTGAAAAAAATAGTATTTTTGAAACATATAAAGACTTTAAAAATAATTGAGTACTTTTTTATCAATATGTTTTATTTATATAAAACAAATATACTTAATATTTAAAATTTGGTTATTCCTATTCATGCTGCTATGTTTAAAAACTAGGTAATAAAGGTCTTGTTTAAATAATAATATTAATTTTTTGTTGTGGTTCATTAAAACCAAGTACTTCCTGTAATGAAAACTATCAAAGAGATTAAACTTTTTCAAAAAAAATTATATTATAAAATATTAGGGTTTTGAATTCTACCACCATTAAAATAAATTTTATCCTTATATTTTTTGACTTTGATATAATAAAATTAGGATACTTCTACCTCATAACGTCCTCATATTCCCATGCGGATTTCTCAAGATGGTGGTTTCTCTACAAAACTTTGACCAAGTGACTAGTCTTGTTTCATAGAACTTTCTATCTAAAATGGAGAATCTCCAATGATTGTCCCTCAAAAGAAAGATCATGCTCCAATGATGTAACCTATAAGTTTAGTACATGTTATGGATCATGTATATACATCCTTAGGAGAGATACATGGAACACATTGTGAACTTGAGAGGTTTGTAAGTCACAATTATGATATGATCAATAATTTCAAAGGGACCAATATACTTAGGGATTATTATTCCATTATTTTTGAATCTCATTAACTTATTTAGTGGTGAAATTTATAGAAAAAAAATCTCACCCAATTCAAATTATATATAGCATTGATTATTTTCAGAATAACTTTTCTGTTGAATTTGTTCTACCCTTACGTGTTGCTGAATGGCTCTAAAATTATCTACCATTTCTTTATATATCTCAAGTACCAATAGATTTCTTTCGACAAATCCATTTCAGTACATTGGAGTTCTACAATTCTTTCCATATAGGTCTTCAAAATGAGCTATATGAATGCTCATGTTAAAGATATTATTATAAAAAACTCAACTAGATAAAGTTTTTGATCCCACCTACCTTTGAAATCTATAGAATAGGATCTATGAATATCCTTTAGGGTTTGAATTATTCTCTTGGACTAAAAATATATCCGAGGATGATATATAATTCTTAAACTCTACTCTGTATCAAGATCTTTCTAAATACATTACTAGAACTTTGAGTTAAACCTCATATCCCAATCAAAGACAATGAAATGTGGCACCCTATGTAACTTTAATATTTTCTAAATGTATGTCCTGGTAAGTTGATCCAGAGATAAATATTATCTGATAGTGATGAAGTGTGTTTAATTTGTAATTTTATCGAACTAACACCCATATACCATTATATCCTTTATATTTTTTGGAGATTCCTATGAAAAAAATACATGGTGATGTTTTCTAATTTTCATTCTGGTATGGATAACGGTTATAATAACCCATTAGACGTTTGTCTCTCATTATTTACTCTTTTATATAACAAGAACCACAATACATATTCATAAATATCTCTCTTCATGTTTTCCTACAAAAAATATTCTTTTACATAGGCTAGTAGTAGGTGATATACCCTTGAATCTTTTCGATTGTGGGTTCAAGACCTACGACCTTACCGAATGCAATGGGTTGTCACCCAACATGCCAATTATGTTTTTACAAAAATATATTTATATAATTACTATAATGTCTCCAAATTTAAACAACCCATAATTACCTCAACATCAAAGATAACATAAACCCAAAAGGTTATCAATACCTTTAATCTCATGCCTAAAAAATGTAAAAGTATTTCTTCTCAGATAACTTTTTCATTAAAACATATATAAAACCAAAGGGTTTTATTTCCATAAATTTATAACAAAATATAATTAATCTTGATAAACACCCATCAAATAAAACCTTAAAATGAGAGTCTATTAATTTGAACTTATGGTCAACTTTATTATAATAAAACCATGATGGTATATATAACTCTTAAGTTGACCTCACATGAAGACATATATGCTTCCAAAATTAACATAATACTTAAATGTTTTAGGATTATTATAATTAAAACACCATTGATGAAATACTTTTACAACATAATTCATGAATCCAAATAAATTCTCACTTCAATACTTTCACTTCATTTGTTTTAAGAGCATGAGCCTTTCCATGGTCTAGGGGATAACCCTTAGTTTAGGATATTAACTCGGATAATTCCTATGTTCCCTACATTTAATAAATTTAATTACTTATAGTTTTTTGATTTGTGACCTTCATTTCCACATATAAAATATCTTCCCTTCCATTTTAGATATTCTTCTAGGTGGTTATTCCCACCTTTTTAACATGTTTGAAGCTGAATCTCCTTCCCTCTATGTTTTTTACCACACAAACTTTCATAAAAGTCCATTTTTATATTATTTGATGCATTAGGAATATCAGAGAAGTTAATGTTGTTAATAATATATCATGATATCTTATTGGGAATAACAACAATATATTTTTCTCCATTCATCATCCAATTTGGTTTCTCATAACCACTGAATTTTCAATCACATTCAGTGTTAACATGATTCCTCTTGGTTCCATCCATTGAATAAAACCACAATGTATAGTGTGAGTAACAATAATCATAGTGGAAAACCATATAATCATGAAAAATAACTTATAATATGTCTATATAATGACACTTTCATTTAAATATATGACACCTTAGGCTTATCTTAGGTTATTCATAATCATCATCTATTTAAATACATCACGATGGTTCATGAAGAGTTTGTGAATTTACAAATATTATCCCCTGGAGTGTTAAAATAGTCATGTATCAAGGCCCATTATCATGCACCATATGATGATCAAGTCCATCTCGATGTTCCCTTTTTGAAGTTATTACCCCTAAGTACCACTGTGCCAGAGCCATATCCACTTTTTGTATCTTGACAGGGATGTAATTTCTTAGAAACCACTCACTCTATCCTTTACCAAAATTCCAATAAATTTTCCTATACTTTGAAACATCCTTATACTTATCCTTAGACATATCCCTAGACATATCATTAGAGATATCCCTAGGGATCACACTAATGTTTTATCATCTTATTTTCTAAAGGTTGACTAAACTTTGTTTTAATACCAAATATAAAGACTCAAACTTCTCATACATAAATATTATACCTTAATAGATGAATATTCATTATATATCATAAAAATCCATACCAGAATATTTTAGGTCTAGTTCCTTTGAAAAATTGGGTTCATAAACAACTGGTCAATAAGTGAGCTACATTATCTCCCACTATGTTATTCATAACTGGCTCCCTTCTTAGAAATAACATACATAATATATTTATTCATATCCTAGGGAAAGAAAACATAATAAAGGGTGATATCATATGATAAATAAGGTTAAATAATGGGTATATAAATATAACATGAGAATATATGTATGATAATGTGAGAATAACATTTTAGAACCATACTCTGAATATTATATATCATAAACATGAGTCATGGCATAAATCTTGGTAGTTCATAAGACATAAATCATAATGGAATAAAAAACATGATCCATGGGAGAATAATATTTGGATAATGCATATATTTGTGGAATACACATAATCATATTAAATATTGTTTCAATGTTATCCAAAAATACATTAATAACATGTTAGGATTGGGCTAAAAACTAGTTTACCTAATTTTTCCTTGGGGTAACCTCTCATGTACCGTATTTTAGGCTTTAGAAAACCACATGTGTACCCTATTTTGGGCATAGGATAACCTCTTATGTACCATTTGAGCTCATATAACATTAATCATTACCCAGTTAATTATAGGGAGATATAAGTCCCACCCATCACATAATGAAAATCATATATAGTTGTGCTACAAGATCATAAAACATTTATCATATCAGACTCCATGAAAATAAATGGGTTTCATAAAACATTTCATCATAGCATAACCCATGAAAAAGAAATGGTTTTTATAAACCTATTTTCATCAAAAACATAAAATATCCATAGAATTAATTAATATGGAATCATTGGATTATATCCCGAGTAAATATTAAGTTACATTGAAGGATATCATATTCGATGGAAAATTATTTTTAAACTGAACCACTTAGAACATTTCTTGAGAAAAATAAAATTTCTTTAAAAATCACCTTTTAAAACCTATAAATTATTAAAATATTATGTAAATCCATTTCTTTGAAAATAAACTTGAAAAATTATAAAGGTATCTTTAAAATTCATTAAAACATTTCTTGAGGAAAATATCCTTTTAACTTTAAAAATAAATTTTTAAAACAAAAACATTTTCAAAATATTTTCTTTAAAAATAAAATCTGAAAACATATAAAGGAAGATTTAATATCATTTAAAAAATTTCTTTAGAAAAATATCGTTTCTAATTTCTAATATATATTTTTTAAGACATAAAACATTTTCAAAATCATTTTCTTTGAAAATAAACTTTGAATACTTATTAAAGAAGCTTTAAAACAATTTAAAACATTTCTTGAAGAAAATATACTTTCCACTTTGAGAAAAAATTAAAAAATTAAACATTTTCAAAATTATTTTCTTTAGAAATAACCTTTAAAACTTATAAAGTAATCTTTAAAACATTTTATGGTTATTATGGTGGAAAATTCCATACAAATTAAAACAAATATTCCTTTCACATTTTCGGTAAAATCCAAATGAGCCTTATTTTGAAAATTACATAAAGATTCATTTTAATTTTTTTTAATTAAAAAAATATTTAACATGACTTTAAATAATAACATAGGAATATTAAAAAATATTTGTAAATATTTTTATAAAACATGGATATGGAAAAAAAATTAACCGAACATAAAAATAATGTCAATTTTATTTAAAAAACGTTATTTTGGAATAATGAGTACTTGAAGAGAGGAAATTTAAGATAAATCATGAGTTTATTGAGATATGGATCATAATATTTCATCATCAAAAGAATTATCATAAACAATCATGATGAATAATCAGATTGTAACATCAAACCCTACCCACTTTGGTAGCTTTTGAATCGTAAACCCCATTAAAGAATAAAATAAAAAGAAACTTTAAATATAATTAATATAATTGTATTCATGATATAAAATTTTAATGTGGTTGTATATACACCTCATAAAATAATATAGGTGTATAACGTATCGTATGTCCCAAAGAAGAAAAATTGAGACAAAAATCATTACCATAATTATTGAGTTCCTTCACAAACAAAAGAAAATCCTATATTATAAATATATTTTTATTATAAATTTATTATATAACCATAATAATAAGTATAATACCATATATGATTTACTTATTCCCCTTTATTTCTCATTTATTAATAATTTCTTGTAAAAATCACGTTTCGGGTAATAATTGCTTTATTTTTCATGTATGTTTCGATTTTTTATTTTCGGTCATCTTAATTTGATCATGGTTCCATAATATAAATAATGATTAATATGATATAAATATCATAAATATTCATTATATATGTATTTATAGTAATCCATAAATTTTAGATATAGAAAACTAAATACACGATTTATGGAGACGGTAGGTCGTACATATGCATGAATATGGTTTCCATTTTCTCAACTAATGAAATGAAATAATGGTATATATTATATTAAAGTTAAATAATAATTTTAATTTAATATATATATATATATCACATATAATCATTAAATTTATAATAATTAACTTCAATGAAAATATCAAGTGAAAAATGAATCACATCGCTTAGCGAGGTGGTTGTCCACTATACACAATAATGATATTATCATGTCCCCAATAGAATAAATAATAAGAATGTATATGTGATTAAATAATTAAAAATGTATAATAATTTTAAAAATATATTATATATTCATTTAATATATAATTATTATCATCCAAGTAAAATATAAATGAAAAACACGCCACATCGGTTCGTGTGGCGGTGATGCGTCGTACACATGATAAATGTTATTGTTTTCCAATGGTTTTGGAGGTAAGAAGGTTTATGTGTTATTATAAATAAATAAGTACAATAATATAATATATATCATATATAAACATTAAATTCATCATTATATCTATCTATGAGTGGTGGTGATGGAAAATGAATAACATCAATTCCCGAGGCAGCAGTCCGCCACACACATGAATGGTTATTTTGTATCCCATTTGATGAAAGAGAGGGTGTATTTAGGATATTCAAATAAAATAATAAAATATAATTATATTTTAGATAAAAATTTTATTATTTAATCTTAATTGGAAAATATTTTAAGGGGTTAGAATAATAAGTAAAACAAAGACACGAATTTAAAAACTTTACCTTTGCTTCAGACAACCACTTTAGGTTTAACCTAAATCCTTTCTATATAGAATTTATGATCTAAAAAAGTCCTCTAAAATTTTTCGAGAAAATTAAGTAAGATATTATGGTATTTATTTTCTAAATAAATTGGTTTTGTAAGTGTGAAGAGATGAGGAGAGGAGGTTGTCTTTTATAAATGGGGGAGAGGACACACTTGGAATTTTTAAAAAGAAAAAATTATACCCATGTTTCTTACAGGAAAAAAAACTCAAATGTAGTTTTTTATTTAACGTTATAGGTTATAAGGTCAAAATATGCCCATAAAATGGGTTTTGGACAAGTTTATAGGTCATTTTACCCCATATATTTTTAGTTTAACCACCATAAAAACTCATTTTAACCTTAACCGCGGTAATTGATTTTTACTATTTTTACTATTTTTACTATTCATTTAGTCAAAAAATTAAGTTTAAATTATTATAAAATATATATTATTCTGATTAAAAATATAGAATAAAATTTTAAAAATTATATTCATATAATTGGCATAATTTAATTTAAAATTAAACCCACAGATGTGATGAGAAAGCGGTTTTCCAAAGCGAAAATGTTCAAAAGTTTAAAAAGTTTTATATCAAAATCCAATAATAAATTTATTTCAATTACCTAAATTGAATTAGAAATATAAAATTGATCTAATTTTACTTTTAAATCCATTTTAAAACAAAATTAATCTTATACATTCTTTAAATGAGAATACATTTTTCTATAAAACCCATTTTCACTATTCATCAAAAAAATAATATTTTCAGAAAAATACCAAAATTTCACCCTAAGATAATTTAGTCATGTAGATTTCAAAAATGAATTTTATTTTTTGAAATACATTTTCTAATATTTTCAAAAATTACTTTTATTATTTTTTCATAAAAATAAATAAAAACAATTTTTTGAGAAAATATTATCTTTGAAACATATAAACACTATAAATAAATGAGTAATTTTTTATCAATATGTTTTATTTATATAAAATAATTATAATTAATATTTAATTTTTTATTCCTATTAATTCCATAAAATTTTAGGATTAGGTAATAACAGTCACCTTTAAATAATAATATTAATAGTTTGTCGTGGTTTGTGAAAACTCATTATTGTGTGTAACACAAGCTATCAAAGAGATTAAATTTATTTAGAAAAACATATTTCATAAAATATCATGGTGTTACAATTTCAGATGAAAATGTTTACTCATAATCAACACCATGTATTTTTTGTAACCCTTTACCATCAGGTGACATTTATAGGTAGACACTCTACCATCCATGTTTGTTTTCATATAGAAAACCCACTTTCACCCTATGGGTATCACCCCTTCAGGTGCATCCACTAAGTTACAAACATGGTTAGCACATATAGAGTCCATTTTATATTCCATATATTTTAACCATTTCTCATAATCATAACTCTCAATGGATTCATGGTAGGTAGTAGTTTCATCTCCTATGAACATTAACTAATCATCATTTTCCATAAGAATTTTATATATTTCAGGTTCTAATGAATCCTAATTGAATTTAAAGGTTTTTTCATATATGGAGTGAATTATTCTTCCATAACTCTTGATAGAACTAGCTCAACTTCCACCTCAAGAACACTTTTGGGTTTTTGGACTTGAGCTTCTCTAAGTTTAACTTTTCTCTCGCTAACACCTCCACTTATATGCTTCTTCTCAAGGAAAGCAACACGACATTCCATACAAAATTTGTTTTTTTAGTAGGGTTATAGAAACAGTATCCCCTAATAACCTTAGGATAAATAAAAAATAATAATTTATCTATTTTTGAGATAATTATAATTTAATTTCCATATGAGTGCTTCACAATCCAAAATCTACATAAAATAAGAAGTGGGATTTTTTTCATAACATATCTCATATGGTGTCTTTATGATAGCTTTAGATGGAACATGATTAAGTAGGAATACATCAGCATCTAGAGAATAATGACACAATGTAATAGAAAGGTCATGTAGACTAAAAAAAATCAAACCATGTCCAATATAGTATGATTCCTCCTATTCGACACACCATTAAATTATGGTGTTCTAAGATGAGTGAGTCATGCAATAATTCTAAAACCTATTAGATGATAAGTGAATTTCAATCATAAGTATCCAAAACCATGTTTTGGTTAGATTATATTAATACTTTTACCTAATTGATTTATGTTTTTTTTACTCTTTAAACTTTTCAAAAATTTCATACTTGTGTTTCATCAAATACACATAAGCATGTCGACTAAAATAATCAATAAAGTTAAAAATTTATCTACAAAAATCACTTTATTGTGTGTTGATTGGTTTATATACATAATTATGTATGAGATTCAACAATCCATTATCCCTTTCACCGGTTCCCCTAAAATATGCCTTGGTCATCTCTCCTAATAAACTAGATTCACATGTATCAAATGATTCATAACTTAATGATTTCAACAATCCATCATTATGGATTCTTTGAATGCATTTATCATTTATATATCCATGGAAACAATTCCAAAGTTAATTATGATTAGAATAAACCTTTAACTTCTTATCCCAAATGTTATAAATAGTATTATCCATATCTAGTATTTCTAAACCATTTATTATATTCTTAATTCCTTAAAACATTTCGTTATTATATAAAGAAAAACTATTTTCTTAATTGTGAAGGAGAATATAATTTTTTCCAAACAAGATATAAAAATAAAATTCTTGTTTATAGAAGGAACATAATAAAAGTTTTCCAATACAAGTATTAATACAATTTGTAAAGTTAGATCATAAGTTTAGACCTCTAATGTAGAAACTATCACTCCATTACCAATATAAAGATCTATTTCACCCCTTTTAAATTATATTTTATCTCTAAGCAAGTGTTTTCCATCACAAATAGGTGACACACACCTGGTATCTAATACCCAAGGGTTAAACTTAGGGAAATTGACTTTTATGACATTCACATTTTTATACTTATAATTATTTTCTTTGATAACATTTATCAACCCTAGATACCAATCTGAATCTATTATATAAGTCATACCTATAAGTAATCTCAATATGGTTATCATAAAGTATACCATGATTTATAAAAAAAGACATATCAATGGGTGAGTATAATGTTTTATATATTTTCATCAAATAATCTTAATGAAATTTCTCCAAATAAAATTTATAACCACATACATCATAACTATTTAGTGAGCTAAGACACATATTTCACTAAGTAATGAGTCTTCTAGGGTGTTCATCTCACCACTTAGTTATTTAGGTAGGGAATCATCCTGATCACAATAGTTGTGATTCTTGGATAATTTAGTAGAAAACTCTTTGTCCATATCCATATTTATGGATTATTCTCAACTCTATTTCTAGGTTATCATAACTTTTAGGGTTCTCAGCTAGTATAACCTAAAGAAAACACCAAGAATGAGGCCATATCCATCAGGGTAACCTCATTACTTGCATTCCATGCACAAGATAATATAGGGCATCCAACCTTGGAATGAAACTAACTAGTTGGATGATATAGGTCTTGAAAAGTGACACTTTGGATGGAACATCACACATAGTATTTAATGTGTTTTATTTTAAAGTCTCTCCAATTTAATATACATAATATAGATATTAAATTTATAACTATTTCATGTTTTACATATTTATTTTATAATGTTTTATTCATCTATGTATACATGATTCTAAAGATTTAGTTTTTAAATCGATATTATATCCCTCAAATGTGTTCACACTACATTAATATGTAACTATTTATAAAACCCACACATTTGTGTTAATCACCAAAAAATTCCATGTACATTCATACATATCCAAATTCTAACACCTCGAGATTTTAAAAGAGGAACATAATATTCGATAGTGAATATGACATAAAATACTAATCTTATAAGAGAATGAAACACCCCAAGAAAAAATGATATATTTATTTTAAAATAAATTCAATCTCTTTGATTGATTTCAATACATGCAATACCAAGTTTGAATGAATCATGATACTATATTAAAATATTATTATTAACATAACCATTATTACATAACCATTAATTTGGTGGGTATGAATAGTAATAAATAAATTATTAAAATTATTTAATTTGCAAACGTATAAAATAAATTCAATTGTTATCTATTTATTATAAATAAAATAAGAATCATTTGAAATAAAAAGAAACGATTTCTGAATGATTATATTTTTTTATAAAAGTTGGTCTAGTCACACTTTAATAACATAATTTAAAACTAATTTTTAAAACTTTTAGATCATTTGAAAAAATAAACTTTATTTTTTAATCTAAATGTAAAAATTATCTTTGGGTGATTTTTTTTAATTTTCTAAAAATATATATTTTTAAGTGAATAATGAAAAATACTGGTTTTTATTAATAATTTTCTTTTCTTTTAAATCCTTTAAAAACATAAAAAGTTTTTTAATATAGTTTTAAAAGTAAAATTAGTTCAAATATATATATATTGATACCATTTATGTCATTTTAATCAATTTCATATTGAATTTTGATATAAAAACTTTTTAAACATTTGAACATTTTCTCTTTGAAAAGATAATTTCTCATCCAGCCTGTAGGATTAATTTTATGTTAAAATTTTCCAATTATGTGAATGAAATTTGGAAAAATGGGTTCAATATTTAGAATAATAATAATTTATATTATATAATAATTTCAACATAATTTTTTACCATATTTAATAGTAAAAAAAGTAAAAAATTATTTATTGTGGTTAAGGTAAAAACAGGTTTACCGAGGGCTAAATTAAAAAAATAAGGGTTAAAAATGATCCAAAACTTATGAAACGAAAATTTTATGGAAATATTTTGACCTTAAATATTTTAAATTCTACAATTTCACATTTTGGATCCTTTTTTATGTGAAAAACGTGGTTACATCTTTTTCTTTTCAAAAATTAAAAGTGTGCCACTCACCTCACTTATAAAAGGTCACCCCCTCTTTTCTTCTCTTCACACTTAAAAAACCCATTGGTTTGAAAAATACATACCCAAATAACTTAATTAATTCCATTATATCATCCTATAAGACTTATCTTGGTCATAAATCAAATCTAGGAAGGATTTTGGTGAAAACCAAAAGAAGTTGTCTGAATAAGAGGCAACATCCCTAACTATGTGTTTTATTTTATTTCTTCCTCCACCTCATTAAATTATTATTAAAACATGTTGATATAATAATATAATTATCTTAAATATAATTATATATTTTTATTTTTATTTCATAACCTACATCCATATCCTCTTCCATCAAATGGGTTGTGAAATCATCATTCATGTATATGGCAGACTACTGCCTCGCGAACCAATGTCATTCGTTTTCCATAACCATCTCTCAAATTTGGATGTAATGATTTATTTAACATATATATATGTGATATATATGATATTATTATACTTATTTAATTATAATATCAAATATAAATTCTTAATTTACATTCCATCAGGAATATAATAACGTCTCTCATGTGTACAACAGACAACCGCATCACAAAGCGATGTGATTTTTTTCAATTACACCTTACATTGATGTTTTTAAGGATAAAAGTTAATAAATATATATTATATTTATGATATAAAAATTATTCTAGAAATATAATATCACATATGACTTCTTACCATCTGATCCATTGGAAAATAATAATGTCACTCATGCGTACGAGTGGACTACCACCTATATGTAGCGATGTGAAATATTTTTCATTTTATTTTTACATGGATGGTAATAAGGATTAATTTTATTAATATAAATTATATATATAACATAATAATTATTCTTTAAATATTAATATTTATTTTACTTTCTTTTTTCCATCAATGAAAATGGAAACAATTTTTATGTGTACGTACGGCCTACAGTCTCCATAAACGGTGTACTTCATTTTCTATCTCTAACATTAATAGATTATTATAAATAAATATATAATGAACATATATGATATTTATATAAAGATTAAAATTTTGGATATTATATAACCATGATCAAATTAAAATGAAAAAAGTCACTGAACCAAAACATATATGAAAGATGAAGTAATTATCACCTAAAATAGTGATTTTAACAAAGAACTGTTAATAAATAGGAGATAAAAGACTATAATTAAATCATATATAGTATGATATATATTATTATGGTTCTTTATTATATTTTTAATAAACCAATATTCATTATATAGGATTTTCAGACACATACTAAGTAATTTGAACAAGTGGTAAGGGTTTCTCATCTCACTTTTACTTCTGTGAGACATAGGCCATATTATCCACATATTCCATTTTGTGGTGTATATAACTACCCTAATGATATATTATATCATTATATATTTATATTAATGGTATTTAAATCTTAATTTTCATTTATTTATTTCATATGGTTTATGATTCAAAAGTTACCAACGTTGTAAGGGTTTATTCTACAATCTCATCATTATTCATGATTGTTTTTATTTAAGTATCACTTGGGGGAATTATTTGATATTTTAATATTAAACTCAGTATGTTTTATTATCCTATTTTTATTCATGAAATTTTTTATGTAATAGTTCCATTTTTCTACTCTTTTTACTTAAAATTATTTAGAAAATGTTTATAAGAAAATCCAACTTTATTTCTCTCTTGATCATAAATCCTTTATCATCAAAACCCATGTTTTATAAAAATGTTTTAAAAAAAATTAACCATTTTAATAATGATTTATTAAATTAATTTTGACCCATTTTTAATTTTTAATAAAAAAATTTAAATGAATCTTCTTGTTTTTCTAAAATAATGGTCATTTTACTTTTACCAAAAATTGTGAAAGGAATCATTATTTTAACACGTACGGGATGAACATTATTTTCCACCATCATGACCATTAAATGTTTTAATTATTATTTTATATGTCTTAAAAGGTTATTTTCAATGAATATTATTTAAAAAAAAATTAATTTTTTTAAAGGTTATTTTCAAAATGAAAAGGTTGTTTTTCTTAAAAATGTTTTTAAGGATCTTTTCAGGGTATTTATATTCATGAATGACAAAAACATTCAATTTTACTTATGATCCACTGAGAATATATTATATTGATACTATCATTATTATTTCTTAAGATGGTTTATGATCATTTTGACTATGGATGTACAATTTAATTACCATTCACCATTTTACTCTGGATAGTTTCTGATTAAGTTTATTGATTAGGGTAAGTATTAACATTTTATATGTTAGTTTTTCAATATGAATGTTTATGTTTATTATGTTTCACCCCTCTCATATGAGGAATGAATTGAATTTAGTGAGTGATGGGTGGGGTTTTCTCTGGCCCCTCGGTGTATCAGTAGGTCTCATGAGACAAACTAGACTAGGTTTTGTCCAATACATAACCCATTTATTTAAATGTCTTTGTAAAAGGCCTCAAATATATGTTTTAGATATAGATAATTATGCATTCCATCATTATGAATCCAGTTATTGATGTTCCATGTTATTATTTTATTAGTTAGAATATCCATGGTTAAATTTTCCAGATCATGTGATTATTTATATGGAATTATTTGATCACCATTTATTCCTACCATATTATGCTCAAGTTATAGACTAAATGACATGTGTTTTAGTTATTTACTTTTCCATATTTATTATTCCTTATTTATTCATATCTTTCTATGCAAAGTTACCCTTACTAATCATCTGAGATCACCCTTTTCTTATGTTTTATTTTTCCCAGAATACCAGGAAGTTTTTTTTGATTGATATGCAAGGATACTCTATAAGGAACAAAGGTGTTTTCAAAGAAAATACTTTTAATTTTTATTTTATAATTTTAATTATAATAATAATTTAGATTATATATATACTTTAATAAGACTAATAAACTATTCAGTTCATTGGGATGTGATTCTTTGTATCTTATTAAAATGAAATAAATTAGACAACAACTCTGGGATACTGGGGTCAAGGTTTTTATAGTTAGTATCAAATGAATTTTAGTTGAAACCTTGGGAATAAGATTTAGGAAAACATATATTTTGGAACATAACCCTATGATAGATTTATAGTATATGAATATAATAACATCCTAATGTTTTGGTAAGGAATATATTATGTGTCTTTCCTATAAAGTCATCCATTCCTAGATACTACAAGTGGATATGGTTCTGACACAGATGTGCCTACGGGTAATAACTCTGAAAAGGGCACATTTGGATTGACCTAATTGTGACATGGTGAAAAAAATGGGTCTTAATATGCACATGGTGTAACACTCCTATGGGTTATTCTTAGGATAATTTAAATTTTCTTTACAAACCATTATAAAGGATTTGAGAATAATGATATCCCCAAAGAAACCATGTTTATTATTATGATCTTAATTATGCATAAAATTTTCAATTTATGATATTTTTTCACTAGTATTGGGTTTATAAATTATGTTTCAGAATATTATGATCTAATATAGTGTATTCTATTGTTTAGAAATTAAACCTAGTGGAAGGAATGAGAACAGTATCAATGCACATAATATAAAGAGAAATTTTGACCATTTCTTTGATGGGACTAAGACAATATTCCAAAGGGAACTAGTCTCCCAAACATTCTCATCATATGAGGATATAATATCATGTGCTATAAAGATAGATAAAAAATTATCCAAGTCTTATAGCTTCTAAGGGAAGAAATATAAAAATAGGATGGAAGATCAAAAAAATATAAAGGGAGTAAGGTAAATAAGGATTATCCCACATGTGATACTTGTGGAAAGAAGAACCATGATACATATCTAAAGGGAAAAAAGTGTTTTCTAAAAGTTTGGAGATAAAGGTCACCGTGCTAATAATTTAAAGGCCATCAATGAAATTTTCAATTTTCAATGATTCAATTTTAAGAATATGGGGTACTGTTCAAAATAATTCCCCAAGCATCATGGGAATATACCTCAAAATAAACTAAGGAATCATGGCCAAGCTTATGATATTACCATAGAGGAAGTGGAATGATTAATGTGATTGTTTTTTTATTCAAGAATTATTTTATAGGAGTATTTTATCAATGATATTGTGGTTATAATAATCTTGAAATTTATAAGGATTGTACTATACTACCATTTCATAAAGGATTTAGGATTATATGTTGAACGATACCAATGCTAAAGAAAAGTGACTTAGTGACATGTTTAACCTCTTTAAAAACACATTATTAAGAGAGTATAACACTTAATATTATCATGATGTTGATATAATAATGATATGTTTATGGGATAGTGTTGGTGACCATAAAATTGGTTAGAGGTTTGATGGTTTATGTTATCTTTTCTAGAGTTTACTGAAAGTATTCATTTATAGAATATATTTTATAACATGGGATTTTATTTTTGGAAGAATACATGTTTTCATTAAGTTTTTATATTGATAATGGTATTCCTATACTTGGAATGTGACATTAAGAGACACTTTATATTTTCTGGGGAATATCCTATTGATTTAGTGACCTTCCTTAAAAAAATTGGACTTTGAATTTGGATAGACAAATTTGGGATGATTATTCTGGTTATATATTTGTGTAATTGATTAAATTGAACTTTGATTAATATTGGATATATTTTTCTAACCAATTTTATTTTGTAAAATATCTATATATAGGATGAATGAATTGTCATTCTAATGATCTGTTAAATGTGCTTCTGGCAAAAAAATCATTTTGGATATTCATTTATTGGAGTAATAAATGAAGTGGAAATTTATTAAAGCACAAAACATTGATGAGATTATTCTTATTAAATAGAAATATGTCATGTAAATATATTTATTTATATTATTAGATAGTAAAAGTATTCCTCAACTACAGGAAAAGGATCTTGAAACAAAAAAATGATCATAATGCCTTCATTTATGACGAACTAATGGTCTTTTAACCCTTTAAATATTTATGATTTTTTGGTAATAGAACCATATTTGGATCACATATATTATTGTAATTAATGATCGTAGAAAACCTCTATAATTATTTATGCTTTTATTCCTTGTCCATATCTTCTCTTCCCACCTATTTTCTTTTACTTGAAAACATAGTTATGTAATTATTCAAGATGAACTTCTTACTTCCATTTCTCTCTCTTATAAAGAGGATATTTTATTAACCTTTCTCATGATGTAGGTTTTAAATGAAGTTATTTTCAAATTCCAAACCCTCTATTATTTAGATCAAGATAAAATTTTGAGGATGTAATTTATTTGAGGGGGTATAATGTAACATCTTCAGATTTTAAAAGATGAGCATCATATTTTATAGAGTATATGAAACACAACAATAATATTATAAGAGAATTTAACACCCTGATACTTTATAATATTTTAATTTAAACTAAATTAAATCTCTTCTATAGCTTATAACGCATACAACACTAGGTTTGAAAAAAATTTGATACTCTATGAAAATATTATTATTAACATGACCATTATAACCTAATCATTAAGTTAGAGGGTATGAATAGTACTAACCAATTTATAAAAATTATATGTATTACACATTTATAAAATAAATTCAAGGTTTATATATTGATTATAAATAAAATAATAACCATTTTAATGAAAAATAAATGTTTTATGAAAATATCATTTTTTTCTAAAAGTTTGTCCAATCGCGCTTTGATCAAATAATTTAAAATTATTTTTTACAAATTTTAGAAAATTTATCTGAAAAAATAAATTTAATTTTTGAAATATACATGTCAAAATTATCTTTGGTTGAATTTTTGAGAATTTTATGAAAAGATAACTTTTTCAGTCAATAGAGAAAAATACTAGTTTTTATTAAGAATTTTCATTTCTTTTATAGAATTGAAAAACATAAAAAATACATTAAAATGGTTTTAAAATTAAAATTAGTTATATTATATATATATTAATTAAATTTATGTCATTGTGATTAATTTTATAATGAATTTCGATATAAAAACTTTCTAAACTTTTGAACATTTTCTATATATAAACATGCTTTCTTATCATATCTGTGGGATTAATTTTCAATTAATTTTTTACAATTATGAGAATATAATTTGGAAAAATAGATTAAATATTTTTAATAATAATAATAATTTATATTATATAATAAGGAAAAATTGTTTTTTGACCATACTTAATAGTTAAAATTGTAAAAAATATTTATCATCCCTAAGGTAAAAATTTGTTTGCTAGGGATTAACAAAAATTACAAGGAATAAAAATGGACCAAAAAATATTAAACACAAATATTATAGCCTTTTTAGAAATTATAACTTATTTTTTTCTTATAATAGACAATTTTGGATCGTTTTTGAATTTGAAAAATGAGGGTACACCTTTTTCTTTTCAAAAATTACAAGTGTGCCAATCACCTCACTTAAAAAGGCTACCCCATATACTCTTTCTTCATAATTAAAAACCAATTGTTTCATACAATATCTACCAAAATAACTTAAAAAATTCCCTATTATCATCCTAGAATCTATATTTTGGTCATAAATCCAACTTAGGAAGGATTTTTGTGCAAACCAAAAGAAGTTGTCTGAAGAAGAGGTAACATCCCTAACTAAGTGTATTATTTTATTTCTTTTTATACCTCCTTAAATTATTATTAAAACATGATGATATAATAAACTCATGATATTTCATATACTTATATTTTTTATGTTAATTTAATAACCTATATCCATCTCATATTCCATCAAATGGGTTACAAAATCATCATTCGCATGTACGGCAGACTACCACCTCACAAACCGATGTCATTTTTTTCTATCACCAACTTTCAAATATGGATGTAATAATGGATTGAACATATTTATATGATATTAATTATATTATTGTATTTAATAAATTATCATATCAAATATACCTTATTAATTTCTATTCTATGATGAATGTGATAACGTCGATCGTGTATACGGTGGACTACTGCCTCACAAAGCGATGTGATTCTTTTTTCTCTTACACTTTACCTGGAAGGTATTAGGAATAAAATTTAATTAATATATGTGATATTTTGGATCTAAATATACTTATAGAAATATAATATCACATATAACTTATTACCTTCCAATCCATTGGAAAACAATAACATCGCTCGTGCGTACATGTTGTCTACCACCTCCACGTAGCAATGTGAACAATTTTTCATTTTATTTTTACATGAATGATAATAAGGATGGATTTTATTAATATAAATTATATATTTAAAATAATAATTATTCTATAAAGGTAAATTAATATTTATTTTCTTTTCATTTTTTCCATCGAGAGGAATGGAAACAACACTCATGTGTACGTACGACCTACAGTCTCTATGAATGATATAATCCATTTTCTATTTATAAAATTTATATATTTATATAAAAACATACAATAAAAATATATTATATTTATATGATATTTAAAATTTTTATATTATTTAACCATGATAAAATTAAAATGACCAAAATTACTCAACAAAAATATACATGAAAGATGAAACAATTATCACCAAAAATAGTGATTTTAACAAATAATTATTAATAAACAGGAGATAAAATATTATAATTAAATAATATATGGTATGATATATATTATTATGATTACATATTATATTTTTAACAAACCTATATTTATTATACATGATTTCCAGACACATATGAAGGAAGTCATTCAAGGGGTAAGGGTTTCTTGTCTCACTTTTACTTCCATGAGACATACACCATATTAACAAATTATGCCTTTGTGTGGTGTATATACTTCCACTTTTGATATTTTATATCATGAATATATTTATCTTCATGATATTTAAATTTTCATTTGAATTTATTTCTTTTATCGAGCTTACGATTCAAAATTTACCAAATTGGTAATGGTTTATTTTCCAATCTCTTCATTATTCAAGATTATTTTTGTTTAAGTATCACTTGGGATAAATATTTGATATTTATATATTATAATTAATATATTTTCTTATAAATTGGTTATTCATGAAATTTTTCAAGTAATTGTACCATTTTTCACTCTTTTGTACTTAAAATTATTGATAAAATGTTTTATAGAAAATATGAATTTATTTATCTCTTTGGTAGGAAATTAGTTTTTCATCAGAACCCAAGATTTATAAAAAAATCAAAAATGGTTTTAAATTTTTAAAAATGATTTAATAAAGATATTTTTCCCATTTTTACTTTTTAAAATATATTTTGAAATGAATCTTCATGTCGTTTTCAAACTAATGTCCATTTGGATTTTATAGAAAATGTAAAAGGATTCCTTGTTTAACATGTACGCCCTGAACATAATTTTCTACCATAATGACCATTAAATATTTTAATACTTATTTTAAAATTTTTAAAATTATATTTTCAATGAAAATTATTTTCAAAATGTTTTTTGAACTTTGTGTTTTAAAATTTGATTTTCAAAATGTGAAGGTTATTTTTATCAAAAAATATTTTAAAGATGTTTTCATTGTATTTATATTCATAAATGAAATCAAAACTCTATTTTACTTATAACCCACTAAAAATAAGTTTTATTTATACCATATTTATTATTTATTCAGATGTTTTATATCATTCACCATTTTACTTTGGATGGTTTATGGTTAAATTTATTGATCATGGTAAGTATTAACATTTCATATATTAGTTTTTAAATTTGAATGTTTATATTGATTTTTTTAACCCTTTCATTTTTTAATGAATTAGACTTAGTAAGTGATGGTCAGGTACCTCTATTGACCCTCTATTCACCTGTAGGTATCATGTGAAAAAAATATATTGGTTTTTGGCCAACGCCTTACCCATTTATTTAGATGTCATGGAATAAGGCCTTAACAGTATGTTTTAGATGTATGAAATTATACATTAGATTATTATGAATTAAATTATTGATATTTCATGTGATTATTCTATTAGTTATAATATATATGGTTAAGTTTTCAAGTTCATGTGATTTTTTATATGGAATTATTTGATCATTATTTACTTCTACCATATTATGCTCATGTTATTGATTAAATGACATGTGTTTCCATTATTTAACTTATCATATTTATTTTTCCTTATTTATTCATATATTTCTCTATATTCACACCCTTAATTATCATATAAAATCAACTATTTTTTATGTTTTATTTTCCCTATGATATAAGGAAGTGTTTTGTGATTGACATGTATGGATACACTATGAGAAACAATGACATTCTCAAATAAAATATTTTGTGTATTATATATATTAAATAATAAAGATAATTTAATGAATGTATATAATTTACCCATACTAATAAAAAATTCAGTCGTTTGGTAAGTGATTCATTTTATCTTATACGATTGTAATAAAGTAGACACTAGATTTAGGCTACTGCGGTCAAGGTCGTTAGAGTTAGTATTAAAGAAATTTTATTAGAAACCTTGGGAATTGGATTTAGGAGAGAATAGATTAGGGAACATAACCCTATGATATAATTTAAGGATATGTATATAATAACATCATAATGTTTGTTTAAGGAATATATTATGTGGTATTTTCTTGAAATACATCCCTATCTAGATACTACAAGTTGATGTGGTTCTAGAACTGATGTTCCTAGGGGTATTAACTTTTAAAAGGGCACATTATGCTTGAAATGATCAAAATCGGGTACATGTAAATGGTAATTATTGTGAACCTTGTTTGAAACTCCCATGGGATATTCTTAGGATAATTCTTATTTTATTTAAAAACCATTATAAAGGATTTAAAAATAAATTTATCCCCAAAGAAACCATGTTTATGATTGTGATATTAGCTATGCATAAATTTTTCAATTTATGTTAATTGTTTCACTAGTATAGAGATTATACATTATATTTCATAATGTTATTATCTACTATAGTGTATGAAATTTTTTTATAAATAGCGCCTAGTGTAAGTAATGGGAACCATATTAATTCACATAATACAAAGATCAAGATTGATCATTTCTTTGATGGGCTTAAGAAAATATTATAAAGGGAACTAGTCTCCCAAAATTTCTTGTTATATTAATATATAATATCATGTGCTATCAATAAATAAAACTAATTCTATAATTATTATGTATTTTAAGGTAAGTAAGAGAATAAAATGATGATATAGAAAATAATAGATAAAATAAATATGGGAAAGAAGGATTTTCCCATGTGTGATAGTTGTGGAAAGAATAACCTTGGTAAATGCTCAAAAGGAAAAATATTTTTCTATAAGTTTGGAGAGAAAGTATAACATGCTCATAATTTCAAGGTTTTGAAAGAAATTTTCAATTTTTAATGCTTCAACTATAATGATATGAGTATCTACACAAATTAACTCCCCAAGTGTCATGGGAACATATCTCAAAAATAGCTAAGGGTTCATGGTCAATCTTATGAAATTACTATATATAAAGTGGAATAACTAATCTGTTTTTGTTTGGATTCAAAAATTATATTATATGAGTATTTTATTAATGATATTCTAGTTATAAGAACCATCAAATGCATAAGTATTATATTTTTGTACTATTTCTTAAATTATTTGAGAGCATATGTTGAATGGTATCGATGACCAATAAAAGTGATTTAGGGAAAATTTGAACCTCTTGTAAAATACATGATTGAGGTAGGATAACCCATAATATATTCTTAAAGTTGATATAATAATGAGATGTTTATGGGATATTGTTTTTGATGATGAAATTGGTTATAGGTTTTATGGTTTATGTCATATTTTTTGGAGTTTACAACAAGTTTTCGTTTATGGGATATATTAGATAAATGGGATTATATTTTTGGAAGTATGCATGTTTTAATTAAGGTTTTATAGTGATCAAGGTATTCCTGTATTTGGTATGTGACATTAATATCCACATTACATTTTTTGGGGAATATAATGTTGATTTAGTGACCTTCATTTAGAATTTATGGACTTTTAATTTGGACATAAGAAATTTGGACGAGTCTTCAAGTTAACTTTTTATGGAATGGTTTAAATTTAACTCTTGGTGTTATTGGATAACTTTTTATTACCATTTTGGTTTTGTAAAATATCTAGATATATGAGGAATAGAATTTCATTCTATTGATCAATTCAATGTTCTTTAATCATAAAAATTCATTTTGGATATTTATTTCTTGGAGTATGAAATGAAGTGGAAATTTATAAAAGAACAACCAAATGATTAAATTTTTATTATTAAATATAAATATTTTAATTAATTATATTTCATTATATTCTTATATAATAAAATAATTCCTCAAATCTAGAAAAAGGATCTAGAAACAAAAAAATTTATCTTAATACCTTCAATTATGATGAACCGATGGTCTATTTACCCTTTATAGATTTAGGGATTTGTGATATTTAACCTTATCTTGATATCTCACGTTATTGTGATCAATGATCTCAAACAACCCTTATAATTATTTATGTTTCTCTTCCAAGTCTATGTCTTCACATCCCACCAATGTTCTCTTACATGGAATCCTAGTTATGTATTTATTTTAGATGACCTTCATACTTCGATTTCTCTCTAATAAAGAGGATGTTTTATTAACCATTATCATTATTTGGGTTTTAAATGAAGTTATTTTCAAATTTAAAACACTTTATTATCAAGATAATGATTAAATTGTGAGGAAACAATTTATTTAAGGGGGTAGAATGTAATACCATGAGATTTTAAAAGATAAACATCATTTTTGATAGAATATATGACACACAACAATAATATTAAAAGATAATGTAACACATCAATAATTTATTATATATTTCTTTTAAAATGTATTTAATCTCTTCAATAGATTTAAATTTATGAAACACCATGTTTGAATGAAACATGATACCCTATTAAAATTTTATTATTAATATGACCATTATAACCTAGCCATTAAGTTGGTGGGTATGAGTATTACTAAATAAATTATTAAAAATATATATTTTACACATTTTTAAAATCAATTAAATGGTTTTATGTTGATTATAAATAAAATAATAACAATTTAAAATAAAAATAAATGTTTTCTGAAAAACTATATTTTTTTCTAAAAGGCGGTCTACTCACACTTTGCTCACATAAATTGAAATTAATTTTTACCAACTTTATAAAATTTATTTGAAAATATAAACTTCATTTCTTAATCTAAATTTCAAAATTATCTTTGGGTTCATTTTTTATAATTTTATGACAAGATAAATTTTTCAGTGAATAGTGAAAATACTGATTTTTTTTAGAATTTTTATTTATTTTAAAGCCTTTAAAAATTCCAAAAAAAATTAGTTTGATTTTAAAGTAAAATTAGTAAAATTATATATATATTAATAAAATTTATTTCATTTTAATCAACTTAATATTGAATTTTTATATAAAAACTTTGTAAGCTTTTGAACATTTACTCTATGAAAACCCATTTTCTCATCGCATCTGTGTGATTTATTTTGAATTAAAATTTACCACTTCTATAAATGAGAATTTGAAAATAGATTTAATATTTGTAATACTAATAATTTATATTATATAATAATTGATAATTAAGTTTTTACCATAAAGAATAGTAAAAATAATAAAAATTATTTACAGCGGTTAAGGTAAAAATGGGTACCTAAGGGGTTAAACTAAAACGATAAGGGTTAAAAATGACCCAAAACATGTCTAAAACCAATTTTATGGTCATATTTAGATCTTATATCTTATAGGGTCAATAATTTTCTATTTTGGATCCTTGAGGCCTGTGAAAATGTGGGTACACCTTTTTCTTTTCAAAAAATACAAGTGTGCCACTCACCTTACTTATAAAATGCCACCCCCTCTCCTCTTCTATTTGCACTTCCAAAACACATTATTTCAGACAATACCTACCCCAATAACATAATTAATTCCATGATATCGTCATATAATCCTTATTTTTGTCATAAATCATCCTATTAAGGCTTTGGGTGCAAACAATAAGAATTTTTCTGAAGAAGAGGGAGCGTCCCTAACCCAACATTTTGATTTATTTCTTCCTCCACCTCCTTAAATTATTATTAAACCATATTTATATAATAAAATAATTATCTTAAATGAACTTATATATTTTTATTTTTATTTAATAACATATATACATCTTTTCTTTTATCAAATGGGTTAAAAAATCACCATTCGTATGTATGGAAGATTACCACCTCGCGAACTGATGTCACTTTTTTTTCATAACCACCTTTCAAGGATGGATGTATTGATGTATTTATGGATTTAACATATTTATATAATATTTATGATATTAATATAATTTTTTAATTTTCATATCACATATAACTTCTTACTTTCCATTTCGTGATGGGTACAATAATGATGTTCATGTGTATGACAAAGTACAGCTTCACGAAACGATGTGATTCGTCTTTTTATTATGATTTAAATGGAATTTATTAAAGATAATGTTAATTAATATATGTAATTTTATTATATAAAAATACTTATGAAATATAATATCACATTTAACTTCTTACCTTATGGTCCATTTGAAAACAATAATGTCGCTTGTGCGTACATGTGGACCACACCACCTCTACCTAGTGATGTGAAATGTTTTTAATTTAATTTTTAAATGGATGGTAATAAAGATGAATTTTATTAATATAAATTATATATGTAACATAATAATTATTCTTTTAAGGTTAATTAATATTTATTTTCCTTTCATTATTTCCATCGATAAAAATGGAAACCACGTTCATGCGTACGTTCGGCCTATAGTCTCTATGAATGTTGTAATCCATTTTCTTTCTATAATATCTATATATTAATCTAAAAACATGTATAATGTATATATATTATATTTATATAATTTTTAACATTCTTTATATGATTATACCATGATCAAATTAAAATTACCAAAATTAATGAACCAAAACATACATGAAAGATAAAACAATTATCACCCAATACAGTGATTTTAACAAAGAATTGTTAATAAACGGTAGATAAAGGACTATAATTAAATCATATATGGTATGATATATATTATTATTGTTCTTAATTAAACATGTAATTAACTAATATTTATAATATATGAGTTTTATAAACATACAAAGGATATCAAACAAGAGGTAATGGTTTCTCATCAAACTTTTACTTCCATGAGACATATTCCATATTCACCACTTATTCCTTTGTGTGGTGTATATAATTACCCTTTTGATATGTTATATCATGAGTATATTTATCTTCATTTTATTTAAATTTTCATTTGAATTTATTTCTTTCATGGGGATTATGATTCAAAATTTCCAAACTTGTAAGGGTTTATTTCAAAATCTCATCATTATTTGAGATTGTTTTTGTTTAAGTATCCCTTAGGATAATTATTTGATATTTCTATATTAAAATAAATATATTTTATTATAATATTTTTACTAGTTAACTTTTTCAAGTAATATTACCATTTTCTACTCTTTTTTACTTAAAATGATTGAGAAAATGTTTTTAATAAAATAAGAATTTATTTCTCTCTTGGGTAGGAAATATTTTTTCATAAAAACTCACGTTTTCTAAAAATTTATTTAAATTTTTTTAACCTTTAAAAATTATTTATTAAAGGAATTATAAACCATTTTTAATTTTTTTAGAAAAAAATTAATGGAATATTCATGTAGTTTTCAAAATAATAGACATTCTTCTTTTAATGAAAATATGAAAGGAATCATTATTTTAACATGTACAGCAAGAAAGAAATTTTCAATAATAATGCACAATCAATATTTTAATGATTATTTTAAATGTTTTAAAAGTTTATTTTCAATGAATATTATTTTCAAAATGTTTTGTGAACTTTTTGAAAAGGTTATTTTCAAAATGAAAAGGTTGTTTTTCTCAAAAATGTTTTTAAAGATCTTTTCATGGTATTTCTATTCATCAACAAAATCCACACTCTATTTTACTTATGATACACTGAGGATATATTGTATTGATACCATAATTATTATTTCTTCAAATGGTTTATGACCAATTTGATTGGGGATATATAATTTTATTATCATTCTCCATTTTACTATGGATGGTTAATGATTTGGTTTATTGATTGGGGTAAGTATTAACATTTTTTATATTAGTTTTTCAATATGGATATTTATGTTTATTATGATTCACCCTTTTCATGTGAGGAATTCATTGTACTTAGTAAGTGATGAGTGAGTCCCACTATAGACCATCGATGCATCAGTAGGTCTCATTAGACAAACTAGATTGGGTTTTAGCCAAGGCCTTACCCATTTATTTATATGTATTGGTATAAGGCCTCAACGATATATTTTATATGTCTAGAATTATTCATTCTATCATTATAAATTCAATTATTGATATTATATGTGATTATTTGATTAGTTATAATATCCATGGTTATGTTTTTAAGCTCATATGATTATTTATATGGCATTATTTGATCATCATTTATTTCTTCCATATTATGATCAAGTTACTGATAAAATGTAAAGTGTTGTAGTTATTTACCCTTCCATATTGATTATTAATTATTTATTCATTGACTCATTTTTATTATTACCCTTACTAAGCATCTGAGCTCCCCCTTTCTTATGTTTTATTTCCCTTAGGATACTAGGAATTGTTTTGTGATTGATATACATAGATACACTATAATGAGTAATGTCATTCTAAAAAAATAATTTGTTTATTTTATTTTATTAATTATGATAATAATTTTTATTATGTGTCTAGTTTACCAAGACTAATAAACTATTCTATCCTTTGGGATGTGATTCTTTATATCTTATGGAAATGTAATAAAGTTAACATTGGCTTCAGGCTACTGGGGTCAAGGTCTCTACACAAATTTATCTCATGCATAAGTAATATGAAAATTTAATGTAAAGGCGTAGAATTATATGTGATTAAAAATATCAACATTAGTATTATTGGAGAAACATATAGCCAACTCTAACTATTATAGAACACAACATAAGCCTTTAGATCAATGGGTAGTCTTACCCCAAGTCCCTCTTCCTTAGGATAATTTACTCAAGTGATAATTCAATTCATAATATATTTAATACCTAATATGTAAAAACTATATTCAATAACTATTATAAATATTATAACTCTATAAACAAATAGAGGTTAGTGTAGATGAAAAATAAATGTTATGATATCATATCTTAAATTAAATTCAGGGAATAATCTCCTAGAATAGATTTATCACATAAATAAAGGCATACACATTTTTTATGTTCTATAATAAATTTATAAAAATGAAAAATATAAAGTAATAAACTATTAAAAAAATACCTTATTTATCATGAGAAACAAATATAATTTTTTATATTTAATTTATGATTAAAAAACATGTTTTATAAATCTTATCACTTAATATGTATAAAAAATTGTAAATTATTACTAAAACTTATTAAATATAAAAATTATTATTTTTATATCTAATTTAAATTTTGTTGGAACCAATGTATTATAAAGTTATTTCCTTACACTATGTTGTCTCACAATATAGTGGAATGGTAGCCCCATGTACTATGTTTTCATACAATGTAGTCTCATAAAAAAGTTCCAAACTGTATATTACATTGACACTCAATATAATATCATGTAGAATATTCATAATACACTGACACTCTATTTATCATAGGGTGGATGTAGGCTACATTTAGCCATAACATAAGTACCCTTAACATAAGTTGCATCAAAACTACACTTTACATTAACTATTTAACATAATGTCAAGTTCGCAACACATATTACATTATATTAATTGATTAATGTCACGTGCCAGTATAGGATACATTTTAACAAAAATGTATCCTCAATTTATTTTTGAGATTATGTTGATTCTCAACATAGTCTCAAAAGGGAGTTCCTCAGGTTATGTTGTCATACAACATGACCCCAAGTAGTGAACTTAACACTACATTGGTACTTGGTGCAATGTTAGTTAGGAAACTTACAACTATGGATCATAAAAATATTATTTATTTGACATAATGAAAGAAACATGTAGATTTTTTAAAAAAATGTCTCTGATACCACTGATGAGTTTTGAGTGGTCATCATATAAACTTAGTAGTGGAAGTAAACCCATATTGTACCTGATTTATCCTTGAACAAATCAAAATGTATATATAAATAAAGAACTAATGATATGAATATCTATATGATCAATGAAATAACTGATATATATATATATATATATTTTTCTTTATGAAGACATCTGGAGTAGAAGAAAAAACCTCCTACCTCCAAGGGTGGTACAACGACCAAAGGATCCTCATTCACAATGAGAGGATCCCAATACCCTAAAGGGGTTCTAGCACCTTCACTATTGTGATAAATAAAATATCAGTAGGAAAAGAGTTATAAAAATATTTTTATGAAACTAATTATTAAATCATTGAATCGAACCACACCCCAATATAGGGAACTCATTCCCTTTATATAGGTAGTGACTGATGCTCCTTATGTTAGAGTGTCAGCTCACATCACATGCATTACTGCTCGTTTGGATAATTTTCATTAAACACATTCAATATATATGTACTTCATATTTAATATATTTATAATGGATTATAACCAATGTATATCATACATGGATGAAATGGTGAATGTTTCTGCTAAGAGTGCATACAACATTGGGTGTAACATAGTCTCAAGTTACATCGCATGCTAATGAGGCTACACTAGCTTCAATATACGCTTGGTCTTGGGATTAAGGATACATTTTCACCAATGTATCCTTAAGTCATATTCAACACATTTATATTATTTTATTACACATCCAATAATCTACCACTTGCACTAAAATTGATATGGACTTTATTATGAACTTCACAACTCTTTCTAAATCCACCCAAAACTCTTTTTAGATACAATTTTATTAAAATTCCTTAATTTAGGAACAAAAAACTTTTCAAAATATTAATCCTTATCTAGAGACCAAACTATGTAACCCTATGGGAATTAGTATAATTGAAACTAATATGAAATCCCTATTTCATATATTTAAACAATGAGCAGACTCTATAAATACATCAGTTCCCCTCAAGATACTAAGGGGTTAGGTGTAATCTCCATCAAATATAATCGTATCTATATATGTACATTTCCACCATAATATGTATCATATAACTCATATATATTCCTATATAATCCCTTTTTCCTTGACACAAAGTGACCACTATACATGTAACAAATCAATATAGTGTAGGACATCTCATATTTTCTTAGTTCTCTAAAATAGAATGACTAGGTTAATGAATACATCATATATCATTCATCTAATAGATGATTACATCACATGTCCCTCATCTAAGTTGTTGAATACATCATATGTGACTCAACTAATCATGGCCATAAACATCCTCAGTATAATTCAATCAAGGTCTATATATCTTCACTCATCATAAAAGTGTAAAAATATCATAACGGTTATGCTCCAACCAATGACATGATTAGAAACATTCCCAATCATCCCCTGATTAGCTAAGTCACTTCTGAATTATGTAATAAAGGTATAAAATTATAAATATGATCATACTAGGTATCTCTATGAACTTAGGTAAAGTAGATTAATAATAAATATACAACCCTAAGTATATCGATGACTATATGCCATTCTATGGGATATACTTTGGTTGTTCAGTCCAAGTAGTAAGCCTCTACTTATTACCTCATGAATATATTCTTTTTATCTCATATACAACCCTTTTCAATGAGTATATTCTTATAGTCATTATAATCTTAACATATTAGGAAAACCCATAGTACTCTATAATCTTTATTGATTAGGGACAAATAAAATCCATACCTTGAGGGGATATTATCATTCCACTATTCATGTAAAGTAAATTGCAACACACATAAATGATTTACAAATGAAGGTTTCTTTTATTATAATAACATGATACATTATACAATCATTATATCATTATCTTAAACATTATATACCAAGAGATTCTATATGACCCTAAGACTTCTATTATAAGAATTGTTTCATAAATATATCTACTACATTGTCATATATAGCCACCTATCAGATCTTATCATCACCCATCACAAAGATATCCCATATAATATCATATTTTAAAAGGATGTGTTTGGTCCTTTGGTGATACTAGGGTTCCTTAGAATGAGTAACAACTCCATTATTGTTACAGTAATGTTTTATTTCTCCCTCAATACTTGGAACCACTCCTAGTTCAAAGATGAACTTCTTGATCCAAATAGTTTCCTTCATAGAATTTGATACAGTGATGTACTTTTACAATGTTGTATAGTTTTCTTTGGTGAAGTTTTTGGAACTCTTATAATTAATAGGTCCACCATTCAGGAAAAACATGAAACCTGATTGATATTTCATATCATCTCTATTAAATTAGAAACTAGCATATGTCCTTTACACAGAGCTCATCACCTCCTCTGAAGATCAAGAACATATCCTCAGTCCTTCTCAAGTACTTAAGAATGTTCTTCATAGAAATCTAGTGACTTTCACCGGGATTGGATTGATATATACTAGTAATTCTAAGTGCATAGGTAACATTAGGTCTGGTGTACAACATGGCATACATCACTATATCAAAATAAGAGTTTAGCGGTTGTTTAAACCACCGTGAAATCGTGTGTCACCAATCATTTTGCGATGATTTTTTATGTAATTATTAACTAATTATTTATTAATTAATTAAATATTATTAATTATTGATTAATTATTGATTAATTATTTATCTATTATTTATTTATTATTTATCTATTATTTATCTATAATTTTTATTTTATTTATTTATTACTTATTTATTATTATTCATATGTCATGCATACCATGCGAAAATTCAACACATATATGTGTTGGGTGAGATTCAAACATCTTACCTCTTGGTTATTCTGTAAAGAATTTACCACTCTAGTAAGATCTTCATGTGGTGAGTAAGTAGAATATAATATACTTATATATAAAGAGAGTAAGAAAAAAATATTAAAGAATAATAATAAGTAACAAAAAATTTAAAATACATATAATACATAACATATAAATATGAACTAAATAATTAATAATTAATAATTAATATATTAAAAATAATTATTAAAAAATAACTAATAAATAAATAATATAGAAAAAAATAATAAATATTAATTAAATATTAATAAGTAATAAAAATGTATAGTAAATAAATAATAAATAAGCAATAAATAAATAATGATTAGATAATTAATAAATAAGAAATAAATTATTAATTATTAATAAATAAAAAATTATGATATGAAAAATAAATAATAAATTAATAAATAATAGATAATAAATAATAAGTAAATATTAAACATTAAATATATAATGAATATATAATAAATAAGTGATAAATTAATAATATGTAATATATTAATAATAAAAAAATATAAAATAAAAAATAAATATATAAACAATAAATAAATAATAAATAATAAAAATAAAAACTTAAGCATAAAAAGTAAATCAATATAAAATAAATAATAAATAAGTAGTAACTAAATAATAAATAATATGTTAATAATAAAATAATAATTAATAATTAATAATTAATAAATTAATAATAAATAATAAGTAATAAGTAATAATATATAATAAATATTAAATGAGTATTAATTAATAATTTAATAATAATTCATAAATCCAAATATAGTAAATAATTAATAAATAATTAAAAAATTAATTAATAATAAATCAATAAATAATAAATGAATATAGATATCTTTAAATAAATATACATATAACAAAATTTACATAAATATATATAAACACACATTTATGTTACATAAATATATATAAACACACACTTACATATAATTATATATTAATATATATATATATATCCATATAATATATAAAAATATAAAAACATAAATATGTATAAATATTTACAAATGTATATAAATATTGAAAAATATTTATAAATACATATAAATATCCATGCATAGATACTATTATATATAATTTTAAATAAATATTGATATATATATTATAAATAAATATACATGAATGTTTAGAAACACATACGAATAAATATATATATATATATATAATAGATAATAAATCATCAAAATATAAAAATACACAACAATTGGAACACCATATAATCAATAGGAATATAAATCCATGGTATAAGATCATAAAAGACCTAACAGGCATATGAAGACACTCTTAAACGAAGCTGAAATCTCATCGAATGTCCAAATCATGTTATCTGAACAAAAAACTCAATTTTTTATGCCTTTTATGACATTTTAACCTCAAAAAAACAATGACCAAGTTCTACCAAGTTATTAAAACATGGATCTCATATAAGGATTCAATTTTACATCTCACAAAGCTCAAATGGACACCCAGGTAAAAAATTATGGAAATTTGAAGATGAAGTTCAATTTTCAACTTCTCTTAAAATTGTAATAAATTTTATTATATTAATTATTAATAAATTATTATCTCATGTAGTAGTATCTCATTTCATAAGATTCAATTTGACTAGTTGTGAAACTAAAAGGGACACCTAGATCAAAATTTATTGTCATTTGATGCTGAAGTCTGATTTTCAACTTATCCAAGAATTAATTTAAGTTTCAAATAATTACTAAATTATAATTTTAAATAATTAATAAATAACACATTATAATTATATAAAAATATAAAATATAAATAATTATAAATTATAAATAATAATTATTATTAATAAATTATAATCAAATATGTAATATTTAATATTTTTTTCCCATTAATTCAATGGAATTTTTCAAAATCAACAGCAAATTAACAATAGATTTTATAAAAAACCCCTAAAAAATATAATTCATTGATGGTTTTCAAAATCCATAACTAAAAAATAAAATAATAAAAAAATAACAAATTTAATAGTAGTTTTTAAAACTGTCGTTAATATTTTCTCATGAAATATTTAGCAGCGGTTTTCGAAAGCGCACTGAATTCCTTTTTTATAGTAGTGATAATAGATCATGTGGAGTAGGAATATGCAATTATATCCATCCCTCTTATCTTATTTGAAGGATCATAAACCTTTCACTAGTGGAAAAACGTTTAACACATCGGCATTTTTCACGTCGGTTCTATATAACCAATGTGCAAACCTGTAAAAATCAATTTATCACATCTGTTATTTTATAACCGACATGATAAATCAATAGGAATCCATTTTTTATGGCCGTTATAAAATAACCAACTTAAAAAAATTCTGAGATTGGCTTTATCACGTCGGTTATTTTATAACTGTTGTGGAAATCCAATCTGGGTGCTTTATCACGTCGGTTATAAAATAACTGATGTGATAAATTCTTTCCTACGTCGGTTATTAAATAACCGACGTTATAAAAATAAAAAAAATAGTTTATCACATCGGTTATAAAATAACCGACGTGATAAACCTCTTAAATGATTTATGGTTCCCCATATTCAGTCATTCTTTTTTCTTCGATATGGAAACCTGCAACTCATCTCTCCCGTGTGGAAAACATAGAAAGGATTATTCAAAGTCGTGACCTCCAACCTCATTTTTCCAACATCATTCATCGTCTTTATTATCACCAGATCTATCAGGTCGACTCGCAACACTCAAGTAAGCTTCACACGACTCGGTTTCAGTTTTTATTTGTCACGATGCCCTAAACTAATTTTTTGAGATGTTATTTTTCTATCTTTTTTCTTGCTATCATGGTAAGTTTCATAGTGTTCATTTATACCATTCTAAATTCTTTTATAGTAAAATAAACCATGTAAGTGATATCATGTAACTTTATGCTTTTTTTGTGTACCATCATGTGTGTGTGCGCGTACAGGGGGTGTCGAAGGTGGTGGCAGCTGTCTAGAGGGGTGGGGTTGTCCAGGGGTGGGGGTGTCCCGAGAGTGTTAAAGGGGGTGGGCGATGGTGTTCGGGGGGAGGGGGGGATGTCCAAGGGGGTTGGGGTGTCAAAGGGGGTGGGGTGGTGTCCAGGGGGTGGGGGGTTGTCCAAGGGGGTAGGGGTGTCCAGGGGGTGGGGGTGGTGTCCAGGGGGGGTGAGTGGGTTGTCCAAGGGGGTGGGGGTGTCTAGGGGGTGGGGGATATATAGATTGGTGGGGGCTGTCCAGGGGGTGGGGGGATATCCAGAGGGGTGGGGGTGTCCAGGGGGTGTCAAAGGGGGTGGGGGTGGTGTCCAGGGGGTGTGGGGGATGTCCAAGGGGGTTGCGGTGTCCAAGGGGGTGGGGTTGTCCAGGGGGTGAGGGGGCTGTCCAAGGGGGACGGGGTGTCCAGGGGTGGGGTTGGGGCGGGGGGGGGGGTGTCCAAGGGTGAGTGGGTTGTCCAAGGGGGTAGGGGGTGTCCAGGGGGTGGGGGTGTCCAGGGGGTGGGGGTGTCCAGGGGGTGAGTGGGCTGTCCAAGGGGGTAGGGGGTGTCCAGAGGGGTGGGGGTGTCTAGGGGGTCTCATAGGGGAAGGGGTGGTGTCCATGGGGTGAGGGGACTGTCCAAGGGGATAGGGGTGTCCAGGGGGTGGGGGCGGTGTCCAGGGGGTGAGTGGGTTTTCCAAGGGGGTAGGGGGTGTCCAGGGGGTGGGGTGGGGGCTGTCTAGAGGGGTGGGGCTGTCTAGTGGGTGGGGGATGTCCAGAGGGATGGGGGTGTCTAGGGGGTGTCAAAGGGGTGGGGGTGGTGTCCAGGGGGTGCAGGGGCTGTCCAAGGGGGTTTGAGTGTCCAAGGGGATGGGGGTGGTGTCCAGGGGGTTGACGGGCTGTCCAATGGGGTAGGGGTGTCCAGGGGGTGGGGAGTGGTGTCAAGGGGGGTGAGTAGGTTGTCAAAGGGGGTAGGGGGTGTCCAGGGGGTGGGGTGTCTAGGGGGTGGGGGCTGTCTAGAGGGGTGGGGGTAGTCCAGGGTGTGGGGGTGGTGTTCAGGGGGTGAGTGGGATTTTCAAGGGGGTAGGGGGTTTCCAGAGGGGTGGAGGTGTCCAAGGGGTGTCAAAGGGGTGGGGGTGGTGTCCAGGGGGTGTGGGGGTTGTCTAAGGGGTGGGGGTTCTGTTTAGGGGGGGTTGTCCAGGGGTTGGTGGTGTCCAGGGGGTGTTTAAGGGGGTGGGGGTGGTTTCCAATGTGGTAGGGGTTGGAAAACACCCTCAACCCTTAGAAACCACTCCCCCCTGGACACTACCCATCCCCATGGACATCCTCCCCCCTGGACAGGACCCCACCCCCTGGACACCCCCACCCCCTGGACACCCTGGACAGCCCCCTACCCTCATGGAAATCCCCCTAGACATCCCCCAACCCCCTTGTACACCCTCTTGGTGTGTGTGTGTGTGTGTGTGTGTGTGTCCCAATGGTTTCATTGAAACCATTGTAATATTTTAACTACAGGTAGTCTATACCAATGGTTCTGATAGAATTTTTGGTATAGGGCTATTACAATGACCATCATGCCAAAGGTTTGTGAAACCGTTGGGTACCCCAATGGTTTCAGGGGTTATCCCAATGGTTTCAAATCATTGTGATCTGTGAAATTTTTAGTAGTGAATGTATACATATTTTAATATTTATACTTTATATTTATTTTTTACAGAAGGGTGAATTTGGTATCCAGTTGCACCAGGATTTATTCTTTGTGTACCTTAAGAAGAAAGGATCCAAGATGAATTTAAAACTGTTATATCTAACTATATTTTATTTTTAAAATGATTTTCATGTATATTTTTTTTCAAATACCCATAGATTTGTTTTATATTTCAAAATTGTTTTTACATTAAAATTATGATATTTTTCATATAAATATATATTTTTCTTATCTTAACAAGATGTATAATTTTGATATTTTTTATAGGTTAATAATGATTCGAACTTGGATTACGGTACATTGAATGAGTAATGAATATTAGGATGGTATTGATGGATTTTTTGAATTTTCTAAATGAAATGTTCCAAACAGTGGCATTTTTTTCTATCCATGCCTTAAATGTTTGAATATAAAGAAGTTGAAAAGTAAAGAGATCAAAGATAATCTTATTTTTCATGGTTTTAATCAGCGTTACAGACCTTGAATTTGGAATGGTGAAACTGGAAATAATGTCAGATCTACTGATGATGATGATTCGCAAGATGGTAACTCTAATGGAAGTGAAGAAATGATTCGTGATATTGCAGCAGATAAAATTGAGATAGAACTGACAGTTGCGCCTCTATATGGTGAAGCTAAAAAACCATTGTATCCTGGTTGTATGGATTTTATAGTTTTTTCAGCGGTGTTAAGATTGATTAACTTGAAGGTGAAACATATATGGAGTGACAGAAGTTTTACAGAGCTGCTACAATTGATGAAAGACATTCTTCCAAAAGATAATGATCTTCTAGATTTACATTATAAGTCCAAGAAAATATTATGCCTGATGGGATTGGGATACAAGAAAATACATTCCTTTCCGAATGACTGTATGATATATAAGAAGGAATGTGAATTTCTGTCAGAGTGTCCAAAATGTGGGACATCACAGTATAAGTTGAAAGAAAAATCACAAGCTAATGTAGAGATTACAAAGATCCCTTACAAGTTATTTTGGTATCTTCCAATAATTCACCGTTTGAAATGTTTATTCGCTAATTTACATGATGAAAAAATGTTAAGATGGCATACTGATGAGCGGATATGTGATGGAAAATTACTTCATCCAAAAGATTGTTCACAATGGAATAAAATTGATGAGAAATATCCTACATTTCGAAATGAAATTAGAAATATCAGACTAGGGTTGTGCACATATGGAATGAATCCATACCGAACCCTCAGTAGCATACATAGTTCATGGCCTGTTTTATTGGTAATTTACAACCTCTCTCCTGAAGTTTGTATGAAGTGAAAATATTTCATGTTGAGTATAATGATCTTTGGTTCGAAGCAACCTGAAAATGATATTGATTTTTTCTTGTCACCATTGATTTATTATTTGAAACTTTTATGGGAGGATGGTATTAGGGTTTATGATTCTTATAAAATGGAATATTTTCAGCTACATGCAATGCTTATGTTCACTATAAATTACTTCCCAGCATATGGAAATTTTTCTAGATATAGTGTTAAGGGGAATAAATCATGTCCAATTTACGAACAACAGACTTCATATTGTCAATTGCATCATGGGAGGAAAACGGTGTACATGGTTCATTGAAAGATTTTGCCTATGGATCACTCTTATAGAAGACTAAAAAAGGCATTGAATGGAACACAAGAATTTAATATTCCTCCAAAAACTTTAATCCCCTGATGTTTATTTTTAGAGGGTGGAAAACCTTGATGTGACATTGGGAAAGACACAGAAATCTTGTAATGATAGACATATTTGGAAGAAAAGGTCCATATTTTTTGAGCTACCATATTGGAGATATCATGAAGTTAAACATAATATTGTTGTCATGCATGTGGAGAAGAATATTTGTGATAGTTTGATTAGAACATTGTTAGATATTAAAGGAAAGACAAAAGATGGTTTGAATTCAAGATTATACTTACTATCAATGGGAATACATTTAGAGTTAGCTATCACTCCTAATGGAAGATGAACATTTCTTCCCCCAGCTTGTCATACAGTATCCAAGAGGGAGAAAATTATATTTTGTCAGTGTCTACATGATATCAAAGTTCCTCAAGGTTATTCTTAAAATGTAAAAAAAATTGTCTCATTGAAGGATTTGAAGTTGATAGGTATAAAATCTCATGATTTTCACGTCATGATGCAACAACTTCTACCAATTTCATTGCGTGGAATATTTCTCATTCAGGTCAGAAACACTATAATGAAGTTGTGTTATTTTTTCAATTCAATTTGTAATAAGGTGATTGATGTGAATGTTTTGAAAATTTTGGAAAAGGATGCAATTTCTATACTTTGTCAATTGGAAATGTATTTTCCTATATCTTTTTTTGATATAATGGTGAATTTAATGATTCATATAGTTTGAGAAATAAAGCTTTGTGGACCTGTATATCTTTGTTGGATGTATCATTTTGAAAGGTATAGGAAAATATTGAAGAGTTATGCTAAGAATCCATATCAACCTGAAGCCTCCATTGTTGAAAAGTATATTTTTGAGGAGGTTGCGGAGTTTTGTATAAGCCACTTGGCTCCAGCGGAGCACATAGGTTTGCCTCCATATCACCATGAACGAGTTAATAATGAGGGAAAAGGGATTAGTGGATTTAAAGTCAAATTGTTGTCAGTTGAATAGATGAAGAAGTTAGCATTATACATCTTGAATAACATAGATTATGCTCAACCGTATATCACATTGCATATTAATGAGTTGAAACAATGTCATCCAAAGAAGAATGAAATGTGGATTTTGAATGAACACAACAAAACATTTTTGTCATGGATTAAAAAGACATTGCTTGGTATATCAGATGAATCAGATACATTAGGATGGATAGTGGGTGGTCCATGTTTCAATGTGATAACATGGTCTGATTATGACATTAATGGCTATACATTTTATATGAAATATCAGGACAATAGAAGTGTAGTTCAGAATAGTGGTGTATTGGTGTTTGTAGAAGCAATGCATTTTTCGACTTCTAAAGAAAAAACCCCAATTTCCACATCAAGTGCATATTATGGAGTTATTGAAGAAATATGGGAGGTTGATTACTTTAAAATTAAAGTTCCTATTTTTAACTGTAAATGGTTTATCGGTAACAACAGTGTTAGACACGATGAATTTGGAATGACAGTTGTTAATATGAATAGATTGGAAGACACAACTGATTCTTTTATAATGGAAACACATGAAAAACATATTTTTATGTAGTTGATCAATCAGATATGATGTGGTATGTTGTTTTACAAGGGAAAAAAATATGTTGGTGAGGATCAACTTGATGAAGATGCTGATTTACGTGAGATCCCTACTTCCATGGAATGATTAGAAGAACATAATGATGATCATGATGAAGACATGGTTTGTGCCATAAGGAATGATCATGATGAAGGAATTTGGGAAAACAATCCATTTGTGCATTCCTAATATTACAGGTAACATATGTTTATTTCTTGTTTACAATTATTTTTTTCATAAAATGTTATATATTGTAATTTTTTTCTTTATTAAAATGCGTATTAAAACAAATAAGTAGATTTTTTTTTTAATTTTGTTTAGTGTAGTTTACCATTTTTACCATAGTTTACCATAGTTTACCATACTTTACCTTTACAAAATTTATATATTTATCGATTTTTTTGAATTTCAATTACACTACCATGTTTACCACGTTTACCATATTTACCATTGTCTAACATACTTACCATATTAACCATGTTTACAATTATGTAACTTAGTTCAATTTTCCATTTTATATTTACATTAGTATTGTCATATTTGAATTTGTATATTTGTGAACTAATGTTTGTTTTTTTATTTGAAGGATAATGACAGATCAAACAGTTGATCAACCACATAATTTTGGAGGTGATCATAATAATCATACCTCTGGGGAGTAACATTCACAATCTCCTCTTGATGTTCCCCAATATTCTTCATGTTCTCCCATTATAACAAAGAGTTCAAGAGTTGGTAAATGTGGGTGCACACGTATACCAAAATTATCACTTGATCATACGCAGGACTAGAGGATACTCGTTTAGTTTGATGAGAATGATATTACTAGAGGTACAAATGCAAAAGACTTTAAGAGTTTTGTATCAACTAAGGGTAAGAGAAAAGTAAGCATTTTATATGATGATTGGAGAAGTGTGAACAAAGCGATAATATCTCAGTTTTGGAAGAAAATTTTGGTAAGTTCTTTTGCTATTGTGTGCCTATTCTTTAAATGTTTCTAGTATAATATGTTTTACCTATTCTTTATCAGATGACATTTGATATTCCTAGCACTGGAGAAGTCAGGAAGAAATGCTTATCGATGGCTTCCATGAGATAGATGGATTTCAAATCAATCCTCACATATGATTTCATTTTTTGGTCATAGGAGTCATGACAATCCATGTCATATATATCCTTTAATATATGAAGACACATAGAGACAATTTGTTTAAAGTAGAATAAAATATTCATTTTTTGTAAGGGCACTGTAAACTTTTATAAGATTTATTATATAAATGATCTTATTAATGTTTTGTTAATGATTTCTTATTTTGAATTTACAGAAAATAAGGAAATATCATTAGGAGATCCAATTTAAAAATGTATACCCTCATAGTTTATCTCAGGGAGGGTATACATTTTTGGAATAAAAAATGATGGTGGAAAAATTACAAAACCTAAGAGCTGAGTCTTCAATATCTGGAGAGGTTTCCCCTCCATCCCCTCCATCTAGACATGAAAAATGGAAGAGAGCTTGGATGGTCAAAAATGGGTAATATCTTTCAAACAATTCGAGAATCTTAGCTGAGAGGATTGTAAGGTATTTATTTTATTTAATTAATTTAACTATATTCTTCATATAATTTGAATCATTACAGAAATTTTCAATTAATTAATACAAGATTCTCTTGAGTAGAAGAGCTCATATGGGGTATTTATAGCTACTGGGAGCCAAGATATTTTATCTGCAGCTTTGGGAAAGCCCAAACATCTTGGTCGTGAATGAGGATATCCGACGGGTGTATCGGTAAGAAAAGTGTTTTCACATTCTTCCACTTATTATGTTGAGGGTGTTTATAAAAAAAATAGAATCCTTGGAGGCTGAAGTTCATAATATTAATGCGACTATGGAGGAAAAGATTAGAGCATCGGTATAGTCTATGTTTTCTAACATGCAAAGACAATTTCAGACTACAGTTCCCACTCCTCCACCTCCCCATGCAGACCCCGTTATCTATCCTCCACCTCCACCAGTATCTCCCACTCCCCCACCTCAGCCTACGGACCCCATTTCTTATCCTACTTCTCCACCGCAGCTTCCTACTTATTGTGAGTTGTATGTGGATGATCCTAAACATCATAGAGTTTCATATGGGATGGTATATTATATAGGAGATATATTTAATCATCAATAGTTAGAGGTAGGGAATCATAGGGTTACTATATAGAATATTATAGATAGATCAACTCGAGTACCATTACCTACAGATAAGGTGACGACGGTTGGACATAGTATCAGCCATTTTTTAATTTGTCCATCCAGACTTTTGCGACTCATTACCATAGAGTTTTGTATGTTATATGTTCTATTTTATTTTTTATTAGATTTGCTTTAACATTTGAAAACTAATATATTTTTCTATTTATTTTTACAAAAATACTTCAAAGGTAAAGAAATATTGTATAGACAACAACAAAGACAAATGGATATGACATCAGATACAGATTCTAGTTGTCTTGACATATTGTCAAAATATTCAAATTTTTTGGGGGATCATTATGAGTTTCCAATGGAAGCTCATTTTTGTGGATGTGCAATAACTATGGGGATTGTGAAAACTTATATAATGGAGCTTGTTACTGGAGATAAGTTGGGTATCAATGTGGTGAAATTTTTTTCCATGTAAGTCTTAACTCCTTTTCCCTATGTTATATTTATTAAAAATATATACTTATGTCTGTTTTGTATTAGGTATCTTTATAAAATGTGTGAGAAGAATGAGCGGACAGGTGTATATGGATTCATAGACCCACATTTGATTTCTCCTGAAGCACATGCATTGGATGAGGAACAAAGAATGCTTTATATTACTGGAAGATTTGAATAGAGTATAATCACACAGTGTTGGATGATGCCTTTTTGTGAGAGGAATGAAATATATATAAGGAAAAGAGTTTATTATCTTTTAACATAAAAAATCGCTAACCTTAAATTATATTTTATCAGTGATCATTGGATGTTAGGTGATTTTTTCCCAAGGGAGAAAACACTTTATTTGATATACTCTGTCCATGGAGATGTGTGGGAAAGTTTTAAGAATATGTTGGAAAAGTAAGTTTCAATTTCTTAATAGTTGTATATATTATAATGAATTATAAATTTATTTTATTCGTATTATTTTTTAATAGAGGATGGGTCTACTTTCAAAAAAACACAAAGAAAAGGAGTTCCAAGATCAAATATGTAGAAGTAAGGTAAATATCCATTTATAATTTGTACTTTTTGATGTATTACATAAAAATAATATTTTGAATTTAAACTCATTGAAAAAGAATTGTCATGAACTATAAGGTGTGTCGAATGTGGATATTATATGTTAAGATTTATGTATGAAATAATTACAACTGGAACACTTGTGAACTTTGACATGGTAATATTTACTTTTAAACTTTTACATTGTATGATTTTATTTTAAACTTTGCCATAATATTTCATTTGATTTATTCATTATACATGTTAACTAATATCCTTTTAATTTGTATCTATTTGATGACCCTCAACCCTATAGTGCTCAAGAGGTCAAACACTTACACGTGGAATGGTCAAATTATTTTACAGGTTTGATTTGATTTTAGTTTGTTTGTAGTATAAAATGTAATTTTGAATATTGTCATTATAATTGTTTATTTGGTAGTCGTTTAGGTTGGATTTAGGTTTTTTTGTGTGGAAATTGTAAGTTATGAATGTTATATATGTGACTATTTAATTTTGTGCTACTTCTTGTTTTGGTCTAGTTCTGATGGTTTTTCTAGTATGGATTCTAGTCTGGGGGGGTTCAAGGGGTGTGGGGAGGATTATAGTGGGGTGGGGGGTTTCCAGTTGTGTGGGTGGGCTGTCCAGTTTAGTGGGGGGTGTCTGGGAGAGTGGGAGGGCTGTCTAGGGGGTGTCCAGGCGTGTGGGGGGGGGTGCCCAGTGGGGTCAGGGGGCTTTCTATGGGTGTGGGAGGGTTGTCCAAGGGGTGGGGGTGTCTAGGGTGTCCATGAGGGTGGGGCAGTCCAAGGGGTGTCAAGGGGTGTGGGGGGGGGGTGGGGGGGTTAGGGGTGTGGGAGGGTTGTCTAGGGGTGTGGGGAGGGCTTCCCAGTGGGGTGGGGGCTTTCCAGGGGTGTGGGAGGGCTGTCTAGTGGGGTGGGGGTGTCCAGGGTGTCCATGAGGGTGGGGGAAGTCCATGGGGTGTCCAAGGGTGTGGGGGGGGGGGGGGGTTTATAAGGGTGTGGGAGGGGTGACCAAGGGTGTGGGGGGTGTCCATGAGGGTGGGAGGGTTGTCCAGGTAGTGGGGTCTGTGCAGGAGGGTGGGGGTCCAGGGTTGTGGTTTAGTGGGGTGGGGGGGTTCCAGGGGTGTAGGAGGGCTGTCCAGGGTGTGGGGAAGGATTGTTCAGTGGGTGTCTAGGGGGAGTGTCTAGGAGGGTGGGGGTTATCCAGGGGGTGTCTAGGGGTGTGGGGGGTTTCTAGGGGTGTGGGGGGGTTGTACAGGGGTGTGGGGAAGGCTTCCCAGTGGGGTGGGGGCTTTCCAGGGGTGTGGGAAGATTTTATAGTGTGGTTGGGGTGTCTAGGGTTTCCATAAGGGTGGGGAGTAGTCCAGGGGGTGTCCAAGGGTGTGGGGGGTTTCTAGGGGTGTGGGAGGGGTGTTCAGGGGTGTGGGGGTGTCCATGGGGGTGGGGGTGTCCAGGAGGGTGGGAGGGTTGTCCAGGGGGTGGGGGGCTATCCAGGCGGGTGGGGGTGTCCAAGGTTGTGGAAGGCTATTCAGTGGGGGGGGGGGGTTCCAGGGGTGTGGGAGGGCTGTCTAGTGGTTTGGGGGTGTCCAGGAGGGTGGGAGGGCTTTCCAGTGGTGCGTGTGGGGGGGGGGGGGGTTCTAGGGCTGTGGGAGGGCTGTCCATGGGTTTGGGGAGGGCCGTCCTGTGGGGTGGGTGCTTTCCCGGGGTGTGGGAGGGTTTTCCAGTGGGTTGGGGGTGTCCAAGGTGTTCATGAGGGTGGGGGAAGTCCAGGGGGTGTCCAGGGGTATGGGATGGGTTTCTAGGGGTGTGGGAGGGGTGTCTAGGGTGTCCATAGTGGTGGGGGTGTCTAGCAGGGTTGGAGGGATATCTAGGGGGTGGGGGTTGTTCATGAGGGTGGGGGTGTCCAGGGTTGTGGGCAGGCTGTTTAGTGGGGTGGGGGTTTCCAAGTTTTTGGGAGGGCTGTCCAGGGGGTAGGGGAGGGCTTTCCAGTGGGGTGGGGGTGTCCAGTAGGGTGGGAGGGTTGTCCAGGGTTGTGTGTGTGTGTGGGGGGGGGGGGGTTCTGAAGGGTTCAGGCACAGAGGAAGCTCATGGGTGGATGTTCCCACTTGGATTTTTTTCATTATAAATGATCAATCTGGGATCAATACGACGATAAATGCCAGTCTCCACGTATCGAATCACAGAAATAGACAAAGAAGAAGGATGGTCCCGAAACAAAAAATGAGGACCGTTACAGGTTTATTATAATTAATTTAATTAATTGACAAGAATTACCTTTTTGTATTTTCTTTCTTTGTTTATATTCTTGATCACATTCTGATCTGATTCATCATTGCATCGTAGAAGAGAAGGGTAGACTTACTCTAGCAGTGATCCACATGTGCACTACATATCTTTGGATGTCGCCAAAGGATTCTCGAGGTGCTAGCTTGGAGAAACCTTTGCTTGCATTGTCTGCCTTAGATCATTTTGATCTGATGGAGGAGGACCTCTCTTGGTCTTTAGAGGGTTCTTAGAGGAAGGAGTTCTCTCAGCCTTGAAGGAATTCTCCAGAATTGTGGTTCACAATGATTAAGGAAAAGTTTTAGGGTTGTGAGGATATTTATAATCGGGTTTTAGGTTATAGAGTTATGATAATAAATAAGCACGTTACGCATTTTATTTATTTCATTAACTCTTATTGAAAACTCCCACATATCGAATCATTAATTCCATGACATTCACCCACACTGATTATAATAGATATCATTTAATAAAACAATATTATTTCCTCAAAATCCCGATAGGAAAAACTGCACTGCGTGTAATCATTAATACACAGTGTGTACTTGTTTTTCATAAAACTACACAGCATGTAATCAATAATACACAACGTGTACTTGTTTTTAATTTCCTTTCCAAAATGAAAACTACAAGGTGTGTAATAATTAATACACTGAGTGTATATCTTGTTTTCCTTTTATTCTTCATCCATCGTTAAAACGATTTAGGATTCCTTGAATAATTATTAAACCACATACGAGAATAATCTTTATTCTACTTGAGATACTTGGATACACATAGTGTGTGACCCTATAATCCTCTTTCTCGTTGGCATTAGGAGGTCTTGCTTAGAGTCCAAGATTATTATCTAGCAACAGGTCAAGAAACCCAAGAGAAACAAGTTGACACCGCATTGACGTGTCACCTCATACGAATTCTTACCGTGTAATTTAATCCCTTTGTCTCAATATCTCATCAAGCAGGTTTCATGGCAGTGTCAAAAACCTATATGCTTGATCTGTCATTCTTTGAATTCCATAAATAAACTTGTCGTTACACCATGGCCATGGAATTTGGGCAAAAATTCTATTTCAATCAAAGGGCCCGAGATATCTACTTCCATAAATATTGAAGGGACAAATCCTTCATCGAATTATCCATTAACAACATGTCATTTGTGACGCACCCAACATACCCTACTTCCCACCAACTGTCTTTGTGACGGTTTTCATCAGAAAATCTAAGTGCACGAGTCATGACATGAGTTAATGATAATGTTTTAGTCTAAGGGCCATTACACATGCTCATAGATAGTAATGTATGATGACACCAAGACATGCGGAATTATTACTGGCGGGTTTGTTCTCATAATCTCCCATCTTGGAGATTACCAAGTGTGAACTCCATGAGAGAGAGTCTCATCTTCTTATGAGTACTCACACATGATGGTCTATATACTATGTGTCCTATCATAGTATGTCATCCAACCATAGAACTTTATTTAAAAATATTGTTATAGCATTTCAAGGTTCTCATCATAGCGGGGATCTTCCATGACCTTATTAATGTAAAAAATATTCCAGGACATCTTATATTATAGTCATGCAGAACAATGAACAAAATATAATAAGTGTACATTCATGTAATCAAAGTACAAACAGTTGGTTCTCAGGACACCAACTCTAACAAACTCCCACTAGAACTAGAGCCAACTACCTATGACTTTTAGTCTGCTAGACCTCACATGATGATCATGTTTCTGCTGAGTCAAGGCTTTAGTCAAGGGGTTCACCATGTTTTCTTCTGTAGAAATACTGTTCACTACAACTTCACCTCTCTGAGAAAAATCCCTCAAGAGATGATACTTCCGAAGTATGTTCTTTGTCCACTGATGTGCCCTTGGCTCTTTTGCAAGTGCCACCACTGCAGTATTATCAAAATAGAGTGTGACAGGATCTTTACTTATAGGTACTACATCTATCTCTTGGACGAAGATTCACATCCATACTTCTTATTTAGCTGCCTCAGAATCTGTGATATACTCAGACTCTACTGTTGAATCTGCCACCACACTTTTCTTTGAGCTCTTCCATCTCACTACACCTCCATTCAAATTGAAGATGTATCTAGTATGCGACTTCATTTCATCTTGATCAGCCTAGAAACTAGCATCTACATGTCCTCTGATGACTAGTTCATCATCTTCTCCATAAATCAGGAATATATCCTTAGTACACCTCAGATACTTAAGGATATTCTTGACTTCCATCCAATGGTTGTCTCTTGGATCAGTTTGATATCTGTCTGCCACACTTAATGCGTAAGAAACATCTAGCCTCGTACATAGCATAGAAAACATGACTGACCCAATCGTGGATGTCTAAGGGATCCTTTCCATTTTCTTTCTTTCCTCATGTGTCTAAGGACACATTTTCTTGGAATGATAAATTCCATGTGACACTGGAAACAATCCCCTCTTAGACTGTTCCATACTGAATCTCTTCAGTATCTTGTCAATGTATATACTTTGACTCAGTCCCAACATTCTCTTGGATCTATCATGATGGATCCTGATCCCAAGAATACATGCTGCCTCACCCAAGTCTTTCATAGAGAATCATTTATCCAACCATGCCTTAACTGACTGTAAGAAAAGTACTTCGTTTCTAATTATTAATATGTCATCAACATATACTATTAGGAAAATAGTTGCACTTCCACTAAACCTTTTGTAGACACAAGGCTCACATTCATTCTTAAAAAAGCCAAATTCTATTATGGTATCATCAAAACAAATGTTCCATGAACTTGATGGTTTCTTTAATCCATAAATGGATGTCTACAAATTTCATACCTTGTTGGCATCCTTTGGAGTCATAGACCCTTCAGATTGTGTCATGTAGACATCTTCCTAGAGGTTCTCGTTAAGGAATGTTGTTTTGACATCCATTTTCCAAATTTCATAGTCGTGGTAAGTGGTAATGGCCAATAGGATTCTTATGGATTTCGGCATCGCAGCTGGTGAAAAAGTTTCATCATATTCAATTCATTGACGATGTCTAAAATCTTTTGAAACCAATCGTGATTTATAGATGCTGACTTATCCCTCCATGTCCAGTTTCTTCTTAAATACCCACTTATTACCAATAGTCTTTACATCAACTGGATGATCTACTAGAATCCAGACTTTGTTTTGGTACATGGAATCCATTTCAGAATTCATGGCTTCTTTCCCCTTGGCAACGTCTGTTCCTTCAACTCCTTCTTTGTAGGTAAGAGGATCATCATTTTCAACCAATAATGATTCACCATCCTCGGTGACAAGAAAACCATATCATTCTAGTTCTCTCACCCCTCTCGTGCTCCTACGCATTTATTTTGTCTCTGGAATAGATTTTTCTTCCATGGGGATTTTGGAATCTGTTCTTGTACCAACTTCTATGTATCCTGAGCCCCGACTTCATAAAATTCTATCTCCCTCCCACTATCTCTTTTGGATATGTGCTCCCTCTCAAGAAATATGGAATGTCTTTCCACTGTAACATTTTTATCTAAGGGGTTGTATAAGTAATATCCCCTTGTTTCCTTGGAATATCCTATAAAGATACACTTTGTGCCTCAGGGTGCAAGTTTATTACCTAAAGAGGCCTTAACAGATGCTTCACTACCCCACACATGTAAATTTGATAACATGGCTTTGCGTCCACTCCATAACTCATATGGAATACCATTTATCAATTTAGTTGGTACTTTGTTTAGTATGTGTGATGCTGTTTGTAATGCATATCTCTAAAAGGATAATGGAAGACTCGCATGACTCATCATTGATCTCACCATATCCAACAGGGTGTTGTTCCTCCTTTAACTTGCACCATTCCACTGAGGTGTGTAAGGAGGAGTGAGTTGAGATAGAATCCCAAACTCCCGTAAGAAATCAATGAAGTCCTAATTAAGATATTCTCCTCCCATGTCTGATTATAGTTTCTTAATTTTCTTATCAGCCTGGTTCTCAACTTCATTCTTGTATTCTTTGAACCAATCAAAAGAATCTTACGTATACCTCATTAAGTAAATATTTCCAAATCTACTAAAATCATCAGTAAAAGTTATGAAGTACAAGAATCCACCCCTTTCTTCTACTAGAAATGGTCCACACACATTTGTGTGAACTAATTCTATAATCTATTTAGTCCTTTAATCTTTCCCACTAAATGGGGCTTTGGTCATTTTTCCTTGTAGACATGCATGACATACACCAAGTGGTTTTAGTTTAAAAGAATCTATATACCCATTTTGATGTAATTTTTTCAAACATTTCTCATTGACATGACCTAGCTGGTGATGCCAAAGTTGGGTGTGGTATGATTCATGTGAAATAACTTTGTCATTGATTTCCATTACTTGGTTTGTGCAGTCTAACACATAAAGGTCGTTCTATAAATGTGCCCTACCAAAACAAATGTTATATTTATAAAAGTAGAAACATTAATTTCCAAACTTGAGGATGAATCCCTCAGTATCTAATCTGGATACTGAAATAATGTCTTTGGTTATAGAGGGTACATAATAACATCCTTTCAATACCAAGACCATCCTAGTAGGCAATGTGAAGTGGTAGTCTCCGACAGCTACAATAGCGAGTCTGGATCCATTGGCTTCTCGCAGATCCACCTCACCTCGATCAATCTTTCTAAATCTACTTGGTTCCTATATTTGGATACATATGTGAGAACCAAAAGTAGTATCTAATACCCAATTAGTAGAAATAAATAGATTGCATTCAATAACAAACGCACTTGAAGCTTCCCCTTGATTCCTTGGATGGGTGCAGTTTTTCTTCCAGTGGACCTTCTTTCCACATGCGAAACAAATAGCCTTCTGTTCTCTTGCCTCCCCTTTGATCTTCCTTTTCTTGGAAGTCCTTGAAGAATCTTTGGGCTTAAAGATCTTTGACTTCCCTTTCCTTTTATTCACCATAAGGACAGGATCCTTTTCACGCTTCATATAATTTTACACTTGGAGAATGAGGATAAGGAGATCCGATAGAGACTTCTCAATGTTGTTCATGTTGAAATTTACAACAAAGTTAGAGAAGCTCTGGGGGAGTGATGTAAGAATGAGATCAATACCCATTTATTCGGGGAGTTTAAAACCTAGAACCTCCTAGCTCTCAATGTAGCCAATGATCTTGACTACATGATGCCCAGCTAGGGCACCCTCTCCAAGCCTGATCGAGAATAGAGATTTGGAGATCTCAAACCTTTCCTATCTTGCTCTCTCCTGGTATAGACCACATAGGTACTAGAGCATGCTATAGGAATCCATGTCTTCATGATACTTCATGAGCTCACTAGACATTGATGATAGCATCAAACATTGAATGTCGATTGTGTCATTAAAATTTTGATCATAGACCTGTAAATCTTCATCACTCGCCCCTTGGGAGGGAGAATCAGGAAGTGAGGACTCTAGAACGTAAAACTTTCGTTCATGGCATAGGATAACCTAAAGGTGCCTAAACCATTCATAAAAGCTTCTGTTGATGAGGATATTGTCTTTATCCAGAATTGATCGCAGAGAAAATGTGGTTGACGAGTTTTTCATATTGATTCTACAAATTAAAAGAGAAGATTAATCAGTACCTTTTGATTACATTTTGTGAAAAATAATAAATTAATTTATTAATTCTCCCACTATTTTATCAAGTTCCAATGGCCCTCACCATTGAACTTGGAATGTCCAGTTTCCATGACATTCTAGTGGCAAGGATCCATATTCCCCTTCTCATAACCCCAACAGTGGTTGGTCAAGCTATTTGAAGGTATTTAGATAGGTAGGTCTTTGCCAACTATGAGCTTATAGTTCCTTGATCTGTTGAGTGGCCTCCCTAATCCTGAAATCCTGACTTCGATTTCCTCAACACTTACATCCATTTTACAACAAGTCTATCAAGAGATACTCATCTTGATGTAAAATGTTTCAGTCAACCATAAAATTTCATAAGAGCTTCCTTTATAAAAGTAAGTGTCCCAACAAGGTTTGGTCAAACACATAGTTTTATTGAGTCTTTACCTTAATCAAGTAACAGAAGGCTTAGTCTGACTTAATATGGTATTTGAGGGATTTTATTCTTTATGCATAGTTTTGCATTATCACATGCATGTTAATATTAAGTGATGCTTGCTTAAGTGATTAACCATGTTCTGATAATGTTTACGCATAGTCCAGTTTTTATTTTATTCCATCTTTTCATGCTTTTTTATTTCACTAATTATGTTATTGCGACAACACATACATAATAAATAAACCATGCAATCAGACAGAAATAAAATAAGATGGAATGATCATGAGCTTCTATTTGTTAGTTTATCTAGCAGTTTTGATAAGCTAACCCTGGCCTAGGGAAAAACACCTTGAACCTGATGGTTCATGTTTTGCAGCTCCCACATGTCCACCTTTTTATCTTATTGGGTTGGTTTTGCCTCATCTTTGGATTTTGAACCATCACCTCTGACTTGGGAGATTCTCCATTACATGGGGTTTACATGAAAGAAACCATGGGCATGCAGGCCATACATATTATTAGAAGAAGGCTCACAGGCCAACGAATTTAAATTAAATAAATTTAAATTTAAACATACACACAAAAAGGGTCTTTGGTCTAGATCATAATCATACATAGCATGCAACGACATTTACGCATATTTAGAATTCAAATTCTTTTAATCATTCTTTCATTTAAGATAAGTCGTGCTTTAATTCAATTGATTATGATCTTATAATTAATCAATTCTTTATCTTAAATTCCTTTCTGAATTTCCTTGAGATTCTTCTCATCCATATTCCTTGTACAGGTCTTTGTACATTGGAGGAAACCTAGTGAAATTCCATTTCTAGAAAGTACACAGCGTGTAGGATATATTAAACGGCATGTATTTTTCACCCTTTATCCAAAGTACATGCTGGGGGCTTTGGCGTGTTTTCTGTACTTTATAAATTTTGGAGTACAGGGAATTTAGATTAATCTATCATGATGTGTACTTCCTTATTACACGGTTACTGGCCTGGAAATCCCGTGTACGTGGTACATGGCTTCTCCTTGTACACAGTTTCACCTAGGCCGGATCGGACTACACGGCGTGTTGATTCAACATACATGTCATGTATTCCGGTTTCCATGCACCGTTCAATTATGGTCAACATGGTGTAATAAATACTTATCCATGCTCAATTCACATGGCATGGTTTGGTGGATTAGTACCGGTTCACTGAACCTAAGTACACGACATGTAGTTTTCACTACACGTTGTCTATTCTTATGTTGTATAGACAGAAAGAGCGGCTCCTCTAGATGAGTTCCTCGTTTTTATTTTAATCAAAATTAAAATTAAAAAGTTTTTTCTATTATGTGAATCGAGAAACGAAGGGGGAAGAACAGATCTCATCCATTCATTTTTATAGAACAATTTATCTTGAATTGAATCAATTATAAATGTGTAAATTATCAACAAAAATTAAATAACTATAATCAATGTTGTAACCTCGCTCTGATACCAGTTGAAGGTTCTGAGCGTAGTGGAAGCTCATGGGTGGATGTTCCCACTTGGATTTTTGTCATTAGCAATGATCAATCATGGATCAATACGACGATAAACGCCAATCTCCACGGATCGAATCACAGAAATAGACATAGAAGAAGGATGGTCCTGGAACCAAAAACAAGGACCATCATAGGTTGATTATAATTAATTTAATTAATTGACAAGAAGTACCTTTTTGGATGTTATATCTTCACTGATATTCTTTATCACTTTTCGATGTGATTCGTCATTGTGTTGCAAAAGCCAATGGTAGACTTCCTCTAGTGATGATCCACACGTGCACCATGTATATCTGGACATCACCAAAGGATTCTTTAGGTGCTAGCATGGAGAAACCTTTGCTTGTGGTGTCCACCTTAGATCGTTTTGATCTGATAAAGGAGGATCTCTCTTGGTCATGAGAGCATTCTTGGAGGAAGGAGTTATCTCAGCCTTGAGGGAATTCTCTAGAATTATTGTGCACAACGATTAAGGAAAAGTGTTGGGGTTGTAAGGATATTTATAATCAGGTTTGAGGTTATAGAGTTATGACAATAAATATGCACGTTATGTGTTTTATTTATTTCATTAAAACTTATTGAAAACCCCCACATGTTTAATCATTAATTCCTTGACATGCACCCACACTGATTATAAAAAATATCATTTAATAAAACAATATTATTTCCTCAAAATCATAACTGGAAAAACTAAATGGCGTTTAATCATTAATACATTGCGTATACTTGTTTTTTATAAAACTAAACGGTGTGTAATCATTAATAAACAACGTGTACTTGTTTTTAATTTCCTTTACAAAATGAAAACTACACGGTGTGTAATCATTAATACACGACGTGTATATCTTATTTTAATTTTATTCTTCCTCCATCATTAAAATGCTTTAGGATTACTTGAATAATTATTAAACCATGTATGAAAATAATCTTTATTCTACTTGAAATACTTGGATACACTTAGTGTGTGACCCTCTAGGCCTCTTTCTCATTGGCATTAGGCGGGCTGGCCTAAAGTCCAAGATTACTGCCAAGAAACGGGTCAAGGAACCCAAGATAAAGAAGTTGACACTACATTGACGTGTCACCTCATACAAATCCTTACCATGTAATTTAATCTCTTTGTCTCAATATCTCATCAATCAGGTTTCATGGTAGTGTCATAAACCTATATGCTTGATCTTTCATTCTTTAACTTCTAGAAATAAACTCGTCGTTACACCATGGCCATGGAATTTGGGCGATAGTTATATTTCAATCAAAGGGCTCGAGATATATACTTCCATAAATATGGAAGGGACAAATACTTCCTCAACTTATCCATTAACAATATGTCATTTGTGATGCACCCAACGTACCCTACTTCCTGCCAACTGTCTTCGGGATGGTTTTTGTTATCAAATCTAAGTGCAAGAGTCATGACATGAGTTAATGATAATCTTCCAGTCTAAGGACCATTACACACGCTCATAGATAGTAATGTCTGATGACACCAAGACATGAAGAATTAATACTGTAGGGTATGTTCTCATAATCTCCCATCTTGGAGATTACCATGTGAAAACTCCATGAGACAGAGTCTTGTCTTCTTACGAGTACTCGCACATGACGGTCTGTATACTATGTGTCCTATCATAGTATGTCATCCAATTGTAGAACTTTATTTGAGAATATTGATATAGAATTTCAAGGTTCTCGTCATAGTGAGGATCTTCCATGATCTTATTAATGGAACAAATATTCCAGGACATCATTATATTATAGTCATGTAGAACGATGAATAATATATAATAAGTGTACATTCATGTAATCATAGTACAAACAGTTGGTTCTCAGGACACCAACTCTAATAGTTTCTAGGGGTGTGGGCGGGCTGTCTAGGGGTGTGGGGAGGGCTATTTAGGGGGGTGTCCAGGGTTTCTATGAGGGTGGGGGCAGTCCAAGGGGTGTCTAGGTGTGTGGGGGGTTTCTAGGGGTGTGGGAGGGGTGTCCAGGGGTGTGGGGGGGTCCAGGTTGTCCATGGGGGTGGGGGTGTCCAGGAGGGTGGGAGGGGTGTCCAGGGGGTGGGGGGCTGTCTAGGAGGGTGGGGTGTCTAGGGTTGTGGGAAGGCTGTTTAGTGGGGTGGGGGTTTCTGGGGGTGGGGGAGGGCTATCTAGGGGGTGGGGGAGGGCTTTCTAGTGGGGTGGGTGTGTCCAGGAGGGTGGGAGGGCTGTCGAGGGGGTGTCTAGGGGTGTGGAGATTCTAAGGGTTTGGGAGGGATGTACAAGGGTGTGGGGAGGGCTGTCCAGTGGGGTGGGGGCTTTCCAGGGGTCTGGGAGGGCTGTTAAGTGGGGTGGGGGTGTCCAGGGTGTCCATGAGGGTGGGGGTAGTCCAAGGGGTGTCCAGTGGTGTGGGGGGTTTCTAGGGGTGTGGGAGGGGTTTCCAGGGGTGTGGGGGTGTGGGGGGTGTCCAGAGTGTCCATGGGGGTTGGGGTGTCTATGAGTGTGGGAGGGATGTCCAGGGGGTGGGGGCTGTAAAGGAAAGTGGGGGGTGTCCAGGGTTGTGGGAAGGCTATTTAGTGGGGTGGGGGAGTTTCCAGGGGTGTGGGAGGACTATCCAAGGGGTGGGAGAGGGTTGTCCAGTTGGGTGGCGGGGGGTGTCCAGGAGGGTGGGAGGGCTGTCCAGGGGTGTGGGGAGGGCTGTCTAGTGGGGTGGGGAGGGATGTCCAGTGATTTGGGGGATTTTAGGTGTGTGGAAGGGTGGTATAGTGGGTTGGGGTGTCTAGGGTGTCCATGAGGATAAGGTAAGTCCAGGGGGTCTCTAGGGTGGTTTGTGTGGGGGGGGGGGGTTCTAGGGGTGTTGGAGGGGTGTCTAGGGGTGTGGGGGTGTCCAAAGTATCCATGGGGGTGGGGGTGTCCAAGAGGGTGGGAGGGATGTCCAGGGGGTGGGGGATATCTAGGAGGGTGGGGGTGTCCAAGGTTGTGGGTAGGCTATTTAGTGGGGGGGTTTCCAGGGGTGTGGGAGGGTTGTCCAGGGGGTGGGTGAGGGTTGTCCAGTGGGGTGGGGTGGGGGTCTTGTAGGGTGGGAGGGATGAACATGGGTGTCCAGGGGTGTGAAGGGTTTCTAGGGGTGTGGGGGGTTGTCTAGGGGTGTGGGGAGGACTGTCCAGTGGGGTGGGGGCTTTCTAGGGGTGTGGGAGGGCTGTCTAGCGGGGTGGGGGTGTCCAGGGTGTCCACGAGGGTGGGGGCAGTCCAAGGGTGTCCAGGGGTGTGGGGGTTTCTAGGGGTGTGGGAGGGGTGTCCAGGGGTGTGGGGGGTGTCCAGGGTGTCCATGAGGGTGGGGTGTCCAGGAGGGTGGGAGGGATGTCTAGGGGTGGGGGTGTCCTGGGTTGTGGGCTTGATGTTTAGTGGGTTGGGGGGGTGGTTCCAATGGTGTGGGAGGGTTGTCCAGGGGGTGGGGAGGGCTGTACAATGGTGTGGGGGGGGGTTCTATTTTTTTCTGGTTCAGGTATTCTTTTGGCTGGGCATAGTTGTGGGGGGTGTCCAAGGGTGTGGAGGGATGTCTAGGAGGGTGGGGGCAGTCCAGGGGTGTGGGGGGGGGTGTTTTTGTTCTATTTCAGGTATTTTTTGGCTTTTCATAGTTTTGGGGGGGTCCAGGGGTGTGGGGGTTGTCTAGGAGGGTGGGGAGATGTCCAGGGGTGTGGGGGTGACGAGTGGGGTGGGGGTGGGGTGGGGGTTCCAAGGGTGTTGGGGGGGCTATCCATGTGGGGTGTGGGGGGTCTGTTTTTGTTCTGTTTCATGTATTCTTTTGGCTGGGCAAAGTTTTGGGGGTGTCCAGGGGTGTGGGCGGCTGTCTAGGAGGGTGGGGGCAGTCCAGGGGTGTGGTGGTGTCTAGTGGGGGGGGATGTCTAGGTGGGGTGGGGGGTTTTGGACTTCTTTTATTCTGTTTTAGGTATTCTTTTGGCTGGGCATAATTATGGTTGAAAGGTTAAATTAAAAAAATGGTTTTTACGTCGGTTATTTTATAACCGACGTAAAAAATGCACCAAGATTAATTTTAACATAGGTTATTTCATAACCGACGTAATAAATGGAAAGGAATAGTTTTTTACGTTGGTTATTTTATAACCGACGTAGTAGATATGTTCTCACGTTGGTTATTATTTAACCGACGTGGAAAACCTCTTGGCATACTACTTTATCACGTCAGTTATTTTCATAATAGATGTGATAAATGCTTTAGAGGCATGATTTAGGATGTCAGTTATATAATAACTGACATGATAAAGTATATACCACATTGGTTTTTAAATAAATGATGTAATATATCATGACTCCAAAGCATTTTACACGCTGGTTTTTGAGTATCTGACGTGAAAAATGCTTCAGTTTTTTGTTTTTTATGTTGGTTTTAAAATAACTGATGTAAAAAATAATATTTTTAATGTCTTTTGTAATAACATTGACCAAAAACCGGTGTAAAAAATAAAAAATAAGCACCGTAAATTTTTTTTCTACACTAGTGTTTTTAAGATTCATTCCATGAAACATTGGAAAAGATCCTATTCTTGAGTTCTCTATGTTAAACCTCTTTAGCACTTTACCAATGTAAGTGTCCAAAAATATTATAAGAAACCTCTTTGATCTATCTCTATATTTCTTTATACCTATTATGTAAGTTACTTCACCCATGTTTTTCAATAAGAAACATTTTCTTAGCCACAAGTTCATAGAGTGAGGTTTTGAGATATCATATTTTATATGTATCATATCATATAAATACAATATATGAAACACTTCTATACTCCCATTAATCTATTTATATATACATGAACCTTCCAAAATATTAATGAATCCAAACCATTTGATTTCATCATTAAACTATATATTCTAACTATAAAAAACTTACTTCAGTCCATAAAAGGACCATTGCAGCTTACATACCTTCAAAGACTCATTTGGAACTTTAAAACCTTAAGGTTGTATTATTTACACATCCTTAACCAAATTATTATTAAGTAAATTCGTTTTTATATCCATTTGATATATCTCATATTCATAAGGAGTTGTTATGTCTAGTATAATCTGAATGGAATTTATCAATGCTATAGGCAAACATGTTTCTTAATAGTGAATACCCTAAATTTGTTTGTAACCCTTTGACAGTAATAGATATTTATAGGGAAAAAACTCATCCAAACATTTCATTTTTCATGTGGAAACCCCATTTTAAATCTATGGGTCTCACAAATTCCGGTGTATCCACTATGTTCCAAACTTGGTTAGTGTATATAGATTCGATTTCAGATTCCATAGCTTTTAACCATTTCTCAGAATCATAACTCTAAATGGATTCATGGTAGGTAGTAGGTTCATATCGTATGAATATTTCTTAATCATCATTTTCCATGATAAATATATATATCTCAGGTTCTTAGATAATCTAATGGGACCTTATAGGTTCTTATGTATCTTGAGTCAGTTCTTCTTCCACAACTCTTTATTGAATCACCTCAACTTCCATCTCAAAAACACTTCCTTTTTGTTAGTCTTTAACTTATCCAGGTTTAACATTCCTCCCATTGACATCTTCCCTTATATTTTTTTCTCAAGGAATGCAACATCTCAGTCCACTTACACTTTGTGTTCAATAGGGTTATAGAAGTAGTATCCCCTTGTTTCCTTAGGATAACCAATAAATAATAATTTATCTGATTCGGGGCTATGTTTATCAGGATTCAATAATTATGTGAGTGATTTATAACCCTAAATACTAATAAAATAAAAACTAGGATGTTTCCCATACCATATATTATATGGTTTCTTTATAATTTCATTAAATGGAACATGGTTAAGTAGAAATGTAGCAGTCTCTAAAGCATAACCTCATAATGTAATTGGAAGGTTATGTTCACCTTTTATTGATTGAACCATGTCCAAAAGGGTATTATTCATCATATCAAACATGGCAATACATTATGGTGTTCCAAGAGGTTTGAATTGTTAAACAATTCCACAATATCTTAGATAGTATTCATGGATTGAGTATTCACTTTCCCTCTATTATTAGATACTTTTAATACATTTACCTAGTTGATTTAGTACTTTATTATGAAACTCTTTAAAATTTTAAAAAGTTTCATACTTATGTTTCATCATATACACATAACCATATCAACTAAAGTCATCAGTAAAGTTAATGAATTATCTAAAACCCAAACTTGCTTGTGTTCTCATTGGTTCACATACATCACTATGTATGAGATCCAATAATACATGATCCCTTTCAAATTTTCTCCCAAAAGGTGACTTGGTCATCTTGAATAATAAATAAGATTCACATAAGTCAAATGAATCATAACTTAATGAGTTTAATAATCCATATTTATGTATTCTTTGAATGTTTTTTTCATGTATACATCCATGGTGAAATTTCTAAAGGTAGGTGGGATTAGATTTAGTCTTGAAATTCTTATTCTAAATGTTATAAATAGGATTATCCATATATATAATGTATGAAAAATTTATCATACTCATTATTCCATAAAACATTTCATTCTTATATATAGAAAAAAACTTTTTTTAATAATTAATGAAAATCCCATCTTTTTCAAACAAGATAAAAAATCAAATTCCTATTTATGGTGGGAATATAATAAAAATTTTGAATTCAAGGATTAATCGACTTATTAAATTCAGATCATATGTGTTGACCTCTAATGAAACAAATCTCACTCCATTTCTAATACAAAGATATAATTCACCCTTTATCAATTACCTTATATATTTGAGTTTGTTTTTGTTGGTATAAATGTGTGACACACACCCAATATATAATACCCAAGAGTCAGAGTTATTGAAATTTACCTCTATAATATTTACATTTAGATTCATATAATTATTCTCTTTTAGAACATTTATCAACCATAGATACCAATATCTATTTTTTTATATGTAATACCTATATGTAATATCATTATAATTATCAGGAAGTATACCATATTGTACAATAAATAAATATTAGTTGTTGAGTGTCTTGTTTTATATATTTTCATCAAGTAATTTTAATGAAAGTTCTACAATTAAAATTGATAACCCCATACATCATAACTATTTAGTGATCTAGGGTCCATATTTCACTAAGGAATGAGTCTTCTAGGGTGATCCTCTCACCACTTAGTTTTTTATGTAGAGAATCATCCCAATCAAAACAATTTTTATTCTTTGATATTTGAGTAGAATATTTTCCCATGTTTATCTTTATGGATTATTATCAACTCTATTACTTTGGTATCCTAACTATTATGGTTCCCAACTAGTGTAACCCAAATAATACACCAATAATAAGGCCCTATATTTTTGGGTAACCTCACTAATTTCTTGGCTTACATAAGATAATCTAGGGGCACCTTGATTTGGAATGAAACTACCCAATTGGATGATCATGGTCTTGACAAGTTCCACTTTGGAATGAATCTCACACTTAGTGTCCTAGGGGTTTTTTTTCAAAGTCTCACCAATTTAATATATATCATATGAATATTAAATTTTTAAATATTTCATCTTATGAAATCTCTATTTTATCATGTTTTATTCATTTTTTCATGTATGATTCAAATGATTTAGTTTTTGAATCCCTATTCAATCAATCAAATTAATGTATTAACGCAATATTAATGTATTAACATCATATTAACGTTTAAATCTTCATAAAACCCCAAAGTTTATGTTATTCTCCCAAAAATTAATTCCAAGTAAATTTCTAAAAATTATAATTCATCTCATACACAAGGTACATGAAATTGTAATGTAAAGTCATAAAGTTACATGAGATTGAAAATCTATATATGAGTAAGTCTAGAGTGACAGATATTCAACCCTTATCCTATCTAGAAAAACTCATAAGACTCTAGGTCAATGGATATTTTAACCCCATGTCTCTCTCCCCAAGGATAATTTACTAATGATAGAATTCAATTCATGATATATCTAATACCTAATTTGAACAAACTATATTCAATAACTATTCTCAATATTATAGCTCTAAAAAAACCAAGGTAAATGCATATGAAAAACTAAATCTTATGATGTCATACCTAACATTAAATGCAAGGATCTATATTTTAGAAACAAATTATCTCATAAATAAAGGCCTATATATTATTCACATTATATAAAAAATTTATAAAATGAATAATATAAAAGAATAAATAAGTAAATAAACACTTCCATTTTTCATGAGAAAAAATGTGATTTTTTTTGTATTTGATTTAGGCTTGAAAAAGCATATTTTAATAAAATAATATTACTTTTCCCCATGATTAGTAATGTCTATTTGCACTTGATTTAAGATATCTAACACACAGTCCAAGATATATTAAATCTATTCACAAATCATCCTTCAAATCAAGTCATTATAAATATAAATAGAAGTAAAAGAAGAGGCTTGATTATAAGTTGATGTTTTGGATAAACTGTTCATCATTGAAAGATATCTTCTATCTATGATAGAAAACATATCTATAAGATTGTATTGAAGGGATTCAATTTAACTTCTAAAACGTTACATTTCTCTTCTAAAAGATTGAATCTCATGGTGTATATGGACTATTTTCATAGACATATTGGGTTGGATGTGTGTAATAACACTTTAGATAGTGTATGAAATGTCTTCCTCTCAATCATGAGTATTATCCTAGAAAATAATAAAAATAAATTCCTTTCATAATTCAAAAAGGTCATTCATGAATTTTATGAATGATTCATAGGTTATAATAGAGTGAGGTATAGAGGAAGGTCCAAATACTTATGGTGAAGCATCTTGATATTGAGTAGATTCGGATTCATGAAATAAATCATCATTATGATTCGAATAATGATCACTTAACTCAAGAGTCTTTCTCCAGGATCCTTATTTAGGAGAGAATATCCTATATGGTCACTGAATTTACTTCATATAGGACTTATACTCTTCCTCAAAATCTACCATGAAAAAACCTCTATTATGAGAGAAGAGTTATAATCATTCCCTTCTTGGGAAATATTTGTAGGAACTTATCTTGGAGAAGGTGGAGTAGCCAAAAAAATCAACAAATCTTTAGAAGAGTCATTCATTACTAGACTTTCTAAAATAGGAATAGAAATATTTATCACAAAAGATAATTTTTCTTACCTTGAAAAAATAACAATCATAGGTCCATATAGCTTTGGAGGATTATCATTATAAATATTTCCATCCTCATCACCTTTATCATCCTTATCATACTCATTATCCTTATCAACCTCTTTTTCTTCCATATCATCATCCATCTTATCCACATCATCAGGAGAGGAAATACCCACATCAAATAAATAGTTATCTAGAGAGGCTTCTTCATTGTAAGGAAATGAATTAAATATTAAATCTCCCATTATTTCAAATATAGGTGGACTCTACACTGCTACATGATCCATATCCTTATCACTTTTTGAATATATAAGATAAGGTCCAAGCAACATGGATCTGGGAACTCTCTTCCCTTGAGAGGTTAATATTCTCTTAATGATTCAAATTTCATGGGTAATTTGAGATCCTTTGTAGCTTCAACTATAATTTAAAAATATTGTGGAACATCATGAGTAGAAGATACCTCTTCTTTCATAGGTTCTCCCTCATTTGGAACTTTATGGACATGAGAACTTTATATGCACCCCCCCCAACGATCCACATCCTTTTACAAGGATTCCAGATGATCTTAATCCTTTTATTGGTAGTTTGATTTATAAATACACAACTCATAAGCACATCTCTTTAAAATCCCATAGGAACTAAAATTTTCTATTTCAAAAAAAAATTATGGTATGGAAGAGTGCTGAATCTTGAAGATGGTTTAGTTAACTTCGATATGACTTATTAAAAAATGAAGTGGAATTCTATGAATTACATGAACCATTATATAAAGGAAAAAAATATTGGTATCTTACAAAGTTAATATCCCCCTTCCTCAAGCGGATAGAGTAATGAATAATTTTTTTTAAAAAAATAATGCATTCTTCGGAAAATCATGGCTTATGGAAGTGTACATCGAGTGAGCCCGTAAGGGGCTCCGCATCCTAGGGTTTTCTTCCTCCTGTCTCCGCCTTCGTCCTTTCCTTCTCAGATCAGCGACATACCCTCTCCTCAGTGCTTACACTCAGCATGATCGGGTGTGTCCCCTCTTTCAACGGCGGCGGCGTGCGGCTTTGCAGGCTCGTGGCTAGGGTTTCCATCGGCGGAGCGATGAAGGTCTAGCGGTCAGGTCAAGTTGCTGTGGTCTGAGGGGTACGGCCTTGTTTCTGCGTCAGCTTGGGTGCATTGGGAGGTTTGTGGTGGTCTTCGATGGCGGTCTTGAAGGCAGCGACGGGATTGTGATTCTGATTTCGGCGCCGCCACTCTTCTTTGGTGGCGTCCATTTCGGTGAGGTGTCTTCATTTCCTGTTTTGATTCGGTATAGTTTTGGATGATTTCTGGTTCTCGTGATTCCATTTCTACGGTGATTTCTCTATGGTGTTCTGTGTGATTTGCTATGATTCGATGAGGAGATCTTGATTGGGATGGAATTTGGTTATAAGATGCTGGTGAAGGAGGTTTTTTGGTTTAAGGGAAAGGTGGAACTTCTGAGTTGTCTGTAGATCAGGGTGCTCACGACATCAGGGTCTGGTCCCCTTCATTTTGGTTTCTTTGAAATCCTTTGTGGATGGATTCTTCCTAGAGGTCCATTTCATTTTTCTTGATGGTTGGGTGAATTCCACTTTAGTTTTCCGACGGGAGGATTTGGGCCGGTGTCGATGGTCACACCGGGGGACATTCAATGTAACCTTTTTGAGGTTCAGCCATCATTTCTAATGTTCTTGTGCCCTGGTTCGTGTTTTCTTGGACATTTCTGTTGGTTTTTTATGTTTTTGTGTAATGGTGAATGTGGTTGTTTTGAAATCATGTAGTGGGGTACCGGGAACCCATAAACCGACTTTTGAAAATGGAAAAAAATGATTAGCATTCTTCACTTAGCTCATTTTCAACAGGCTTTCGGTAGTATCTATTATCCTTTAATTCCTCTAGTTCATTGATAATTAAAAAATTTGGATGTTTCATAGGGTATGAGATTTGTTATGCCTCATATTCTTTAATATGTGGGGCTCTTAGATAGTCAATCCATAAGTTCTATGTGAACTCACACTCTAAATCATCAATAACTATTTAAATCAGATCCTTGTACTCTCCAGCTTCAAACTCCATATTCAAATAAAACTTTATTACTAGGTGAGGATAGAATTGTAAATTTTCATCTAAAAACCAACTTGTATAGTTCTAACCTAGAATAAATGTCCATATCAATGAATAACTAGTTTTAAACTACTCATCATCAACCTCTCTTTCAGATATTACTTCATGAGAAATGAGGTGTGGTTTTGATAGCTTCCTAACATTGATTGAGATGGATTTCAATATCTTGTACAATTCAAAAGCATCATCTCCAAAATATCTCTTCATTTTTACTGACCATACTAAGAATCCTGAGTCGATAATCTAGAGATTATAAGAGAGTTTTGATAGAGGGTTTGGTATGGGTTGGATGGAAACGTGATGGTTCTGATTCTTATTTTACATTTAAATAATTTGTGAATTTAATAATAAAATACTACATGGGATATAATAATAATAATTTATTATATTCATAAAACCATATAATATTTTTTAAATTTAAGTAACTTAAGATAATACTTAATAAAATAAGAAATTATATATATCAATAAAAATATTTAAAATTAGATTAAAAACGTTAAAATATTTCCAAAATTATTTTAAATAAATTTAATCATACATAATTAATGTTTGATATAATTTATTATCTCATTATTTAGAGGCTTTATAGATATGGTAGTAAGGTGATGTTTTTTACTAATGAATTGAAGAGTTATATCACCCTATTGAAATGATATCACAAAAATTGATGTCGTATATCAACATGTTTTGTCCTTGAATGAGATGCAAGTTTTTTAGAAATATTTTTAACACCTGTATTATCACAATTTATATTTTCATGTCTAAATATATATCCATAGTACAATAATGTGTCTTTCATTCACATAATCTATGCACAACAACTACCTACATCTATGTACTCAACCACACTAGTAGATAAAACAAAAATATTATTTTTCTTACTACACCAATAAACTAAATACTTTCCCAAAATATGAAATGTTCCATAGGTTCTCTTTCTATCTAAATTTCAACCACTAAAATCATCATCTTAATAGATAATTAATTCCAATACATATCCTTTAGGGTAAAAAAATCCGAAATTGGGTTTATAATTGAGGTATTTAAAAATCCTTTTAACATAATTTAAATGATATTATTTAGAGTTTTCTTGAAAATGTGCACACTTTCACACACTAAAAATAATATCAGGACATATAGAAGTTAAGTATAATAAACTCCCAATCATAACTCTGTAAGTAGTTTGATCTACTGGCTTTCTAGTTTCATCAATATCTATCTTTAAACTTGTTCTCGTGGTAGTATCACTACTTTTGGTTCAATCTAAACCAAAATGTTTTAAAATACCCTTTTTGTGTTTTCTTTGATTTAAAACAATTCCTTATTTGTATTGAAAAAATTGAAATCCAAGAAAGTATTTTAACTCACCCATTAAACACATTTCAAATTCGTTTTAAAACATTTTAGACAATTCAATACATAATGATTTTTTAGATGATCCAAAAAAATCACCAAAACATATTTTTACAAATAAAACATCCTTTGAAATTATTTTTATAAATAAAGTAGGGTCAAAAAAACCTCTTATAAAACCACTTGAAATTATAAAATTGTTGATCTTGTCATACCAAGCTCTAGGTGATTATTTTAATCCATACAAAAATATATATATATAAACATGATTTGGAAAATTATGGTTTTGAAAACCTTGAGGTTGTTTAAAAAATGCATCCTTAACAATAAATCCTTTTAGGAATACACTTTTTACATCCATTTGATATAGTTTGTAATTAATATGTTTAGCATATGAAATCAATATTCTGATGGCCTCGATTCTAGCTACTGGTGAAAAGGATTCCTCATAGTCAATAAATTCTTCTTAAATATAAATGTTTACAACCAATATAGATTTTTTTTCTAATTATTATACAAAACTCATGAACCTCATTTATATATATCCACTTAGTGACAATATTTATATAGTCTTTAGGTATATATAATAATTCCCATACTTTATTCCTTTCAAATAGTTTCAATTATTCTTTCATTGTTGTTACCCAATATTCATCGTTGATTTCTTCATTGATGTTCTTAGGTTCATGTTGTGATAAGAAGGTTTGATGTTCAATCTGGTTTCTTAGTGATGTGATAGCATGTATTCCTCTATCTAGATATCTAATTATGGATTCTAAGGGATGGTATCTATGTTTCCTAATAGTTCTAGTGGTAGAATTATTTAATAATAATGTTTCTTCTATAGGTTTGGGTTCAAATAGTTCCTTAGGACTGGGTGATTTTTCTACATTAATTTTTAAAGAATTATCACTAGATTTGGAATTGATATTTAAATTTGAAAGTTCACCTTCAAGGTTATATAAATAGTTCTTAGGTTCATGTGGATCTATTTCATAAAATTACACATATACAAATTCTTCCATAATTTTTTTTAATTCTATTGAATACCCTATATGATTTATTATATATTGAATAACCAAGAAATATTCCTTCATAACTTTTGGAGGACAATTTTTATAAATTATCCTTTATATTTAGTATAATTAACTTATAAAAAAAACTCTAAAGTAAATAAATTTTGGTTTTCTCCTATTTCATAAATCATAAGGGGTTTTCTTTAAATTTCATATAATAATAACTCGATTAACAATATAGAAATATGTATTCACAACCTATACCCAAAAGTAAATAGGGAAAAATATTCATTAAGGATGGTCTAGGAAATGTTTTTAAGTTTTATGTATTTCTTTCTACAACACCATTCTATTATGGGTTCCTAGGGGAAGAAAAGTTGTCACTATAGCCATGTTGTGATCATAGAGATTTGAATTCCTAATTTTTAAACTTGTGAAAATGATCAATTATTAAGGTCTTAATAAAAATTACACTAATATTTTCTACAAAATTTTCATATTTTGAAAAATAATAACAAGCTTTACTTTTGGGAGCTAAAAACAATACCTAGTTGTATTTAGAAAATTAATCTACTAAAACATAAGAATAGTTCTTAACATTTAAGATATAAAGTATAGAGGGTCCAAAAAATTCCATGTGAACTAACTATAGGTGTTTATAATTTGAAACTTCTTTATCTAGTTTAAAATATATCATTTATTGCTTCATTTTTGACATGGGTTACAGACTTTGTCATTAAGAAATTCTAGCTTAGGAAGATCTCTGACTGAACCTTTCTTGTTTCGATTTCTAAGTGAGTGCATATTCCAATGATCTAGCCTCTTATTCGGTAGAAATAATTCTATATTAAAATCACTCAAATAAGAAACATTTTTTTAAAATAATTAGTTTAAAACAATAGCATAAGCATCGTTATTACTCAAGGCAGTAAAAACTAAAGCATTCCTGAAAAACAAATCAAGCATTTTTTTCAAATATAACATTATAAACATCATCATATAACTATGAGATGTTAAGTAGATTATATTTTAACCCATATATGAATAAAAATTATTAATAAAAATGGTACTAGAATTATTGATTGGACCAAGTGCGATTAATTTCCTTTGTAACTGTCACCAAAAGTGGAATGACTGCCATCTATTTTGATAAGGAACTTAAATATTTATTATTCCCTAGTCATGTGTCTTGAAAATAAACTATCTAGATACCATATATGTTTATTGTTACTCTTTAAGAAGGTTTCCAATAACAAATTTAAACTATAAATTATTTTGGTACCTATATTTTATTGGGTCCAAAAATGTTAGCCATAAGAGCCTTATGAATCCAAAGTTATTTGATTGGTTTCCTATAAATAGAATTTTTAAATTTAGAAGTTAAAAAATTATTAGTTCAATATAAATAATATTTATTCAAAAAATTTGTAGAACTTGAAATATTAACAAATGTTTTCTTATAAATCTCCCTTTTTCTAGGTTGGTAACCAATCTCAGTGGTATACTTGGGTGTGATTTATTTTCCAGGAATCCTTGTAAGGGTTTCTCTTATTTTTTCTTAATATTTATAGATCATTTTTATTCTATCATTAAAAGTTTTATTTGATTCTTTCCCTTTAATAATTTAGAATTATTTTCCTTTTCTAAAGTAAATCCAGTCTTAAAGTGAGTAGACAAAGCATGATGCTTCTTTAGACTTTTATATTTATAATTAAGTTAATTGAATTTTTCCTATAACATGTTACAATTATCAAATATATCCTCACTTTTAATGTTTTAATTATTTCTTTCTTTCTCAAAAATATTTTAAAAATTAATAGGAGATTCAGAAATAGTTTTTAGTAACTCATATTTGTTTGTCATGAAACACATGTTAGCTATTTCATTTTTATCTTTTCTAATCTAGTCAGATTCACTTGGACTATATTCAGAGGTTCTCTATATGTCTTTCATAACCTTCTTTAGCCTTTTTCATTTTTCCTCATGTCTTTTATTATATTTTATTTTAGGGAATTCAACCTTAATGTGTCTTTTTCTTTTTCACTCATAATAGATTACTTCACTGGACTAATTTTCCTTTTTCTAATTTCATTTTCAGTCATAATTTCCTCCATAATTATTCGTTTTGAATAATTTCATATTCATGTAGAATTTATTGAATCTCATGACTAGATTATATATTTTATAATCACTTTCATAAGGTGATTTCTCATCACTCAAACTGTAATATTTGATATCCTCTTTAATTTTTTAGTTGGTTGTTTTGAAGGCAACTTATTTCCCCTTTGGTCCATCATATTTTTATTTATTCACTTTATAATCTCCTTTAATTATAATTTTCTGATGTTGAAGGATTCTCTGATAGAAACAGAGGTTTCTCTCCACCGATCAGGTTGATATCTCAGAAGTCACATCACTTAATCTTTATCTAAAATTGTCTTTCTAAGTGCATGAATTGTGTTTACAATCTCACAAATCCTAATATACATATAAAAAATGGGTTCATCAGTATTATTCTTGAAAGTATCATATTTAATGGTATAATTATTTTATAACAACACTTTAACATTGGGTGTTCCTTTATGTGTAACAATCAGTGTGTCCCATATTTCAAAAGCAATAGAATAATAAAATATTCTATTAAATTATTCTTATCTTAATGAAAAAATAATTATTTCATTGGTTATAGTCATACATATCTTTATTCACATCATTCCAATCATCTCTAATAGCTTTAGTTTTTTCATATTTTTCCATGATAATGTTCCAAATATAAAATCCCACGATCTCAATATGGATTTTCATTTTGATCTTCCACTGATCATAATTAGTTATATTAAAATAAGGATGCTAGTTAGCAGCCATACCATTTTTCTATTATTATCCACAAAGAAAGAAATATATGATTAATATAACTTTTAATATCTTTTGATAAAGTTAGATCATGGTAAAAATTAATTTGAAAATCCTAAGATATAAAATGTTGGTCAAAGTGGAACACTCGAGAGGAGGGTGAATTGAGTTTCCAATAAAAAATATCTATTAAAAATGATTTAAAAACTAAATCCCCAAATTTATAAAATAAACCTAATAAACTAAAAAAATAAAGTTCAATAATTTTATCTTTTCAAAAATCTTCTTATAAGTCTTATCACAACTTGGCTAACATAGGTTTAAAACTCTTTTAACTTTTGAAACAGTTTTACTAAAATCAAACACAATGTATAAAACATAAATTAAAGTAAACAATCAAATTAATGTTTTTTAATTGAGTTTTAGAAATAGATATAGATATTTTTTTGAAAACATAGTAAAGTAAAATAGATAAAAAAACAATATAAATAAAAAATGAGTTCAATCTCAAGCTGATACCTAATCCCATCCACTTAGAAATCACTTGCTACCAAACTATTTATTACAAAATAAACTGATTCAAAACTTGGATTGGGTTTTACACAATAACACACAATGATTTATAGGATTCACATATCCTCTTCCATGGTTATACATGGTTTTACATATGATAATAAATAAGGGAGAGATATTTTCTATCACTCTAAAATTTAGCATAAGATTCGATGATTAATATTTACAAATACAAGCACACACAACATAAAAGTTAGAAAAATAGAGGAAGGGAATGAAAATAATTAGGTGAACAAGACTTTTTTGTTCTATTGTTTTTTAGGTTGTTTTTATATTCTCATTTTCATATTATGATTTGAAATTGATACAAAAACATGTTCGTATGTTCTCATATGTGTCTTTAAATTTTTGGTGACAACAAGGTGTCACAGACATTCGAAACCAAGTATATTTTCTTCATTTTCATTAAAGAAAAATTCCAATGTATCTATTTCAAGTGTAAATATTTTTATATATATTTCATTGTTAATATTTTTCTATCTTTATTAATCGTTTAAAAATAATAACTCTCAAAAAATAAATGTTGAAAATCATCATTGAATATCATTGTACTTTGGTAGTAAATTAAGGTTCAATAAATGCTTCTGATTAACATTTTATTCTACATAGAAAAGTATTTAGGTTAATATATATATAATATAATTACCTTTAGACACATTCATTTTAAGGGTGCCACTTTTGCATCCATAGTCGCTTGCATACTATTTAGATTATTTGATAGTTGTTATAGTCAATCACTTGTACCAACAATCGATCATTTTGTATTACGGTCGATCACCTTACACTTATGGTCGATCAACTCATACTTTTGGTCGATCACATTATATTTTTGGTCAATATAATAATTTTTTGATTTTGAGACTATTGACCACAATCACTTCATTTAGGCTTGCGGCTGCATGGTTGATCTAACTAGTCTTACAGTCAGTCCAATAGTTAGGCATGCGGTCGATTAGTTTGTATTATGGTTAATTGGTTTTGTCTTATGGTTTCTTGGATTTATAATATTTACACTTTGATTTGTCTTATGTTCAATTGGATTTTTATTAAGATTAATTAGATTGGTCTTATATTTTCCACTATTGATTAGGTGGTCATGAAATTGATGCCTATGTTGTGCAAAAGATTCTAGACTTAGGAAAATATCCATTTTTAGGGAAATGAATTTTCTTTCATAAAATATAAAATGGATTATAAATAACATAAAAATGATTTTTTATTATTAAAATAAGGAATTTATAAACTAATCCAACAGTTTATTAAGAGTTTTATTTTAGTATTTATTTCGAGTCTTGTATTTCTACGACATATTCATGAATTTATGTTATTATGGGATATTGATTTTATTTATATTATAGTGTTGATTCGGAGTTTTATTATATATTTTCTTGGATTTATGAGATAAATAACACCCATTTTTGTGATTTATACCCTCAATTCTATTCTTATCCCCATGGCCTATTGGAGGCAGGGTTTGGGGTCACTCTTGTCTTCAACATAGACCCAAGAGGGGTTATTAGTTGGGGTGATTCATGAAAAGTTTGATTCTACCTTATAAATAACACTCTAAAACCATCCTGAACCTCTACATATTCAATTAGTGGGGATAAGGGAAGGAAAAATTCCAATTTGGCCCTCATTTGAATTTAAATAATGTATAAAAGGACCCCTCATAAACCCACTCCCACCAATTAGTACTGTGATCCCTAATGATAAATGATTTGATATCGACCAAAAACTCTATATATCTAAGCACTGGGTGAAAGGGAATGTGATTCATTAAACTAGATAATAGTTCATACTTATGAATATCTTTTTAAGTGTTTTTATAAATAGAGAATGATTCTCCCATCACTAAGATAAAATAAAAAATATAGTAAGGAATAACTCAAAAAAACCCATACCCATAATCAAGTTACTAACATAACTTTTCATCATTTTTCTACACCACTAATGTCATTATCAAACTATCTATATCATCATTGTCTAACAACATGAAACTATCACAATATTAAGGTACTCATTCCATTAATCATGACATTAATCACCACTTAGGAAGACGTCTCTAGGGTAAACCATATATGCATCATTTTTAGAGACTCGGATTTTTTGTTGAATCCTTTAAAATATTTTTTTTAATATTTTATTAATAATTCACACAATTGGTTCACTTATTTTTTCACCATGGGAATGAAAATTATTTTTTTATTTTTTTTAAAATATAATATTTTTAGTGTGAAAAAGTGCTAATAATGTTGAATTATTAATATCTTATAAATAAATCCTTATATGGAAAATCTATCATCATGGTTGGACTCAATATGTAGGTTTTATTTAGGGTAAATATAATTCATGGTTGGGTTTTGAGCCATTCATTGGGCCTATTTTTGGTATTTAATCAAAATACTGGTTGAACTAATTATTCACTATGAATTAATTCCCAACCTCTATAATTAAGGTATTTACCAACGATAAAATAAATACTAAGAGATATTATAGAGGTTTTTGTGTATGTTATTTAAGGATGAGTCAATGAATCCATATATCGAGGCCGAACATTGAAGATTTGGTGAATCTCCATTAAGGAAAGAATTTTTAATTTTTATTTTTACACATTCTTTATGAAATTTAATTCAAATCCTAAGTCCTGAATTTATTATATTTTCATTTAATGGTGTGATCTTGTTTGTTTGTTTTGATTTGGGTTTTTTTTCATTAATTAATTTAAGAACTTATTCTTGGATAAAAGTGTGTATGGTCGATCAAATATTTTACCACCATCCTTTCTTCCCCACTAACAGTGGATGATACTGGTTTTCAAGAGAGTGGTCGGACCGCTCTGACCACCATGGAATCAACTCTCTCTCCTTGTGACCTCTCTCCCACTCCCATAATTCTTTCTCAAGATAATCAAGACTGATGAATGCCTCTAGATATCATGATGGATATTAGTGGGTAAAATTGGTAGTGGTGACTCAGGTGGTCAACATTTGAGAAGTAACATGGTGAGAGTGGTGATACATCATTTAAAAATGTATTGGGGTATCATCCAAGTGAATTTAAGATATAAGGGAAGACACTAGTAGGAGGAGCCTGAGGTAGTGAAGGTGACATGATGGCAGGTGTAGGATGTCACAACAACATTAAATGTGGCTATATCAATGAAAAATGTAGAGAGACCAATTATGGAAATGAATATATAATTTTGAGTTTTTAAAATGTAGTTAAATACTACATGACATATATCATTTTAGTACACCCAATGTATATCTAAGGACATCAAATTTCTGGAAGCTAGGGTTTCTATAGAATAAATAAATATCACATGACTTGCAATTTTCTAGAACACATCATGTTTTTCTAAAGGGACACACCCAGGTCACATGGAGTATTTTTTCAATTACCCTTTAAGCATAAATGACATATGGAATACCAACATAGGTTGTGTCTGAGTAAATGGCATGAGTTAGAGGGAGGTGAAGTACATGATCATCTAAACCATCTGATACACATGGTATGTAGCTGGTAAGGATGTGCTACATCAAAAACATGACGTGAATCATGTATTAGTGGAATATTCCTGACTATATCTCGTACATCACTCACTCTCTCACCTAGATGATATTTCATATAGGATAACTTCCATGGCTAGGAACATAGGTACATTCTCAATTGACCCATCAGGATGTAAATTCCATGTATAATATAATATTAGAGTTAGTTATTTGTAAAAAAACAATATTTATAATTTCAATTATCACTCATATTAAAACAATTGAATATTAATAAATATCTTACCACATGATGATTGTTCTACTAAATTAAATTTAATGTGATAATGTCCTTAGAGTATCTATCACATCAAAAGTTCATAGTGGTTCCCCTCTTGGATGAGAACCTTGAAGTGCTATGAAGATATTATTAAATAAATTTTTATGGATAATTTAAATCATCTGATTGGATATAAATGATACAACATATCATAGGTATGGGGACTATAAGACATTGAGGATTTTTCTCATAATGTTCGCCCTTGGTAATCTCTAATAGAGAAGATTATAGGAACTGACCCTCCTACACATGCTATATGTGTTATTGGATATTTTTATTTTCAGGAATGTGATTTGGTCCTTATAATTGTGATTAATATTAATTTATATCACGAGTCTTTTACTTTTATGTATTTAAAAAAAACTATGCAAACATATGCTCACTACAAGCTAGGATGTGTTGGATGAGTCACAAATTATATGACATTAATGAATAATTCAATAAAATATTTATCGCTTTCAATTTAATGAAAGTATATATATATATATATATATTTTCTATTGGAATGGAACCATATAATAGATTCATTTCCATGATAATATATTGATGATTTCATTTCATAAAATTCAAAGAAAGCTAAATAAAGTGTATAAGTTAATGACACAAGTATGCAACCTGCTTGATGATATATCAAGACAAATGGATTAAATTATATAGTAAGTGATTGTAGAATTTTTTTCATAGCTATGAATTATCCTTATATCATTATATTCTATGTTGTGTTTCTAGATACCATTATTGTTCTATGAGATGGACTCACTACTATTGAGATGAGGGCATAGAGGGTCACGCAAAAAGTTTATGAACATGTTCCACCAATTCAGATGAATTGGAGTTAAGGATGATGTGTGGCCCATGTACAATGACCAGTAGAAATCCAAGTGAAAAATATCAAGTAAATTAATTTAGTTATATTTTTCAGGTTCAGAATAATGAGAATTTAATTTATTTTATCATGGTATTTTTATGTTATTTCATTATAAAAGTGAATATGATAAATTATTATTTTTGAAATGTACTTTATGTGTTCAAGATTCATTAAATAATTACAATAGAAACAATATCAGTTAATGAATCAAGGTTTATAATGTGGAATTTATTAATTTCACCAGTTATTAGTGAAATATTCATGACATTCTTAACGTGTTTACTTAATTATTAGTGTTGTTTTGAGTCAATTTAAGAGGTTTAACTTATCTAAGTGCTTAAGTGAGATTTTAGAAAGTCAAACCTAACTATTTAAGATAATTTTTGATAAATGAATTGTAATTGATGTTATTTTTATGAATTTGAAGTGTTCCCCTACTCTCATCCCTTCTCTAGAGAATCTAGAGAGAGAAACTAAAGGAAAGAGCAAGAATCGATTGATCAAAGTATAGATACTGATCCTGTGATATTCTAACAATTATATGTGCATCATAAGAAATTTTATCTTCCATGACAGAACTTGGGAATTAGATCATGAAATTTTAGGGGCTATGTTACATGTGTGTATGATCTAGGGGGAATCTAGTTTGGTTTCTTTGAGCTATGATGATCCATATATTAGAAGATATCACCAAGATCACATTATTCTACCAAGGAACTATTTTGATTTTTTTTAAATGGGATTGAATGAGGTAATTATAATGAATTGGGTATCACCATACCAAATAAAATATCATATGATAGATTTAGTGTTTAAATATTGAAAATTAACAGGTTTTCATGCTTTAGATTTGTACATGATTCCTTTAATTATATCAAAATGATCATGCAATTATTTAATTAATCTTTTCAACTAAATTTTCTAGAAGTTGGATAATAGGATTTGATATAGTCCCAACACCACTGACAGTACGTCGATCCGAGTTTGAACATCCATGAAACTACTGTTTAATATTAAATTGTTCTTATAAATAAAAAATTAAAATTATATATACATCCAGTTAGAGGAATCAATGTTGCTAATGTGTGGTAGTTGGAAATTAATATGGTGAAAGGGTAGTAGGGATGGGTTTGTGCATTCGCATGCATATTAAAAGAAAAAAATCACATTGGTGACACTCTAGTTTCCCTCGACCCACCAACCCCTCCCACCCTCCCAAAGTAAAAGGGGGAGGTGACCAAAAGAAACAACCCATTCCAATTGGTGCGGGGGGATTTAAAAAAAATATAAAATATAAATATGAACGTTTTTTAAGTCATCGCTCACATAATCAGGCCATAGAGGCAACATTTAATGTCTCGGGTTTTGGAGGAGGTTGAAATCCTCATCCATTTTGAAATTTTCAGTGTTCGGTGGGTAGACCAACACTTTTCTTTTTTATCAAAACCTAATTTAGAGAGGTTATTAAACCCAACACCATGTTTTTGGGTGAGTTTACAGGCTTGAAAAGTGCCTCAATGTTTTGGTTGGGTTTTAGATAAGTTAGACACCTAAGACACAGGTTTTCAGGATACACATAATGGGGCATATGGTTTGGACAAACCATGCAACCTTCCAGGAGAAATGGTGTGGCCCTCCAGGTCTATTGGACATGGTTTGGAAAATTATGGTGGAGGGGGAACAAGACCGTGCGACACCTCTGCAGTTTTTAGTAGATATGACTTTCTTAGTTTCTACATAGTATGGAAAACCATGTCAGTCAATTTTATAAGGTACCCCAATGGACAATGGGTTTTTCATGGTTGGCATACAATTATCCAAAACTTGTGAGCCAACCATGAACCTCATTAAAGTGGTTAAATTACATTTTTTTTTCTTCTCCTTTATTTACCTCATATCCTCTTTTTCTTCTTCTCCACTACGTTCATAACAAAGGAGACCTCCATTTATCCTCCTCCACTGAGTTTTGAGCTAGATACCTCATTCGGAATCTATTCTTCAATCTTTCATGTGTGTTGGAACCACAAATTTAAGACCTCATGCCCCGTTATCTCTTTTCTTATTTTCTCTCTCCTTATGGAATTCTAAATCTATGTGATATGATTTACCCTATTTTCATGGTGTTCATCTAAAATTATTATTTTTTCAAATAATATCAAGTTAGAGGCTGTGATCAAACTAGATTATTTCCACCAATACAAGGTAGGTGGTGCTTATATTTCTTCATCATTTTGCGGTTGTTTTGGGGGTACAACTTTGAGTTCACATTTGGTTAGATTTATTGAGACCCTAATTAATTAATTACATGACTTTAAATTAAATATGAGACCATGTGGGAAACTTTTATGCATTCCCTAGCCATTGTTTCTATGATTGATTTGTGTGTGGGTCTTAATACCACTTGGTTAGTTAGGTTGGGTGTGTTTATTCAATTAAATTGAGTTGTTTTAATTATATTATTTTTATTATGTTGCTAATATGAATTATAGAGTTCCATGGGACCATGAAGGTCTCAACCTAAGGATTTATATATCATTGACCATATAGTATGATACAATGTGATTTCAGGTTGGGTGAGGCCCAGATTCTATGAGTGATGTCGATCACAGGTTGGGAGACATGGTTATCAGGTTAAGGTGACAAGTTCGATAGGTTACAGGCATGGCCTATGTGATATTGGATGGAATTATCCATAAGATTGAGTAAACATGGTCAAAGGGCCATAAGGTTCGAGATTATGTGGCTTAGGGACATATTTGGTAATTACCACTCACCCGTGTTGGCCAATGCAACATTCGAAGTCATGTTCACACACTATGACTCAAATGATGAGGTGGTATTGAACACTCTTGTGTGTAGAGACCTATTTGATGTGTGGATTAGGATTATGGTTGGAGGTTATTTCTATAGAAATCCTTGCGGATGGTGAGGAGACATCAGTTGATAGTGTTGAGACTATCACTTAGGGGATGTGGATCACCGTGCTTGAGGCTTTTAGGACATGAAAATTTGGGAGGATGAACATCATAATTCCTCAAGACATCATCTATTGATCTAATGGTGTTATTTTTTAGAGGACAAGTATCATTGTTCCTCAAATGTCATGCTTTGATCTAATGGGGTTTCTTATGAGTTGAGGTCCTTGGGACTGGGTGCTTGATTAGGGCATGCCTTTAAGACATCGAATATTGTTTGGTCATGAGGTTTAAGTTAGCAGAAGGTTCTAGGTGACTTTATTAGAGGTGGAGCCTGAGGGTTCACCTAGACTAATTTACATCAAGGGTTGCCTTAGGATTTGGATAAGGATCATCTCTGTTATAGTTATCAGCAATGGATGAAGTAAGTGAATGATTCTTTGTGGTTGTTGAGAACAATGAAATTAGGTTATATATAATGTGATGTGTTGTTTTATTTCATTTATTATACACCTACGTAATCAAATATATAAGATAGGAATATGTTAGTGGTGTCCTACTGAGATTCTTTATCACACCCTACATGGGCCCCTCGAGAAGCATGTAGAGTTTATGGATTTGTGTTCAGGTAAATGTTATTTCTTGGCATATAGATATTATTGATTGAGTTATAATGGGATGGAAGGCATGGGACCATTGGTTATTTCTTTAGTTGGACTTTCCTTTTTCTTTCTTTATTATATCAGCATAATTATATATGTATACACTAAGGTCGACCATGGGAGACTCTTATTTTTATTGTATTATATGACTTGAATTGTATGAATTTTTTACTTTAGTATCTAAAAATGATATTTTTTTATGTTTGATTCTACAAATGGATTATTTTGATATTGTTGTTATTATTATGGCTTCTACTGTTATTTCTTATGCTTCCACCATGGGTGGGTTACTAGTCTAGTGACTTATGGTCTATCTTTTACACTACATTCTATTTATATAAACCATTATTATATCATAACTAGAGGGTATAGTCTCCCCACTATCCCCACTTTACACCCTCACTACTATTCAATAGCCTTTGGAATATGGGGAGGTGTGCTTAAGGCCCAACAACACTCATCCCAAAGCATTGTTCGGTGGCTAAATAGGTCGGGGCACTACAAATTGTATCATAGGTGTTTTTTTACATCTTTACTGGTTTTACTATTTAGAATATGGTGGACTGTAGATTATAATTTTTTCGAAACTGGTTTTAGAACTCAAGTTTGGGTACCTATAACCCCATGCACAGGGGATGGACTAAGTTTCCAAGGATGGGAAATTATTTTTCTTCTTTTCTCATTTTACAGCTGATATGATTTACACTTCAAGTGCTAAACTTGGGTGTTATTTTTATTTGTTATGGAATGTGACCCTTATCCTAGTTTGGTAAGGGAGGATCTTTGGACCCCTTGTCTCAATATGGAAAGGGAGGTTTTTCAGGATTTATGGTTAGGAACAAAGGGTGTCTTAAATATATAAAAATGTTTTTGTGATAAAACTACCATTTTATATGTGATGTATATATATAGTCATAGATCATATATGAGTAGGAAGGGATGATGATATGGGGTGAGGTTGATCACCAAGTTGGGCGATGAGGTCATCAAATTGAGGAGACATGGTTCGTCAGGATAGGCATGGCACGAGACATATGAGGGGTGAGCTGTTTAAAATTTCAACAAAGGAATCTAAGCACTATTTTCCTACCTAGATTCTCTTTGGTTTAAATTTATTCAGCTACCTAGAACTAATACTTGATGAATGAATCTGATGTGGGTAGTCGGGGTTCCATGAGGTCATAATTATATGTAATACTTAGCTCTGATATGAGTATATAAGGGTCCAAGAGACCGGATGTCGTCTAACATGGTTACAGTGGGGGAGAGTAAGGGTAATGAGATCACACTACCTATTACAGTTTTCCCTATCAGTGTAGATGATCTTCAAGCAGGTTGAGATACCCGTGGGTTGGAGGGTGAACCTAGATACCTACATGCCTATGGGACCAGAAAATCACTGGTGGAACATGAAAGTTTATGTTGGAATACATGAGGGATTGTCATGGAAATATTTTGAGTCCAAGTTCTTCGTGAAAATTTTATTGGAGATGCTAAGGGCAGATAGATCTTAGAAATTATTGAGACTTTGGAAGGGAGACATGTCCATCATGGAATATTAAAGGACATTCACCGAGTTGTCTCATTTTTCACCCATTCTATTGGGTGATAACACCTATAGGGTGAGGCATTAAGGATGGTTTATGGCACACCATTTGGGTACAGGAAAAAATATTTTGGTTGGCCTCATTATCAGAGGTGGTGAATAATGAACTTATAGTTGAGGGTAACTTGACAGACCAGGCTTACTCAAGTCAGGTGATGGATTCAAGTGATGTTATTTGTGATGCTTCAGATAGTAGGAAGCGAGGATGATATTAGTTTTCATAGGGCGGTCAGGTGAGGGACTTGAGAAAACCATCTTAGAGTGGGTCTTCAATGACATGATTCCAATGAGGGAAGTTGCGTCTTGTGCAGATGCAGTGTGATTAGGCGTCGAAGGAGTGCCAAACATGTGGAAAGGTCTGGAATCTCAAGAGGTTATTTATGAATCCTTCTCATACAGCCGGATGTTAGGGACCGGGGTAGACTCAGGGTTCTGAAATCAGACCAGGAGAGATACTAGGAGCTAGTCTCTATGAGTCTGATACATGAAGAAGAAAAAATATAGATAGAGGGACCCATCACTAGGGTCAGTGGTTAGTATCCAAAGGGGAAAAACAATGAGGATAATACTCACGTAGTTAAGATTCAGTCTAGGTTCACATAATGGATCTTCTAGGTGCAGAGCGGGCCAAGGTGATGGTTATGGTTATTGGTACATTGTGGCTGTGATCGTGGTTCATATTTTTTATTTTAGAATTTTTCTTGTGTAGAAATGTCCATTTTGGGTGAATGATGTTCACCATATATATCTATAGAGTAACCAAATGTTTTTTAGTAGGTTAGAATCAACTCGGATGTGTTATATATATATATATATATCTGTGTGTGTGTGTGTGTTCATTAGGTGTGTGGCACCAATATCTTTTATGAGAATCATTGGGTGTGTGGATTTAGAGGTTTGTTGTCATCTAAAAATCATTGTGATGTGGGACTTTTTTGAGGTGTGGGGAACCTTTTTTTAGCATTTATTAAGGTGTGGGTCCTCTTATGTGTCATGTGTGGCATGAAAATGAGGTGAGAATATGATGATATGCAGGACATGATGGGTGTTGGGTATGACATAGGATCGCCTAATGAGGTTCGGGAGTAATGATGTATCATGGGTGGACTTTTGAGTCCAAGGATGGTCGATGGACCATGTGTTTTATTTGAGTTTTTGGTCAGAAATTGATCGGGGTAGGTAACTCCTATGTTGGGGAGCCTGTAGAGGTATTTTACCTATGAATTTAAGACCAAAGTAGACCGAGGTTCTTTGAGACATATGGGTATGTTCATAACTATCTCATATTTATACTCAATAGCTCGGGGATGAACTCTATTAAGGTAGGAGACTGTAACATATTGGTTTTTGGATTAGGTCGAAATCCTCACCCGTTTTGAAATTTTCAAAGTTTAATGGGTATACCAACACTTTTATTATTTATCAAAACTCAATTATGAGAGTTTTTTAAACCCAAATCAATGTTTTTAGATGGGTTTAGAGGATTGTAAAAAAAATAGTGTTTTTTTGGGTTTTGGGTGCATCGAATTCCAAAAACCCAAGTTTCCAGGGTGGGCAAACTAGGGCGCACGGTTTGGAAAATATGTGTGGCATCCTAGGGGAACTATGAATCACTCTAGGTCTACTGGAAACAGTTTGTAAAATCATGTTGAAGGGGTCTCAGGGCCATTAAACACCTTTTTATTTTCTAGAAGATTTTATTTTCATGGTTTCTATATGGTTTGGAAAACCGTGTGGGAAAACCATGTAAGGTACCTCTATGGATAGTGGGTGTCACACAGTTGGTGCATGGTTAGCCAAATCCTGTGATCCAACCATGTTCCTCATTAAAGGGGATATATTACCTTTTCCCCTGTACTATATTTATCTATTATACTCATTTTCTTCTTCACCATCACATTCTTAGTAGAGAGGAGCTCAATTTCTCCTCATTTTCTAGACTTCGAGCTAAATCTCTCATCTGAACTCTATTCTTCAATTTTTCAGGTTAGTTGGAACTGTAACAATAAGACCTAGAGTTCTCTTGTATCTTTTCTTATTTACTATTTTCTTATGGAGTACTAAATCCATGTGATCCAATTTACCCTATTTTCTAGGAGTTCATCTAAAACTTTTATTCCTTCTCAATTGGATCAAGTTAGAGGCTATGATCATATTAGTGTACATCCACCAATACGAGGCAGGTGGTGCTTATCCTTCTCTAAGATTTTGCAGTTGTTTTGGGGTGATTTTTTGAGTGTGCATTTGGATATATTGAGAGAGACACTGATTAATTTATGAATTGTCTTTAAATAAAATATGAGACCATATGGGATGCTTCTAAGAATTCTTTATCCATTACTTCTATGACTGAGTTGGGTATGGGTCTTGAGACCACTTGGGAAGTTAGGCCAGGTTTTTTTATTCAATTAATTTTTTTATTTATTTGATTTGTATTATATTTATTCTATTAATTATTGAGTTCTATGGGAATGTGATGGGATTGAATTGAGGATTGATATGGTATTTACCATCTAGTATGAGGTGATGTGATCATTAGGTTGGGTGAGGCCCAGATTCTATGAGTGATATTGATCATAGGTTTGGCAACATGGTCGTTAGGTTAAGGTGGTGAGACCATCAGGTTATGGTCATGGCCCATGATATATTTGATGGTTTTTTCCATCAGATTGAATGACATGGTTGGTGGGGAAAAAGGTGCCAAATGATGTGTTTTAGAGACTTATATGGAAATTGTCACTCACTCGTGTTGGATGATGCACTATTTGGAGTCGTGTGCACATAGTAGGACTCAGATGATAGGTGGTATTGACCACTCATGTGGGTAGATTCCTATGTTAGGTGTGTCTTAAGATTATGGTAGGATTTTCTTTCCATATAAATCCAATGGGATGTTGAGGATCCGTTGGTTGAAAGTGTTCAGACTATTGATTTGGGGCTGAGGCTCATCATGCTTGAGGGTGTTTGACTAGGACTATTTGGAAGAAAAAGACATCATCATTCCTCGAGATGCCAGTTTTTGAGATAGAGATGTTATTATTTGGAGTTCATCTATCGTTGTACCCCAGACATCATGCTTTGATTTGATGGGGTTTCTTATGAGCTAAGGTCCTTGGGACCAGGTAGTTGATTAGGGAGTTCCTTAAGGACATCAGATATTGTTTGAACATGAGGTGTTGGTTGGCATGAGGTTTTAGGTGATTTTATTAGAGGTGTAACTTGAGGTTTAACTTTGACTGATTTGCATTAGGGGATTCTTTAGGCTTTGTCTAAGGATCCTATCCACTATAGTTACCTACATTTCCTGAAGCAGTTGAATGATTCCTTATGGATTTTGAGCACAAGGGAAGCAGGTTATATAATGTGATGGGATACTTTATTTCTTTTAGTATACTCTTCCATAATCACATATGTAAGATAAGAACACATTGGTGGTAGCCAACATATATTCTTTCTCACACACTTAATGATATCTTTGGGATGTATGTTGATTTTATAGATTTTCATTCAGGTAAAGGTTCAGGCTCAAGAGATAGATCTTATTGATTGAGTTATCATGGGATGGAAGGCATTGGACCATGGGTTCTTTCCTTATATGGATTTTTCTTTTTTGTTTCCTTTTTTGTATCAGCATTCTTATATATGTATACAATAAGTTTGTTCATGGGAATCTCTTATGTTTATTTTATTGTATGATGTGGATTTTATGCATGTTTTTCTTTAGTAGCTACAAATGTAATTCTGTGATTTTTGATTCTACAAATGATTTATTTTTATCTTGTTGTTGTTATTATGGCTTCTGCTGCTATTACATGTGCTTCTGCTGATATTACCTGTGCTTCTGCCATGGGAAAGTTACTGGTCCAGTGTCTTATGGTCTTTCATTTCCGCTACTTTATATTTATATAGAACATTATTGTATCATCTCTATAGGTTATATTCTCCCTACTATCACTCCTTTACACTATCACTACTAGTCATGAGCCTTTGATATACAGGGAGGCATGCTTAAGGACAAATTTAATTCGACCCGAAGCACTGATCGGGTAGTTAAATGGGTCAGTATGCTACACATCATGCAGTGTGGGCGATATGACATGTATATCTAATGGGAACCACATGATACGACCAAACAATTATCCTGGTCACCCAAACTAAGCTAGGATGGGTTGGTGAAAACCCATCCCTGGTCTCATAACCTCTATGGTGGCCTATTTATGGTTCAAATAGGCCTAAGAAATTGTAGAAAGATTTTAGAAATCAATTTTATTTATCTATAATTTATTTAAAATATTTCAAGTGTCGTGGGATGTATCATTAATTATTAAAAAATATTTTAATTTCACTTTTAAGTATTAAAAATTCTCTCTAGTTGAATTTTAAGATATTTAATTTTTATTATGAAATTTTACTGAATATAGATTGATCATGAGCTAAGACTGACCCATGCATATTTGGGTAATTAATTTTTTAATTTAATTATTTCATTTGAGTTTTTAAATCTAATAATTATTTACTAAATAGTTTTTAATGATATTTGAATCATTATTCCATCTTTAAATGTATAAGTTCCTACATGTACACATTTTAGTGATAAAATGTAATTCTTATATCCTAAGTTCCCCTCACCTACACGTGTGTATGCATCGTAAAGATCGAATGAGTGCACAACGACATGGTTTGAGGATGCGAGCCGACATGAGTATAATTATTGGGTGTGTTATTGAGTGCTATAATTTTAGTCAGTACATGACTCAAGGAATTCCCCTAGGGCCTCATTTGATCCATTATCCACTCAATGAATCAAACATTTGAAAACAACTCATGAAAATTTCCTTTTTCTTACATGGTTAATAATATCATTATGTGGATGTTATGTGATCAAATTTGATAGTTAACAAGCATGTGAAGATAAAAATGAATAACCATGTGATGAATATTTTTATTTATTAATCGTTAAATATGTGAGTGTGATCTCATAGTAACAAGAATGATAAAGATAATCAGATTTCAGTCGACATAAGAAATAAGATAAATGGATTATGCATAAATTATTTTTTCAACACATAGTTAATTAATTACATAAAATCCACATAATATTAAAAAGAATATAAAATGATAAAATAATTAATATTTATAAAAAATATATAAAAAATATCTCAAGTAAATATTAATTCGGTATAGCCTTCTATTACTTGTGTTAAAATGAAACTATAGTTCAAAGTTCTTGTCTAACTAAAGTTAAGTTGATTTAAATTATCAGGGATTTTTTTAAAAAAAATGGTTGACTTAATATTGTTTAAATCAAGGGTTGATTTCTAATGTAAGACTTGGTGCAACTAGGAGGAAATTTTTGAGAAAATATTAGTCCAGGATTTTATGATGAGGTGTTCCATTCAATGGATCAAGGAGTTCTTAGTTAATGTAGTTGGGACGACATGCCTACCTAAATAACATTATATGATTTTTCATGCCCAATTTTGGATTATAAGAAGTTAAATATGGATCTTTCCTAGTATAATATCAACAAAAAGTCATTTTCAATCCAATGGTTAAGGATATTATGATTTTATAAAATAGTGGGAGACTAATATATAAAAATCTATGATGTCACACTTTTGGTAATCTAGATAAATTACTAAAACCATATTTTATTTTATTATAGAAAATGGAAATTAATATGAACATGAAATTATCACTATGATAAATATTAGATAAATATAATATTCTCATCAAGATTGATTTCCAATAGCGGTATAGGTTCTTACACATTGAATTATTCCAAGAGTGGGAATTATACACGTTAGATTCACATGTTCCTAAGGAAGATCCTTCTAATGAAGCTAGTGAGGATAAGAAATTTGACTTCTAGAAACATGTATATGGTGAATTAGATTTCTAGTACCCCATATTTTCATCCATGACCAATGATTTCTAGAAGATGCACAAGGATATTAATGCATAAAACACGTTATCTCATATCCATGATCTTTATAAGAAGGCAATACAAGAGTGTTATAAGATCTCCAAGTCGCTTTTCTTGTTTAATTCTAGAGAAGGTTCTCTAACTAGACCTCATGTAGTCAAGTTGATTGTTCCATGAAGGAAATAATTGTGATGTGGTTGGAAGTATATAGAAGATTAAAAGTTGATATAGTATTGGGAGATATGTAGGAGTTATTTCAGCTTCAATGATATATAATAGATTTTCCATTAATATAGAGGGGATAAAGTTGATGTGTCAAAGTCACACTGGGAGCTTCCCTAGGATGTGTAAGGTTTTGTACTTCAATAATTTTTGTCCAAATATTTCATGTAAGGTTTTATAATTTTTTGAGATGAATAAGAGCTCATACATATGGTGTTGAAGATGATGCGTATAGGTTCTATACTTTTACAAATTAGAAGAACCAATTATCCATGGAATACATCATGATACTCTTTTACCCATTAAGATATTTTGATATATTCATTGAAAAAATGCATTAATATAAGGGAGAAGAAGGAAACATTATCATGAAGAGAATATTTAAAGGGATTAGGAATTCAAATTTATTGATTTTTAGGAAGCCCAAAATCTCGAAGGAGATAATAAAGATCAAATAGGAGATCTCATGAAGATGGATACACATGGATTCATTACTAAAACCAAGTAAGAGAGAAGTTATTTAAGGGAAATGAGACCAATGAGTAATAGAAATAGATCACATAAAATTTTGAGATTTATCCTTCTATTGTATTATTTTTCTAGTTTACCTTTTGATTCTTATAATCTATTTCAGGGAGGGGTAAACCCTTTTGTTGATTGAGATATGTTAGGGAGTATCCTTCTATAATGATTGATTTTGTGCTTCATTTAATAAATTATTCTTTAATTGTTTGATTTATGTATTTAGTTTTAGGTTATTATTTTCAATGTGATAATATTCAGTTTATTATTATTGTTTATTATTTACTACTTGGGTTGATATTCATCATTTTCCCTCCATTTAACTCTGTTAAATATAATAGAATATACAATATTGGGAAGTCAAGTATCTTGAAATTGCATATACATTTTCAAAAGGTAGTTAATTTTTTTAAATTAATTAAAAATGTTTTATCCAAATCACGATATTCCTAAGTAGTTTAGAGATAGTATATTATTGATATTTCATCTAATATCTCTATATACTCATGGGAAGGAAGTTTAGTTAGTAGTGATTGTTACTTGATTAAACCTCACAATTTCTATCTATGCAAGTTGAAGGATAAGATAATGTGGATTCTTTAATTTATTAGTTAATAAAAATAAGAGTCAATCATTTTTAAGAATAAGATAAAATTGTAATTAGTAACCCAACCCTTGAAAAAATGACTAGTCATCACTTTGAACATTTCACTTGTTTAAATTTCATATTAGTTCACTCAACCTAGAATCTAATAAAACCACCCATTTATTAATTGTGGAAAAAGATAATTTTTCACCCCTATCTAGAGACAACCACTAGTTTCCATAATACTAAATAATAACCTTGGGCTTGAGTGTATTTTTTCAAACCATTAAAAACTATTTCACTAATCATGGTATTAAACTCAATATATATCTCCTTATACAACCCATTATAATGGATTTTTATAACTAAAAAAATAAATGATTAGTTGAAATGGGAATAATCATTCTTGATAAATTCAAATGTTTAAAATTATTCTTAAGTGAGGTTAAAAGTAAAATTGTTCATATTCTAAATATATTCTTATTGAGACCAGAATCAAACATAAATTATTATGAAATGTGATATAAGAAGAATCCCACTGTATAAAATTTTAAATTTTTTGGTAGTCCATTATTTATGAGAAAAAAAAATTTATACCAAGTAAATTTTGATTGTAGAATAGATTTTTTGGATATTTATCAAATAGAAGATACTGAAAGTGATAGAAAAAGATATAATACAAGTTGATGGACTATTATGATGTGAATATCATTGAGTATAAATCCAATTTAAGTTAAGTTCATGATCTATATTTTGAGAATTATAAATAAATAGTCATGCAAAGTTATAAAAAATAGATGGAAATATAGCTAGATATAAACCCAATAATATTAATATAGATTCTGATCAGTATAGTAATGATGAGGGTACTACTAATATAAGTGGAAAATATAAGTATTAGAGACTAAAAAATCACGTTGATCCTAAAAATATTATTGTAAGTTTGGTGGAATGAGTTCAAACTAATAAAATATTGATGCATGATAGTAAAATAGATATTTTTTACCAAATTAAACCATAATCAGTTATTATGGTTGTTGAGAATAACAAGTTTCTAAATGATAAGAATGAGTTGAAGGATAAAATTGACAAGAATGATAATATGGATCCTATTACAATACTATAAGGGAAAAATATCATTGGAACCAAGTGGGATTTCTAAAATAAGATCAATTAAAAGGGGATATTTTTAGAAAGAAAGCTAGATTAGTGTGAAAAGGTTATTCATAGGTTGAATGAATTGATTTTTGAATAAAAAATTTCACCTATTATAAGACTTTAATCAATAAGAATGATTTTTTCAATTACAACACACAAAAAATATAAAGTCTATAAAATGGATGTGTAGTATGATTTCTTGAATGAATATATTGAAGAATAAATATTTATTGAGAAATATGAAGGATTATCCTTGATAATGATGGTATAATAGTGTAAAGGTTTAATAAATCCTTTTATGTGTTAAAATAGTCCCTCAGAACATGGTATTCTATGTTTTACAGTTTCTTAAGGGGAAAGAATTTCATGAAAGGGAAGATTGATAAGGACCTTTATATAAAGGATATGAACACAATTACTCCCATTTCTATTATTTCTGTTAATGAAATAATTTTTATAGGTAATAGGGAGTATTATTGTGAGGAATTTAAAAAATAAAATGGAAAGGAATTTTGAAATTAATTTTCTTTGTGAGATAACATTATTTATGGGATTACAAGATATTTAGAAATAGAAATATATTTTATTATTTTAGGAGAAATATATCAAGGAATTATTGAATAAATTTGGAATGGAAGCCTCTAAATAAATATTAACACCCATGAAATTCGGATTGAAGCTAGTCAAGGATGAAATATGTAAAAGTGTGAATTATAAGGACTTTATAAGATTTATTAGAAACATGATTTATCTTAAATAATCAACACCATATATTGATTATGTAGTAACATTTTATTCAAGGTAACAAAGAAATCCAAAATAATAACACTTTAAGGTTTCCAAGATAATTATCATATATATTAAAGGAAAATTGAATCATGGTTTGTTGTACAAAAGAGGTGAATAACTAAATTTATATGGTTACATCGATATCGAATAATCCAGAGACTATGATGAAAGAAAATCAATATCATGTGGTATATTTTTATTATGAAGAAATTGTGGGATATGAAATTAAAAGAATAAAAAAATTAACTTTTAGTATTTTGGAAGTTGATTATGTGGATGTTGCACATGCATGCATACAAATGGTTAAGATAAATGAATAATTGGTAGACTAAAGGTGAAGGTTTAGAATCCATTGAGAATTTATTATGATAATCAAAGTGCAATTTATTTTTCTAATAATCTAATGAAACACTCTAGATATTAATATATTGATATCAAATATCATTTTATCAAAGATAATATTTCTAATGTATAAGTGATGTTTAAATAAATTTCAACACTATATTATATTACTGATGTTTTCACCAGAGCTATTTTAATGGGAATATTTGAAGAGTTAAGGATGAAGATGAATGTTCATCCTTTAACTTTTACTTAAAGAGTTTTAGTTAATCCCAAAAATTCTTTATATTATGTTTATAAAAGGGGAGAAAAGTACATTAATCAATTTATTGATATTGGAGGAATCTAAATTTATTTTTATTACCAAAAGTTTGAGAATATTTTGAGTTACAAAGGGGTAGTAAATAAATATCACTAGCCAAAAACAGCTTGTCACTAAGAGATTAAATTATCTAAAAAAATTAATTTATCTAGTATTGTAGTTCCATAGTGTTTATATTTAAGAAATAATATTATTTGATGAAAATTTATGACATATTAGAATTTAAAAAAATCTGAAGGGGGATATTAAATAACCCATATAATTGTTAAAGGTGTGTTGTATTTTCTTTCAACATTACATGAGAAGAATTTTAAATAGTTGAGAATGTTTTTAGGTTATTTTGAGATGTATGAAAATGAGTTTTTAAGGTTCTAAGTTGATTTAAATAATTTTTGTGTTCATGTGTAATATCAATGAAAAAGATAAAGGCATGCATAATGTTACGACCTGACTCGAGTTCTACTAAATCGATGCCTCGAGCCTGTGTACCACATGACCTCAAGTGAACCTCGCCATATATAAAAGGATGCCAACTAGAAGAAATTATCTAATAAGGTATGTGGGGATATTATAACCTCTTTACCAGAGTAAAAAAGAATAGCATAAATAAATATAAACCCTAACCAAGGCAGTAATAATAATAATAATCATGCATCATGTAATCAATTCCAAAAAAAATTGGGTAAATTTCCCCAACCAATAAAGTAAAATTATCTTGTCATACTAGTGTCATGTGTTAAGAAAAACCAAAAATAAAAGACACACTGATAATCCCAAAACTTATACCAACATTTTTCCAGTCCCCTATTCCATGCTCTATCTCGTATCCCAAATCAATTATCTATCACATCCCTTTTCTCTTATTATAACCCAAAATCATGAAATCTTATCAGTATCCCAAGAAGGGTATGAGTAAAACTCAGTAATCCACCACAAATGGTGTCCCCAAATATATATAGTCTAATAAAAATAATATAGTATGAATAAGTACATGTAAATAACGAGCAAGGAAAAAAATTAAATATGTTCCATAATTAAACATCTAACAAATAATCATTTGTAACCTTTGGTTATATCCTACCATCCAAACCCTCTAAACCCTCTAAACCTACATCATCCATGATGGAAGTCTATGAAAATAATAGAAAGGGTTTTACATTTCTCTTTAATAATAATGGAAGTCATTAATCACTTAAAATTTATATATCTTGGTACACCAATCTGTTTACTCATAACACGCAAATAGGTTTTAATGCCAAGATCTCTATGTCTGCACCCTAGCCAAGAATAATTAATTCCATGTCTATCATATCAAGTCTAGGATGTAAAACTTCATGTCTAAACAACCTAAATAAAATATAAAGAATTCCACATCCAATAATTCTTACCAATTATTAGGATCCATCATTCCCCTCATCTCTAGCCATGTCTTCAATTTAACAATTCAAAAGGGCCAACACACTTGGCCTTTTCCACACGTTACATATCAAGGGTACACCTCATCTCATTCACCATTATCAACATGTTCTAACTTATTCAACATCTTTAACCATTTAACCATTTGTTCAAAGAATACAATCAAGAAGGGTTCTTTAAAACATTTAGAAACAAATTCAAATGCCTTTTTTCCATTTACCAATTATTACCACATCCATATCATCACCACTTTTATTTCTATTTAAGACAAAAAAAACCTTATTCCATGATAACTTGTTCAAAAAAAAGTGAAACTAGTTTATTCATATAAACCCATTATTTCACCATTTCCAAACCATTTACCATTTTCAATGGAAATGAAATACTTCATGAGTGGCCCTAAACCCAGTCTCATAATCATCAACTGACCCAATGGGGTTCATGAGAGATCTAGAAAATAAATTAAAGGATCAATTTACTTTTATTAATAAAATTCATAAATACATAGTATGGTACTTAACTAGAATAACCACATACACATAAAAAACAAAAAAAACTATGGGATAAAGTTTATAGAATACCTACCTCAATCTCATTGACAAACACTCACTCAAGAATGACCCTTAATTCAAGACTAAACGACTCTAAATTCCCAATATAAGAATCTGATAGAAAAAAAGGGTTTATGAATTCATAAGGAGAGAATAAATTCCATCATTATTCTCCTAGAAAATAGAATAAATATGAGCTCTATAATCACTTGGAGCTAAAATTCACAACCAACAACACATCAAACAACTAAGTGTCAAAGGAGAATTATCCTTAGGATAAGGGAGAGATCTTGTTTCATAAAACTTGATACTATAGGTGTAAATGGGATTTAAATTGGGTTATAATACTTAAAACATTGGGGGAGGGGGAAGGTAAAATCTTCCAATTTAATGTGGCACATAGTTTGGCTGCATGATTGGCCAAACTGTGTTCCAATTGTGCATCATCCTCTATCCAAAGAGGGGTATGGGTCACACAATTTCTTGGGGAGCCCACATAGTTTGGAAAACCATGATAAGGCCATGTGTTTTCCTCTTTAAAATACCACATGGATTATAGGATCCCCCTTTCATATTTTTTCAATTGTGACCATCCCCTATAGGTTATGCAGTTAAGTCACAATGTTAGTACTAAATGGGAACCAACTGTGAACCCTATAGTATGACCTCTTTTACCCCATTTTCATGTACTGAACTCCTCAAACACCCCTATGTCCCTCATAATCTAGGTAATAATTTAATTAACCATTTTAAAGGGATTTATATCAAAATTAAATAATAATATACCACTTTGAAAGTTTAGGATCTTACAACCTCCCCACTTTATAACAGTTCATCCTCATGCTGCTCTGCCAAGCATTGCTAAGCCTCCAAGGTAAAAAGTTCAGGACATTGGGTGGGAATATCTACTTCTGGATCCTATGTTATCTCCTAAACTTTATCATGCTTCCATGACACATGGACCAATGGCACAGTCTTACCCCACAAAACATTCTCACTATGATCCATAACATAAACCAGATGCTTCTCAATAGACGCATTAACTTCAAGATCAACGTCATAAAAATAAATCACGTGAGATGGGTTGGGGTGATTCTACCAAATATGTGACAATGAAAAACATCATTCCAACCATCATACCATTATTGAAGATCCAATAAGTATACTACCAACCTGATCCTCTCTACAATCTCAAATGACACTACATACATGGGTTCCAACTTAACATTTTTCTGAATCCAATAAAAACACAATATCAGCAAAAACTAAAGGTTTCACCCACTATAACTCTAAAGGTTGAAAATATCAATCATCATATGAATTTAATCTTCTCTAGGATGTATCCATATGCTTATTAATCAACTGAAATATCTCTCTCATATTCTTTATGAAACTAAATTCCAAAAAATATGATTTATATGCTTCTATACAACATAAAGGAGATCTCTATGGCCTACCAAAGAGAGAATCACATATTTTCATCAGAATAGTTTCCTGGTAACTATTTTTATAGGTGAACTCATTGAGAACTAAGTGTTTCTCCAAAGATCCACCAAATTCTAGGACACATTTCCTCAACATGTCCTCTAATACATAAATATTACATTCTAATTTCCCATTTATCTACGAGTGAAAATTCATACTCAAAATCACCTGATAACCAAGTGAGTTTTTCAACCCTTACCATAATTTTGATGCAAAATGTGTTAGGACCAAGTTGATAAGGAATAGTATGGTATTCAGATATTGTCTTTTATTGTCAAGGAAGTTTAAGAAGCAAATAAATCACCTCAATTTGTTTTTGGTGAAAATAGGACCGACCATTGTATTCAAAAAATCAAACTCGCAACATTTATTCATATTGGGAATATGTTTTCTGGATGAAAAGGTTCATCAGACTCACCTTGGGTTTAGAATAGAAGAGAATATTGTAATGAGGTTCTTCTTTGGATTCCTCCTAACTTCGATGAAAATTTTGATGATACTTTGTTGTTTTGTATTTCTCAAAAATCATAAGTAATATGTAAAACTTTTGATGCAATATTCATGAAATAAATGAGAGAATAGTTTCTTACAATCATATGGAGCATTTTATTGAGAGAAAATGTGTTTCCAATCATATTTGGGACAATCATATTCAGTTCAATTATATTCAGGTTTGTATTAGAAAGAACCTACTAGAAAGTTATAATAATTTCCTTGGTAAGTCAAATGATGTTAAATTTGATCTTCAATGTAATAAAAGTCATGAAGGAATTCATGCTTAAAAGAAAAAGTTTTTGGAAGAAGTAAGTTGCTGAAGTAAAATCTTTCTAGTCTTATATCATCATATTCATATTTTTTTGAATTCTAGGAAGGTTTTCTTGATCATAATGAGAGAAACATAAGGTGATGGTTTTTATTTAGACAAAAATCTGAAATATTTAATTCTTTTTATAATTAATTTTATAAGTATCATAATCATAAAATTGAAAGAATTTGAGTGATGAAAGATTTTTTTCATCATATTCAGAAAATAAGAAGTTGACGAAGTTGAAGAAGGTTAAAAGAATCTGTTGTCTCCATCGTAATGAAGAAATGAGAATGAGAGTTGGTTCTAAGAATCTTAATGATAATAAATATGTTTTCATTATTATATTTAGTATATATCAACATAATAAAGAACCTATTGTTTTATATTTGTCTTCATCATAATAAGGCGTGTCGTAATTGGGAAATCAGAATGGAGAATTTGATTCAGACTGAAGATTTTTTATAAAGTATGAAGCATTGAAGATTTCTAAGAGAGATAAAAAAATAAATAATATTTTGAGATTCAAAAAGAGTTTGAAGAATATAAAAAATTGTTTATAAGGGGGAGCTTGAAGCTCAAAGAAGATATTCATTTTTTTCATCAGTTGGTATGGAGCATCGTAATAAAGAAATCATATTGGAGAAATTGGATTGGAGAATCAGAATTGGATTGAAGTTTTTTAAATAAATAATAAGTGAGATGAAGTTGTTATAATATTTGAGAATGTTCGATAATAGTTGAGAAGTGTTTATGAAGTCATGATGAACCCAACATTAAAGGAGAGTTTATGATTCAGGTAAATTTGATTGAGTGGTAAACTTTTCAAGAATCTCACCCAAAACACTTTTTGGGGGACTATAAAAGTGGAAATTTCATTGCACTTTTATCTGAAATAAGTATTGTTCATGAAATGAAGAGAGAAGGTGGAGCGTTGAAGAATTATATAGAGAAAAAGATTCTAGATTATGTTTTCAAGAAGAATTTTTTTGGACAGAAGAAACATAGGAGAAGAGACAATACTATATTCAGCTAATCATTATATTAGGATGAATCATCATATTGGAAAAATTTTATTGGGGTTTTTTTTATTGAATAAGTTGTTCATAATTGTCTCAAATGTATTCTGAAAAGGCCATATATTTTCTTTATTGAGTAATCGGACTGAGTTTTATTACAAAGTCCAAAAGATGTTTTTACCATCTTCTGGGTATGAAAGTGAATAATTTTTTTGAAATATAATATTCAAGAAAGTGGGTCAATAATCACCATAACATGTTTGTTACAAAAACATTCTTTTTTCATTTTGTGCTACTCAAATCATATTCAATGTTGTATTGATCATAGTTCTACATGAGTGTAAGGGAATATCCTACCCATTATATTCCATATAAAAGGATTATTTTCTAGTGGATTGTGTGGTATTGGATTGTTTGAAAACTATACCAAGTATGTATCTAATCTTATTGAGTGGTGAACCTTGTAAATTCTAGTGTTCCTTTGGATATGTGTATGAGTTTTTTTTCCATAGGGAAAAAATATTTAACAGGAGGCAAAGGTTGTTTCATAATCAATGAAACATAAAATAAAAAGATATCACTGATTCAACCCATCCACTAATTAGTGATATAACTATCATGACTGGGTAATTAAAATTGGTATTAGACCTAAGGTTCCCTTCATTTACTCTTTGTTGAATTTTTTAAGAGAATTTGATGGAGATTATGAATTTTGTTAACAGTAAAGGTATCCTAATTTTTTATGGTACAAAAAATAATATTTATAAAGATAAAATGTTTCCTTATCTTATGTCTATTGGGTATTATGTTCTTGAAGCTAAAACATATGGATTTAATTATATTGATGATAAATTTCCTATTATATTTGTTGATAAGAAGAATCTTGAGAATGAAGGGCCAAGAATGTTTTACTATCATCACTTTCTGAAAGTAAATTTTTAAGGTTAAAGGGTGTTTCCATAACCAAAGTTATATGGTATAAATTGAAAAACATACATGAAGAAAATTAAAAAGTGTAGAAATAAAAGTTACAAATTTGGATGCTGAAGTATGAAGATCTCAAGATGATTGAATATGAATATGTTGGTGAATTATTTACTTGTATGAATGGAATTGCCAGTACTATCAGTTTTCTTAGTGAAAATTTTGAATATTCTATAGTTTTTAGAAATATGTTGAGAATCATTCCTGACAAGTTTGATGCTAAAGTTTCTTCATTGGAAGATATAGATCCTAAAACATTATCTCTGGATGACTTGAATAACACTCTCATAACTTATTAAATGAGAAGAGAGAAAGCTATGAAAATTAAAACAATGGTTGATATAGAAATTAATTTCAAGCCTTCCAAGAAAGATAATTCAAATAAGATTTTTATTAAAGAAGAATATGGTGACTCTAATTCAAAAAATGAGGTATGTAAAAAACTTGATGATATTTTATCCATGTTTTCTAAAAATGTGAGAAGAGGAACAAATAAATATAAATGGAAACTTCTCTTGAAATTATTTGAATGTGGAGTCATTGGGAACTTTGCGGCTAATTGTCTTCAAAGAAATAAATAACAAGATGGTGATGAAGAAGAAATAAGGCTAACTAGATAATGGAAGAAATAGGGTGATAAGGAAAAATCTTTTTTTAGAGAGAAAGATATAAAGTTCTTCAAATCCAATAGAAAAAGTTTCTTATCTAAAGATGAAGAAGAATAATAAAGTTATGGTGAATCCAAAAAATCTACTGAGTATGTTGGTGAGAATAATTTTATTGCAATAATGAATAATGAAGAGTTCAGAAGAAGAAGTTCAAAAGAAGAAGAAACTCGATTATAATATCATCTGAAAGAAGAATTAAAATAATTCCTGAGAAATATTGGAAGGCAAGATAAAGAAATCAGGAAGTTGAAAAATGAAAGTTCCTCAAGAAATAAATAATAATGTTTTCTTGATGATAAAGTTATTTTTCCAAAATAAATTGATGATTTGAAAAAATATCTTGTGGAAGAAAATAATCATAATGAACATCTAGAAGTGAAGCTGATGGAAAAATAATAAGAGATGGAACTTATCCAACAATTTTTTTTAAAGATGAACAGAAAGGTATAAGTTTTAAAAAAACTATCTCTAAAGTTGGTAAAAGTTATCATAAGGAGAAACTTGACAATGATAAACAAAAGTTACATTCAAAGGTTGATAAGAAATCTAGAATTTTTTCCACAAAGAATAAATATAGGAATGTTATGTATGTGGTAAATATTAACAAAGTGGAGAATTTAGAAGTTTTTAAAAAACCTAAGTCTGAAAATTTTTCTAAACAGTATGAATACAGAAATGTTTCTATTAATTCTAGTTCTGATAAGGCTGAAAATAAAATCGAGCTAAAAAATAAGATTCTGATTGATAATATAATGTTTTGTGGTCAACAAATTTTAGATAATAATGAAAATAAGGTTATTGAGAAACATGTTCACAACTCTATTTAGTATGGAAGTTTTAGTGAAAAATATTCTTTCTATGGATACTTATGGTATTATCGTTGATTTAAGAATATAGAAAATATGTGTTGGTTCAACCCACAACATTACTACTATTCCACAAATTATAGATGGAAAAGTTTGAAGGGGAATTAATCTTCTTAAAGGAAGAACTTTGAGAAGGTTTTTTTGAAGAAACCTGAGAAGGTTGGAGTAAAAGATGAAAATAGGTTCCAACCCTTGGAAACTATATTTGAAATGTGTGAACAACTTGGAAATATAGCAAAGGGTTGTCTTGTTTTGTTACAGGTACAACAAAATTTTGTTAAAAATTCTCATAAGTAATAGGTGAAGAATGAAAATTATCTTGTTGTATAAATCACAATGAAATCATAAAAGGAGAACAACCTTGGATTATTTATAGTCGGTGTTCTTCTCATGTGATAGAAGTTTCTGAAGAATGTGAAATAATTTTAAAGAAGTAACGGTGATATTTGGAAATGATGAATCCCTGAGAATCAAATGTGTTAGATCAACCATCATTAGGAAAGAAAAGTTGGAATCTAAGAAAGATTTTTATTTTTATGGGATAAAACAAAAACAAATATGTGTTTCAAAACTATTTGATGAAGGAAACAAATTCATTTTTATAAAAGATAGTTTTTTGTGAAAAGTGAGGAATATAGAAATATAGTTACAAGAATACAACGTAAAAAAAGGAAATTTATTTCAAGTTGGTGAAATAAAAAAATCTTGTTACTTGGTTGTGGTGGAAGAAAATAAATTATGGCATAAAATGTTAGGAAACATGTGTCAAAGAAACATGATATTTTTATTAAAGTAAGAAATTGACTAATATATTGCTGATATGTCAAAAATAAGATATTGGTGTTGCACTATTTTCTAGAAAGGAAATATTACAAATTCTATGCATAAGAACGTTCACAATTTTTCAAAACAACCCATGGAACTTATTCATTCTGATATCTATGAACTGATGATAAAACAATAAATACATATATAAATAAGTACTTCATAACTTTCATTGATGACTTTTCATGTATTACTTGTGTTATTTATATGAAACATAATTCAGATGCTATGAAAATGTTTAAAAGTTTCAGGAGGAAAGTTGGGAAGGAATGTGAGTATTTAGTAAAGAAGTTGAGAAATCATATTGTTGGTGAGTATAATAATGAAGAATTTTCAATTTATATTGATAATAATGGAATTCATCATGAGTATAGTTCCACATAAACACCTCAATAAAATGGGGTTATTGAAAGGAAGAACAAAATTTTGGTGGAAATAAGGATAACTATGTTACTTGAACATGGTATTTCTCATTATTATTGGAGGTAAGACATGATTACTGATGTGTATATTCAAAACCAATTTTTTTATAGTCCATTTTCATATATGACTTTATATTAAATGTTTTATGGAAAAATTCCAATTTTGAAACATTTAAGAGTTTTCGGGAGTCCATGCATTATAAAGAAGAAAGGTGAAAACCTTGGAAAGTTTGAGAATAAAGGTGAAGCTAGAATTTTTCTCAGTTATGCTCCAGAAGGAAGATGATAAACGTCTTTTAATAAAGAAACATAAATAATTGTTGAATCTATTGATGTGAAAGTTATTACAAACCCAAAGGAGGATAAAAAAAACTCATACAAATAATGAAGTTGTGTAGGATAAGAACAGTTTTGTTAACATTTCTGATATGGATATAGTAAATTGTAATCCTACTCAAGAAGAAGAATTTGACTCATCTATTTCATGTGATGAGGAAGAAACTCAAAAATCTCATCCCAAGCTGAGGAAGCAAGTAGAGGCTTATAAAATTATTGGTAATCAACTTCATAAGGTTCAAACAAGCATAATAATTTCACATACTTATTTGTATTCAAAAGTTGAGTTGAATGATGTGAATAAAGTGTTTGAGTATCTGGAATGGGTTCAATCCATGAATGAAGAGATGGATAAAATAAAAAATAATTATATATGGTAACTCATACCTAAACCAGATAACAAAAATATTATTAGTACAAAGCGGGTTTCTAGAACAAGATGAATGAAGAAGGTGAAGTGATAAGTAATGAGGAAATATTAGTGTGAAAAGGTTACTCACATATTAAAGGTGATGATTTTAATGAAAATTTTTCTCTGGTAGCAGGGTTAGAAACAATCAGAATTTTTATTGTTATTGATGCGCAATGAAGTTACAAAAAAACAAATGGACATAAAGTTTTCATTTCTGAATGGTGATCTTGATGAGGATGTTTACATTTAACAACCACGTGGATTTGTTATTGGGAAAAAATAAAGTTATGTGTGAATATTGAAGAAATACTTATATGGGATAAAACAAGATTTGAGTTTGAATCATCATGTGTATTATTTATATTCCTAATTAATAAACTTATGTTAATTATTTTATTTATTAAGAACATTTTTCAAGTTTATTATTCCTTTTACCATTTTATAATCAATGAATTAATTAATTAAGTTCACATCAGATGTTTTGATGATATTAAACTCGTATGTCCAAAATAAATTTGGTAGGTTGACTATGGTCGAATAGGTCATTATTCCATCATCTCCAAAATAATAATCATGAAATAATTATCATTTTTATATATTAATTATATTTTTAAAACCATTCATGAAATATGGTTATGAAAAATGAACTATGTTACAATCATAGAGATGGTAGGTCATACGTACACATGAGTAACGTTTCCATTTTTCAACAATCATTATGGAAAGAAGGTAAGTATTATTTTATCCTTCCAGATTTCTAATTATATAATAAATACTATATTATTTCATTAAATATAATTATATATATCATCATGTGATTTTATGAGGAAAAATGAATCACATCGTTTCATTGAGGTGGTAGTCAACATGTATGCATGAACGATGTTATCATTTATTATTGAATAGAAAGGTAACAAATTAAATGATATATTATATTTTAAAAATTATAAATATTTCATAGATATTATATATATATATACATTAAATCCATAATTATAACCATATGTAATAGGAGTTAATTGAAAACAAATTACTTTAGTTCGTGAGGTAGTAGTCTGTCGTACACAAAAATGACGGTTTCGTTTCCCATTTGGTGGAAGATGAGATAGATATAGGATATTAAGTTAACATAATAACATCTTGTAATATTATAGATAATATTTTTATTATTTCATCATGTCTTAATAATATTTAAATAAGTTATAAAAAGAAACAAAAAGAAAATGCTTGGTTAAGAACTATACCTCTTCCTCGAACAACCAATTAAGGTTTACACCAAAATCTTCCCTAGTTTGGTTTTCTGATCAAACCATGGACTCTAGGAAAAGGGTATGTATGTTATTATGGTATTTGGGTAGGTATTGGATGAAAAAAATGGTTATTGATGTGTGAAGAAATGATAAGAATATGTTCTCTTTTACAAGAGAGGGGAGGGGTACTCTATTAATTTCTTAAAATATTAAATTAATATAAATACATTTTCATATTAAAATGGATAAAAATGGATAATATTAAAATATAATATTATTTTTTATCAAAATAATCTTATAAATAAAAAATTATCAAATTTAGGTGATGTTTTCAACATTATATTTTTGTTTTAACCCTTTTCACAATTACCATGGTATTAAATATTTTACTCTTTAAGGGTCAATAAAGTTACTATTAAAAGAATATTTTACTATAAATGGAACATGGTTAATGTTTTAAACCATATTAAAATTAATTTTATGAACATAGGATTTTTTTTGGAGTTTTAAATCATTTAATAAAATATTATTTATTATAAAATAACATTAATGTCAATTTTGGAAATATTTGTTTAGTTTTATTTTTAAAACTAAAAGAAAAAAGGAATTAAAATTTTTATTTTTATCTAAAAAACATGGAATTAAATAATTCAATCAAATTATTTTACTTTTAATATTTCTAAAATCATTTATTTTATTTTTCTTTTAATTTAATAATTATTATATCATTATTGTGTATGAATTTATGGTAATTATGTCATCATTAAAAATTATAAATAAATTAACATGATAAATAGGAATCATTTATCTTTAAAATGAATGTTTATAACCTAATGTTTCATCATTTTTATCCCTATGTAAAAAATTTAAAGTCAATAAAACAGAGATGAAAACCATTTCTTGGGCCAACTTCTTGGCAACCTTGTGCCTATCATTCAAAAACACTTCAAACAATATTAGACAAATAATAAGGTGATTGTGATCATGAAAATCAAACAACGAGGGGAACGAGAGGTACAACAATCTCCCCCTATTTTGATGATCACAATCACCAAAACAATCAATGTAAAAAAGAAATGAAAACCATGCTTTAAAAGAATTTTTCCCCCAATCAATCAAGAATTTCTCCCCTTTTGTGATTATCAAAATAGCACGGGGCATAAAACTTGATTGAGGGAAAGGGTTTGAAAAACTAGATATGAGAATTGAAAGATCAATTGAGATTTTTGAAATTGAAATGAAAATTTGAATAACAGTTTGAATTGAAAGTTTTGAATCAAAAAACCAATTGGAATTTGAAATTTGAAACCAAATGAAATTTTTGAAATTGAGAGTTTTGAATCAAAAATGAATTTAAATTGAAAAAAGAATCGAAATAAATTTTTGATTTTAAGAAAATTTCTCCCCCTAAATAAAACAAAAGATCATCAGGGAAACGAAACTATTTTTGGCCCGGAGAGACTCGCCAAAAGGGATTTTTCAATCCAAATTTGTTTCATGGCGGGTCTTCTCCTATAAAATTCGTCCAAATAAAAAATAGATTTGGGTTGACTGTACCGGGCATTTTTGCAATCACACTCATAAATGAGGTGCCCGAGTTTCTTACAATAATTACAAAATTTATAACAAGAGCTCCCCCTTACAAAAACAGTGGGTGCATGGGAGGAGGAGGCTTGGTTGGTGTAGCCAAGTCCATTGGTGGTTCTAGATACTCGTTGAGAACCTAAGAGTTTGGACAAATTTTGTTCACCTTGGGTGAACTTGGCTAAGGATTCTCTAAGGTCCTTGATGGTTGATTCCAAAGAATCAACATTTGGGAAATTTTGGATTTTTAGGGAGAGTTCCTCCTTCTCTTTGAGAAGTTGTTCTTTTTCGGAGGAAAGTTTTTTGAAATTCTTTTTTAAAGCAACAAATTTTGACGATAATTCATGAAAACCTTTTTCTAGTTGGTCTCTAGCGTGTGAGAGTTCTTCATAAGATAGATGATTAAATGAATTAGAAGAACTAGAGGAGGAAGAGGAGGAAGAGGAGGAAGATACCTCATGTTTTGCCATTAGGCAATTATTACCATTGTCGCTCGAGGAGAAAGAAGAGAAGGAGGAGCTATCACTCCAAGTTTTCTTTAAAGCCTTCTTCTTCTTCTTCTTGGCCCTTTTCTTGTGAGGTGGGAAAACGGGCTTGATCTTTTCGTCGGGTTCTTGCTTTTGATCGGATTCTTGCTTTGGAGCCTTGCTAGTACCTTCATAGGTTAGTTCTAAAAATTTCCAAAGATCGTAAGAAGTAGAGCAAGTAGAAATACAATTAAATATATTACGGTCTAACCCACAATGTAGAGAATTCATGGCTTTGCCATCAAGCTCGAAATTCTTAATATCTATGGTGGTCCACTTAGACTCATCGGAAGAAGTGAGGGTAAAACCATGCATAACAATTCTAAAAATAGGATAGCTAATGCTTTTAAGAAAAGTTGACATGCGGGTTTTCCAAAAAGTATAATCGGCTCCATCAAAGAATGGAGCACGATCCAAAGAATGTCCTTCGGGGGATTGAGAGGAAGAAGCGGTAGAAGCCATCAAAAAAATAGGATCTTTAATTTGAAACCGGTTAAGGAATTATTCAAATTTTCCCTCTGATACCAAATGTTGGGTCGGAGAAAAACGGGAAGGATGGCAAGAGGGGGGTGAATTGCCTTTTAAAAAAGATTAACAAATTAAAATCAAAGTTGAAAGTGCAGCGGAAATAAAAGAGGCAAGACACGCAATTGATAACGGAGTTCGGCCAAAAACCCGGCCTACGTCTCCGCTCCCAACTAAACCGTTGAGAGATTCTACCGCTTGCTTTTCAATGGTTTTAGCAAGAAACCCACTAGGCTTTGAGGTAGCACAAGGACCTATTACAGCTTGCTTTTGAATTGGTTTAGCAAGAACCCACTTGCTTTTAATGGTTGAGCAAGAACCCACTAGCCTTCTTACAGGTGAAGTCTAGCTCACCTATGTCTCAAGCTATTTAAAGGAAAGCTTGACAACCTCTTCACACCTTAATGGTGATGTGAAACCCAAAAGAAAGAGGGGATGAGAAATAGAGTGGTTTGTAGACACAAACCCAAATTAAGCTCAAAATAAATAAAACACTAAAACCCGTATTGGGAGAAGCCTTGGGCGCCTTTGATTGATTGGAGATGTTGAAGGCCGCTTCCAAGTTTCTTTGGATGAGCTCCTTGGATGTGGAAGTTGTTGGAGCAAGGTGGGTTCCTTGAAGGAAGTCCGCCGGAGGTACGCCAAATGATGAACAACGTGTCCGTGGGCTTTGTATATGATCCGATTGGTGTCTGGGGCTTCCTTGGCCTTTATTTATAGGCATGGAACCCATTGGGGGCCTTCGGAGCCGTTGGAGAGTTCTTCGGAGCCGTTGGAGGCCAAAAGAGGGTTGACTGGTCAAAGCCAACGGCTAGTTTGACTGGGCTACCGGCTGGCCGGTGTAGGGCCACCGGCTGGCCGGTGCCTTGGATGTTGAGAAGGCCTTCTGCCCAGGCAGCACCGGCTGGCCGATGGTGAGGCAGTAGCCACCACAATTCATCTGGGTGCCACCGGCTGGCCGGTGACAGAGCCACCGGCTGACCGGTGGAACCTGGCAGTGGGCAATGCCTCTGCCAGGTCCACCGGCTGGCCGGTGCTATCACACCGGTTGGCCGGTGGACTGAATTTCAGTCCACTTCGAGATTCTTTCTTGGGCCAACTTCTTGGCAACCTTGTGCCTATCATTCAAAAACACTTCAAACAATATTAGACAAATAATAAGGTGATTGTGATCATGAAAATCAAACAACGAGGGGAACGAGAGGTACAACAATTTCCTCATGTAATAATAGATTATTTAATACAATTCTTCATATTGTTGTAAACAATGTGTCAGCAGTGATGTAAGTCCTTTATTTTTAAGACAAATTAAAAAATCATTAGTATTATATGGATAATTTCTCAAGAATTATTTACAATGCCATTAAATTAATTCATTTCAATCCCTCAAGCATTACCACTTTATCTCAACTCACTAAACACATATTGACACATCATTAACAAAAAATGCAACACTTGGGGTCAAAAGTTCTAAAACCAATAATGAAAATCATATAACTAATTTTTTTGAGGAAATTATTTAGTTACTTGGGTTGTCTAAGATAATTATGAGTGATAAATATATCAAATTCTTTAGTCAATTTTGGGGAAAATTGTAGAATAAATTAGTTACAAAACTTTTTTTCTCTACCATGACATGCCCATAAATTGATGGTCAAATTAATGTGGTCAATGGAGCATTTTTCATATTTTTGTGTTCCATCCTTAAAAAATAAAATATTGAGAAATATTATTGTCTCACTTTGATTTTTATTATAACCAGGTGGTTCATTCCACTAATAAATCATCACTATCTGAATTTGTGCATATATTTAACCCATTAACTAAATTTGATATGTTATATTTACCTATTAATAAGTTTTCTAATATTTAATGTGAACAAACATCATAGTTTTTGTATGGATTTCATGAAAAATCAAAATCCAACATCAAGCAGAATAATGAATAAGTATCCAAACACACCAAAAAAGGTTTGTAGAAATGGTGTTTTTTCCTGGACAAAGGGTATGGATACACTTAAGTAATGAGAGGTTCTAAGATAAAAGAAAATAAAAACTTCATCCATGACAAGATTTTCATTTTTAATTTCTTATAGAAGATCAATGATTAATCCTATAAGGTTATGATATCATATTCGTGTGGAAAGTTTAGTACTACCTTTAATTTTGTTGATCTATCTACCTTTAGATTTTACGATTCAATGATGAATCCTTTTTATCACCATCTGGTTAAATACCATAATAGGGGTTGAATAAAGGTATTATAGATTAAAATAATTATACATTTTGATCTGGTTTTGTCATTAAAAAAACTATATTCTCTCTTTTTCTCACAACAATATATAAACTAAAATGAAAGCATGCATGAGGCACAAAAAAATTACTTGGTTCACCCTAACTAGGATAATAAAATAAACATACAAAAGATATGATTTAATATACCAGAATCATTAAATTTCACTATTGTTACAATTTTTAGAGAGGAATCATTGTCCCACTTGGTTTAAAACCAATCAAAATTCAGAACTCACTGATCACTCTTCTAAAAAGAACTCACTACCCCACCAGAAAAATATTTGAATGATCTGTATCAGTTATAAATTGATTTACACTAAAATGGTTATGACATGAATATATTGTATCATCAATAATATTAAATCAACCTTTCAATCTATAATTTTTTAATAGAAAATACTTTCTTGAATTATTATTCTATGCAAACTATTTTTCTTCATAACCCCCCCTGCGAATTGATTGTTCTTCTGAATAGATTGTGATTCGTGAATTCCATGCGCTTTTTTAATATCTTATCATTTAAAAACTTATTCATGCTTCATGATCTTATGAAATTCCTGAAATCCTATCCTTAATGAACTGGGTCAATCTTTTCAAACCATATTCAATGTGAATTAGCACAGGCTATATGAATAGTATCCTTTTTGAACTATCATATGTTATGTGAATAGTATCCATTATGAATTGGAACACACTCCATAAACTATCTCCATAAAAAACTAATTTTTTACTTCTTATAATTCTCCAATGATAATCTTCTAAGTTATCTTCCACTCTTCTTAATAAATTTATTTGGGGTCCTTATATAGGAATGAAAACCTAAAAACCCCTTCTTATCACAAAATTGTAGTTTAAATCCTTTTATGGATTCATCATCATATATTTCATTCCCTTTTCATATTTATATAATGCAACTCCCTTGTGGAATACTTTGAATCACTACCTTCCTCCCACAAACAATATATCCCCATTGTGGACATCCTATGTGGTCATATACTTTCTATGTGAATGCATTCTTGTAATGCAAGGGGGGAATCGCTACATGAACTAACTTCCTTTTCAAAATTTCCACTTATGTGATTGATATGTGGTTAAATGAATGATCATAAACCACCTATATGGCTTCACGTAATTACTATGTGGTTTGTATGGCACTTATCCTACACAAAAATCCTTTCTTTTCTATGAAATAGAATTTTAACTTCCTCTAAACTTTCACACCCAAAAAACTAGAAAACACTAGGAAACTTCACCACTTTATATGATCAATTTCTAAACACCTCTAATTGAATCAAGAACCATTTTTTAAACTTTTTTTGTTAACCAACAGAACATAAAAACACTGAAATAAAACCTTGAGGTAATTTTTCCCAATAATACTTTTGAGGAGGGAGTCCATGATAAGGTAATGACGCATATATTCATTAATGGGGTGATTGAGGATATTCTATTAGGAATAAGAATAAATAATCAAGGCATAAAAATTTATAAAAATCATTCTAAGGAATTTTAGGCTCAATGAAAAGAGACAGGACCAAGAGAATAAAGGGGTCTTTGTAGACTAATCATGAAATTTATAGAGAAGTCCCAATATATTTTATTATTAGAGGAAATTGGGCCAATAATTACTCTAATTATGGCCTAAAAATTCTATTAAAATCCAAACCAATTATTGTGATAGGATTTAATTCCAAATACACTAAAAAATCTTCAAAGGCATGATTTTTCCACAAAATTCAAGTCTTGTGGACCAGTTTTCTCTAAAAAAATTTGTAGGTAAGTTAATTTAAAATGATGTGGGTTAGTTATCACCTAATGATATGATCATTTTTTAAAATTAATAAAATTAATATTTAGTTATTTTAACTTATGGGAAATATGTGTTAGGAAATTTTATCACTATTTGGATATAAACAAACCCTCTCCTTTTATTGAATTCATTAATGAATGAATATATTATTACTACTGTAAGTGTATCTTTCAACCATGTGTTCTTAATTTATTATTTACTTATCAAAGGATAGTTCTTCATTTGGGGTTTCTTGTGGATATAGTTCTTATAGACAAGTTTAATTTTGGTTTTACCTTGGCCATCTCTCATATCCTTCTTCTTTAAATATCCATAAGTTTTTTCTTTGTTTTCTTATATAGATCAATGAGATAGATAGAAAATTGGTGGATAAGGTTTCTATAAAATTTCTTATTGGTTATTGGGTAACCTATAAATTCGATTGTGTCATTATAATAGAAGTGATTTATAATTTTTTTATAATCTATCATATGATGAATAAATTCATATATCAATTATTCACCACTCTGATCTAATCAGATAATCTTAATAATATTTCTTATTAGATTCCATATTTAATTCTTTAATTCCATGAACTTTTCAAAATTTTCAAACTTTTGACTCATAATAAATATATAACCATGTTGACTAAAGTCATTAGTAAATGTTGAAAAGTACCTATACCCACCACTTACTTGGGTACTGATTGGTCGACATACATCATTATATATTAGGTCTAATAGTTTACTGGCCCTCTCACCTTCTCTAATAAAAGGTGGTTTAATAATTTTTCCTAATAAACAAGATTCATATTTATTAAATGATTTTTAATTGAATTATTTTAACAATCCATATATGTTGAGTCTTTTAATATGTTTATTATTTATATTCCCAAAGAAATAATTCCAAATATAAGTGATTTTATAATCAAACTCGACCTTATAATATTTAATTTTATAAACTAAATTATCCATATCCATAGTGTATAAACCATATATCATATTATAAATTCCATAAAATATTCCATTCATGAATATAAAACCACTATTGTTTTATTCATGAATGAAAATATCTTCTTATCTAAACAAGATATAAGAATCAAATTTATATTTATCTTTATAATATAATAATATTTTTATAATTCTAGAACAAATAAACTAGGTATAAATAGATTATATGTTCCTAATTTCACTAAAAAACAATTTCCCCATTGAAAACATGTAAATATACTTCACCTTTAATCAATTATCTCTTATTTATAAGTATTTTCACTCTGACACAAATGTGTGATTCAAAATTAGTATCCAATACTCATGATCCAAAATTAATGAAATTTATTTTTATAACATTCACATACATATTCATAGAATACTTCTACTTTAAAATAATTCTTAAACTTAGATACTAATATATTAAATTATAATTAAAACTTATAACAGGTCTCACAATGATGTTCAAGATGATTACTACTATATATAATAAGACATATCATTGGGTGAGTATCATTTTTATAGTATTTCAATAATGAATTTTATTAAACATGCTCCCATTAAAATGATAGCCTTATACTTTTTAACTATCATGGGACATGATCTATATTTTACTAACTTTTTATCCACTTTAGTTTTCCCCTCAAAGATTATTTATTTAAGTATATTATCATGTTAATCATATAACTTTTAATTCTTAAATATTTAGGGGGATAACTCCATTTCTAAATTTATCATATGAATTTACCTAACCCAATTCCTCTAGCTACATAACCCTTAGGATTAACCATTATTCTTCAATGGTTTTATTTAATTATCTCCATTACAATATGCATCCTATGTATATAATATATAAGTACTTTATCTCATGTAATTATTATATATATATACATGCTTTAAATGATTTTTTTAAAATCATTGTTCATTCAACAAAATATGTAAGAAACGTATTAGCGTGTAATAACATACACAACTAATGTCTTGTGTTACTCACTTGAAAATAAAATCCAATTATATTGACATGTTTCTGAATGAATCACATGAATATGTTATATGAAACTTTTTCAAGTAAAATATTAGAATCATATGAAACCAAAATACACATAAGAGAAAGTATAACATGATAGGTAGTCAACCGCCACTTTTGTAGATAGATCATATGCTCCCAAATCAATGAGAAGTATGATTCAAAGTACCACCATACATTTATCAATATTCAAGATATTCCTAGATTATAATACAACTCTAACATCTAATTTTAATAAATCATAATTAACCTTAATGATTAAATTCAAAACTATACAACAAACTATATTCATGATTAAATTAAAAATAAATCATATTTATTTTTTATTTAACATGTGGTATTTATATTCATGGTGTGATAATTTATAATAATTAATTTAATACTTTAAATACAAGCATACAAATATTTACATTATATAAATGATCTATATACATGAACATTAAATATGAATTAAAATAAATAAAATGAACATTTAAAAAAGTAGACATGATATACACATAATTATGAACATTTCATAAATAAATAAATTACAAGAAAGTTATAATAAATATTATTATTTAATTAATGAAAACATGACATATAATTATTTTTTAACATTTAGACACATCTTAGTATTGTATAAACCATATTTCCATGTAGTTAATAAACACTTCATGTTAAAAGAAGTTATGCATGACAAATTTACATTTCGTATATCTCTTTTCATAATTAGTATAGCCTCATCCTTCAAGAAAAAATGTATCTCAATGATATTTTTAAAATTTCAACTTTTCAATTATTTATCGACATGTCTTTGATACCACTAAAGGGTTTTATACACATCAAATTTACATAAATTTAAGATAAAAAATGAAACCCAACACTAAGATTGTTAATGAGAGGAATCAATGAAATGAAATACACAAGCATAAAAATTGCATAATTAATTTTAGGTTATCATTGTTAGTCAATCAGTGAAGTTGATGGGTATCGCTAAAGAATAACCAAAAGGTTTTTTCCTCTAAAATTGTACACCTGGAACTATAATCATTAAATACTTCAATGGGATCCCTTTACCTTAAAAGTTGTGCTAGCATCACCACCTCAGAGGTAAATAAACAAAAGATCATAAGAGGGAAAGAAGGTTTTATATTAACATATAATGATTTTAAACCCTAAACAAGGTAGGTTATACTTAATTTTATAATTTATATTCATTTAATAAAGTTACTCTTAGAATAAATTCTTAGTCAGCCTTTCTATTTTCTCTGTCATAACATTTATTGAATTTTCCTCATTTATTTAAGTAATTATTAAACTCCATTTAACATTAATAGTGATTTACAAGCCAAAAATTACTGAAAATTAATGTGATATAAATGGATATACAATGAAATATGAAACAATAACCATACAAAACAGTGTGGTGACTTTTACAAGAATAAATAACCACATCATTTTTAATAAATAAACATGATTTTTTTATGATTTATGGAGAAAAATAGTTTGTGATGAATCTAAAGGTGACTTTAAATAATGACAAAATTAGTTTTGTTGATTTGAAGTTTAAAGAGGATTTATATGGTTTATTCATTTATAAAGTGCTTATAAATTATAAAATAAGACTAGATATAAAATTATTTATATTTTTTTTATTTTATTCTCATTAATAATAATATGAACCATTAATACTAATGTCTTATTTTACAAATTTATTTAAACCAAACTGAAGGGTTTTTTTGGATTTTTTAAAAGGTTTAAATAATTATAAATTATATGATGATAATGTAAATTGTTTAAAATATGTTAAATAATATAAAGTGATTATATTTCTTACAAAATCGTATAGTTTAATATAAAAGTGTTCATATATATTCCATGTAAATGGTGAAATATGATGTGTTTATATTTTTTTATAAATATAAAGTGATTATCTTTATATGTTATGTAATATCTATAAAATCATGTCAATTTAATAAAATGTTTACGATTTATTTATTTATGAAATGTTCATAAATATTTATTTCATGTTTAAATTTTTTAAATTTTTATTTATTTAGTTATCCTAAAACTAGTTAATTATTCATAGATATAAATTTTTTATATTATGAATTTGATTTATGATTTATGTTAAGTTATTTAAACATATTCCCATAAATGTTATACAATTCATATAAAGTGTTACATGTTAAGTACAACATAAGATATAGTTTCATTAAACAAAGTGTGTGGTTTTTCATATTATGAAAACAAAAATTAAGGTTTATTATGATTTATACATATTAGGTGTTATAATTATATCGTAATTAAGGTATCTATTGAGTATTGATATATGGATAGTGAGACTTTGGGTGAGACTTCCCACCGATCTGGGAGATTAGGCTCTATATAGAAAAGTGGGAGTTGGCCACTCATTGTATTATACTTTCTTTAGAAGGGATTTTGGTTTTATGTGATTCTAATCTTTTATATAAAAGGTTTTCATATACCTTATACAAAAGATACATTATTATATGTATGAATATGAATAGATTTTATTATTAGGTAAGTAACACACATCATTAGTTCTAAAATGTGTTATATATTAATATGTTTGGAACATGAAAGTTTATTTAAAGGTATATGATATAAAATATAAATAATTAAAAGCATACATACATGTAGGTAATTAATTATATAAGATGGTGATAATTTAAAATACATTACAAATACCAAGTGTTAGATTCCATCCAAATAAAACACGTTCCAAGACCTCAATCATCCAAATTGGTAGGTCATGATAAAGCTGAGTTCCCATGGATTGTATTTAATAAAATAAAATATAATATGAGTGACACTAATATAATTATGTTTCTTTATCTGGAATTAAATTTGGGTTTTACTTTGTTGGATGACCCTGATAAAATTGGGTTCATTGAGGAATGTAGTTAGGATAATCTAAGTGATATATTTTATTATGGAGTTATTCACTAAACTATCCAAGATTTATATATGATATGATTTAAATTATTGTCTACCCAAATAGAAAATTGATTAGAGAAATTAACAATCAACTCAAATATTAGTAAAATATAGATCTTGGATCACTAATATATATAATGAAAATTATAAAATGGGTCATCAATTTAGTGGGAGAATACCTAATAAAAGTATTTATTAAATATATGTAAAACATGATACACATCTGTAACACCCAGCCTCAGTTCACTTTGAATAATAACCATACCAAACCACCACATGAACTTAAGTTCACATCCTCATATTCTAGAGGCTTCTGAATAGTAGTCAGGGACTATAAAGGTATCATAGGGAGACTATACCCCCTATATTAAAGTGTAAAATCATAAAATAAATAACTAAATAATATAGTACATAAGATAAAAATTAATAATATCATTTTATAAAAAAATTAAATATATCACAAAAACGTAAACAAACATGATCCTATAAAAGAAAATACATCGAGGTTCCATAAATACCTCACCCTGGTCTTTGGACTATCTAAGTTATCCAACATGATCAATCATTATAGGGTATTAACCCAACTTGAAACTCTAACCAAGTGAGGGATACTTAGGTATCCCAGTGAAATGGTAGCCTGAGTAGATTGTGTGTATAAAACTCAGTATGGAACCAAAAATGGGGTACCATAATATAATAATAATGCAGTGACATGCTTAGAATAAATGAATAAACTATAGAAAATAAATAAATAAAATCAATCCACAATACCTACTTCAGCATGATGTTGGAATTCCTTTTATAAAATCATGAGAACTATGAAAAACATCATATAACAACCACCGCAATGTAATATACATGAAACTAGGTCCATGGAAAATGACCATTGTCGATACTCAAGTCCAATATCTTGATTGACCATGCCTACTTCAACTAGTGGTGGAGTGTCTCTGAGCATGATCATCACATCAAGGGAATATTTTTCTATGCCTATGGGATCCCATACTCAAACCTCCATTATGATGAGTATAAAATACTATGGTTTCACCAATAATATATCAACCTCAATCCCTTGGGATGAACCCCATGGTAGTACTTGGTAATTCTCAATGTTAGGTCAATACCTAGTTCCTAAGAGGGGGATGCCCTAGGAAATCTTATATGTCTAGGAATAACTGATTATTTGGTGACATAATAAATTGAATGGAATACCCTCATAGATCCCATAGTTAATAACCTAGGAATCTAAACTCATGGCTAATCAGCCGATCTGTCACTAGTGTGTCCACCTGATCCAAGGGGGTATCTTAGGAATCAATCAAGGGGATCTAATAGTCACCCTCGAGATTTAAAAACATCCATGATTTTGGATATAAACCCACCCAAAACATCATACTCCCATTCAAATATTAGAGGTACTAGACATTTATAATGGTCTGATAGTATCTACGTTCAAATCTTGGGGAACCCAAGCATTCACAATGGAATAACTATATTAAAAAAATCTCTAGAATTATGGGAATTACTCCATGAACACTATCATATAAATTTATTATGTGTTATAGGAACCAACACTAGTCACCCAATATCTCATCCCCTGTAATAGATAATAGTAAAACTAGGAATCCAACTCAAAAATATTGTGAGATCGGATCCCATATATCTCATTCATCCTACGGTCTCATCTATCTCAATAGGTGATTCTCAGGAATCTTAAGTAATAAAAATAAATCCAAGACCAAAAAACCATTACTAATAATCATAGTTAATCACATAACATATCAAAAATAAAATAAAAACCTAACAGGACCTATCTGAATGCCTAATACCATCCTCATCATTATGGCCCCTTTAGGGTGACAAGTAGGTTTGAGTTCTAGTTGGCACCTGAAACCATCTCTACCCACAGAATCACACACCTTCTTGGGGTTATCTCTTAAAGGGTAACCCACAAGTATCCCCTAGATCATCACTACATTGGAGGAATCCCACTTAGGATCCTCGATCACATTTGGAATCTCGAGCTAACACCAAATGCTCTGAAGATATCTCATCCATCATCATTATCAAATTCATCATCCAACCTCATAGACCTCAAGAGTATGTATCACTAGAGACAGACTCTAAAAATGTCTCTAGTCCCATCTCTATATAAAATATCACTCCAAACTAATAAAATCACCCATATAATTTCTAATCTTCTGCATTTATATCCATAGTGTCCTAACACATCTCAAGCATCCTTACTCAGCCTACTAAGGTCTTCCACCTCAAGTCACATCACACCACCTCTTGGAGGTTCCCATTTATATGGGTATCTTATTTTTTAGGCCTTATCCATTAGTGAATTATCCAAATATTCACATTAATTCATGTGCGCCTCCCCATACATAAGAGTTTTTCAATTAGCAGCAAGGGTTTGAAAATCATTAGTGGGGAGATTATACCCCCATTATCATGTCCTTGTACAGATAATAATAAATAAAATATATATCTCAAAATAAAAAAATGGAAGAAAAAAATACCAAATGGAATACATATCATATGAAAAATAAATAAATGGGATCCCTATGTGGAAATCCAAAACAGAGTATATAAAGTGTAATAAAATAAACAAATAAAATTATGATATCCACTATAATGCATCCTGATACCACTCCCAAGTCCATGATCCTAATATAAAGAATCTTCCATGGTCCCCTTTACCTTTATTGGATCCCTATAAATTAAGTTTTCATGCACATAAAAATACTCATACAAGGTGTGAGTAACAAAACCCAGTTGGACACCACTAATGAATCCTTAACCAAATGTACACATGTATAACAAGTGTATTCCGTGCTAATAAAAAATTCATAAGTAATCATAAAAAACATATACCAATCACCCATGTGCTAACTAATATACCATGATCTCCAATCTTACCTACTTTGTAACTATGCTAGAAGGATGGTCTGGAAGTCGAAAATGATCAAGAACAAGACACAGGGTTGGATACATGTCACTAGGAATCCTCAATTCATCAAGTAGACATGATACTTGATATTTGTGAGTCAAAAAGTTATGACATGTTCCTTGGTATCCCAAGGAATAAAGTTTCGTTCGGGCTATATGGATATCATGATCATACCCTATATAGGGGTCCACTTTCATCATTTTAGAAGATTATGAATACTCCCCCTCTAAGGGGTAGTCATACCAAAATAGTCACCTATCACAAAATAACAAGAACAACCTCTAACGATATAGTAATATACATAAAAAGGTAGAGTATAATAAGACAAGAATATCATGACATCACAAGAATATATTGGCATCGTATAACAAAATGTGATCAATGCCAAGAATGTTAAAAAGATACTATAAAATACTCATGGAAACAAGGATCATCTATGGGTATCACAGCAACACACACACCAACAAACAATATCCCTAAATCAAGAACAAAAATTCATGCCAAAAAATAACAATCATGGAAAAAATATTATAATAGGGAATAAAATTATAATAAACTTCCTACCATAAGGTAGTTGATGATGAACTCCAAGGTTCTCCAAATGATTGAAGACTTAACACATATCACACCCATGTAGAACAAGCTAATATGTTAAGGATTTATATTTAGATTCTCATATATTGAGAAATATATTTATATTGGAGTATCAAGTGAATTCCATGTCAAGAAGGTTTTTGTAGAATCACATTCCTTAAGGGATCTTCCAACAATACCAATTATGAGGTATGTCAAGGGAGGGGTCTCCAATTTAATAGATTCATTGTCGATTCAAGAACAAATCATAAGTTCCTTAACAATTCTATAATAAATCCTTAGTTCTAAACAATGATCATTGATCCATCATCAATACTTCAATGGGAGGGATATTCCAAATGAGATTTAAGAATAATAAGGTCTCATACTGATCATTATAAAGATACTTACCTAGAAACATCCATCATTCTTGAAAATCCTAACTCTGATCAAAGGGGTTTTCATTGAAACATTGAATCATCCACTAATCTACTAAGGAATAATCAATGTATTATGGTTACTTCATCATTACTCTATCAAGAAGATGTTTAGTAAGGTGATTCATGAACACTTACCCATGGAACATTTTTTTTCAATGGTAGATCTTTATTTAGTCAAGAAATAATGTTAACTTTCTAGATATGTCACCAATGTATGAATAAAGGTATAAAATGTCATTGAATCTTCACGAAAAACATATATATGACATACATACACACTCATATATTAAGAAGGAAGAAGTATTTCTTCATGGATCTAAGAATATATCAACATTATAGCATAATCAGATCATTCTAGTGATGAAGGAGCAGGGGGTGAATGGGAGAGTTAAAGAGGCAAGAGGTGAGGAAGCATGGGAAACTAGTGTCATTATATGTCGGACCCTTAAAAATCATTGAGAAGATTAGGATAATGGTATATCGTATGGATCTCTCTTCTCACTATTGAGGTATGCGCGATGTATTTCACATATCTTAACTCTGAAAATAGATGCTCAATCCTACTCATGTCATCAATTATGAGGATGTTGAGTATGTGTAGTGGCCCCAACCCCAGTCTCTTGGAGCCAATGTCAACTTTATTACATTGGAATAAGATACAAGGATCCACATCCTAAAGTGATGCAAATTTTAGTAGTGTTTTTAAACTAGATACATACTTAAATTCACATTATATTATAAAACATAAGATACACAAATTATTTTCTTTGAGAAATACCATTATTCCTTTTAGTGTATCCCTGCATATTAGTCACAAAACACTTCTTAGTGTCTTGGGGAAAACAAAACATAAGAAAATGGTAAGATATGATGCTCGTTAAGGGTAAGCATACAATGTAAGATATGAATAAATAAGGCATAATAAATATAGAAAACATAAATAACTAAAACACATGCCATTTAATAAATAAATTCAATATAATATTTAAGGAATAAATTATAATCAAATAGTTCCATATAAATAATCACATGATCTTGAAAACTTAACCATGTATATTCAAACTAATTGAATAATCACATGGAATTTTAATAATTGAATTCATAGTGATGAAATTCATAATTTCAAACATCTAAAACATATCATTGAGGCCATTTTCCAAGACATCTAAATAAATGGGTAAGGTCTCATCCAAAACCCAATCTAGTTTGTCTCGTGAGACTTACTAATGCATTGAGGGGATATATTGGGACCCTCCCATCACTTACTAAGTCCAATTAATTTCTCATATAAAAGGGGTGAAACATGATAAACATGAAAATTAATATTAAAAAATAAAATATAAAATGTTAATAATTACCCCAATCAATAAACATAACCATAAACCATCTAGAGAAAAATGGTGAATGGTAATAAAATTATACATCCTCAGTCAAATAGATCATAAACCATCCAGGGGAATAATAAGGATGGTATCAATACAACATATCATTAGTGTATCATAAGTATAATATATTTTTTATGTCATTGATGAATATAAATACCATGAAAATATACTTAAAAAAATTTGATAAAAAATAACCTTTGAATTTTGAAAATGAACTTGTGAAACAAATTGTTCAGAGAAAATTTTGAAAATAATTTTCTTTCAAAATAACCTTTTAAATTTTTTAAAATAATCATTAAAACATTTATTTATCATGATAGTGGAAAATTATTTTTATTTTATACATGTTAAAATAAATATTCCTTTCATATTCTTGGTAAAATCTAAATGGGCATTTTTTTGAAAAGACATAAAGATTCCTTTTTAAAAAATTAAAAAGTTAAAAATTTATTAAATAAATAATTTTGAAATGTTTAAAAACATTTTTAAAAACATTTTTAGAAAACATGGGTTTTTATTAAAATGGATTTCTGACTGAAGAGAAAAACAAAATTTTATTTTCTTAAAAACATTTTCTCAATCATTTTAAGTTCCAGAGTGGAAAAATTGTACTATTACTTGAAAAGGTTCATGAATAACCAGATGTGAAGAAAATAGATTTATTTTAAGATAGAAATATTTAATAATTCCCCCAAGGTATATCTAAACATAAACAATATTTAATAATGATGAGATTTTGAAATCAACTCTTACTATTTTAGTAACTTCTAAATCACAAGCCCTATAAAATAAATGACATAAAATATAACTTTAAATACCATAAATATAAATAGATTAATCATATAACATATAAAAGGGGTAGTATATACACAAAAAAAGTAAATAAGTGGTGAATATGCAATATGTATCATAGAAGTAAAAGTGATATGAGAAATCCTTACCTTAGGTAGGATTTCTTTCATACATGTTTGTACCTCCTTCTCTAAGAGAAAACATATTTGGATATCATCTTAAAGACCATAGGGATGGAATTTTGGGAGGAAAATAAACTCTATAATATGTATAAGGATTCTAGAGAGAGATTTTGGTAGGGTTTTTATGAGCCAAATGGCTTGAGGGGTGTAAATAGGTGAGGGGATGGAATGTCCTTTTATAAGTGGGGAAAGGGAACCCTCTTGGAAATTTCCCAAAAGAATCCAAAATGATAAATTCCTTCACGTGATAAAAGATTAAAAATAACATTATGTTTGAATTTTGGATATTATAAGGTGGTAATATGTCCATCTAATAATATTTTTACAAGTTTTTAGGTTATTTTAACCATTATATTCTTAGTTTAACTGCACGGTAAACTCATTTATACCTTAATCATTGTAATTAATTTTTACTTTTTTCAATTTTCATTTTGGAAAAAAACTTAGTTGAACTTCTTAGATAATATAAATTATATACATTCAAAATATGTAATCTATTTTTCTAGATTTAATTCATATAATTGGAAGAATTCAATTAAAAACTATACCCGCAAACACGATGAAAAAGCAGGTTTCTAAAGAGAAATTTCTCATAAGTATAGAAGATTTTGATATCAAATTTCAGTATTAAATTAATTAAAATGACATATAATTGTTAAATTGTAATATAATTTAACTAATTTTACTTTAAAACATTTTAAAATGTAATTTAACCTTGTAAATTATTTAAATGAAAAATAAAATTTTCAATAAAAATCTGTATTTTTCATTATTCATCAAAAAAATGAAACATTTTAGAAAAATCCCAAAAATATACCCTAGGATAATTTTGATATGATAATTTAAAAAATTAAATTTTATATTTTCAAATAAATTTTCTAAAAGTATTAAAAGTTAAATATAAATTATGTGTGCAAAGCACGACTAAACCGCCTTTTAGAAAAATATAATTTTTCAGAAAACATTTATTTTTCTTTCAAATGGATCTTATTTTATTTATAATCAATATATGACCATTATATTTATTTTATAAATGTATAAACCATAATATTATCATTATTTAGTTATTATTATTCATACCCAACAACTTAACAGCTAGTTTGTAATGGTCATGTTTAAATAATAATATTTTAATAGAGTATAATGTTTCGTTTAAACCCAGTGTTGTGTGCTTCGCAAGATATTGAAGAGATTTAATTTAAATAAATATACTATAAATTATTTGGTTATTTTATTATCTTCTAGTCTTGGTGTTACATGTCACAAATTCTATCGAACATGATGTTCCTATTTTAAAAAATCTTAGGGTGTTACATTCTTTCCACTGAAATAAATTGTGTCCTTGCAATTTAATATCAATCTCGATAATCAAGGGTTTGACATTTGAACCATAATTTAAAACCCCCATCATAAAAAGGGTTATTAAAACATCCTTTTAATGAGATAAAAAGATAATTACAAAGGTCATATGGAATAACACATTACTAGGTTTCTAAGTAGGTGAACATTGGTGGAAAGTGAAGATATAGACATGGAAGAAACGTGTAAATAAATATAGAGAGTGATAAATATCATTGATCACAAGAAATTTAATGATCAATGTAAATTTAAGGACATAAAAACCATAAATATATGATTATTTAAAACATCATCAGTTCAACATAAATGAAGGTATTATTATAACATTTTTCTTTAATATCTTTCTCCTGAAGTTGATGAATTCCTTTACTATCTAGAAAGAGAATATATAAAAAATAATTACATGATATCTTTAAATTTAATAGGAATAATTTAATCCTTCATATGTGGTTTGATGAATTCATACTTAAATTATTACTCTAAGAAATGAATATAAAATAAGAATTTTTATGCCTAAAGAACTAAAATTATTAATTAACAGATCATTAGCTCAATAAAATAATTACAAGACATTCCTCCTATCTCTAGATATTTTCCAAGACCAAAATTTTTATCAAAATTTATCCAATAACACCCAAATTTAAACTTAATCCATTCATAAATTTTTAACCTTAAGACTCATCCAAAATATGTCCAACCAAATTTAGAAGGAAGCTTGCTAAATCAACATTATATTAGATAGAAAATATAAATTGTCGCTTAATGTCACATTCCAAATATGTGCATACCTTAATCACCATAAAAACATACTGAAAACATTCATGATTAAAAATATAAATTCTCAGTTTGTTGAATATATTCCATAAATCATTACTTATAATAAACTCTAGCAAAGATAACATAGACCATCAACTCACTAACAAATTTAATAATCAAAAATATTATCCCATAAAAAAAATTTATCATAATTACCTTAAAATATATTATATATTAATGATTATATTTCCTCAATCATTTATTATCAAAGAATTTAAACATTCCACAGAATCACTTTTACTATTCATTGGTACCATTCAATATATTCTCCCAAATCCTTAATGAAATAGTACTATAGTATAATCCTTATACATTTTATAATTATTATAACTAGAATATAAATGATAAAATAATCCTATAATATAATTCTTGAATCCAAACAAAAACACATTAATCTTTCCACTTTTTCTATGGTAATATCATAATATTGACCATTATCTCTTAGCTTCTTTTGAGGTATATTCCATTGACACTTGGGGAATTCACTTGAATAGTGCTCCATCTTCTTATATTCGAATCATTAGACATTGTAAGATTATTTATTTCCCTTTAAATCAAAATTATAGTGGCCTTTTTATCCACACCTAAAGAAAAATCTTTTTCCTATTAATCATGTACTAACGTGTTTCCTTCCACAAGTATCACATATTGTAAAATTCTTCTTTCCCTTATTCCCTTTATCTGTATTTTTCTTTATCATCCTATTCTTATCTTACTTAAATTTAAAGTCATGAGGCTTAGATAATTCTTTATCTATCTTGATATCACATTATATTATATCCTCGTATTATTATAAAGTTTGGAAGACTAGTTTATTTTGAAATATAGTCTTAATCACAACAAGGAAACAATCATTCTTACTCTTTAGACTATGTACATTGATATAGTTTCCATTCCATTCATTAGGTTCCAGTTCTAAATAGTGGAATACACTATATTAGATCACAACATTATGAAATATAATTTATAATCCCAACACTAGTGAGACACTTAACTTAAAATGAAAATTTTATTCATAGATAATCTCATAATCATAAACATGGTTTCTTTGGGGATATAGTTATTTTAAAATCATTAGTAATGGTTTGTAAATAAAATATTATTTATCCTAAGATTATCTCATAGGAGTTTGAAACTAGGTATGTAGTAAAGACCATTTTCATGCTCTAGTTTATGATTAGGTCAAGCCCAATGCATCATTTTCAGAGTTATTACCCCTAGGTACATCTTTTCCAGAACTACATCCACTTGAAGTATCCAAAAAAATGGATGTATTTGATAGTAAAAACACATATTATTTTCCTTACCAAAACATTAGGATGTTATTATATACATATCCTCAAATTATATCATAGGGTTATGTTCCCTAATCTATGTTTTTCTAAATCTAGTTATCAAAGTTTCTACTAAACTTCCTCTGATACCAACCATTGCAACCCTAACCCAAGTATCCTAGAGCCAGTGTATAATTTATTACATTGTCATAATATGTGAGGAATCGCATCCCAAAGGAACAAATAGTTTAGTAGTCTTTGTAAACTAGTTACATACTTGAATTTACATTACATTTTAAAACATAAGATACACAAAGTATTTTATTTGAGAATTTCATTATTCCCCTTAGTGTATCCCAATATATTAATCACAAAACACTTCCTAGTATCTTATGGAAAATAAAACATAAGGTGTGAGATCAAATGATCACTAATGGTAAGAGTACAGTGGAAGATATGAATAAATAAAGAATAATCAATATGGAAAGGTAAATAACTGAAACACATGCTATTTAAACAATAACTTGAGCATAATATGTCAGGAATGAATTATTATCAAATAATTCCATATAAATAATCACATGTGCTTGAAAAATTAACCATGGATATTCTAACTAATTGAATAATCACATGGAATATAAATTAATTAATTCATAATGATGTAATTCATAATATTAGACATCTAAAACATACCATAAAGTCCTTTTAACAAGACATATAAATAAATGGGTAAGGTCTCATCTAAAATCCAATCTTATTTGTCTTATGCGACCTTTCGATGAATAAAGGGTCTATAGAAGGCCACACCCATCACTTACTAATTCCAGTTCATTTCACATATGAAAGGGGTGAAACATAATCAATATAAACATTCATATTTAAAAACTTTCATACAAAATATTAATAATTACTCTAATCAATAAACATAATCATAAACCATCCAGAGTAAAATGACAAATGGTAATAAAATTGTACATCCCCAGTCAAACTGATTGTAAACCATATGGAGAAATAATAAGGATGTTTTAAATACAAAATATCCTCATTATAATATAAATAAAATAGAGTTATTATGTCATTTATGAATATAAATACCACAAAATTGTCCTTAATTTCTTTTTATAAAAATAACCTTTTCATTTTTAAAATAACCTTTTAAAAAAAATGTCCAAAAATCATTTTAAAAATACTTTTCATTGAAAATAACCTTTTAAAAATTTCAAATTAAGCATTAAAACATTTATTATACATGATGGAGGAAAATTACATTAATTCCATACATGTTAAAATAAATATTCATTTCACATTTTTTGTAAAATAAAAATGAGAATTATATCTAAAATTACATTCACATTCCCTTCAAAAAAAATTATAAAAAGAAAAATGGGTAATATTTTCTTTAATAAATAATTTTTAAAAGTTTAAAAACATTTTTGAAACCATTTTTAGAAATATTAGGTTTTTATGAAAAAGGATTTCTGACTAAAGAGATAAATAAAGTCAAATTTTCTTAAAAACATTTTCTCAATCGTTTCAACTACCAAAGAGTGGGAAATGGAACTATTACTTCAAAATGGGCCATGAATAACCAGAGTTGAAGAAAATATATTTATTTTAATATAAAAATATAAAATAATTCACCCAAGGTAAACATAAACATAAATAATCCCGAATAATGATGAGATTATGAAATAAACCCTTACAAATTGGTAACTTCTAAATCATAAACCAGGTAAAATAAATGACATCAAATAAAACATTAAATAACATAAATATAAATAGATTCATGATATAAAATATAAAATGGGAATTATATACACCACTTAAACTAAATAAGTGTTGAATATGTAGTATGTCTCATGGGAAAAAAAGTGAGACAATAAACCCTTACCTTAGGTATGATTTCCTTTATATGTGTCTCTACCTCCTTCTCTAAGAGAAAATACCTTTGTATCTCCTATTAATGGCCCTAAGGATGGTCTTTTAGGAGGAATAATAGCTTAATAATATGTATAATGATGTTGGGGGTAGATTTTGGTAGGTTTTGGTTGATCCAAAGGTATTTATGGGTGTGAATAGGCGAGGGGAGGGAGTGACATTTTATAAGTGGGGAAGGAGAACCCTCTTGGAAATTACTTAGAAATTTCATAAAAGAATACAAAATGATAAAGTAATTCACATGAAAAAAGATTCCAAATAAAATGAAGTTCGAATTTGGGATAGGATAAGGTGTAAATATGGCCATAAAATAATATTTTGACAAATATTTAGGTTATTTTAAACCTTATCTTCTTATTTCAACCCTATGGTAAACCCATTTTTACCTTAATTGTGGTAATTAATTTTTAATGATTTCACTATTAATTTTGGTCAAAAATTAAGTTTAACTTATTAAAAAATATAAATTATTATGATTCTGAATATCAAATCATTTTATACATTTAATTAACATAATTGGTAGAATTTAATTTAAAATTATACTCACAGACATGAAAAAAAATTGGGCTTCTAAAGAGAAAATTCTCCTAAGTATAAATGGTTTTAATATAAAAATTCAATATGAAATTAATTCCAAAGACATAAATTAGATAAATTTTAATATAATTGAACAATTTTTACTTTAAAACAAAATTAAAACATAATATAGCCTTGTAAATTATTTAAACGAGATGAAAGTTTTCAATACAAATCAGTATTTTTCACTATTCATAAAAAATGAAATATTTTAGGAAAATCCCAAAAATTCTCACTAAGATAATTTTGATATGGTAGTTTTAAAAATGAATTATATTTTTCAAATACATTTTCTAAAAATGGTAAAAATTAATTATAAATTATGTTCACAAAGCATGACTAAACCCCTTTTAGAAAAATACAGTCTTTCTGAAAATAATTCTTTTTCTTTCAAATAGTTCTTATTTTATTTCTAATCAATAGATAATAATTTATTTTATTTTATACATGATTAAACCATAAAATTTTAATAATTTAGTTATTTTTATTCGTACCCTATAAATTAATGGCTAAGTTATAATGTTCATGTTTAGCTAATAATATTTTAATAGAATATCATGTTTAATTTATACCCAATGTTACATGCATCACAAGATATGGAAGATATTGAATTTAAAGAAATATACTATAAAGTATTGGGTTGTTTTATTATCTTTTAATCTTTGTGTTTCATGTAACATAATCTTTCAAACATAATTTTTCTATTTTAAAAAATCTTGGGGTGTTACAGTAGGATCCTGATGTTGGGTCGGAGAGTGATGGCAAGAGGGGGGTGAATTGCCTTTTAAAAAAAATTAACAATTTAAAATCAAAGTAAAAAGTGCAGTGGAAATAAAAGAGGCAAGACACAAAACTTGATAAAGGAGTTCGGCTTAAACCAAAGCCTACGTCTCCGCTCCCAACTCAACCGTTGAGAGATTTACTACCGCTTGCTTTTTAATGGTTTTAGCAAGAAACCCACTAGACTTTAAGGTAGTCTAGAACCTATTACAGCTTGCTTTCAATGGTTGAGCAAGAACCTACTAGCCTTCTTACAGGTGAAGGATAGCTCACCTATGACTCAAGCCTTTTAAAGGGAAGGCTTGACTAACCTCTTCACACCTTGAAGGTGATGTGAAAACCCAAAGAAAGAGAGGATGAGAGAAAGAGGGGTTTGTAGGCACAAACCCAAATTGATGCTCAAAATAATAAAACAAGAAAAACCGTAATGTGGAGAAGTCTTGGGCGCCAATGGATTGATTGGAGTTGATGAAGAGAGCTCCCAAGCTTCTATGGTGATGCTCCTTGGATGTGGAAATGGGTTGGAGCAATTGAGGTTCCTTGAAGGAATCCGTCGGAGGTTTGCCAAATGATGAAAAATGTGTCTGTTGGCTTCCGTTGGCTTGGTTATTATTCCACTTTGGTTCTGGGGCTTCCTAGTCCTTTATTTATAGAGGGGGAACCCTCATATGGCCGTTCGGGGTCTTCGGAGCCGTTGGAAAAGTCTTCGGAGCCGTTGGGAGCAGGTTGGTCAAAGCCCAACGGCTAGTTTGACTGGATCCACCGGCTGACCGGTGCTTGGCCACCGGTTGGCCGGTGCTTGAAAAAAGGAGAGGCCTTCTGCCCAGGCATCACCGGCTGGCCGATGAGGAGGCCACCGGTTGGCCGGTGGTGAGACAGTAGGTGTCCCTTCTGTCTGGGTTCCACCGGCTGGCCGGTGATGGGACACCGGTTGGCCGGTGGACTGAAATCAGTCCACTTTTGCCTTCTTGCTTTCTTGGCCCAATTCCTTGGCAACCTGAAATCATGCCTATCATCCAAAAACACTTAAAACAATATTAGATAAATAATATAGTGATTGTGATCATGAAAATTAAACCACGAGGGGTACGATAGGTACAACAATCTCCCCCTATTTTGATGATCACAATCACCAAAACAAGCAATGTAAAAGACTGAAATGAAAGGCATGCTTTAAAGGATAAATTGAAAAGTAAATCAAAGCATGAGAGAAAGATTTCTCCCCCAATAAACCAAGAATTTCTCCCCCTTTTTGATTATCAAAATAGCACGGGGCATAAAACTTGATTGAGGGAAAGGATTGAAAAACAAGATAGAGATTTTAAACCAATTGAAATTTTTTAAATTTGAATTGAAAGTTTTGAATTGAAATCATTGAAAATAAAGCAAAAAGTCTTAAACAATCCTAACTCCCCCTAAATAAAAACAAAAAATCACCGAGGAGAGGATTTTAGAACCGAGACAAATTTTGGTCCGGAGAGACTCGCTAAAAGGGATTTTTCAATCCATACTTGTCTAGTGGCGGGTCTTCTCCTTTGAATTTCATCGTTAAAGGAATTGGTTTTGGGCCTTCCATACCGGGCATTTTTGCAGTCGCACTCATAAATTAAGTGCCCGATCTTTTTGCAATAGTTGCAAAATTTATATTGGGAGCTCCCCCTTACAAAAATAGTAGGAGCATGGGAAGAGAAAGCTTGCTTGGAATAGCCAATCCCTTGGGTGGTTCTAGATACGCATTGGGAACCAAGGAGCTTCGAGAGGTTATGTTCACCTTCGGTGAACTTAGCTAGGGATTTCCTTAAATCCTTGATTTTTGATTCCATAGACTCAACATCGGGAAGGTTTTGGATCTTGAGGGTCAAGTCTTCCATTTCTTTGAGAAGTTGTTCCTTTTCGGAAGAAAGTTTTTTGAAATTCTTTTTTAAAGCAATAAATTTGGAAGAAAGTTCGTGAAAACCTTCCTCCAATTGATCTCTAGCATGTTGGAGATCCTCATAAGATAAATTATTGAAAGAATTTGAAGAACTAGAGGATGAGGAGTCGGAAGAGGTTACCTCATGAAATGCCATTAGGCATTTTTTACCGTTGTCACTTGAGGAGGTGGAGGAGGAGGATGTGGAGTTATCACTCCATGTGGCCTTGAATGCCTTCTTCTTTTCCTTTTTCTTGGCCTTTTTCTTGTTGAGTGGACAATCGGGCTTGTAATGGCCTTTCTTGCCACACCCGTAACATGTTACCTCGGGCTCGGATTTTTCGTTGGGTTGAGCCTTGCGGGATTTCTTCTTCTTGTGCTTCTTCATGAATTTGTGCATTTTGCGGGCAAGATTCTCGATTTCTGAATCGCCGCTTGAACAGGAAGACGATGAGGAGGAGGAGCTTTCTTCTTTTTGAACTTTGAAGGCGATGTTATTTGGAACTTTGATGAGATTGCCTTCCTTTTCAGCTTGCCTCCTCATGGTGATCTCGTAGGCCATGAGGGATCCGATAAGCTCTTCGACCGGCATTTCTTTTAAATTCTTCGCTTCTTGAATTGCTGTGACTTTCGGTGCCCATGAACTTGGTAGGATCCAAAGGATCTTCTTGACCATCATCTCTGCAGAAACATCATCTCCAAGAGATTTTCTTCCATTACAAACGTCAGTAAAACGTGTAAACATTTTAGTTATATTTTCAGATGGATGCATGGTAAAAGACTCAAAATCTTGACGGTACATATCCAATCGAGTATCCTTAACTTTGTTGGTCCCCTCATGGGTAACCTCCAATAGTTTCCAGATTTCATGAGATGAAGTGCATGTGGAAACTCGATTGAATTCATTACGATCAAGGCCGCAATGAAGGGCGTTCATGGCTTTTCCATCAAGCTCGAAATTTTTAATATCGGCTTGAGTCCATTTGGATTCATCGGGAGAAGAAAGAGAATAACCATGCATGAAAATTCTATAAATAGGATAACCTATACTTCTAATAAAAGTAGTCATGTGGGTTTTCCAATAGGTATAGTCGGTTCCATCAAAGAATGGAGCACGACCCAATGAATAACCTTCGGGGGCGAAAGAAGATGAATCCATCACAATGGATCTTTAATTTGAAACCGGTTAAGGTATAAATCAAACACTTCCTCTGATACCAATTGTTGGGTCGGAGAGTGATGGCAAGAGGGGGGTGAATTGCCTTTTAAAAAAAATTAACAATTTAAAATCAAAGTAAAAAGTGCAGTGGAAATAAAAGAGGAAAGACACAAAACTTGATAACGGAGTTCGGCTTAAACCAAAGCCTACGTCTCCACTCCCAACTCAACCGTTGAGAGATTTACTACCGCTTGATTTTTAATGGTTTTAGCAAGAAACCCACTAGACTTTAAGGTAGTCTAAAACCTATTACAGCTTGCTTTCAATGGTTGAGCAAGAACCCACTAGCCTTCTTACAGGTGAAGGCTAGCTCACCTATGACTCAAGCCTTTTAAAGGGAAGGCTTGACTAACCTCTTCACACCTTGAAGGTGATGTGAAAACCCAAAGAAAGAGAGGATGAGAGAAAGAGGGGTTTGTAGGCACAAACCCAAATTGATGCTCAAAATAATAAAACAAGAAAAACCGTAATGTGGAGAAGTCTTGGGCGCCAATGGATTGATTGGAGTTGATGAAGAGCGCTCCCAAGCTTCTATGGTGATGCTCCTTGGATGTGGAAATGGGTTGGAGCAATTGAGGTTCCTTGAAGGAATCCACCGGAGGTTTGCCAAATGATGAAAAATGTGTCTGTTGGCTTCCGTTGGCTTGGTTATTATTCCACTTTGGTTCTAGGGCTTCCTAGTCCTTTATTTATAGAGGGGGAACCCTCATATGGCCGTTAGGGGTCTTCGGAGCCGTTGGGAGCAGGCTGGTCAAAGCCCAACGGCTAGTTTGACTGGCTCCACCAGCGGACCGGTTCTTGGCCACCGGTTGGACGGTGCTTGAAAAAAGGAGAGGCCTTCTTCCCAGGCATCACCGGCTGGCCGGTGAGGAGGCCACCGGTTGGCCGGTGGTGAGACAGTAGGTTTCCCTTCTGTCTGGGTTCCACCGACTGGCCGGTGATGGGATACCGGTTGGCCGGTGGACTGAAATCAGTCCACTTTTGCCTTCTGGCTTTCTTGGCCCAATTCCTTTGAAACCTGAAATCATGCCTATCATCCAAAAACACTTAAAACAAGATTAGATAAATAAGAGAGTGATTGTGATCATGAAAATTAAACCACGAGGGTTACGAGAGGTACAACACCTGACACATCATATGTGGAGCATCCGATGCAGATTGTAGACCGAAGTAAGAAAGTACTTCAAAGGAAGATGATACCACTAGTATAGATTATATGGAATCATGGATGGATCTAGGAGGATATTTGGGAGCAATAGGATGATTTTCAAGCTCAGTGGACTAAGTTGATTGAGAAAAACCATTGTTGGTACTTTTTTAGGACCAAAAATCAATAGAGGTGATAATTAAAACATCCTATATTATTAATCATGTATGATATGTTAAGGTTACTGAAATTATTTTTTAACTTTTTCTTCTTCTCTAATATGGGTTGTGAAGAGGTTTTTTTAGTGATTAAGGGTTTGAGAACCAATGGTGGAATATTTGAGGAGGGTATGGCCTTAAGTTGGATAGAAAACAACCACCAGCTAGCCTATGGGGTTCCAGTGAGTTAGTATTTTTATACAAACACCACCATATAACTTGTGTCTAGGAACATGCTATCTAGTGGTTCAACCATCCCACCAGTGTTCCCAGTCTGGGGGTGAATTAAATTCACCCCATGGGTCTTAATTGCAAATAATTTGAGCTCTATTTAATACCTTAATTATGAACCCTACGAACCTAATTTGAATATGAGACCTCCCCTCTTTCCTCTTTGACTCTCCCATTCACTTCCCTATGATCCTTCATCATTGGAATAATCAGATGATGCTAGTATGGTAACATCTTCTTAGATCCCTTTCAAATAATTCTTCCTCCTTGATTTATGAGCATATATCTATTTCAGGTCTATGTTTTTCATGAATATAAAATAATTTTTTTCTCCCTTTATCCATGGATATGTGGTATATCTCACATGTTTACATTATTTCTTGACCAAATCAAGATCTACCATCTACAACAAATTTTATATGGGTAAGTGTTCTTGAATCACCTTCTTAAAAATATTCTTGATGGATGATTAATGATGGAACATTGATCTTTTGATGATTCGATTGTATATTGGTGGAGGATTCGATGTGTCAACAATAAACATTTTGACTAGATCTAGAATTATCAAGAATTGGGGATGTTTCCAAGTAATATTTTCTATAATGATCATCATAATACCTTATTCTCCTTTAATATAATATTTAATATCTCTTTAGTTGATCAATTTATAATGGAATAATGGTCATTGCCTAGGCCTAAGGGTTTCTTCTAGAATTGATGAGAAATTCATGATTCATTCTTGAATCGACAACAGATTTGGGGTTTCGGTATTCCTTCCTTCAACATACCATAGAATTGATTATGTTAACATAATTCTTAAGATATGTGATCTAGAATGACCTTATAATTGTAATTTTATTGACACTCTATTCTAAACCTCTTTCTTGAAGATCGATAACGGATATAGACATCATTGATGTGTGATCTCATTATTCTTGGGTGTGTGACATGTTTGTTCTTTGATCCTGTAACAAAACTTATAGTTCTTCATCAACAACCTTTATTTAGGAAGTTCCTTATCATTTGATTCCCATATATTCTCTTATTTCCTTGATTTCTATTGTGTTTTCATAAATTTTTGTTCTTTATTAATGGTTCTTTTTTGTGGTTGTGTGTGTCATCATGATACCCATGTATAATCCTTGTTTCTATGAGTATTTCTAGAGTATCTTATAACCATACTTGATGATAATAACATATTGTTATATGGTGCTACATTATTCTCATGATCATGTGTTATAATTGTGTTAGTATGATCTACCTTATTATGTGTATTACCATTACATTGTAGGGTTTTCTAGGAATTTTGTGATAGGTGACCATCATGGTATGACTACCCCTTATAGGGGGAGTGTGTATTATGTGTTATGATGATGAAAATGGACCCTTACATAGGGTAAGAGTGTGATAGACTTTTAGCCCAGATGAGACTTGATTCCTTCAAGATATCGAGGAACATAATAGAACTCGATGCCTTGTGGATGTTTAGTATCATGAACACATGATTCCTTGAGGATTCCAAGTGACATGTCTCCAGCCATGTGGCTAGTTCTTGATAATTTTTGAATTCTTTTCCATCCATCCAACATGCATCTGAAGTAGGTATGATTGGGTATAGTGGTGTCTTGGTTAGCACATGAGTGATCATTAGATTATTTTTTATGATTGGTTTCACATTTATTAATCATTTAATACACCATTTATACATGTACACATCTGTTAAGGATGCATTGGTGGTGTCCTACTAAGTTTATTACTCAAAAACTATATGGGAAATTCAATACATGTGTCGACTCCATGTATAGGGATCTGAACAAGGGAAAGGGACATGTGGAATATGGTCAAGCCGATTAGCATAGGGTTGGGAGTGAAACTAGGATATACTCTATATGATACAATAGTTCTATTTATTTTCCTACTTGTATATTTATTCTGGTTTGGCTTACCACTTTGGGAACCTATTTATTTACCTGTATGACATGTATTCCATTTGATATTATTTTTCTTCCACATCATTAATTTGAGATATTATATTTTTTTATTATTATTATTATTTCAAGGATATGATACCAAGGGTATAGTATTCCCATTCACTATGTTCAAACCCTCGTTAATAGTCAACAATCTCTTGCATATGGAAAGGCATGCATGAGTTCATGTAAATATTTGGCTCAAATCAAGTGGTTCTGGTCATGGTGCTACAAATTGTATTAGAGAACCTCCAACTAGTTATTCCAACATCATATCACAATCAGGGTCATATTCCTGACCATCCTTCACTCGATATACAAGAGAATATGTGATCATTAATGGGCTTCAAGACATCAATCCCTGGTCCTATTAAGCACCCATCCTCCAATTATCCAAGAAGATCATTAGTCACCATTATTCCACAAAGTCCATTGACCAAGATCCTGATTAACCTACGTCTTATGGATAATATCATCCACAATGATGTTACCCTTACCTGGTTAATAGCCCATATTAAAGTAAAATATCTACAGGTATTATCTATAGCACATATACCTCAAGTTGAGGTGACACTATGTGAAGATATAGTGAAGGAGATTTTGGTCTATGTATACAAAAAAACCTCTCACAAAAGTGGTATTATCACTAACAATTTAAACCACGAACTAGGGATTTTAGATCTAAGTTATGGGCAAGATATTTATTCTCATGGGTTCATAGTTGACATGACCCATAGCTACTACCTACTCTATATGCATCATTACTACTCCCAAATAAATTCCTAATGCATTATAGTAAATAACATACCCAATACCAGGATCAGGTAGGATCAACATCGAAGCTATAGTGAACCTTATATTCAACTCAAGAAATTCATTTTCCCAATGGTTTAACCATTGGAACTTCACTCCATTCTTCCTCAAAAAAATCATGGGTGCTGATAAATGAGATAAGTCTTGTATAGAAAATCAACAGTATCTTGATAAACCCAAAAATATCTTGATCTCAAACACATTTTGGGGATGTTTCTAGGACATCACTACCTCCACTTTCTTAGAGTCCGTGAATATACCTTCCTTAGAAACCACATTCTCCATGAATTTCACCTACTATATCTAAAATTTAAACTTTTCCAACTTGGAATAAATTTGATGTGATTGAATCATACTCAATAAAATCTCGATATGTCTGGAATGATACTTCAGGTTCAGTGAGTAAATGAGGATATCATCAACTGACACTATAAATAATGAGCCCAGATATGGGTGGATGATCTTATTCATGAGAACCATGAAAACTTATAGCATATTATTCAATCCAAACAACATCACCAAGTACTCTTATAACCCATACCAACTCTGAAATGTCTTCTTCAGGATATCATCCTCTCTAATTTGTAATTGGTGATAGTGCAGTCTAATATAAATCTTAGAGAACCATCAGAATTTCCATAACATATCGAAAATATCATTGATACTTAGAAAGGGATATCTGTTAATTCACCTTCCTATAATCAATGCAAAGTTGAAGACTACAGTTCACCTTCTCATTGAACAAGATAGGTGCACCCCATGATGAATTACTTGGCATAATAAATCCCTTCTTTTCTAAGTCCTGGAGATGAACCTTGAGCTCCTTCAACTTAGCTAGAACTATATGATAAGGGGTATTGAAATGGGATGTTCACCCAGCATGATATCTATCTCAAGGTAAACTTCTATATCAAGGTGAGTTCCTACGAAGTCGTCTGGGAATATTTCCTAATAGAGATTCGTGACTTGATAAAAATTAAAGGGGGCTGATAGTAATCCTAATGAAAGAGAAAATCCCTCCATCTTCATCATGATCATCCTGAGATAACTCAATTCTAGACCATCTCTACCTACTCCCAGTTCTCATTCTCTATTCAATGCATACCTTTCACCATTTAGATAAGTAAATGACACCTATCTTTGATGGAAATAAATGTGATCTTAGAAGCTGGTCAACCATTCCATACTAAAAATTACATCGAAGATCGTTATCTCCAGTATCAATAAATCCCAAAAAAATTTATAATCATAAATGACTAAAGTACATTCTATTCTTCATTGAAGATGTACCACTTTAATTCCCAATGTTGTATCAAGGGAAAGTAACTAAGAGTATAACTTGATCAGTAATTAAATTCCAGCAACATATTGTGATGATATGAAAGAATGGAAAGAACTAGTATTAAACAAGTAAATAGATAAATTATAGGTGATCAAAACCATACCTTGAATAGTAGATGCCCTTCACCACCATCTACTGGGTTTTGATCCACTACGTAAACCCAACCTACCTATGCTCTATGACCCTGTCCCTAAGATGCATGACCAGTCCGAGTCATCATCATCTGAACCTACCACTAAGGACCTTGACCCTATCCCAAGGTCATAGATCACATCTTTTATCCACCCCTACAATACATCATCCTTGAAGACCTAGATAAAAACTATCGTATAATCCCTATTTTTATGAATTGATGACATGTGGTATGAGGTGTTGTATAGAACATGAAATAATTCCCAACCTTTACACAATTGAAGAACTATGGAAATAATCATGAAGGGGATAAATAATTTGTACTCTTCTCCACCTTCATACCACTACTCTATTGCACATCCACATTCTTTCACTTTCTTCCACTAGAGGAGAATTTCACAACATCTGTAGGAGGTCCACCCACCTATGTACTAAAGGGTGGAAGAAAACCAATTGCTCATTCCTCCTCCAAAACTTTATCAATAGTCCAGGCCTTATAAGAAACCAATAGGTATATAACTAGGTTGAAATTCTAAACCTAACATTTTATGTTGGGAAAAATTATGATCTTGAACTTCCTCACCTTTTGTGCACTGTTCCCGGACAAGAGTAGGGAAAATAAGAGAAGCTCTATGAAATAAGAGGAGTACATAGATACTATCATGTACCCCAACTACATCTCCATGAACTCTCATGCACTGTCTAGATTCATCATATTGGGAAATAATTCCCCATAGAATAGGTCCTTGAAGGCCTCCCAGGTGAATCCCTCACATCTTCCAACTTATCCCATCACACCCCCACCAACGCCTGGTGGGTCCCTGCATCATGAACGATACCTGCTTCACCTTATGGTCCACAAGTTTCTCAACAAGGATGAAGACACCCTTGATGATTTCTATTTGGTCCTTATCATCCTTCAGTCCACCAATTCCCTAAAAGGACAGAGGATATTGGAGCTGGAAATTTTTGGCGTAGTCAACCATAGACCTCGGTACCCCTCCTCCCTATACAAGAATAAGAGGGAGGGATCCCAGTTGAGGTGGGCCTATTACCCACACCACTAGACTAGGTGTAAGAACATTCACTCATTCACCCTCTTGTATAGAAGATAGTGGATCAAACCCCATGAAGACGTACCTTAATCAACCACGAATCTCCACCAAACGAACCTCATCAAGGAGGATTTAAGGGAATAACAAAGGGTGAGGGGACCCACTATTATGTGATCTCAAATGAGGGGGGAGGATAGGGTTATAACCCTTAAAAATTCAAGGGGGAATAGTAATTTTCCCCCTTTTAACCCCATTAACTAGTCGGTACTCGGCCACTAACTAGCCGGTGTCTTTCGACTATAGCTAGACTTCCTTGTAAAGACCTCATGATACTTATAGACACCATAAAACCTCTATTACATGTCCAAAATACCTTTATTGAGGGTTCAAAACCTTTGGAATTGAATTCTAAATATCGCTTCAAATTTTTGGCCCTCTACTAATTCAAATGTTCAAATTCCTTAGGAAAATTATCAACTCGTATGAACATAAGATCTTATATTCTCCCCCACCATATCACTTATCATCATCTAGAAGTCTTGATAAACACCTAAACATGTCAATTGACCTAAATCAGTCATATGTTCTACTCAAATGATCAAACTCTACCTATGAACACCAAAAACACTATCACAATGAAACATTTAAACCAAGGAGCTTAAATCACTGAAACATGATTCATAACTTGAACTCTTCATCGAACATCAGGATGAATCTTACTAGAGCCCATCCATCCTAAGAAACCCCTATGACTTTATCCATTTGATCATCCATCATATGGCATTCCCCACCATAGGATTTAGCTTATAATGGTCAATTCTGAGTCATGATGCTTCCTTCCATTAGAATCTCCTACTGAAACACTCTCCATGAATTCTAACAATGAACCTGATATAATTTCATCCTACCACACCCAAACATATAAAATAACTTCATTTAAACACCATTTACCATTCTCGCTTCCAAATTCCAAATCAAAATTGATACGCCAAAAACATCCACCTACCGAACCTAAATATGTTTCATTTTCCATGAAATCCTTATTCAACTCCCACAACATGACTTTTGTGACCAAAAAGACATACCCAATGTGGTTTATAGCTCACTGAATCCAATTAGACACAAGAATGGCAGTTGAGCCTCCTTTGGCTAACCTATCTCAAAAAGATCATCTTCAGCCACTGATGCGCTTCCATATTACCCAATCATGATAACTTCACCTCCAAAGGAATCTCACGATCATTCAAACATTCTAATAGAAGTTTGTACATGAATTCTGGTGAAATTTCATACTTGAATCCTCAACCATACAAAACTAGTTGTTGTACCCTACCTTACCCCGAGCACCAACATTCCTCTGAGCCAAAAAATATACATAATCCTAATTTATCCTGATCCCAAATCCAAATCTTAGTCATCACTTAATACCATAACTAAAATCAAACCTGGAATTCATCAAGGAAACTAAATGAATTTGGGTCCATTTTCTCACAAGCACCAAAACTCCATAAAAATTGTTTAATGGACGGTTACATGCATTTCATGATCCCTTTAGTGTGAGGGTTATATCACCACGAATGATATGACACTCCCCACCATATTAGTATCCTTTTCATCACACTAATCAGCTAATTTTACGATCATTACGGCCCACACTCCATCCATTATTGAATGTAATAATCAGACGGTGCTGAAACTACCCATACCTAAGCGCCAACTCAAATCACTAATTAATCAACCATTCTCGACTCACGGTAACATTATCTTTGGAAACCGGAAAAATTCAAATCCTAAAATGGTTCACGGCCCCAAACGACCAATGGGATACTCCCCACCATATGACTTACCTTATGCCGCTCCTTGATTGCCACCTCAACAGTTTCTATCCTGCATGTGTGTCGCTCCTCCCGATCCAAGCTCCCTATTCTATGAATACCTGGCCAGAATTGAAACATATTAGTCGTGCTACTACACCCGATCCATTTTCAATGTCTCCCCTATCATGGAGGGGCCTTAAAATTCTTATCCAAAACCCTAAGCCTCCATGTCCACAAACATTTCATCATCCTCCATCGAGCCTCATCTTGTACATGGTCGGTGCCAATTTCAATCTCAATATGTTCCACGCATGAACAACATGCATCACCTTGATCTCTTTTAAATGTAATGGGTGTATTCTCTAGAACCACACAGACACCAAACTAGACTCGTACTTCCATGAGTCTCAACACATCAAACTAGGCTGATGCACCGAAACCACTGACCATGCTCCAGGGCATGTTATTTCATCAATATAAGCACATATCAGATATTCTCATCCAAAATCCCAACATCTCACCCATTTCAAGGCCAACCATATTCTTAATTGTCATCCGGATCCATTCCAAATTATGAAACAATGGAAAAAATGACCTTTTGTGACGGGTCATTTGCGATGGGTCCTGCGCCCGTTGCAAATAGTAATAGATAAACATGTATTTGCGATGGGTAAACAAACCTGTCATAAATACTATTGGCGTTCCTTCCTACAAAAACGCGAGAATGTGTTTTTGCGACGGGAACTAATTCCCATCGCAAATACCCTTGGTCATGTGAATGCAATTGTGACGGGATCATTCACTCATAACAAATACTCTTTCGACATGTGAGTATTTGCAATGCGACCAGTCATAATTAGTTTTTTAATTGCCACCTCAAGCATTTATTGTGTCTCGTCGCAAATAGTCTCATCGCTACTAATCTAACCTATATATACCCACCCAATTTTTTTCTCTCCATTCACCAATTCACCTCTCTTTTCTTCAGTTTTTCCCTCCTCCTTCAAGTATAAGTATAAATTTTTATGGGGAAGGAAATTTTGAAATTTTTAGCGCACAAAAGCTTCTTTTTTTACGTATTTATGTAATTTTTTAAATTTTTATTTTATATATTTTATTTTTTATTAGATTTTAATATTATTAAATAGTTGTAATTATAGTCAATTATAAGTAATTATTTATAATTATAAGTAATTATTTATAATTAGAAGTAATTATTTATATATAGCAGTAGTTATTTTAAATTAATAATATTTAGTTTTAATTAGTAGTAATGTTTGTAATTAAAAAATAAATAGTTTAAATTTGTAGTAATTAGTTTTAATTAGCGGTAAATAGCCATAACTAGTGTTGTTTAGAAATAATTAATGGTAATGAGTAAAAAATCGGTAATTAGTATTAATTAGTGGTAATTAGTAAAATTTGGTGATAAATAAAAAAATATTTAAAATTATCATTAATTAGTAAAAAAAATTTATAAATTAAAAAATATATTAACAATTTGTAAAAATTAACGTTAATTATTAATAATTAATGGTAATTAATAAAAAAAATAGAAGCAAATAATATTAATTAGCGGTAATTAGAAAAAATAGCGATAAATCAATATAATTATTAAAATTTACCAGTAATTAGTAAAAACTAGCAGTAATTAGTAATAATAAGTAGTAATTAGTAAAACATTGTTATAAACTAATTAAAATTAGTAATAATAAGTTGTAATTAGCAGTAATTAGTAATAATTAATCTTAATTAGTAATAATTAGTAGTAATTAGTGAAAAATAGCGAAAATTAGTAAAATCAGTGGTAATTAGTAAAAATCAGCAGTAATTAGTTAAAATTAGCAGTAATTAGTAAAAAATAACGACAATTAGTAAAAATTAAAGATAATTAGTATTAATTAGTAATAATTAGTGGTAATTAGTGATATTTAGTCATAATTAGTCATAATTAGTTGTAATTAGTGGTAATTAGTAATAATTAGAGATAATTAGTAATAATTAGTGATAATTAGTAATAATTAGTGGTAATTAGTAATAGTTAGTGATAATTAGTAATAATTAGTGATAATTAATAATAATTAGTGATAATTAAAAATAATTAGTGATAACTAGTGACAATTAGTGACAATTAGTGATAATTAGCCATAATTTGTCATAATTAATGGTAATTAGTCATAAGTAGTAATAATTAGTCACAATTAGTCATAATTAGTGATAATTAGTTATAATTAATGACAATTAGTGATAATTAGTGATAGTTAGTCATAATTAGTCATAATTAGTGATAATTAGTAAGAATTAGTAACAATTAATAACAATTAGTGGTAATTAGTGGTAATTAGTAATAATTAGTGGTAATTTGTACTAATTAGTGATAATTAGTAATAATTCATCATAATTATCTATAGTTAGTGATAATTAGTCATAATTAGGCATAATTAGTGATAATTAGTTATAATTTGTAATAATTAGTGATAATTAGTAATAATTAGTGGTAATTAGTGATAATTAGTGGTAATTAGTGATAATTAGTAATAATTAGTGATAATTAGTAATAATTGGTTATAATTAGTAATAATTAGTGATATTTAGTAATAATCAGTGATAATTAGTAGTAATTAGTGATAATTAATAATAATTAGTAATAATTGGTTATAATTAGTTGTAATTAGTGATAATTAGTGGTAATTAGTAATAATTGGTACTAATTAGAAATAATTCGTTATAATTAGTAATAATTAGTCATAATTAGTAATAATTAGAAATAATTGGGAATAATTAGACATAATTAGTGATAATTGGGAATAATTAGTCATAATTAGTGATAATTCGCAATAATTAGTCATAATTAGTAATAATTAGTGATAAGTAGGAATAATTACTCATAATTAGTAATAATTAGTGATAAGTTGTAATAATTGGTCATAATTAGTAATAATTAGTCATAACTAGTAATAATTAGTAATAATTAGTGGTAATTAGTGATAATTTGTAATAAGTAGTATTACTTAGTAATAATTAGTAATAATTAGTGATAATTACTAATAATTAGTAACAATTAGTCAAAATCAGTAATAAAAAGTAATAATTAGTGATAATTTGTAATAATTATTCATAATTAGTAATAATTAGTAATAATTAGTGGTAATTAGTAATAATTAGTAATAATTAGTAATAATTAGTAATAATTAGTAATTATTATTAATAATTAGTGATAATTAGTAATAATTAGTAATAACTAGTTGTAATTAGTTGTAATTAGTAATAATTAGTAATAATTAGCGATAATTAGTTATAATTAGTTATAAATAATAATAATTAGTGATAATTAGTAATAATTAGTGATAATTAGTGATAATTAGTGATAATTAGTGATAATTAGTGATAATTAGTGATAATTAGTGATAATTTTTAATAATTAGTGATAATTAGTAATAATTAGTAATATTTATTGATAATTAGTAATAATTAGTAATAATTAGTACTAATTAGTGGTAATTAGTGGTAATTAATGATAATTAGTAATAGTTTTTTATAATTAGTTATAATTTGTGATAATTAGTAATAATTAGTGATAATTAGTAATAATTAGTGATAATTAGTAATAATTAGTGATAATTAGTAATAATTAGTGATAATTAGTAATAATTAGTGATAATTAGTAATAATTAGTGATAATTAGTAATAATTAGTTATAATTAGTAATAACTAGTGATAACTAATAATAACTAGTGGTAATTAGTGGTAATTAGTGTAGATTAGTAATAATTATTAATAATTAGTTATAATTAGTAATAATTAGTGGTGATTAGTAATAATTAGTAATAATTGGAAATAATTAGTAATAATTAGTGCTAGTTATTTAAAATTAGTGGTAATTATTAAAAATTAGTGGTAATTAGTATAAATTAGTGGTAATTAGAAAAAAAATATTTGTAATTAGTAGAAATTAGTGGTAATTAGTTATAATTAGTAATAATTAGTAATAATTAGTGATAATTAGTGATAATTAGTAATAATTAGTGGTAATTAGTAATAAGTAGTAAAAATTTATAATAATTAGCGGTAATTAGTAATAATTTGTAATAATTTGTAATAATTTGTAATAATTTGTAATAATATGTAATAATTTGTAAAAATTAATGGTAGATAGTAAAAATTAGTTGAACTGAACATTAAATTTCCATAATCAATTAATAATAAGGCTAATTATTAAAAATCAGTGGCAATTAGTAATAAAATTTTGGTAAATAGATAAAATTTATAATATTTACAAGTCAATTTTAATTTTTTAATTTTATACTTTTTTTGCTAATATTTTTCTTATATCAAACTGGCCATAAAAAATTATTTATTTATATTTTTAGAGAAATATGGAATAAAAAATTTGAAAACAGTCTTTATTACATGACCATGATTCAATAAATCATCGTGGGAATCCAAACAGTTCTGGTATAAATCTTATATATATTGAGGGTGTTGAAGCATTTTTTATCATTTTCCTCATCAAAACCAAAATTTGTTTTAGAAGAGATAATTAAGTGTCAATGTAAGAAATGTAATCTGATAAGGTTTGATACATTTGACAATGTTGGGGATCATCTTTTTTGTTTTAATTTTCGAAAAGATTATATTTTTTGGTATCAACATGGTGAACTCTATTCCAAAGTAGATACTAATAAGTTAGTTCCAAATCCATCACAGTTTCAAAATTTAGTACATGATGTGGTGGGTTTGTCTTTTCAACAGACTAAAAATCGAGATGATATTGATTTAACTCCTGAGTTGGAACCATCATTTTTATGAGTTGTTGAAGTTTTCTAAGGATTCCATATATGTTGGTTGCAAGATAAGAAATTTTTAAGTGGTTGGAAAATTTATGGCTATTAAATCAGATAATGGGTTGTCAAATAGCTATTTTGATCACAGATTCTCATTAGTTAAAGCACTATTACCTGATGGAAATGTGTTGCCTACAAATTTATATGAGAGAAAGAGGATAGTTCATAATTTGGATCTTGGTTATCAGAAGATTCATCCATGTTCAAATGATTGAATTTTATATTATGGTAAAATGAATCATTAGTTAGTTTTCCTTCATGTGGAAAGTCAAGGTACAAAGAGGCTCACCTAGGGAAGTCTGGATTGATTCATATAAAAAGGTTGAGGTATTTTCTTCTTACACCATGATTCCAGTATTTATTTATGTCTCATAACAGAATGTCATTGATGTCATATCACAAAATAGATAATTCAACCAGTAAAATATTAAATCATCAAGTATATGGTGAATCATGGAAACATTTTGATCAAGTACATCCATATTTTTCTTTAGAATCTCGAAATGTGTGATTGGGTGTTTCTAATGACGAATTCTATTCATTTAGTTCTTATAATAGTCAATATTCTTATTGGACCATCATTATAACTCTGTACAATTTACCTCCTTGGATGTTGATCAATAAAACATATATCTTATTTACCTTATTAATTCTAGGCCATCCAAAAAATAATATCAATGTTTATTTAAATTCATTTATTGATGAGTTAAATTTATTGTGGAGTAATGGTGTTAGTACATATGATGTTATTGTAAAACAAAATTCCATAATGAAAGCTACATTGATGTGGACAATTAGTGAATTCCCAACATATGGCATGTTATCTAACTGGAGTACACAAGGTACAAAATCATATCCATACTGTATGTGAGGCAGTAAAGCGTTTATGCTCATCAATGAAAGAAAACCTTGTTTTTTTTAATATCATCACAGATTTCTTCTAACTAATCATCCTTTTTGGAGGAACAATAATCATTTCAGAAAAGGTACAATTGAAAGAGATGGACCTCCAAAAATGATCTCACGTATTGATTTAAAATATATTGTATCATCATTACCACCCATTACCTTTGGTCTCACTATAAACCAATATAAAATATATGGATTTGGGGAAGAACATGATTAGATAAAAGGATCATTTTTTGGATATTCCATATTGGTCTGATTTCTTGGTCTGTCGCATATTGGATGTCATTCATGTTGAGAATAACTATTTTGAAAATATATTGTATATAGTTTTGGGCACACCTGGTAAGAGAAAAGATAATGTAAAGGCACCATTAGATCTTTCCCAAACCTACAAGTGACTAGAACTTGAACTGTTTGAAAATTTCAAATCACATAAGTTAATGAAACCAAAATAGGATTATTAAGTTTCCAAATAAAATAGTTTATTATTTTGTTAATGGATTGAAAATTTGAGGCTTCTAGATTCTTATGTTTTCAATTTGGCTAGATGTGTCAGAAATGATCAAATTATCATATTAAAAAGTCAAGATTGTCATGTTATAATATAAATACTTCTACTGATTGGATTTAGATGTTTATTGAATTCTATGATTTGGGATGTGCCAACAGAAATATCATATTTTTTCCGAGACATTTGTGTTGTGATAAGAGACTACAATGCACTAAGTATACTGCAAGAAGATGTTGCTTCAATTTTATGTAAATTGGAGAAAACATCTTGCCATATTTCTTTGATTCAATGGAAAATTTGATATTACATTTTCAATATGAATCTAAATATGTAGGTATGGTATAGTTCCAATGGATGTATCCATTCAAGATATTCATGTAGAAATTGAAGAAAAATGTACTTAAAAAATCATAGGTTTAAGGATCAATTGTAGAATCTTATTTATAGGAGGAAATTTCTTTCTTCTTCTATCATTACTTTCAATATGAATATCCCTAAAAACATAAATTCACAATTCATAATGATGGAAATATTGATGATGAAATGAGTAATCAATTATCATTTTTTAATCAACTTGAAATTGGATTTAGTGGAGTTTATAAATGATGGATTTTAGATAATGAACATCATAAGGCTCATACATATGTTTTTATCAACTGTGAAGAAATGACATCATTTTTACTTTGAGTTCCCATATCATTTATTCTATATATTTTAAAGTAAATTAATATTATTTTATTTTTATATTATATGACAATCATATCAAAAAATAGTTTCCCCAAATTACAGTAGTCTCTCTTGAAGAATGTTTGAAGAATAATTTCTCCTACTGATTTTAAAAAGTGGTAAAGTAATTTTTTTATGGTTTAATATATGAAATCGATTTATTACTTGTTATATTGATAATTTTTTCAAATTTTTAATTATCTCAACATACTGATAAAATTCAAAATTGATTGCGTGCATTGGGAAACCCACCATCCACTACTAAAAAATAGACCTCTAATAGCACTAAAAATGTCCTTTATCAATGCTATAGAAGCATTGACTACTGGAGAGAGATTATAATACTGAGTCTTTTATCAGCGCTAAAAAAGTGCTGATAAAGAGTTATATTGTAGTGTGTTATAACAACACACTACAACACTAGTGTAGTGTGCTATAACAACACTTTGTATCCCCAAAACACCAAAAAATTAGAAAAATAAAGTAGTAATATATAATTTAATTTTATAGAAAACAATCTAGGCTCGTTTTCTTGGTTTTGGTGATGTGATGGGCATTTTAAACTAAAATGGTACTTATATATTGAAAAAATGCATGTGGAGTCATATCAGTCACACCATGCATCAGATTGAGATGAAGCTAATTACTAAACATCTAAAATTAATTATGGATAATTTTCATAAATTATAAAATCAATCTGAGTGTGTTTTCTCAGTTTTGTGTACTTCACTTGTCTTTTTTACTAAAATGTCATTTTAAATTGGAAACATGCACTTTGAATGATACCAGTCACATAGGGTGTTGGTTTGACATGATACCAATTTATAAACATCACAAATGACTATTTAATAATTTTCCTAAATTATAAAGAAAATCTGAGTGTGTTTTCTCAATTTTTAGTGAGTGACACATTTTGAACTAAAATGTTGATTTAAAATTGATAACAGACACATTGAGTCATACCGAACACATCATGTATCAGATTGAGTTGAGGATAATTCCTACATGTAAAAAATTACTTATTGGTAATTTTACTAAAGTATAAAAATAATCCTAATGTGTTTCCTCAGTTTTGAGTAGGTGAGTTGTCCTTTTTACTAAAATTAATGTCAATTTTAAATAAAAAGACACACGTTGAGTCATATCGGTCACACCGTGCATCAGATTGAGGTGTGGATAATTCTTATACATCTCAAATGACTTATGAATAATTTTCCTGAAGTCTCAAAACAATATGAATATGTTTACTTAGTTTTGAGTACGTCACTTGTCTTTTTTACTAAAATGTCATTTTAAACTGGAAACACACACTTTGACTCATACCACTCACATAGTGTATCATTTTGATGTGATACTGATTCCTAAACATCAAAAATGAACTATAAATCATTATAATAAATTATCAAGAAAATATGATCACATTTTCTCAGTTTTCAGTGAGTGGCATTTTTTTAACTAAATTGTTGATTTTAACTAATAACGAACACATTGAGTCATAACGGGAACATTGTGCATCGGATTGAGGTGAAGATGATTCCTACATATCAAAAATGACTTGTAGATAATTAAACTAAAGTATAAAAACAATATGAATTTGTTTTCCTTTTTTTATTAGGTCAGTTGTCCTTTTATTAAAATTGATATCATTTTTAAATAAAAAATTCCCTTAGTGTCATACCGGTCACACTATGCGTCAAACTGAGGTACGAATAATTCCTACATGTCTCAAATTACTTATAGATCATTTTAATAAAGTATCAAAAAAAATATTAATTTTTTTTATTAGTTTTGAGTATGTCACTTGTCTTTTTTATTAAAATTTATGTTATTTTTAAATAAAATGATGCACTTTTAGTCATACCGGTCACACCGTGCGTGAGATTGAGGTACAGTTGATTTTGACACCTCTCAAATGACTTATGGATCATTTTAATAAAGTATCAAAATAATTTGAATGTTTTTTCTTAGTTTTGAGTAAATCACTTGTTTTTTACTAAAATGTCATTTTAAACTAGAAACACACACTTTAAAGTATACTGATCACATCATGTGTCGGTTTGATGTGAGACCAATTTCTACACATCACAAATGATTTATTAATGGATGTAATAAATCATCAATAAAATGTGATTTCTTTTTATTTTTTCATTGATTGGCATTTGTTGAACTAACATGTCGATTTTAAACTAATAACGGACACATTGAGTCATAGAGGTCACACCGTGCATCGAATTGAGGTGCATCTGATTCATACACATCTAAAATGACTTAAGGATAATTTCCATAAAGTATCAAAACAATAAATATATTTTTTCTCTATTTGAGTATGTTAGTTGTCCTTTTTACTAAAATTAATGTCAATTTTAAATAAAAAGAATCACTTGGAGTCATATCAGTCACACCATGTGTCAGATTGAGGTGTGATCCTACATGTCCCAAAGTCTCAAAACAATATTAAATTCCAATGTTACCACGTTTCTATTGTATTTATATGTCTAACTTCCAACACTTCATATTAACTAAACGTTCTTAACCAAACAATATTTCTTGTTGTTGAAATTTAGAAGATTACATGATTTCAACAACGAGAATGGTTTTTCAGATAATAACAACGAATCAATATGTTGTGTTGGTAGTTCGACAAAGAAAGGTAATGAAAATGGAAAACATGGTTACATTAGTATAAATAATCATTTTATATCTTTTTTGGCTTGTTGAAGATAGTTTAAAGAAAAAAATGACTTCCCAAAATATCTATAAAAAACTAAATAATTATTAGATAAAAATGATAAGGAAATTAACTTACAAATAGTAGATAAAATGATGAGATAATTAATTAAATAAGTAGTAGGAATTCACCTTCTTCTGATGGTTGTATTCATTCTTGATGCATTTCCTTATTGTCATTATCTCAATTGCAGACTATAATTCCAATCCCTCGTGAGCATGAGCATATTCGAACAAACCCCTCCAAATCAAACAAAATAATAAAATTGTACAAGAAAACAATTATTATACGAGTAATATTGAAAAGAAATAAATTAAACATAAATATGAAACAATAAATTAATTCTATGGATAATTAATTTACTGTGAAAACATTGTTGACCACAGGGATATACTGATGGTAAAGAAAGAACGATGATAAAAAAACACAAATAGATCTCGCCAAAAAATCCATCAATGAGTGTAGAGGATGAGGAGAAAATAAGATACATTGGATTGAAACTTTTAATCATCTGAGAGAAAGTAAAGATATCCTGTTGGGTTTATAAAATATTATTTTGGTACAATAAATAAATAAATATACATAAGATATTCATTTTCAAAGGTGAATGTCTCCCGTTTGTGAAAATTACATAGATGGTAATCAGATATTCCTAAGGGTGGAACCAAAAGGCAATGTTAAATAATGATCTGTTTTTAGATGAATTAAATTAAAACATAAATAGTTTTTATTAGATATGTGATGAAAGAATTGAACTAATTTTTAAGAAGTATTAATGAGTGGGTTATCATTTCATAGATGGATATATTTTTATTAACTCCAATAAATACAAGAAATGATGAAATGAATAAATAAAATTTCATTGGTGATTAGAAGATTTTAGTGAAACTCAAAGGGGTAATACTCTACAAAAAAATATCATTTTTCCCAAGTAGAGTCTAAATAATTTGGAGAGGCTGACAAGGATGATCATTGGATCAAATCTATGTATGAGTATCTTGATCCAAATAAGAACAATGTGACATGAAGAGCTTGATCTGAATGAGAACAATGAAGGCTTCTTATGGATAAATTTTTTACATATATTATTCCAAAATAATTCTATCAGTTTAAAAATACATCAGTTTTTTAGTTAATTTTTTTCCTAATTCTATAAAATTCTTAACATAAAAGTTCATGGTGATGTATTGTAATGAAATATTTTTTTTATGTCATGTAATTCAGATGGTCACATCTATGGGGAATCATATTACCACTAGAAGGACATAAAAATGGTATTTAAGTTTATGTTATTAGACCATAAAATTAAATAGAATTAAGAATCCAAAGTGAATATATCTTGTCATTAAATTATTAAATCCAAACTAATAACGTTGTATTGAAGTGGGATTCCAAAGGTGTGGTGATTTTATCCATGAAAAACAATTTTTATTTCAACAAAATAGATTCCATTAAAACTTATTTAATAAATTTACATCAATAAATATTAATATTTTATTTTATAAAAAGTAGTTAAATCTAGTGGTATAAGATTTATTTTGGAATGATTTAAAATATTCTTTAAAATTTAAATAATAGAAAAAAATTCTCGTTAAATAAGTTAATTTTCAAAGAAAATATCAAATTTTGAAAAAATTTGATCAATCCTAAAGGATTTACAGTAATAAATTATATCAAAAATGTACTCTTCTTCTGAACCATGTAATAAAATAGTATTTTTTTTCTTAAAACACCATGATGTTGAGGTTCTTCCTAGAAAATGACTCATTCCAATTGTTTATTTTATGAAAATATTTCAACAACCAAAATAAAAATATCAATTAAATTTTATCTCAAAATCAATTTTCCAAGTATAATATAGTCCAATGATTATAGAACCTTAGACCTATTTGATTTTATTTTTATAGAATTTAATTCATATTATTTAAATTTAAATTGAAATATTTCAAAAATAAAAACTGAAAACATTATATTTTTTCAATAAATATTTAAATAAATAAGACAACAAATAAAACATAAATAATGTTTTGTCTCATATGGTTTTACATATTCATCATAATCATTTGATTGTTACCTTTCATAAGTGGCCCCTAAATATATCCCAAGACTCATGAAATAGTTTATTGTCATCCTAAATAAATCCATTAATTTTACACTATATTTTAGTGATTATTATCCAAATAAAAATTTTATTGAAAAAAACATTATATAGTTGTTCCCATGTGCCAGATATTTCATCGTCCGTTTTTTGGAAAAAAAAACTTCAAGAATTACCTTTCAAATAAAAGGGGATAACTCTATATTTTAGTTCCTCCTCACTCAACGCTCTTAGTTCCAATTATTTCACGACATAAAATAATACCCCAATGATGTTATATATTTCATCATCCAAGTGATTTGCAATGTAATATTCCAAACCAATGACAACACTGACCACTATATGGATGAATTTTTCAATATTTTATAATTGAAAAGAGGTATATGTCATGGAATATAGGTATTGGGAGCCTATTATACCTCACAACAACATTACCCAACATTTGGTTTGAAATATATTAAGTCATAAAATACCAATGTTGTCCCAAGGAAACCCACATGATATCATGGAAGATGATACATCAATATATATATATAAAAAATGAAGTTTTGGTTGTTTTATTATAGGATAGTGAAACTATACTTTTTGGGATACACTAACATGGGATAAGAAGGTTCAGTTTATAACCGTGTAAAATTAGAGATATAAACCTAGATTTTATTTGATTCATGGTTGTGTTCAACCCTTGAATCGCTTGAGACTAATATTCGAGCCTTGGAATAGTTGGATCCTTGATTCTAGCTTAGATTTGAGCATGGATTCGACAATGAGGAGAATCGATAGTAGGTCGCTTCCATAGAGAGCTTCGGATATCATAAACTGTTTTGGGATGGTTGGGGTTCTTAAAATAGATCGTGACACTTTTATCAGCACTTAAAAAAGTGCTGATAAATATACCTTTTATCAGTGATAAGTTAATAAGTAGTGATAAAATTAATCTTTATCAATGGTTTTTTTATTGCTGATAAGGATATATATTTATCAGCACTAATGTTTTAGCGTTGATAAAGATTAATTTTATCAGCACTTTTTTTAGCACTGATAAATCTCTATTTTTATCAGTACTAAAAAAGTGATGAGAAATACTTATAATACTTTTTATAAAATAATACATTTTAAAAAAAAGTATAGTTATTATATATAATTATAATACTTATAAAAATATTTTTTATAAAACAATAATTTTATAATTATTTGAATGTATAATTATTTATTTATAATTATATAAATACTTTAAAAAAAATATTTATATCATTATATATATTTAGATAATTATATATATAACATAGTAATTATATTCATTATTTAAATAAATTTATTATAATTTTATAATTATTTATTTATAATTTTATAATTATTTATTTATAATTTTATAATTATTTATTTATAATTATATAAATACTTTTTAAACAAATATTATTTATTTATTTATAATTATAAATGTAAAAAATAGTAAATATACATTTATAAATATATTTATTTATAAATATATTTTATAAATGTATTTTTGACATTATTAATGAACATTTAATCTTAGGTTCATGCATGTTAAAAGTGAGTAAAATTGATTAATTAAAAATTACTACAATGTTGAAAAATTGGATAAGTTAGATTAATATAAATCCTAACAGTGCTCTAGGGCCTGATGGTTCCAATAATGGTTTTTACCAGCACCGTTGGGATGTGATCCAAGATGATGTATGCAGATTGATCAGGAATTTCTTTTCCAAACGCATTCTCCCTCATGGTTGAACTCCTAATTCCTCACTCTAATCCCTAAAGTGAAGAATGATGATGAGATTTACCTTTTCAGACCCATTTCCATTATCAACTGTCTCTAAAAAATTATTACCAAGATTTTAGAGAATAAAATCTCTTCCATCATCAACAAAATTGTTTCTTGGAATCAGTTTTGTTTTGTTAAAGGAAGGTCCTCTAGGACTATATTTGTCTTTCCTCAGAATACACCAACCTTTTGAATAAAACTAGTAGAGGTGGGAATGTAGCCATCAAACTTGACATTTGAAAATATTTTGATACCATTGATTGGAGATTTATTTTCAAAGTTCTAAGGAGCTTTCAATTTAATGACTCTGGCATCAATAGAATTAAAACTCTTTTCAATTCATCTTTTATCGCCATTCTTGTTAATGGATCTCCTAAGGGTTACTTTAAATGCTCCAAAGGAGTCAAATAGGGTAAACCATCTCTGTTATTCTTTTCTCGATCACTAAGGACTACCTAAGAAGATTACTTACTTAGCTAGTGAATCAAAACAAGCCTAAACTGATTCATGCCTCCATGAACTTGAATTCCCCCACACATCTCTTGTATGCCAACGACATCATCATATTTTAACATGGTGATAAAAGAAATATCAATAACCTCAAAATTTCTCTCTCGCACTATGAACATGTTTCTGGGAAATCTATCAATTGGATAAAATCCTATATATTTTTTGGAAAAATATTTTCTTCCAATATAAAAACAAATATTATCAATGCTTTAGGAATTAAGGAAGTATCATTCCCCTTTACCTATCTTGGTGTTCCTATTTTTTGGGATAGACCCAAATCTAATTATTTTACCACCATTTTTGACCAAATTCTTCGTCAACTCTCCTTGTGGAAAGTTAAATCCCTCTCCATGGTGGGCAGAATATATCTTGTCAAGTCTACTATTGTTTCCAAAATGGTATATTCCATAATGATATAAATGGCCTACCGGTCTCTTAAAGAGCATAAATGTTTCCATCAAAAACTTTTTGTGGAGTGGGAGCACTCTTGATAGGAATCTGGTTACTATCCCTTGGTTTACCTATTGAAAACCTTTGGAAAAAAATGGGATTGGCATAAAAAATCACAATTTTTTCAATGATGCCTTATAAGCCAAACTCACTAGGAATCTCCATTATAATAAATCTCCGTCCATTGATTTTCTGAAAACTTGTTTCCTTGATAAATTAAATAAATGAAATATAAATTATATGAACTCATACATCTAGCCCTCCATTAGGAATTATTTTTCAAACATAATTTCTAACTCTATATGGATGGTGATAAAAGACTCTACCTTAAATTTCTGGCTTACCAACTGGACTGGTGATCCTCTCATTTCCATGGTTTCTACCACTCAATCTCCTGAACATTCTAATTATACCATCAAAGATATGCTAATATCTCAAAACGCTAGTGATAGAGAAAATATTTTCAATAAATTTACATTTAATTTCATTGTTTTAAATCCCAAAAAGTGTTAATTTAAGTTAAATTGCCACATTTTATGATATTGGTTACATTTTGATCTTATTAGTAAAAATGGACCATTTCAAATTTTTAAATATTTTAAATTATTTCTGTATTTTGGCCATAAAATTTTCTACATTAATTGAAATTGAAAAATTCTTTATTTTCCAGATTATAAACATCCAGGGATTCATTTCATCCTTCTTAAATTAAATCTAAATCAACTATATAGAATCTCAAAATAATCTCATAAGTTGGACTATAAAAATTGTTTACAGGTCTGTTGATTTTTTGGTGTGGGTCCATAACTCGTTCATGGTGGGGTCAATTTCTGTGAAATTCAATGGGTGGATGTGAAAGAAATTTTGAAAAATTTTAATGAAGTATAGGATGCGTGAATTGTCTATTTTAATGGTCATTAAAGCATTAGAATACAGAGGTTTTTGATTTGGAGAGTCTGACTGGATAGAATAAATTTTCAAAGTAAAACAAGTATAACTCTTGGAATACTTGTTCAAATCTACTTCAATTTTGAGGAGATATGGAAAATAAAATTATGAAAAAATTAAAGAAGGGTGAAACATGTGAAGAGATCATTTAATAAGGATACAATGCATCATATTTTGGGGGAAAAATTTTGCCTATAAAAGGAGGGGAGCTCCTCCCTCTCAAAGAAATCCCATTTTCCATCACATTCCTTCAAGGCACTAAGGAGGAGATCTTTTAGACTTTATATCTTTTATTTATTTTCTTTTAAATAGATTTTTAATGCCTTATTCTTCCCCATTCATCTCTATTACCCTTACCATGGTGGGGTAAATATTTTGAGTGATTATGGAAGGGTTGGTTTTCTATTTTGTAACTCTTGAGTTCTTGAACATAATTGAATGAAAATTATTTCTTCTTAAAAGTTGTTTTCAATTTCATATAGAGGATTTTATCATCAAGTGCGATTTTTCTTGAGTTTTAATTTCATTATTTATTTTTTTCTTGGTAAATAATCATTATCTCCCTCCACTGATTTCTGGTTTATATATGATGGAATATAATAGATGTTAGTGGTGAAGTACTTGATGATCGTTAGTATGTATAAAAGGGGTAGTGAATGTTCTTGATTATTTGGGATAAACAAGACCTGATTGGGTATTTTCCAATTCAATTGAGTATATTAAATACAACTCTTTTTCACATGGAAGGAGAGTTGGACAAACTGAGATCTTGGTAAGGTTTTCTGTCACTATCATAATTTTACCAAGGAAGTTAGAGGAAACAATTGTGGAAACTCACTTTAATCAGCTGAAAAGAAGTGGTTTGAATTAAATTGAACAAGGATAGAATTAAAATTTGGAAACCAACACCAACCTAATCACCATTTTAATATCATAGTTTTAATCCTTTTTATTTCAAATTTCATTTCAATCATTTTATTATCGATTTATTCTAAAAATACACCGTTTTTACCCTCGTTTAAAAGTGAATAACTATTTTGTGTTCACTCCTCTTCAGGAGACATCCTAGAGTTAATCACTATAATAAACATAGGGAATATAAAAAAATTACATGCCCTATGAAAGGTGTGCATCAAACTTGGCTCCAGTGCCGAGGAGGTAGTGCAACATAAAAAAAATATTTTCAAAATTGAATGACCTGATAATCAAAAGATCCATTAATTGAATTTGATACAAAAATTAAAATAACATTAACCCAACTAAGAAAAAGAAACCTACTAGGAATATTTGAGGAAATAGATCTCTCACATTCAAGTTAAACTCTTAGTGTTCACTCTAAACCTAAAATCATGGCTGGAAATCCCAACTGAACCCTGCGTGATCTATGTGAACCTCAATTTTCCATTCAAAATAACCAAATAATTGCACCCAATACACCAAATGACTTTGAATTAAGTTTCAATATGATTATTGTGCTTTAAAATTTTCATGTTCTTGTAGAAGAAGACCCAAATAGGCACATTCAAGAATTCAAATACACTAGCTCAAGCTTCAGGCCAAGAGGAGCACCTAAAGACCAATTTCAATGGAGGGAATTTTCCTTCTCACTCGAACAAGCAGCTAAAGAATGGTTGTAAAATATAAAACTAGGGGAGATTAGTTATTGGGAATACCTAAAAAGATGCTTCATGCAAATATTCTTTCTCACATCCAGGATCACTACCATCCAGAAGGATATTTACATCATACGATAATCAACTAGAGAAACCCTCTATGAGTACTGGGAATGTTTCAAGAAGATATGTTCTAGCTACCCACATCAAGAAATTGAATAACACCAATTCCTTGTGTTCTTCTACCAAGTACTTATGGAAAATGATTGAAATCCTATAGATGTATCATCTAGTGGATCCCTGATTGACAAGTCACCTATAGATATCAGAGTACTAATTGAGAAGATTTCTCAAAACTCACAAAAATTTGGAACAACAGAGTCAGGAACAAGAGGAATCCATGTGGTGAGAATATCTAATTCAACAGAATTAATTAGAAGCGAGATGAGCGGACTCACCAGGCTAGTGTAGAAGATGGTTGTGAAACAAGTGAAGGAACAACAAGAACCAAATCATGTATGTGGCTTATGCTTTTCTAATTATCATTACATTGACCAGTGTCCAGAAGTAAAGGGAACTGAATTTTGTGTTGTTACCTATCAAAAAAGGCAATTCCATCCAAATCCACCACGTCAGCCCCAAAACAAACAAGGATATTGATTCAAACATACCTAGGATAGACCTTTGTTTCAACAGTAATACCAAAACCCCCATCTATTATAATAGTCCTATAAACAACCGTTTCCACAAAAACAACCCTTTTAGCCACCACCATTCCAAAAAAAATACTTATAAGCAACCATTAACCAGTGGAAAACCATCAATTGAGAACCAACAGCTACATTCAGATGTTTAGGGGCTTAAAGAAAATGTGAAAGACTTATCTAAACAGTTAAAAAAAATTTGAAATTCTAACCAAGAATCCAAGGAATATTCCATCCCAAATAGTACCAAATCCTAAAGAGAATGTCAATTCAATCATAATAAGAAGTGGAAAAGAAATCCCACCACTAGCCAACCTTGAACCTGAAAAAACTAGTACCTCACCCATGCATACGTATGGTGCTATAATTCAAATCTAATTTTTAGAATTTTTTTAATATTTTGAGTATTTAATATGGAAAATTACTTAAAATATGTTAAATTTACATTTTAGTGATAGCTAATAATGAAAAGAAATGAAAAATAAGAATATTTATTAGAAAAAATATATAAAAATGAAAGAAAAGTAAATAACATGATGTAAAAATATATAGAAAAACATGGCGTATCATTAAGATTTTGATGTGGTGTATTTTAAAGGTAATGTAGTTGGGAGTTCATAATTTTAATCTGTTATCATCTTAAATAAAGTCCACTTTATCATCCAAAATATTGTAACACACCTGTGATTTAACTTTATAGGAAATTTTAACATTAAGTAGTATATTTTTCTATAGTTAGGGGTATAAAAATACCTAAAAAGTCCAACTATAGGATTATTACATAGTATTGGAATCAAGATTTGCATGATCATGTTCAGATCGCATGGGTCTATCCATCAGTTTTTTCTTCTTCTTTGGGGATTCCTCATCCATTCCATCAAACATTCTTATCATTGCATCAAGTCTTCATACAGTTGGTTTGGGTTTAACCAGTCCATGCTTGCTGAATTTACAAGACATCCTGTTACAAACGTATCACCATAGTCCAAAAATCAGTCCAAAACATGTTGAATTGAAATGAACAGATGAAAAATGTTAAAAAATTCAATTGAGTATCATTTAATTTCCACCAATTTAGTGAAAAAAAAGTGATTATCATGAGTTTTAATATTGGATTCTATCATATCCATGCCCACATGACCATCAATTTTCCATGTAATTAACATATTTCTAGACCTGAACTACTATTGAATACTTACAATTAAAATTTTCTTTTGAAATAAAAAAATAAAAAAATAATACAAGCTTTGTATATCAAATAAAAAAATAAAAAAGAACACATGTTCTGTTATCTATAAATAAGACCTTCATTAATACCAAAATATGTAACATTGCAACTTTTGATAAAAAATAGAAATATATTTTCAATTGAAAAGACAAATAAAAAACAGAGATTTTCTATTATAATTAAGTTGACTAAAATAATAAAAACTCACACATAATCAAATGAAAATTAACAATTTGAGGAATTACCTATGTGGTGGTGTTAAATATTTTGGTAACATCATGTGGGTGTGTCAAAAATGGAATAGTTTAAAGATATCCATGTGACTAAGAGTTCATCTGCTGCAAAAGAGTATTCATCATAAGGAAAAGAAAGTTAAAGAAAGAAGATAAAGCAGGGATGCATGTATGAATTCAAGAATGAATAGTGTTAAGGAAACACCTATCAAAATCCCAAACACAACCCATGTGGAAGCTATAACCATCTCCTTTGATTTTCTGAATATTGGAACCCAAAAGAAAGAAAATATAAAAACATCTACATATGGTTTTTTTGTTTCAATTACAAACCTGAAAAGGAAGGAAGAACATAGAGGATAAAAATATAAGCTATCATGTGAAAAAAAGCAAAACAACACTAAAAGATATGGAGTTTCACTATCATAGAACTGTAAATAGAAAAAGGATATATAAGAATAAAACATCTCACATGATTTAAAATCTGATTGTAAATAATACGAGGATAAATCTTTTCCAGTTTTTCAACATGATTCCTTTCCATCTTCAATTATAAAATTGATAAAATAAAAAATATCATTATAGTAAACCAAAAACAGGGTGAATAAAAACATAGAAACTGTTATTTTGGACAATACTTGCAGTACCACAGATAGAGCTGATTCCAACAATCCATATTTTCCTCTAAAATCACCAGTCAAAATCCTAATCTTAGTCTTCCCTATAAATATATCTTTTAACATGTGTGTCTGGTTGTATGTGTTCATGCATGAGTGTCAAATATGTAACATTGTAATTCATACAACCTTTCATGAGTTGTTCTGTACTCAACTCAAGATTTTCCCTCAACCTTGAAAGCTTCTCATTGTGAATAATTCTCTAACAGATTCGATCATCAGCCATTACCTAAAATAGATTAAGGAAAAAAGATAAAAAATGAATCTGATAAACAAATTGTTCCATAAAAATCAGAGTTAACAGACATTATGTCATTATCAACATGCAGGGGGGAAGACAGAAGAAATTGTTTCACCTAGAAAAAGGTGTTCAGCAACTAAGGTATGTTATAAGAAGAGGCAGTTAGACAAAAAATTTCCCAACAGATACAAAAAAAAAGAGATAAATGTCAATCAACTAAATTAAAAAATCATTAAATATAGAATCAATGCAACTATTTTTTTCATTATACCCACTACAGATTTTTATGAAATCAAACATTTATAATGGTGTTATGGAATTTGAAATCATCATCATAATCATAAAATGATGAAATGGAAGGAGTTCAGAAATAATATATTGTAACACAATGTTGATTTAATTTCTTATGAAATTTGAACATTACATACTATATATATATATAGTTGTGGCCACAAGAATACCTAAATAGTCGAATTATAGGATTATTACATGGTATTAGAGTCATTGTATCATCCATAAAAACAAATCTAAACAATAGAATATAGTAAATACATATTTTTTCCATAACATATTTATCCAATAATGAAACATGTTTATATGAACCAACAGTCGATGAAAATGCATCATTTTCCACAAGATTAATAGACTACGTAATTCATGATGAATGATCTTATCTAGAGGCCTTAAGTATAAATTGCCAGAAAATGAGACTTTCATGAGATTTTCACTTATTTAGTATATATCAATACATGACTTGCCTCATATATTATTCCCATGATCATATAGAATTGAAATATCTCTGACTATTATACTTTTGTTCATTAATAACTATTAAAAAACATGGCATATAGTATGTTTACAAACCTCTCATTAAAAATTCTAATATTTAATCGTGAAAGGAAGGAATTGTTTTCATGAAATGAGGATAGAACACCTTTTTTGCAGATCTTAATCTCTATTGGTTGAAACGAAGTAATTTTCATTGATATATGTTTGGAAGATCCGAAAGTATTCAGGGGACTGGATGAAATGTTTTTATAGTCAAGGATGAAAGCATTATAATCATCTATTTCATATGTATTTAGTGCATAAAAACAATATATAGTGTATTAAATAGTGAAAAAAAATTACCTACATTCATATGTTGGAAAAAAGGGAGGTTAAATCCAAAATTTTAGGACAAATTAATTGCATTCATTGACATATTGACCATGCTTAAATATTATGATTAAAATTCCAAGAAGGTGCCATTAATAATTTGGGAAGTGATCAATGGAAACTAATAATAAATATGTTTAAATAACAATTCTATTCATAGTTATCAAATATTAATAAGTAATAGTAAACACTGATTTTTATAAAATAAAGTTAAATAGAAACAAAAAATGGAAACATAGATTATAGATAGTTGAAGTGGATGAAACATTGAAATAGAAACATGGAAACATAACTTCAAAAATGGAAAGAACACCATGGTACATTGTCAGCAAAGAAACAAAACCATGGACTGTTCTATCACCAGGGAAATAGAACTATAGAATTTTCTATCACTATGGTAATAGAACTAAAATTTAGTTTCAATAGCAGATACATTAATGATAATAGTAATAGGAACCATGTTTTTCAATAGCCATAGGTTTGTCCATCAGAGTCCAATTCATGTCATCAGAATGTGCATTTAATAGACTCCCAGTACTGCCATGATCCGTCGATGCAGAGGAGAAATAGTTCTTCAAGTTTGAAAGGGATACTAATATAGAAATTGTTGGAAGAAATAAAAATTCTTAAAATTTCCAACATAAATTTAGGGTTTTGGCCTTGGATTTTTCTATTTACCTGCATCTGAGTCAAAAAATACATTGGTGGGATACAAAGAAACTTGTACAAGAGTTCCCTATGATTCACCCTCTTTTCCTGAAGCAAAAAATGAAAGCACATCCCCATAACCTTTTACACTGAAAATAATGTGGGAAATTTATAACTCATATGTTTCATATGTTTTTTGTGCATAAAAACAATACACAGTGTGATCAATAGTGAAACAAATTATCTGAATTCATATGTTGGACAAAAAGGTGGTTAACTCCACAATTTTATGACAGAATACCTACATTCATTTTCAATTCTTATTGATGTATTCACATGTACTGAGAAAACAATTATAAAATAGTCAAATAAAACTGTAAACATTTAATCATTAATAGAAGGTAAAAATGGCATTAAATGAGTAGCGTACATCATGAAAAACATCCAAAAAAATGAAAAACGTCAAATACAACAAAACATTCATCATGAAACGGCATTTATCATGAAAAACCCAAGCTAATAAATCTTCAGAAAAACATCCAGCATCGAAAACCTCCAGCATTCTCCTCCTCCAGCATGAGTAACTCCCATCTTAATGAAAAACATACATCAAGAAAAAATGATACAAAAACTTCTACAATGAAAACCTTCCAGAATGACAAGAAAATTGTCCATCATGAAAAACATCCTCCCTGAAAAAGCGTTCAGCAAGAAAAACTGATAATCAACCTGCCGAAAACCCATACTAAAATTTCCACCATAAGAAATCCCAAATACAACAATATACAGATACAAAAATGCCCAACATGTATAATATGTAGATACAAAATATAAAAACATGAATTAATAGTAATTATTTTTTATACAGTCATTCATTTGGTTGGAATTGGTGTTGGCCTAGAGAGTACCCAATATAATGTGTAACTCATGTATAAAGTAAATGTGTTATGTAAATATTATAAAAAACCTTAAAATTGAGTAGTATACATGTTTTAATACGGTAATTGTACTATGTAGACTCTAGAATAGTATTTAATGCACATAATATTTCAGAAATAAGGAATGAAAACCAATTAAATACCCAAAAAGTATTATTACCATGACATTGTAACAAAACATCTTAGTCCAATTTCTTAGTTTTCTTGTTCAAATTACCCTTCGTTCACCTCTTTAGTTGAGTACAATGACTTGCTGTACTTAAACTATCTTGACATATCGGAATATCATGTTTCACCTCATCCTCTTCATCAAATTCATGTGATAGGTTTTTCTACATAGAGAATAGAGTTAGAATAATTTTAAGGTACTTATTGCAGTTGAAATCAATGAAGCACATATGAGATAGTTAATAGTAGACAGTTACATATTTAAAGAACTGTACGTCTAAAATATAATAAACATGGAAAATCTATCTTAATCATGCATGTATATTTACAATAAAGGAAAGAAGTTGTAAGTCACTATAGATAACTACTATATACCTGAGTAGATGACATATCTGACGTAGAAGTAACAAATCTTATGGCAATGTTTGAACTTGATGGATAAGACCTACCAGTTTGATGCTCCTATTAAGAAAGGTTGAAATTAAAATTATAGTAAGTTGATTTATTTTTGTTATTAAAGAAAATTGGAAAATATTTAAGCAGATTGTACCTTGATATATTCAATTCCACTACTGACTTGTGAAGACCCACTGGTTTTATGTCCCTGTACAGTAAAATAAAAAACAAATAGTAAAGTTTTGTAATTAGAAGATATCTAACAAAAATAGGAATAAATATATTTAATACCTGATTGTGTTCGAAGATGTCAGTAAAACTGGTGATGTAGTTTTTATTATCGATGATAAATATTACTTTGAAGCTATTTTTTTCAAATGAATGATGACGGTTTTGAATATTATAATTGGTTACATCAACTGATAATAGAACTTTATTTGATTTGAAAATGTTCAACTGTGAAGGAAAATCATACTCATCATCGTCCTAATTTACAAACGATAAGCAGTGTTAGGATAAATAATTAAAAAATATATAGATGTGATACAATAAGTTGGTTATACCTGTATCAATGTAGCTCTCAACTCTGCAGTTGTTTTATGTAAGAATTGGATGACTTGTTTGTCAAATAAAACAACTCAACATGAGTATGTCCTATCAAAAACCATCAGTTGCACTCAAAATCTGTTGGATTTAATATTATGATCACACGGTCAGCGATAATGAGTATTTTGCTTTATTAGTTTTCTAGTACCATAGTGACAATAAGTACTTTAAGAAATAAAAATAGTAAACTTGGGAGTAGTGATGTTAGGAGATAATTTTCAATTGTGGAACCAAATTTTGTCTTCTAAAACATGTATTTTATTCATAAAAAAGTTTCATGAATCGAAAAATTAGTTGTGGGTGCTTTGAATTATTAGTACTATAGCTGCTATTGAGCATTTTGTAGAATGCAGTAGAGTGAGTACATAATAATATACTCATTAGTACATGACAGATGTGAAAAATTCTTAATAATGCATATTGAATTTCTGAAATTAAGGATGTTTTAGTTACCTTGTGACAACTTTTCACAACTGATATTGTTTTCTTTTTATTCTAATACAAGACTTCTGTAGAGGGGTTGGCATTATTTGGTGGTGGCATATGTAAATATTATGTTATTACCAACCCAAACTTGGTAAATATAGAATTAGAGACTTGAAAATAAATAATAATAACATGTGTATATTACAATAGTTATGCATAGAGAATAAACTTGTAAAAATACACAACAAAGAGTAGGTATAATTTTACCTGCTTCTAAAATTGTATACTTCAGGAATATGAAGGTTGTAAATAATTTTTGTTGCATTCATAGTAGTTGTCATAATAACATAGGATAAAAGTAGTTTGAAGTCATAGAAATCATAATTATAGAGTAAGGTGTTCATGAAACATATTAAATGACATAATTACAAGCAGCAGAATTATAAAATATAGATAGAAACCATACTGCTAAACTGCTTCACCCAGACAAGTTCTAATATCATAATGGTAGATGAATCCTTGTTATTTTCTAATTAATCAATCATTTAATTTACAAAATCACCCCATAAACTATAGGTTAGTTGCAAACCTATGTACGAAAAGAAAGTAACGGTATGGGTAAATATCGTTTTTTGCAGTCACATAATGTAAGTGCACAAAATTAATAACTTGTCATCCTCTAGAGTAATCTGCATCCTATGGTTTGAAGGACCCATAGATTGCACCAGATTTATGTATCGTAGAAGTCCAATTATTTCTATAACATGGAAAACAGAAAGAGACTTATTTTGAAGACAATAATAATGAAGTATAAAATACTATAATGTTTAATTTATTAAGCTCAGCTAGACATAAAAGTAACATGCAATTGGTAGTGGAATGAACCTATTAAATGTTCTTCTGGAACCTTCATTTGAATAATATCATTATATGAAGTAAAATAAAAACTAAAAATATGAATTTCTATATCACATGGATGAACAAACGTCGTGTTTGTGAACATTATTCTATAGGAATGTCTACATCCCATGTAACTGCCATAGTTTGACGTAATTTGTAATTTTTTTATCATATAGCATAGTCCTTCATGAAAGAGATCTCTATACTTGGATATAAGCTGGTGGGTAGTAATTTTACACTATATTTTTGTTCCCTTGAGATATCATGTCAAAACGTAGGAGAATAGGTTGAAAATTTATATGAGAAAGGATAGAGAAATAATATATATATATATATAATGAAAGATGTATATAACATAATAGGAAAATAGGGTGAAAAAAATAGTCATTAGTCATGTAATGTAAACTTACATCTGTATCACCAAGTATTAGATCAATAGCAACAATTTCATTAGAGTAGTTGGGCAATGAATTTCACCGCATGTTTAGAACACAAACCTCAATCCGTATTTTTTCATCATCCTCTCGAGTAATCACATTCAATGGGGTAATTGATCTGGACATTTTGTTCTTAATTTGTACAATTTTGATTAGTGTTGAAAAAAACATAGTAAGTAGTTAAACACTTTCAGAAGTACACATTGCATTGAAAAAAGAAGTAAAATATTAACATGTTATTTGAAATAGTACCTAAGATAGGTTATCAAATATTTCCTTATACACAGTATTTTTTGTGTGATTAGATGATGTGTTATTGTTATCAACAACAACAATTTTCAAACCACGTGCTGATGTGACCTTAGAAACTGCAACATATAATTAACCATGAGAGAACAGAGGTTTGCAGACATATAACCCAATAGGAGACAATAAATGTACTTGAATTTTATTAATAGTCATTTCACAAGAAACTATCAAAGGATATTGTCTTCTTTGTAATTTTAAATTCCACCTAACATCAAAGTGTGTCATAGCTAGTCTTGGAATGAATGAAGAATGCCCTGAATGACATCCAATCAAAATTTTCGCTCCAATGACATGATCACCTAAGTGTGTAACAATCATATGAGTGTCATTACATAAACCAATAGATTGATCTAAATTTCTTAGTAACATAATGGGGAAACCAACCTTTAGAGAAATTTTGTGGGTATCCAAACTAGAGACGTTCGTACCATTTAACATCTCAGAGGTGTATATGTTTTATGCCCTATCTGTATCAAAACTAGAATTGCAGACTGAATCAGATCTGAATTAGTCACTCGTTTTAGAGTTTTTGAGAGAAAACATGTAATCATTTACTTACTGAACAACATCACGGGTTGGAGCTATAATGACACTCTCTTTCAGACATGATATGTTACTATTTTTCTCACATAAATCAGGATAAGTATGCTCCACAATTGCAACCATTTCATTTGTAGTGTAGGTAATAAGATATGTTGACAGAATTTGGAAGAGTGATTCACCATAATTTGGTTCTCCAACTCGACCTTTTCCAATATCCAAAGTCCATTTAGAAAAATCACGGACCTCATTTGAATCATAGGTGGATGTAGATGAAATTAATATCATGTTCTTTGTTAGAGTTAATACTCGATAGTGCTGCTAAAGATATGATGACTTAATACTTGAAAAGAAAATGTCATTTCTGTTACGCCTTGGTATTAATGGTAATATTTGACTGAAATCTCCATGCAATACAACTGTTAGACCACCAAATGGTAACTTCATTTCATTAACATTTTTTACTATCATTATATCCCTGATAGTATGGTCTATAGCCTCAAAGAAGTACTTATGAACTATAGAAGCCTCATCCTAAATAATCAGCTTTTTAAAGTGTAGAAGTTATGCTACATCACTCCCTTTATGAATATTGAAAAAATAATTCTTAGTAATAGATATTAGAATACGGAATTTAGAATGTGAAATTTGTCTTCCAGGAAGCAGTGATGATGTTATTCCACTCGAAGCAACCGCAAGTACAATAAATCCCTCGGACTGCAGTAATGATGTTAGGATATTTCAAATGAATGTTTTACCTGTGCCTCAATATCCATGCAAGAAGAATAATCCCCCAATATTTGTAGATAAATAATAAAAAATTACATCTATCACCTATTTATATTAAATGGTTATCATAGTCTATAAAGTTTTATACTCATTTCATAGTATTTCTCTATTGTAATTTAGTTCTTCTGCAACTAAATGATTCGAATGAGTATCAATTACAGAATATGGAATTGGAATGGGAGGATAAAATCAAATATATTTTCCATTGCTTCGTAAAATATATTCTATTTCAAGCAAAGCATAAATATTTATCTGATGTTTTATGAGTGTCAAATCTAGAAAATTGAGTAACATTATTTTAGAATAGTATAAAATAAACCGCATGCAGTGAATCAAGTAATTTAGAGTAAGTAAAAGATAAAAACATATCAGGGGTGAAAGAACTGATTAGATAGATTCAAGTGCGTATTATCAATTCCCACTGATATTTGAGTGACATTAACCTTGTGCACATATCTTTTGGTAATAAAGTAGATAAATCTGGTTACTAGAAGAAGGAACTCAGTGTAATCATAATAGAGAAACAACACTGTTAAAATATTAGCAGTCTTGTTTAGTTATCACATTTATGCTATCATATGGATAGCTGTTGAGACCTTAAATTTTAATGGAATATGTAAACAATTTTGTTTTAACTATTATTTAAATAATCATACATTCAGTAAACATAATTTAACTTTAGTGACTTTAAATGATCATAGCTATATTTGAGATAGCACTAAGTACATGGAAACAAATAAGAAGCCTATAAGTACTATCTAACCTATTTTTTCAATGAATTATTACATAAATATTATCTAAATTTATTTTTCAACAACATATGAAATCTAAAAAAATAGAAATAATTTAGAAGTAACTTGTTTTAAAATATAAGGTGAGAAACATATCTGCACCTTGCATTTGTGGCCTCCATATTTGGGAATATAAAATATATTTAGCTAGAATGTGAGATGTTTGTTTCCAAAAAAAGTCTGGATGAGAAATGTTATTGTAAAATAACAAGATTGAGAGGATCATGCGTACATAATGTCCCATTCCCCAATTTGAAACCTCTTTTATAGCTTCAATAAATTCTGTGTCATTTTCCAGTAGTCCCAAAGAATAACAGGCCTCTCTAAATGTTCCATGAGTAATGTTGTTCACTGTTTCGAGATCTTCATGTGAAGTAGCACCTTTGATTTTTGTTAGAAGTATCCACATGTAAAATAGCTCTCCGATTGTTGGAGGAACATAGTATATCCTACCGATAGAAAATCTCTACCTTCAATGATTCCATTTATTTTCATTTGAGTGGTAAACAAATCTAGTTGTGAATTATGCAAAAGTTATAGATCTACCCTCTGGGTACATTAGATTTTCTTGAAACCAAGAGTTGAACATTGTTTCAGATATGTTACCATGATTTAAGACATCTCCAATATTATCATTGTCGTTATAGGTCACAGAATGTTTTCCTGGTAAATGGATACCTAACCTCTCAACTGGTGGATATATTTAATGGATATCATAATAAAATATCCTCCAAGAGGCCTCACAAGTAGATATGTACCGACAATCATAATACATCTTTATTTCATCTACATTTTTTTCTAAGAACTCTTTTTTTCTTCTCTCATAGAGTTTTGGTGTTACACAATCATTTCCTTATTCAATATACTTAAAAATATATTTTATGGAAGACGAATGATTGCAAACTTCAATATTCAGATGTTCTTGATACTTTAATAGCAAAACAGGATTGTATGGTACAACAAACCTATTATCTAAAGGGACTCTATTTTTTAGAAATTTTCTTCCATCACCCCTTCTATGATAGACAATGTAACCATCATCATAGACAGTGGTATACGCAATAAATTTCTTTGGAAAAAATTTGGAACACTTTCCATTTCTCATACAGGGCAAAGTACGGTTGGAATCGCCGCAAGGGCCGTGGATCATAAAATTCTTAACAGCTTTATGTAGTCTTGGGTAGGCACAATTATTTATAATTTTAGCACCAAATATCTTGTTTACATATATTGGATTGTGAACTTTGTTTTTATGATAGATAAATAATAGGATATTCACATGAGGCAAGCCACATTTTTGAAACTCTGCGGTTTGAACAACTACATAGGAAGAAAAGAGTTTTAGACAGTTAATAGAAGATGAAAAAATATATAATAAGGAACTAAACATACTGGATAGTAAGTACAAAGAGAGTTACCTTCCTGTGAATTTCCAAAGAAACAACCTTCTCTTAAATATTTCATTAGATGATCAAACTTAATATTGAAAACTTGAGATAATATTTGCGGTAGTCTGGTGGATAGATATTGTGATTTCTAAGAAATCGAGTTATTTCAGGTCACATCAGGTTACATGTAAACATTAAAGACAGATCTGGATACCCTTCCCAATTACATATTGACATTGCATCTTGGTAATTATGGATTATATACCTTGGACTGCCCATAAATGTAGAAGGTAATATGATATGCTCCCCACAGGATGTACCTTCACGGTCACCTTGAAGCAATGCATCTTGTAACCCATTGTAAAGTTCAACCCTCAATTTCTTCTGATTGAAGTGAATGAATGATAATCTTTGAGACTTAATCATCATATAAGAATCAACAGTAAACTATTGCAGTAATCTTCTAGAATGTAGTAAGATTGATGCATCATTATCATAGAACTATAAGTGGAATGAGAAGTACTCTCCCAATATTACATTCCTAAGTGTAGTACTTGTTGTGAATTGAGTAGCACAATGCATCACGTTGTCACAATATCCATCCTAGCCACCTATGTAAATCAAAGGATACTACAATGGAAGATACAATGGGTGAATCTCATCAATTTGTTGTAAATCACAACTTTTTGTTTGAATGATGATATCTCATTCTCGGTTGAGATCCTCAATATCACCAATAATCAGCATTGCAATTTCAGAAGTATTCAGTAGGTTATATGTTGTATAATTTGTTTTTCTTCTTTTAAGAAGACATAACTTTAATGTTGGAACCTCCTGACGGTTAAGAACATCCCTTTTACTTATAAATTCCCAAGCCAAAGTGTTTTTCTCATGAAGCAGATGTTGTAGGTTCTCAACAGTATTGAATTTAATAATAGATTTTTGATATCTGTCGTCAAAGATGGAGCAATTATTTATGTTAATATAAAATGGTGAAGGGTTTGTCAACTTAGCACAAATCATTGAATATAAATGATACCTCATTCTGTGAATTATATCCTGAAACTCATGTGCAGTATCATACATGTATAGTTGTGAGAACCTTGGTGGATGTCCATCCGGTGGACATAAACTACCAATGTGATGGTAGTTTATTCCATTTAATCTGAATATACATAGAGATCGACCATTATTGAATAACTTATCTACCTTCCCACCCATTGATGTGAATTCAAACATCAAATTGTAAATATGCATGTGGTCTTGGAATAATTAGGCTTTGGAAGAAGTTTGATTGAACACTAACATCCTTAGGTATTCAGGACATTCTGGCAGTAAGTCCAAAGTAACCTTTCCCATTAAGCAGCATAGAGAAAAACATTGGTTTTTTCTATTTCTGAATTTCTTGTTTCTCTCATCAAAACACAAAAAGAGAGACAATATTGATAGATGTTATAAGGCTATCCAATATCATAATAACCTGATTGAATAGAACAGTAATGTAGAATATGTTATTAAAAAACTCCAATCAATAGCAGAGCGGATGATTTTTATTATATAATTGTTAATGCATATTTAGTAAGTACACTAACCCATGTTCTCAGTCATGTCTTGTTCTAGTTAATATCATGTAGTAGAAAGCGGTACGTAATATCGAACTGTATTAAATAATAAAAAACCTAATATTTTTTTGAATTGAAACGTGTACATAAAATTACCTCTATAGTTTTCTGCACCATTTATGTAAATATTTATGTTTTCTTGAGCCTCGGATGTATTTTTTCTCATTTATTTTTGAAGAAATGATTTTTTTCTAGAACCTGAAAGTAGTTATAAAAAACAACTCACTACTCTACAGAACATACACTAGTATATATGTGTGTGTGTGTCAACTTATAGTGTAAAACAGACCTACACACGATAACATATTGTAGTTACCATCAGTAGAAGGATTTAAGCAGCATCTATTTGTGTATGGAATCATAAGAAATAGAACTATAATAACAATAATGGTAATGTGTAGAAATAGTATTCGTTCTTATTGCATCAAAGTAATAGGTGATGAATCTGATAGAGTATTTTCTTCATCCATTCAAGCTATGCAAAGTGATGACCAAAATGTTATAAGGGGAATAAAAATGTTGTATGACCTGCAATATGTCCATGAAATATAATAGTTATGATACTTACAAAAAGGTATAGGAGAATGTTTCAAGCCACCTGGTCGTTGTTTTCGTTTGTTAGATCCAGCAGACAATGTTGACTGAGGTTCATATGGTTCTGGCACTATCAATAGAGAAGCAGTTAATTAGTAATAATTTGTGTTAGTGTGAAATATAGTGTGTAGTTCAATGGTTTATACATGTAAATTTAAACGGAACTAACCATCATTACATATAGATGATAATGGCATGTGTTTGACTCTATTTTTGAATGTATTTTTTGGTAGAGGTTCAGCTTTTGGGGTTCCAAACAGACTACCAGATGCCACATAATAATATATAGTAGATTTTTCCACTGATATTGTGGAAATTTCAATTAATATAGACAATAAAATAATGTAAATAACTTCAACAATTTAAAGTGATGGTATTAGAAAAACCACTAACTTTATGTCATTCCTTCATTAGCAGTCTGCGTTGTACCCATGAATATGTACATTTTTATGGGCAATACATGTTTGTATTTGACCGAGCAGACAACTGTTCAGGAACTATCATAAAAGTTGTTTAGTATGACTGATTTAGGTTAGTCTGGAATGCACTTTGAAACATCATAAAGATGCTACTAGTTAATGAAAATAGAAATAACAATTGATACATAGAGATGATAATGGAATTTGTGTGACTCCACGTGTGATGCCACCTATTGATATTGGTTCACTTGATTGAGTACCAGACTGGTTGGTAGATGACATTGAATAGTTTATAGTAGTTGTCGGCACTGATCATGTGGATAGTTTATTGGATGAAACTACTGAACAAAGAATGGTAAATAGAACATTTCCAATGGTACTTAATAGATAACTCATAAACAGCATGTCGTTCTTTCATAAGTATCCTCTGTTGCAACCTTTCATCTATAGAGTTCGATGGCCAATTCATGTTTTTTTGTTTTTTCTTTATAGCTTATATTCAAGGTGTCCAATGAGACCATATAATGCAAAAAGGACATAAAAGTGAATGAAATTTACATTATGAAGGAAAAGACCTAATAGGCTACAACAGACCATAGTAGAAATTTATTTTTTCATTCAGTAAATTTAATATCAGACAACCAAATATACATTTGTATATTCACATGCATAACCAAAATTAAGTTGAAATAAGTTTCAAGGCAATTCCAACAGAAGACCACAATAGAGGTTTATTTTTTCTAAATAGGTAATGTAATTTTAGACAACTAAATCTGTAGTTGGATATCAACAAAATAAACTGAAATGAAATCCAAATAAGTTGCAAGTAAAATCGTAAAAAAACTATAGTAGAAGTTTATTTTATTCAATGGGTAAAATAAAATTCATACAACAGTAAATGAACCCAAACTGTTATAGAACTGAAATGATACCAAAAATGAAGTTTCAAGGATTTAGGTTTTACAGTATGTAGTTAAGTTCGTAACTGAAGTGTGAAGATGATGTGGGAGTGAATATGAGATGCATGAAGCATGTGGAGAAGGGAATCTGACTTCAATTGAAATTGAAAACCCAAAAATTCCTTGAATACCCTCCTAAAATTTCAATCTCTAGGGGGGTCGAAGGGAAGGATTGACAGTAGTAGTTTGAAGAAGCTATGAAGGGATTTACTGTGATTGGAAGGAATTCAAGGAGGCTTGTAGAGGAACAACCTCACATAGTTCAGTTTGGTATAAAGGTATTCACAATCTAGAGAAACTATGAACGGAAATCAGAGTGCGAGATTGAACATGATGGAGAGGTATGCTGAACCGGGAGAAGAAGGAAGACGAAGTACGATCATGACAGACTACAAGAAAGTTGGGAGGATGATGACTCCAACCTGAAGAGTTTTTAGGAACCCTAGGTTGCAAAGAGATTAATCCCGACTATGATCGGGAAAATGAAAAATGCAGAGACTATAGTGGAAACCGAGAGAAGGAGGAGGTTAGAGACATAGGGTTACAAACGGTTGGTAGACCAGGAGAGGAAGGATGATAGAAGCGGGCGTTCGAGGGTACTCTAGGTCAAGACCTGTAATAATATCAGTGGGAGCGGGAGAGGGAGGTAAAGAAAAAATGAGATACCATGGGGTGGTGCAACGTGGAGATATGGAGGAGCGACATGTCTGGAAGAAATGACGTAGAAGAACAGGGTTTCAACACATGGAAGTTGGAATTCTAGGATTAGTTTATATAGTTAATACCACCTATTCTGAGGGAGAATGATGTTGAAAATTTAGAAAATCTTGGGAAAATACACCAAGAATGAGAAAAGGAAGAGGGGGAGGAGAAGGATAGTCCATGTAATAAGAGACAAGAAACACCAATTCAAAGGAAAAAAAGGGAGAATAAAGACTTACCCCCACCATTTCCATCAAGGATGATTAAATCAAAGAAATTTCATAAAGAAACACTTCAAAAAGAAATTCTAGATACTTTTTAGAAAGTGGAAATCAATATACCCCTACTTGAAGCTTTCAAAAAAATTCCAAGTTATGAATTTTTTTTTTTGAAATATCTTTGCACAAAAAATAGAGGACTTCATTGGAATGAAAGAATCAACTTGGGGAGAAGTGTATCGGCCTTTATCACACTGCGGATTCTAACCAAATGTCAAGATCTAGAGAATTTTTACATTCCATGCACCATTGGTTCATTAAATTTCTCTAATTCTTTGTGTGATCTAGGTGCTTCAATTAATGTATTACCTCACTCGATATACACTTCTTTTTAGATGGGAGACTTAAATATCATAAGAGTGGTGGTCCAACTTGAAAATAGATCCACATTTTCCCAGTTGGAGTTTAAGTGGATTTCCTAGTGAAAGTAAAAGATATATTATTCCCAACTAACTTCTATATGATAAATATAGAAGAAGATATTATCCCATCACACTGACCCATCATTTTGGGGAGACCTTTCTTGAAGACAGTTAAAACCATCATCAATTTCCATAAAGGTACACTCACCATAGAATTTGGAGATAGCACTGTCCACTTCAACATTTTTGAATTCATGAGGTACCCATCAGATGATCACTCCCTCTTTTCACTCTCCCATGAATTTAGTACTGAACCCATTGAAGAATAAGGTATGTTCCATGAATTATTAGACTTGGGAGATAATTTTTCCATTAATGAACATGTAAATTCCCAAAACACTAGATATTATGATTTTATGTGGGAAGAAGAGGTAAAATATAATTTCATTGATGATTTGTTGATTGATGAGGAATATGATATTTTTTCTTGTGTGCAGGAGGTCCAGCCTTTGGAAGTGGGGGGTGTCATTTTAATTTCATCCCTAGATCATCCCCTGGAAATAGAATTAAAACCACTCCCCAATCATTTGAAATATGTGTACCTTATTGAATGAGAGAAATTACCAGTGAAAATTGAAAATAATATGTCTAAAACCTAAGAAAAAACATTTATTGAGATTTTGAGAGAGAATGTATAGGCAATAGGGTGGATATTAGGTGATATCCCATGAATACACCCAAAAATATTCTCACATAGAATTTTTCTTGAGGGAGATTCCTAATCTATTAGACAACCCCAAAGGAGGATGAATCCCACCTTGATGGAGGTTGTGAAGAAGGAGATCAAGAAGCTATTGGAAGATGGGATCATTTATCCCATTTCAAATTTATAGTGGGTTATCCCTATTTGTGTCATTCATAAAAAAACTAACCTAAACACTATAAGGAATAAAAATAATGAGTTAATCCCTATGAGAATTCAAAATAGCTAGAGAGTATACATTGATTTTAAGAAATTGAACCAGGTCACTCAGAAAGATCATCTCCCTATCCCCTTAATTGACTAGATGTTATAGATATTGGTAGTGAGAACTCATTATTGCTTTTTGGATGTATTTTCAGGTTACTTATAGGTACCCATTGCTCTCAAGGATCAAGAAAAGACGATATTTACATGTCCCTTTGGTACTTTTTCATATAAAAGAATTCCATTTGGATTATGTAATTCTCCAGATAAATTTCAGAGGTGTATGGTATGTATATTTTATGATCACATTGAAAATTTCTTAGAAGTTTTATTATATGATTTTATAGTTTTTTGAGATTCTTTTGATCATTATTTGAAAAATCTAGAAAAAGTTTTGAAAACATGCATTGAAAAAAATCTTGTTTTAAATTTTGAAAAGTGTAATTTCCTGGTTAAAAGAGGAATTTTACTTGGTCTTGTCATTTCCAAAAATGTAACTGAAGTGGATAAATAAAAATTTAAGTGATAATTTTATTTCCTTGCACTACATGTGTGAAACATGTTAGATCATTTTAGGACATGCAGGATTCTATAGGATGTTTATCAAAAATTTCAGTAATATTTTTCTCCCTCTCTCTAGATTACTTTTCAAAGATGATGATTTTGATTTCAATGGTGCATATAGGGAATCTTTTGATAATTTGAAGAAGAGATTGATTTCACCACCTGTGATGCAGCCGCCAAATTGGGAAGAACCACTTGAGCTACTTTGTGATGCTTCCAACCAAGAAGTTGGACCATTCCTTTCTTAGAGAATCGAGGGAAAACCAAAAGTAATTTCATATTCCTTGAGAACCTTAGATACATCCCAATTCAATTACACAACTACAAAAAAACATTTATTAGAAGGTTTTTTTTCTTTGTAAAGATTTAGATCATATCTTCTTAGAACTAAAATCATTGTGTTTTCTGATCATGCAGCTCTAAAGTACTTGATGAATAAATATGATGCTAAACTGAGGATAGTGAGATGGATGATATTGTTGTATGAGTTCAATATAGAAATAAAATACAATAAGGTATCTGATAACCAATTGGTTGATCACTTAAGTAGACTTCCAAACACTACTGAAATTGAAATTCTAGAAAAAGACGCACTGAATGATCAAATTCTAGGAGATCAGTTGTACTTGATTGAATGAGAAGTGCCTTAGTATGTTTACATGGTCAATTATATAGTAACATATCAGGTCCCATCTCATTTAAATTCTCACCAAATTCAAAAACTTAAAGCTGAATCTAGGTATTACATTTGGGATGATCCATTCCTTTGGAAGATTTGCAATTATCAAGTAATAAGATATGTTTACCTGAAGGTGAAGTTAAATATGTCTTTTATTTTTGTCACACATTAGATTTTGGAATCCACTTTGGACCTCAAAGGACATCAATTAAGGTTTTAGAATCTAGAATTTATCGGTCCACCATTTTTAAGGATGCTCATAAATTTTGCAAAATTTCTGAAAATTGTAAGTTTTTAGGAAATATTTTAAAGGGACAAGAAATAACTCAAAATCCATTGAATTTTTGTGAAATTTTTGAAGTCTGGGGATGGATTTTATGGGACCTTTCTCGATGTCATTTTGAAATTCTTATATCTTTCTTGCAGTTTATTATGTTTCCAAATGATTGGAAGAAAAAGCCACCAGAACTGACGATGCTAAAGTTGTTTGTGATTTTGTCAGGGCTAACATATTTTTTAGGTTTGGAGTACTTAGAGCCATCATCAGGGATCAAGGGACTCACTTCTTCAATTGTAAAATGGAGAGTTTTCAGAAGAAGTATGGGGTGCATCATAAAACATCAAATCCCTATCATCTATAGAATAATGGGCAAGCTGAAGTTTCCAACAGGGAAATCAAAGGAATTTTGGAAAAGAACTTTAATACAAAGAGGAAGGATTAGAGCCAAATTTTGGAAGATAGCTTATGGGATTACATTATGGCCTATAAAACCCCGATTGGAATGAATCTATATAGGATGATTTCTGGGAAAAGATGCCACCTGCCTATAGAATTGGAGCATAAGGCGTATTGGGATGTGAGGAAAATGAATTTGGACCTTTAAAGTGATGTGAAGGAAATAAGATTGAAGTTTCAAGAGATGGATGAAATTATAAGGTAAGAATTTGAAAATTATAGGATTTAAAAATAAAGAACAATATTGTCCGATAAAAAGTTGATCCAACCGAAAGACTTCTATCCTGGAGAAAAAGTGTTATTATTTAACTCAAGACTCAAGTTGATGCTAAGTAAACTTTGTTCCAGATGGGAAGGTCCATTTATAGTTACTCATGTATATCCTTTTGGTGTTATAATGATTATGAAGGATGGATAGTATGATCCATTCACTGTTAATGGGCATAGGTTGAAGAAATTCCTTGGGACCCTACCATCAGATCCAGTGGAGGATATCACACTCCTCCAACCTTTTTATCAATAAAATCCATCAAGTCTTACCTCTACTTTACATTTTATTTCTTGTTGTGATTAATTATAAAATCTTCTTACATGTTAAATCTATTTGAATTCACTGAGTACACTGCATCATTTAAGTTTGGGGAGGTAACCTTTGTAGTTTAGGATTTTCATTTTATGTTTGGTTTACTATTTTTATAAAAAAATGTTGTTTCATAGATATTTGTGTGTTTATTTGTAAAATATAGTGTGTTGTCAAAACTTTTGAGCTGAAATGATTTTAATTTCTATTTTTTAAACCCATTTCAATGAGTTATCCAATCTATTCCATGAAACCGAGCTTAAATGAATGCTGAAATTACTTTGTTTCAAGTTCAAATATTTTGGAATTTCATGAAAAGTAATCTAATTTTTAAATCCCAAGATACATATCACTATATTTATTTTTGAAATCACTGTCCTGTGAGTATTCTTTACCATTTTTTTATATTCTTTAAATTCACCTCATTTCTTGAGAGAACCATACCATGTTTTCTTTAACTAGAATTTGATTTATTCATGTCAAAACTTGAGGGTTTGAGGTACTTTTGTTTCAAATGATTGAGGCATTTATTTGGTTTTAAGATCACTTTTAAAAATAATATTTTTCTATGGCCTACCTTTTATATTAATACTTGTATCCCTTAGAATCCATGAACATCCTATTAGGTTATCCACATTACAAATAAATTTTCCCTATTCGACCTTCTCTTTTCGTGAAATTGCATGATCTAGTTGAACTTAGGTGTCGGGGAGGATGTCTTGTGGTGTAATAACTCATTTGGTGATACTTTGGGTGAAAAATTAAATATTGATGAGCTGATGTTTATATGGAAGATTTCATTTTGTTAAAATAGATCTTTCATGATAAAATAAGTTGTGTCTTTCTGGAGCTTCCAAAATGGAAAGAAAGTTGTGCCTATATGAAGCTTTCAAAAAAACTATGTTTGAGAAGAATTTTTTGCTGATGAAATGATAAATGGTGTAAAATTTCCTTGAATTTTCATGATGATAGAGATAATTTGCTACAAAGGGGAAGATAAGGAGACCATACTTGAGTGAAAATTATAATCGTGTAATTTTTTTTCAAAAAGATCCAAGCCCTCATTTTTCAGCCACAGAATTTTTTAACATCTAAATACTACTAACCAGAATCCACAGAACAACCCTGAAAAGTTCTCATGAGAAAAAAGTGTCCTTGACTCACATTTAGTGTAGATTTAGGAATTTATCAAGCCTATGGTGACTCTTGTGTGATTTTGTATGAGAAAGGCCTTGTTGAACTTTTACAATTGTGAGATGAGAGAATATTCATGTGAGGTAAGTGTTTTGTGTGCATGGGATAAGAAATGAAGTGGGAATATATTAAATAATCTAAAATGGAGAACTTTAAATAATTTTTTTTATGAGTCGTGATATCTTTTTTCTTAGTGTGGATTTGGTAGATCTCATTGGTATGTGTTTTGGATTTTATTTGATTTAATTTTGATGTTTACTTGTCTGGGAGTCCAAGTTCTAAGTGTGGGGGAATTTATAGAGAAAATATTTTCAACAAATTTACATTTAATTTCATTATTTTAAATCCCACCAAATTTTTTACTTTAAGATAAATTTCCACATTTAATGATATTGGTGATATTTTGAGCTTAATATTAAAAATGGCCCATTTCATATTTTTAACTCTTTTAAATTATTTTTTTATTTTGGTAATAACATTTTCTTCATTAATCCAAATTGAAAAAATATTTATTTTAGATATTCTACATATCTAGGGATTCATTTCATCCTTCTTTACCAAAAGATGACTCTATCATATAGAAGCTCAAAAGAATCTCACAAGTTGGACCATGAAAAATGTTTACAGATCTGTCTATTTTTTGTGTGGGTTCCATAACTCTTTCATGGTAGGCTAAATTTCTGTTAAATTCGGTGGGTGGAAACAAAATACATGTTCTAATAACTTTCATGAAGGCTAGGATGCGTGAATTGGCTGTTTTAATGGTCATTAAAGTATTCTAATCTGGAGGTTTTTGATTTGGAGAGTCTAACTGGACGTAATAAATTATTAGAGTAAAATGGGAATAAATCTCAGAATACTTGTCCAAATATGTTGAAAGTTTTAGGCGAGACGTCCAAGATAATTATTAACAATATGGAAGAAGGGTTAAATGTATGAAGAGGTCATTTAATGGGGCTACAACACATCAACTTTCAGGGGAAAAATTCTTCCTATAAAAGGAGGGGAGCTCCTCCCTCTGAAAGCAATCTCATTTTCCATCCCATTCCTTCAAGACACCAAGGAGGAGATCTTTTCAGCTTTCTATCTTTTATTTATTTTCTTTTCAATATATTTTTAATGCCTTCTTCTTCCCCATTCATATCGATTACCCTTCCATGGTGGGGTAAACATTTTGAGTGATTGGGGAAGGGTTAGTTTTCTATTTTGTAATGATTGAGTTCTTGAACATAATTGAATGAAAATTATTTCTTCTTCAAAGTTGTTTTAAATTCCATATAGAGGATTTTATTATCAAGTGTGATTGTTATTAAATTTTAATTTTGTTATTGATTTTTTCCTTGTTAAATAATCATTATCTCCCTCCACTAATTTCTAATTTATATACGATGGAATAGACCAGGGATTAGTGGTGAAGTACTCAACGATTGTCCGTTCTTGTAAAAGGGGTAGTGAATGTTCTTGATCATTTGGGATAAACAAGACCCTATTGGGTATTTCCCAAGTCAATTGAGTATATTCAATGAAACTCTTTTTCACATGGAAGGATAGTTGACCAAACTGAGATCTTGGTAAGTTTTTCTCTCACCATCATAATTTCACCAAGGAAGTGAGATGAAATGATTATAGAAACTCACTTTAATTAACTCTAAAGAAGAGTTTTGAATTAAATTGAATAATGATAGAATTATAATTGAGAAATAAACCCTGACCTAATCACTCTTTTAATGTCATAGTTTTTAATCCTCTTAATTTCAAATTTCATCTCAATCATTTTCTTATCAATTTATTCTAAAAGCACACCATTTTTACCATCATTTAAAAGTGAAAAACTATTTTTTATGCACTCCTTTTCAGGATATATCCCAAGTTTAATCACTATACTAAACTTATGGAATATAAAAAAAAATTTCCACGCCCTATAACAGGCGTGCGTCAACTAGCTTACCTAACAATGTTAAGTAGGTCATTGACAATTGTCCCTTTACCACCACTGATGATTTTTTAATTTGGGAACCTTTACATAATGGCATTATTGACTCAAAAAACTTTTATGATCATCTTTTTAACAATGCTGAAAATATCTTGAGTTGGCTAAATATTTTTAATAAGTTATGGTTAAAGCCCTATAGATTCACTCTTGTATGGAATATTGTGCACAAAAGGGTCCCAACTGACACTTGTCTTCAATATTTTAGAATTCAACTTTTCTCTAAATTTCTTTTTTGTAACCAGCACCAAGAAGATATTAATCACTCATTTCTTTATTATGATACGGAAATTTCCCTTTGGAACTATGACTTTGATCTTTTTGAGTGCATATGGTTACTTTATGACTCTATCAACCCTAAGCTACAACGTTGTGTGAATATGACTAACTCCCCACAAAGAAAGAATCTATTTATAGCAGATATAGCTGAGCTTCTTCATGTGATCTGGTATGATTTAAATTCTTATATTCATGAAAAATTACTCATTTAGTCTAAATTTAGGTAAAATTAGAATCCTTATAGCCATTTGGGAAGCTGCCTCGATTCAAAAGGATCTTTGCAGCAACATTATTAGAGACCTTGGGATTCTACAAAGGCTTGGGTTGAATGACATTTACCCATATCCAAGACATAATTTTGAAGTCTTCTGGAAAGATCTACCTCCAGGATGAATCAAAGTCAATGTCTATGGTGCTTCTAAAGGCAACCTGGTACCCTCAGGTTGTGGTGTTATCTACAGAAACCACTATGGGTAGATTCTTGGATGCTTCTATGGAAGATATGGTGTTTCCTATTCACTATAAGATAAAATTATGAGTGTGATACACACTATATCTTTCTCTAAACATCATGTTTGGAACAATATTTGGATCGAAAACGATTCGATGGCCATTGTGTAAGCCATTTGGAATGGAGTTGTTCACCTTGCATAGACTCTGACTTCATGTTGGATGGATTTTATACACTCACTCCTGGACACTAGATTTATTGTCAATCACAACTATTGAGAAGCAAACAAGATTTAAGATGGCCTTGCTAATATGGGAGCCAACCATGACATTACCTAGAGGAATGATCTCCCTTTTGATTTACTTTCTCTTTATGATAGAGACTGTAAAAAAATCCCATCTTTCACACTAATGTAATTTTTTCCTTTATTTTTTTCTCTAATAAAATTGGTGTTTTGGTCTTTGACCAGAACACCACCATTTAAAAAAATTTTAAATAAATAAATATGTAATAAATAATATAAATTGATTAAATTCAAAAAAAATGAGTGTGTGGATATGTATATAAAATGAATTAATTACGTATATGTGAAATCAATATAATACGTTAGATATATGTTATAAATTGAAAAATCAAATTCCATTCAATTATGACCATTACTCGATGCAATTAGTCATTATTTTTAATTCATATGAATTTTTAATTATAAACTATTATTCACTTAATATATTACTATTTAATGTAAATCCTAAATAATATTTTGTATTATATAAATCATATTTATATACATTAATATATATCTATATATTTAATATATACTATTTATTAACATTATCAATAATAATTTAATTAATAAAATGTTAAATATTTTTCTCAATTTACTTATTTTTAATTTTAATGTGTTTAATTTTTATTTTGGATTTATCTATATATTTAATAAATACTATTTACTAACATTTTAAATTTATATATAGTATAATAAATTTATTCATTTTTATCAATAGTTATTTAATTAAAAAAAATTGTAATATTTTTTTAAATATAATCATTTTTATTTATTATTTATTTTATTATTTTATTTTATTTATTCGTTCCTTTATCAGTGCTAAAAAAATTATGATAAAGGATTCATTTATGAGCGCTAAAAATAAAGTGTTGATACATGGTTCCCTTTATCATCACTAAAAATAAAGCACTAATAAAGGGTACCCTTTATCAATGCTAAAAATTAATCACTCATAAAGGGGACCTTTATCAGCACTAAAAAATCATTGATAAAGGGTTAAATTTTTCAGCACTTTCTTTAGCGCTTATAAAGATTCCATTTATCAGCACTTTTTTCTAGCACTGATAAATACCAGTGTTGTTAAACACCTGTTTTGTAGTAGTGATCCAAAATGGTTAAATATTATAATGCATATGTGGTTAATGGTTTTCAATTTTGTACATGTGCATATGGGGAATAAAGAAAATGAATAGTTTTTTTTCTTGATAGGATCTCATCATAGAGAAAGTAAAGTTATCTTTTATGGAATGTTGGATGAAATAATTGAATTGTGTTATCTAGAACAGAATTGCATAAAGATGTTTAAATTTCATTGGTTGGATACTAATAGGGGCTTTCATGTTCATCCATGCTATAGAATCATTGATATTAAATATAAAATCCTTCTTATAGTAAATGAACTATTTTTATTAGCTCATCAGGTGCATCAAATTTATTATACAAATTATGGTGTTTCTTTAAGAGAGTTGAGTGATTGGTGGAAAATAATGAAAATAAAGTCTCATGAAAATAAATATATCCAAAGTGAATTTGGTTCCATTGAAGTGCAAGGAATTGAAAATTTTCAAGAGAAAACTCTAAATCCATGTTTTCTATGAAGAGACATGAATATCAATGATGACACCCCACAGTTATGGGTCGATGGAGGCGATGATGTTGTTAATGTAACAAGTGTATTTTAAATAGAAATAGATTATGAAGATAAAACTCCAATGGAAATTGATGATACTAAGGAGGAATATGAATATATTGACACTATCTTATACAAAGATGAAGATGAATATTGACACAATTAAATACTGGTTATAATCATAAATTATATATATCCATATATAATTCTTGTTTTCATTTATTTGTTGATAATGGTCATTTCATGTTTCAAATGACCTCCAAATGTTTATATGATATAATTCGTGAGTTGGATGATGTCGTACTACCTTATGAAAAGTCCGATGGTACATCATCTGACCCTCATACTACTGGTAGTTCAGCAATGACTCGGAGGGGTTGTGGTCTTACGATATTGATGATTCCTGACCATATCTCCAAGCGACATCCACATCTTCAGTTTGATCCACACATGTATAGGTATGTTCAGTTTTTTATTTTAGTTAGTTTTCATTAATTTTTATTAATTTATTTATATACTAATTGATTGATTATGTGTTCTCTTTTTTATAGATTTTTTCATATATCAATTGGACAGGGAAGTTCTATATTGTGAAATTATTTTTTTGGAGCATGGGTTACATGGGATTGGATTCCCCTTGATGTTCATTACTACATGTTCGATTATTAGATGGTATGTAAATAAATTATAGTTATTTTGAAAATTATTTAATTAATAATTTTATATTATTAATTATTTGTATGGTTTATTGTATCTCATTAATGATAGCATGTGGGACTGTATCTAGGAGTCATGGGAGGGTTGTATGCATGAGTTTTGCCATCAATTTTTTCACAATCTAAGGTGGAAAACAATACAGAAAATGGGAGTCACAAATTTTGATCAGTCTTGTTGTGCCCACCAACCATATTACATCTCATATCAGTTTTGGGATGGACTATTTTCATATTGGATGGAGATACTTTTCATAGTAGAGCATAATTAGGTCGATATAATCGGGGGAGACAAGAGGTGATGCATCGATTTGGTAGTTGTACATTCAGTATGCATCGACAACATTTGGTAAGTATTTTTTTTAATAATTTATATATCTTTAAATGAAAAATGTTTATTGTATTCTCATATAGGCAGTCGAACAATCCAATATTATGGAGTTTGACTTCTATATAAGGATGTACAACAATCCTATCACTAGAGAGATTAGAGGTGATCACCAGTGGCATATTATGGTAAATATAATTTCTTTTTGAGTTTTAAAATTAACTAAAAAAATATTTTAACTATTTTAATTTTAAATTTCAATTGAAGGAGTCATATGAGGTTACAACATCTCATAAACAAGATGAGATTCAGGTCAAGACCGAGGATCAAACCTCCAATGTAGTAGGATATGATTATGCATCATGGATGTAAGAAACTAAGTATGCCTTCAAGAAAGGCCAAGTTGTTGGTATTGGTTCTCGATTGACATCTGGTAGTTATTATGGTACCGATGCGATGCCATCATGTAGCTTGAGAGGATCTCATGGAGAGTCATCATCATCTACTACATAATATGAGGAGAAGTTGTGAGCTTAGTGTGATCTTATAGAGACCATGAGTAAGGAGCTGGAAGAGCTCTATCGACATCAGCAGCAACATGAGGAGATGTGTCGATGATAGAAGCAGCAACACGAGTAAATTATAGAGTACATGAGACCTCTAACACATGGTTTAGGGATAAAGTTCCCTCCACCAGCTCCTCTAGCTCCTCCATTTGACCCTCCCCCTCAATGATTTATATAATTTTCCTGATAAACATGTGAATGTAATTTTTTTTAATATTTTTATTAGTCCATATATTTACATTTCTATATAGTGTGTTTTAATATTATTGTGAATATTGTGTTTTTTATTATTTTATTATTTTATTATATTCTTATTTTTTATTATTTTATTATTTTATTATTTATTTATTGTTTTTATTATTTTATTATTTATTTTTTATTTTATTATTATTTTTATATTGTTGTGAATATTGTGTTTTTTATTATTTTTTTATTTTTTATTATTTTTTATTATTTTTTATGATTTTAATTATATTTTTAATAATTTTATTAGTTTTTATTATTTATTAATATTATTATTATTATTTTAGTAAATTTTATTAATATTAATTTTTTTATGTTTTTTGCGATGAGTAGTTAATCCTATCACAAATAAATATTTGTGACCAGCCCGACGCAAAAGGGTTTTTTAACCCGGATAAACTATTTACAATGTTGTTTTCTACAATGGGTCATTTACGATGGGATCCCATCGCAAATGCTTCAATTTTCAGTTGTGTGAGAATCCAGCCATGTTCTCGCATGTGTAACCACACATTTATTACCAATAGGGTCACGCACCTAAATAGTTCAGCCCTTTGAAGCCAGCCTCAATAGAAAAATTAAAAGAACCCTAAGTGATTCAAATCCTAAAATCACAAGGAATTTTCCATGCCTTTCCTCAAACCCACTTGAGGGCATTCCCATACACTATACACCCTTATTCCTAATCCAATTCCCACCACATGGCCTAACCCCACCCGTACGATCATCCTCAAGACATATTAATTCCTAAACCATATCTAGTAGCACCTCACATACACCACTCATAACTTGAAGCATCCACTCATTCTTTCCATCTCTAAGACATGTGGTTGACCCATATCACGTGCTTCCCTTCAACAACACCATGCACTGACCCGCTAAGGACCAGGTCAAGTCTAAAGGTATCTAGGTCTCCCACCTATCCAAAAAAGTCAAGACTCATAATGTTCAATACTGATGTGACGTCATCCATGCTATCATCTCAACAAACCATGACATACAATATGCCCAACAACCCACTTTAGGGTCTCACATGATATTCGGTATCACAAGACAAACACTTTCCTACTATACGCCATTTCTCACCAAGCATCTATGTACGAGACTATACCCTTGAGGATCACCATTGTCACCGCCAACGGCTTCATCTTGGATGATCTATACCAAAGAAAACTACAATTGATGCCTCAGTTATGTAGAATTTCACCCCAAGATATACAATAAAACATAATATAATTTATTACTAGAAATTTGGGTTGTTAAAACCAAGTAATAGAAACCCACTAGGGGTTTCCCATTAAGGCTCCATAGGCCTCAGTGACCTACTAGGGTCACCTCATGTTCTATACACTAAGGGATTGTCATCATTGTTGATAAGAATCTCACCAGAGATTCATATGACTCGCCATCATAAGAAAATACATATACATGTCAGTCCAATAAAGTATAATTCCACCAATTAATTATATAGGAAACTTTCATATGATAATTTTCTGACACTTTATACAGTTTAACCTCTCGTCAGTGAAAAATCACACTAGCAGTCCCCTACATGTCATGTGAATCCTACATACCAACTCATGATGCATGAGATGACTCTTACCTCTATGTTCCAAGATTCAAATCCATAACTAGTCTCTTTTCAACAGTCTAAGAGCTAAAAATCAATAATAAATCATAAATCCAAACATCATGTACACCACATGAGGTGAAATCATGTAATTGCAACTGTGCAAACCAAGAACATCAATCCCATCCCTAACCTCTACTTCCCACCAAAATAGTTGTTCATGACGCACCAACCTGATGCCCATCACAACCTCTCACACATTTCTATATCTCCTGACTATAAAGTCTGAAATAGTGATAAAAATACAATAGGGTTTTGATACCACTTTGTAACACCCCACCATGGTTCTCTATGAATAGTAACTAGACCGAACCACCACAAGATCTTAAGAATGCCTCCCCATAATCAAAAAGCTTCCAACTATTAACATGGGTCCATAGAAGTATTGTAGGGATACTATAAACCCTATATCAGATTGAATAATCATAAAATAAATAACTAAAATATATAGTATGTAGGAAAAAAATAGCATGGTATAACAAAATGAAATGTAGTGTATAAACTCAAAAGGTCATGTTCACGTAAAATTAAATACACTACGGCTCCATAAATATGTCAGCTCAGTATCTGAGTCATCCAAGTAATCCTTATTAATAAATAAATAATGAATCTTGGCCAGACCTGAACCTGGAACCAAGTGAAGGCTACTCGGGGACCCTAGTGAAATGGTGGCTTGTGCAGGGTGAGTACATAATTCAGTAAGGAAACAACAATTTGGTTTTGTACTATACCAACAAAGCATTTATATGTGCATGTGACATGATCAGAATAGATGAATAAACCACTAAACAAAATAAATAATATCTAAGCACAATAACTGCTTTGGATTGATTTTGGAATGCCTTTGATCACATCATGGGGACTGTTCCAACCATCATATCACAACCACCCTAAGGGTGTATACATGAAACTAGATTCATGCTCGATGACCATTCTTGATCCTCGGGTCCAAGAACCTGGTCAACTGTATGTTCTTTGACATGATTTGGGGAGTCTCTGAGCATGAAATCACCTCAGGAGAACCTATGTCCATGTGTTGGGGATGCCATGATCATGCCTCCATCATGATGAGTAGTGGACCCTAGGGTATCACCAGGAATCCCTCATCCCTAATCCCCCAAGATGAACCTCATAAATTACTCAGGTGTTCTCAATATTAAATCCACATCTAATTCCTAAGAGGTAGGCCCAAGGAAATCCTATATTTCTAGGAGTGACTAATTCATATGCGGCCCAAATAATCGAATGGAATACCCTCTTGGATCCCATGGTTAATAAATTGGGTATCCAAACCCATGGATCCTCAGCTGATCCATCACTATTGTATCCACCTTATCTTAAGGGTTATCCTATGCATCGATCAAGGGGATCCCACGGTTTTCTTTGATAAGTCCAACATCCATTTTCTGGGATATATTCCCACCCAATATTTCATACCTACATTTTAATCCCAATGGTTCCAAGAATTCATAATGGTATGATGGTATCTTCATTCTAATCATGGACACTCTGATAATTCTCAATGGTATCATAATATCAAATGAATTCCTAGAATCATGGGTATTACTATATGTTCACTACCATATACTCTATTTATATATCCTAGGAACCACCTCTAGGAATCCATCATCACATCACCCATAATGGATATTGGTCAAACTATGCATCTTCCCCCAAAATACTATGAGAATAAATCCCAAACATCTTGGGCATACTAGGGTCTCATCCATCTCAACAGGATATTCCTAGGAATCCTAGGAAATCATAATAAATCCAGGACCAACGGGTGGTTCCTAAGAATCCTGTAAAATCACATAACATGTCAAAAATAAAATAAAAAACATAGTGTTGGATGTTTGAACATCCAATTCCATCCTTATCATCATTTCCCCTTCAATCCTAAAAGTTGGTTTAGGTTCAAGGGGACACTTGCAACCATCACTACCCATAAACACATACACCTAATTAGGATCATATTTTAAAGGGACACCCATAGGGGTCCCCTTGATCATCAATACAGTAGAGGAATACCACTCATGATTCTTAGTCACAATTGGTCTCTCAGTCCAAAACTTGATGCTCAGAGGACATCCCATCCCTCAGCATCATCAAATTCAATATCTAGCCTCATAGTCCTCAAGGGAATGCCACATTGTAGATAGTATCAAGAGATGTATATACACCTATCTCTATGTATAGGTCCACTCTATACCATTCAACTCACCCAATATGTTTCTAATCTACCACAGATCTATCCACCTATGCCTAACACATCTCAATAGTCATTGCCATCCTACTAACGTCATCCACCTCAAGTCATATCAGTCTCCCTCTTGGAGGTTTCTAGGTGTCTGGGTATCTTCTTATTCTAGGCCTCATCCACCAGCAGCCAAGGCATCAATCAAGTGTACTAGGTCCATGGCGGCCCAAGCACCTTGTCCTTTTAATCCCAGTGCTAATAGAATTTTTGAAAATATAATTTAAATTAAACTATTTAAATAAAAGTAAATAATTACATAATAATAAGTTCCATAAACCTATTAGAGATCCCACATATCCACATGAATATAAACATTAATAATTAATCCATAGGTCTAGTACTAGGATAACCTACCTCTTTGAAGGTTTTCCTGTTTAATTGATAAAGGTCAGCAGCAGTATCCAAGTCCTTTCTCTACCTCGCCAAGTCCAACACATTACTCGATCACCCATGTCATTTCACAAGTCCAATAATTAATTATAATCAGGATATAATTAATTATTTTAAATAGTTAAAAATTTAATTCCTTCTTTATTTAACATGGAATAATCACTAAACCACTCATTGTGCATCACTGCATCACCAGATCCTTGACAAACAACGCACCGGAGGTTTATGCCACACCTCTGTATCAAACCCAGGAAAAATATATAAGACCTAGAACTAATTAAAATATTAATTTTAATTAATTTTAATTGAAAACATATAAAAATTTATATTGAAAACATACCTCCATCAAAAAAATCGAGTGACTATATGCAGACAGGGTCTCGGGATGTCCTCTTCCTAGGAAGAGAAGAACCCCCATCAGGCTCAGCCAATTCCACCATGATCTGGTGTAATCAAAACCAAAAACCCTAATTGGAAGATTGGATAGTTAGAATGGATGAATAAGGAGATAAAAAGGGTTTCCATAGTTGAAGTTGTACCTTAATCCTCTATGAATCACCACCAAAATATCTTCCTCAAGGAGGATTTAAGGGAATAATAAAGGGGGGAAGACCCCCTATCATGTGATATCAATCAAGAAGTAAGGAGAGGGTTGGAATCCTAAAATAATTTAGGGTAAAATAGTGATTTTTTCCCATTTTATCCCCACCATCTAACCAGTACTAGGCCACTGGCTAGCCAGTCACACCCAAACCATTGGCTGGCCAGTGGCTACATACTATAGTTTGGTTAGCTCAGCTTCCTTCTAATCCCCTCCCACTACTCTTAGCCACCATTTGAAAACCATTACATATCCAAAATAAATTATTTTAGGGTTCTCAAACTTTGGAATTAAATTCTAGATCCCTATTCAAAATTTATCCCCTCCACTAATACAAAAGTTCAAATTACTTCGAAAAACTTTCAACCTGCAAGGACACCATATCTTACACATCTGGTAAAATATTTTATTACATATAAAAATAACATCATTATAAAGATTTTTTATGGGAGAAATTTTTTAAAGGATAATCTTAATTTAATAAACTTCTTTTACTAGAACAAAAACATAGGAATAGTTTTTTAAGTAAGAAGAGAAATTTTATGTGTTAGAGAAACCACTTCTTAATCAGTCAATTAGTGAATTTATTCAATAAAAATATTTGGATACTTATTAGAATAATAATAAAAATTCCTTTGATATCTCAATGTCATTTTTTATATCCATGGAACCTAAGTTTTAAAATATACATGAGAATATAGACGTGTTTGAGATAATAGATTATCTAAAAAGGTTATGTCCCGAACAAGAAAGTTGTGAGAGATATGAGATTTTAAATGGATTTTTTAGATGTAAATTGACTAAATGAACTTCAGTATTCGATCATGTACTAAATATTATTGGTTATGTTAATGAATTAGAGTGATGTGATATCATTAAATAATATATTTGGATATTAACTTCATACTAAAATCACCGCTAGAAATTTTTTAACCATTTATTATAATTATAACATAAATGAATTCAATAAAGGTTTATACTACCTATTTAATAAATTAAGGATATTTGATAAGGACATTGGATGTTTTGGATCTAGTATTATGTTGAAAGTATTATATAGTAAGAGTTTAAACTAGAATAAGAATAAAACAATTATAGGGTTTAATAGTTAGCTTGGGTTAATAAAACCTAATAAAAGTCTCAATAAGGTGGGATAATATTTCCATTATATAAAGACATTAAATTGAAGATTTAATTTATCGCGATACTTGATATGGTGAAAGAAACTCAAAAGAGAGTCCATTCAATATATTAATGTTTTAGTTTTTTATTATTATATTTGAAATGGTATATGAGACCAACTATACTATTTAGATTCTATTTTTGATTTTCAAATAATTCTTTTTAAGGTTGAGTAGGATCCAAAAAACAACACACTACTAGTAGAACAAATGTTTTATAAACACATAATGGGACACCTGAGTTCCATTTGGGCCACTCGAGTGACCTGATAAAATCAAAGTTCAAAATTTGAACTAAGACAGCTGGAGAACACATAAAATCATGTGTGGAATGATACCAATTGTACATTAAACAATTATTATGAATATTTATATGAGTTAAAAATTAAGGAAAAAAATTGGAGGAATATTTTAATTTTCACTCGAATAAAGTAAAAAAGAGTTTTTTCTATGTAAAAAATAATTCAAAAGGATTACTTCAAACTTCATGTATTTGGAAATTAGAAAAATATGTGTGTTAATTATCTCATTATTATATTATGAGATAAGGGAGTAATATTTATAAAAAATGTTTGATATTTATAAATTAGATAGTGTTTTTTACACATAGTTTATAATTTGACACATTTTAAAACATGATTTGAAAATAATGGGTAAAATGAATAGTATACCTGATAAAATTATTTTATCCAAGTTATTTATTAAAATATGAAGGAAAGTATTCCCTTCACCAATCACTGGTATATTTTAATAACTAAATATATTTTTTCAAGGATATTACAACCAAGTACATGAAATTCCATGTACTTTGTGGAGATTCATGGGTTACAATGACATGTAAATATTATTAAGTATTAAGGATCGTATAGGGATAATTAATTTCACCCATGAAGCAAAAAAACTTTTATTCACTAGAGGACCCGCTATGTATATTACACATGATTTTATAAATTATATCATTAGTATACTAGGGATAATGTTTCATATTAATCCCTATTATTAGAGTTTAAGAAGATATTTCATATATAAACCTTCAAAATTCAATGCTTTACTTATGTAAACATTGAGGTGAAGGTTTTGGACATAATGGAAGCACATAATGGGTGAATACCATTAAGGTTTTTATCAAATTTGATAGATCATTCACTAATTTTTCTAGATGTGAACATCATAACCAATGAAATTTTTCCATAGAATATTGACGTAGAAATCTTGAAACCCGTAGAGGATATTTTTCAAATTAAATTTATAATTAATTTAAATAGATATAAAAAAAGATTTCCCCATCTTAGAATATTTCTTTGATGAAGATATCAATCAATTTAAAACCTTTTTGAATTACCCTCATTGTGTATGGAGGACCCAAAGTAGATCTCCTCTAATGGAGATCCATATGTGGTCCTTTGATCTCCTAAAAACACCAATTGAGTGTTGGGTGCTAGTGTGGAGGATCGATCATCTTGTGTTTTTCATCTTGATCACATAAAGTTCCTTTAGGCTTGAAGGATTTCCTCTTATTCTTCTCATTCTTAAGAGAATGATAAAATATGGAATCTAGAGAGAAATATTTCGTGCACAACGATTTTCAATTCTCTATTAACCCTACACAATAGACATAACAATCTATTCATAGAGTTAGGGTTTATGTTAAAATATTCTTTAATTTTACAATTACCCTTAAATAATTTAATAAACCTTATATAACCCCATTTAATATAATAAGAATAATAATATTATTGTTGTTATTATTTTATAGTGTATATCATCTGGTGTAATTATAAATATTATTTTACCAGTATGAAAATTAATTTTTATCACTAGACGCGATTTGTGTCAGCTCATGGTCATTAGTATTTATTGAATACCTTAATAAATATTTATTAAATATTTATTCATAAATAAATATTCTATTCACAATCTAGAGAATAAATATTTATTAACTATTCAATAAATAAAATAATATTATATTCATAGTCTGGAAAATAAATATTTATTAATTATTCATGTCATTAAATAAATTATTTATTAATGAATAAATAATTATTTAATACCTTGTGAATATTTTCAATCAATAAATCTTGAATAATATTATTCCTAGGTCTTCAGAATAATATTTATTCTAATAATTAAATTTATATTTAATTTAATTGAGATCAATGAAAACACTTAGTGTGTGACCCTCTAAGATTCATTCTTGTTGTCATTAGGCAGGCTTTCCTAAAGTCCAAGGTTACTATCTAGTAACAGGTTAATTCACCAAAGAGAAAGAAGTTAATGTTGTTACATTGACAGCCATACATGAACATTTACTATGTAATATAATCACTTTATCATAATATATCATCAATAAGTTTGGAAACACATGTCATCAATCTATGTTCTTGATATGTCTTTCTTTGAATATTTGAAATAAACTCGTCATTACACCATAGGCATGAAATTTAATGAAATGGTTCTATTTTAATAAAAGGGTCGACATGCCAACTTCCATTAATATGGAAGGGATAAATAATTCCTCAACTTATTAATTAATAATACATCATTCATGATGCACCCAAAATATCCAACTTCACTATGAACTGTATCGTCATCATTTATAAAATAATCAATGTGTGTGATTCATGGAATGAATTAATAATAATATTAATTTTTAAGGACCATTACACAATCTCGCAGATAGGAATATTAAATGATGAAAAAACATGTATAATTCTTATATGTGGGTTTTCTATCATAATCTCCCTTCTTGGATATTAATAAGTGTGAACTTAATGAAAATAATCCTCATCTAATTACGAGTACTCACACCTAACAGTTAAAATCCAATGTATCTTATCATAGTATGTTATCAGACTGTAGAACTATATTTAAGAATATCATCATGGAATTTCAAAGTCAATATCATAGTGGGGAGTTGTTATAACCTTATCAATATGACAAATACTCTATGAAATTATTACATTAAAGTCATGAAAAACAATGAACAATATGTAATGAGATATTTTATTATTATTAAAACCATAAAATATACATGTAATCCAAAGTACAAATAGTTTATTCAATAACACCAACTCCAACAGACACCCACTTGGACTAGATCCAACCACCTATGAATTTTAGTTTTCTAGACCTCGCATGATGATTATGTTTCTACTAAGATAAGGATTTAATTAAGGTATCTTCCCTATTTTCTTCCATGGAAATTTTTATCACTGTGAAATTTCCTTTTTGAGAAAAAACCCTCAATAGATGATACTTCAAAAGTATTTTCTCCATCTTCTATTGTGACCTTGAATCTTATGAAAGGGTCATTGCTGTAGTATTTTCGTGATAGAGTGTGATAATATCTTTACTTATAGGTACCACATAAAACTCTTAAATAATATTTCATAACCAAACTATTTATTTAACTACCTAAGAATCCAAAATATACTCATAATTTACTGTAGAATCAGTGACCAAAAATTTCTTTGAGATCTTCTAACTCATAGTACCTCCACTAAGAGTGAATATGTATCCCATCTATGATTTCAGATCATTGTTATTTTTTTGGAAAACTAGCATCTACATATCCTCTAATGAATAGTTCCTTATCTCTTTCATAGACCAAGAATATATCCTTTGTATGCCTTGGATACTTAAGTACAGTCTTGAATTTCATCCAATGGTGGTCACCTGGGTCATCTTAGTATCTTCCTACCACACTTATGGTGTAGGAGACATATATCCTTGTACATAGCATAACATACATGACTGACCCAATAACTTATTCATATGGAGTTCTTTCCATAGTCTATCTTTCCTCATGTGTCAAAGGACACATTTTCTTAGATATATGAATGCCATGTGACATTGGAAATAATCCCCTATTAGATTTTTCTCTACTAAATCTCTTCAGTATCTTGTCAATATATGTACCTTGACTTAGGCTAAGTAGCCTCTTGGATCTATCATGATGGATCTTGATCCCAAGAATATATGATGCTTCACCTAAGTCATTCATGGTGAAACATTTATTTAACTATGATTAAATAGGCTATATGACAAGTATTTTATTACCAATGAGTAGTATGTAAATAGAATAAACTATTAAAAAAAATTCAATCCCACTAAACTGATTATATACACAAGGATCGCATTCATTCTTTATAAAACCAAATTCTATTATGGATTCATCAAACTCGATATTCAATGACCTTGATTATTACTTTAATACGTAAATGGATCTTTTCAAATTTCAAACCTTGTTGGAATCTTTTGGAGTCACAAACCCTTTAGGTTGTGTCATATAGACATCTTCATAAAAGTTACTATTAATGAAGGATATTTTGAATTCCATTTTCCAAATCTCATAGTCTTGTAAATTTTTAATGGAAAGTATAATTATAATGGATTTCATCATAATAACTGGTGAAAAGTTTTTTTCATAGTCTATTCCTTAATGTTTTTTGAACCCTTTTGAAACTAGTCATGCCTTATAAGTATTGAATTGTCCATACATGTCCATTTTATTCTTAAATAACCATTTATAACCAATATTATTTATATCCTCTAGAATATATACCAAAATATAGACTTGGTTTGGGTACATAGAATCCATTTTATAATTCATGTATTTTTTCTACTTTTCAACATATGTGCTAGTTACTGTAACAACCCGAGATTTTATAAGATATATTCGTTTTAATTTCTTTCATATCTTCTGTTGTACGCTACACCAAGATTATCTTGCGCTATATGCAACACCGTATTAGCATGCAGTAAATGCAACACTAATCTTGGATTGTGTTACACACAATTTCATGTTTGTTTGATAGTAGTTATTCAACGAAACATTGAGTATATATATATTCAATGTATTTTGTTATACGCAAAGACAAAGGAGTAGTGCACTACATGAAACTCTGACTTGGATTTCATTACACTCAATCGTGACCTTCCTCGGTAGTGTGTGGTGTGTTGTACGCAATATCGGGTTTTACTAAACAACGATATTCTATTGAAATATTATTAAAACTAGCTGTTATGAATAGTAATACCCACTTTTTTAAATTTTGTAAATTTTATTTTTCAAAATGGACTTCATTTTTGGATTCAGAATATCGAAATTAGCTTAGGGTGAAATTTTGGTACTTTTCGGATAACTTTCATATTCTGATGAATAGTGAAAATTACTAAATTTTAATTAAAAACAACTTTTTTAATCAAAATAATTAATAGTGATAAATTATTAATTTGAGTGGTTTAAAAGTATATTTAAAATATATTTTTACCATTTAATACAATGTTGGTCATTGGATGTAATTTCATATTTAAACCAGACATAAACAAGTGTCAATCTTTTGATAGTTATTATCTCTTAAGAACACGCTATTTGTTTTGACGACGAGAATTAATTTTTAAATTAATTAATGCAACTGATATGTTTTGAATTTGGTAAAATAGAAATCATTTTTGAATTCATAATATCAAATATATCTAAGGCCTTATTTTTGGTATTTTTTTGGAAACTTTCATTTTTTGATGAATAGTGAAACCACTAAGTGGTCGTTAAAAAACTGAATTTTTCATAAAACTTAATTTTACCGCTTCTGTGAGTGGAATTTTGAAAATCTGAGAGACACGGTTAATATCAAGGACTAAAATGTGGCTCAGTGAGATGAAAATAATTTTTGGTGAATAGTAACTTTTTACTTTTTTTTACCACAGTTAAAAGTAAATAGGGAAATTAAGGGTAAAATAATATTATTATTACTCTAACACATGTCCTAATTCTATTTGATAAGTGTAATTCGGCCAAAAACAACCTTATGAATAAAATATGACCATTTAGGCCCACTTGGATTAGATTAGGACATTTATTATTAATTTATTTAAAGAAGGGTTAAAATAGTTAAAATCAAAGTTTAATGACTAAATCATTTTTAATATAGGGTTATACATAAGATAAATTTGACTATAAATATTAATTACAAAGATAAAAATATTTCCAACATAATGGTATTTTATTTGTAATTTTTAGACATAAAAGTATTTAATTTATTTATGACACAATGATGATGCAGTAGTTATCTTATTAATGAAATATTGACATAATTGATGTTATAAATACACAAATAAATGAAATTTGAGACTTTTTATGAATTAAAATAATTTTTTATGTTAATATTACATGTTATTATTGATTTAATTAACTTTTTTCGAACTAATCATTCTGTTATAAATTTCACAAAAATCAATTACCAAATAGTGTCAAAATTGACATAAAATAGTTTTTAAAACAAATATTATACTATTAATTGTTATTATATTCCTAAAAATCTAAGGTTTGGACAAGATACTTATATCATGATAGGTGTATCATTAATGGACCACTTGGGGGTCTATAGGATGTATATGGTATGTTTATTAACTATATAATAAAAAAAATACAAAGTGACATGGTAAATGTCAATCTAATTAACTAAGAGTTAAAACTAAAAGATAAGGTTAATATAATGACCTAAATTTGTCTAAATTATATTGAATGAGAGGATTTAGACCCATACCCACCTTATCTTCTAAATATATCAATTTGGAGCTATTAAAAACCGAATATGACTTTATAATAAAATAATATATTTAGTTTTTTCAAAGGTGCTCCTCTCCTCCCTTATAAAAGAAAACCCCTTCCCTCTCTTCCTCACACCACTTTGAGCCTTAAAGCTCGGCCAACCCCTGCAAAATTATCTTCTAAAATTCCATAGAAACATCCTAGAGGTTCTGGTCTTCTTCAAAGACCAATTTTAGTTCCCAAAGAGGAGGTCTCAAAGAGGTGCTTCAAAGAAGAGGTAATGTTCGTTACTGATTCTTTCAACTTTATTTCTTATTCCACTTCTTCTTCTTCTTTAGTTGTTTCATTATGAAGTAATAAAATCAGTATAAATCATATACTTATATGTTATAATAAGTATTAAACAACCCTATTTCACCATCTATCCATTCTACGGAAAACGAAATCACCACGCGTGCGTACGTACAGAATATTGTCTCCACACCGTGGTGAAATCTATTTTTCCACCAACACCTTACATGGATGGGTATAATGGTGTAAAGAATAACTATATATGGTTATTATAACATCATACTGATTACGATATATTATACCATCCACTCCAATTCTATTTAATAATTATGGGAATGATATCATCGCTCGTGTGTACGTACGGACTACCGTCTCCACGACGTGATGAGATTCATTCTCCATGTTAACTATACATGAATGATCATAAAGTTTATATAATGAAAAATAATGAAATTTATGAAATAATAATTATAATTTATTTATGTATATATATATTTATGTCATCTATTTAGTTTCATTCAATTCAATAAGGAAACAAAAACAGCGTTCATGCGTACGTACGGCCTACCGTCTCCATGAACGGTGTATTTCATTCCTTTTATCGATCTATAATATATATGTATATGATGAATATATATTATATATAAATCATTTTTTACATTCTGGAATTATGTAAATTAGGATATAAGTAATAATATCAAGAATGACAAGTCGAAACACATATGATAAATGAAATGATTTTACCCAAAACGCTGCTTTAACATGGAATTTACAAAAGAAAGAGTAATATAAAGTCATAAGTGAAACATATACGATATCATAACAATGAATATGATTTTGTAATAAGTAAATGACATTATTTAAATCATTATACATGAGGTTCAGATACGTACAAAGCATATCGGACCTAAGGTAAGCGATAATTTTGCAAATCTCATTTTTATCCGAGGTTGCTTATTCGTAAGTATTTACTGGGGTTATTGATATTATCCATCTCCATGTTTTATAAAAGTGTATTCATGTATGTTTAATGTCATTTTTATCCATTTGGACTTTTACCCCATGGTATGGAAGGAATCTTTCTTTTATTTACCCTACAAGGTACTTTTTGACTTTTCCGACAAAAGTACGAGAAGAATGTTTTTTTAACGTATACGGCATGAAAGGATTTTTACGGTTTTATAAAGCCTTATTTTCATGAAGCTTCCTCCAAAATATTTCATGACTATTTTCAACAAAACACTTTTCTTTTAAAATTTCATGACATTTTGTGAAAAGAAAATTATTTTGAAGAAAAAAGGATATTTTCCTCAAGAATTCATTTCAAGGGTTTTATCAAAACCATTTTCATCTAAGATGAAATTATTTCACATGTGTATGTTTCAAGTATCATGTCTATATGATTTACATGGTTTCACTTTTCTAATGATGAAATGATATCCAATTTTTTTCGTATGGATTACGTTATGATGGAATGATGTTTATGAAACCCATTTAATTCTTGGGTTATGATGAATGATTTATGTTTATATTGTGGCACACGAAAGAATGATTTCAATATAAGATGGGTGGGACCTATATATATTTCCAATTCATTGGGTAAAGATTTATATCTCATGAGATAGACATGGCTGGAACGGTAATTTAATCTGGTTCAGTGTTACAAGACTGAAACGAGGAGTGAACTCGATTCAGAAAGGGACTTTGTCCACTAATATGGTCTTGGCAGTAATGCCTTGGCTACTATGGAAATCATAACATGTTCTGAATGGTTTCCACAATTATATGTTTTATTCCCATTATATTTTATCATGGTTGATGTTCCATTATGATATATGCCTTACATACTTCCACGATTTATGTCTTTGCTCAAGATTTTGATGTTTAAATTTCATGTTCAAGTTTTTGCTTTCAAATGTTTATGGATTGTTTTATATCCTCTATGTTTGCCCTTACTGAGAATTTGATCTCACCCTTTTTATGTTTTATTTTCCTCAAAAAATAAATAAAGGTTTTAGGTAAGGAAACATAAAGGGGAATATCATTATGGGAGTTGTTGAAGATCTTTCAACATGATTAGAAGTTTATATTCCAAGTTTCAAAAGACAATAAACTATTACGGTCCTTGAGTGTTGGTTCTTATTATGTATTAAGTATTCCGCAAAAGTAATATAATGTCTATGTACGTCATGCTTTGGGTCTCTACAGTTGGTATCAGAGTAAAGGTTTAGTCAACCTTTGGAAACTAGGATGTGAGAACTTTAGTGAGATACCTAGAGATATTTCTAAGGTATGTTTAGGGATGTTCCTAAGGTTAAGTATAAGTATATGTTATAGTCCTAGAATTATGGTAAGAATCTTAGAATTAAACCTAAGATGTTAGATATTGAAGGTACTCCCCCTTTATTATGTTGTTTTCCCTATCATGATTTTTTCCTCTCACACTATTCTTTTTGGGTTTTAGACGATGGCTGGAACCCGAAGAAACCGTGTTGATCAATGAAATGGACAATGCAATGATTTTCCTCCTGAACAAACAAATGTTATGGGAGATGGAGTGAAAAAAATTATTGCTATACTTACAAAAGCTATGAATCATTCTGGACTTCCAAATGAGCAGAGAAGGGAACAATATTCAATTGAGTAATTCATGAGGCAACGTCCACCTTCTTTCAGTGGGTCTTCTGATCCACTTGTTGCTGAACAATGGATCAGTACCACTGAAAAGATATTTTCAGTTCTTCAATGTTTTGAACATGATAAAGTCATCTTATCAGTATGTCGTTTGGAAGGTGAAGCTGATCAATGGTGGAATCTTATCAAGAATACGAGGCCAAGAGATGAAATTGAGTCCATGGAATGGGACAAGTTCAAGAACTTATTTTTCAATAAGTACTTCCATCGTATTCTTCGAACAAAGATGGAGAAGGAGTTTCTTGAACTAAAGCTAAAGGATTATGAATCTGTTGGTGTATACGAAGAGAATTTTACAAGGCTTGCAAGGTATGCGTCTGGCTTTATCATCCAACCTGAAAGTAAAGTTGATAGATTCTTCAGTGGATTAAAACCAAATCTTTTTTAAGGGAATTAGCTATAAGAGACTTCAGTAGCTATGAAGAAATTGTGCTTTGTGCTATTAAGGTAGAAATGGAAGTTGGTGTTACTTATCCATCTCATGGTTTTGACAAGAAACGAAATATGGAGTTCAAGGAGAAATCTCAAAATAATGGTGAAAAGAAGATGAATGTTTCCTTATGCTCAAAGTGTGGAAAGAAGCATGGTGGAGATTGTCTTAAAGGGACTAGAAAATGTTTTAAATGTGGAAAATAAGGTCATCGAGCAGCTGAGTGTCGAAGTAATGAAAAAAGGGTTTCTAATGATGTGAATAAAGAAAATACTGTAGAGAACGCACCACCAACACTTCAATGCTTCAAGTAGAAGGAAATGGGGCATTATGCTAATAAATGCCCTAATCCAAGGGTTAGTGATGATCGACATGAGTAACCACTTAAGGCAAAGGACAAAGGGAAGTCACATGCGATCACTATTGGAGATGTTGAATATGACAACGATGTGGTGGAATGATTAAGTGTTTATGTAATGGGATTCCAAAATAATGTTGTATATAGTATCGTGGAATATTGGAATATTTATGTATTGGTCTATTGTGGTTTTCAATAATTTTATGGTACCGGTAACCATGGAAAGTGATTGAGATATTTTTGGAAAGAAGATGATATGCACATAATGAAGGGATAAGGATAAAATGAAATGTTTGACAGTATTCATGAGCTCATGATTGATATAAGGACTAAGTGATATCATGGTTTGAGTATATAGAATTTTTGGGATTTTGGTATGTGGAAAGAGTTAACTTTTGACAGCATTCATGTTTTAACTAAGGATAAATGGGTTTTCATTTTTTTCAAATGAATACATGATTAAGGCCTTCGAATTTTTGGAATGTGACCAAAAAGACATATCTTATGATATATGGGGATCAACGATGGTATTAACATGCTTGTTATATGAAATCTCTGGTAATCATTTTCACTATAATATGAGAGTGGACTGCAGTATTATGGATAATCCTAAAGATTGGAATGGATTATGTTGTACATAAGTTAGTATTGTTTAAGGATAGAAGTTTTTTCAATATTATTGATGGGATGTTATAGTAATGTAGTTTTAGAAAAAGGACAACCTGTAGGATGGGCGACAACCCATCGCATCGGACAAGGCTATGGGAATCGAACATAGAACTGAAGTGCGACATGCCTTTATCTCCTACCACTGGCCTACAGGAAGTCCCTATTTAGTAGAAACTAGTTTTATTATATTAATCAGTATGATATATGAAGTATAAGTCCATTTTAGGAACCATATATGATTAATCTCACTATAGATGGACTTATGATAACTTTTCTAACCTTTTGTTTGAGATAGATGGAATGACCCATCATTCTATCACATGATATTCTAACACTTCACGAATGAAAAATTCAACTTCATTTCTTTAAGAGATGAAGTGGAAATTGTCCAAAGAACGACCAACGGTGAGACTGTAACAAAATCACGAAAGTATTTCTTCTAATTCCAATTTCATCAACTTTAGGGAAATGATCTTGAAAACCAAAAATGTTGTCCTAGTGCCCTTATATCTGATAAATCAGATGGTACCTTAGATCATCACAAATCTATGGCTTTGTGATTGAGGGCTTTTTCATAGCCATGTTCTCTACCACTCTCCATCAGAACTTGATGGTTAGATTTTTCTTCCATATCCATATTTTCACCTATGTTCTCCTATATGGAAACCCAGTGATGAGTTTATTTGGGTAATCATTACATTTCATACTTTAGTTTTTAAAATTAAGTTTTAGTATTCCTTTTTACGAAGTGGGTTTCTATGAATAGTAAATGATTTATAACCCCGATGAATTTTGAGGGAGAAATTCATTTTAAGGGGGGTATAATGTAACAACCCAAGATTTTATAAGATATATTCATTTTAATTTCTTTCATATCTTATATTGTACGCTACACCAAGATTATCTATCACTATACGCAACACCGTATTATCTTACAGTATACGCAACACTAATCTTGGATCGTGTTACACACAATTTCATATTTGTTTGATAGTATTTATTCTACGAAACATTGAGTATATATATATATATATTCAATTATTTTGTTATACGCAAAGACAAAGGATTCTTGCACTACACACAACCCTGACTTGGCTTTCATTATACGCAATCGTGACCTTCCTCGATAGCATGTGTTGTACGCAATACCGGGTTTTACTAAACAACGATATGCTATTAAAATATTATTAAAACTAGCCATTATGAATAGTAATACCCGCTTTTTGAAATTTTGAAAAATTTATTTTTCAAAATGGACTTTATTTTTGGATTCTAAATATCGAAATTATCTTAGGGTGAAATTTTGGTACTTTTCGAATAACTTTCATATTCTGATGAATAGTGAAAATTACTAAATTTTAATTAAAAACAACTTTTTTAATCGAAATAATTAATAGTGATAAATTATTAATTTTAGTGGTTTTAAAGTATATTTAGAATATATTTTTACCATTTAATACAATTTTGGTCATTGGATGTAATTTTACTTTTAAACAAGACATAAACAAGTGTCAATCTTTTGATAGTTATTATCTCTTAAGAACACGCTATTTGTTTTGACGACGGGAATTAATTTTTAAATTAATTAATGAAAATGATATGTTTTTAATTTGGTAAAATATACATCATTTTTGAATTCATAATATCAAATATATCTTAGGCCTAATGTTTGGTATTTTTCTGGAAACTTTCATTTTTTGATGAACAGTGAAATCACTATGTGGTAGTTAAAAAACTTAATTTTTCATAAAACATAATTTTATAGCTTCTGTGAGTGGAATTTCGAAAGTCCAAGAGACACGGTTAATATCAAGGACTAAAATGTGGTTCAATGAGATGAAAATAATTTTTGGTGAATAGTAACTTTTTACTTTTTTTACCACGGTTAAAAGTAAATAGGGTAATTAAGGGTAAAAATGATATTATTATTACCCTAACACATGTCCTAATTCTATTGGATATGTGTAATTAGGCCAAAAACAACCTTAGGAATAAAATATGACCATTTAGGCCCACTTGGATTAGATTAGGACATTTATTATTAATTTATTTAAAGAAGGGTTAAAATAGTTAAAATCAAAGTTTAATAACTAAATCATTTTTAATATAGGGTTATACATAAGATAAATTCTACTATAAATATTCATTAGAAATATAAAAATATTTCATACATAATTGTATTTTATTTGTAATTTTTAGACTTAAAATAATTTAATTTATTTATGACACAATGATGATGCAGTAGTTATCTTATTAATGAAATATTGACATAATTGATGTTATAAATACCTAAATAAATGTACTTTGAGACTTTTTATGAATTACAATAATTTTATATGTTAATATGACATGTTAGTATTTATTTAATTAACTTTTTTCGAACTAATAATTCTTTTATGATTTTCACAAAAATCAATTACCAAATAGTGTCAAAATTGACATAAAATAGTTTTTAAAACAAATATTATATTATTAATTGTTATTATATTTCTAAAAATATAAGGTTCTGCCAAGATACTTATATCATGATAGGTGTTTCATTAATGGACCAATTTTGGGTCTCTTGGATGTATATGGTAAGTTTATTAACTATATAATATAAAAATACAAAGTGACATGGTAAATGTCAATCTAATTAACTAAGAGTTAAAACTAAAAGATAAGGTTAATATAATGACCTAAACTTGTCTAAATTCTATTTTATGAGAGGATTTCTACCCATAACCACCTTAGCTTCTAAATATATCAATTTGGATCTATTAAAAACCGAATATGACTTTATAATAAAATAATATTTTTAGTTTTTCTAAAGGTGCCCCTCTCCTCCCTTATAAAAGGGCACCTCCTCCCTCTCTTCCTCATACCACTTTGAGCCTTCAAGCTCAGCCACCCCTGAAAAATTATCTTCTACACTTCCATAGAAACATCCTAGAGGTTCTTTTCTTCTTCAAAGACCAATTTTAGTGCCCTAAGAGGAGGTCTCAAAGAGACGCTTCAAAGAAGAGGTAATGTCCGTTACCGATTCTTTCAACTTTATTTTTCTTCCACTTATTCTTCTTTAGTTGTTTCATTATGAAGTAATAAAATCAGTATAACTCATATACTGATATTTTATTATAAGTATTAAAAAACCCTATTTCACCATCTATCCATCCTACGGAAAATTAAATCACCACACGTGCATACGTACGGAATACCGTCTCCATGCCGTGGTGAAATCTGTTTTTCCACCAACACCTTACATGGATGGGTATAATGGTGTAAAGAAAAACTATATATGGTTATTATAACATCATAATGATTCTTATATATTATACCATCCACTCCAATTATATTAAAAAATTATGGGAACGATATCATCGCTCGTGCGTACGTACGGACTACCGTCTCCACGACGCGATGAGATTCATTCTCCATGTTAACCATACATGAATGATCATAAAGTTTATATAAAGAATAATAATTAAATTTATTAAATAATAATGCTACTGGATTTATGTATATATATATTTATTTCATCTATTTAGTTTCATTCAATTCAATAAGGAAACGAAAACAGCGTTCATGTGTACGTACAGCCTACCGTCTCCATGAACGGTGTATTTAATTCCTTTTATCGATCTATAATTTATATATGTATATGATGAATATATATTATATATAAATCATGTTTTAAATTATGGAATTATGTAAATCAGGATATAAGTAATAATATCAAGAACGACAAGTCGAAACACATACGATAAATGAAATGATTTTACCCAAAACACTGCTTTAACATGGAATTTACAAAAGAACGAGTAATATAAAGTCATAAGTGAAACATATATGATATAATAACAATGAATATGATTTTGTAATAAGTCAAATAAATTATTTAAATCATTATACAGGTGTTTCCGATACGTACGAAGCATATCAGACCTAAGGTAAGGGGTAATTTTGCAAATCTCATTTTTATACGAGATTGCTTATTTGTAAGTATTTACTGGGGTTATTGATATTATCCATGTCCATGTTTTATAAAAGTGTATTCATGTATTTTTAAAGTCCTTTTTACCAATTTTTACTTTTAACCCATGGTATGGAAGGAATCTTTCTTTTATTTACCCTACAAGTTAATTTTTGACTTTTCCGACAAAAGTACGAGAAGAATGTTTTTTTAACGCATACGGCATGAAAGGATTTTTACAGTTTTATAAAACCTTATTTTCATGAAGCTTCATACAAAATATTTCATGAATATTTTCAACAAAACCATTTTCTTTTAAAATTTCATGACATTTTGTGAAAATAAAATGATTTTTAAGAATAAAGGATATTTTCCTCAAGAATTCATTTCAAGTGTTTTATCAAAACCATTTTCATCTAAGATGACATTATTTCACATGTGTATGTTTCAAGTATCATGTCTCTATGATTTACATAGTTTCACTTTTCTAATAATGAAATGATATCCAATTTTTTCGTATGGATTACGTTATGATGGAATGATGTTTATGAAACCCATTTTATTCTTGGGTTATGATGAATGATTTATGTTCATATTGTGGCACACGAAAGAATGATTTCAATATGAGATGGGTGGGACCTATATCTCCCTCCAATGCATTGGGTAAATATTTATATCTCATGAGATAGACATGTCTGGAACGGTAAGTTAATCCGGTTCAGTGTTGCATGACTGAAACAAGGAGTGAACTCGATTCAGAAAGGGACTTTGTCCATTAAGATGGTCTTGGCAGCAATGCTTTGGCTACTATGGAAATCATAACATGTGCTGAATGGTTGCCACAATTACATGTTTTATTCCCATTATATTTTATCATGGTTGATGTTCCATTATGATATATGCCTTATGTACTTCCGCGATTTATGTCTTTGCTCAAGATTTTGATGTTTAAATTTCATGTTCAAGTTTTTGCTTTCAAATTTTTATGGATTATTTTATGTCCTCTATGTTTTCCCTTACTGTGCATTTGAGCTCACCCTTTTTATGTTTTATTTTCCCCAGGAAATAAATAAAGGTTTTAGGTAAGGAAACAAAAAGGGGAAGATCGTTATGGGAGTTGTTGAAGATCTTTCAACATGATTAGAAGTTTATATTCCAAGTTTCCAAATACACTAAACTATTACAGTCCTTGAGTGTTGGTTCTTATTATGTATTAAGTATTCCTCAAAAGTAATGTACTATCTATGTACGTCATGCTTTGGGTCTCTATAGTTACTTCTTTCTTGTAGGTCACATTATCATTATTATCAACTAATATTGTGTCTTTATACTCAATCACTAGAAAACAATATATTTTAGGTTCTCTAACCTCTCTGTACTCCTACAAAATACTTGTGTCTTTGGAATGTTCTCTTTCATGGGTCTTTGAATAATTTTTTCATGTTCCAACTCTTGTGTATCTTGATCTTGAATTTCATTGAATTTTATCTCACTCCCACTATATCATTTAGAGATTAAATCCCCTTAAATAAATATTGGACATATTTTAACCACAACTTTCTTGTATGTAGGATCATATAGATAATATTCATAGTTTCCTTAGTATGCCCTATAAATATACACTTAGTGCCTCAGGGTACAAGTTTGTTTCCATAAATGGCCTTAAAAATTATTATCAACTCTAAAATCGTATATTTGATGACATGTGTTTATTTATATACCAAATTTGATATGGAATACCAGTTACTATTTTATTTGTAACCTATTTTAGTGTGTATGCTATTGTTTTTAATGCATATCCCCAAAAGGATAATGGAAGACTCGTATAACTTATCATCGATCTAACCATGTCTAACAAGGTGTGGTTCCTCCTTTCACTTAGACCATTAAAATAAGATTTATAAAGAGGGGTGAGTTGGTATAGAATCCCAAAATCCCATAAATAATTAATGAATTCTTGATTAAGATATTATATAACATGGTCTGAGCGGAGTTTCTTAATCTTATTACCAATCTGGTTCTCAACTTATTTCTTGTATTATTTGAATTTATAAAAAGAATATGGCTTATACCCCATCAATTATACATATCCATATACACTAAAATCAATAATAAAAGTTATGAAGTATGAGTACCCACCCCTTACTTCAACTAGAAATGGTCCACACACATCAATATGTTATAATTCAAGAATATATTTATCCCTTTTAACTTTCCCACTAAATGGGGCTTTGGTTATTTTTCCTTGTAAACATGTGTGACATACACCAAGTGGTTTTAATTAAAAAGAATCTAAATATCCATCTTGGTGTAATTTTTTCAAAAAAAATTCATTTACATGGTCCATTCAGTGATTCTATAGTTAGGTTTGGTATGATTCAAGTGAAGTGGTTTTTTTATTGATTTACATTATTTGGTCCATGTAATCTAACACATAAAGTCCATTTTTAAATATTCCTTGACATAATAATTATTATCTTTATAAAATAAGAAACATTTATTCCCAAATTTTACAATAAATCCATCTGTATCAAGTCAAGATATAGAAAAAATGTTTTTTGTAATAGATGGAATATAATAAAAACCTTTTAAAAAAATCATTTTCATCAAAAATTTAAGGTGGTAGTCCCCAATATCCATGAAAGAAATTTTGGCTTTGTTGGATGCTAGTACATTTACCTCACCCTAAGAAATATTCTAGAATATACTTGTTTCGTATATTCTAATATATATTTTATCAACACATGTTATATCTAATACCAAATTTGTAGAAATATATATATTTCACTTGATAAAAAATACACCTAAAGCTTCCCCTTAATTCTTTTATTGGGTGTAATTTTTCTTCCAGTTTCCCTTCTTTCCACGTGTGAAATAGATAGAATTTCATTCCTTTTCACACCCCTTAATCATTCTCTTCTTGTAAGGGCATTGAAAAAAATCTTTGTACTTAGATATTTTTTCTTTTAATTTTCTTTTATTCACCATAAGGATGGAATTATTTTTTCACTTCACCTCTTTATCAACATGGTGAATCAATGTGATAAGATATGTAAGATGATTTTCTATGTTTTTCATATTTAAATTAGAAATAAATATGGAAAAAATATAAGGAAGTGATGAAAGAATGAGATAAGTGTGTGGTTCTTTAGGAAATGTAAACTCTAAAACCTATAGAAACTCAGTGTGTCCAATGGGTTTAACTATATGAGTCCTAGCTTGTGCATCTTCTCCCATCTTACTCTGAAATATCACATTGGATATCTCAAAATATTTTTATCTAGATCTCTCTTGATATGGACCACGAATATGTTCGAGCCTGATATAAACATCCATATCTTCATGTGACTTTCTGAATTCAATAGACATGGATGAAATCATTAAACACTGAAATTCAACCATACACAATTTTTTATCATAGATAGTTAACTCTTCATCACTCACCTCATTTGAAGGTGGATCATATAGTTAGGATTCCAGCATGTAATATTTTATTAATGTTACAACACAACTCATATATGTCTAAACCATTCTTGGAAGTTACCTCCAATAAGGATATAGTCTTTCTCTAAGATTGATTTCAAATATAATATGGATGATTAAATTTACATTATTTTACAATTATAAAAGAGTAGATTATTAGTACTTCACTTGATTAAAATTTACATGAGACATAATGAATTAAATTTTATTAAATATCCCGCAATTTTAAAAGATCTCAATAGCCCTCATCATTAAACTCAGAATGTCCCATCAATCAAGACATTCTAGTGGTGAGGATCCATATTTCCCTTCTTTATGATCTAGACTATGGCCATGAAAACCTTAACAAATTATTTAGGAAGTCATTCTTACCAACTGAAACTGGAAGCTCCTTGAACCATTAAGTGGACTCCCCAATCAAAAAATCATAACTAGAATTTCCTCAACACTTGTCTCTAAATTTTTATTGAATAGAATATGGCTATTAAATTTAAAACAAGTTTGTTTAAGTTGACCCATCATCTTAGTTAATACTCCTCGATAATTAAAATTTCCCCCGACTATGGCATGAAGTAACATTTTAACTATGGTTTCATATTAATTTAGAACATGGAAGGCATAATGACTTAATATTAACTTGAGGATTTTTTTTATTATATGTAAAATTATTATGGTTTTATCCTTTACATGTTTTTTTTGATTTTAAGTGGATTTTACTTAAGTGATTAACTATTTTTTGATAAAACATTTACACAAAATCCATTTCTTTAAATTCCATCTTTTCATGTTAGTCCATTTATTTATGTGATTGTGGTATTTAATCCATAAAATAAATCATTCATAAGACATAAATAAATAAATGAATCGATCATAAGCTTATATAATGGTTGATTTATTGAGCAGACAATAAATCAACCTATGAACCTAGGGGAAAACCCTTTGTGTTGGTCTTGTAATGAGTTGGAATAATCCACCTGTCCATCTATGTATTTCCTAGATTGGATTCATAACAATTCTATTTTTGAGCCTCATCAATGAACCTTGGGATACTTTTTTATTACATATTTTTATAACTCTCACACAAGTGAGGGGAACCAAAGTATTGGTTAAAGGGGAATTACATAAAAAACTTTGGGCATGTAGTTCCTACATAATAAAAGAGGGAGGATCACTCGTAGGACATCATATTTAATATAATGATAAATAATTATAAACCCATGTAATAAATTAAATTAAATAAACCTAACTCATACAAAGGTCTGGTCAAAGATCATGAATGTTCATACACATGCAATGAATATGCATACACTGGCTAAAATTCAATTCAATTCATTATTTATTATTAAGATAAATGCACTTGTATTAATTAATTAGTTAACTCCCTTCATCTTAATGACCATTTGAAGTCTCTTTGAGATACACATCATGAATAAATTCATGGAAAATCAAATAGTATAACCAATAATTACATATAATTATAATAAATTAACTGAGAATTTATTAATTCTTTAAAACCTTTATTACATAGTTAAACACATCTAGTTACAACAGTGTAATTAGGATTTAATGATGAAATTAATTATTTTAATGTAATTTAATTTTTTTTCCTTTATCAAGATACCACATGGTGTGTACTTATGAGATACACTATGTGTTCCTCATTTGTCACGTATTCAATATAAATTCATAGGGCTTCATTGTGTATCTTGGTCGGATTACGTGGTGTGTACTAACTAGTTACATGTCATGTGTTCTTATTATTATGTGTTTGCATAACCCAACAATTGAACCAGTCTATTCTCCATATGTGGAACCACATAATTTTTACTTTGGCTATATGTCAGGTGTTCCTCTTTCCTTGTGTTCCTGCAATACACTGAATGACTCGATGAATCTTTTATATACAAAAATAAATGCATTAGATTCTATCTACACCAAATAAATTTCATGTGGTTCATTAATTATATAGGTTTTCAGTATCACATGGTAATAAATATGTATTTGACCACATGGTTAGCATAAAATTTTCCACTATACTACGTAGACTACACGACATGTACACTAGATACACATCATGTACTCTAAAAAATTGTGTACCAGTTATCCCAGTCAACACACAACGTATAATAAATTCATCGTGTGTAATAACTTCTTAGAAAACTATGTATCTTGTGACACATCTAGGTCAAGTAACATTGGGTAAAGAGTGTGTACTCTGGCTATAGCCCATGTAACCCAATCTACGGGTTAGAAAATTTGGCACCTCCCGATGGAATATTTGATCATTCTTTATATATTCTTAGGTCTTAATAAAATATAAATCTTGAAAGAAGAAGATTAAAAATCAAAATTAATGTTAATTAAACTTCAGATTAAAGAACGAATAATTTGGAAATTAAATATCTATCTACTAATGTGAATAATTGATCAAAAATCAAATAAATAATTATAAATTTAAACGTGACTATTTTGATAGCTCTTGAAGGTTACATACATATTGGAAGTTCCTAGTGGGTGAATAAACATTAAGGTTTTTTTCAGATTTTATGGATCATTCTCCAATTATGCAATACATGAACATCATGACCAATGAAATTTTTCCATCAAATATTGACATAGAAATCCTAGAACCCATAGAGGATCTTTTTTACATTATATTTATAATTAATTTAATCAAATTTGAAGAAATATTACCTCATATTAGGATATTTCTTTGATGAATATGTTGATCATACTAAACCCTTCTTTATTATTATCATTTCATAGGGAGGACCCAAAGTAGATCCCCTCTAGTGGTGATCCACATGTGGTACTTTGATCTCCAAACAATACTGATTGAATGTTGGGTGTTAGTGTAATGGATCGATCATCTTGTGTTTTTTTCTTGATCTCTTCAAGATCCTTTAAGATTGAAGGATCCTCTCTTATTATTCTCATTCTTGAAAGGATAATATAAGTAAGAATCTAGATATAAATATTTTGGGTTCAACAATTCTTAATTATTTATTAACCCTAGACAATAGACATAACAATCAATTTCTAGAGGTAGGTTATAGGTTAAAATATTATTTAATTTCACAGCGACCCTTAAATAATACAATAAAACTTATCTAACCTCATTCCGTATAATAATAATAAAATTATTGTTATTAATATTTTATGGTGTGTTCCATTTTTTGCAATGATAAATATTATTTTACCAACTTGTAAATTAATATTTATCACCAAACATGATCTTAGTCTATTCATCCTCCTCAAACATTTATCAAATAACTAAATAAATATTTATTCATAAATAAATATTCTAATCGCATTTTTAAGAATAAATATTTATTAAATATTCAATAAATAAAATAAATATTCTATTCATAGTCTGGAGAATAAATATTTATTAATTATTCATGTAATGAAATAAATATTTATTTATTACCTTGTGAATATTTGCAATCAATAAATCCTGAATAAAATTATTCCTTGATATTGAGAATAATATTTATTCCAATAATAAAATTTTAATATAATATAGTTTAGATCAATAGAAACACTTATCGTATGACCCTCTAGTATTTTTTCTCATTGGCATTAGGTGGGATTGCCTAAAGTATAAGATTACTATCTAGCAATGGGTCAAGGAACCCCAGAGAAATAAGTAAATTTTATAACATCAATAATCACACACAAACACTTATAGTGAAATATAATCCATTTCTCATAATATCTCAGTAGGAAGGTTGCACACATGTTTCATTAACTTATGATCTTTATATGTCTTTCTTTGACTATCTGAAATAAACTCAACATTACACCATATCCCTGAAATTTAATGTTACAGTTCTATTTCAATCAAAGGGTCAAGATATCAACTTCTATTAATATATAAGGGAAAAATCCTTCCTTGACTTATTAATTAATAACATATCATTTGTAATGCACCCAATGTATCCAAATTCTATATGAATTGTATCGTCATGGTTTATGAAACACATAAAAGTGTGTGAGTCATAACAAGAATTAATAATAATTTTAAAGTTTTAGGACCACTACACATTCTCACAAATAGTAATATATGATGATACAAAAACATGCAGAATTCCTACAGGTGGTTATGTTCTCATAATCTTCCATCTTGGAGATTATTAAGTGTAAAATTTATGATAATAATTCTTATCTTCTTATGATTACTCACACCTAACAATAAAAAATCTATGTGTCCCATCATAGTGTGTTATCTGTCCATATAAATATATTTAATAATATTGTCATGTAATTTCAATGTTCTCACCAAAGTAGTGAATTTTTTTGACCTTATAAATGTGACAAATAATCTAGGACCTTATTACATTAAATTCATGTAGAATAATAAATAATATGTAATAAGATGTTTGATTAATATTCAAATATTCAAATATACATGTAATCCAAAGTATAAAAATTTGGTTCTAGAACACCAAGTCCAACATGAGGCTAAGCTAATTAGTGGGTGGTTGGGTATGTTTCTGATCATATAGTGGTGTTTTTAATCAATATGGTATTTTTCCTCTTATATAAAAATCTATGATATATGGGACCTCGATTGAGATAATTTAAGGAAAGTGTATGGTATTACTAAGATAAGTGACATTTTATATGGTTATTTATTTAGGTGAGTGACATGTTATGTACTCATCTAATTAGATGAATAACATGAGATATTTTTTCCCATCTTATTCAGTTTTACTTAGAGAAACAGTAATGTATGAGAGACTATAAAATATTGACATATTTCATGTATTTTGGTCACTCTATGTCTAGGAAAATGGATTATATGATTATTAATAATGTGTGTAATGCATTTAGTGGAAAAGTTTTTTGATATAAAAATATTTAATATAGATCACACTAAATCCGTTTATATATTGAGTATCATTGATTCTTTTCTTGAAACTTCACTTCAATAAAATTTATACATTAAATAATCCATATATGTATTCAACATTATAAAGTCTCATCAATCTACACTTAGTGATTTTGGGAATGAGGATAAGTTTTTTTATAAAGTGTATGTACAAAAAATTGAATTCATAATGATAAATTCTTTAAAAATTATTGTGAAAGAAACTCAAAAGGATTTTTTGATATGTTTTCACAAGTTATTACATATTATGTGAATAAGGTGAAAATGAATTAATTTTATTGGGATTTAGTGAAAGTGAGAGATTTATAGAAATATTTATTATAAAAAACCATGACCAGATAAAGGTCACTAATTTTTGGTTTGTACTAAAGTAAACCATGTTATAGTGAAGGTCGTTATATTATGGTTTAGTGAAAGGAAATCACACATAATATGATAACGCATGTATCAATATTCTTACACCTATGTTATCATAAAAAATTTATCATTATGGGATAATGATGTTATGGACTTTCAAATGTCTATGTTAATTATTTAATTATTAAACAATTAAGTGTAAATATTAGTCAAATGTTATAAATATTTGTAAATTTATAAAATGTTTTAATTATGGATAAAATCTTATTAAACATTTAGAGATACAATGAGAATCCTTGGAGAACTATATAAACTAGTTCATTGATTATTAATGTTTAATATCTCATATCTAGTCTAGGATCACTATTAAACCATAGGGATCTATCCCATACCCTCAGTAGACTCATGAAATATTCTAACATGGAAAATAATGGTATAATATCCCTAGATTAATGGGTGTTCTAGAACACTCCAAAAATATGCCTTGAACATATTACAAATGGTGCATGAAACTAGGGAAACATGATGGGTGTAGACATTATTTTTGAATCGAGGGGCTCAGTTCTCATGGAATTTAGTTACTACTATGAGAAAGGTAACTTTCTCAAAATAGAATCAAAATCCATGCATAATGTCCTTTCCCTTTAAAAATGGCACAATATCAACCCATATGTGGTAGAAATGAACTTTGTACTGATAGTTAACTTCATACCTGGTATGACCCCAAGACATTGATCCATAGATTATGATATCATAGCCTATAGGGGATTTATTGGATAAAATGTGAAGATACACCACACTTAGAGAGTGGGTAATATGGCAGCTAGCATTCTTGCATTTAAAGGAAGATAGGAAAAAAAATCATCACCTACTCTAGTATTGGAACTATACCACTAGATCTCATGAACATGCACATAGTAAGGAGTGATTATCTCATGAATCACTACTACAAACCCCCTTGATTGTTTAGTGGGTGTCCCTTACCTTTTAATTATTTAGTTTCTCTACATAATAATAATATTAAATTTTGAGTGATTGTGTGATTATTATATATGAATTGAATTTAATGTTGTGTGAAACTCATTGATTTTTATCTATCATAATATATTTTCTTAAACACTATGTTTTTAACAGGTCATGGATGAACAAATAATACTACATGAGTGTCTGGTTTTTCATAAAACCTACCAACTATCTAGTGAGGAAGGAATATTTTGATTATTTATAATGGATCTTTATCAAGATCATGTATAATATTGTAGCATAATCATTTTCAAATAGTGAGGTATTTTTCTTATTTATGCTTCATTCAATTAAATTATTGGATAGATATTGTAAAAAGGGGGTTTAGTGGTTAATTTTCACTATGTTCAGACAATTTTTTTCTCCACTAATACCCAAAAAATCATCAATATTGTCTCATGTATTTATGTTAAGTAGGAATTTAAATTTTTTCCCATGAAACTTTATCTTATATCATTGTTTATGATAAATATAATGTCATCCAACATATTCTACAATGATTGGATTTCAAGGATCAGTGTTGAGTATATTTTCATTCTTTCTTTATGAATTTATACATCAATAGAGTTTTTCTCACATATATTCAATTATTTTTCATGAAAGTTAGTTTATATATCATCTATGTCTTTGTTCATGCATTCCTCCTCCAATGGCCCGAAGGCCTTCATTTTTTATTGATTTTTGATAATACACCTTTAAAGGGGTGAGGTGGAACCCTTACAAGGCCTATAGGCATAGGTATTACATGGCCCATAGGCCTTAGAGGAATTCATTACCCATAGGATTCAAACATTACATAAAACCTAGAATAACTACTTAGAACTGCTCCTCCCCAGCATCTTCATCATGAAATAAGATCTCCACCTTCTCATGGCTGTTTTTCTAGGCTTTCCCATGCATGTATTGGCCTGTCCTGATGGTATGTGTCATACCCTCTCATTTTTTCAATCCATTTAGCTTCTACTGTGGTGAAATCCCCTTGCTCATCCTCCTTCTGAAGCTTGTTCCCTGTAGGTTGTCTGGTTTGTATATGCCCTTAAGGTGGCCCGAAGGCCTTGAGGTTGCCCGAATTCCTTGAGGTGGCTTGAAGGCCTTACTGACCCGAAGTTCTGGGTAGCTTGAAGGACTTTAAGGACTTAGAGACCAAATCGGTGGCCTGAAGGCCCAAATGGGGGAATAGTCTCGGCTGCTACAATTCCAAATAGTACCTGCTACAGTTCCTGCTACATTGTCTGCTACAGTAATTCTATAGTTCTTGCTACAGCACTGCTATAGTAACCTAGAAATATGCCTCCACCTGGATTTGATCCCGTATTTCCTGGGTTTACTTAAGGATTCCTCACCAACCGGGCTTAGGCTCATGTGCTTCATGCATTTCTGACTCACACAACATCAGTTGTATCTCACATAATTCTAGATCTATCTAATATAAAATTTAGCATTGAGTAACTTTCTAATTATTATTTAATACATCTATTTTTTATGTATAATTTCACTATATGTTTCATGAAACTCCTTTTCACACTTTTTTACTTCATACATTCTTGTACTTTTTCATTTTTCAAGAATTTTCTTCTTCCTTCAATCTGGGAGCCTCCATGATTATTTCAAAAATTATTCCTTATTTTCAAACTCAATCAATACATCATATAACATTATAGATCTATCAATGTATATTTAAATGATGTTGGAGATCCTGTTTAAAAAAATTCAAAAAAATTACAACACAATGAATGTTTTATTAGTAGAACTTGGACAACCATTTTGTGACCACACTCATCCACTCCTATATATTTTAAGATAATAAATAAATTATCAAACTAAATGAGGAATCGCACACCAGTTATAAAAATAAACACATTTTCAAAAATCCATTGTAATGTATTTGTGGTCTCATGATCCATCATATACTTAAATTCTTTAGAAGTCCACGCTTATCTTTGAGTTTGTAATACATGTATATTTTTTTCTTATACTCATTTAAAATATGTTAATAATATATTGGTAAAAAAATATTACATAATGATTCTATGAGAATAAAAAAATTATTCTAAGAATATACATGATCCATCTCTAATTTTTGACGATGACGGTCTTGTAATTAATTTTCCTCAAAAGAAAAAATGTATGAGAAAAAATAGGTGTGAGAATATTGTTATAAATAAATGGATTCCCATGTATAAATTTAAAAAAATCATCATAATTGATCATAAAAGAACCAAATGATCATTTCATACAATAAATACATCATTTTTCATAAAAAATTACCATATTTGATTTAATTATAAATATATTCATGTAGTAAAATTCGAAAGGGAACCTTGAAAATTTCTCTCAAATCAATTTCCACTCATTATCAATGCATACTGCATAAAAGCATCCAGTGTTTCCTTTATCCACATTATCCATATGATATATGTTTTTATGAATATATTTGAATTTTAATATATATTTTTTGAGACTTAATAGAAAAATAAAGCATTATTAATTAAAAATTATATGACACTAGGTATACATATGATTGTTCTTTAGGATGCTTTGATTAATTTTATATTACTAGTTAATGTACTCACATGGACGCTACTTATTTTAAGGTTAATAAAATATTTATCATTTTAAAGTATTGTATGCATCATAGAACTATCAACAAGGAATATATATTCAATGTTCTAGTTAATTTTAATGCAGTAATTCATGATATTTATTTCAAATAAAATAAAATAATATATATATATATATATAAGAAGTAAAAAAATAATAAATATAAATTAATATAAGAAACATTTATATAAAAATTTACAAAATCATAGAACATATAATTTATGAGAATTTATATAGCATCATTATACTAAACACTTCCATAGTTTAGAAAGAATTTGGAGATATAAAAATTCATCATATCATTATCATGATCCATGGCTTGATAAATAACATTTGTATCAATGTTTTTCTCTTTCCCATTAATAAATTATTTATAAAGATGAATAAAGTGTTTTAGCATATCAAAAGTATATGACCTATGATCTTTTACACCACATATAAAATGTGATGTCTCATATCCATTTAACCCCTCTTAGGAAGGTAGTTAATACAAGTGTGACCCCTAAAACGTTCCTCCAATAGGCTCAGAGTTAGCGATTGACACTAAGGGAAAACACACATAATGGGAGGTATTGCCCTCATAAAATCTAGAAACACATGATGAAAATCACTAAACAACTTCATATAATATAAAATAAACCATTATTACATAATTCATGTAATCCCGTACATAAAACAAGGTCTCTAAATAAATTCCCAAAATAAGCAGCTGTTACAGCAGTAACTCCATGAACTTCAGCTGACTCTGTGTCAAAAGGTAATAATGCCCAACCCAGTTACCAACTATATCCTACATATTCCTAAAAATATAATATATAAGATAATGGTGATAATACAATGAAACTTAGTATAATACTCCCCAAAACCTCTTTTGTAAATATAGATGAAGTATAATAATACCTCAATGAATAAATAGTGATATTTTCACCAACCAACCTAGGATATACTAACCTAACACTCGATTCAGCTTGTGCCAAGGACTAAGGTTCATTACCAATCACCATAGGTTGTGAACTAGTGTTAAGGAATAAAAATGAGCATCGTTTGGAACTATTTTAGCCGATAAAGAAAATAACAAAATTGATACTTACACCCAGAATCTAGGAATGAATTATTTATAATTATGGGTGTCACGCATATAAAATAAATAGTTTTTCAATAATAAATGAAACCAAATATAGCACAAGAAAGTAAATTCATCTCATCAACTAGAAATAAATCCAACAATCATAACCAAAGGAAAATAATAATACAAAAAACAAACACAATCTATGAAAAATTAAAATAAGAGTGTGGATGTGGAATTATACATAATACTAAAAAAATACCAAAATGAAAACATGGACCACAACTGTCCTAAAGATCCATAACCACATGTCAGGTAAACATACTCACATAGAACCTATAATATATTGAACTATAAAGGTCAATAACTTTCCACTAAATCCAAGTGGATCCTCACTGGAACCTAAAATTTAATAGGAATGAAAACATAATTCCCAATAGGTATCCTCCTTGCACCCTATCCACAACATTTAAAAGAAAGTGAATTTTATTCTATTTTTAAATACAATAAAAAAATAATCTTTAAATTTTATTTAAAAAAAGTCACAAAAGTTCATCACTTAGATTCTTTTTTCATAGATAAAAACTCTATACTTTTTAACATAGTCAAGAATTGAAAACACTTCATGAAAAGAAAAAATTTAAATAAAGGGAAACAATTTCAAATATCACTTGAAAAGTAATCATGATGAACAAGGAAACTATTTCATGATTTAAAAAAAGGAAAACCCTGAGGTAAATGTCACAAATATAATAATTGAAAATTTAGAAATTTAGGAACATAATTTTATAAAAAAAATATCATCAAAATATCATAAACCCAAATATCATGGTTAAACATAAAAAATAATCCATCTAATTTTCATTCGATGTGATTCACTACCTAACACTTGGTTTTACCCTACTGGCCTAACTAAGAGGAAAATCCCCTAAGTAGAACAAAATCCTAACATGAATACCTAGATCAGTGATCATAACTAGTATAGTACTCATACCAAGATTTCCAACTTAGTAACATATGGTTTACTATGATATAAAATGGAGGTGATCAGTCAACAAGTGACATATATCAACATATAATAAAAAGGAATCATTATGCCCCCTCACAAATAAACACACTTTATATAATAAGACCCATTTTACATCAAGAATAAAAATATAATAACCAGGTCCCTTGACTAGGACTAATCATCCACTTTACACAGTATCAATTTCACTTTAATAAAAAAGGGATCACTTTTTAGGTATACTTACATCAATAAATCACTTTTATAAATGGTAAATCAATCCTTTGAAATATAATTTGAGAAAATGTGTTATAAAATCATATTTTAAATCAAAATCATAACATCATCATAAAAAATATCAAAAAATCCAAGTAACATAAAAACAACTTTAAAAATAAACAATTCATAGTGTTAATTTGAATATAATCCTTTGGAAATAGCTTGAAAATAAAAATTTACTATTTTATTACCAATATCCTTTGAAAATATCCACTTTGGAATTTAAGAAAACATTAAGTGTGCATAGTTTCTTTGAAAATGGATTTAAACATTTAGACATGAAGAATATATTTTTTATACCCAATGAAATTCATAAGAGAACTAAACACCATGATAATATCATTAGATATTCATACCATAACCTCATAGATATTAAAAATATACAATCATTTGTGGAATTAAATTTTAAGACTTAGGCATAGACCAACCTACTATAATCTCATAAAGAACCTTCCATCGAACATCAACAGTTAACCCAATCTCAAACAGAATAAATCAATGAATCTAAAAAACCCTAAAATAGGGAATAAAAATCCATAATTGGTGTAAGAACAAGAATAAATGAGAGAAACTAATAGATAATTAAAGAGGGGTGATAAACTTAATTTAAGGTATCATTCATACTATACAACACTCAAATTAAGAAAAAAATAAAAATGAACTCTCCCAAAGAGAGAAGATGTCAAGAGGGGAGATGGGGAAAGAGGTGTATCACTAGAGTAGATAAGAAACCCTCATTTATTATCCCTTAATATTAAAAATATTTATTTAATTAGTTTTATTTTAAAATCATTGGGTCTTGGGTTATGGTGTGACTATGTGGGTCACGATGTAGAGACTTTTGAGGTCTTCTCTGTGGAGTGGCCTTGTGACGTCCCACCAAGATGCCACTTAGTAGTGACCCAAACCCGATTCGCCACATAACCCCAAATGAATCTTCTGTAATGCTAGAGGTTTTCGCCTAGTAGTGAGGGACTAGGGTGTGTCTGTGGAGAGACTATTCCCTCATTAACAGAGTGTATTGTAGCAGATAACATATAAAAATAGGAAATAAGTAGTAGAAGAAATATAAGTAAATAGAATCCCTGGCATAAGTAGATAGAAATAATAAACAAATGAAACAATTGATAAAAATATACAACAACTGATGATGATATTTTTAATGTCTCTATAAAGATGGAAAAAATGGATATATATTAGTATAGAAACATGATATACAAAAGTAACATAAGGAAACCAAAAACTATCCCCAGCATCCCGGGCTCCAGCTCGGTCATCTGCTACCAGCTCCTTCCAAAGAAATCAAGAAAACAAGTTTCTGAAATGACACGCTTCCATTTTTCAACACCTGTATACATATAATTTTCCTGGGTACCAATGGCTCCTAGATATGTTGTGAGATAAATCTAAGTATTCTACCACCAATGGTTTCTATAACATCATGTCCATGTGATATAAACTGAAACATTTTGTAAGAATGCATATATAAAAGTAAATCAGTACAGTAACGTAAATACCAAAGTACCTACTTCATCCCTCTACTGGTTTCTGAACAAGTAAATACTTCATTAATTAATTAAGTTCCAGTTTATATATTTAAGTCACGTGAGGCATAATTAGCACTGAAATCGACTCATGATAGTAATAGTAAATTTTCTAATATGTAACAAGGAAACCTGTAATGATAATAATAATAATAAAAGGTTTCTAAGGTAATGACCAAGGCAACCGAGACTTCAAGGGTCACCAAATTAGTAATAAATATAGCCTAGCTAAGGGTTAAGAGTGTAATCCAATGAGTATCATCCAAGGAATTCCATAATATTGTGATCTAACTGAGTCCAAGGAATATATCCAAGGTAAAATGGGATCATCTATGGATATGTTCAAGGATGTAACCAAAGAACCTCATGTCTGTAGAAACCATACTAGATCCAAGGAGTGTATCCAAGGCATCTTGTAAGAGTAAAGGATTAATTCTATGGTGTCATCCTAGGCATCCACTGATAGAAAAGGATCAGGTTCCAAGATGGGTCTCAACCAAGTAAACTGACATCCTTGAATCGGAAAGGCATCCATGAGTGATCAAGTCATTCCTTGGGAATCCAAAATCTAACTCGAGTCCGACCACCCCTATAGATATTTCAAGGTTCATATATGCAATTAAAAACATTACATTAGATTCATTTAAATTAATTAATCCAAGTGATGGTCATACTATCTAAATAGTTCATGAGGTTCAAAACTTGCCTTTAATTAGTGTGACAAGGCCAAGATATTTTAACCGTTAAAGTCACTTAAGTAATATTTAATTACTTAGATTCATTCTGCTACCTTCCATCATAAATGGTAAGGGGTTATACGGACATGCAACCAAATGTTCATTCTATTAGGCCAATTCATATACATTCCATATACTTTAAAATTGCCATTTAGAATGATTTATTAATTTAAATAAATTACCTTAGGTGAGTCAAGTGAAAGGAATACACTAGCTACACATTATAATTCAATAGTCATTTAATATAGAGGGGCTTTCCTTTAGAATGGTCAAGCTGAGGCACACCTGAATGGTGGCTCAACGTGTCAAAACACTAAAAACCCAAATATAAATAACACCCTACATGGGGTGTCGGAGTTGTCAACACAACCACCAATGATTCATTACATATATAGAATGAGTCTTAGAATATAGTTCTAATGACTACAATCAAGGCATATAAATTTAACAAATGACACCCAATGGAATCGGTGCGCACACACAGAAATTTATAAAGAAATGAATCTTAAGGAGTGAGTTTTAGAACACCGACCTTGTACTCATATGACTCTCCTCATCCAGTATCAACCTCTTGTTTTTACTATATTTCAATAGATCTGATGAATTGAACAATTCCTTAAAATTTGGGCATATTAGATTTCATTTAAATAGCATCGTTAATTGGAAGAAGAATAATGAAATATTAAAAAAGAATTGAGAAATTAACAGTGAAGATCTAATGAGATGAAAAATGGTCAATTCAAACTTCAGATGGATGATAAATCTAAAAAGATAGAATATATATCTTTTTGATTCAAAATAGGGGAGAAATAAGGTTGTTTTCCACTAAAAATAAGAATTGTAGGACGGGTTTGCTAAAAAAACATGTAAGGGTAAAACCATAAATTCACCCAATTTTATCCTTCACATGGTTTAGACACACTGTTTGGACAGACCATATACAATTCATACACATTCTGCTATAGGAAGGGTCATACCACACATTTAGTGTGCATGGTTTGACTAACCATGCTCAAATTGTGCGAAACTCCATTGTCAAAATTGTAGAAATTCTCGCATGGCTGTGAGGCCCATTTTTCATAGTGAGATAAGACTATAAACCCTACTTATTCTCACTATATAGCCTCTCATAGTTAAAAATAACCATGTGGCCTACCTCACATGGTTTATTCTCACTGTGTGATGTGCCTTTTTCTCCCAAAAAGTCAAACTCTAGGCTCCGAACAAGCTCCAGACACCACTGATACCTTCACTAACTCATTAGGAATCCATATTAGGTACATCAAAGATAATTAGACCAAAATGTAAAGGATCTATACCTAAGTGAAAAATAAGGTTCTTAAAGTCTCCCCCCCAAAGAACGTGTCCCTGAGTTCACCTTCTAAGGATGGAGAAACAATTTTTGAGAACAACTCTGGACACTAGGAACATACATCAGCCTCTCACTACCAAGTATCATCTTGCAAATGGAAATGATAGAATAACACCCATAATAGAGGGACAGACCATACTTGAAGAGACTTCATGCTTTGATCGATGATGTGTATATGATACTCCTTAAAAGAAGCATCTGAAACTAGCTCAACTTCATCGAGATCAAAAGTATGAAAAGGGACAGAATGATAACAGTGAAGATATGAAATGTGTAAGACATAGTGCATGGAATGTTACCTCTAAGGTACAATAAACCAATATGATACAGTCCCAAAAAGCACGGTGATATCTTCCCTTGCCTCTGTATTTATCTATGCCTTAGCTTGGGCAATACCCACAGGAAAACCTGATCCCCAACATCAAACTCTAGAAGTCTTCGATGGCGATTACCATAAGATTTCTATCTAGAATGAGTAGTAGACATATGCTTCTTGATTATATAAACATGCTCTGAAGTTTCCTACATGAGACAAGGACCTAGAAGGGATACCTCACCAGCCTCTAGCTATCATAGGGGTGAATAGAATGACCTACCATATAAGTCCTCAAAAGGAACCATCTAAATTGTCACTTGAAATATATAATTATAGGTGAACTAAAATAGAGTTATATAATTCTCCAAATAACTGCTGAAATCAAGGAGGCATGCTCAGATCATTTCCTCTAAAACTTGTATCATCCATTCCAATTTTCCACTGGTCTGAGGGTGAAATGATGTGCTCAAAAGAACCTGTGTACCCATAGCCTTCTACCAACCCATCCAGAACCATGACGTGAAATAAGTGTCCCTATCCAAAATGATAGTAATATGGATACCATGTAGTTGTATGATCTAATGAACATACAATCTTCCCAACTCATCAACCGAGTAAGTCTCTCAGATAGTAATGAAGTGGGCTACTTTTGTCAGTTTGTTAATGACAATCCATACAACATCGCTATCTCTAGGTGACCTAGGTAAACCGACTACAAAGTACAGGGAGAAATCTTCTCATTTACATTCCAGGATTGGAATCGAGTGTTAAAATCCAACAGGTCTCTATAGCTTCTCCTTCACCTGCTGATAGGTGGAACACCTAATGATGAATCATGTTATCTGATGTTTCGTCTCAGGCCACCAATACTACCATCGCATGTCTTGATAAATCTTGGATATGCCTGGATGAACTACCCACAAAGAAGTATGGTAATCATGAAACAACTCCTTCCTCATATCTATATGAACCAGGACATGCCCATGTATACGCAGGATGTTGTCTCTTTCCATAGACCAATCCAAAGGTGGGTCATCTCTTGAAATACTCTCATGGAGAACCAATCCCCTGGGACCTGAAAATTGCCTTCTCTTTACCTTCTCAAGGAGGAAAGAGGTAACTATCAAGGCTGAGAGATAGCACTACTCATGAATGTCATGAAACTCCAGATGCAGTTTAGAAATGAATGCCATCAATTTCCATTCATCATTGGATTCTCATACGGCTTGTACCTGAGTTTTCTAACTCATCACATCAGCAAATAAATTTCCCTTTCCATGCATATAGTCAAGATCAAAATCAAAGGACTAAAGATATTTGACCCATATTCACGTTTTTAGATTCAATTCATCCTATATAAATATATATTTGATGATCTTGTGGTCTGTATACACCATAAAGTTCTCACCCAATAGATAGTGTCCCTAGAAACATAAGGCATGGAAAACTGTTGCTAACTCAAGGTCGTGCATCGGGTAATTTCTCTCATGATGCCTCAACTACTGAGATCTGTACACATTGACTTTGTTCTATTACATCAGTACTTATCCTAGTATAATTCATTATTCGTCCTAGAATATGGTATATCCTTTTCCAGGCTCTGGAATAATCAGTATCGGTGCCGAGATAAGCCTCCATTTCAGTTCCTGGAAGGATTTCTCACAAGATTCTAATCACAGGAACTTTACACCCTTTTTTGTAAGACTAATAATAGGTGAAGTAAGGAATAGTAAGTATTGTATAAAATTCATGTAATATCCATTCATACCTAAGAAATTCCATATTTCAAACATTTTCTTCAGATTATCCAAGGAAACCATAGCACTAACCTTCTCTGGGTTAACAAAAACTCCAGGTTTTAAGATAATATGCCCCAATAAGTGAAATTTTTGAATTCAAAAGTGGCTCTTAGAAATCTTGGAATAAATCTGATGCTCTCTCAGTGTAATCAGAATGATCTCAAGGTGATTATTATGGTCACTACGAGTGTGAGAATACACCAAGATTTCATCCATAAATACCACAACAAAGGAATCCAGATAAGGGTGGAACACCCTATTCATCATAGCAATGAAATCAATGGGCATGTTCATGAGACCAAACGACATAACGAGTTACTAATATAGACCATACCTACTATGGAAAGATATATGAGGTTTGTTTGAGGGAATGAATCACACCTTAGGATATCCTGATCCTAGGTCTATCTTTGAAAACACCCCATCTCCTCAGATCTAGTCAAAGAGATCATATATTCAAGGAAGTGGATACTTGTTCTTGAATGTAAGCTAATTAAACCATCTATAATCTACACATAGATGAAGTTTCCCATCCACCTTTTTTGTGAAAATAATGGGAGAAGCCCAAGATTAAGTGCTAGGATGAATGAAACCTTTAGCATCCAATTCCACTAACTGTTTCTTGAGATCCTAGAGCTCAGTCAGTTCCATCCTTTATGGAGGAATAGAAATTTTAGATGATCTTGGAATGAGATAGATAGAAAAATATACTTCTCTCTCAGGAGGTAAGCCATAAAATTCATTAGTAAATACATCCATGAAATGATCTACCACTAGAGGGAATTCATCCTAAAGTAAACCTTGATCCTCCGTGAAAATATTAGAAATATGGGAAGCCACTCCACCTAGACCATGATTTTATGGTATAGATCTACTAGCTTGTACATCCCACTCACCCTTGTGTAGATAACTACTACCCTATGGGGATATAAACTCAACCCTTCGGTGATAGCAGTCTGTAAAGGTGTGATACGAAACCAACCAATACATCATGATAATGATATCGAAACTCGTCATCTCAAGAACAAAGAGGTCCTATAGAAATGGATAATTTCCTACCTCAAGGGAACAGTACCTGCATTAGTGTATTCCCTCTGACTATACTCTAAATGGTGTTTCTAGGGTCATTACACCATGGTAATAGTGCATTTACAGCTTGAGACTCTACAAAATAGATAAGGATATGAAAGAGTCTGAAGAACTTGAATCAAATAAGTCAGATACAATAGTGGAGGATACTAGAATAGTACCTCATATTGTTGATGGTTCTGCAACCTAATCCTCGAGTATCTATTGTAAATCATGAAACTATTCTGATCCATGACCCTATATAATAGCTTGGCTACCACGATCAAAACTGCTCTGCTGGCACTACTGGTGATTAGGGGTCTAGATACTACAATCATGACCTCCTCCTCGTCCAGTCCTACTGGTTCTAATCTAACTTCCTGCCTAATGCGGTTTAAAATAACCTACCCTTGAAGTTGAATCTAGCATGGAACCTCTTCCAATAGAAGCTTATAAAAAGGTTTGATATAATATATGAAGATTCCCTATAAGGCTACAATCCCGACACTCTAGAGGGTCTCTATCACACTGAGGAATCAAGTTCCCCTACCATTCACACTGGTGACACACCATAGAGCTACCATCATGGGTACTCTGGATTCCACTTCCCTCATAAGAAACCTTGATAAATTGCTTTTTTCTGTCAGAAGAACTACTTTCCTACCATGGTACTAGTCCTCTATGTCTGATACTATTTTATTCCCTCAAGTTGCAATTAGTGATAAGAGCTTGATTGACTATTTTAGATAAAGGTAGGTAGGAAAAATACATTCACTTGAGTACGGCTGGAAAACACATTCTCATCCTCAAAGTTTCTAGCACATGAAATCTCATCACTAGCTAGAAGCGGTGAAAATTGTTGTAACTTAGTAAAATAAACTTAATACTCCATAACCAATATAGAACCGTACTCAGTATGGATGAACTCTCTAGCTTGGTCAAATATTAGTGTCTGAGGAAAGAAGTAATTATAGAATGTAGCCTGGAAATCATCACATACCATGCCCTGATGGAGACCAACCTGGGTTACCACATCCCACCAATTCTTCTCTAAATCACATAACATTTAAGTAGAAATCTTGACCCTTTGCTCTGGAGGTGGCTCCATATGCTCAAAGATATATCGGGTGGCCTCTAGTTAAGACTTAGTAGCTTGTAGTTTGTTATCCCTTGAGAAGGTAAGAGGATGTTGTTGTTGGAACTCATGAGTCAAATTAGCCGTCATGGGTACAGATCATGGAGCACCTTGCATGGACTACATCAGACATATAAAACTAACTTTAACTTGAGAGTAAGTTCCCAGTTTAGGTACAACAGGAATTACCTCAAGTGGAACACCTGGAAGCTCAGGGCCCACCATGTCCGGAGCATGATTATATCCACCCTCCTAGTGCACGACTCGAGGAAATCATAGAAAAATTTGTCTACAAATGCACATCAGAACAATCTTTAAGCAGATAGATCACAACACTAGAGGAAGATGAACATAAAAAAGGGCTCACTACCCATGGTATACTACCCAAACTACCCGCTTAGAAGGTCAAGTATTGGTAAGTTATCAAGTATAAGTTTTAGGGGTTCTAGTATATGAAGGTTCAAATATACCTTTCCTCGTCATTTACTGTAAACCATTTCATTCATTTCATATTTAATTTCTAGGTTCACTCCTTTACCTTTCATAAACATGAAAAGGCGAGATAAGGACATGCCACCTAGTCATTTTAAAAGTCAAGTTTCACTATCAAGTTTAATTTTATTATTTATATATACCAAGGTTCGTATAGAATGGATATAAATTACTAGTGAATTAGGGAACATACATCTTATCACTGAAAATGAAACCCATTAGATTTTAATTGAATGGATCGACTTAGTAAATTGACAATTCCAACCCAATAGGGTTCATAACACCTCATGAATTGAAACCAACAATCACTCAATCATAGCCAAATAAAATCATGTGTATTCTATATCTACCACAACATAACTCAAAAATCATAAGAATATCAAGAAATTCAAATCATTTAAATGAACCTATATGACATGGAAATATGTATGACATAAAAATTCTAGGTGCCTATAATGATGCTTGTAACAATTATCATTTCCCCCATATCATCAAGCCAAGGATGAAATGAAACCTAAATCAGAATAATAATATACAACACCACCTAAAATGTGAGTCACCCAATGGTGAAATGATATCAAATTTAATTGGAAAAATCAGAACAATAATTGTAATTCAAGAAACTTGGCCTTTTACCCCTGACATGGGTTCACGATGCCCAAACATGGATTATTAAAAAATTCCAATAATTTAAAATATACAATATATTGTCTCCAAATAATAAATCAAGAAAGTTAACCCCTCTGATACCACTTTTTGATGTCCCGGAATCAGATACCACTTAGTAGTGCCCAAAGTATGGGTGCCCACATGGCCTCATGCGCATCTCCTCGAACGCCAGAGGCCGCCGACTAGTAGTAAGGGATTAGGGTGTGTCTTTGAGGAGACTATTCCCTCATTACCAGAGTGTATCATAGAGGAAAACATATAAAAATATGATATAATTAGTGGAAGCAATGTAAGTAAATAGAATACATAGTAGAAGCAGACATAAGTAATAAACAACTGAACAACTGACCAAAATATACAAAAACTGATGATAATATCTATCATGTATCTATAAAGATGGAAAACATGGATACTAAGAAGTAAATAAACATGCTATAAAAATTATAAAAAAGAAAAAAATTATCCCCAGTATCTTGTGCTCCAACTCGTTCATATGATACCAACTCCTTCCTAATCAATCAAGCAATCAAGTATCCAAAGTGACACACTTCCCTTTGTAAACACCTATATACATATGATCTTTCCAAGTACCAATAGATCCCAAATAGTGTTTGATATAAATATCATTAGGACACCAAAAATGGTGTATATAACATCTTCTACGTGTAATATAAACTGAAACAGTATGCAAGCATGCATATATTACAGTAAATCAATACAGTAACATAAATACCCAAGTACCTGCTTTAGCCATCAGCTGGTGTCTGAACATGTAACCAGTTCATTAATTAATTAAGTTCCAATTCATATATTTAAGTCATGTGAGGAATATATAGCACTGACATCACCTCTTGAAAGTACTATTAAAGGTTCTGAAATGTAACAAGACAACCTGTAATGATAATAATAATGAAAGGGTTCCAAGGTAATGACCAAGGAAACCAAAACTTAAAGGTTCACCAACTCAATAATAACTGCAGTCTGGATAAGGGGTAAGAGTGTAATCCAAGAATCATCATCCAAGGAATTCTATAATAGTGTGATTTAACTGAGTATAAGGAATACATCCAATGTAAAATGGGATAATTTATGGTTATGTCCAAGGATTTAACCAAGGAACCTCATGTCCATAGAAACCATATTGGATCTGAGGAGTGTATCTAAGGTATCCTATAATAGTAAAGTAGGTATCCTATAGTTTCATAATGGGAATTCACTAATAGAAGATGATTGGGTTATAAGGTGGGTCTCAACCAAGGAAACCAGCATCCTTGAATCAGAATGGTGTCCACAAGTGCTCAAGGCATTCCCTTAATAATCCAAAATCTAACTCAAGTCTAACCGCCCTTATAGATATTTCCAGTTCAATATATGAAATTAGGCACCTTACATTAGATTAATTTAAATTAATTAATCCAAGTGATGGTCATTCCATTTAAAGAGTTCATGAGGTTCAATAATTTCCTTTCATTAGTGTTATAAGTCCAAGATAATGAAACCATTAAGTCAATTAAGTCATATTTGACTACTTAGGTTCATTTCACTACCTTACATCATAAATGTAAAGGGGTGCTATGAACATTCAACCAAATTTTCATTCAATTATTCCAATTCATATACATACCATATACTTCCCAATTTCCATTTAGAATGATTTATTTAGTTAAATCAGTTACCTTAGGCGATTCAAGTGAAAGGTATACACAAGCTAGCCATTACAATTCAATAGTCATTTAATATAGAGAGGCTTACCATTATAAGGGTCAAACTGAGGCATACCCAAATGGTGACTCAACGTGTCAAAACACTAAAAACCCAAATATAAATAAAACCCTACTTGGGGTGGTCAAAGTTGTGTATGAAACCATCAATGATGGATTACATATATAGCATGATTCTTATAATATAGTTCTAATGACTAAAATCAAGGAATATAAATTTAAAAAATGATGCCATATGGAATTGAAATGCCCAAAAAAATTATAAAATTAAAAATATTGATGAGTGAGTTATAGACCACCTACCTCATACTCAGATGACTCTCCTCATCCAGTATCAAACTCTAGTTCGACCTAGATTAGAAGAGATCTGAAGAACTGATCAATGACTAGAAATTGGGAAATATGATCATACATCTAAATAGAATTGTTTTTGGGGAAAAGAATGATGAAATGTTAAAAATAAATAGATAACATACTAGAATGGATCCAATGAGACAAACGATAGTCGATTCGGACTCCAGATGAATGTTGGATGTGAAAAGCAAGAATTGATAGCTTTTGGCTTCAAAAGAGGATAGAAACAAGGTTGTTGTTTGCTAGAAATAAGAATAGGTGGATAAGTGTGTTAAAACATTTCATTTAAAGTTAAAACTATAAATTTACCCAATTTTATCCTTTGCATGGTTTGGCTACACGGTTTGTCCAAACCCTGTGAAAATCGTGCACGGGAAGCTATAGGAAATGGATACCATATGGTTAGTGCGCACAGTTAGAATAACCATACACAAACCATGAAAAACTACACTTTAAAAATTGTATACCTTATCACGTGGTAGTGTAGCCCATTTTACATGGTTAAGTCAAACCATGTACCCTCTTATTGCTTACTATCTAGCCTTGCATGGTTAAAAATTACCTTGTGGCATGCCTCGCATGGTTTATTCTAATCGTGTGATGTGCCTTTTTCTCCCAAAAATCATGGATCCAGGCTCCGAACAATCCCTAGACACCCCTTAGACCTTCACTAACTCATTAGGAATCCATATTAGGTTCATAAAATAGAATTAAACCAAAATTTAAAGGGTCCATACCTGATTGAAAATACAGGTTCTTACAGACCTCCTATGGTCATGATGCAACACGCCTCTCCCAAGAATAACCAAGGGTCCCACACCCCTAGGTCATCACGATGTGTCTATCTAATTAATTGCATAAAGATCTTTCCCAGTCTAGAATCATGGTTTGGCCTCACCTGTGACACCCCCATCACAATGAAATGTATAGATAATAGCATGGATAACCCTCCTCGTAAATTTTTTCAAGGAAAAAATGTAAAGGTTTTCAAGGAGATATGTAAAAGTAACTAAATGAAAAAATGTTTATCACCACGGAGTGACACCTCATTCGATGACATGATCTTTTTCTCTAGCATTTTTTTACAAAGGCATATAAGAGGGTAAAATACATAAGATTCATCACTATAATGTGGTGTCCTACACCATAACATGACCTTCATCCTCACTCTATATTTCACAAACACTGGCACCTTTATATATGAGAGTGAATATACATAAGAGTAACCTTAGATACTCTTACATATGGGACTTTTCCAAATCTAGTTATCTCAGGCACTCATCGCATCATAAAGCCCTGGGCCATGGTGTGATAGCTCCCACCAAATCCTATTTTTCACAAACTCATAACCTTTATGCATTGGTACCTCCTCAAGTAAAATTTACCTTTATATAAAGGTTTCCCTCGCGTATGGGACATTACCATTTTTATGATTCCCCTACACCCATCACTCCATTATTTCCCTATTCCATGGTATGATCCTCAACCAAACTTCACCAAAAAATCATGTGCATCCCTCCATGTTGTGATTCCTCTTGGACAGTGAGTGGCCTATATCCCATCACCATGGATTATTTCCCCAGAGATATAGCATGGTGTTTAACAGTGGTGGAGAATTCCTACCCCAAAATTGTAGAACACCCAAAAATATAAAAAACATACTCCATATGGTTCAAAATAACCTATCTAACTAAAAAATCAACCCAAAACAAGAAATTAGAATAAAAAACAATCCATAAATAAAATAATAATGAAAATTGGGGTTAGGGTGTGATAATTATCCCCACCATATCACTATCTACCCCCAAAAATGTTTCGGTATAAGTTGATCAAAAGGATGCTGAGGTTTAAGTTTCCCATTAAAATTATGACTCTAAGAACTAATTAAATCTATGACACCCAACAAGATAATAAAAAGACCCATGCTAGATTAAAATACTTGAAAATATATGAGGTCATTAATAACTATAATTCATGTATTGATTTTTAATTTAAAATTAATTGATTTTATTTAATATTTAATTATTCTATCAAAACATCCAATTTTTTATATGTTTTTGTAGTAAAAAGTATTTAAATTTTATTTTGAATAAAAAATAGAAAAATAATAATTTATGGATTATGAAATAATTTTGGTAAAAGGGAAAGTATAGAGAAGAGTAAAAAATATGGTCAACCCTACCTGACACCACAATAGTAAGGCTATGTCGATGCAAGGAAACAACCAAACTCAATCATAACATGGGTTTGGGTGGAAATGGAATAGAGTGGACCCAGTGTTGGGAGGTGTTGGGTGAGAGGCAGAATTGGTGTGGAGTAGCACCACTGGAGGGTGGTCATAGTGTGGGGTGGAAATATAGAAGGTAACAACATATTGTAGAGAATATTGTATGAAAAGAAAGAACCATCACATTCAAATGTTCAATGTGGTAAAAATCAACATGGTTGTTGTAAAACTTTAGTGAAATCTATATAGAATGGATGAAATAGATTCATATAGGTTTCCTTATTCTCCACAAGCTGGTTTTTTCATGCATCACACCTCAAATGTTTGCGAGAACACCAATTAAAACATTATGTAAGGAATGGTGGTAGTGTAAATCTAAGATTTTTTAGTGTAATATAGAATGTGAATAGAGCTTTAAATGGAGAGTGGTGTGCCTGTGTAGGAAGTATTCATGGTTCACAGTAAAAATTGGAATGCACTACATGAACCATTTTGGTAAGGTGTGAGTTGTGGGACTAAGTGAATGCATGAAGTAACGAATCCATGTCACTTTGAACCTATGATTTTACATCACAAGAACTATGTAAGGTTCCTAGAATAATATCATTTATCCCATAAGTTTAAATGAAAATGGAATAAAGTTTTTATGGTTTATGCCTTTGTGATTTTTGATGTTTTAATGGTCATTTCACAAATTTAGTGCTCACTCCATATCGACTAGTTATGTGATGGAGGTGTAAAGATGCATAAGAGTCATTGTGTTGTATTCTTATTTGTTATACCATGATTATGTTTTGTGAATGAATAGTTTAAGTTATAGGTGGGATATTGTCGTGATACAATGTAAATGGTTTTTGGTGATGAGTAAAAAGATGATTGAGACAACACGAGGCTTTGAAGTCACGTAAGATGAGTATCTGTCGTGTTGAAGGGAGACATGTTGTGGGGATTTCAGTGAGTTAGTAAGACTCCTTGTAAGTTTGTAAGGTTTTTTAGGAGATTTTTTAAATATTAAATACATTTAAAAATATTAAATAATGTCTTATTCCATCTATGAAACTATCACATCATAATGTTCACTACATGAAATCTATTAAGTTGCCAAAAGGTGGATTGTGGAGCAGTTAGATGACTGTTATTGCTATAAAAATATAGATAATTAAGATGAAAAATTTTCAAATACTTATATTGAATAAGTCATGGGAGTGTTTCATTTGGTTGTACCATAGCTAGGGTTTAGGTGTAGTGGAGACTAACCTCATGTTGAGGTGGATCTTGTTTCACTATAAGCTGGTAGGTGTCATAATTTATGACAAATAGAGTAAAGGTGTGTCACATCATGACATGTGATTCACTCCATGATGTTTTTGAATTTATATTTTAAAAAATTAAATATTCCAAGATCTTATAAGATATTTAATAGAAAATAATTTTAATTTAACCAATGATAAATTTACATGACTTATAGGGATATTTTAAAGGAAATTTCAAGCACTTGGGTAGAATTTCTACCTATAAATAAAGGGGTTTATGTGGAATTAAGATAAGGGAAAAATTAAATCTATAAGATCAAGCTAGACATTTTGAGGCTTCTACTAGGTATGTTTCTACTAGGGTAGGTTCTTTTTTATTTTTACACTCTCTCATGGCTAGTAGAGGGGGTGAGTTTCTTAGAGTCAAATATGTATTTAATGGGGGTTGTATCTAGTAAAAGATTTATTTTTATTATTAATTAAATTTGGGTTTTTAAATCTATTTTTATACTTTCATATCTCTACTTTACTTCTTAATGTTTGATCATTGTGTGTTGAGTGAGGCAGTGTTCTTTGACGCATTAACTGGCTACTTTGACTTATGCATGTCCACTATATGGGATGGGGTAGTTATATTTAAATTTTTTTTTGGGCCACCTATATTCTAATAAACTTAATTACTTGACCATGATAAGAGGGGATTTTTATAGATAAATAGTGATTAATCATATCAAATTTATTTAATAAACCCAATCTCAATGGCATATTGAGTAATCCAATTTCTTTTCTACTTCACTAGTACATAAACCTAGATATATTATTCTTGGTATGTATTTATATGATTGATGTTTCAACCTACTTTCCTTTTGTTATCATTCATTTTAATTCTCCAATGTAATTTATAAATTCATATTTGTGGGTTAAACTACGTACTAACCATATAATACAGTTATTAGTTAGTAGTTAGTAATATTATTATTATAAATTTATAAATTGGATAACTTATAAGAACTTTCAATGCTTTGTCAGACATAAAACTTTTTAGCACTATTGTTTGGGATGGTTCTTTAGGAAACTTAGCATAGTTATATTTTTCTTTTTCTTCTTTTTTGTCTTTATTTTATCTTTTATTCTTGGTTTTCTCATGAAATTTTTTTCAAGAAAATTTTTGAATGCACAAATACCCAACTCATGGAAAGTTAAAGGAATATCTTGGATATGATCCTAATTTAGAGAAGATATTGAGGAAGTAAAAAAAGAATAAGGTGGAAGAAAACATGGCTTGAATAGGGAAAAGATAACCAGAATCTAAATGGTGTGATGGAGAGAGTCAAGTCAAATGAATTTAAGGGATTATGGTAAAAATTGAAGCATGGAGGTGAAAATAAGTATCCTAGTGCCTCTAGTAAATATAAAACACTTTAAAATCAAGCTGCAAATCATATAAATGATATCTAATTAAATTTGATTCATTATGATATCAAATGAAAATCTCAACGTACACTTAGAAAGTTTCCTTAAACTCTCCAATACTTTTCAATTCAATAACATTTTTAGTGATAAGGTAAGGTTAAGGTTATTCAAATTTTAACTAAAAGATAATTCCTGAGAGTGGATTCAAATCTTGGAACCATGTTCCATTAAAATGAGATATGGGTTGGCATGAAAGTTCCTAACATGATTCTTTCCTCCTGCTAAGCCTATGAACATTCATATTGGTATTTAAAATTTCAATTAATGTGATTATGAATCAATTTACACTATATGGTATATGCTTAAATATATATTAAGGAAATTTCCCTATCATGGTATAGAAATGTGGTTACTAATCTAAACTTTTTATGAAGACATATCTCAAGGAAATTGAACTACATTAGATGTCACCTCTAAAGGGTCTCTAATTAGGAAACTACCATAAGAGAGATACATATTATTAGATGAGATTTCTAGTAATATATTCAAATGTAAAATGAAAAATATTACAAAATAAAGGAGTTAACATGGTAGAAAACACCTCCTGGATGGCTACACAAATAGAGGACTTGATGAAGAAGATGTATTGCAATAATGGCCATGTTCCAACCCCAAGTTATGCGTGTCTAGTGTAACACCAGTTACCTTTCAATAAGGTATACTTTAAACTTTTTTTGTTTTAATTTTTCATTGGTTGGGTAAAGGATGAGAAGGAATTGGTAGGATACCTTTAATGGTGAAGTCGGGGATTTGTTGGAATTTTCCAGTTATATCTTTAGTTTTTGATGCTCACTAGGCACTTACATGACATGTAAGTATAGTACGCATAATGTAATGGATTTTGGGAAGAATCCATGAACTAGATGCATATTTTGAATGCTTTACACTCCATGTAATAGGTACACAACATGTAAATGAAATATCAGGTTTTTAATAAAAGGGTGATGGGTTTTTTTACGTGTATGAGCCTCATGAAATAAATGATGTGTAAGGGGATTATACACCAAGTATTCGTCATGAGTTAGGATTTTAGGTTTATGTGTGGACATTTAATTAATTCATTAATTTTTAGCCTCCTTTTTCTCAACCTAGAGATCTCCCTAGGTGATTTTGAGTGATTCATTCCAATTTGGATTGCTTCGTTCAGCAATTGATCACCATTGGGGTTAGATTTCTTCTATCTGGGTATGTACTCCTTCTGGTTTTTATTTGGTTTTGGTTTTTTATATGGTTTTGGTGGTGTATTGTTGATCAGATATTGTTTTCTTATAGATCCTTTTCATTTTATTATAATTCCTTATCTATCGAAGGTTGTTCTCTTGGTTTCTAGTCACCATTTCAAAAGCAACTAGGTTTCTTCCATATTGAGGTAGGTGTTTATATGAAATGGTTTAATGTGATTAATTGTAAGTTATTATTGATAAAATACTTAGTTTTTCATTGATTATAAGTGATAAATTGTTTCAAATGGTTTATTGGAAAAAGAAAATGTTTTCAAAAATGGGGTTTTCTTTGAAAATGGATTTTCTTGATTTAGAAATGGGTTTTAAAACTCAAAATAAGATCATCTTGGATTTGAAAATGTTTTATAAAATTGTGAGCATGGTTTTGAAAATGTATTCAACAATTTCACATTTGGAACCTTGGGTGCATTAGGATAGATACACAGGTATCCTTAGTGTATGTTTCACCATTAATAAGTAACTTTTTATGATATCGACTAGTAGGACTCCATATATTTTAGATCCAATTTATGACTATTTAGGATGTTGATTATCTAGTACACAGTTTCCCATAGGCTTGATCTCAATTTGTGAGGTTATTTTTCATTTATAGTTATTTATCATGTGATTTTTTTATCATGGATTGTTGCTCATGGATTTTTTATGAGGTTATATCACATAGATTCGTATGATAGTTTGATTCATGGATATGTGTTTACCTATTTACCTCTTGATGCATGGATATGACTTCCTATTTTTATCACTATTATTTTTCATATTTATGGTTTGATAATATGAAATGATTTTAATAAAACCAAAGGAAGATAAAAAGAGAAAATATTTTTAAATTGGATTTATTAAATGAAAATTATTTGTAAAACTACTTTGTTTTAAAAGATTTAATTATTACATTATTGATATTATAACTTGTATATAAACTTCGGTGGTATCCTACTGGGATTTGGATCACACCCTAATTGTGCCATTGGTAATTTTTATATGTTGTATTATAGGTTTCTGGTAAAGCGAAGGGCATCATGTAGTATGTTGGATTCTCATGTTGTTGTTTCTTTCAGTTCGGGTTGGTCTAGAGGTGACCATTGGTCACGTGGAGACATGAATTAAATTATGGTTTTTCCTTTCTTTCTTGGATTGTATATTTTTATGGTATCTTTTATGTTTCCTCTTCATACTCTGGTTGTATTTATTATTTTTCTTATATTCAATACTAGTTTATGTTTCTCCTATTTTACCCATATCATGTGACGTGCTAGTTCGGGTGGCTTTTATAGTTGACCCAAGTTGTTTTGTTACAATTTGGTATCAATAGATTTTCTCAACCGGAAGTGTGTTAGCACTGCATGAGTTGGTTATGTGTCTTGGGTATACCAGAGTTAGTACTGTCAGAATTCAGATAGTAGGTGTAGAAAAGGGTCCTAACCAGCTCACTTATGTGACTAAAACTGAGTTACCATGGGTGGTTAGGGACTTTTTAAAAGGTTTAAGACTTGTTTTTTGAGGTCATTTGAATGAAATGTATGTGAAGTTTATTTAAATTGATATGTTCTTTTTCAAGTAAGGTTTTTTTCAGTTGCTTTAAATTCTTAATGTTTTAAATCTTTGTTATCAATACCTAAAGTTGGTCCTACGATTTTGATACTTTCTCATCACTAGTTGGTTTTTTTATTTTGTTATACAATGCCTCTAAGAAGAGATCTTCCAAATACAATAAAGGTAGCTACGATACAGGTTTTTCAAGCGATTCCTCTAGTGGACCATACTTTAGTAGAAGCTTTTATCTACATTGTTCAGACTCTGGGTCAAGTGGGTGTTGGGAACCTAGGATATGTAGTGGATCAGGGCTCAGAATTCACTAAGTAGCATCCACTAATATTTCATGGTGAAAAAGGAACCCAAGAATACAAGGAGTGTCTTGAGAGGATAGATATAATCTTTAACTTCATGAATAATCTTGAATAATCTAAGGTAATTTTTTCCACGTATATGCTTGAAGTACCATGAAGGAGGTGATGGGACTCTATTGTGAATGTTAAGTTGCATGATAATATTACCTAGGATTCCTTCAAGAAAATATTTAACCATCAATTTTATCCTAAGACACTACATGTGGTGAAGACCCAAGATTTTATAACCTCAGAGAAGGGGGAGCATACTATTCTGGAGTATTCTACCCATTTTCCCGAGTTAGTACATATGGAACGAGATATTTTCACTAACGAGTACCTGAAGGCTCAGAGGTTTGAGTTGGGACTGAGGCCTAATATTCTATCAATGTTGATACTCATGTACTATCCAACCTTTATGAAGGTAGTTGAAAATATAGTTTTAACTGAGGAAGATATAGATAGGAATACAGGTTTGAGTGGAGCTTTAGTTGGTTCATTGGTTAGCCAAGGTGTATCTTCTGGATAGAAAATAAAGCACAAGAGTGGTTATTTTTCTTTAGGACCAGTTTTAGGGGCTTCGATAGGGAAGAAATAGGTTTTATGCTACCAGTGTGGAAGGATAGGTCATTCCAAGACTAACAGTGTGGAGGATCCTATGAATTTTCGTATTTCTTAATGGTCTATCTATAAACATAATTTTTTAAAAGATATCTCAGGGAAGTATGTAAGGATATGCTTTCACCAAGGGTTCAAAGGATTGTGAAAATGATTCCAAGGGTGGTGGGTCTAATCCTTAGGCCAAGGGATATGTTCATGTGGCTAAGACTAAATGACTTTATATAGTGGAGTATGTGCCAGAGGAATATAAAGCAAGTCTAAAAACTATTAAAGGTATGGTATTTATTTATTATTCTATGGTGCTATATTTGTTTGATACAAGTGATACTCATTATTTTATATCTTAAAAGTTAGTTGAAATATTGGGCTTGTATTCAGAACATATTCCTTTCTTATTAGATCTTTCCACACCTTTGGGAAAGAGTTCTAAACAAGGTTTTAGATGACCTATGTGTCGAGTGATGATAGACAATTTTGAGGTGGAATGGGACTTCTTAGTTCTTTATCTTTACATATTGAACTTGATTGTAAAAATTTGAATTAGTTGATCGTTAAGAACAAATACCCTTTTTCATGGATTGATTATCTCTTTGATCATATTAGAGGGGCTCATTGGTTTTCAAAGATTACATGTGGTTAGGGTATCGCCATTTGAGAGTCCAAGAAGATGATATACCTAAGACATCATTTAGGAGTTGATATGGGAATTTTGAGTTTCTGTTTATTCCATTCAGTGTCACTAATTCTCCTAAAGTGGTTATGGATTTGATGAATTGCATCTTTCATCGGTTCTTGGAAACTCTTTTGTTGTTTTTTTGATGATATTTTGGTATACTCTAAGTTAGAGGATGATCATGTGGACAATTTTTATATCATTCTTCAAAAACTTGAAAGAACATCATCTGTATGGTAATCTTTCCAAGTGTGAGTTTTGGATATGAGAGGTGAAATTTCTAGGGCATTTGATATCTGATAGGGGAGTCCTAGTAGATCTTGAAAAGGTACAGGCAGTTATTCCATGGGAGCATCCCATAATTTTTTTCAATATTTGAAACTTCTTGGGTTTGGTTGGTTACTATATATGGCTTGTTCAATAATTCTCTAATCTCGCTTATTCGATGAAATATTTAACCCGTAAGGGTATAATTTTTGAATGCATTGACAATTGTTAGAGATATTTTGAGGAGATGAAGGTTATATTGGATTTATCTCTAGTTTTGATTCTTTCCTAACTAGGTTTGGGTTATGATGTTTTATGTGATGATTCTAATACATATTTGGGATGTGTCTTGATGGAGGGGAAACTTTTTATGGATTATGGTACACACCAATTGCTCCCTCATGAGAAGAACTACCCTACCCATGATCTTGAGTTGGCATCTGTTATTAATTCACTCAAAATGTAGCATCACTATATCTTTGGGGAGCGGTTTATGGTATATTCTAATCATAAGAGCCTGAAATATATTTTTTACTTAGAGGGGTAAGTATTTGAGATAGAGAAACTAGGTGGAGTATTTATAGACTTTTTATTTTGATATTTCTTATACCCCTAGTAAGGGAAATTTGGTTTCTGATTCTTTGAGTAGAAAATTACCAATACAAGCAATGAAGGGATCGGTTGAGAAGTGGTCTCTTATAAGTTTGTTTGTTGAGATGATCTTGGGAGTTAAAGTGGTTGGTCGAAAGGTGTTCTTGGATTTGATGAAAGATAAATCATCTTTTAATGAGTGATTTCAAATCAATAATATGTAAGACACCAAGTTCCAGTTATTTAGTTAAATACTTTATGTTGGGGAGACCTCAGGTGAGTGGTAACACTCTCCCAGTGGAGTTTTGTGCTTCTGTAATAGGTTGGTTATTCCATTTTCCTTGATATAATATTTTTGGGAAGTGGAAACAATTATTGTTGATCAATAAAACCTAGGGATACCAATATGTATCATTAATTGAGGAATCAGTATTTGTGTAAAGGTATAAAGTGATCAATAGAGGATTTTTTTCGAGGTGCCTTATTTGTCATAGAATTAAGTCGAAACACCAAATACATACGGGGTTTTTGAAGCCTTTACCCATTATGGTATGGAAGTGGGATGATATTTCCATGAATTTCATCATTTGTTTCCATATAATCCTATTGGGAAGGATACAATTTGGGTTATCATTGATCGACTCATGAAATAAATTCATTTACTAACTATTTGAGAGGTGATGAAAGTGGAATAGCTTTAGGACTTATATGTCTGAGAGATTGTGAGACTTCACATCTTTCCTTCTATAGTTGTTTGTGATAAGTATTTGAAGTTCACATCTAGGTTTTGGAATGTTTTTTTGAAGGTGATGGGTTCCTAGATTGAATTGAGCACATCTTATCATCCAAAGATGTATGGGAAGACTGAGAGGGGTATCTAGGTTCTAGAGGATATGCTTTGGGCTTGTGTGCTTGATTTAAAATGATCTTCTGAAAATAATTTTACTTTGGTTGAATTTTCTTATAAAAATAGTTATAATGATTCTATAAAGATGGAACCCTATGAGTATTTTTATAGACATTAATGTAGGTATCCCTTGTGTTTCGAAGAGTTGGGAGAGCGATCCATGGTTGGTTCGGGTGTTGTTCAAGAGATGAAGGATATGGTTCAGTTGATACAGAGGCATTTGATCATGAAACAGATTCATAAAAAATCCTATATATACCATTAGTTTCATCCTTTGGAGTTTGAGGTTAATGATTGGGCCTTTCTTAGATTTTTACCTCGCTTGGGACATCATCATTTATGTAAGTAGGGTAAGTTGGCACCAAGGTTTTTGGGCCCCTTTGAGATCGTTGGACGACTAGGGAGGGTGGACTATCAATTTCACTTACCATCTAGATTGAAAAGTATCCATGACATGTTTCATGTTTCCCAATTTAGTAGGTATATTCCATATCCTTCCCATTTGATTAGAGGGTAGGATGTTGATCTTGAACCCGATACCACTTTGGTTGAGAAACCGGTTTAGATTATGGATAGTTGGGGAAAATTATTGTGTGAAAAAATGATTCCTCTAATTCAAGTACTATGGTAGTGCGTATGGGATATCCATGATACGTGGGAATGGGATCCATTAATGAGGCAGCATTGGCCTTATCTTTTTGAAGATCCAGAATATTGAGGTATTTTTTGGGGCATAAAGTATTTATAGTGGGGAGATTATAACACCCCATTGTCTTTCTATCATGTAGGATTTAACCTTTGTTTGGGTTTTCCTTTTTTGTTGATTGGGTAAATTCCAATAAGTAATTGGTAGGATGCCTATAAGGGTGAATTCAAAGATTTTTTATAATTTTCCACTTAAACCTACAGTTTTTACTACTCACTGGGAACCTATATGCCGTGTAAGTGAATTAAATATTATATAGTGGATTATGGAAAGAATCCATGAAATAAATTCATAGTGTAAATGGTTTATAATCCGTGAAATAGGTGCACACCGTGTAAAATAAATATCAAGTTTTTAATAAAAATATGATGGGTTTTTTGACCTATCTGAGCCTCGTGAAATACACAATGTGTAAGGGGATTACAGACCATGTAATAGTCAAGAGTAAATATTTTAGGGTGTTTTTTGGGAATTTAATTAATTCATTCATCTTCAGCCTCCTTTCACTTGACCTAGAGAGCTCCCTTGGTGATTTTGGGTGATTTATTCCCATTCAGATCTCTTCACTCAGTGATTGATCACTATTGGGGTTGGATTTCTTATCTCCGAGTATGCACTCCTTCGGAGAATTGAAGACCATCACCTTGAGAAGTGGAAAATCCATGGAAGTTGGTGTTGAGGATAGAAGTAAATAGTAGGATAAGTATGTAGAAAAAGAAAAGGAATAATAAAAAAAATAATAAGGAAAATGATAAAAAATGTGAGAAGGAAGAAAGAGAAGAATCACTACCACCTTAAATCCACCACTACCTTTCCCGAAGAGGTTTAATCAAGGGAAGATAAATTAAAAAGGGTTAATTTTCTTAAATCCTCTACAGAACTTTATAATAACATCTATTTTGTTTAATCTTTATAAAAAATGTCTACATATGTGAACATTATGAAAGAGATGTTTTCAAATAAGATGAAACTTGAGGAGATGGGAACTATACCACTCATGAGATAATGATCACACATTTCTTCAAGGAGTACACCAAATAATAAACATAATCTATGTAGTGTTTCAATTCCTGTTAATATTATATCTAATGAGTTTGGAAAATATTTTGTTGATATAAGAGTGAGTGAGAAGATCATGTCATACTCAACTTTAAAGATATTTAAATTGGAGGTGATAAAGTCCAAAATAGTTTCTATTTAATTAGATAAAACTACGATGAGGTATCCATGAGGTTTGATTGAATTAACCCCTTATTCTAGGAAGTCCATTTTTAGTAATGGGAAGGGACTTGATTGATGTTTCAAGTGGGGATATATATCTAATGGTTGGTATTGAGCATGTTAAGTTTAATTTTCATTGATAAATGAATAATTTTGATGAAAAATAAGAGGATTTAAGTGAAAATAGTAAGCTATAATTAGAGGATGTTTCTTCCATCAAGGAAAATAAAAACTTGTCCATTATGGATAAAGAATAAAGAGGTGAAATTGAGGGGTTAAATGAGAAAATAATATTATTGGATAGGGTTTTATATTCTAGAATATATTTTTTACTTGGAAATTTCAAATAGGGGAAGAATGTTTGGTTAGTATATTATTTGAAATTTTATTTATCAGGACTAAAAAAACACTGGTAGATTAGCCCTATGAAAGTTAAAAAGTTATTACCTAAAGGGAGAGTGAAACTGATTTCAAAAAATGGGAGAAGACCCACCTATGTGGAGGAGTCTCAACTTAAACTATTCATTGATCTGGATTGGGTAACTTCTTACCAACCCTCTATTACTTAACTACACGGGAGGTAATGTTTAGCTAAAAGACCTTAAACAAAGATATAATTTAATTGAAACCAAGTGTTTTATGTTTTATTAGGAATTAATGTTTATAATTTATCTTGGGGATTTCTTTTTAGGATGTAGGTTAAATCACATTTATATTTTTGAGCTTTATTGAGCATGTACCTTGCACTTTTACTTGGTTGTTTTCATTTCATAGGTCAATTATAATTAAGAAACAAGATGAGAAATTAAGGGGGAAAGAACACCAATGTGAAGGGGAGAATTAATTTAAATTCATTATTTATTTTACTTCTTTATACTTTTATTTATATAGTTTTTGGGTTTTTAGTGGATTTTAAATCCACTCTTATCCCTTCACTTCATTTTTTATTTAGGAGTAAAAGTTGCTTAGGAATCCCATCATTCCATGTTTTATATATCATTTTTTATAAGATTGAATGAGTGGGATGGGGAATTAATTAGTAGAGATAACCATGAGGTTATTAATTTAATAAACCATGATTTAGGTATATTAGTTAATTTTTGTAGATGAAATTCCTCTCACTTCTTCATGATTTGATTTTCTAAAGTTTCATGTTTATTAATTTGTTATTTTATTCATTCCATTAGTGTTTGTCCAATTTTTCATGGTTTCCATTATTAAAACAGTTCTATTCAAAAAAAATCATATTATTTCTTATAACATATTTCTCTAGAGATAATTGATACATGTAGACCTACTATAATTTTCATTGATATATTATCAAAGTTATAAAATAAAAAAGTCACATTAATATGATTAAGAAAGTTTTGGTTTAATACCACTATTTCTTTGAAAGATACCTTTTATTTTATCTTTATTTTAAGCCCATATAATCCATTAATTACCTTGATGGGAAATATATATTACAAGCCTATTTTATCTTTCCTACCCAACTCTTGGTATTTTTTCATGATATACAATGGAATAAGTGTTGGGGGTAGGTTGTTTCATGGTTTGAAGGGGGTGTTTTGTATTAGAAAAGTGAGGTTTGGGGTATTATAATTGGGTAATTGGAATGGTTCATAGATTTAATTTCATTTTTTTATTGTATACTCCCTAAAAGATAAATAAAGAAAAACAATTAAAATTACTACTAAAAACTCATTTTTGAAAAAGCATTGAAAATATGATTGAAAAAAATATAAAAAGATGGTAAATATTTCAATATACTTATTCATGTAATTTTTTATCCTTGACAAGAGATGGATATTTTTGAGTGATATCATCTATAGAGGAGGATTTTTTGTTGAGATTTGTATTATTTATCAAGATTATTCTTTAGATTTTAACCCTCCTTTTAGAGCCTTATAATTTTCCACACCAATTACCTCTAAACCCTCAACCTTAAATTCATTTGAACCTTTCATGAAAGTTTTAATTATTAATATTTATATTTGTATTTATGGGGTTTATATTTTAGATTATTTTTAATCATATGGTTAGGATACATATTCTTGAGGTATGATCATAATTCTAGGAAAAATATACCTTGACTGATGAGAGAAAATTATCAAGTGAGGTGGATCAAAAAGTGGCATACATACTAATTATAAATTGAAATATTTGAATTGAATTTAATAAGGGTATCATAATTTTAATGGTAAGAGTAAAATACATGATTAATTAATTTTCTTGAAAGTGAGAAGTTGTAAAAATATTTCTTATGAAGAACTTAAAAGTTTATCCCTTGTTGGTAATTGTTTAATTTTGTTAATCATGGGGTTTTAACCTTGTTAAGATATAATTTCTTTGTGATATTCATTGAATTTCTGCTTGATGGAATTAAATAGTTATAGTGTGAGGAAATTTGATAGCTTTAATTGATGAATTTTTATTTATTTTTAAATTCATTGATTTTATTAAATATATAATTATTATATCCTAGATTTCATTGGTTTTATATTTTTTTATGGTTGGCATAATTTAAATTGGATTTTAGATCCAAAAGTGGAAAAGAGGAATTTATTGCTTATGCTAGAATTTTTGAAAAGGGAAAGTACATAGAAGACAAAAAAAATCCAACCTAATCTAGCACCACAATAGTATGGATCAGCCATTGTGAGGTAGTGTCCAAAACCAAATGCGGTGCAAGTGTGGGTAGGAATGGAGTAGAAAATACCCAATTCAAGGTAGAACTAGATGAGAGGTAGAAACAGTGTGGGGTGGCATTGGTGGGGATTTGTTGTAGTGTGGGGTATCACTATAGGATGTACATGTTTCAGAGCATCTAGTATAAAAAGGAAGCACCAGCATGGATAAATGTTCAATGTGGTACAAATAAATGTGGGTATTATAAAATTTTAGTTAAAATAAAGTATAATGGATGAAATTTCATCATTGGGGTTATCTTCTTCATCAGGATATATGGTTTTATATGTGTTTCACCTAAAATTTCAATAGGAACACCAACAGAATAACCATGTAATTCATGGTGTATGTAATATCCCAGTTGTTTTTACAAGTTAAGGATATTTTTTTATTTGTTTTAAATGACTGATTATGTCCTGATGTAAATAGAATTTGAGGTCATGGGGGTATTGGGGGTGTTCTTGTATTTTTTTAGAGCCTGGGGCCCATTTTTTAGAAAATTAGGGTAGACTACACAATTAGTAGAAACTTTGCAGGACAGGCCGCGTGGTTAATACTAACCATGAAAGGATAGATGGTGGGGTGATACAAAATTCATGGTTTTGAGAAACTATGTGGATGGAGGTGAACACCCATGCGGGATAACCTGTAGTTTTGGATAGAGGTGTTTTTCACGGTTTGTGCACGGTTAGTCAAACCATGCATAGTGACCATACAGGTGCCCCCTTAGTACAGCAGAGGGAAAACGGTTGTCACATGGTTTGGACAACCGTCCAGCCCAAGAATTTTTGGTGAAATTTCCTTTTTATAATAAAATGTTTTTAAAAACCTAAAAATATATTCTTCTCCTCCTTTGTTGGACAACATCGCTATTGGAGATCATCTTTGATACAATTTGTAGGCTTTGCCACCAATTATCCATTCAATCTCAGAATCGAGAGTCGTTCATCTCATTGAATCTGCATCAGTGAGTACTCAATTCCTTTTATGTCATTTTTCATTTAACTTTGGATCAACTGAGTTATATAGGTACAAGATAATTTTCCCTATTTTCAGGGTTTTCATTCGTTCTTCATTTTTATCTCGATCTAAGTCAAATCAAAATCTGATATTGTATAAGAACGCTACTATGAACCTATAGTATGTGGTATATACTTTTACCTTGAGGTTATGTGCTTTATAGAGCTAGTTTCCATTGTCCCATCCTCCATAATTTCTGGCAGTTTCACTAAAATTAATTGAATAATTGAATTAAATGAAATAGAACATATTAGGTATTCTCTTTAGTTATTTTGAGATGTTTTGGAGGTTTTTTCTCCAAACAATGCCACCCATGGGGTGTTTCATGTAAATTAACTTTTCATGTGACTGTTAAACTTCCCATAGGGTGATTTAGTGCTTTCTTAGTTATAGGAATCCTGTTAATAAATGAATTGAACTGAATCGGTTAAATAGTAGAGGGTTTGAATCCTTTGAATGTTGATGATTTTGATTAAATGGTTTATGTGGAATTATTATATGAGTGGTTAAACTCATGTAACAGAATTTAATGTGAATTTTGATATGAGTGGGTAAACTCATTGAATGTAAATTTTTGAATTAGTAAATGAATTGAATGTTGAATGGTTACATGGGATTCCATGAGTGTGTTATGGCATGGTTCATAGAAATGGTATTGGATACCTTGTACCAATAATGATCCTTGGATATTTATTCCATGGGATGCCTTGTGCATTTCTACCCCTTTGATCCAGTTTGTTTGGGATTGTAGTGGACATAGTTGGATAACATAATCCTTTGACGCCAATTCAAGTCTAACCGAGTTTCCATCAAGATGATCCTAGGACTTGATGAGGATTCCTTATTCCATTATACCTTGAATCCAGCCCCAAGGGTTATAATACTTTTGATCTTGCGACTCTTCCATGGTAAATCTGACACTATTGATTATACGGTAAGGTCATGGTTGAAATGACACTTTTGATTATACGGTTCGATCATAGTTTTTATGAGATATAGGTTATATAGCACAGTTGTGGATGATATGAGATATTGTGTATATATAATGGTCGTGGTATTTACTTATATTTAATTTACTGATACCTTGATATAGGAGATTGAAACTTGTTTTTCAGGGAGCCTTACATGGCTATAGAGGATCACGTGTTGTTTACTTCTACCATGGGCATGTTACTTTCAAAATTGTCATACCTATTTTATATGCACTCTACTTTATTTTATATTGCATAGACATGACTTTTTATAGACACTTTGGGTTGTGACCTACTAGGATTGTATCTCACACCCTGTTTAGGAAATCATTAGGTACTCGGACATACTATTTAGATATAGGTAGGAATTGGGGAAAGCACCCATAGTTCGATGCTTGATTTTGTGACATGCTTATTAGTAGGGGATCATAGGAATGATATGGGGCTTGTGATACTATAGGGAGATAATTTTTTTTTGTATTTTTGGTATTTTGATACATGTATTGTATTGATTTCATGTATACTTATTTTTTATTCTTTTTAGACATGTGACACGGCAATCATTGTATATGAGATTACTTTTGGAATTGGTTGTTTATATCTATCATCTGGATGTTTATCTATTGTCTGATTGATTTACTACTTCCTCTATTTACTATTATTATTATTTTATTATGTTACAATCTGTTAATGAGAGAATAGTCTCCCCAATGAAACACCTTATGTCCTTGCTTCTAGTCGGCAGCCTCTGGCATTCAAGGAGATACGCTTGAGGCCATGTGCCCAATCGGGCTCAAGGCACGATTCAGTGGCATCCGGGTCTGGGATTTTACAAAGTGGTATCATAGAATTATTTTCTGGTTTTATTTACTATTTTAAGATAATGTAAAGTTATATTAAGGAATATGAATCTGGTAATGAGTTATTTTTGGGCATATATAACCCACATATAAGAAAAATCCAAATTGCCTCAAATGAAAATTGATGTTTTCTAGATTTTGACTATTACAGTTGATTTGATTCCACCATTGGGTGATGCACTTGAATTGTGATGTTATCATTGGTAATATTGTGGGTTCTATTTTTTTTCAACCCAATGAGATGAGTTTATGAAATCTCATGCATTATTTTAGTCAATTTAGAGGATTCACATGTTATGCATTATACCATGCCATACAGGATGCATTTCTAGTTTGCATGATGTTGTGATAGGTTTTGTGATAGATATACCTGCTGATTTGATAGATTATTTGTGTATTTTTCTGAGAAACATGGTTGGTACTAAGGTTACATGTCGTAACCTATGAAGTTTTTTCCTTATTAGAATACAACAGACACCCTAAGAAGCCAATTGTGGCACGTTGAGTCATGGACCATTAGTCTCATAGACTAGAATGTGTTATGGTGTGGATTATGTGGAATCCATATTTTGGTTCATGAGGAATATGGGCCCTTATGGATCATAAATGGCGAACCATTTGGTTAAAATGTTTAAAAATAAATGTGAAATGATTATTAAATCAAATAAAAATTGAAAAATATGAAATAGAGACTTGACCATGACTCGGCTTTTGAGTGGGCTTTAGGCAGTGTCTCTAGTGATGGTTGTGACTGTTTATTTTTACCAGCCCTAGATTTAGAAGCATACTATGTGGTACAACATATTTATAGGAAGATTTTGACCTATTCTTAACTTTTAGTTGTGAACTTTTGATATCGAATATTTATAAGGCATGTTTTTTCATTATAGATACATGCCACCATGAAAAAATCCAGTTGTATTCCAAGAGGGTGGTGATGACCATGATCTATAAGCAGAGGTCCATGGGCTACAAGTGGATCAGCCTATAGTTTCAACTGTATAACTAGTAGTTTTACCAGACACAGGTGATGAGGAACAGTTCCATGAGGGGTTTTTACGCTTTATACAGACTTTTCAGGGAGCACCATAGCCTACCTTGTCTATAACTGATCTAACTCATGTGTTTCAGCATCATCATGATTCCATTTTTTTGAGGGATGGTAGTATACAAGATACTAAGTTATGTCTTGATACTACGATGTTGATCTTCGAGCAACTTGAGACACCTCATGAGAGGATAGTGAAGCTCACGACTTATATGCTTCGAGGAGCTACAAAGAACTGGTGGGATGTTCTAAACCAGAATAATAGGCTACGAGATATGGTTTGGGTTGATTTCCAAACTAGGTTCTATGGATAATTTTACCATGAGACTCTAAGAGGTAGAGGACTAGTGATTTCATGTGTTTGGAGCAGGGTGACATGACAGTTATGGAGTACTTGGAAGAATTTAAAGAGTTGTAGGATTTTGAACTGATGTACCTTAATGATGATTTTTCGAGGAAAATATGATTTGAAGAAGGTTTCCTACATGTTTTTCAATCTCAAGTCAATGTTTTCATGTTGAAGAATATTACTAAGATAGTAAATCGAGTGCTAATTATAGAGCATAACCTAAGGTAATTTGTGGGTGCAGAGCATAGTAATGAAGTCTCTTAGCCCAATGGTTCTGCTTCTTTAGGTAGGAAGTGTCATTTTGAGGCTTCCCGTAAGATGAGAACCAACCAGGTCGCTAGTGTTGGTAGTGTAGTTTTTTTCATTAGTGTATTATATGGAGAGATGTGAGGAATCAGTGCGATCACAATCTAGTTGAGTGATGAGCTTATGGTAAGATGGGCCATGTGCAACATTTCTATAGGACCTTCCCTCCAGCAGAGAGTGGTAGGGTGTCATCTCTAACACTAGGTTCTGAAGTGGGTTTCATTACTTTGCATCAATAAGGGAGATGGAGCAGTACCATCCGATTAGGCCGAGGTGGTTTTGGTCGTGGTTGAGGAAGTCAAACATCCATTGTACTGAGATAGAAGAATTTACCTACTTCGGTTAGTGAGTTTGTGTCATAGGGCCACAATTTAGGGAATATATATTTTGTATATCCTGCACCATAGGAGAAGAGTTTCAGACCATCTATAGATAGAGGTATGATTCTAGTAGCCTTAACTCTTGTATCTTATCTTTTTGACATAGGTGTGTCACATGGTTTTATATCTATATCTATTGTGGAGAGCCTTGAGCTCATGGTTTAGTTTTATGAGGGTATTATGATTCTTGAAACTCTATTTGGGATCATAAAGGAGTATGTACATTGGTGTAGGGATTTCCCCCCTTGAGATTGGTGGGTGTCACTTCGTTTGGAATCTATTTTCCCTCAAGATGATCAGGTTTGATGTTATACACCAGATGGAACGTCTAGTAGCTTATTGAGTATACATTTACTACTATCACCGGAGGGAGACTTTCACATCACTAAAGGGTGTAGTTTATACTCATAAGGGTGAATGGGACATCTAGGAAAGTAGAGATGGACCACAATATTTTGGTTCATGCGGAGTGATAGACCAAATTGCTAGTTTATATATGGATGATTAGAGAGCACATTAGGTGAACATTCCTCCAGTGGTTGATCATTTCAGGGATGTTTTCCTAGATGAATTTTCCAGTTTACCTCTTAAGAGATAGGTTTATTTTTCTATCGATCTAGTATCAGGAGCTACAATGGTATTCATTCCTCCTTACAAGATGGCTAAAATAGAGTTGCATGATCTCAAGAGGTAGATATAGGATTTTGAGGAAAAGGGGATAACCCAGTACTTCATCATGGTGTTCATCTATCCTTTTTGTGAAAAATGAGGATACTACCCTTAGGATATATGTGGATTACCATAAATTGAACTACATAATGGTTAAGAATTGGTATCCCTTACCATGGATAGATGACCTATTTGATCATCTTTGAGGAGCTCAAGTGTTCTTGAAAATTGATTTGAGGTTAGGATATCATCAGGTTTGTGTTCGACCTATAAACATACCCCCATACACCTTTTCAAATTAGGTATGGTCTATAAGATTATCTAGTTATTCTATTTGGTCTCATGAATGCACCATAGATTTTCATGGCACTAATGAAATGAGTTTTCCATCCTTATCTGTATTTATTTTTTATGGTTTTCATGGATGATATCTTTTTGTATTCTCACAATCAACATGACCATACCAAACATCTTGATATTGTTTTGGATACAATAAGAGAGCATCATTTATATGATAAGATCAAAAAGTGCCACTTATGGATGGATAATATTCACTTCCTGTGTCATATTATCTCATAGACAAAAGTATCAGTTGACCTAGAGAAGGTGGGAGTTGTAGTTTCATGGGATTAATCCAAGAACATTTTTCATATATGTAGTTTCTTAGGACTGTCTAGATATTACAGAAATTTCATAGAGGACTTATCATGCTTAGCAGAAACATTTACAGGTTTTACTAAGATGGGTGTGATGTTTTTATGATCAGATACCTTTGAGACATTCTTTTTGAAGCTAAAAGGGATATTGACTTTATCACCGATCCTAATTCTACCAAAGTAGGGTAGAAGCAACATTGTGTATTGTGACACATCTAGTGTCGGGCTTGGAGTAGTGCTGTTGTGGGGGATAGAGTTGTGGCATATGGGTATAGGTAGTTGATGCCACACAAGAGGAATTACCCAATGCATTATCTTGAGTTAGCTTTAGTTGTTCATGCTTTGTTCTGTTAGAGACATTATTTATTAGGAGAACTTTTTTTGCTGTACACGGATGACAAAATCCTAAAGTATATATTTACAAAGTGTGATCTAAATATGAGGAAAATAAGGTGGATTGAATACCTATAGTATTTAAACTTAGAGATTTCCTAAACACCTATAAAGAAAAATTTAGTGTCCAATGAACTAAACAGGAGGACTTAGATACAGGTAGTTCAGTAGGCCAGTGGAAAGTGGAAGTATATGGATTTATTCTCCAAGATGAACTTTGAGGTGCAAGACAGTCAAGGGAAGAATTTTATTTAATTCTTAGTTGTGACATATAACCTACTAGATAGAGTGAGGATGAGGCCGCTATCATATTTTGAGGGCCTAGTCCTACAGGAGAGTGTGGTAGGTGAGAACCCACCTTCTAGTTGGACCATATGTGAGGATGAGGTTCTTTGTATCCATGTCCACATATGGGTTCAAGAGTACATACGTGAGGATATGATGTGGGAGTTCATGCCTTAGTTTGGGAAGTTCATCCCAGTGTTACCAAGATGTATCACGACTTACACCATTAGTACTAGTGGTCAGGGATGAAATGTGAGGTAGATGGTTTTTTTACAAGGTGTTCCACCTATCAGCAAGTGAAGGAAAAACATCAGATACCAATCATACTTTTATAACAGTTAGATATTCCCAAGTATAAATGATATGACGTAACAATAGATTTCATGACTGTTTTTCCAAGGTCTCCTCGAGGTAGTGATGTTTTATGGGTTTATGTGGATGGGATCATGAAGGTTTCATGTTTCTTTCCAGTCAAGGAGGCCTTAAGTATAGATGATATTGGGAGATTTTATATCCATGAGATGTTATGACTTCATGGGGTTTCATACACTATATTTTCAAATAGGGAAACCTGATTTAAATCTCGTTTCTAGAATAGTTTGTAGAGGGCATTAGGTACATAGGTGCTTTGGGTCACAGGATACCACCCTCATATTGATGGTCAGTCGGAGTATATGATACTGGTTCTTGACAACATGTTGTGAGAATGCGTCTGGGATTTTGGAGGCTCTTTAGAGAGTCATATACCCCTAGTTGAGTTCTACTACAATATTAGTTATTAAGAAACTATACAAATTTCACCTTATGAGGATTTGTATAGTAGTAAATTCCAATCACCTCTATGATGGTTAGAGGAAACTTTACTGGGACCATGTCTCATGTAGGAGACATCTGAGCAGGTCTAGTTGATCAGGAAGCGGATGGATACTGTACAGTCTTGAAAAAAATATTATGTTGATCACTGCATATGACCTCTATAGTTTGAGGTCATGGATTGGGTCTTTTTAGGTATCTCACTGAGGATGGGACACAGATGGATCAGAATATAGGTAAATATTTCACCAAGATATGTCAAGTCATCCAATATTATGGAGATAGTCAGGTCGTTATCCAATCAGTTGTAGTTACCTCAGAGGTACCATGCCATGAATAATGTCATCCATGTATCTTACCTACATCGTTATCACTTAGACCCATATCAAGTTCTTCATCATGAGAAGGTGGATTTATAGGTTGATGCATCCTTTAAGGATAACCCTATTCATATCATTTACAAGAGAAAAAAGTTTCTTCAAGGCCAGTAAGTTCCTCTAGTACAGGTGCTATGGAAGGATGGCCATTTATTGAACGTGACTTAGGAGAAGGAGGCCAACATGCATGAACAGTGGAAATATTTATTCTCTGACAATTCTTGACCACCCTTGAGAGGATAGTTCTGGGACAAATTTATTTAATGGGGAATATTGTAATATCTTGGGTTTTCATATGAGGAACGAATATTTTTTTATTTAAATACTTAATTATGGCCTAATGTGAATACCCTTTGAGTTAATGGGGGTATTAGGGGTGTCTAGGGATTATTCAGAACCTAAAGCTCATATTTTTGGAAAATAATGGAAGGACACATGGTTAGTAGAAATTGTGGGGGTAGGTCACATAGTTACTACTAACCATGTGAAGACAGATATTGGGGTGTTATAGGATGAATGGTTTGAGGAAACCATATGGATGGAGGTACACACATGTGATGGAGCACCTATAGTTTTTGAAAGAGATGTTTTGCACAGTTTGTGCATGGTCAGTCAAATCGTGTCCAGTGACCATGTGTGTTCCACCTAATTACAGTAAAGGGTGTGTGGTTGGTGCATGGTTTGGCCAACCATGCGGCTAAATCGTGTGTCCTAGTAATTTTTAAGGAAATTTACTTTTTTTCCTTGAATTTTTTTTAAAAACCTATAAATATACTCTTCTCATTCTTTATTGGATAGAAGCATCATTGGATCTCCTATTTGATCCAATTTTTAAGCTTTACCACTAATTCTCTGTACAATATTGGAATAAATAGTTGTTCATCTCATTGTATATGCATTGGTGAGTACTCAATTCCTTTTTTTTCATTCCTCATTTAACTTCAAATCAATAGAGTTGTTTAGGTGCAAGATAATTTTCCATATTTTCATAGTTTCCATATATTCTTTGTTTTTGTCTCGATTTGAGTCAAATAAAAATATGATACTAGAAAAGCACTCTAATACGAACCTATGGTAGGTGGTCTATAATTTTCCCTTGAGGTTTGGTTCTTTATAGAGCAAGTTCTCATTGTTTTTCCTGCCGTACTTTCTGACAACACCCCGAGTATTAAATAAATAATTGAATTGAATGGAATGGAACATTTTAGGGATTCCTTTTAGTTCATTTGAGACATGTTGGAGGTTATTTCTCTAATCAAGGCCACCCATGGGGTGTGCCATGTGAATTTTCTTTTCTTATGCCTTTTTTAAACCACCCATAGGGTGAGTTAGTGATTTCCTGGTTATAAGAAGCCTGTTAATAAATAAATTGAACTGAATTGGTCAAATAGGATATTTTTCCTAATTTTCATGTTAATGATTTTGAATAAATGGTTTATATTGAATTTTTATATAAGTTGGTAAACTCATGGAATGGAATTGAATGCGAATTTTGATATGAGTGGGTACACTCATTAAATGTGAATTGTTGAATTGGTAAATGAATTGAATGTTGAATGGTTACATAGAACACCATGAGTGTGTTATGCCATGGGTTGTGGAAATGGTAGTAGATACCTTAGACCTATAATGATCCTTGTATCTTTATTCCATGGGATAAATTTGGCCTTACTACCCCTTGGATCAAGTTTGTTTGGGCTCATAGTGGGCATAGTCAGATGACATGCTACTTGGACCCCAATTCAAGTCTAACTGAGTTTCCATCAAGATTCTCCTGGGACTCAATGAGGATACCTTGGTCCACTATACCTTGGATCCATCCACGAGGGTTATAACACTTTTGATTACATAGATCGACAATGGTAAATTTGACACTATATATTATATGAAAAGGATGTGGTTGAAATGACACTTTGGATTATACGGCTCGGTCGTGGTTGTTATGAGATACATGTTATACAGTGTGGTTATGGATGACATGAGATATTATGTATATGGAATGGTCATGGTATTAACTTCTGTTTTCTTTAAATCTACCATGACATAGGTTCTTTACACTTTTTTATAGGGATCCTAGCATGGATATACAGGATCACATGTTGTTTACTTCTTCCATTGGCATGTTACTTTTAGCATTGTCATACCTATTTTATATGCACTCTTCTTTAGCTTATATTGAACAGATAGGAATTTTTATAGACACTATGGGTGGTGACCTATTAGGATTGTATCTCACACTCTATTCAGGATACCTTTGGGTTCCCAAACATACTACTTGGATATAGGTAGGGACCAAGGTAAGAACCCACAGTTTGATGCTTAACTTTGTGTCATTCTTAGGAGGAGGGGAGTGTGGGACTGAGCTGAGGCTCATGATGATATCGATAGATATTAATTTTTGGTATTTTTGGTATTTTGATACATGGATTCCATGTATACCTATTTTGGATGATTTATAGACAAATTAAAAGTTACTCATTGTATATGAGATTACTTTTGTAATTTTTTGTTTATATCTTTCATCTGGATGTTTATATATTATTTGATTGATTTACTACTTACTCTATTAACTATTATTGTTATTATATTATGTTACACTCTTGTAATGAGGGTACAGTCTCCCCATGGACACACCCTAGGCCCTCACTGCTAGTTGGAAGCCTTTGGAATTCAGGGAGATGCCCTTGAGGATATGTGGCCAACCAGGATCAAGGAACCATTAAGTGGAATTTGGGTATGGTACGTTACAATGTAGGTGGAAACATGAGATTTTAGAGTGAATTATATTATGCATATGGATCTCAAAAAAATTATTATTTCACCCATTGAGGAATTGGAAGTGGTTCATGGTAGAAATTATAATAAATCATGGGGACTATTTCACCATGGTGTGAGTTTTGGTACTGGGTGAATGCATAATGTTTAGAAACCATGACGTGTCATGCTTGTGATGTTGTTTTGTAGGAATCCAGTAAGGTGCCTAGAAGAATTTTAGTGGTCCCATATGGTTCACTTTAAGGGATAGAAATTTCATAAGGTTCATTCATTTTCAAGTTTTTAAGTTATAGTGGTTTCACCATTACTATAATTTTTGTGTCACGTTGATTGGTTGTGAAATGAAGATGTAAATATTAATGGGATTCATCATTGCATTTTCTTCTTTATCACATAATATCGAAATCATTAAAATGAAGTTTGAAATTGTAGGTGGAATATTGTCATGACATTGTGGACATGGTTTGTAGCTGTGAGGAAGAAGATGGCTGAGATAACGTAGGGATTTGAAGTCATGTAAGATGAATACATGTTGTGTTGAATTAAGTTTTACTAAGGGGATATCAGTGAGTTTGTAAGAATCCTTGGATGTTTTTAAGGTCGGTTGGGAGAGTTCATAAGGATGAATTCCTTTTCTAAATCTTGAAAAAATGCTTGTGTAGTGTCAGAAGTTTCCATATTACAATTTTCACTTCATGAAATGTGATGGGTTTTCTAGAGGTTGTTCACACTGTTTTTGGATAATTGTCAAGGATATAAAATATATATAGTGAGTATGTATAATTTTCAGATATTTCTATAGAATCAGTTGTGTTCATGTTGTATTTGTATGTGTTGTGGCTATATTTCTATATATTTTTCAAATATTTCTGAATAATCTCACACTGTAGTGGATCTTATTGATCCATGAGCTAGTAGGTGTCATGTTTTGTAACAGATGGAGTAAAAGTGTGTCATATCATGACCTGTAATTTATGTTGTGATGTTTTTGAATGAAGATTTTAAAAAATGTGATCTTTTTATATCTTCAAGAAGAAATAATGTTGATTTTACTAATAAGATTCATCCATAATGTAGAGGGGTATTTAAAAGGAAAATTCAACCACTTATGGGGAATTTTTTTCTACAAATAAATAGGTTGTTATGAACTTAAGATAAGGGGAAACTTATAATTTTGAGGATCAGTATATGAATATGGAGGCTTCGGTTGGGCCTGTTGTTTCTGCTGCTAGACAAAGGTACTTTTTATTTTTACACTCTCTCATGACTAACATGAGGGGTGAGTTTCTTGGTTCTAATTATGTATTGATGGGGTATTTTATCACGTGAAATATTTATTTTATGATTAATTTAAGTTGGTTTTTTGCATTTAATTTATTTTTCCATATCTCTCATTTACTTATCCATGCATGATCATTGTGTGTTGAGTGAGGGAGTTATTTTTTATTCATTAACTATATAACTTGACTCATCCATGACCATTGTATAGGTTGGGGTAGTTACATTTAAAAATGGTTTTGGGTAACCTATCTTCTTAATAAACTAAAGCACTTAACCATGATAAAAGTGGGTTTTTAGATATAGAGAGAGATTACCCAAACTAAAGTAATTTCTTAAACCCAATTATAATGACATATTGAGTAATCCACTATCTTTCCTGCTTCATTAGTGCATAAAACTAGATATATTGTGCTTGGTATGTATTTCCCTAATTAAATTGTAAACCTGATTTCTCTTTATTATCATTCATTTTAATTCTCCTAAGTAATTTTTAAATTAATATCTATGGGTTTTGACATCAGACTAACCACATACTACACTTGTTTTTAGTACTTATTAAGAGTATTATTATAAATTTTTAAATTGGATAACTCATAGGAAATAACAATACCCTACAGGTAATCATTCACAATTAAATACTATATTACCTACAACATTCAAATCCAAAGAACTAATGGCCTCTCATCTAGTAGGGTAGAATCATGGAATTAAATATTTGGATCAGAAACCTGATACCAATACCTTCTCAAGGAAACAAATGAATACATGATAGAAAAGGTTTCATCCATGGTTCTCTCCCCATCATATTTAGGAACCCACCCATACACTAATCCTTAAAAAACACAAATTACTTCAAAGGATATAATGGAAAAAATGTCAATGCAAAAGTGTGGTTCAAAAAAAGTTATATTAATCGGGTCCATACATCACCCCAAAAGTTCTAATAATCTTTAAAATCCATTAATAATGATTCAGAATAATCACAATGAGGAATAATCAACTATAGACTCAAAAACAACATCAACCTAGGAGTTTTATCACCTCAAATAAAATACAACTAGGATAATCAAATGGATATAAAAAAAATATAACAATAATTACCTCAAGTAGTTATTATATCAGTATTAGGTTTAACTAGTTGAACTTGGAGATATTATGAAGAGTTGAATCTAGATCTACCTTTCTTACACATATCTCTTCTACATAACCTCTACAGATATCCCAAAAGACCATAAATTTGGTTGGTCCTAATAGCTTCTCAACTTAAAGGTTTCTTATTCCCTATCTTACTACATAGATCACACATCGGGGACTTATTATCATAAGAATACAATGTAAAGAAACATGTTGACCTATTTCTACTATTAGAGTTCCCTTAACCCCTCCCCCCTAGGGATAGATGATTTATTAATCACTTTATTAATTCTATATATGCCAACCTCAAATCTAATAAATTGATTTGCCACATTATCATATCAGGTTAGTCCAAATGTGTTTATTCACAATAGAAGATCAAAACAAAGACCACTTAAAAATATTGATCTTTTAAATAATTATCCACAGTTAGCTCAAGAATATATGGTAATAGATCAACAAAGCAACTAATGTATTCCAACATTAATAGATCACTCTACTAAAGGTAATAAAACTCTATTTCCTTATATACTTTTACGGTCTGAAGAAAGTACTATTTCATGAACAATGCATTGAAACCCACTCATGAGTAGTCTATTGTGGATTATTTTGAATGATTTACTTTCACCACTTCCAACTCATACCCTCAAGTATAAATGTTTTGAACTTGAGCATAATAGCCTCAAGGAGTTCTAGAAGGTTAAATATCCTCTCAATATCCTACAACCACTCTCCCACTTCATGGGAACCTTACTACCTATGTAAGAGAGAAGTTATTAGATTATGAAACTCTTGAATGCAGTCTCTGGGTTGAACAAATACACTACAAAAAAATAGTATATTAACAATAATTATTTAAAGGGGGTTATTTACAACCCCCTATAAATTAACTTTTTTCTTAAATTTTAAAGATCTGGAAATTTCATATAATTTTTTTTTAAATTATTTGGGATTATTATGAGTCTGTGAAAATTGATGTCACTTGATTTCGAGGCTCAGTGTGCCCAGAATGGTTTTTGAACTTTTTTTAAGGTACATTCAGTAAACGTGCGGGTGGCATTTTCTATCTTTTGAACTGATACTCGGATTAAAAATCTGAGGGCACCGTTGAATCCGTAGTGCTAGGATTCACTTAAGGGAGGCTTAACTTCGACCATAGTTGGTCGGGTGAAAAAGTTAGTTTTTGCGACCTTTAAAGAAATAATAAAATAACATAAAAAAATTTATTTTATTTTCCTACCTCCTGTTGACCAGTGATGGTGGGACCAATGGGTTGTCAATCCATTTAATGGCTTGACTCTTTAGTTGCGTAACCACACCATTGGGAATTAAGAGGTTCATCAATTAATGAACCTCATTAATTCTTTTGATGCATTACTTACCCTCCCCCTCTATTTAATTGAGGCTTGGGTTGGGGTTATGGAGATGACTATGAGTAACCTTCAGTGAAGTACTACGGAATCTTCCACTGATGGAGGGCAGAAGCTTGGGCGACAATGATATGGGATTGATGAATGCTGACAACTTCATCCAATGATGACTCTTCTCCCGCCACAACCACGACACCTACAATGATTCTCGAGGTAGGGGTTTTGTATTGATTAATTCTATGGGTTTTGTAATGATTAATTCTAAGTGTTTAAAGACGAATTAATCTCACTCGTGTTATGATGCTAATGCATAGGGCGCAGGCCAAACGAACAAGGCTCGGACCCTCCACCGCATGATTTATCATTGCGTTCTTTGGGGGAGTAATTCTCAACTTGAAGAAACCTTTAACCAGGAGTCACGCAGTGACAACGGCATCCTGGAAGGCCCGTAGGTGCAGGCGGGAGTGAAAACAGAGCTCTGGAGCATCGTCGGAGCCCCACGGAAGAATCCTCGGTGCACCACCAGTGACCAGTGTCATCGGATGAGGGAGGCGGCCTAAAACCTTCGGTCGCGGGTGAAGGACAGCACCACACGGTGCAGCGGCGGACCAAAGGGGTGGCTAGCTCTCAGTCGGCCACGTTGGCAGAGAGTGGCACACCGTCTGGCGCCACGGAAGGTGTCCGCATCTTTGAAGTCGCAGTGAAGGGGACCCATGCCTCATGGGTCCTACTTCCAGTTGAGGCGGTGCCATGTGGTGCCCCTAGTTACTCAGCCCGAATGGCTTTTCCATTCGGGAAGAAGGAGCGACCCCCGCACGGTCACCCGGCTGGCGGACCGTGTTGGCCATCGGGCTGGTCTGCTACCCAGCAGGCCGAGCCCGTCGTAGCCCAGTCGGTTCGGTTCGGGTCGGATTGTGGCCCATCCGGCTCGAGCCGAGCCAGGTCGGACCCGAACCGGGTTCGGTTGACCCAAACCAGGTGGAGCCATCCCAGACCGGGTCAGTCAGACCAGGTCGGACCGAACCCGGACCCATTTCGGCCCAAATATGCTTAAAAGGTCATATCTCGCAAACCAGATATATGCTTGACGAACCATCTACGGCACTGGGACCCTTAGAATGAGACGGTCCTTTTGAGATACTCCACCTGAGTTTTGGAGAAAGTTGTAGTATGGCCAAGTTGGATCGTACCTGAATCCAACCGGGCCCTTGGCATTAAAATGCCTATAACTCTCAAATTGGGCATCTGAATGATGCGTCGTCTATTACGTTGGAACCCTTATGATATGAAAGATCAATGAGTTACTTATTTGTGGGAATTTGTGCCAGTTTAAGTACAAACGATGGATTGAGGATCGGATCCTTCCAGAATCAAGCGTACTTTGTACGGGAATCCAGTGGCTGGCTGAGATGTAGAGAATGAATAGTGATCCTGTGTAGATCAGCACCTAGAGATCATGTGTGGATCATCACCTGGTGATCCTATGTGGATTAGAACCTAGCTATCCTATGTGGATCAGTTCTTGGTGATCCTGTGTGGATCAGCACCGAGCGATCCTGTGTGGATCAGTAACAGAACCCTTGATAGAATAAGATGATCTAGATTTACGACTAATAATTTTTACTTCTGTACTTAAGTTATACCTAGTTTGAGCTGAGCCTTTTTCTTTGTGCTTTGTTATTGAGATCAATATTTGTGGTTTTACTTTGTGGAATTCTAAGAGAACTTTGGGGGTCTCAGGGTCCCTATTGGGTATTGTTATACTCACCCCTTCATGGGCTTCGCCCGTACCATGTTATGTCTTGTGTAGATGGCGGGCATCCTTGATTGAGACTCAGGGATCTAGGACCTGACAGTGTACGGTAGTGACGGTTGACGTGGAGAGATTTGGAGACGATCTGTACCTACCCTTCAGGTAGGATCCTTAGTGGACGGTCTCAGGAGTTGTTTTATGTTTTCTGTTGTTGTTGTATCTTTTCAGTTAGGCTTGTATTTTGGCCCCCTTTACTTTCAGTACACACTTTTACTCCTACAATTTTACTTAGTGGTTGCATCTTTTAGTTTTCTTGTACTGTGTGTTTGTACAGTTTTAATGGAAATTCCTTCCCGTTTTAGGGATATGTCTTTCCGGTGCTAGTCGTCAACCCTTAGCCTATGGAAGGTGGGCTTGGAGTAGTCATGGCACGGGCCCTGAGGGATGGGTCGTGACCTAAATTAGTAATGGTTATCCTATAATTGTCAGTAAAATATACATGATTTATTTAAATAAAATATAGGAGATATTAACTATTGCTAATCTAAAAAATTAGTGGCGGTCAAAAACTCTCTCAAATCACTCAAATTAACAATATTTAAAAATGTCAACACCAAACCATGCTGGAACCCATCCTAGGCCGACAGTGAAGGTGAGAGTGACCATTGGAGCTTTTCTCTAATATACCTCAAGTTGGAAACTATCATTGAAGGTATAAAACATGAATATGGGAGGCATTACCCTTATAAAATCCTTGGGGGAATAATAGAAACCCACCAATCAACTCCAAATAAATTCCATTCTACAAATAAATTATCGCAACCCAAATTTTATGTAAAAAATAGGATAAAAATATATGCTCTTTTTAATGTTTAAGAGCTTGTATCTAGAGTTTGGGGGGTGTAGGAGTTGTTTTGGTAGTTTCTTCAGAACCTACCACTAGGTGTTGGATACAAAATAAATTTACATTGTAAATATCTAATTTACCATGTAAATATCTAATTTATGGTGTAAATATCTAATTTACGATGTAAATTTTTCACTGGGAACAATCCATGAAAATAGTTTAGGGTGTAAAATATTTAACACCATAAACCAGTTTTTACATCATAAATAAGCTGCTCGAGATAAGTTAACTTGAGGTAACATGTTTTTTTTTCTTATGTAAATTATAGGATATTTATGTCATAAATCTAGGGTTTACAAAATAAAACCATCATACCTAGTGGGTTTTATTTCTCACTCACATAACTCCCTCTTAATTCTTTGTGAAACTACTAAAACCCTAGGGTTCTTATAGGTGAATTTGTGCATTCAATTCCCACTAGATCACTTCATTTGGAATGTTTGATCTCTAGTGTGGTTGGTTTTCTCCCATAAGATCTGTTATGTGATCATCTTCTACGGGTGATTCCTTGTGTTGGTTTAGGTATGGTGTGTGAGTTCCTTAAGGTATGTTGTAATCTATCCTCTCCAAGGACTTTTTTTATGGAATCAATTCTGATATGTGATAATCATTTTTAGGGAAAATTTTATTGGCTATGTATTTCTTCTGGTGTTGGTGTATCCCATTGTAGGTAGTGTTTTACCTGATTTTGAGGTGGTTTGTTCCATATCTATCCTATGTTATGTGAACTGTTGATTTCTATTGTGTTATTAAATGGTTTTTTAAATTAAATTTCATGAGTGACTACTTTGTGTGTATAATTTTTTTTAAAGAAAATATGGTTTCCCCCCATTTTGGTAAAATAAAGATGAATTTCAAAGAATTATTAAATGGATTTTGAAATGGGTTTCAATGCAAGTTTTGATGGAAATAAAATTTGTTTGAAATTGTATTGTGTAATGCATAAGCCCTTTTGAAATTATTTGAAATGTAGCACATGGGAGCCTTTGGTACTTATGTGGAAGGTCTGGTGATAGGGATCATATTTTTTTTTGTATTTTATGGGGGTTCACTTTATGGGGTGTCCTCCCATTCCTAGAGTGAGGTAAATTTGTCTCTAGGACTTGACTTGATATTATAGTAGGGTTTACTTTCTAGGGTGTTTCTTTATACCCTAGACCTTGATGCATGGGTTCAAGGGTCTTGTAATGCGTACTAGTCATGGTTGATGTATGGGTGACCTAGCTAACCTGACCTTAAGATTATCCTTGGACTTTTTTACCATGGTGATTTGTATTTGAATTGTTTCATCTTTGACGTATCTATTTTTGATAAAATAAATTTTATTTTCAGGATTTATGATTTGAAACTATTTTTACCTAAATTGTTTTGGAATTGTAGAAAATGGGGAAATTTTTTACCATGTTTTGACATAAAACTACTTTGCTGCTTATCATGCCATGTTTTTTTATAAATTAAGAATATTGGGATTTTTGTATAGAGACTTGATATGGAACACCTGGATGGGATCCCACTGAGCCTCATTAGCTCACACCCTTCACACGCAGTCAGTAGTGTGTAGACCTATTATTTCCTTTTGATGTAGGAAAATAAAAGGCATCACAGTGAGGCGTCAAGGTTTTTGTCAGATGGGTATAGTTAGTTGGTGGTGATATGTTAGGATGTTTCCCACATTATCACATAGATTGGTTGGTCTTATTTTAGTTGTCCTTTTTAGTTGGACATATTGTTTGGGTTTAATCTGGATTTCAAGTTGTATCATTACCATTATTTTCTTTAGTTATGGAATATTTCTCTTTTAGTTTTATTTTGTTGTTTCTTCCTATTGTGTATGTTACATGTGTCTTGTTTTTGGTTGGATGAAATCATTCTCCATGGTTTGTGTTTGATTCCTAGGTGCTAGTCGCCAACCAGTGGGGATCAATAATTCCTTTCAGGTATGTAGTGGAACGTTTCAGGTACCAATTTTGGAAGGTATTTTGGGTTGGTTCAGTAAAAATTAGTATCATAGGAGGTTTTTACTTAAGGGTAATTATCTTGATACATTTGGTATATGGGATATACGATTATCAGGACTTGATAGGTAGGTTGTAGTGAGTGTCTAGATAGATCTTGTCATGAGTATCCTCAATTTACCATGGGATATTGGGATGTATGTTTTCTATGTTTAGTTCTTGATATTAATCTCAGTTTCGGCTTATGATTTTATGGTTTAATCTAAGATTATCCTATTTTTTGATTGGTTCTTCTATTTCTGACATGTAGAATCATGCATTTGATATGTCTTCCATGGGTTCCTCAAGAGGGTGCAGAGAGAGTTACTCCTTAAGGGAATCCACCCATGAATCAAAATCTTTTAGAAGCTATTTTATGGGTAGTTTGTGTCATGGATTATACTGTACCATGGGTTCAGGACCCAATTGTTGAGGCATGACTAGGAGCTAAAGGAGTCAGGGATCGAGCTTCAGAGTTCCTACACAAGAATAACTCATTCTTTAAGGGTAAGAATGAATCCCAAGATCCATAAGAATATTTGGACAAGATCGATCAGGTCATTGAATTATTAGATAAACCAAAGGATATCAAGTTAAACTGCATAGTGTTTAGACTTGAGGATCCCATTAAGTGGTGGTGGGATTCCATGGTACAGGTAGGTTAGTATGTGGGTATTTATTGTAAGGGTTTCAAAACCCTCTTATTTCAACAATTCTACCTAGATTCTCTGATGATAGAAAAATATTTGTAGTTTATATCTTCAAATAAGGGAGAGTGCTCAGTTTCAGAGTACACCAATCAGTTTGAAAAGATAGTTAATTTTTCTCTAGAGGTGGTGATAAATGACTATTTGAAATATTAAATATAAATATAGGGTTTTCAAACAAACATTCAATAATAGTTTTATATGTTGAATCTTTCTACCTATGCATATATATTAGAGAAGGTTGTGATGGAAGAGATGGACATGATGAGTAAGATTGGTTACTTTTTCCCATATCTTCCCCCCAGTATCAGTTTCAGTGGTGCTCTGGGAATGAAGAGAAATTTTAAGGATAATCATAGGGGTAGTGGAGGTGTTTCGTAGTTTTGGACTTCCTCCACACCATCAGAAGCAACTATAATTGTGCCCCTGACTTACTATTGGTGTGGAAAGGTAGGGAACACCTAACATACTTGTACTACACACACTATGATTTTAAATTATTGTGACCACCAAGGCCATCTATAGAGTTTATTCTAGGATATTTCTATGCCTAATCATGGTTAGGGATCTTCATTTCCAATGGTCACTATAGTTAAGTCAGATTCTTCAAAGTCTATAGGGCTCTATCCATAGGCCTGCGGAGTGAAGCACCTTCATGAATTTGATGAGTTTCTAGCGGAGGTTGATGTGGGACCATTGATAGTGAGATGTATCATTTTTTTCATATTCTATATCAAATAGTTTATTTGATACTAGTTCCTCACACTCGTTAATATATACCCATTTTGTTAATGTGAAAAAACTTTCAAAGGAGCTCATTTCCTTTGTTATGGAGTTGGAGACACCGCTTGGAAAGATAAAGGAGTAGAGGTTTCAATGTCTATCACATTCTATATCAATAGATGATGTGAATTTAGTCCAATATTTCCTCATTCTCTATCTAGATTTATTTTATTTCATTATTAGGTCGGATTGGATTATTTACCATCATGTTATGATTGATTTTTATCATCAAGTCTCATTATTTTCTACCTATTAGATATATTATGTGTTTTTGGGAGAGTGGTCTATAAGGTATGGTCATGTAGGACCTTCCCATCCATAGATCATGATTTTTTTTGTCATTATAATTGAGACTCATGATGTTTATTATATTGTAGATCTTCTCTTCATTATCAGATATTTCCCTGATGTATTCCGAGAATATTTTCCCAATCCTTCTCTAGAGAGGGAGGTGGAGTTATCAATTGATCTAGTTCTAGGTACGCAACCAATCTTAATACCCTATTATCGAATGGAGATTTCTAATTTAAAATATCTCACAATCCAGTTGGATGATTTGATGGAAATTTATTTTTTCGCCCTTACATTTCACCAAGAGCATCCCCAATAATCTTTTTCAAGAAGGAAAATAGTTCACTTTGTGTATGGACTATCGGAAGTTTAAATAAGTGACAGTTAATAATAAGTAACCTTTACTCTATGTGGAATTTTTTTGATCAATTAAAGGGGAGAAGTTGTTTTTAAAAATATATCTTTGGTTGGGTTATCATCAGCTCAGGGTTTGGGAGTCTAATATTTCAAAAACCACTTTCATGGGAAGATATTATCATTATGAATATCTCGTGATTGCTTTTGGTCTGACTAACTCTCCTATAGTTTTTATGGATTTTATTAATTAGGTATTCCATCAATATATTGGAACCTTCTTCATGGTATTCAAGGATAGTATCTTAGTTTATTTGAAATCCAAGTGTGAACATGAGAACCATATGAATCTGGTTTTTGAAATCTTGAGAAACCAACATCTTTATGGAAAGCTATCAAAATGAAATTTATGGATCCAATAAGTGAATTTATTAGGGAATTTTATTTCTAATCATGGATTATTAGTAGATTTAGATAATATGAAGTATATATTTTCATGGGAGGACCCATGGAACATCTTCGATATTTGGAGCTTCTTAGGTCTGGTAGGATACTATCGGTAGTTCATCAAGGACTTATCAAAATTAAAATCACCTATGAATTCTCTTACTAATAAAGGGTTGAAGTTCACATGGGATTATAAGTGTTAGTATTATTTTGATGAGTTTAAATATCTTCTAACATCAACTCCTATTTTGACCTTACATGTACCAAGTAAGGGGTATTTGGTGTACTGTAATGCTTTGAGTGTTAGTTTGGGTTTCGTGCTTATATAGGATGATTATGTTGTGTATTATATCTCTCATCAACTTTTACCACTTGAGAATAATTACTCCAATCATTATTTTAATCTTTTCATAGTTATGCATGTGCTTAAGTGTTGGAAACATTATCTTTTTGGGGAAAGGATCGCTATATTTTTCAATCATAAGAGTCTAAGTTATAACTGTTCTTAGAAGGACTTAAATCTAAGATAGAGTTGGTGGGTAGAATAATTTAAAATTTGTTATTTCAACATCACCTACACCTAGGAGAAGGTTAATTTAATCATAGATTCTCTCAGTATAAAAGTTCAACCATAGGCTGTTTTGGAATCAAAGGAAGAGTGGAACCTTATGGGACTCTTCACTTAGTTTCATATAGATGCCCAGGAGTATGATCCAGGTATGGTTTTTACCAGTGTTCAGTTATCATTATCTCTTATTTAGTATATTCTAAATATTCATTAATAGGATGGAAATTTTATAGTAATATGTATTATGACATGAGATAGTGATTCTATTGGTCAGGTATGAAACATGAGATTTCCAATTTTATATCTTATTGTTTCACCTACCAGTAGATAAAGGAAGAGAACCTAAATCCTTATAGTCTACTCCAACCTCTTCCAGTTCTATTTTGGAAATTATAAGACGTGTCTAGGGGATTTTTTGTTGTATTTCTATGGAATCTCTTAGGGATGAATGCTATCTGGATAGTGGTTAATCAGTTGAAAAAATAATCTCATTTTATTTATATCAAGGACATCACTAAAGTTGAATATATGGGTTAGTTTTATATGTAGGAGATCATGAGGTTATATGGGGTTCCCTATGCCATTATTTAGGATAGGGATACTAGGTTTACTTTCAAATTCTGGAGGATTCTACTGGAGGTTATGGGGAATTAGGTCGGGTTGAGTAAAACTTATCATCCATAGATGGATGGTCATATGGATCATGTTATTTAGATCCTAAAGGATATTACCTATGATTATTTATTTTATTTTTTGGATCTTGAGATATCTATTTGGGGCTGTTCAAATTTACTTAAAACAATAGTTACCAATCATCAATCAGAATGGAACACTTCAAGGATTTGTATGGTCACCTCTGCAGGTCACCTCTTTATTAGGAAGAGGTGGGTGAGGCCAATCTTGTGGGATTGAGTCTTGTTTAGGAGAAATTGGTGAGGATTCAAGATATATGTTAATTCTTGGTTACAACTCAGATTTGGAAGAAATCATATGTGGATCATCAATGTATTCCTTTGGATTTTTTCATTGGTGACTAAATTTTCTTAAAATTTTCTCCTCAGTTGGGTCATCATCAGCTTGAGAAATAGAAGAAATTGGCTATGATATATATTGGACCATTTTATTTCATTGATCATCTTGGTTAGTTTTCTTATTCTTTGGAATTACAAACGTATTTGATGGGTATTCATGATGTTTTCCACATATCTCATCTAAAAAAATATCATCATGATTCCTTTATATTCTGAGTTGGAAAGAGATTGAGTTAGATCTTAATGTTTTTATTATGGAGAAACCTTTGGAGATAATTGATTCATAATTGAATGTCTTTCATGGGAATTGTATCCCATTGGTCAGAGTTCTATGGTGAAATGGATCATATTCTCATGAGGCTTGGGAGCATAAATCATTAGTGAGGGAGTAGTGGCCTCACCTCTTCCTAGATTACCCTTACTCTATATGAATTCTCAGGGATATAAAGTCCTATGGTGGGGGTATTTTAACATCTAGGATAAAAAGTTATTTTATTTTTATTTTTTAAGATCTTGTATCTTAGGTTCATAGGACATATGAGTTGTTTTGGGAGTTTCTATAGAACCTACTGTTGGGCACTGGATGCAAAGGAAATTTATGTTTTAAATGTCTAATTTAAATGGAAATTATATGTTGGGAACAAACCATTAAAATGGTTTAGAGTGTAAAATATTTTACATTATAAACCAATTTTTAGGCCATAAATATGTCGCTTAGGGTAATTTAACCTTAGGTGATGTGTTTTTTACCATATGTGAATTACGGGATATTTACACCATGAAATTGTGGTTTTTAACAAAAATACAGCCAACTCCATCAAACCCTAGTGTCCTTTTAGGTTCTTTTGGGTGTTTTAGTCCCTCTGTACCACTTTGTTTAGAACTTTTTATCTATAGCATGGTTAGTTTTCTCCCTTCAAATTTGTTGTGAGATCATCTTCTAGGGGCCAATCCTTATGTTGGTTGTATTGAGAATTGATATTTTCTTGAGTTATGTTGTGATATATCCTCTCCACTGAACATTTTGTTTATGTAATTGATTATAATATGTGAGAATCATTATTATTCCCTCCGTTTTTGCCTCTTTATTCCTTCCAGTTTTGGTGGATCCCATTTTAGGTAGTGTTCGACCTGAGTTTGAGGTGGGTGGTTCCCTACCTATCATATGTTATATGAACCATTGATTTATCTTGTTTTATTAAATGGTTTTCTAAATTAAATTTAATTATTTACTTCTTTTTGTGCATAAATTGTTTTTTAAATAAAATATGGTTTTACCCCTCATTTTGGTAAAAGAAATATTATGTTCAAATCATTATGAAATTTATTTTAAAATGGTTTTAAAATCAAGTTTTTATGGAAAGAAAAGGGTGTCTGAAATTGTATTGTGAAATGTGTAATCTATTTTGAAATGTTTTGAAATTAAACACATAGGAGCCTTGGGTACATAGATTTAAGGTGTGGTATTGGGGATTATATTTTTTTATATTGTAAGGGGGGTCACTTTATGGGGTGTTTGTCAATTACTAGAGTGAGATACATTTGGCTCTAGGATTTTACTTTACATTATAGGAGAGTTTAATTTCTAGGGTGTTCCTTTATTCCTTAGACCTTGATGCATGGGTTCTAGGGACTTGTAGTGTGAACTAGTCGTGATTGATTTATAAGTAACCTAGCTAACCTGACTATAATATTATACTTGGTGTGTTTTACCATGGTTATTTGGGTTTTTACTTTTTTGGATTTGATGTACCATTTTTTATAAAATTAATTTGTTTTTTTATTTATGATTTGAAAAAAAAATTACCTAGACTATTTTGGAATTTTGGAAAATGGGGAAATGTGTTACCATTCTTTTGAAATAGAATTTCTTTACTTATTATCATGACATGTTTTTCTATAAATTGATCATATTGGGATTTTTGTATAGAGACTTGATATAGAACACCTAAGTAGCATCCCACTGAGCCTCTTTAGCTCACACCCTATACACCCCTTTAGTGGTGTGTAGAACTGTTATTGTCTTTTGATGCGAGAAAAGGAAAGGCATCGCAATGAATCAATGAGGTTTATGTTAATTGGGTATGGTTGATTTGTGGTGATATGGTGGTATGTTTACAACATTATCACATATATTAGTTGGTCTTATTATAGTTTTATTTTATAGTTTGACATGTTGTTTGGGTTTGATCTGGCTTTCGAGTTGTATCGTTACCACTGTTTTCTTAGGTTATGGAATATGTCTCTTTTAGTTTTCTTATATTTTTTATTCATGTTGTTTATTTTCCATTTATCTTGTTTTAGGTTAGTATAAATAATTCCCTATAGTTTTTTATTTTTTTATGCCTAAGTTTTGGTCACCAATCTGTGGGGATTGGGAATGCCCTTCAAGTATATAGTAGATCAGGTCGGGTAACAGTTTTAAAGGGTATTTTGGGTTAGTTCATTATGTTACCTATATGTATATAGGTTTTCATGGATCATAATATGATCCTTTAGTAGTAGAATAACACCCAAATATGTATAATTTATACTCAAATAGAAGAAACATACAATTTTTATGAAAAAAACTGTAAAAAAAACATACTTGGATCGATATTGTAGTGGTGTTATTCTTCTAGAATATAGGACGAATGCTTGAGGAAGATCATGAGAAGATTCATGTCATGACCTACTATCTCTGAGGGTGATACACCAATCATTGGATCCCAATATCTATTGTAGGACACCTGAATCTCTTAAATGGGTGTTAGCACCTTCTTGGGAGAGATGGACAATGCTCAGTAAGAAGTAATCTTCAACAACTTTACATGAAACTGATGATCGTTATTAACATCAAATAAATGAGGTAATCCCATCACAATGAGGAGAACCATTTCTCCTTTTATATGTGATATATTATACTTCTTCATAAATTAATAATGCATCTTTCATACTAAGGTATTATTAAATAATACCCATGATATGTGCCTTATTAATAAATGTGTTCAATGATAATAATAAAAAAACTTTTAATCCCTTCTTAATATATTAGAAAAAATAGAAACTAATTGGGGATAAATTGATTTTATCATGGTTTAATATATGGGATTTATCCTATGTATACATGCATCACATGTTTGTATACTCATGTAAAAATATGAATATATACATGAATCACATGCATGTATTCCTCTTACATCATATGCATGAGAAAACACATACTTATTATGCATGTATTATATATTCATTTCATGTCTTATATATATACAGTATAATATATTTTATTTTATCGTGAAATAAATAAATATATATATTCTATTTGTATCACATGAATGTGTTCAATGTACATGAATTGCATACATGTGTTCAATGTATGTGAATCATGTGTGTGTGTATTTTAGTGCACATCCAACAATATCCCAAATACACTAAAATATCATTGATATTTTTTCCAAACATCACAACTCTTTGTGAATGCATCCAAACTCTTTTGGGTATGATTTCATTAATCTATATTCATTTTGAAACAAACACTTTTTCTAAAATTATATCCATATACAAGGGCCTGGATATGTGAATTTAGGGGTATTAGTAGCATTTACAACAAATATAAAATACATATTTCATAGATGTAAGAAAATAAGATACTCTAAAAAATAATCAATGTTACTTAAGCTACTAAGGGGTCTGATGCAATCTCCATCAAACATACTCATATCACTATACAAACATGTACACCATTAGATGTATCATATACATAATATGTATACCTATATAATTCCTTTTTCCATAACATCAATTGACCGCTATACATGGGACATGTAAATATAGTATAGTCAAACTCATCATTTCTTGATACTCTAAAATAGACTGATCAAGTCAATGAATATATCGCATGTCATTCATCTAACATATGAGTATATCACGTGTCCCTTTTTTAGTATCTAAGCACATTATATATAACCTAACTAAGCATGGATATGAATTTTCTTAGTCTAATTCAATAAAGGGATATATGTATTTACTCATCATACAAGTGGAAAAATATCATATTAGTTTCACTCCAACTGATGACATGATTAAAAACATACCTAACCACCCCTTGATTAGCTAAGTTCACATTTCAAATTGTGTAAATAGGGTATAAAAATATGAATTTTTTCATTATAGGTATCTTGAAAACCTAATTTAATAAGGATTGATAATAAGCACACACCCCTAAGTATATCAATGATTTTTTGGCATTCCATGACATATACTTTATAAAGTCAATCCAAGTAATAAGTCTCTACTTATTACCTTTTTAATCTATTCTTCATATCTCATATAAAAACACTTTTAATGAGTATAATAATCTATTCAAGCTAACCATAATAGATCATCACAAACCATAATACTTTGTGGTGATCATCGATTATGGAAAATTAAAATTTTATTCTATGAGGGAATATTTATCATTATATTGTTCATGTAAAGTAGATTGTATACCATGTTAATGAATAATAAGTGGATATTGACTTTATTATAATAACATGATACATTTAAAACCATTACAACCAATTTCTCATGTGTTTAACAGCATATATTTTACATTAACCTCATGTGGTTAATGAAATAATAGTTTTTATAACTCATTTAATCTATATGTAATTCCTATCACAACTATATATAGACACCTGATAAAATAATTCCACTAAACCCTTTAATGAGTAATGTTTATGTATAATGAGAATTTTAATAGTGGTGAGACTTATAAACAATATTCATAATGTTTAACTCTTTTAACATATTAAAACTCCTTATCTTTATAACATCAAATGTTAACTTTCATTGTCTACTTAGAACAATTTCTAATCTTAGAACCATATTCATATCATAAAAATTTTCCTTGAGTTCAATGTAACCATTTAAATTTTTATTATCCAGTATATCCTAAACTATTTTAGGATAAATTTACATTTACTTAATTATGGTAAACACTTGCAACCATTTACACTTATCTTTACCATTATACCCTAAACTCTTTTAGGATATCAAGATAATTTCACTTTGTAAATAAGATGGCATAATAGTGATATTTATTTTATCATATTAACTAAATGTAACTATTTACATTTTTTTACTATAATATATCCTAAATGTTTATTATATTAAGTGATGAATCACTTAATCTTATACTAACATAATCTTTTATTTTTTAGCTTTGAACTTCAATAATTTCAAACATACTCCCACTAGTCTCTTGGACATTAAATTCCTACTTGGCATATTTCTCTATTATCCGACATAAAAAAAATTAGGAAATAAAAATTATTTTATTTTAGTATGAATATTTAATGAATAAACTATTTTTTATATATCACATATGGTAGTCTATATGTTTGGACCATTTTCTATAAAATAATATTATTCTTTAAAATATTTCACTAATAAGTGATGAGAATAACTTCCCTCGTATTCTAAAAAAAGCTGGATAAACACTTTTATCCCTGTCTTCTATTCAAAAATGTTATATAATATGATAAATAATAAAAAATGTGTATTCAATTAATCATATCATTTTTTTATAATAATTTCTTATTAACAAACAACATCCCTTATCATATAATATAAATAAGTTTAAGATACACATCCTTTATTTTTAATTTATTTGGGATTTACATATATCATTACATTCAAATCTCTGACTTTTTTCATCATTTTAAGGAAAACTAAAAGTTATATAAATTATTCCCTTGATTTAGAAATCTTTTATTTTAAAAACTTGTAAAATATACACTTGGTTTCATATACCCTTCAAAATAAAAGAATAAATTTCTATAACACTAATACCTGAAATGGAAAATCCATTTAGTTTCCTAAAACCTATTTATGTATCCTGATAATTCCATCTTATGGAATAATAACTCCTTCATAATAATACCTACAGGTTTCAAATGACCTCAATTGGATATTTGAAGAAACATTGTTGGACTCTTCAACTTAACTTTTATTCATATGGTTTGAATAATCGCCCTCTTATACTATCTATACAACACTATAATGTAGACATCAATATGTCTAGGTCATTTATTCTCAACACTTCAGAATAATAGGGTAAAATTTTCTTGAATACATCCACATCATCAAAGAAAATGGGATAAATTCCTTAACTAGAACAATCCTTAAATAAACCTTAAGAAAATAATTTTATTTCTCACATAACAATATTATATTCACCTATTTAACATATTCAATAGTTTATTTACTAAAGAAGCTATTTCTTTAAAACATATAATACCTTTTACATAAGGGATTTTATTAAGCTACCAATCTAAGGATTCGCTTACATTATACATATCCTTTCTCAAGTCAAGGTTAATTTTTATAATGATGATGATCATTATCTATAATAGATAGTTTTATCATATGAGTATCATGTTTACATATTTTCATCAAGAAGTTTTAATGAAAGTGATCCACCTAAAATGATACCCCCATACATCATACTATTTAGTAAGACAAGATCCATATTTCACTAAAAAATTATTCCAATTTGGAATTTCTCTCACCACTTAGTTATTTAGGTATGGAATCATCCTAATCACAATATTTGTTACTCATATATAGTTAAGTGGACACAAATTTGTATGTATCCATCATATTCATAATACCCCAATTTATTCCTCTAATAACTTAATCCTATTAGGGTCTCCCAAGTAATGTAACCCAAAGAAAATGCCAAAAAAATAAGCTAGGATTGTCAATGGACACCCATATTTGGCATCACCTACCCAATAGGATAATCCATAGTTAATCATAACTTTCTTGACTCACAAAAAATAATCTAGAGGCACCCAATTTTGGAATGACCTGTCTAGTTAGATGATCAAGGTCTTGAAAAGTGCCACTTTTGAAGGAATCTCACACTTAGTATTTAAGGTATTTTATTTTAAATTCTCACCAATTTAATATTTATCATGTGAAAATTAAATTCATAACTATTTCATATCACCAAATTAATGTGTTCATGCCACATTATAAGGTGTAACCATTTACATAACCCATAGTTTGCATCACTCACCCAAAAGTATAATCCAAACATATTCATATATATTTGAATTAATCATATGAATATGGTACATAAAATATTCATATAAAGGCATAGAGTTATATGAGATTGATAATATCCACATGAGTACACCCAAAGTGATAGATAGCTAGCCCCTTTCACCTTTCCAAACAAGTCATATGCCTCCAATATTAAAGGTAGTTTGACCTAAATTCCCTCTCCCTAAGGAGACTTTACTCGATAGATAATCCAATTCATGATATTTTCAAAACCTAATATGCACAAACTATTCCCAACAACTAAATTCAATCTAATAACTTTAATTAAAAACCAAGGTGAGGGTAGATGAAAACTAAATTTTATGGAGTCGTTCCTAGCATGTAATGCAAGGCTATACCCAATAGTTAAATTCAAGATAATAACTTCAATTAAAACTCAAGGTCAATATAGATGAAAATTGAATTTTATAGAGTCTTACTTAGAATGTAATGTGAGGATGTATTTCCTAGATTATATTTATTACATAAATTTTGCATACATGATATTCACAATATAAAAAAAATTATATACATAAATAAATCAAGGAATAACTGTTAAATAAATGAGTATTTCATAAATTCAACCATGATAACTATTCATAAATAAGGTATTACTATAAACATTTCATAAATAATCTAAACATTATGGATAATTCATGATATTGAATATAAAAAGTTTATATCCACATCTAATATAAACTCCTTCATGTTATTATTATATGGCATTTCAATAAAATATATGATATTTTTAAAATAACTATAAATAATTTTATAATTAAATATTTATTAGTGAACCATTTATATAATATAATATCATATACTTAATACTGTTAAATCCTATGATCATATATTAAATAAGGTCATGTATTAATTTAAACAGCTTTAAATTAAATAATTATGAATAATTCATAATTATAAATATAAATTATTTTATATTTTTTCCTTATTTATGTAATTTTTTTACTCTTTATAAATCATAGTTATGATCATAACAAATTTTAAACAAACACTTTGTTTATAGTTAATAAATATTTCATATAACATACCTTTTAATGTGATTTATAATCATTTTATAAATCATAATGATATGAAAATATATAATATTACTAATTTTAAAATTAATGGAATGCTAATAATAAATTTTTCAAAAACATTTAATAATTATACTATAAACATTTTATAGTTAGTTATAAAACTCATTTTATAAATTTTATAAACATTCCAAATATATATTTTCTATTATTTACAAACAATTTAGGAATAATCTAATTTAATTAATTGTTAAATTATTTTGATAAATAAATAACTTATTTTTTTATTAAAAAATGTGAAACAAATATGAACCTCTTCATATTTATTATAGACATGAAAATTTTCATTTTATAATTCCTAAAATTTATTATTTATAAACTCTTATAAATAATAAGAAATTTTGAGCAAAAAAGTAAGTTTTCTTAATTTTTCCATTACCCTTGCATAGGTACTATTTCCTGTGTGAAGGTAATATATAGTCATATTTATGTATACTACTACATAAATTCAGTATGTACTCACCTTTATGTAGAGTCTCTACATAAAGTTATATAGGAAATAACCTTTACATAGAAACATTTGTGTGAAGGTAAAACATGATTACATTTACTCAACTTTCTATGTAAAGGTGTCACCTTTATGTTGTTCTTATGCGTAAATGTATCAGTGACCTTTACATATATCCATCTACTTAAAGGTACTTTAGAATGAAATTTTCATAGTACTATATGCATTAAGTTAAAACTCAATTACCTATACACAAGCTTCATGGGAGTCTATATAAGGGTAAAACAATGCTCTGTATTTTCTACAACTCACAAACAATAGTATTATCCAATAATGATTATGTGCCTCACCCTTTTAATCATGTTAACTAATTAACAAGATTATATTTGATGGATTAAAATGTATATTTCTCAATTTTATCATATAACATAGTTTTTTTACATAGATCCATCTACATAATTGATTTGTATTTTTTCAAAACTATGTTATATGATAACATTGGTAAATATATGTTTTAATGACTAAAATTTACTTGATACACCGACTATTGGATACACCAACCAAAAATGTATCCCCCTTGGAGGTGGTATTACTTGATACACAAACCACTAGATCTTATTCTCTATTAGAGGACACCTGAAGCTCTAAAATGGGTAATAGAGCCCTCTTGGGAAAGACGAATGAGTCTCGAGAATAATGAAGCTTTAATAAATTTTCATGAAATTGGTGATCATTATTAGAATCAAACGAATGGGATAATACCACCACAATGGGGATAACCATTTCTCCTTTTATAATTGATATCTTACATGTCTTCATAAATTAAGAACACATTTTTTATACTCATGTATTATCAAATAATACCAGTGATATGTGTCTCATTGATAAATGAATTCAACAATCACAATGAAAAGATTTTAATCCATTCTTAATGGATTAAAACAAATGGAAACCATGTGGAGAGAAGGTGATGTTATCATGTGTAAATATACATGTTTCATCTCGTGTATACATGCATCATATTCATGCATACTATATGAAATAGTATTCATGTATACATGTATCACATGCATGTATTCTTCCTGCATCATATACATGTATTTTATACATGTATCACTACATCAAACTGAGCATTTAGCAGCGGGTTTTTAGTGGTGGTTTAGTAAATTGCCGCTTTTTTTTAAATAATTCCATGGCAGCTTTTTATAAACCGCCACTAAATAGAAAAAAATTTCAAAAACCCAACACTTTCCCCCTCCCCTGACACCCCTGAACCCCCCAACACCCCCGACCCCCCCCCCCCCACCCACCCCTGCCGACTCTTTGAATCCCTAGCCTCGTCGCTTCTCGTCGCCTCCCATCACTGCTCGTCTCCACCCATAACCATCACTCATTGGACCTTGTGCGCCTTTCCTCTCTGTTCCTCACATCTCCACCCATCGCCGCCCATAGTATGATTTCATTTACAACATTATTTTTTGTTTTATGGCCTGATATGAAATATAAATGTTACATTTACATGATTTTGTATTTATATGGCCTGATATGATTCCTTTTTTATGATTCCATGTTTACCTATATTTAAACTAAAAAAATCCATAGTTATATAAAAAATAGACCACTATCTTCCTCTTTGTAAATAAACCATCAAGAGTTATGAATATTCATAATGTACTAGCACCTAGGTTTTTTTACTAAACACTGCCCATCATAGAAATTTATTAACTACAATTTATGTCCCATAAGAAAATTCCTATTGAGAACTACTCATCAACACTAAGGTAACCACCCATGGTAACCTTAAAGGCCCATTAATCCTCATAGAACCATCAACGATAGTTATACCAGCATCTCATAACATGATTTTTTGAGTATGTTATCTCATCTCGCTACCCAATATTTCATACCACACATGATATTAAATTCTCCAATACATAACAACAATATCCAATTCAAATCCAAACTCAACTCTATCTTCCCAAATGAAACCATGAACCCACTATAATCTAACTGAATCAAAAAGGATAACCAACCCCTCATGAAGCACCCATGGTTTCTTTATTCCCAACACACTCAAGGTAACACCAAAACAAAACATAAAACTTGATCTCGCCATGATTGAGTGTCACTCTAATATCTAAATCATCAAACCATACTACTTTCAACCTAGACCCATCCTCCCATGCACCTAGTATAAAAATTAAGACTCACTCATTTTCCCCTTAGGAAAATGAGGATAAAATGACTTATACTATCCAACCACAAATAATTGACCTAATAGGTGAAAAAATTAGCTCTAACCCCCTAAGGACCCTATCCACTAACTCTATAAAGAGCCACACTATCATACCACACTAACATCAACCCAACCATCTCAAATAACTCAAGTATCTCTCATTAACTAGAACCACTCATACTAGAATTAAGCATTCATACCCAGAACCCATCACAAGACACCTCATACCCTAACACACTCATTATGGGGTTTTCATTTATTATGAGAATAACTATAATAATAATATCAAAATAAAAACATATGAAAATTACTTAGTGGCCTAAATTAATTAAGGAACCACCAATAAGTTATTTGGGGAAATGTTGAATATGTTATTGTTGATTATTTATTTAATCAAAACTTATTCCATCTAATTCTTTAAAATTTTCCTTTTTAATAGTTTCATAAAACCATTTTCATATTTTTGAAAACCATTTCAAAACCTTAATAAATCATGAAATTGTACAGGTATACCTATATAGATAGTATCATGAATGAACACATGGTCTCTTTCCACCCCAATCCAAGAGTAAAATAATAAATATAAACTCACTTAGAAAATTATTCTTGAACCAACATCAAAATTAGAAAAACAAAAATAACTTAACATTAATCCAACCCTTGCTATATTGTAATTTTATCATATAAGTATTAACCATACCCAAGCATAAGGTTTTCCCTAATATATAAAATCACATACTACCTTCAACTGACAAACCCAAATAGTAAATTAACCAAAATAATGGTTTTATACCACTTTGTAATGCTCATACCTGAATAATTAAAATGAAACCCAATTGGGGGATTCCAAAAGACCTCAGACATGCCTCCCTATATGCTTAAGGATTTGGACTAGCAGTGAGAATTTAAAAACAACATGGAGAGACTATACTCTCGGTACAATGAAACACAGTCAGAGGAAAATAACAATAATATAATTTATCATTAAATTAAGTGAAAGGAACTACAGTTAAGATCCAACCATCAAAAAATTATAAACAATAACATGATATAAAAAAATGATACTTCTTATTAACATATAATTAGACATCATGGGTCACTTACCAGGATTATGAATAAAAAATAAATAGATAAAATAGGGGAGACTCAACTATAAAAGTCAAGTCCCTTATCAGACCAGTCTCCCAACATCTATCCAGACACTCTAGTTGAATTCCCTATAAAACATATCATCTAAAAGTGAAACATAAATTTTGTATATGCGTTGGGCTTTCTATGTGGGTTATGAGAATAAAACTTGTCAAGGTATCACCAATTTCCCCTTATATACACCATCATATGCAGTGTATTCATGTATGATAAAATAAAATGGTAAGTGATATAAAACATACAAGAATTCATGTTGGTTCATCAGGTGCTAACCAAGTTACCCCAACACTTAACCTTGCGAGTTTCTATCAATTCCAGTGATACATCTATTGTAGCCAAAAGTCATTAGAGTTCCATCAGAGAATGGAATTTCAATAACTAGTACTAATAATAATAAAAATCATAAGGCAAGTTCATCACAATATCCAGTGCTAATCATATAGAAAATCCATCACATATAACATGATATTTAAGGATAGAATCTCAATATCAAAAATCTCTCACAAGTTGAATCATTCCCTCTGGGTAGGGTCCCATGGACACATCTCGTATCCACCAGTCAACATCAGAAGTAGTATGAGGAGGGTATCTCAATTTCCAACCTCCTATACAAGCAAAGACATATCAATATAAGGTAAGTCCCATGGCTAGTTACATACAGATCAATCATTATTAGAAATGGTGTGAGGAGAAAATCTTAATATTTGACCTACTGTATGAGCTAAACCACACTAACATGAGGTATATACCATAAATAAACATATATATATAACTCAAGAAAAGATGAGAAACTAGGAGATGTAACTCTACACTCTGATCCTTATGTATCTAGTCCTCAGCCTCATCTCAAACATAAACATCTACTACATATCATCTATAATGATCTCAGGACCTTATATTGTACTTGCATCACAAATTGGCCCTATGATCATACCACTCATTATGGACCTCATGGGTTTTTCACTATATTGATATCACAAGATTCTTGTTACCCTTCTCATCACTTCCCTTGAACCAAGTCCATATATGAACTAACCAAAATCCACTTAGTTCCTCCAAGGAATACCCCTTTCAACACTATCTAAGTCTTACACGGCCTTTCACTATGAATTATTACTTATATCATGATTTCTCCTCACTCCCTCAGGATCCCCACACTCAAGAGAGATTATTCCCCTAATTACAATCACCTATTTACACTAAACTCTCCCAAAGAGAGTGAATATTCTCTTCTATGATCCACCAACATAGATACCCCATGACTAATGACTTATCATGGGCCATTCGACCCATTCCCACATCCCAATATTCTCGCTCAAGGAGTTTCAAGATTCTAAGTCTATTTCCATATTTTATCCTATATATTTTATATAGAACTACACTAATTATTATATTTATCAAGGATAATCCCTTATAATCCCTTCATGTAACTTACTATGGTTCATACCATTTATAAAACAAATCATTCGAAAATCCAAGAAAACTTTGGTGTTCTTTATGAAATTATAGATATAACTTCCCTTGGTGGAATAGCCACCAAGAAACTCTCAAATACCCCACCCAAGAATGAAACACTCACACCACTATATATACACTATATATCCTAGCTGACTGTTAAGACTTCAAAGTTCCTCACACCATGGGCATAGTCCTTTTGGATTTGACCATTTTTATATGATACTCCACCTATCAACCATTTCATCATTTACCATGGGTGTTGTGTCTTTTTTTAGTATTTTTCAACTATATATCAACATGTTGAACACAACCTTATTTGATGCTTCATTTTAGACCTAGAAAACATTTTATGTCATTTGTGGATATTTTATAAATACAACAAATATTTGGATGGTATCCTCAAGAGAAGTATATACAACCGGTTTTAGTAAGAAAGAAATAGAAAACCTTATTTAAAATACTTCATTATTTATCATTGTTATGTATATTTTGTTTTCTAGTATTTTTCATCTATTATCATTTCTATTTTTTTGCATTATTTTTTTGAAAGATATGTTCTAAATTTAATTTAATTTGATTAATTGAAAGGAATGTCAAGGAGGAAGTGTCATGTTGTTCCATCAACCACACTAACAGATGATAATCCATCTGTCTCCCTCCCTATAGCATTTGAGATACCATCTTCTTTCCCCTCCCACCACACCATCTATAAAAACCTCTATGATAATCCCATCAATAGATCAGTTGATTCCTTCTCATTCAGTAGCCTCTGTAGTGAGGGAGCAGGGCGCCACTCCTAGTTCTTTGTGGGGATATTGGAGGGTTACTATTATAGGTACAAATTTTAATTTGAATAAATTTATTTCATTTTTTTATACTAACTGTTTGTTTATAAACTATGGAAATAATGCAACTATGGAGAAAAATATGAAAAGTTAAGATGTATAGAATCTGACCGGACTAAATATAGTTGTCCCATTTGATTCTTATGGAGTCCCTATGGATGACGCCATAGGATTACTTGTCCAGATTCTAGGTCAGCTGACTGTGGAGTCGGTTACCCTTCTGATTACGTATGATTATTTTAGGGATATGCCTTCATCTTGTAAAAATGAAGTTTTTGATTCAAAAATAAAGGTAATTTTAATACATTATGGTGTAATTGAATGTCAGTATGTTATTAACTTCTAATATTTTCTAAATGAATTTTTGTGTACATATGTTTATCCACTTTACGGTTGTTGATGCGCTAGCTTGAAAGTGGACATCGAAAAATATGGTCAAGAAATAAAAATAATTTAAATAGAGATTATGGGGCGATATCAACGATACTTCATTGAGTTCTCAATAGATGTATGACAAGGTACCCAATGGGGTACCTAGAGAGTAATGGAAAGTTTTTATTGACAGAAATCATGATGAGAAGCACATGGTATATAAATATATATTATTATATTAATCTCATTTTACATTTATACATGTCTATGAAAAGGATATGACATTGAATAAATTATTATTAAATTATATTTTATTTATTTCAGGATCTTTTAAGGAATAATGCATCGAGTCGGGCTAAGAAAATCACCCCTCACACTGCGAGGTCAAAGAGTTTTTATAGAAGTCGATTGACTCTAGTAATCTTTTCATTAGTTTAAATATTTATAAGAAAATATTATCTATTTAATATATTAAATTGTTGATTTATCTTTGTTTAATGAATTAAAAGAGTTTAGGGAACCAAGCATCATGAATAAAAGTTTGGTTGGATGTTCATAAAAAAATATGATGGGACTTTTGTTAATGAGCTAGCCAAAGAAGTTGGGGTATGAATTCATTTTTCATTATAATAAATTATTATCAGTTGTCACTATGTTAGTATATATTGCTTCTAATATGAATGATATTTGATTTATAGGTAAAAATTAAAGAACTATGGGATGCCAATCTCGTACGGTCCTACTCAGTCTCCTAAGATGACCCAGTTGGTAAAGTGCTTGGGAAGGATCATCCTGATCGAGTGTGTGGGATGGGTTTGGGACCTTTACCATCTGAGGTCTTTATCAGGCCATCAGGGATTGAAGCTGCATTTAATCCTAGTTTTAGTTGAGATTCTCAGAGAGATTATGTTTTTATGAAAAACACAATTCAAGAACAAGGGGCTCAGATATCCTCTTTGCAGAAATCATTTCTTGATTTGTATCAGAAGATGACTAGATCTATCCCTGGTGATATTTCATCAATTATGAGAAGTGAGTAGGTAAATCACACAACTTCAAAATAATTTAGTTTTCAAACATTTATTGGTTTTAATTTTAAATATAAATATACAAAATTATTTAATTTTCAATTTAATTGTCTTACAGGTTCTAGTAGCAGAAAGTAGAGATGGAGGTGGAGAGGGTGACAAGCAGTGTTCGTCATCAGATAGTGATTAGTTGTCTTGTTGATATGTTGGAAAAATATGGAAACATATGGTTTGTTTACGTATCATGTATCATGTATCATGTGCATAACAGAGTAGTCACCTAACATTTTCATGGCCTAACATTTTCATGATTCTCATGTTTGATAAAGGCGTTGTAATTTGATATGGCTAGATGATTTAGTAAGGTATTGGATCTAGAATTGGTGGAGTATGAAGTTGGTGGATTATGAAGTAATATATATTCCATATGGAAGATGGATATATTTAATAGTTTCATTTGAGTTATGTTAGGATGTGTATATTAGTATTTTGGGCTAACTATTATGTTGTTTATTTGATTCATTTTATTTTTGTTGGAGACACAAGACCCACAGCCATGTCATTCAATGATGGGCCCCACAAATATTGGGTCAACCATTGACCACATTCAAAACATGAGAATGATCACTTATCACAAGAGATCCTTTGAGGTGTGTTCCCTAGATGGTAGGTGAGCCTATTTTGGCCACGCATCATCACTATAGGAGAGAATAATACATGGAGGATGATGGGGAGACAAATTGAGGGATACCTAAAGTGTGGAGGTGAACATTAAGTGATTTTTGGTCAGATTTAAACACTTTGGGAGCTACGCTAGTATGTGATTGAGCACATTGAGTGGGACTATATATAAGAGATATTTAACCCCGTTATAAAGGGGAAGGCCCTGAGGTTGGTCATTGTTTGGTATGGGACTAAGATATGAGATTTTTGGAATCTCTTTGTATCCCATGAAACTTAGAATCCATCCATATGTAGTTTTGAAAATTATTTTGGTAGATGTCCATAATCAAAATAGAAAATACTGTTAGGAAATGGATAGAATATCATGCTTGTTATATACTATTCCAAGATGGTCAATGTTTGGATAGGTAGTTTAAATACTTATAGATCATAAGTTTGTGCTATATAGTTTGAAGGATTAAAGCTTAGACGTTGGTTCTATATATTTTAAAGTATTATATTTAGATCTATGAAACATTGTTAGATGGTTGAGATTATATGGTTTAGATTATTCTATTATATGTTCTATGTACATGTTTTTTTTTACGAAACATTGTTATATTATTGACTATTGAACATTTTTAGATGGTTTAGATTATTCTGTTATATGTTCTATGCACATGGTTTTTTTTCAGGAAACTGGTACTGGGGCTACAGAATCTACAATAGGTTTTTTATTTATAAATCAACATTTAGCAGCGTTTTAAACTACCGCTAATGAAATGGACCATATTTAGTATTAGTTTAAACCACCACTATAGGTAGATATTTTCTTATCATCAACGGTTAAAACTGTTGCTAAATAAATGCGAGTTATTGTTTAGTGGTAGTTATGGTGGCTTTAGCGGCAGTTTTAATGTAAAAAATGGAAAAAAAATTAGCGGCGGTTTTAACCACCGATAAATACATTAATATTTTTTTCACATGAAACTGCCACTAAAACCACCAAAACTGCTGATAAATATGTTTACTACAACACTTTCTGAAAACCGTCGCTAAATTAAAGAAAACACCTCCTATTGGATGTTGACACCTGATTTAGCGGTGGTTTTATGAAACTATCGCAAAATCATATGGTGGTGGTTTAAACCGCTGCTATGAGATGATTTTATTATAGTGTATTATATATGAATTTCATGCCTTATATATATACAGTATCATATATTGTATTTTAGCATGATATATATATATATATATGTATATATTCTATATACATCACATGCATGTGTTTAATCTACGTACATCATATGCATGTATATTTTAGTACCCACCCAACAATGTAAATTACAAAACATCAAGAAAATACATTCAATAATGAGTTATAACACTCTAAGTGATCTAAAAAATCCATCCAAGCTACCTAAATATCAGCTTTAATCCCTATCAGACTATCCTATAAACACTTATCAAACTGTTGTAGGGTGAACACTTGGAAGTACTTAGTAAGATCATCCTTCTAAAACAAATCGACATGTGTGTGCAATAAATATACAGGATCAAGCAAGAGTAATGTCAACCAAACAAATCATAATCATATATATAATTAGAATTAATAAGAAATAAAATCATCAAACTCCATGTTCCACATCACTATCATCATTTCCTCTATTTACCACAACATCCTCATCCACATTCCATCTTGGGAAACCAACTGATTACATCAACAACCAGTAATAACCATCAATCCCATAATTTTAATCAATCGTCGTGTTTCCATAACAATTTCCACATAACATTCATTCATATCCATTATTCAACCACCACATACCACCTCACCATATAACCACATTTTCAACCACACCTAAGTAGTATAATGTACACACAAATGGAATCAACCTCATGCCCTCCCCCTTCCGTGTATATCCCCCACCCATAAATTTATATCCACATCCTCTACACCATAACCAAAAACACATTATCATCAAAATATGTTATCATGATCATGTAGGGAATCAACCTCATTCCCCCTACCATGCATGACCCCTTCCATGTAATATATCTCATCAATTCCCCCATAGTGTCTTCCAGTAAACTATGTACCTCATCATTTATACCCCTGTAAGGTCTACCAGTACACCATGTACCTCCTCATTTATACCTTATACGGTCTTCCAGTTCACCATGTACCTCCTCATTTATACCATATAGGGTCTTCCAGTACACCATTTACCTCCTCATTCATACCCCATCGGTTTTTCAATACACCATGTACCTCCTCGTATATATTTCATAGGGTCTTCCAATACACCATTTACTACCTCATACATATCCCATAGGGTCTTCCAGTACACTATGTACCTCCTCATTTAAAACCCGTATGGTCTTCCAATACACCATATACTATGGAAGTATGATTGTACCTACTTTGATTCATTGCAACCCATAAGGTTATAATACGTCATATTTATATTCCCACATCATTTATCGTAACCACTTCAACAATATCATCTAATATCATAGAAAACTCTCACTAAAAAACACTTTCCATGACAAAACATAATCATAAATAACTAAACTAAACTTCATGAAAAGGTTAACTATGTGAGAAACAATTTCAAATTTCCACATCATTATCATTCTCACCATTTAAAATTTACTATACTCATTAGTTTTATTATTCCATTCATTTAACCGTAACCCGTTTTTACACTATTCATTTATCTTTCATAACATTTTAGTTTCCACAATACCTCAACCATTATGTTAACAATAAACACATTTAATTTTCACCTTACCTATTTAATCCATTAATTTCAAATTTTATACCCAATCCCATTACCAATCACTCTTGCAGACTGGTTAATAATTAATAAAAGTATCACAATAAAAAAAATATGTCAAAGATACATTTTTTAGCCCTACTAATTCAACTTAATCAATTTCATCCAAAATCACCAAAACTTCATACAACAGCGGACTCGACATATAAAATTCATAACAATAATAGGATTATAGATTTCATATTTTTGAAAACCCTTTTCCACTCCCATCATTAAGTGATTAATCAGTTATAATGTTGACAAGGTTCATCAATGGTTTCAAGAAAAATAAAACCACAGTATAAAGAATAAATAAATAAAAAATATAAGTTCTTATCAAATAGAATGGAAAACCATAAGGCATATATGACTCTCTTTAAATTTGGATTTCCTATTATCTAGTTTAACATATTCTTCTGATTTCATTTTTCTTTAAGGGATTTGTTTCCCATGTGTTTTTTCATCATCCCATAAACCAAGATCACCCATAAAGTCACATCAAGAAATATAAAATGTGAAAAATAATAAATTTTTTGGAAGGAACCACAGAAATCAAGTCAAACATATTATATTATAAAAGTTATAATATTAGTTTAGAAACCCCCTTCCTTAACTAGCGCTTCAAAATCCATTATGTAACCAAGGAGAAGATGATGATAATGGCCACAAGATACAAAAAACGCAATAGGAACCTCAAATAAGCCTAAACCATAACAATCCCTCATCAAAATTGAATTCACAACATGGAACAGCCTTCTTGGGTGAAGAATAAATAGAAAATTAATAAAGATAAGGAAGAAATCACCTTTTATTATAAGAAATAAATCTCCCAAAGCCAAGGATCAATGTTGATAAGGTCTCTTAAGGGTCCCCCACAAACACTATCAAGGTTAATGGAAATAAGAGAAATGGAATAGAATTCAGGGGATACTCCAAATTTTTACCTAGGAGGGAAAAAATAACATAAAAAAAAGGTATAGGTAATACCTCAATGGTTAGGGTTTTCAAAAAAATATGGCACAATAGGGTAGACCATGCCGCAATAAGTCCCAGTTAATTGAATCTTTGAAAATCAAATTGTATTTATTCCCCCTTAAACTTGGTCAAACCTTCAGATCCAATAATACTAAGGGAAGGCCATGATGAAAGGTTTATAACCACACTACAAAATCTAATCCCCAAACCATGATACAGTGAAACCAAGGCACCATGATGCAGGGGTCCCTTAAATAGTAGAGCCATTGAATCTTGGCCCCAATACTCTGCGGCGTAGTTGAGACACCATGATGCAGCAACCCTTATATCAAAATAACCACAAATTCATCCGAACAAGGACAAAAAAATGAAACCATAGATACCAAATCTCAATTTAACTCCTTTACTTCTCTAAAAAACACCTCAATCCTCCATGTCATAACCAAAAGGATCCATGTCATAGTGATTCTGAAAATGGATGAGGCACTAAACCAGTGATCCAAAGAGCCGCATCGCAATCCAACCAACCAAGCCACAACCAAAACTATATACTGAACTTGCATAGTGTAACAGAGACCACCACACTTCAAAATCATCACCTATTTTAAATCTCTACTTAAAATCCAAATTTCTTTCCTTAAACCTCCCTCTATCATCTCCAACACCCAAAAAACATAAAGTAATGAGATCGGAAGGTCCAAAAAATTACATTATACACCTCTAAAATGATTATAGTCCCTAAGAATAATAATTGACCCCAAAAATGGAAACCACACACACCACTAACCAAGAATACCAGGGTAGATACCTCTTAAATGGAGTGATCATACTACTAACACCCCTAAGGCAAGGGATGAACCACAACATCAACTCTCCCAAAAATAAGGATATAACATGGAAAACCTCACCACTATGGAAGATACCTCTAACACAATAATATTACTATAAAAAAAACTAAAAATAACATCAATTACCTTGGCTCACCACCAAATCCCCTATCAATTACTCCCTTCACCTTAATCATATTTTAAAATAGTCACACATTAAAAGAAACCCCTTTTTAAGTTTGAAACCTTTTGAAGGAAGTCAAATAAAATTAATTGAAAGATAAAATAAGTAATTTAACTTTTAAATATGAATAGTACACACTTGAAAATGAGTTTAAAAACTATTGTGAGGGTTTAAGTGAATGGAGTTGGTTTACTCAAAACATTCTCATAGCTAGCTCTCTGCCAAATATTGGAAAACATACTGAATCATATGGTAGTCATATTGATGATTCCCCATAGAAGTAAACTATAAATAGATCAACTCTATAGAAAAATGACACCTTGATCTACTCAACCCTAGGGTGATAAGCCGCACTCTAGACCTATAAGATCACCTCACTCTCTTCCTACATGAAATTTGAGACCTGCAACCCAGATCATTCATCTCAAACTTCTCAAATACTTGGAAGGGGATTTCACTAAAATCCTCCATCACTAATAAACCTCTTCCCATGATCTCATCTTAATCTCTCACCACTTCCCAAGACTTAGACTAAAAAATAAACATTGATCTCTAAATATTAATCCTTAAAGAAAACTCAAAATGTTGCACCCACCCTTTCTCATAGAGAAGAAAATGTGAAAACTATCTAATTAGGTCTATAAAATTGTTATTAAAGTTATGAACACTCTCATCCCCCTTTCTGAATGTCCTAAATATCTTTAATATGATCACAAATAAACTCTTAAGAAAATAAATCCTTCTTGAACTATTCTATAAATTTTCTCCCATGACATATATTCTAGGTCACCACACTTCATTTCCCACCATCTTCGAGTTGACTTTTGAAACAAGACAATCAAAAAACCAAATTAGAATCTATTTATATAATTCACCTACCCAAAGGTAACCTCAAACGCTTTTGATAAATCCTTAGAATTTGGGCAAGAGTCCTCACCAATGAACTTAATCTCTTACCACTACTAAAATTTTACCAATTCTCTATCCTAAGATTCCACTTTCCCCATTCCATGCTCAGCATGGAATTTTGATGGAGTTTCTTTAGATCAAAAAACAATAAATTTATCATGAATGAAACAAAGTATATCAATATCATATATTAAAATAGTATTTCACAGAAAATGAATCAACCCATACACTACTCTTGTAGTTGGTGTGGTAGATGAGTGGTTAACACACCCTATAATTCTATATGAAACCCAAAATAAAATCTTGGTGGAGGGATATTTCTTAGTTATTATATTAGTATTGTAATAGTTACTAAGAGGTACTATAGCAGTCGAAACTATTCATTCGATTTTGGACTTCAGACCACCAATTTGGGCCTATAGGCCACAGGTTCTTCGGGCCACCATTAGCCCTCAATCCATAGGGCCTCTGGTCCACCTCAGGCCTTTAGAACATAAGTTTTTATGCCATATGAATATAAATCAATCCGGGCAGACCACACAATAGAAGTCCCCATAAGAGGATTTAGAGAAAGTAGTAGCCACCTAAGTAGAGATAACTAGATTGGAAGAATGAAAGGGTATGTCAATTACCATATGTACCACGCACCATACAACTATGCATAGGGAAATGATATTCGATCATCCATGTAAGATGGAGAGCTAGGTTACTTGAATAATGAATATGTTGGGGGGTTCAGTATAGTCAGGTCTTTGGGCCTTTAGTTTATGTATTTTTCCTTATTCCTCTATGCCTATTGGTCATATACTAGTCTTTGTGCCTCTAGACCTATGGGTTGTGTAAGGGTTCCTCATCAATACAAAAAGGTGAATTATCTATAAATACATAAAAATATTGAAGGACTTTGGGTTGTGTTGACCACCATCCACTACTCTTCCTTACCATTTCACCTATACAACATTTTCACACAATAAAAACACCACTACCATTAAATACAAAACCATACCACCACTATTGCATCACCCACACTACTCCATTCCAACCATGGTAACCAACCATAGCATCCAACAATATTCACTACACAAACCACCCTATAATGTATGCAAAAACCATCTTACTTCTGCCTAACCAACAATACCATTCCAACCTCACACACACATAAGAACATCCATCATTATAACTACAAAATTGTCTATTCACCATCATCACATCAACAACCACAACTTCCTATGCCCACAATGCATCCAGTTATAGAGCCTACCACATAACACATTCCAACACCCAAACTAACTACAACAATTCCTAACCACTTCCACACAATTCACAGTAAGTGAACATATCCAACCATAATAAACACAATAGAAAAGAAAAATAATCAATCACTTTTCCTTTATTATTTTCATAATAATTTAATTTTGACTAGAAATAACATCTCACCAAATTTTAGATTTTATAAAAAATGAATTTCATTTCCAGCTTTAAATTGAGAAATTTTTATGAAAGGTGATCTCATCAACTTAATAACAACAATAGTTCATAATTAAAATGGTAGGTTACAATATATAAGACAATTTATTCACACTAATTTAAAATAAATAGCATAGAATTCATATGAATAAATTTAATTGTGGGTAATCATCACATTATCCAATCTTTAGATGTCTGCTTACAATTTTTGGAGCTAGATATTAAGTAATCATATCACCTAGTCATACTTTAAATTTTAAATGGAAATATATGAATTTTTTAATTTCATGACACATTATTATCATGTTCAACTAAAAATTTCATAAAATGTTTACTACTTAGAAAACATGATTTTATATTACATAAAGGATGACATGCTTTTACTTCAACACTTAGGTATAAAATGATCAACACACAACATACTTGAGGAAATATAATTTAATTTATTAAATTAAAGGGTATTTTAAATAATACCATACATTCTAGCATTCTTCCATAATAATCTATGCAAACATCCCTCAACTCTAAACATGCTTTCCATAATAGACAATTCACATCTTACCCATACAAATGATCATTTATATTCCAACAACTAAACATGGAATAAAATTCATGACTCTATATATAACACATAAATATTTGTTTATTTTAAAAATTTATCCAGTATTGAAATGAATAAACATATTTATTCATATTAAGATTTTCAAATTTTAAACGGTTTATTACTAATCATTATTTTAATCTTAAAAGTTTTAAGGGAAAAAATGGTTAAAATTTATCCTTGAAATAAACTCCTAACACTTTTATATAATATATTAGAAGTGAAATATAACACATGGTATAAAAAATCGTATAAAATTTTGATTAACTAAATCATGGTTTTAAAACAATTCACTTAGTATAACAAAAAAGTAATTCCTTAAGGAAAACCTTGTTTTAAAAAACTTTTGAAAAACGAAATTACGCACAACTAGGATTATTTAGGCATGCTTTACTAATAATTCTAAACATCATGGAAATATATCAACATGTTATGCACTTAAATAATAAAGATGAAAATTAATTTACAAGAATCATGTCATAAAATTAATGGAAGTGGTGCATTTAGGAATCAACAAGGATCTATTTAAACCATTCAATTAAATTAATCACCATTTTACTATTCCAATAAGGTTTATGAAATAAAATCAGTAAGAGGATGATAAATCATCAACAATTAAAACACAAGGGTATAATTATAAAAACATAAATAAGATTCATAATATAAATTCATATGTGGATAATGAAAATGTTTCATGTACCTCCATATGATTTCTACCCTGCAACGGTTACACTTTCACTAAAAAATTTCAATGGGTTTTCAAAGTCCTTATATCATATCATAGGGGGGATCAAATATCTATATCCTAGTAGGTATCCTTGGTCGAAATCACATGTTACACTTGAGTTTCATTGTTTCCCTACCAATCCCATGAAATCCTCACTGGTTTCTAACTCCCAAGTCCACCTTAACTCTCTACCAAAATCTCTAATACCACTTTTTCATGACCCACCACCACCAAAACCACATCTGGGCCTACATGAAGGAAAAATAGGTCCTTAAATCCCACCTCCAATATTCCTTAGGTTAGTGACTAACATTGAGGTTATAAAACGTGAATATGGGAGGAACTTCCCCCAAAAAATCTCATAAATAATAATAACAGTCCACCAATCAACTCCAAATAAATTACATTCTACAAATAAATTCCCACAACCCAAATTTTACCTATATGTAAATTACAAAACATCATGAAAATACATTAAAGAATAAGTTATAAGACTCCAATTCATCCAAAAACTCCATCCAAGCTACCCAAACAGTAGCTCCAATCCCAATCTAACTATCTTCTAAACACTTATAAAACTATAGTGGGGTGAGAAATTGGGATTAATTAGTAGTATTATCCTTATAAAACAAATTGATATCGAGGTTCAATAAATATTCATGATAAATCAAGAGTAATATCAACTAAAAAATTCATAATCATATATTTAAGTAGAATTTATTAGAAATAAAATCATAGAACTCCATATTTCAGATCACTATCAGCATTTCCTCCATTTCCCATAACAAACTCATCAATATTTCATCATGAGAAACTGACCAATTCCATCATCAACAACCAAGAATAACCATCAATACCATAACCTTCATCAATCACTATGTACCCAAAACCATTTCAACATAACATCCATCCATAGTCATTATTCAACCACCACATACCGCCCACCACATAACCACATTTCCACCACCCCTTGGTAGGGTAACATAAACGTGAAGGGCATCAACCTCATTCCATTATCCATTCATGTACATCCCCCACCCATAACCGCTTATCTACATTATCCTCACCACAACCATAACCATATCATCATCACAGTAGGGTATTGTGAATATATAGAGCATCAACCTCATTCCCTCCCCCTACTATGCACGACCCCCACCATGTAATATCATCTCATCAGTACCCCCACAAGGTCTTCCAATACACCATGTACCTCCTTATATATACCCTATAGGGTCTTTTAGTACACCATTTACCTCCTCATCCATGTCCCATAGGGTTTTCCAGTACACCATGTACCTCTTCCTCCATACCCCATAGGGCCTATCAGTGCACCATGTACCTCCCCATCCATACCTCATAGGGTTTGTCAGTGCACTATGCACCTCCTCATCCATACCTCATAGGTTCTATCAGTACACCATGTACCTCTCCATCTATACCATGTAGGGTCTGTTATTACACCATGTACGTCCTTATCTATACCCCATAGAGTCTACCATTACACTATTTTCCTCCTCATCTATACCTCATAGGGTCTTCCAATACACCATTTACCTATAATCACACCAATTCCCTCATAGGTCCTACTAAGACAACACATACTATGGTATTATAATCATACCAACTTCAATATATCACAGTCCATGTGGTTCCACTCCATTATCCCCTTATTTCCACATCATTTCCAACAACCACTTCTATAATCATGTCCAACAACATAGAAACCTCACACTAAAGTAACACTTTCCAAAAAAAATGTCATCATAAATAGAACAACCAAGATTCATGAAAATGGTAACTATATAAGATACAATTTCACATTTCCTATCATTATCATTCCCAACATTTACCATTTACCAACCTCATTTGTTTTATTATTCCATTCATTCACCCATATCCCTTTTTCAAACTATTCATTCATCTTTCATCACATTTTATTTTTCACAATCCATAAACTATTATGTTAATAATAAATGAATTTGGTTTATAGATTACCTATTTAACCCATTAATTTCACATTTTAGCCATTCTCTCATTATCAATTACTCTCACAGACTAGGTCATAATTAATCAAAGTGCCACGACAAACAACAACATGTTAATGATCCATTTTTCTACCCTATCAATTCAACATAATTAAGTTCAACCCAAATTTCCACAAGTTCAGACAATAACAGGCACAACATATAATATTCAAAACAACGATATCATTCTGGATTTTATATTTTAGAAAACCATTTTCAACTTTCATCATAAATTTATTAACTAGTTATGATGGTGATAATTTCCATAAATGGTTTCATTAATAATAAAACCAAAACAATGAGCATAAATCAATAAAAATATAAAAAATTATCAAATAGTATGGAAACCCATAAGGAATATACAAAACCCTTTCCCTTTAGGATTCCTCTCATTCGGTTAAACATTTTATTTTAATTTTACTTTACTTTAAGGGGTGTGTTTCCCAAGTGTTTTTCCCTCACCCCATAAATTGAGAATGCCCATAAAGTCACATAAATCAATATAGAAGGGGAAACACAATAACACATTTGGAAGGAATCGTAGCAAGAAAGTCAAGAATATTATATTCTAGAAGATATATAATGAGTTTAGAAACCCCCTAACTTAACTAATTTTTCACAATATGTTTCACAACAAAATATAAGATAATGATTATGGCCAAAAGATTTGGAACACATGATAGGAACCTCAAATAAAACTAAAACACAATGATCGCTCATAAAAACGTAAGGCACCCTATGTTAAAGCCTTACTGGGTGAATAAAAGAGAGATAAAATGAGAAGGGGAAATAATAAACTCACTTATTATAATAATAAAACAATATCATGAAGTCAAGGATAAAGTATAAGAAGTTCTCTGAAGGGTCTTCAAAAAACTCTCTCAAGGTTGATGGAAATAAGAGAAATATAATGGAATTTGGAGGAGAATCCAAAATTATACTATAACGGCCCAAAATTTACATAAATAGATATTACATCTTAATAGATGGATATTTTTTCATTATAAAAAAATGTATGAGTAACATAAAGTTTTAGTGCCTTTAAAAACATGGATTCATAAAAAAATTGGTTCATAAAAGATCTACATTGTCTACAACTTAGTTATTCATAACTAAAACCCTTTTTAGACACATTATACTTAAAAAAATTATTTATAACCTGGAGAAATGAAACATAAGAAAGTGTGAGCTCATATTCTTAGTAAGGTTAAATAAGGGAGATATCAAATATCACTTAAACATAGCATGAGCATAAGGGTATGAGATCATGATCATAACATTTGAAAATCATACCTTATATATCATAGATCATAATATTAAGTCATGGAATAAATCTTAGTAGTTCATAAGAAATTAATCATAAAGTAATTAAAGAACATGGTCTATAATATCATATGACATTGGCATAAGACAAAATTGTGTGGCATACATCTAAGTATAGAAAATCATTTCCATAGTAGTCAAGTCTTATTTCCAAGTTTATCATAGTGGATTTAGTTTACTCTTTAAACCATTATAGTAGTCAAGGTTCACTCCCAATATTATCATAGTGTATTTTTTTCACTATTAAAACCATTATAGTAGTCAAAGTTAACTCCTAATACTATCATAGCGGATAGATTCTCTTACTAAACTAGGTTCACTCCCCATTCCAATCTAATTTATGTCAAGAGATATCAATATTTATCCAATTAATTGGAGGCATATATAATTCCAGTCCCACCCATAACATAATAAAAATCATACATATATGTTCCATAGTATTAGAAAACATTCATCATATTAGAACCCATTAAAATAAATGGCTTTCATAAAAATTTTAACATTTTATCATAGAATAACCCATGGAAAAGGAATGGGTTTTATAAACATCTCATCATCATAATATTAAAACAACCATAGAAATAATAAATATGGTATCATTGGTTTATATCCCCATTAAAACTTAAATAACATCAAAGTATTTCATCTTAGATGAAAAATGTCTTTTGAATATTGGTTAGAACATTTCCAGAGAAAAATACCCCTTTTTCTTTGAAATGAATTATTTAAAAAATTTCAAAATATTAAGGAAAATTTTTTCTTTGAAAATAACTTATAAAAATTTTAAATTAATCTTCAATTCATTGATTTTTCATGATGGAGGGAAAATCTGATCATGTCGTATAGGTTAAAAACAATTACTTTCATACTTTTGTAAAAAGTAAAAAAGTACCTCGTTTGGAAAATGATAAGAATATTCCTTTTAAAACATTTTATAAAAATTAAAACATGGGTAGAAATAGATTTTAAAAATAATATTATAATATTATAACCCTTATTTTAAACATTTTTAGAAAACATGGATATGGAATAAAAATGTTTTTTAATTGAAGAGAGAAATAAAGTCAATTTTCCTTAAAAACATTCTTTCAGTATCTTGAGTACTTAAAGATAGGAAAATGAAAGGAAACACATATTTATAAAAAAATATATTATAATAAAATTAAATAATATATTTATATATATATCATAATATTTCATCTTCTAAAACTTAATCATAAACAATCTTGATAAATAATGAGATTATGACATAAAACCCTTACCGCTTGGGTAACATTTGAATCATAATCCCAATGAAATAAATGAACTTATATGGATATGTAAATCCAAATAAATTTCATAATAATAATGATAAAATAAATTTATGTTTATTATATACATCATATAAAATAAATAAGTTTTGAATATGGTATGTGTCTCGCAGAAATAAAAGTGAGATGAACATCCCTTATCTCGGGTCTTAATTCCTTCATATGTGTTAGATTATTCTATATAATAAATATAGGTTTATTATAAATATATTATAGAACAATAATAATATATAAAATACCATATATTATTTACTTATAACCTTTTATCACCCATTTATTAACAATTATTTATTAAAATCATTGTCCCGAGTGATATCTGCTACATTTTTCATGTATGTTTTGGTTCAGTAGTTTTGTTCCATGAACTTTAATCATGGTTAAATCATATAAAAAATTTAATAATGATATAAATATCATATATATTCATTATATACAAATTTAGAGTCATCCATAAAATTTATAGTTAAAAAATGAATTACACCGTTTATGGAGACTGTAGGTCGTACGTGCGTATGAACGCTAATTTCACTTTTTGACAAATGGAAAAAAAGAAATTTAAATAATATTTAAAATATAAATAATCATAATTATATAATATATATCTTATATATTCATTAAATTTACCCTTATTACCTTCCAAGTAAAATAAAAGTGAAAAACGAATCAAATCGCTTCGTGTAGGTGGTAATCCACACATATGCCTGAGCGAAGTTATCATTTTCCAATGGATTGGAAGGTAAGAAGTTAGATGTGATATTATGATTAAATAAGTATAATTATTTCATAATTATAATATTTAAATATTAAACCCATTATAATACTCATCCATAAAATATGGTGATGAAAAATGAATAGTATCGCTATGTGGAGATGATAAGTCGTATGTACGCATGAGCGATACTTTAGCTTCTCATTTGATGGGAAAGAGGGTGGATACCAAGGATTTCATAATCATAATAAAATTTAAGTGTATTTAGGATAATTTATTTATTATTTAATGATATATATTATATATTTATAGTAGTTAAATAATAATTAAAAAAGAAAGTGATCGGTTAAGGTGATTGCCTCATCTTTGCAAGAACTCTTTTAGATCGCATCTTTAGGATCCTATGGTTGATTTTTGGAAATAATAGAACCTATATAATGTACCAAATTAAGTTTATAATTTATTTTGGTAGGTTATTTTCTAGATATATGGATTAATTTTTTTAAGGAAGATAAAGGAAGGGTGGCCTTTTATAATTGAGGTGAGGGGCACTTTTGGAATTTCTTAAAAGATTAAATTATAATAAAGTCATTCTCAAGAAAAATAATTAAAAATGGAAATTTATTAAAATATAAGGTATTATATGGTTAAAATATCATTAAAAATAATATTTATATAGGTTTAGTGGTATTTTAAACCTTTTCTTTTGGTTTAACCCCTTAGTTAGCCTATTTTAACATTAATCGCAGTAACATCTTTTTTACTCTTACAAGGTTATAATTTTTCATATAAGATGAAAAATATATCATAAATGAAAAATATATGAAATCTTTTACCATATATTATCCATATTTTCCTATTTCAATATTTTTATGATTTTTAAATAATTTAATAAAATGTTATTTTGATAAAATATCATTAATGTCAATTTTGACACTATTCATTTAATTTGACTTAAAAGACATAAATAAAATTTTTAATTAGAATATAATCATTTTAAAAATCAATAATATTTTTTATTTATCTAAAAAATTATTTTAAAACTATCAATCACTCAAATATTATTAGTTTTAATATTTTTAAAATTGTTTATTTTATTTTTCTATTAATTGAAAAAAAAAGTATTAGTGTTGCACAAGAATTTAAGGTGATTATTTAATCACAAAAAATTATAAATAAATTACCATAATTAATATAATTTTACTATTCACAAAATGGAAATTTATATTCATTCATAAATAGTTTTTTCCCTATGTGAACACATAAGAAATATTTAAAACTAAGAGAGTGACATTTTGTAACTTTCTTTTCTTTGTATATTATATGGATCATTTTCATATAAAACTTTAAATTAAACAAATATATTTAGATACTAATATTATAATATTATAATTATATTCATAAAATAAAAATTTTTAAGAAAAATTATAGCCTTATCACTTAGTTCTAACCTAGATTAACCTGATTTATCTTTTACCAAGGTAATAAATTTTACCACAGTTATAATTCATATTGACCAAAAATAAAATGGAACTATTTAAAAAATTTGAACCCTATAATTAAAAATATGGAATAATTTTTTCAAGATTCAATTTCTATAAGTGGTAGAAATAAATTTTAAAAATAATAGCACAAAACATGAGGAAAACCGCTTTTTAGAAAAATACATTTTTAAGCATAAAACTTGGTTTATTCTTATCCCGTGATTAGAAAATATTAAATAAATAATAAAAAAATTAACAAAATATATAATATATATAAATTTAGTTAAAATAATTCAAAAATACTAATTAATTTAGTTTATTAATATCAAAAACACATTGCGTACATAAAAACAGTTCTTTCAATCAAAAAAATGCTTTTTTATATATAAAAAATGTTGTTATGCCAAATTAAAAAATAAAATTGACTCAAATTAACTTAATTATATTATTTAAAATATAATATAACAAATTTTACTTTGAACCCATTTTAAAACAAAATTGAACTTTTTACATGCTTAAAATAAAAATACATTTTTCAATAAAAATTAGTATTTTCTCTATTAACTAGAAAATCAATCCTTTCATAAAAATACCATAAATTCACCCTAATATAATTTTTATATTATTATTTAAAAAAATTATTTAATTTTATGATATAAATTTTTTAAAATTTTCAAAAATTAAATATAATATTTTCTCATAAAAATCAATAAAAATCATTTTTGAAGGGAATCTATTTTTTATGTATAATATAACTTTATTAAAAATTGAAATTTTATTTCCTAAGCATTAATAAATACATTTATATTGAGTAGGATATTTTTATATATTTCATAAAAAAAATAATCTTATTCATACCCACCAATTTAACAACTAGCTAGGTCGTAAAAATCATATTTAAATAATAATATTTCATGGTTCATTTAAGTTCAGAGTTGTGTGTCATATACGCTATTAAACATACTTTTATTATTTTAAAATCTTGAGGTGTTACATTCTACCCCACCCCCCCACACCCATAATAAATTGTTTCCTCACAATTTTAACTTTTTCTCGGTAATCAAGGGTTTGATATTTGAAAATTCATTTTTTGAAAACCCAAATCATAAAAAGGGTTAATAGAACTTCCTCTTTAAAATAGGGAAAGATATATATAAAGTTTACCTAGAATAACACATATCTAGATTTCTATATAGTATAACATTATTGAGAAGTGAAAATATGGATATGTAAGATAAAACTAGTGCTCAATGACTAATAGATAGTGATTTTGAACATGGTCAGGAGAAAGCGGACGACCATAAAACTATAAATATGTGATGGGTGAAAAGACCATCAATTCATCAGAAATGATGGTAAAATATTAGCATTTTATTTCAATATCATTTTAATAAAGTTGATGGATTATTTTACTATCATTTTATATAATACTAGAAAATATAATTACTTTATGTATTTACATATCATAAGCACAATTTCATCATTTGGTTATGCCTTGATCAATTTCCACTTCATCTCTTACTCAAAGAAATAAATTTCCAAGATGATTTTTTTATGCCTGAAGCACTAAAATTAACTTTTAACGGATCACATAATCCACAAAAGGATAACAATATCTTCCTCCTATATTTATACATTAACCAAAACCAAAATAGTTAGCACCGTATAAGATAATATCCAAAGTGTATAAACCTACCCTTTTAATTCCAAAATTTCCACAATAAAAATAAAAGTTCTACTTAGATCATTTTATAAATAACCCTATATCCAAAATAACCATAATAACTCAAACATTAATGAATTTTTTAATCTCAAAGTTTTTATCATACCTTTCATATTACATTCCCAAAAATTTAATTTCATTCATCCCAAATAATATTTCATGTTAAATCACATGTTAAACCTAAGAGTCACATATACCTTAACCTAACTAAAAATCTCCCAGAATATTACTAATCACCATGATAAATCTTATAATGTAGTGAAATTCACCAAAATATCATGAATAAAATTTATATGCTAACCTTAAAGGCAATCCTTAGCTTGACCATAAATATCTTCAAAAATATTTCCTTTTCAATTAATTACTTTTTAATGATTGAAATTGTCTATTTCCCACTATCTAATAAACCATAATTACATCAAATTTTATACTAACCCAAAGTGTTATTTAAACCTCAATAGATTATTCTTCCTAAAACATAGTAAAAGTTTTAAATCACTTCAAAATACCATCACTTGAAACATTAAAAGGGGGTTTTGATGCCTTTGAACTTATGATAAACCTTAAACTTATAAACCCATGATGATATCCATAACTTTTATGTTAACCTTACATGAAAACATATATTATTACAAAATTAACATAATCCTTATATCTAAAATAACATATTAGACTATTTAATATATTCTATCAATCTAAAATTCAGTAAACTTCATCAAAGATATCCTTAATCACTTTGTCATAAAATAATTACCCAATTTCTAAGTCACCAATGATATCCCATTAATTTCAAACATATCATTATCCCAACTAAACTTTATTACTTTTCTTGGTAATTTTTACCATTCGACATATGTTTTAAAATCCTAATGTGGAACAATCCTTAGATGTTTTATGATCCTTATATCCAAAATATAATTTACACAACACTTCTACAACATAATTCCCAAATATCAATACATAAAAAATTCAATCCTTCTACTTTAACATTTTTCATATAATAGGTCCTTCCTAGTTTTAGGATTTAACCCTTAGATTTGGTCATTGGATTAGATAATTCCCATATTACCCGCACATAAAACATTGAGATATAAATGGTACCTTAGGATGAACTTCATTTCTTTACATAGAACTCTTCATTTTTCTTTTTCAATTTCTTAATCTATTACCTTCATTTCCACATATAAAATATCTTATCATTTATTTAAGACATTCCCTTGAGTGATTATTCCTACATTATCAACATGTAAGAAATTTAATCTTATTTCCTCCATGGTCTTCATGAAACTCCATTTTTATCTTCTTATATATGTCAGTAAACTCATACAAGTTGAGATTATTAATCATATTAAAAGATATATGATTATTAATAATCACAATGTTTCACATTACATATCCTATTTAACTTGGTTTCTTATAATTATAGTCATTCCATTGTCCATCATATTCAGCATTAACATAATTCCTCCTACTTCCATCCATTGAATAAACAAAGTATAGTGTGACAAAAAGTAGTCATATTGTGGAATCGTGAAAAATAATTTATAGGATTTCTAAATAATGAAATATAATTTTAAATCTATTAAGCATTAATTTTAACATGGTTTATCTATGATCATTACCAAAACTTTAGGATGGTATCTTGTACTTAGATTTATCCCCAGGTATTTCAACAAAGTTCTCTAATCCTAATTTCCAAAGGTTGACTAAATCTATCCTCTGATACCAAATATATCAACCCAAACATTATATACATAGATATTATATATTAATATATGAATATTCATTTCATTATACAAAATCACATATGAGAACTATAAAGGTTTAGTGTATTTAGAAACTTATATACACAAACAACTAGTTCATAAATATCTACATCATCTCCCACTTAGTTCTTCATAACTAGAACCCTTTTTAGACACATCATACTTAAAAAATTTCTTCATAACCTGGGGAAAGTAAACATAATAAAGTGTGATCTTAGATACTCAGTAAGGGTAAAAAAGGGAAATATCAATGATCACTTAAACATAACATGATTATAAGGTTATGAGAATATGATCGTAACCTTTTAAAACCATTCCCTACATGTCATATATAATAATCTTGAGTCATGGAATAAATCTTGGAAATTCATAATACATTAATCAAAAATTAATAAAATAACATGATCTGTAATATCATATAATATTATAATAATACATAATTTTTTTTTATACACATAAGCATAGAAAATCATTTCCATAGTAGTCAAGGCTCATTGCCAAGACTATCATAGTTGATTGGATTCACTCTCCAAACCATCGTAGTAGTCAAGGTTTGATCACAAGACTATCATAGTGTATTGGGTTCACTCCCTAAACCATCATAATATTCAAGTTTCACTCCCAATATTATCATAGTGGATAGATTTTCTTATTGAACTAGTTTTACACTTCATTTCATTCATGTTTATCTCATGATATATCAATATTTATCCAATGCATTGGAGGAATATATAATTCTGGTCCCATCCATCACATAATTAAAATCATATATACTTTTTTATAAGATCATAAAACATTAATTATATTATAACCCAGGAAAATAAATGGTTTTCATAAACATTTCATCTTAGCATAACTCGTGGAAGAGAAACAGGATTTATAAACATTTCATCATAGCATTACCAGTGGAAAAGGAATGTGTTTCATAAACATATTATCATCATAATCATAAAAAATATATATAAATAATAAGGATTATATCATTAGATTATATACCTATTAAAACTTAAGTAACATCAAATGATTCCATCTTAGATGAAAATTTACTTAGAAGATTAGTTAGAACATTTCCTAAGGGAAACCCCCTTTTTATTTGAAATCAATAGCTTGAAAATTTCCCAAATATTAATGGAAAAAAATTATTTTAAAATAAAATTGAAAATTTTTAAATGAATATTAAAATCATTGAGTGTTCATGATGTTAGAAAATTTTTATCATTTCCTATAAGTTAAAAAACGTTCATTTCATACTTTTGTAAAAATTCTAAAATTACCTCATTCATAAAATGACAATAAGATTAATTCTAAATAATTTTTTAAAAATTAAAACATGTTTAAAAATGAATTTATACAATCATATGATAATATTTAAACATTATTTAAAATATTTTTAGAAAACATTGATATGGAAGAAAAAGTTTTTTCAACTGAAGAGAAATAAATTCAATTTTCCTTAAAAACATTCTTTCAGTTTCTTGAGTACTTGAAGAGTGTAAAATAAAAGTAAAAATTTTATTTTAAATAAATAACCATATTATAATAAATTTTTTGATTTTATTTAGATATATAACATAATATGTCGTCATCAAAAACTTAATCATAAACAATCTCGATAAACAATGAGATTGTGGCATAAAACACTTACTGCTTTGGTAACATTTGAATCGTAATCCCCATTAAATAAATAACATTATATGGATATTTATATAACCATAAATTTTATAATAATTATAATAAGGAACATTAATGGGTAGTATATACACCACTTAAAAGAAACAAGTGGTGAATATGGCATGTTTCATACAGAAATAAAAGTGAGATGAAAATTATTTACCTCAGGTCTGACTTCATTCTTATGTGTTAGAACCTCATGTATAATAAATATAGGTTTATTATAACTCTATTACAGATTCATATTAATATATATCATACCATATATAATAAATATAGGTTTATTATATTGGATTTATTTAAAAGTAGTGAATAAATAAATTAAAAAAACATATATATCTACTAAAATCACATTTATTATGAAATATTATAACAAGAATAATCTAAAAAACATTTGTTCAATTAATTGGGAAGAATTTTGAGCTAACAGGATCTCAGTTAGGTTTTTATACGTAGATAAAAATGAAAACAACGCTTGGTAGAAGTGATGATGGATTTGGAACTCGCCAATTTGATGTTGAATAATAATAGAATCAAAAAATCAATGAATAAAGGGAGATATTCATGGGATAAGATAGGGGGTTCATCACTCAGTGTAGGGATGATTAGAGATTATGGGTGGGGAGGGGGAGGGGAGGTCATGCCTCTTAATTCTCATCCTTATACAAATGGTTTTTACAAACTATTAGTATAGACTGCTGACTATTAATCTATAACAACGGTTCTAGAAAACCATTGGTATAGAGGTGTGGGTATAGACTCAAATTCTAACAGTGTACTTTTTTGTTATTTTTTTAATTTAATTTTATGAGATACACACACATATATAATTTTACTATATAAACACATTATATAAATATATTTAAATAAATTATATAAACCATTATATATATAAACACATTATACATACATGTATGTATGTATGTATAAACCATTATGTGTGTGTGTGTGTGTGTGTGTATGTATGTATGTATGTATGTATGTATGTATGTATGTATGTATGTATGTATGTATGTATGTATGTATGTATGTATGTATGTATGTGTGTATGTATGTATGTATGTATGTATGTATGTATGTATGTATGTATGTATGTATGTATGTATGTATGTATGTATGTATGTATGTATGTATGTATGTATGTATGTATGTATGTATGTATGTATGTATGTATGTATGTATGTATGTATGTATGTATGTATGTATGTATGTATGTATGTATGTAAGCCACATTTAACAATCCAAAAGATCAGGAATCCCCGTAATGATTCCTAAAAAACCAAACCATTTTATTAGGACTTTATGAAAACCAGTCAAAAGATTAAAACACCTTTGGGAATTTCCAATTTATATGGTAAAAATCATTTAGAAAACCAATCAAACATTTAGGATGATTTAAATTTCAAAACTATCTTGGAAACATGATTTAATAAGTGAAATCTATGTTGGAATCTTAGGAAAAAATATATAAAAAAAGTGATAATCCATTTCCAATCACCACAACCACATGAAATAGAATATACATTTATATAATAATGAAAACAAACTTTAAAATCATCAAGAAATCATAGTTTTCAAATTAAAATCTTAGACATAGGGTAACCTACCTTAAATCAAAGGATAACTCACTACCTTTAATAATAGAGGTGTTAGTCCACATCAAAAAGGTATTAAATGCTCTAGAAAATAAAGAGAAACCCAAAGTCGCAAAATCTCTAATTAAAATTGGGCAAAAGAAGCAGAACGGAAGCAACCCTACCCAAAACCAATGGGGGATTCATCGCCTTCAATGACCGTGGCTAGAACAGACCTCAATCAAACCCCCACAAACCCTAGGAACCAAAAACCAACAAAAAAGAAACCAAAAAATCCATTATGGGTTTTCCATGGCATGCGATTAGCCGACGAAAATAGAAAACACAAGAATAAAAAAGAAATAGAAAAGAGAGGAGAAGGAGAAACCCTTATCGGTGATGATCGTAAGAGAAAATTGGAGGGAAAATGCCAAGTAGAGGATCCAGGAGGAGGGGTACCACATGCGTTGGATCCTCTATTGAGTGTGTCATTAAAATGGGAAGGGTAGAGGATGCCTTGGGGTGATTTAGGGGGAAAACACAAAATCCATTTTTTTAAGCTGAACACTGCGCATGGTTTGGATGAACAGTTGTCCAAATCTTGCACCAATCATGTTCCCCACACTGGAAGATATGGGGCACCCTTCATGGTTAGGATTCATAGTTAGGTAAATTGTGTGTTGACCATGTGGTTGACTCTATAAAGGCTACAAACACCCTCACACAGTTTGCACACAATTTCTACTAACTGTGCGCTAACCATGCCTCTATGCTAGAAATCCCAAGAATTTTAAAATTTTAATATGTTTCGAACCAAAATTCAAGAATGAGACGAAATATAATTAAATAATTGATTTATTATTGTTGGGGTGTGACATTCAAACTCTGCAAACCTAACAAAATGGCCCGACTACCACGCCTAAAGCCAGACCATGACTGTATCTAGGACTCTCCATGGCGTGGTGTTTAACCACCACACCCATTTTCCCCCAAAAAAATCACTTTCTCAAAAAAAATTCCTCTACTATCCTTTGATATTATTTTCAAACCTTCAACACCCTACAAAAACAAAATATAGGACCATAGAAAATTTGGGCCTCTGTATAAATAATCATTTTCAAAATGTTTTTATTTTTTCATATGTGATTGTTTGTCCTTTAACCACTTGTGTGTGTGCCTTTTCCTTTTTTATCTAATGTATGATAACTAAAGCATATTATTTATCTCAATTTCAACCACATTTATTATCATTGTGACCATGACTATAAGTGGTCACTTTCACTTCAGTGGATGAAACTAAACCAATTGGCCTATTTTCATGAATTCTCATTGCAAATTCAATATTTTTTCATAAAAAAATACAATAAAATAATTTTAAAATATATTATAAAGGGTTTTTTATGATACTGTTTTTGTAAAATCATGTTTGAGGTATAGATCAAAAAAAAAATCTAACATATTCATATTGTTAATATTTTTTAGCACATAATCTTAACTGTGAAGTGATTTTAAACAAAGATATATTGTATTCACTTGCTGAATTGAAATCTTAAAACCACATATTACTTCATTCACAAAGATTATTTGGTAAAATAACCAACCTCAAGTGACTATACATTTTTTTAGGATTCATCATGAAATTTGAGGTTCTTCTATATAGCGACTCGTGTCATTACATATCGGTGGAATTGGAGAAAGGATGGATTCTAGTGAAACTATAACTAGGGTGGATTTGAAATTTTGGATTTAGGATGGAAAATAGACCTTGTAGACACATTCAAAATGATTAAAATGAAGTTTCAAATATGTGGGTTCAAGTGGAAAAAACTTTAAGTGTATTTTGAGCACTTCATAAATTAAAAGGAGGAGGATGATGACTATAGGTACCACCAGATACCCGGTAGGGTGTTATAAAGTATCAAGTGAGAAGGAAAAAAGTGTTTCCCCATTAATAAAGCCATTGGAAGTTTAGTGGGACTCCATCGGACTTCTGGTGGGGCAACAGGTGATTGATGGAGGCACACTTGATACCTAGTGGGTCCAGGTATCTCTCTCTCTCTCTCCCCTACCTCCCTCTCACCCCCCCTCTCTTGTTTTTTCCATAAATGAAAGGCATGATGATAATTTTGGGCCCTTTTCTTATACCCCCTCATGGGTTTGAGGTTTTAATTGACCAATGAGAGGGGAGTCACCCCCCACTTCTCACTTGCCCTCTTTTTTTATTAACGAGGTATTAAAATATCATTGAATTTAAAATATATATATAAATATATAATGATCATTAATTTTAAATAATAGGTTCATAATATTATAGTTTTTTAAAAAACATCATTAAAATATATCATAATTGGGTTTTATAGGTTGTGTACACACTGCAAAAAAGAGGGCATTAGCAGTAGTTTTTTCTTGAATTGGTAGGGGTTTAAACCACCACTTAATAGTATAGAGGTGGCTATCAAAACTATTGTGTATTGCATGGTCTCCAGTCATTTTACATTAGTTTCTTTAATCTAGCAACAGTTTCCGTATGTGTCATTTTTTGATCATTTAGCGGTGGTTTCAACTTTATTTAGTGGTAGTTTTTTAAAAAAAATAACCCAAAAATAAAATAGAAAAGTTGAACCTAACCACCGCTAATATATTTAGTGGTGGATATGTTTAGTGGTGGTTAACAGTAACCACCTATAATTATAATTTTCATTAATTTACTTAGTGGTGATTAATAAAACTCACCACTAAATATTACAATTAAAATTTATTTTTTAAAAATATTTAATAAAAAATGTAAATATAAAAAATTTAACATGTGATAAACTAAAACATAAATGTATGATAAATCCATCATACATACACCATACATCCACAGTCATATATATAAACATCCATAGTCAGCATAACCTCAGTCAACATATATCTTATTCAACTGATAGCCTCAGTTAACTTATACCCTATTCACCAATATATACATATAAAATATGTCCAATAACAACCCATGCCCAATATAAATCCACCCCTCAACCTCCACTGCATCTGTATACCTCCACATCATCTCATCAACTAAAACTGACCACATCATCTCATCAACTATAACAAAAAATAAAATAAAAATTAAAACTAAACATAATAAATCAGAATTATAGTAGAATCATTGATAAAATTTAAACAAAACACAGAAACTAAGAACCATCATGACTGCCTTCTGAAGAATGTTGTGGATCAGAATGATCAACCTCTTGCCTATTATCAGCATCTCTCGCCTATAATAAAAACTAGAACATTTAAGAAAAAATGAGAAAGAGAAAGGACAGATAATATATTCACAATGCTGCACATAAAATTTTTTAATTTGTTAATAAAATAGAAGTCATTTTAACATAAAACAAATAATATACCATGAAAACACTTTGAAAACATAAAATTACCTATTTAAGATATGATTTAACACTTGAAACTGAAAATGGATAAATAAATATTATAATTAAGTTTTAAATCAATGTGTGGTGTGATTTAAATTTACTTAATAAACAAATCTTAAAGACTTTGATATGATAGTGTGTCTTGTACCTCAAAAAGAACAAAACAGTGGATGTCCCATAATTTCACACTAATCTATGTTTGTTTTCTATGGTTTTGACAATTACACAAATTTTTTAGTATTTTAAAACACTAAATACATGTTTATGGGCATCCTGGGAAAACTATAACTTAGAATGACGCATCGTCAGTTCCTAAATTTTAAAAATAAATCTATGGTCATTGTCCTCTAATTTCATTGAAATCCAACATCGCTTGTCTATTTTTAACCCCCTGAAACATATTTTTAAAGGCGTTTGTACCTTTAAAATGTTTTTATAGGGTCATTCTGACCACACCGCATGTTAGATTGACATGTTGTCTGTGTTTACACATCAAAAATAACTCAACAGTGGTTTTCCCATGATTTCGCATCAATTTTGAGGTTTTTTTCAATGGTTTTGATCGTTACAAAAAACGTTTTAGTGTTTTAAAACACTAAAAACATGTTTACGGGCATCCCAAGTCGGTTCCTAAATTTCAAAAATCAATCTATGATTTTTTTTCATCTGATTTCATTCTAATCTAACATCTTTTTTCTAGTTTTGACCCCCCCCCCCAACACATGTTTTTAAAGGCATTAGTACCTTTAAAAAGTGTTTGTTGAGTCATTCTGACCACACTACACATAGAATTAATTTTTGTCAATATGTACACATAAAAATAACTCAATGGTGGTTGTCTCATGATTTAATGTCAATTTGAGGTTGTTTCCATGCTTTTTACTATTACACAAACATTTTAGGGTTTTAAAACACTAAAAATGAGTTTACGGACATCTCGGGAAAACCATAACTCAAAATGATGTACTGTTAGTTCCTACATTTCAAAAATCAATCTATATTCATTTTTCTATGATTTTAGGTTAATCTAACATAATTTACTAGTTTTGAGCCTCTAACACATTTTTTTAAAGGCTTTGGTACATTTAAAAAGTGTTTACTAAGTCATTCCAACCACACCAAACATCAAATTGATGTGTTTTCTATGTGTACACATCAAAAATAACTCAAAAGTGGTTTTACCATGATTTCACATCAATATGAGGTCATTTTCAATGGTTTTTTCCATTACACGCATGTTTTAGTGTTTTAAAACACTAAAAGAACATTTATGATCATCCCAAAAAAAACTGTAACTTGGAATGATGTGTTGTTGGTTCCTACATTTCAAAAATAAATCTATGGTTTTTTCTTCTTATTTTAGGGTAATCTGATGTCATTTTCCTAGTTTTTACCCCCTTCCACATGTTTTTAAAGGCTTTGGTACATTTAAAAAGTGTTTACAGGGTGATTTCGACCACATCGCATGTCAGATTGACATGTTTTCTATACATACATGTCAAATATAACTCAATGGAGATTTTCCCATGATTTAATGTTAATTTGAGGTCATTTTCTATAGTTTTAACTATTACATGAACATTTTAGTGTTTTAGAACACTAAAAATTCATTTACAGACATCCCAGGAAAACTATAACTTGGAATAATGTGTTATTGGTTCCCAAATTTCAAAAATAAATCAATGGTATTTTTTCTATGATTTCATGGAAATCTGATGGCACTTTCCTAGTTTTGACCCCTGACACATGTTTTTAAAGACTTTGGTACCTTTAAAAAGTGTTTATCGAGTCATTCTAAACACACCACATGTCAAATTGACATGTTCTCTATGCCTACATGTCAAAAATAACTGAACAGTGGTTTTCCCATGATTTTATGTTAATATGAGGTTGTTTGATATGGTTTTGACATTACCCAAGTGTTTTAGTGTTTTAAAACACTAAAAATGTGTTTATGTCCATCTCGGAAAAATTTTAACTCGGAATGATGTGTAGTTGGTTCGTACATTTAAAAAATAAATCTATAGTTGTTTTCTAATGATTTCATGGTAATCCAACATTGTTTTCCTGATTTTACCCCCCCCCCCCCCCCAACACATTTTTAAGGGATTTTGTACCATTAAAAAGTGTTTACCGAGTCATTACGACCACCCCACACATCGTATTGATGTTGTGTCTATGAATAAATATAAAAAATGATTAAAAGGTAGTTTTCCCATGATTTTACAACAATATGAAGTCATTTTTTATGTTTTTGATCGTTACATGAATTTTTTAGTGTTTTAAAACTCTAAAAATGTGTTGATGACCATCCTGGGAAAACTGTAACTCGGAATGACATGTCTTCAATTATTACATTTTAAAAATAAATTCGTGGTAATTTTCCTTTGATTCACTACTGGAAATATAATATTTCCCAACAGTTCACAACCATTGGGAAATCCCCTCTAACCGTTGGTATATCATATACCAACGGTTGTGATAAACGTAGGGAAGTAAGCCGTTGGGAAAAGGTTTTCCCAACGGTTTACTGGAAACTGTTGGTATAGGCTCACAAAAGCCACCCTATCCCAACGGTTCTGCCAAACCGTTGGGATAGTTTTTTCCAACGGTTTGGGAGAACCGTTGGGAAATATCAATATCCCAAACTCTTTCCCAACGGTTTAGAACCGTTGGGAAAAGAGATATTTACCAACGGTTCAATGAACCGTTGGTAAAAACTTATTTAGGATTATATGCCAATGGTTTTAAACCGTTGGTATACCCTATGCTGCAAATTGCAGCACCCTACAATTTTCACAGCCCCTGTCCATCCAGCCCCTCTCCATCAGGCCTCATTTTGACCTCATTTTCAATCCAATTATTGTACCTGCAATAAAATAAAACATACATATACAATTACGAACAAATTCATACACATTTAACATATAATAGATCCTGAAACTATACACATCCATAATTAAATTAGAATTCATAACATAATTATAAACGTACATAATTCATATAGAATTCAATTTAAAATTTAGATGACAATTATATGTGGAATCCGAAATTCAATTCATAATTTGATCGGTTTTTTCTATACCATATATTTTTACCTCAAATGATGTCCATTTTAAACAAAATACATACACCTGAAGTGATACCGGCCACACCGCACCTCAGATTAAGGCGGGGTTGACTCATACACGTCACATTTGACCCATGGATCGTTGTGCTAAAGTATCGACACAATCCGAATGCGTTTGGTCGGTTTTCCGTATTCCAGTTGATGTTTTTCACTTAAAATGACGTCCTTTTGAAACAAAAGACGGACACTATTAGTGGTTCCGACCACACCGCGTCTCCAATTGAGGCGGGGTTGATTCGTACACGTCACATATGACCCATGGATCGTTCTCCTAAAGTTTAAATGGAAACCGAATGCGTTTGGTCGTTTTTCCGTATGTACTTAAAATGTTGTCCATTTTAAACAAAAGAGTGACACTTAGAATAATCCTGACCACACCGCGACTCAGATTCATCCTGGGTTGGCTCGTACATGTTACATATGACCCATGGATTGTTTTGATAAATTATCAAAAGATTCTGAATGCATTTGGTCGGTTTTGCGTATGCCAGTTGTTCTTTTCATTTATAATCATGTCCATTTTAAACAAAAGAGACAGAGTTAGAGCGGTGTCGGCCACACCGCGTCTCGGATTAAGACGGGGTTGACTTGTACACGTCACATATGACCCATGGATCGTTGTTCTAAAGTATCGATAGAATCCGAATGCGTTTGGTCATTCTTCCGTATGTCAGTTGATGCCTTTCACTTAAAATGACGTCCTTTTGTAACAAAAGACGGACACTTTGAGTGGTGTCAGCCACACCGCATGTCGTATTGAGGCGGGTATGATTCTTACACGTTACATAGGACCCATGGATCGTTCTCCTAAAGTTACAATGGAAACCGAATGCGTTTGGTCGGTTTTCCGTATGTACTTAAAATGGTATCCATTTTAAACAAAAGAGATCCATTTAGACTGATCCCGGCCACACCGCGACTCAGATTGACCCGGGTTGGCTCGTACATGTCACATATGACCCATGGATCGTTGTGATAAATTATCAAAAGATTCTTAATGCGTTTGGTCGGTTTTGCGTATGCCAGTTGTTCTTTTCACTTATAATCATGTCCATTTTAAACAAAACAGACACAGTTAGAGCGGTGTTGGACACACCGCCCCTCAGATTGAGGCGGGGATGATTCTTACACGTCACATATGACCCATGGATCGTTATCCTAAAGTTTCAATGGAAACCGAATGCGTTTGGTCGGTTTTCTGTATGTACTTAAAATGGTGTCCATTTTAAACAAAAGAGAGACACTTAGACTGATCCCGGCCACACCGCGACTCGGATTGAACCCGGGTTTCCTTGTACAAGTCACATATGACCCATGGATTTTTGTGATAAATGATCAAAAGATTCAGAATGCATTTGGTCGGTTTTGCGTATGCCAGTTGTTCTTTTTCACTTATAATCATGTCCATTTTAAACAGAAGAGACATAGTTAGAGCGGTGTCGGCCACACCGCGTCTCGGATTGATACGGGGATGATTCGTACACGTCACATATGACCCATGGATCGTTCTCCTAAAGTTTCAATGGAAACCGAATGCGTTTGGTCGGTTTTGCATATGCCAGTTCTTTTCACTTATAATCCTATCCATTTTAAACAAAATAGACACAATTAGAGTGGTGTCGGCCACACCATGCCTCGGATTGAGGCGGGGATGATTCGTACACATCACATATGACCCATGGATCGTTCTCCTAAAGTTTCAATGGAAACCGAATGCGTTTGGTCGGTTTTCCATATGTACATAAAATGCTGTCCATTTTAAACAAAAGAGAGCCACTTAGACTGATCTCGGCCACACCGCGACTCGGATTGAGCCCGGATTGGCTCGTACAGGTCACATATGACCGATGGATCATTTTGATAAATTATCAATAGATTCGGAATGTGTTTGGTTGGTTTTGCGTATGCCAGTTGTTCTTTTCACTTATAATCCTGTCCATTTTAAACAAAAGAGACACAGTTAGAATGGTGTCGGCCACAACGCTCCTCGGATTGAGGCAGTATTGACTCGTACACGTCACATACGACCCATGGATCCTTTTGCTAAAGTATCGACACAGTCCGAATTCCTTTGGTCGGTTTTTCGTATGTCAATTGATGCTTTTCAGTTAAAATTACGTCTTTTTGAAAGAAAAGACAGACACTTTGAGTGGTTCCGGCCACACCGCATCTCCGATTGAGGCGGGGTTGATTCGTACACGTCACATATGACCCATGGATCGTTTTCCTAAAGTTTCAACGGAAACTGAATCCGTTTGGTCGTTTTTCTGTATGTACTTAAAATGGTGTCCATTTTAAACAAAAGAGAGCCACTTAGACTTATCCTGGCCACACTGCGACTCAGATTCATCCCGAGTTGGCTCGTACACGTCACATATGACCCATGGATTGTTGGGATAAATTTTCAACAGATTCAGAATGCGTTTGGTCGGTTTTCCGTATGCCAGTTGATGCATTTCACTTAAAATGACGTCCTTTTGAAACAAAAGACGGACACTTTGAGTGGTTCCGGCCACACCACGTCTCCGGATTGAGCTGAAACCACCGTGCAACATTCTAATTATTATTCGTGACGTGTACGCGCATACGGCACGTCAATCGGACGTGCGGTTTGCGCGGTACGGCTCAATATTCGTGTTTTAAGTGATGCGCACGCTTCGTAAACGCGCGTGAGGGGGGTCCAAACGGGCCGAAAGAAGTTAGAATGGCCTGAAATCAGACGAAAAATACGGGAGAGTGATTTATGAAGTGGTCGAGAATACGGCACGTCAATCGGACGTGTCGTGTGCCCGCGGTGACTGACAACGCAGTTCTGGTGTCATAAACGGCCAAAACGGGCGTCCAACGGTCAAATTCATAGAGGAAGACCTCAAATTAAGCTGAAACCACCGTGAAACATTCTAATTATTATTCTTGATGTGTACGCACAGACGGAACGTCAATCGGACGTGCGGTTTGTGCGGTACGGCTCAATATTCGTATTTTAAGTGATGCACGCACTTCGTAAACGCGCGTGAGGGGGGTCCAAATGGGCCGAACGAAGTCGGAATGGCCTGAAATAATACGACAAATACGGGTGAGTGATTTCTGAAGTGGTCGAGTAGATGGAACGTCAATTGGACGTGCCATGTGCCCGCGGTGACCGACAACGCAGTTCTGGTGTCATAAACGGCCAAAACGGGGGTCAAACGGTCAAATTCATAGCGGACAAACTCGGATTGAGCTGAAACCACTGTGAAACATTCTAATTATTATTCTTGACATGTACGCGCAGACGGCACGTCAATCGGACGTGCGATTTGCACGGTACGACTCAATATTCGTGTTTTAAGTGATGTGCGTGCTTCGTAAACGCGCGTGAGGGTGGTCCAAACGGGCCGAACGATTTCGGAATGTCCTGAAATCAGACAACAAATACGGTTGAGTGATTTATGAAGTGGTCGAGCAGATGGCACGTCAATCGGACGTGTCGTGTGCCCGCGGTGACCGACAACGCAGTTCTGGTGTCATAAACGGCCAAAACGGGCGTCAAACGGTCAAATTCATAGCGGACGACCTCGAATTGAGCTGAAACCACCGTTCAAAATTCTAATTATTATTCATGACGTGTACGCGCAGACGGCACGTCAATCGGACGTGCGGTTTGCGCGGTACGGCTCAATATTCATGTTTTAAGTGATGTGCGTGCTTCGTAAACGCGCGTGAGGGGGGTCCAAATGGGCCGAACGAAGTTGGAATGGCCTGAAATCAGACGACAAATACGGGAGAGTGATTTATGAAGTGTTCGAGCAGACGGCACATCAATCGGACGTGCCGTGTGCCCGCGGTGACCGACAACGCAGTTCTGGTGTCATAAACGGCCAAAACGGGCGTCCAACGGTCAAATTCATAGCAGACGACCTCAGATTGAGCTGAAACCACCGTGAAACATTCTAATTATTATTCTTGATTGTACGCGCAGACGGCACGTCAATCGGACATGCGGTTTGCGCGGTATGGCTCAATATTCGTGTTTTAAGTGATGTGCGCGCTTCGTAAACGCGTGTGAGGGTGGTCCAAACGGGCCGAACGATTTCGGAATGGCCTGAAATCAGAAGACAAATACGGGTGAGTGATTTATGAAGTGTTCGAGCAGAAGGCACGTCAATCGGACGCGCCGTGTGTCCGCGGTGACCGACAACGCAGTTCTGGTGTCATAAACGGCCAAAACGGGCGTCAAAAGGTCAAATTCATAGCGGACGACCTCGGATTGAGCTGAAACCACAGTGTAACATTCTAATTATTATTCGTGACGTGTACACGTAGACGTCACATCAATCGGACGTGCAGTTTGCGCGGTACGGCTCAATATTCGTGTTTCAAGTGATGCGCGCGCTTCGTAAACGCGCGTGAGGGGGTCCAAATGGGCCGAACGAAGTCGGAATGGCCTGAAATCAGACGAAAAATACGGTAGAGTGATTTCTGAAGTGGTAGAGAAGAAGGCATGTCAATCGGATGTGTCGTGTGCCCGCGGTGACCGACAACGCAGTTCTGGTGTCATAAACGGCCAAAACGGGCGTCCAACGGTCAAATTCATAGTGGACGACCTCAGATTGATCTGAAACCACCGTGAAACATTCTAATTATTATTCGTGACGTGTACGCGCGGACGGAACGTCAATCGGACGTGCGGTTTGCACGGTACGACTCAATATTCATGTTTTAAGTGATGCCTGCGCTTCGTAAACGCGCGTGAGGGTGGTCCAAACAGGCTGAACGATTTCGGAATGGCCTGAAATCAGACAACAAATACGGGTGAGTGATTTATGAAGTGGTCGAGCAGACGGCACGTCAATCGGACGTGCCGTGTGCCCGCGGTGACCGACAACGCAGTTCTGGTGTCATAAACGGCCAAAACGGGCGTCAAACAGTCAAATTCAGAGCAGACGACCTCGGATTGAGCTGAAACCACCGTGCAACATTCTAATTATTATTCGTGATGTGTACGCGCAGACGGAATGTCAATCGGACGTGCGGTTTGCGCGGTACGGCTCAATATTCGTGTTTTAAGTGATGCGTGCGCTTCGTAAACGCGCATGAGGGGGGTCCAAACGGGCCGAACGAAGTCGGAATGGCCTGAAATCAGACGAAAAATACGGGAGAGTGATTTCTGAAGTGGTCGAGAAGATGGCACGTCAATCGGACGTGCCGTGTGCCCGCGGTGACCGACAACGCAGTTCTGGTGTCATAAACGGGCAAAACGGGCGTCCAACGGTCAAATTCATAGAGGACGACCTCGGATTGAGCTGAAACCACCGTGCAACATTCTAATTATTATTCGTGACGTGTACACGAAGACAGCACGTCAATCGGACGTGCGGTTTGCGCGGTACGGCTCAATATTCGTGTTTTAAGTGATGTGCGCGCTTCGTAAACGCGCGTGAGGGTGGTCCAAACGGGTCGAACGATTTTAGAATGGCCTAAAATCAGACAAAAAATACGGGTGAGTGATTTATGAAGTGGTCGAGCAGACGGCACGTCAATCGGACGTGCCGTGTGCCCGCGGTGACCGACAACGCAGTTCTGGTGTCATAAACGGCCAAAACGGGCGTCCAATGGTCAAATTCATAGCGGACGACCTCAAATTTAGCTGAACCACTGTGCAACATTCTAATTATTATTCGTGACGTGTACGCGAAGACGGAACGTCAATCAGACGTGCGGTTTGCGCGGTACGGCTCAATATTCGTGTTTTAAGTGATGTGCGCGCTTCGTAAACGCGCGTGAGGGTGGTCCAAACGGGCCGAACGATTTCAGAATGGCCTGAAATCAGATGAAAAATACGGGTGAGTGATTTATGAAGTGGTCGAGCAGACGGCACGTCAATCGGATGTGCCGTGTGCCCGCGGTGACCGACAACGCAGTTCTGGTTTCACAAACGGCCAAAACGGGCGTCCAACGGTCAAATTCATAGCGAACGACCTCAGATTGAGCTGAAACCACCGTGCAACATTCTAATTATTATTCATGACGTGTGCGCGCAGACGGAACGTCAATCGGACGTGCGGTTTGTGCGGTACGGCTCAATATTCGTGTTTTAAGTGATGTGCGCGTTTTTTAAACGCGCGTGAGGGTGGTCCAAACGGGCCGAACGATTTCAGAATGGCCTAAAATCAGACAACAAATACAGGTGAGTGATTTATGAAGTGGTCGAGGAGACTTCACTTCAATCGGACGTGTCGTGTGCCCGCGGTGACCGACAACGCAGTTCTGGTGTCATAAACGGCCAAAACGGGCGTCAAACGGTCAAATTCATAGCGGACGACCTCATATTGAGCTGAAACCACCGTGCAACATTCTAATTATTATTCCTGACATGTATATGCAGACGGCACGTCAATCGGACGTGCGGTTTGTGCGGTACGGCTCAATATTCGTGTTTTAAGTGATGCGCGCACTTCGTAAACGTGCGTGAGGGGGGTCCAAACTGGCCGAATGAAGTCGGAATTGCCTGAAATCAGACGAAAAATACGGGTGAGTGATTTCTGAAGTGGTCGAGAAGACGGCACATCAATTGGACGTGCCGTGTGCCCTCGGTGACCGACAACGCATTTCTGGTGTCATAAATGGCCAAAAGAAAGTCACTTAGAGTGGTCCCGACCACACCGTCACATATGACCCATGGATTGTTCTCCTAAAGTTTCAACAGAAACCGAATGCGTTTGGTTGGTTTTCCGTATGTACTTAAAATACTGTCCATTTTAAACAAAAGAAGTCACTTAGAGTGGTCCCGACCACACCGCATCTCGGATTTAGGCGGGGTTGACTCGTATACGTCTCAAATGACCCATGGATCGTTGTATTAAAGTATCAACACAATCCGAATGCGTTTGGCCGGTTTTCCGTATGCCGGTTGATGTTTTTCACTTAAAATGATGTCCTTTTGAAACAAAAGACATACACTTTGAGTTGTTCTGTCCACACCACGCCTCGGATTGAGGCGGGGTTGACTAGTACACGTCACATATGACCCATGGATCATTGTGCTAAAGTATCAACACAATCAGAATCCGTTTGGTCGGTTTTCCGTATGTCATTTGTTGTTTTCACTAAAAATGAAGTCCATTTTAAAAAAAAAATAGAGACACTTTGAGTGGTGTCGGTCACACCGCGCCTCGGATTAAGGTGGCGTTGACTCGTACACGTCACATATGACCCATGGATCATTCTCCTAAAGTTTCAACAGAAACCGAATGCGTTTGGTTGGTTTTCCGTATGTACTTAAAATACTGTCCATTTTAAACAAAAGAAAGTCACTTAGAGTGGTCCCAACCACATCGCATCTCGGATTTAGGCGGGGTTGACTCGTATACGTCTCAAATGACCCATGGATCGTTGTCTTAAAGTATCAACACAATCCGAATGCGTTTGGCCGGTTTTCCGTATGCTAGTTGATGTTTTTCACTTAAAATGATGTCCTTTTGAAACAAAAGACATACACTTTGAGTTTTTCCGGCCACACCGCGCCTCGGATTGAGGCGGGGTTGATTCGTACACGTCACATATGACCCATGGATCGTTTTCCTAAAGCATCAACACATTTCGAATGCGTTTGGTCAGTTTTTCATATGTCACTTTTTGTTTTCACTTAAAATCTTATGGAAATTCATATAGAATATTTTTATATCATATTTAGTATGGATTAGATTTTAGTTGATCGTGCTATGAAACATTTCAGAGCTAATGAAATTAAGGAAGATAGAGGGGCTGTCCGGGGGGCTGTCCGGGGGGGCTGTCTGGTGGGTGTCCGGGGGGCTGTCTGGGGACCAAGGAGGAGGGTGGGGGGCTGTGCGGGGTCTGTCCGGGGGGTGTTTGGGGGTTGTTCAGGGGGCTGTCCGGGGTTGTTCAGGGGGTTGTCTGGGGGTTGTTCAGGGGGTTGTTCAGGGGTTGTTCAGGGGTTGTTCTGGGGGTTGTTCGGGGTTGTTCGGGGGGCTGTCCGGGGGGCTGTCCGGGGGGTGTTTGGGGGGTTGTCCGGGGTCCAAGGGGGAGGGTGGGGGGGTTGTCTGGGGGGCTGTCCAGGGGGTTATCCGGGGTCCAGGGTGGAGGGTGGGGGGCTGTTCAGGGGGCTATCTGCGGGGCTGTCTGGGGGGGTGTTTGGGGGGTGTTCGGGGTCCAAGGGGGAGGGGGGGTTGTCCAGGGTCCAAGAATGAGGGGGGTTGTCCAGGGAGTTCTCAAACACACAACCACTAAAAGACAACAACATCCATAAAAACAGACAATATATAAAAATAACTCAACTCCAATACTATACTACGAGTCTAGATAAAACCAACAACTAGAATAGATTAAACATCAAATCTCAGTAATATAAGTCAAAAATGTAATGGATCAATATGTCCCACATCAGCATCACCATCACCATCATCATCATCATCATCACCCTCGTCATCGTCCTCTTCATCGTCCTCACCCTCCACAGCGCCCTCCTCCTCGCCTTCGCCCTCCTCCTCGCCCTCCTCATCTCCCTCCTCTTCCGCATCAAACTCCTCGCCATCATCATCTTCAAGCTGGACATCGGCCTGACCACCACTGGAACTGCCACCTGGTGCACCATATATAGAATGTATCAACGACATGTATTCATCAATCGATGGGCTAGCCTCTGCTGGAAGTGTTGGACGTAGAACTTCAATAAATTTCATAAATGCATTGTTTTCCCTAGCAGACTGTTCTGCCGTCTCTGTGGCCCTTTTCTCAGCCTATTTTGCCTGTTCCCTAACTTGCTGCAGCTCGGTGGCACTACAACTCGTACCTGAGGCAGGCCAATACCTCGTCGGGGCTATCCTAGGTCGGTAGCGTACTCTGCCAGAATGATCCTCTCCCAACACCTGATGTAAGTGATCAGATGGCCCAAAATTGTCTGCTTCTTGGGCATCGAGGGCCTCTAAAGCTTCCTGTTACAAATATAAATATATTATTAAGTTAAAAAATAGATATTAAAATATAAAATCAACAGATTAAAATTTACAATCTGCTGCTGAGTCGCTTCATTAACAGCACTTCCATCCTTTTTTCGTCTACTCGAGCAAAACAGTTTTGCTCGAGGCACACGTCCTTCAATATTTTGTACTTCCCTCTACAATGAAATTGAAAACAAAAGTTATATAAAAACTTTAGAAAATGATTAAATAATTGAGGAAACAAAAGAAAATGTAAGTCGTAAAGAAAACTTATAAACAATTGTCATACCTGCTGCCTCTCATGATCCGGCATCGTCGTGCGTCCTAGTGTATGGAGGTAATTTTTTGCATCAATGTTTTTTTTTATTTTTTCAGATGATTCCTAAAATGATTGAAAATGATTGAAATGTATGATCTAGGACCTCATTCCTGGATCACCATATCACAGTGAAATGAACAAGATAAAAACCAACATCGACTAGTGCATAATCTCAACTGGTTCTATGTTTTTCCTAGTCATCCAAATCACACACCTAAGGACCTCATATTTCCAAACCACCAAAACTCAGCCATCACGATCATCACACATACCATCCTCAATATAAAAGATCAATCATTGAGTCATAAGAACAACCACAATAATTAAAATCTCAAAAATAAGGAACCGCATCATAAATTAATGTTTTTAAATGGAAATAACTTCAAAAGTCTTAGTATTCTCTAAACTCAATGAGTGAAAATCCCTATATAAATAATCACCTAGGTCTGGGTTACACCCAAAAGTACTTGGGATAATTAAATTTACATGATTTCTAAAGAAAAAATAGCCACTTAATTTCCTAAAAAATGTCTTGATCATCGTTAAAGAAAGGATGGTGACTCAAGAAATCTCTAAGCAAAGAAGGATGCAACTCTAACACCCCCTTTAGAGTTTGGGTAGAGTCTATAATAGGAATCGGTACACCTAAACAATAAGAAGATCTACCCTAGATATCATCCTTCGAAACATACCTTCCACATTCTTTGAGTACCTTTCCAGGATCCACTACTGATAAACATGAAACACAAATCTAGATCATTCATGTTTTATAAATCAAACAAAATAGTCCCAATATACACCAAGGGACAATCCCAAATACACAAATTCACCAAAGAAAAACATATAAAAATTATCTTTAAAAACTCTCATTTTTTCTTTAAACTGTACCCTTTACATAAGTTGGATTAAAATCATTTTTCAAAGTTATGCATGCTTTGAGAAAAATAAAACCCCCTATGAAGACGTTAAACTTTAATTTGACAACTCATGAAAAAATAAATTTTCTTTAAAATCACCATATTTCAAAAGAGTCCAAAACTCATTTAAAAAAACACACACATGACATGAATATAATTCAATTTAAAAAAAATACCCACTTGAACTTTATAATTTTTTCTTTTATTTCCAAAATGATCCATGAGTCCTATTACAAAACCAAAACATGTTATGAAGCTCACTTTCATTTCATAACATCACTATTAAATCCCACTTTCATTTCAAATCATTTCCATTAATTCTACCCTTATTTTTCAAAAAAAATCTCAAATTATATAATGAAATCAACCAATTTCAAAAAAACCCATAATAATCAGAAATATATTATAAATAAACTATAGCACCCGATTTTAAAAACCAAAATCATCCACAAAATCATCCTTTTTATTAAAAAAATCTTCCAAATCAAAATAAAATAGGAAAAATAATAAATTTTGAAAATTTCACTCCATGAGATCCCTTTTTCATATCAAAAAAAATTCCAAAACACACAACCAAATTTTTAAAACATGAGTCCAAACAAAAAGGTACAAATCATTAATAAAAACATCACCAAATAACATCAACTCGCCATAAAAATTACTCAATTAACCTCAAATCAATGGTAAACGTCATTCAATTCAATTAAATATGGAAAAGAGACAATAAAATACATCCATAGGAAAACATAATTGTACATAGATTGGTTTCTCAAGTTAGAAAATCATGCACCAACCATTCAAAAAATTCATATATAACTTCTAGAACCAACCTCATGGGTTGCACATAGTTTTCTAGATGGTGCGAACTAATCATGAAACATTGGTTATTCCTAAATATTCACACCAAAATCTTAATGAGACCCCTAAAATCATTAGTATAATTATTGGGGATCAAAATAACATTATATCATATAAAAATATATCATGAATAATAAGAAAAAAACTCAAATTCAAGATTCAAATCCATACTACCCATGATAACTCAAGGCCTGGGATAAGAAACAGCTAGTTAGACTCTCCCCACACCTACCTCTTAATTTATTACATTCCTATATCCATAATAACAAACTTATCAAATAACAAGATACTCCTAAAGAACATAGGCCTTTGAAAAAACTGGCTCTTATACCATTTGTAATGAACCGGGCTAGGATGACCCAACACATCACCTGACTCGTACCACCTATAGGCCTGAAGGGTGTTTATGATCCTCAAATGTTGGAAAATAGTTCCAAGGTATCAAGAATGTACACTTTTTAATGATTTTAGTCTCTAAATCCAAATAACCACATCACAAACTCCACCCAAAAATCCAGCATGGCTCATCCATGATTCAAATTCCCATGCATAAAATATACAGTTTCAACATAAATGAAACAAATAAGTAGAGTAATAAACATCAATAAAAGTAACAATAAATAATAAAAAACATCAATGCATAAATTTAACAAAAGGAAACATAACATAAACAAACTAACTAAAATATAAAGGTTTGGGATGATAAGGCCAATACATAAAATTCATGAAAAATAAAACCAAGCTTGAATCGCTAATAATTGCCTCATAATGACCCATAGTCACTCACCGCATTTGAACATTATCCATCATCATACAACCCAAATATAAATGTATAAATATACCCAATATTGGGAACTATAAAGAAAACATGATAATTGTTTACTCCCATTGGTGTATGTAGGGTGTGACCTAAACATGTCTAGTTGGATTCCACCAAAGAGTTTGTTAAATTACTTTAAAAATCTATTTCATACATTCTAGTTTAAAATATAAATAAAAAATTTGTTTTTTACACGTGAGTATGATGGAACAAGTATCTTGTCATAATCACTTTTATAAATTATCCTCCTTTAAATAAACAAGGGTGGAACCAATGCATTTTTATAAAAATACCTTTAAAATAAATAAATAGGATACTTTATTAAATTTATGAAAACAAGACCAATTCCATCTACTCTTTCCAAAAAAATTATTAAACTCCCTTTTATGATATATATATCACTTTCCTTTTAAATCCCACTTTCTAAACCATTTTTCAAAATCAATTTCAAAGTATATCAAAACCATAATTTAAATAGAAGATAAACACACACAAGAACCAAAATATCAATATGAAATAAAAAAATAAACAAATCAAGTAATGGTTCAATGAAAACAATAAAGATTTCGTGGACATAAAAATTTATACAATGGGATCCCCTAAATATTCCTTAATAAGAACTAGGAATCATGGGAAACTCCATAGGACTCAAGTAATAAAATCCTATACTTGGATTTTTAAAATCCTAGGATAGCCAAAAATAACCTTTCAATAATATTGGAAGTCCAATTGTACTAGTTGAGTCACATAATCCCTCTAAAGATAACTCTATTTCTACAAGACACATAATCCCTCCTAGGATTCCTCAGACTCCACAAGCAACAATACCCTAATTAGTACACAATATAAATTGGGGAATTATCCATCGCATAATCTATGTTAGTTTAGCACTCATACATCAATTACTTATCTACCTATGTTTTCTGTGAAATCAATCAATAGAGGTGAGTAAACAATCAAAACAAGTGAGTATCACGTATGTAGAAGTCATCGTTTTAAATATAACAAGTAAACCCCATCTCACCTCCAACCCCCTCACAAGAAATAACCCCTTTCACAATCATTAAATAATAATACCATGATATAATTCACATCCCATAAAAGGAAAAAAAACCCTATACTATTCATAACCAAGGTCTCACTATAAAGGTGTATAATCACTAAAAAATCATTTTATAAAAAGGTCAACTAGGCCTTTAAAACGAGTTTTTAAGGCCATACTATAAAAAGAACCATCCTTTTCAAATATCAAGAATACTTTTATCAAGTGATAAATGGAACTTTTTTTTAAACCATCTTGGCATGCCAATAAATTTTCCACCATTTATAAATCTTGTTTTAAAATTTTCTTTAAATCTGAATCATAAAAAGGCATACATTAAACCATTTAAAAAAATTCATCTAAAACCATTTGAAAAACCCAAGAAATCCCTTTAATTCAAATAACTCCATTTAAAATCTTAATTTCCCCTTTTTACCAAGACCTAAATGAGTTAAAATTTCTTGATTCCTCAAATTTCACTTAAAACACACCATATAAACCTTTCACAAACACTTGGTACTCAAAAAATTTACTTTTGAAACTAGAAAACCATAAAACACATGTATTCCAAGTTATAGACCCATTAAAAAATTTATGAAATTTTAATACCTCTATCATGTATGATTGAATTTAATAAAAAATTCATTATAAACCATCAAATATACAATGGTATTCTATTTAAAGAAAATTCACAAAAATCCAACCTCAAATCAAGTGGAATTAAGTCACAATGGATTTCCTTTAGTGGTGAACTCACATACAAGAAAAGGAATATATTCTACAAGAACTAGAAACTGAAACCCCTTAAATTAGAACCACAAAAAACCCTAATATTATCCATAAAAACCCCTATATTTCATGGGAGACAACAAAACCAAAGATAAATTGGTGTAATGAAGAGTAAAATAGATGAATAAAAAGAAAAAGAGAGTTTACCCAAATATTCCACTTGAAATCAATGGATAAGATGATTGAAATCATAAAAGGAGGGAGGGAGAGCTCCCTAGGTCATCTCATGGGGTCGGATAAATGGGTGATGGAGGAGAGTGTGTCTAAAAACCCTAAAACCGAAGAGGGTAAATTTGATAAAATCACTTGTAATTGATTTTGGTAGCTCACATGGTTAGAATGAATAGTTTATTAAACTGTACATCATCCATGTGAGAGACATTAAAAGGAATCTGTATTACTCACTTTATTTGGATTCATAATTTACCAAAATTATAGGCCAAAATAATATAAAATATAAAAACATCAATGATATAGGGGTTTCACATCTCACATGTGTGTGTGGGGTATAAGGGGAGTAGTTAAGGTGGATGAATGGGGAGAGAAATGGGGATGGAGCACCTAGGAAAAGTTTTTTTAAAATATGAAAAACATTAGAGGCAATTTATAACCACCCCTAATGTTTTTTTACAAAAAAATATAGATTATTTTAATTTATTTTTTTCAATTTATTTATAAGGGGTCAGAACCGTCATTAATTTTTTTACCTTAACATTGATTTTACAAAACTACTGCTAACAGAAGTAAGCGGACACTTTAGCAGTGGTTTTCCATAACTGCTGCTAATTAATTTAGAGGGGATTATAACCATAGATAATAGAAAAAATAACCCCTATAATGACTATATTTTTTTGTAATGTTGGAGGGTTTTCTGGTAGAGGAACACCAGTATCACCCTCTTGGAAATCCATAGAGACTTAGTGGAGTAATACTCTAAAGGAGTAATAAGTATAAAACACAACCAAATAAGTTTTAGGATCTAAATTTCATAAACCCAAATATATAAATGAATGAATCAGTATAAAAAATTTAATGGAAATCCATTTACACCATAATAATACTTAACATTTTCCCTTTAAAAATAAAAAAATAAGTAAACCACCAAAAAAATTTATGAAATGATTTTAAATGCCTTTTTAATACTTCGCAATGTTAAAATCAACTTTTTAAAACATTTTAAAACCAAAAATGATCAATAAAGCTTAAAAAATCACAAAAAACTACATATCAAAATTACCAAAACATTTTGAATTTGAAACTACAAATCGTTTTATAAAAAGCCTCCTGATAACTCGCAAAAACATTTGGTAGCATCCCATAAAATTTATAAATCCCATCCCTTCAAATGACAGCACTAAAAATTCATTAATGAATAACTAAATCCAATCAAGATAAATAACATCAATAATCAACAAATAACACCTCATTTTATCCTAAATCAATGATAGAATAGAAACGGAATGATTTAGAATTATAAAAAACCAAAATTCAAAATATTAAAAAATCCTCGACTATGAATAGTTTAGCCACATGGTCTGAAAAACCATGAAATAACCATGAAAATTTCACCAAAAGTTTCCCAGAAAAGGTCACATGGTCTACCCATGGTTTTTCAAACTGTGTATAGTAATAGTGAAACCCTTGAGTTTATTCCCATTTTCTCACTAAAAAACATCGAGTTTTTCAGAAACAACTCATAAATATTCAATATAAATCATGAATACTTAAATAATGTCTAAAAACCTTGAGAAAATTTTAGAACAAATCTATAATTCATGACACACAAATCCCATACACCCTCAATAACTCAAGGTTTAGTATGAATAGTATTGGATATACACTTACTCATACAAAAATCTTGAACTATGAGGATCCTATCTCTCACCTACCATGACTCCCTAAATAAAAATTGGGCTCTGAAATCATTTTTTATGAAACAAGTAGTGTATAGGCATCAACATGAGCATTATTGGGAAGGATTTTTTCTAAAAAACAAATAATAAAAGATATACTTCCACCCATAAGTCTAATATGACCACTCCATAAGTTAGGGTGTTGCACATATAAAATAAATAGTTTTTTCAACAATAAATGAAACCAAACATGAAATAAGAAATTAAATACTAATAATCAAACAAAAATAAATCCAATGATCATAAACAAATAAAAATATTGATACTGAAACCAACATAAACCAGGAAGAATCAAAATAAGAGTGACGATGTGGCATGACATATAAAGGGGAAAACCAAAATGATAATAAGGATCACAATTATCCCAAAGACCCGTCACCGCATTTAAGGTGAACATATTAATTTTTCACCTTTTATATTCTAATATAGAAAGGTTAAAAACAATATGCTACATCCAAGTGGAGCATGTACTGAATCTAAAATATAGTAGGCATGAGAAAATAATTCCCAATAGGTATCCTCCTTTCACCCTATAAAAAATCTTTAAAAGATAACCTATTTTATGATAATTTGAAATAGAATAGAAAAATAATCTTTTCATTTTATTTAAAACAAGTCACATAAGTTCGGCACTTGGATTATTTTTTTCCAAGTTAAATAGTTAATACTTTTTAACATTGTTGATATTTAAAAAAACTTTATGAAAATAAAACATTTAAAGTAAGGGAAATAGTTTCAAATCTCACTTAAAAAGTACGCATGCTAAACAAGGAAACTATTTAATGATTTTAAAAATTAAAAAACACAAGGTAAATATTGTTAATACCATAATTACAGAGGTAGAAATATGAGAATAACATGTGATAAATAGTATTCAAGTATAATCAAAGTAGTAAAAACTTAACTATAAGGGGAACACCTATGAGACTTGGAGAAAATCTAGGACAACACAATAAATAATTCATCTAATTGGTGCTTGATTCAATGCATTACCTAACACTCGGTTTTACCCTATCTATCCTAACTAAGAGAAAAATCCCCTAAGTGGAATATATTCCTAACTTGAGACCACTAGTCATAATAATAATCATAACTATTGTAGTACTCATACCCATACTTCCCAATTGGCTACTTGTGGTTTCACATGACATAAAATAGAGGTGACCAATCAAAAAGTGACATATATCAACATATAATAAACAAGAATCATAACACACTCAAACCTATGATCACACTTTATAGAAGAAACCCCTTTTCCCATCAAGTATAATAATATAATAACCATTCCCCCAATTGGGTCAAACTATCCACTTTGCATAGATTCAATTTCACTTTAACAATAATGGGATCACTTCATGGGTAAACTTACATCAAGAAATCCATTTTTATAAATTTTCAATCGGACCTTTGAAACATTATTTGAGAAAAATATTTATAAAATCATCTTTGAAATCCAAATCATGGAATCATCACCAAACATCTCAAAAAATCCAATAATCACAAAAAAATCTTTAGAATAAACCATTCATAGAGTTAGTTTGATGATAATCCTTTATAAATATGTTGAAAACAAAAAAAAACCTATTTTATTACCAGTTTCATTTAAAAAGATACAATTTTTAATTTAAACAAACACTAAGTGTGCATAGTTTCAATAAAAATATATTTAAAACATTTAAGCATGAAAAATTCCCTTTTAATACCCAAATAAATCTATAAGAAAACTAAACTCCTTGATGATATCATTATCTATTCATTCCATAACCACAAATATATTAAAAACATGGATTAAAAATACATAAGCACTCATGGATTTAAATTTAAAGAGTTATTCATAGATGAACTTACCTTAAGTTCATAAATAACATGTTATTGAATATCAGTAGTTAACCAGAGATCAGATGAGAAAATTTGATGAATCTAAGAAAAATCCCAAAATAGATCATAAATAGCCATAACTATAATAAGACCAAGAAATAGTGATAGAAACTAATATATAATTAAATAGAAGTGATATATTTACCTTAAGTTATTATTCAGATCATACAACACTTGAATTAGATAAGAAATTAAGATGAACTCTCCCCATAAGAGAAGAGGTCAAGAGGGGATATGGGGGAAGAGGTGCATCACTGGAGTAGATAATGAAACCAAATTTATTATCCATTATATTAAAACTATTTATTTAATTATTTTTATTGAAAAATCATCTAGGTATTAGGTCACAGCATGTCTATGCAGATCACGATGTGGCAACCCATCAGGTTCTTCTCCACAACATGACCTCCCCTGATCATGGCATGGTTCACCTCTCCCAGGTCTAACCAAGGGTCCCACACTCTCAATTTGTCACTATGTGTCCTTATTATTCATGGTTTTAAGTGCCTTCCAGACCTAGCCTCATAGTATGACCTCACCCGTGACACCCCCATCATAGATAAATTCATGCGCCACAACATGGACAAACCTCCTCATGAAATTTCACAAAGGTGAAATGTGAGGGTTTTGAAGGGAATATGTAAAAGTAACCAAATTAAATGAAAGTTTAATTTCCATATCATGATTCCCATATCCCCTATTTTATCTCCCTCTACAACATTTTTTTCACAAAGGTGTACAAGAGGTATCAATACACAAGAGTCATCACCATGACATGGCATCCTATTCCATGGTGTGACTTTCATCCTCACTTGATATTTCAAAAAAATGGGAAATTTATGTATGAGGGTTCCTATATGTAAGATTAATTCTAAATAATCTTACATATAAGAATTTTCCAAAAAAAATTATCACATACACTCATCAGGTTGTGAATCCCCTGTCCATGGTGTGAAAGCTCCCTCAAGACCCGGTTTTTGGAAAACTCAAAAGCTTTATGCATGGGTGCCTCCACACAGAAGACTGACCTTTATTTAAAGGGTACCATCACATTTTCGGACTTAACTTTTTCTCTGATTCCCTTACACCCATCACACCATGATTCCCCTTGGCCACAACATGATTCTTGACCAACCTTCGCCAAAAAATCACCTCCATCCATCTACATTATGATACATCTTGGCCATGACATGGCCTACATCCACACAACACCTCACTATGACTTATTTCCCTTGATCAATGATGTGGAATCTAATAGTGGTACATAATTCTAATCTCAAAATTTTAGTGCACTCAAAAATACCAAAGACACTCTCAATAGGGTACAATATCACACATCCAACCCAAAATCCTACCCAAAATAAGAAACAAGAATAAAAGCCAATAAATCCATAAAATAATAAGGAAAAGTGAGGTTGGGTGTGATAGAAATAAACCCATAACCTATACAAGGTAAAATACCATTCATCCTCACCAGTTATCACTCTCTAAAATACACACATGAGTATCGATAAAATAATCATGATAATATATAAGGAAAGGTACCATGAACCCACTTCCCAACTGAACTAGTCTCCTTCACACCCTAATGATATACATCATGGTGTTATCATCCCTTATATATTCACATAACCACACACAAAATGATCACATCATATAAATAACCATAAAAATATACCACATATCACAACCACATACTACATCTCAACCACATAATCCCATCTCGTTCCACACTACGACTTTGATGTATCATGAAGGACATCAACCTCATTCCCTCCACCCCATGACATCCCAACAACATTACTTAATCACTGAATCATTATCACATATCATAACCTCATCACCACATTAGTGTATACCAAACCTTAGGCCATCATAACTTATATTACATCTCTAAGAGAGAGTGGGAAAAGGTGAGTAGTCAGTAATCTGTTTCGCCCACATCCTATATATTGGGGGTACATCTGTAACCCATGACCTTGTATTGATGTCAGTCGCATTACCTAACTTGAGTGGTGGTGAATAAGAAATAACATGAACTTTATTTAATAGAGTATAATACAAAATATAAACCTAAATGTTAACTATCTAATGTAACAAGACTACAACAATAACCATTATCGGGTTACTACCACCTTACATCAAAAACCATTTCCACTTATTGAAAAAAATAAACCACACATATCCCCCATAACTTCTCTATTTTAACATTTCATTACCAATTAAAAAATAACATTTACTATCCAAATTTCATTTATTATGCCACATTTATTTATAGAAACTACAAATTCATATAACCACTTCCACTTTAGCATTATTGATTCCACTTACAACATATTAATTTGTTCACCACTCTACTTATAATTTATATCCCATCATTTTATCATTATTACTCAACTTTATCCTTTAAAATGATTATATCTACCCCATTTATCTTTGATCATTTAACTTTTTAAAAATTTGGATGACCTTTGATATAATATAGTGGTGTTTACCATTTTCATTTCATCCTTATACTCTAACTCAAACCATTAACCACCATGGCGTATCGCCCATTGACCTTGTTATTGTCACCCCACCTTTACAACTCCACCATGACTCAAAGTTCTTGTAAGCACATTTTGGTACACCACGTGCCACACCCTGACCTTTAATTCCTTATTATTTTATCTATTTTTTATCCTTATTCTTCATTTATGGGTATTTTTCCCTTAAATTTCTGAGAAATTTAGGGTTTGTGCATACCACACAGTTTGTGCATAGTAAGTCCAAATTGTGTGGCCCAGTCATGTGAAAGCATGCATCATTTCATATTTTTGTCTATGATTCGAACATGGTTTGGAAATCCATGTGAAAAAAATGTGTGACACACCCTAGGGGTAACTAATGTTATCCAAATGATTGGAGAAAGGTTTCAAAAACCATGAGACCTACCCAGTTTCATTAAAAATGGGAATTTACCATTCTACCATATATTAAATTTAACCCATAATCTCCCCTTTATCCTCGCATTCATCTCCTTACACCCCAGGAATGTCTCGCGCTTTATTTCACCCTCCTCCATACCCCAATAGAAATAGAGGCTTTGGCATCGAGGTTTTAATGTTGGTTTTTTAAAAACTAATGCTAAAAGTTTTGAAAGAAACTTTTCATGTTAGTATTATAAAAAATCAATGTTAAAAGTCATAAAAAACCCTTAAAATTTTATTTTTAATAAAAATGACACTAAAAGTGTTTTAAAAAATACTGACCCCCCAAAACCCTCATTTCTTTTTACTTGAAACCATACTCTCTCAACTGATGACCCTCAACATCCCTCGATATTCTCTAGAAATTGATTTTAATTATCTTTTCTCATTGTTTTTCTACAATATTCTATCCTTCATAAATTAATTATCTATTGATTATAAATTTGATTAATCCATTCAGTTTTTTTATGAATTTTATTATCAATTATAAATTTTTCCATTAATTTTTTTAATGTTATTGATTTTTTATAATTATAAGTTTTTTGTCATTGTAATTTGTTTTTTGATATAAATATTTGTATTTATAATTGTTTTTATATATAAATTTTTTGTCATTATAATTTTTTGTGGTTGAAATCATTTTTTTTTTCTTTATTTTTTTTAATTTATAATTTTTTTTTCGATATAATTACTTTTGATTAAAAAAATTTATTGTAACTTGTTTTTAATTTTTAAATTTTTTTTACGACATAAATTATTTTTTGAAATTTTATTCATGTTTAAATTATGTGTTTTTATATATTTTTAATTACTTGTATTTAAATTTTTCAATGATATGTTTTTGATCATTATATATAATTGTTTGTTATAATCAAAGAGTTATCAATAATTGATTATTTTGATTATATGTTTTTATACTTAAAATTTATTTTTTTAAATATATTTTTAAATGTTTATATGTTTTAATATATTAACCTTTAATATTGAGATCTTAGGTAATTAATGGGTTATAATTGGATAAATTTAAGAAGAACCACTGATGAATATGAAAAAGGAGTTGTTAGTTTTTTAGAATTTTCTAAATGAAATATTAAAAAACAAAGATTTGATTTTCTATCCATGCATGAAGTGTTCAAATATGAGAAATTTAAATTCTAGAGAAATCAAGTATCGTCTCATTTGTTATTGTTTTATCCATAATTATACATGTTGGATCTAGCATGATGAAATAATAGAAAATTAAATGTCTAATGTTGATGGAAATATACAACATGAGATAGAGGTTCATATTTAATAATTAATTAATGATATAGCCATTGAAACCATCAAAAAATAGCAATGGTTGAATGATTGTATGTATATTTTGAAAAAACTACTATTCTCATGTTGCACTAAATTTATAGTGTTATCAGTGGTTCTAAGATTACTTAACTTGATGGAAATAAATAGGCGGAATGATAAAATTTTCTCTGAATTGATTGAACTTTTAAAAGATCTACTTCTAAAAGGAAACAGTCTTCTAAATTCAAATTACGACACAAAGAAAATGTAACAACCCAGGTATTTATAAAATAATTTGTTTTTATATTTAGTAGTATTCTAGATTTAAATAGTAATTCTTAAAAATATATAATTTATTATATGGTTATTTATTTAAAACATTAATTTTAAAATTATATAATTTTAATTCGAAAAAAATAATTTCATTTTTTAATTCATCATGTTGAAATAATTTGTTTGTTAATTTTTGAGAATTTTCTAAAAGGTTTAATTTTTAATGAATAGTGAAAAACACTACATTTTATTTCAAAACTACTTTTTCATCTAATTTATTTATATAGTTAGATTATCCTCTTAATTTTTTTTAAGGTATAATTAAATCAAGTTTCTATCATTTAATCCAATTTAGGTCATTGGAATAAATTTCACATTGAAATTGGATATAAAAACTTTATGAAATTTTGAACGTTTTTACTTTAAAAACTTGTTTTCTTGATCTGTCAATGAGATGAATTTTAAATTAATTTTAACTTATTTTGTTAATTGGATTTTGAAAAACGGGAATACAAGGTTGTAATTCATATAAATTTTTTGGTCTAATAGGAACAACTTAATTTTTGGTGAATAATAACTTTAGTTTTTTTACCACGGTTTAGGATAAAAATAATATTATAAGTACTATAAAATTACCATAAAACTTATCCTAATTTCATTAGATGAGTATGTTTCAACAAAATTAATATATGGGTATATTTTAGGACAAATTTCAGCCACTTGGGTGATTTTAATCCATTTATATTATTTTATTCAAAGAAAATACAATTTAATAAATTAAAGAAGTTTCATTATCATGGATATAAGTAAATATACATGATGAATGAATATAAATGATTATTTTGAACCTTATTTATTTATTTTCATGATGGAAATTTATTTTTAATTTTTATATATGAAATAATTAACATTAATTTATGTGAAATGCTGATGCAGTGCTTGTGTAAACATAAGAAAAAAAAATAAAATGTTTTTATTAAAATTATAAGAATTATTAAATGACAAAAATTTTGGCTAAAATTTTTTATATAAGAAAATAATTACCATTATAATGTTTTTATTTGAATTTGGGACATTTTGGACCCACATATGTCACATTAGTCCCTTTATATTATTTTATTAATAAGAAAGACAACTTTTTCACACTATAATTTTCAATTTGTATAATATTTTTATATGAGTTTTCCAGAATTTTTTTTCTAAAAATAATATTATTTATAAATATAATAAAATTATATTTTTCATTTAATTTTATTTGTAATTTTTATGCAATAAATAATTACCATAATGGCTTGAATAATTATGATACAGTAATTATTTGATTAATGGATAAATCAATTTAACGATATTAAAAATAATAAAATAAATATAATTTTATATTTTTAAGATAATTAAATAATTAACTAGATTAATATGATAAGTATAAGATATAATAAAATATATATTTTAATTTTAAACCTTTTTAGATGTTTTTAAAGTCAATAGTTATGAATAGTGTTTAATTTGACAAAATCATTTTTCATGAATACAATATTTAATTAAAATATTTAAAAATCAAAAAATTATTGAAAAAAGAAAAATGATATTATTTGGTCTTAAATTTTATATCCTATTCTTTTTATCCCTTTTGGAAGTCTGAAACACTATAATAACTTTATTATATTTTAATAATTTGAGTAATTCTTATGTTACCACTCACCTCAATTATAAAAGGGGGCTCCCTACTTCACAAATTTTCATCTCTTTAAGCCATATTATTCAGCTAAACTATAAAAAATTACATCCTCATCATACCTTACCACATTATTGAGCTTTTGGTCTCACAAAAAGACCAATCCCAAGATCCTTAAAGAGGATCTTAAGGAGAATATTTCAAGAGGTAAATTCCTTTTTTACTCTTTTAAATTCTTTCTCACTTATACTTTTTCCCCACATCTTATCCAATGTTTCATGAAACCTACAGTATAAAATATATATTGTAGTGTTTTTTAAGTTATATTCATCATAAAATCTCTCATCTTCTCCTTTTATTCTTAAATAATGAAATCGTCGTCCATGGTGCGTCAATTCACCGCCTTCATGGACGATGATTTTTCATTTCCCTTTTATCGAAATCATGGCAAGGTTAAATTCACATGTAATTGTTTAAAATGACATAAATATATACATATATATTATCAATTATTTATTATTATTTTATTTTTAAAAGGAATACCATAAATAAACCAACCTTGGAAACCATGAAAAGAACGCACCTGAAATAATGAAAATAACAAAATATTGTTAATAAATGGGTGGAAAATGTTATAAAAATATAATTTAAGGTACTATAAACTAGAGTTTAGTTATTTAATATATTAATAACACTATTAAAACCATTATACAATATGTTTGAACATTTTTAAGGAAGTCTAACCTGAGGTAAGGGACTCTTTAACTAAAACATTGTTTTAAATGCTTTAAAGATTTATTCTTCTAAATATTTCTATTTCATGTCCATGTTTTCAAAATGGTTTTTATGAATGTATTTATTTGGTTATTAATGTTTTAATTTCTCTCATGTATTTCTAAAAGGTATCTTTTTCATTTTTTTATGTAAGGGACTTTCCTTTTAAAATCACTTTAAAAGTCTCTTTTATGAAATTCAAAGAATTGTTTTTTTATATATGGAATGAGTAGTTTCTCCGGATTTCATGATGATTTATTACTATGATGTTTTAATTATATGTTTCATAGTTATTTTTTAATAATATTATTTCATTATTATGTGCACGTTTTTTATTTTCTAAAAGTGATTTTTTTTACGAAAAAAAAGGTATTTTGAAAATATGAATGTGTTTTTCTCAAGGGTTTAAATGAGTTGTCAAGATTTTTATTCATGATATGTTCTTTGTACATTGTTTATGTTGGGTTGACCCCATTATATCTCAAGATATGTTGGTTGATCCCTATTATATCTCTCTTTTTCATTGGGTAATCCAGAGATGGAAGTTGACCAAATGGTTATTCCATGTGTAAGGGTTAATGTAAGAGTGATATGGTAAATATTTCCCAATGCAACTGCATGATGTTTCAAGGCATGATAATGAGTTTTTATTAAATGGGTTTTATTAGTTTTTATGTTATCACTTGACTAAAAATTTCTTTCTTCATATCCCTTACTGAGCTTTTCGTGCTCATACCAAGTTTTAAAATGTTTTTGATAGGGTATAAGGATGGGTAATAGGAATAAGGAAGTCAAGTTGGATGTTATGAATAATTTCATGAAAAATAATCCATGTTTTATTTTAAAAATTTTTATTTTTTTGAAAAAAAATGAATAGTGAGTAGAAGTGTCTACTTTGTAATTTTTGAGTTTTTCTGTAATAGTTATAGCCTAATTCTCTAAAAATATAAAACTAAAAAGATCATCATTGTGTAATAATGAATGTTATTGACTAAAAATAAAGGTTATATAATGTTTTAATGTAAATTCATTATAGTTGTTATCAAATTATGGTTTATATAACTTTAGGGGTTATGATGATGTTAATAGAATACCATAAATGATTTTTACTTTATGGTTGATTTTAAATGATATAGCATTTAAAGATTATCGTGTTGCTTAATCTAGGATATTACTATTAAAAATGGTTTTTTGTAGACAAAACAGGGAAGCTTAAGTATAAAGGCATCGACGGAATGGTAGCCTTTCGAATATGCAACCTGGAATGGTGGGAATTGGAACCAAGTAGTTTTTTGCAGTATTGGCTCAGTTGAATCAGGAAATAAATAGTGGTGGTATTCATTCTAGAGAAGAACCTGATATACCGTGAAGAAAAATATATTTTGTGGATCATTTTATAAGGAAACATACCCCATTATTCAGTGGAACCAAAGACCATTGATAGTTGAAGGATGGATGAATGCTCAAGAAAATATAATTGATGTCATGGGATATTCTGAACGCAAAAAGGTAATACTATGCATTTATCATTTTGAAGGTCAAGTTGATCAATGGTGGTCTCTGATTAAGAATACAAGAGAAAAAGGTTATCTTAACAGTCTGTAATGGGATGATTTTTAAGACTCTTTTTTGGAAAAATATTTTCCTAAAACTGTTTGAATTAGAATGGAGAAACAATCCTTGGAATTGAAGCAGAAAGATGATGATTCTATGGAATCATATGAATACAATTTTAAAATACTATCTAGGTAAATAATAAATTTTACTCGGAACTTTGATAGTAAAATTATTATATTTTACTCTGGTTTTAAACCATTTTTACTAAGATATTTGGATTCAATATAGTTTAAAATCTATGAGAAACTTGTTCGTTTTGCTGAAAAAGATGAGATTGAGTTTGCTGACACATATGTGCCTCATGACGACAAGAATAAGAAGCAGTTAGGTTGGAAATAATTAGGTAAACATTCATCAAAGAAATATAGAGGTAAGAAAATTAATTTCTCTTCTTTTGAAAAGTGTGGTAAAAATAATCCTAGATAATGTCTTGTAAATTCTAGGAAATGATACCGATATGGAAATTTTGGGCACATGTCTTATGAGTGCAAGGAAGATGATCTAAAAATTAGCGAGAAGATGGTGTTGAGATGCTTTAACTGTAATAAATAAGGTCATTTTTCTAATATGTGTTTGAATCTAGTCACTCAGTCAGGAAATCAGTAAGATTGAAAGCAGAAGTATACGGAAAAATCCTTTCAAACCACTACAAAAAATGTAGATCCATAAAATGAGGTGGTATCAGGTACATTTCTTATTTTTACATATTTTAAAAAAAAATTGATTAAGGGTCAACACATTCCTTCATTTATGAGAAATTTTATACTAAATTAGAATTCCACCGCATGAAATGAATCCAAAACTCATGGTAAAAACACCTGGTGGAAATATTGATGCAAAAAGAAATTATAATAATCTACTTATATTTTTTGTAGAAATATTTTACCTGAAAACTTTGTTGTATTGCCTCTAGTATATTTTGATGTTATTCTAGGTATGGACTGGCTTTATTTATATCATGACAAGATAGATTGTAGAGAAAAAGAGGTTTTTTTTAGAAAGAGTTTCAGTTTGTGTACAATAATGAACCCATATCATTTAAAACATGTCAGGAATCTAAGAAACTATTATAATATGTAAATTAATGTTATCTTACACACATTGTTGAAAATAAGGGAACCATTCAGATTAATGATGTGTTAGTGGTAAATGAGTATCTTAATGTATTTCTTAATGATTTTCCTAGTGTTATTCCTGATTGAGATGTTGATTTTACTATTTAATTAGTTCCTGATGTTAATCCAATTTCTAAAACCCCTTATCGAATTGCTCAAATGGAACTTTTAGAGTTGAAAAAGCAGCTACAGAAATTATTTGATAAAGGCTTCATTCAACCCAGCACTTCACTATGGGGTGCCCCTGTCTTGTTTGTTAAAAATAAAGATGGTTCAATGAGACTATGAATTGGTTATAGAGCCTTGAATAATATCACTATTAATAAAAAATATATTTTTCCCCATATCGGTGATTTGTTTGATCAGCTCTAGGGAGCACAATATTTTTCAAAGGTTGACCTGAGGTCGGGGTACCATCATTTGAAAGTAAATTAAGCATACATCTAGAAGACTACATTTCATAATATATATGGTCATTATGAATTTTTTCTGTTTTTTGGGTTAACTAATGTACCTATTGTATTCATGGATCTTATGGATGGAATATTTCATGAGTTCTTAGATAAGTTTGTGGTTGTGTTTATTGATGAAATTCTGGTATATTCTAAAAGTAAATAGGAGCATGAAAGACATCTAAGGGTTGCTTTACAAACCTTAAAAGAAAATAACTATACGAAAAATTCAGAAAGTGTGAATTTTTGTTGCAACAAATTTTTTTCCTTGGTCACATTGTATCTAATGATGGTATAACTATTGATCCTACTAAAATGAGAGTTGTTGAAGAATGGTCAAGACCCATAAATATAACCTAGATTTGTAGTTTTCTTGGTTTGGTAAGCTATTACCAGAGGTTTGTTTAAAAAATTTCATGGTTATCTATCCCATTGACTAAGTTAAATCAAATAGGAGTTAAATTAATCTGGACAAAATAATGTGATGATTTTTTTCAGGAATTGAAAAGAAGATTGTTGAATGCTCTAGTTCTGAACCTACCTTCCAGAAGTGGTGAATTTGTTATCTACAATGATGATTTTTTAAGGGAATTGGTTTTTTTATGATTTATAATGATTAGGTAATTTCTTATCCTTCGTGTTAGTTGAAACCTCATGAGTTAAATTACCCTACATGTAATTTGGAATTAGCTGATGTTTTTTTCACATTAAAATTTTGGAGGTATCATTTGTATGAAGTAAAATGTGAAATATATACTGACCATAAAATTTTGAATTATATAGTCACTCAAAAAGAACTAAAAATGAGAAAGATAATATGGCTAGAACTAATCAAGGATTATGATTGCATGATCTATTACCTTATTAAAAAATAAAATTGAGTGGTCGGTGATTTCTTTTAGAAAAATAATGCTACATTAACCATGATATATTTGTAACATAACCCCTTGGTGAATAATTTGGTAAAGTTTGGATTTGAAGTTTTTGGTGCAGGAAATACCTCTATTTTGTTTCAGGTATCAGTGCAATCGTCTTTATCAGACAAAATTAAGAATGCATAGAAGGAAGATCGTGAGTTGTAGAAAAAGGTTGAACTCGTTAAGAAAGGTAATTTGAATGAATTTAATATTGATAAAGATTGTGTTTTAAGGTTTGGGAATAGATTATGCATTCCTTGTGATTCAAAGTTGAAGAAAGAGTTGTTTTGTAAATATCATAGTTTTTTTGTTTTTAGTTCATACTGAAAGTACTAATATGTACATGGATCTTAGAGAGTATTATTGGTGGGATGTAATGAAAAGATATATTACATATTTTACCATGAAATTTTTGATATGTCAACAGGTTGAAGTAGAGGGGTAGTTACTGAAGGGGATTCTTCATCCTTTTCCAGTGCCATAATGGAAATGGGAAAATATATACATGGACTTCATGGTGGGACTACCAAAGACATCTCTAGGTAACAATGAAATATGGGTTATTATTGATTGTTTGACTAAATCTTATCATTTTATTCCTATTCAAGATACACTATATTTATATCAACTTTCTTGATTGTACCTCAAAGATATTGTTAGATTACATGGATTGCCTCTCGCCATTGTATCATATAATGATCACAGGTTTACATATAAATTTTAGAAAGGACTTCAGAAGTTATTGGGCACTGAATTAAATTTCATCACATCCTTTTATCCTCAATCTGATGGAAAGTTATATCAAACAATTCAAACATTATAGGATATAATTTGATCATGTTAAATGTATTACCAGGGAAGTTGGGATCAAAATCTTTCTTTAGTTGAGTTTACATATAGTAACATTTTTTATTCTAGTATACAGACTGTACCTTTTGAGGCATTATATGGAAAGCGGTGTTGGACTCCAGAATTTTGGGATGAATTTGGGGAAATGAAATTGATGAGACCAAAATTAGTAGAGAAATTGACTAAGAATGTTAAGATGATCTAGCAACACATGAGGAAGGCTTATTGTAGGCAAAAAAGTTATACAGATAACAGGAGGAAAGACCTTTTATTTGAGATAGGTGATCATGTTTTCCTTAAAATATATTCTTGTAAAAGTGTTATGAATTTTGGTAAGAAAGGAAAGATAAGTCCATGGTTCATTGGAGCTTTTTAAATCCTATATAATGTTAGACTAGTTTCCTATAGAGTAGCTTTGCCTCCGAGTTTATCTCATGTACATAATGTTTTCCATGTTTTGATGTTAAGAAAGTATGTGCCAGATCAATATCGTGTTTTGAGCCTAGAATTAGTTCAGATAGAAGGGAACCTTTCTTATGAAGAGAAACCTGTTCATATTCTTGATCGTAGAGAGAAATTTTTTCATAACAAGGTGATTTACCAAGTTAAGGTTTTGTGGAGAAACCACGTAGTAGAAGAAGCAACATGGGAATCTGAAAATTCTATGAGAGAAAAGTATCCTCATTTTTTTATAAGTAAATAAAAATTGAGAGGATGCAATTTCAAATGGGGGGGAGAATGTAACAAACCAGGTATTTATAGAATAATTTGTTTTTATATTTAGTAGTATTATATATTTAAATAATAATTCTTAAAAATAAATAATTTATTATATGGTTATTTATTTAAAAATTTAATTTTAAAATTATAGAATTTTAATTTTAAAAAACTAATTTAATTACCTTAATGGCTTGAAAATAATGACCATTATCATGTTTTTTATTAAATTTTATTTGTAATGTTTAGGTAATAAATAATTACCTTAATGGATTGAACAATTATAATTCAGTTCATTGAATTTTATTTGTAATTTTTAGGCAATAAATAATTACCTTAATGTCCTCAACAATTATAATGCAGTAATTGATTAATGAATAAATCAATTAAACAGTATTAAAAATATTAAATTAAATATAATTTTATGTTTTTAAGATAATTCAAGAATTAACTAGATTAATATGATAATCTTAAGATATAATAAAAAAATGGATTCTAATTTGAAACCTTGTTTTGATATTTTTAAAGTCAATAGTTATGAATAGTGTTTAATTTGAAAAAATCATTTTTAATGAATATAATATTTAATTAAAATATTTAAAAATCACAAAATTGTTTAAAAAATCCAAAAATGAAATTATTTAGTCTAAAATGTGATATACTATGCTTTTTATCCCTTTTGGAAGTCTTAAAATCTATAATAAATTTATTATATTTTAATAATTTGAGTGATTCCTATGTTACCCCTCACCTCAATTATAAAAGGAGGCTCCCTCCTTCATAAATTTTTATCACCTTAAGACAACTTGTTCAGCTAAACTCTCCCAAATTCACTCCTTATCATACCTTACCACATTCTTGAGCTTATGGTCTCATAAAAAAACCACTCCCAAGAGCCTTAAAGAGGTTCTCAAGGAGAATTTTTCAAGAGCTAAATTACTTTTTTCCTCTTTTAAATTCTTTCTCACTTATACCTTATCCCCACCTATTATAAAATATTTCATGACAACTCCTTTATCACATATATACTATAGTTTTATTGTTTTTATGGTATATTCATCATACAATCTCTCATCTTCTCATTTTATTCTTAAATAATGAAATCGTTGTCCATGGTGCGTCAATTCATCGTCTTCATGGATGAAGATTTTTTGTTTCCATTTTACCAAAATCATGGAAAGGTTAAATTTGCATGTAATTGTTTAAAATGAAATAAATATATATATATTATCACTTCTTGGTTATTATTTCATTTTGACAAGGATGACAATAAATAAACCAACCTTGGAAACCATGAAAAGAACGCACCAGAAAAAATGAAAATAACAAAATATTATTAATAAATGGATGGAATTTTATATAAGAAGATATTTTAAGGTATTATTAACTTTATTTTAGTTCTTTAATAAATTAATAATTCTATTAAAACCATTATACATAAGTTTTTAACACTTTTGAATGAAGTCAAACTCGAGGTAAGGGACTCTTTAACTAAAACATTGTTTTAATGTTTTAAAGATTATTTCTATTTCATGTCCATATTTTCAAAATGGTTTTTATGAATATATTTATATTGGTATTACTATTTTAATTTGTATTACGTGTTTTTAAAATATATATTTTTCATTTTTTATGTAAGGTACTTTCCTTTTAAAATCCTTTTAATGGTCTCTTTTATGAAATTCAAAACGATTATTTTTTTATATATGGAATGAGTGGTTTCTCCTAATTTAATAATTATTTATTAATATTATGTTTCCATTATATGTTTCATATTTATTTTTTAAGAATATTATTTAATTATAATGTTCATGGTTTTTATTTTTTAAAAGTGATTTATTTTACAAAGAAAGGGTGTTTTGAAAATCTAAATGTGTTTTGCTCAAGGGTTTAAATGAGTTATCAATTGTTTTATTCATGATGTGTTATATAGACATTGTTAATATTGGGTTGATCCCATTATAGCTCAATATATGATGGGTTGATCCCCATTATAGCTTAATATATGTTGGGTTGATCCCATTATAGCTCAAGATATAGCAGGCGAGCCCCATTATAGCTCTCTAATGCATTGGTTACTCTAGATAAAGAAGTTTACCAAATGGTTATTCCATGTATAAGGGTGAATTTAAGAGTGATATGGTAAACATTTCCCAAGGAAACTACATGATGTTTCTATGCATGCTAATTAGTTTTTATGAAATGGGTTTTAATGGTTTTTATGTTATCACTTGACTAACGATTTATTTCTTTATATACCTTACTGATCTTTTTATGTTCATCCCAAGTTTTAAAATATTTTTCATAGGGTATAAGGAGGGGTAAGAGGAATAAGGAATTCAAGTTTGATGGAATGAATAATTTCATGAAAAAGAATCCATGTTTTATTTTAAAAAGTTTTATTTTTTGAAAAAAATGGATAGTGAGTATAAGTGTCTACTTTGTAATATTTGAGTTGTTACATAATAGTTATGGCCTAATTCTCTAAAACTATAAACTTTAAAATATCCTAAATCTGTAACAATGTATGTTATTGACTAAAACTCAAGGTTATGTAATTTTTTAAGGCTGGTTCCTTATCGGAAATATTATTCCCAATGGGATTAAGGTATAAAAAGATACATGCTTTCCCTAATGACTATGTGTTGTATATGAAGGAATATAAATTTTTATCCAAATGTTCTAAATATGGGACATTATTATATAATATGGATAAAAATTCAACTCTGATTCATTCTCAGGTATCAGCATCAAACCTCCTAATAAATAAATTTGGTACCTTCCGATAATTTCTCATTTGAATCATATATTTGAAAATTAAAATGATGAAAAATGTCTAAGATAGAATAATGATGAGCACATCTATGATTGGAACTTATGCCACCCTAATGATTCACCACAATGGGAGAGATTTGATAAAGAATCTTGATTTTGGAAGTGAAGATAGAAATCTTAGAATAGGACTGTGCAAAGATGGAATTAATCCATATTGGAGCCTCAGTAGCCAGCATAGTTCATGGCCTATTTTTTTGGTGATTTACAACTTTTCCCCATAGATATGTATGAAGAAAAAATATTTTATGATGATATTGATGATTTATAGACCAAAAATACCAAGAAATAGTATTGATGTGTATCATTAACCATTGATTGATGATTTGAAACTTCTATAGGAGACATGTGTTATATTTTTTGATTCCTACAAGAAATAGTATATTCTTTTTCATGTTATGATAATGTTCACTATAGATGAATTTCATGTATATAGAAACTTACCTAGATATAGTGTTAAGGGATATAAAGTAGGTCTGATTTTTAAAGAAGAGACTTCATATCATCAATTTTAAAATAGAATAAATACATTGTACATGGGACATCGAAGATTTTTATGAATTTATCATCCTTATCATAGATTTAAAAAAGTAATATAATGGTTTATAGAAATATAATAACCCCCCACAACCATTTTCATGTAAATAATATTACGACAGTGTGAAAAATATTTATTTCACATTTGGAAAGAAATGAAGTTCTTTTCATCAAAAACTATCTGTAAGAAAAAATCTACCATATTAGAACTACCTCATTAGATATTTTTAGAGATAAAACATAACATTGATGTTATGAATATTGAGAAAAACATATGTAATAGTTTGATTGTAACTTTGTTAGACATAAAATGAAAGATAAAAGATGGATTTAATGCTATATTGGACTTGATATTCAAGGGAATATGTTTGGATTTATCTCCCACTATGAAAGGAAACATAACATATTTAGATATGACTTGTCACAAATTAAGAAAGAGTGAGAAGATGGATTTTTTTAGTGTATGCATGGTATTAAAGTACCCAGTGGATATTCTTCAAATGTGATGAATTTGGTTTCATTGAAGGATTTTAAATTAATAGGTATGAAATATCATGACTGTCATGTAATGATGAAACAAATGCTACTAGTTTCACTATGTGGTGTATTACCAACACCTATCATAAAGACTATTAACAGGTTATATTATTTTTTTAATTCCATTTTTAGAAAATTCATCGATTTAAATTTGTTAAATGTATTGGAGAATGAAGTTGCACTCATACTTTTTCAAATAGAAATATATTTCCCACCAATGTTTTTTTATTTAATGGTTCATCCGATAACTCATTTAGTGCATGAGATAAGAATATGTGGGCATGTTTATTTACGTTGGATGTATCCTTTTGAAATATATATGAAAATTTTGACAGGATATATTAAAAATCCCCATCAACTGGAGGCCTCTGTTATTCAAAAATATCTATCAAAATATGTGATTGAGTTTTTTACTGATTATTTGTATAGACTTTAGTATATTGGTATCTCTATATCTTGACATTTTATAGTTGATAGTGAAGGTAGAGGGGTTTGTGGCTTAATGGTAAAGATCATTCCATGTGATGAAGTGATGCAGTCACATTTATATATTTTGAACAACACAAATGAGGTTTATCGATATATATATAATCATATATTTCTAGATTAAAGGTATGGTATCTAAAAATAAATGAGAATTGGTTGATGATTGAGCATAAAAAATACATTTGTTTCATGGATTAAATAGAAATTCAACACAGATTTATCTACATCAGAAACATTGAAATGGTTGGCAGGGGGATGTCTCTGAATGTGATCACATGGTCTAGTTTTGATATTGATGGTTTCATATCTTACACACACAAAATAAGGATGATAAGAGTAATGTTTAAAATAGTGGGTAATGTTCGTCACTGAAGCACTGCATTTTTTGAGTGCAAAATAAAAAAAACCAATTTCAGCATCGACATATTTTAGAGCTCTTAAGGATATATGGGAAATTGATTAGACTAAATTTCAAGAAAAAGTGTTTTAGAATAACTAGGTTGATAGTAATAATGGTTTGAAACATGTTGATTATAGATTTACACTCGTTTATTTGAAAACATTTAGTTACAAATAGGAACCATTTATCATGGTGACACATGCAAAGAAAAAAAATTATGTTATATATCCATCAAATGATCAGTGGTATGTCATTTTTAAATGGAAAATGATTCATTTGGGTGATGAGGATGTTGATGTTGTTATGGATTTATGTTAGGTTTCTTTATCTATTATGTGATTTCTAGATGATAATAATGACTATAATGCAGACATAGTCCATGTTTTATGAAATGATCATGTTGAAGGGATGTGGGAAAACACTAAATTACTCTCCTAATTATTCATGTAAATAATTATATTTTATTTATTTTTTTAAATTTACATGTTTAAAAACTCTATTTTTTTAATTTGTAAGTTTAATTCCATATATATTGATTATTTAGATATTTTTTGTGTTAAATTTTATATTCAACAGTTATGGCTAAATATTTTTTAATTGAAAAACTCAACATACATCATTATATTTTGGTTAGATTTATGCATATAAAAAATTGTAACTATTATATTTAAATTTATAAATGTTGATCATTTATATCATTTTAGAGTTAATATTTATATTGAATAGTTTAAGTTGTAGATTTTTTGGTTAAGAATCATGAAATTGTTGTTATTTTTTGAGACTTACACATGTGTGGCACTATTTTTTTACTTATATATTTTTATATTTATTGTTTTTAAATATTCACTTTTCTAATAATATGTAGGTGTATAAAATATCAGTACATTCATTTATTTCAGTGAAATACATAGAGGGGGATAAACATTTATCAAGGTACATGTCTATTTTTTCATATTATTAAATATTCAATAATAAAATTATTTAATGAAATTAAACTATTAATTTAAAAAATATATTTGAAGAACTATCAGTGCACCTACTACAGTGGAGTCTTCTTCTTCTCCTCTAGAGAAAATTATTCCTAGAGTTGGTTGATGTGAGATTACATTTTTATTGAAACTTTCACTTACTTGTAGAGAGAATAAAATATATATAAACTTTGATGATGATGATATCACAAATAAACCAAAGTATTTTATAATTTATATCACCATTAAGATCCATTGAAGGATTAACATTTTATATCCTTAATGAAATTTCATCAACAAGATGAAGAAATCACAGTTTTCGAGGTCCATAATGGTAAAATATTGAATTGATTTATTTTTATATAATTTTTTAATATTATATATTTTATATGATTAATATTTAATGTATTCAATTGAGATAATGTTTTACTTTCAAGAAATGAAAGTAATTAAGAAAATATGTATATCTTTATTGACGGTTTGATGGATATATTTTAAAACAAAATTGAAAAAAAATCTATTTTTGGGAAGTTACAGAATAAAAACTCATGCCTCGTGTATGAGTTTTTATATCAGATACATGGAATAAATTTATTAGAGGATAAAATGGTTACCAAAAATTTTTATGCATTAAGAGATAAATCTATTAATGGTTCAGAAGAGGTTTATTTAGGTCCTCCATCTCCCCCCACTCTCCATGAAAAATAGAAAAGAGTGAGAAGGAAAAAATAAAAAGTATATTACAAAGTAATTTAAGAAAGTAGCTGATAGAATCGTAATAAAATAATTTTTATTTTCCTTTAATTTTGGTATTTTTAAAATTAATAACACTGATATACCATTTTAATTTATTATTTCAAAATGATCTTCAGGCACAAGCGATACACACTACTGGGAAGGTGATTATTTATAATGGTCTATTTGCAATGGGATACCATTTTAAATATCCCATGGATAAAAAACATATCACAAAAGATATTTTTTACAACAGTCTATCGCAAAAAATATTTTTTATGATGGGTAATTCATTTATCATAAAAAAATTTACAAGTTATATATACATGATTATTTTTTAAGGGATTTTATACTCTTCGCAAATAATTATTTATGATGGAATAGAAAATCCATTGTGAATAATTAAAAAAATAGAAAAACAAAAAATATAAAAATAATTTAAAAATAAAAAATATATAAAAATAGACATCTGAAATAATAACAATATTATACATAATATGTTCATTAAAAGGTTATAATAAATATGTAAAATAAATACATCAATCACTGTGAAGGGGGAGATTCATCTAGAGGAGGTAGTGGAGGGAACTTCATCCCTATACCCTATGCTAGTCATCACATGTACTTCATCATCTACTCATGTTGTTTCTCCTTCCATCGATGCTACTCCTCCTATTATTGTTGGGGTTGTCAATGAAGTACTTCATGTTCCCTGTGAAGGGTCTTTATAACCTCATTCTGAGCTCATAGCTTCTCCTCATACTTTGCAGTATATGATGAAGGCAATCCACAAGATCCCATTGATCTGGAAAATGACCACACAATAGTACCATAATAACTATTAGGTGTCAATCGAGAACTGATGGTAATAACTCAAACTTTATCAAAAGTATATTGAGTCTCTTGCATTCATGTTAAATCATCAAATCCTAATGCACCAGTGGCCTGACCCTCATTATTTTATTAAACTCACATCATGTGTGTGAGAAGTTTCTACCTCATATGACTCCTTCAAACATAATTTGAAATTAAAATAGTTAAAATATTATTTTTAATTAATTTTAAAACTCAAAAAAATTATACTAACCACAATATAACATTGTCAATCACCAATAACCTCTCCAATGGAAAGATCAGTATACATCCTATTATAAAAATAGAAATCCATATTATCAGGATGCTTGACTTCCTATATGAATATAAAATAAATAAAAAAATTCATTTAAAGTTATATAAATTATTAAATAAAAGTAACTATCATATGACATTGATGAGTACTGAATGTATGACTACTAACTCTATGCATGACCCCTTACCTCCCCTGGTTCTACTGACCTAATGATGATATCCTCTGAAAACTATATCTCATACAGTATGAGCACAATCCATCCTAAACCTGAGAAGAGATGTAATCAGGTTGATGGTTCTAGCAAGATTGATCAAAAACTATAACTCCATATTTCTTCATGGCTCTTTTCCTCATATTATGCAAAAACTAATGACAATGTTCATACATACATACATTCCATATAGATTTCATCATGATATCTTCGATGGGATACCATAAACCCTATAAAAATTTAATAATAATAAGTTAATAATTAAATAAATTTAAAAATAAATATTATTCATTTACATAATATTCAATGATCAAACATGTGGTGCTGAACATTAATGGAAATCTGTTCCCAAGTCACCCATGTACCAGAAAAATTATTTCAGAGAATTGCACTCCCCTATCCAACAGCTATATGTGAAAAACTATGGGAAAATAGAACAAATAATCAAATAATTAGTATATAAAGAAATTAATGATAATTAATGATAATTACTAAAAATTAATTAAAATACACAATTGAGCATACCTATACATGTTTGGATAAAAATCAATATGTGGACATAGCTCAAGAATAGGGTTGGGAATCATCAATCTCATAAGACCACGACCCCTCTGATTTGACGATGAATTGCCAGCAACCTGAGGGTCAGATGACAAAGCATCGATCTCATCACCAGGAAGCATATCCTCCTTGAAAATATGGAACATCTCATCAAAATCATAATCATCCATCTAAAACATGAAAATACTATTTTTAGAAAATAATTGAAAATGATTATTAAAAAATATTAATTATGACTATAACCATCGTATAATTGTGTAATTCTTCATATTTATCCTCATATTTATATAAATCAGTGTCAATATATTCATCTTCCTCCTTAGTATCATCAATTTCCATAGGATATTTAGCTTCATCATCTCTTATTATTTCAAATTCATTTGTTACATCATCAACATCATTATCACCATTAACCCGTAGCTGTGGGATTTTTTCATCAATATTTGTGTCTCTTCATAGAAAAGATGTATTTGGAGTTGTCTCTTGAAAATTTTCAATTCCTTCCACCTCATCAGAACCACATTCACTTTTCATAAACTGATTTTCATGATATTTTATTTTTATAATGATCCATAAATCAATTAACTCTCTTAAAGAAACACTGTAATTTTCATAATAAATTTTATGTTCTTGATGTGCCAATAAAAATGGGTTATTTACTTCAAAAAAACCTTTATATTTAATTTCAACAATTCCATGGCATAGATGAACACCTAATCCTCTATCATTATTAAAATAATAGCATTTAAACATCTTCACATAATTATTTCCTAGATAATACTGTTCAATTATTTCATCCAACGTTCTATAAAAGTCTAATTCACTTTACCTATGATGATATCCTCTCAACTAAACATCGTTGTTCATTTTTTTTATTCACCACGTGTAGGTGTATGAAATTTAAAACCATTCATCATGTATGCATTATAAGATTTAACCATTTTGGATGGTGGGTTACTCAATACACACAAACAATTATCAATTTTATCAGTGTGTTTTGATACCTAAAAATTTGAAAAACAATTGGATATATAACAAATAATAAATTTATTTCATATGTTAAAAAAAATTACTTTACCAGTCTTTGAAACTAGTAGGAAAAATTATGTTGTTGACGTTCTTCAAGAGAAGTTATTATAATTTTTGGAAACTTTTTCTTGATATGGTTATCAAATAATATATAAATAAAATAATATTAGTTTTATTATTCAAAATATTAAAGAATATGTGATAGTATCACTCACTATACAAATCATTTTATTTCTTCATAGTTTAGAAGAACATACGTATGATCCCTATGATGTTTATCATTTTAAATACATCATTCATGAACTCCACAAAATCCAAGTTAAGGAAGATCAAAAATTGATAATTTAATGTTCATTACGTCTCCAAAATTTACCTCATTACATACCATTTGGTTATGTTTTAAAGGATATTCAGGTTGGAAATAATGGGAGTGGAAAAAAGAAATTTCCTCCTAAAAATAAGCTTCTGCAATTAACCCTTTAGCTGATGCTTTGTTACGTACCTTTTTCTAAAAATTCTACATCTCATATGGGTATATCCATCAAAATTATAACCACCCTCTACATTTTTCTTCATGTAGAAAATACAATATCAAACATTCCATTGAATCAAAGAAAGATGAAAAAAATCCCAATTTACAAAAAATTAAAAAAAAACATATTCTTCCAGTATACCAAGTGCATCATAGTCAATTGTCACCACAAAACTGTATCAAAAAAATGTGGTATTTCTATTAGAACATCCCAAATAAAATAATTCAACAAACATATAAATCCAATAGGTATAATTAATTTCATTATAACATGAAAATCATGAATTTTTAATCCAGTAATATAACTATTTCTAACACATCTAGCCAAATTGGAAACATAACAATCTGGTAGCCTCAAATCCACAATCCACTAACAAAATAATAAATTATTTTCTTTATAAATTGTATAATCCACTTTTTCCTTAATTAAATTCTATGATATATCATTTTCAAACAACTCAAGTTCTAATCACCTATAATTTGGGAAAAATCTAATTATGCATTTAAATTATCTTTGGTCTTACCAAGTGTGTCCAAAACTATATAAAATATATTATAAAAATAGTTTTTCTAAATATGAATGACATCCAACACGTGACGATCCAAAAAATCATACCAATATGGCAGATCCCAAAAAATACTCTGTTTTATCTGATTGTGATCTTTCCCAAAGACATATATTTTTTATTGGTTTATAGTTATTCTAAAGGTAATATAAGGTAGTGATGAGATAATATATTTTAAATCAATACCTAATATCATTTTTGAAGGTCCATATCTTTCAATTGTACCATTTTTTAAATTATTTTTATTCCTTTGGAAAGGATGATCAGTAGGAAGAAATCTGTGATAACAGTAAAAAAATAATTTTTTCTTCCATTTATGAGAATAAACACTTTTTTGTCACTTATATAATTCATATATGATTTTGGACGTTGTGTACTCTAGACAAATAATATGACATATGCTGGGAAGTCACTAATTGTCCACATTAATGTAGCTTTCATTAGGAAATTATGTTTCACAACAACATCATATGTACTGATACCATTAATCCAAAATAAATTTAACTTATCAATCAATGGATTAAAATAAACATCAATATTCTTTTTTGGATGTCCAAGAATTAATAATGTCAAAAAGATATATGGCTCATTCATCAATATCCAAGGTGGTATGTTATATAGAGTTATAAAGATAAGAAAATAAGAATATTGACTATTATATGAAACAAATGGATTGAAACCATTAGTAGAAAAACTTAACCACACATTACAGGCTTCTAAAGCAAAAGACAGGTGAACTTAGTCAAAATATTTCCATGAATCACCATCATAAGGATGATTTAATCTTTTCCTAGTTGAAATATTGTATTTTTTTCATGACATCAATGACACTGTGTTTTGAGACATAAATAAATACTGTAATTTGGGTGTAAGTAAGAAATACTTAAACTGTTTGGAACCAATCCAGACTTCCCTTATTGAGCCTCTTTGTATGTTGATTTTCCACATGTAGGACAACTAACTAATGATTCATTTTCACCATAATATAACATGTAATCATTTGAACGTGCATGAATATTCTGATAACCAAGACTCAAATTACAAACCAACCTATTGCTCTCATAGAATTTTATAGGCAACACATTTTCTTCAAGTAACAGTGATTTAACCAAAGATAATATCTAATCAAAAAAAACTATTTTAAATTCTATTATCAGATTTTATAGCCATAAATTTTTTAACCAATTCAAATTTTTGTATCTTGCAACCAAGATATAATTCATCCTCATCATGCTTTAGTAACTCATAAAATCAAGATAGTTACACTATTGGAAAGTGTACCTATACCAATGGGGATATACCCACGACTTGGTAAAAATGTTTGTATAGCCTAATTTTTTTGACCTTATACCAATAGTTTTAAATAACTATTGGTATAACCTCCTTATATAATGGATATTTCAACATTTTTAACGAAATGTTGGTATAGACTAGATATACCAATGATTTAAAAAAACATTGGTGTACCCAACAACATTTACCCAGTGTGTTTGACCTCCCATCCTCCCATTTCACTCCCATTCATATAGATAACCCTACAGGTTTTCTTCCCCATCTCTGAAAATCTCTTTTCCCTTACGGTTTTAATTTGATTCTTCTTTAATATCAAATTGGAAAGTTCCAAATACATCATATCTTCTATGAACCATAATTTTAATTTATTTTCTAGGTCTAGAAGAATAACCTGTATTCTTTTTTTCAGATTCTATATCCATTAAACAAAGGTTTGTTTTAATTATATTTTTTATTAAATTTCATAATAAATATGATTGTAAGTGATGTATTTTTTTAATTCAATTACTCTCTAATTCTATATAAATTTAATATAAACCTATTATTTTGTGTGATATATATGAGATAAGTATATAATTATTTATTATAGTACTTTTTTTGTTTTGTGAAAATATTAGAGTGTTATGAAATTATTAATTTCAATGTTTTATTTTAAAAATTAAAATTATTCATTTCATGTCTCGAAAAATACCACACACCCAACTTTTTGTGTAACATCCTAGATAACTTGAATCTAATTCCCTATAGAAAAATTTTATTTTAATGGATCACCTATTAAATATGAAAAAAAAACCTCTCACTCTATGAATCTCAAATAATTATGATATTTTGTTATGCATGTTTTATCAAATACCCTTATAGAATATTTTTTTCATTTCTCTTCATTGTGTATTTTACAAGAACTGGATAAATGGATATCTTATGAAAGCCTCCCAATATTATTTGATTGAAGGTTAATTATAATCACCAGTATTAAACCAAACTACCTATATTAAGATAAGTAAAAATAATTTACAAAATAAAATTTCAAAATCATATTATTTAATATAGTACTTACATACTATCCAAACTACCTACTTTAGAAAAGGCTCAGTTATATTATAATAAAAACTTATGTCCAGAAAAGCATTTCAAGAAACCCAATTCAAATGTATCCCCCTTAGAATTATTTTATTAATTTAAATCATGTTGTCATTACTTCATTCACTTGTTCACTATTTTGTCTTCGGCACTCTTGTTCACACTTTTTCTTTGCTTCCCACACTTTGCATCACATGCACTTTTAATTTATTTTTTCCACTGTTTTATACTTTTCATATATTTTATCACCTCTATCACACTTTAACTCATCATAACACACACTTACACCAATATTTTGTTTTACCATATATATAATTAATCCCACTTCCACTTGCAATTTTTCATGGGGGTGATTAGTAAATCTCTTAAGGAATCACTTTAAAATACCTCAATATGAGAAACCACTAATTATGGATTTATACAACCTAAATTCATATTTAGGTATGTTTTAGAAGATTATTACCTATAAATATTAGTATTTTATACATGAATTTATAGAATAATAATAACATAAGTTTAATGGTGAATAGAATAAGATAAAAAATAAAAAAATCCATTATAATCACAATTTTGTGTAGTATTATGTATAATTATTACTCATTGATATAATGAAATTAAATATCATGGTTTCATATTTATAGTATTTTGTTATATATATAGTATTTGTTTTGTCTTTTATATTATGATTCTCATATAGACTAGTGTGTCAGTTATGGTTTTATGTAAAATGAACAATTCTTATTTCCTTAAATATATTTTTTATTTAACTTAAATATTATTTAATTTATTTTATGATATGACATATAACATTTTTTTATATAATGGATAAAAGTTTTAGGAATGAAACTGATCGAATATCTAGTGATTTTCAAAAGAAGTTGGAGATATTTTTATATTTTTTATTTAATAATGCTTCAGATAGTGATCATATAAACTACCCATGTTATAATTGTGTTTGAATGCCTTGGTTAAGTCATAAAGAAGTTAGCTACCATATAACCAAATATGGTTTTCAAAAAAACTACTATATTGGGTATCACAATGGGGAGAAGATGCAGTCTAAAAATGTTCATGATCTAAATGAGAGGACTGGATTGGAGAATTTATTAGATGATCGGTTTTTGTTTATTTGTAATCATGAGAAATAAAGGATTCTGAACCAATAAGACTTTGATATGAGAACACATGATTCATGTAATAAAAATGATGATGTTGATAGGGTGAAAAAATTGAATGATGCTGCCATGACTCCAGTATATCAGCAATGCGATAAAAAGAAAAAGATTTAAATTTTTAATCTAACTGTTTCATGGGGAAACCATGTATGGGATTTCTAATATCTCTATCGATTATATTCTTACATTTTTTAAGTACTTGTAGATGATACATATATTCCCTCAAACCATTATATGGAATGAAATTTAGTTGATGAACTTGGATTTTCTAAAAACAAAATTCCTGATTGCCCAAAATATTGTAGGTTATTCTAGATGAAAACTATTGAACTAAAAGATTGTATAAAATGTGGTAGATCCCAATAAAATCCAAATGTTTATGGAACACTATCTCATGTTCCACAGAAAGTAATGTAGCAATTTATATTGATTCCCAGACTATTGAATCTTTTCATGTTTGATGAAATGTCAATAAATATGATATTACATGATACTGAGAGAAATAAGGATAATGATGAGTTAGTTTAGCCTACAGATGGATTATCATGACATAAATTTAATGTTTGATATCCTAATTTTTCAACTGAAATGAAAAATGTGATGTTGGGTCTATCATTTGATAGTTTTAATCCATTTGGAAATATGATTATTTCGCACAGCACATGGATATTTTTTATACACATTTATAACCTTCCTCAATTAATGTGTCTGAAAAAACATTTCACTTTCATGAGTATACTCATATCTAGACCTTCTGATCCTAGAAATGATATAGATGTATACATGAAACATTTAATAACATATTTGAATAATCTTTGGAATGTGTTTGTGTGTACATATGATTCTTGTTTGAAATACATATTTAGATGTGTGTTGCACTTATGTGGATGATAAATGATTTTTATGCTTATACAATGATATCTAGTTGGATAATGAAGGGAAAACTTTCATGTCCAACTTATATGAAGAATACATGATCCATAAGAATTAAATATTACCATAGTTTCAATTTTATAGTACATCGATGATTCTTTCCAATAGATCATTCATATAGGAATAATCATCGAATGTTTGACAATACCATAGTGACCAAAAATCCACCTCAGCATATGTATGTAAATGGTGTGCCTAATTAATTGAAAGATGTCATTTTTTCATTTGATAAGGGTCATATGAAATCTATAAATTGGATGGATGTTTCCATGGTAATCAATTACAATTGGTAGAAGAAAAGTATCTTCTTTGATTTTTCTTATTAGTCAACCAATTTTTTACGTAATTGTGTAGACATAATTCACATTGAAAAATATATATATGAAATGTTGCTTTAAATTACTTTAAATGTCAAGGGAAAGACAAAATATGATTTATGATCTCAGTGTGACTTGGTGCATTGGAGTATCAGACTATAATTTCATCCTATGTGTATCAGTGAAAATAAATGGAAAGTTTAGTGTGCTTATTATGTAATGACACCTATAGAAAAAATAATAATTTTAGGAATTACTATATAATATTAAAGTTCATGATGTTTATTTAATAAACATATCAAAATGGGTCAATAGAATAGATTTGATGCTAAAATATTTGAAGACTCGGGATTATCAAATCCTTCTGCATGAGTTGATTCCAATAGCAATCTGTCATCTACTGTCTATTAATATAAGGGTGGAATTTATTTAGTTTTTCCATTTTTATAGAGATATTCATTTTAATAATTTTTCCAAGTCTTTATTTCAGAAAATGTTGGAATAAGAACCATTAATTTAGTGTGAGTTAGAGAAAATGTTTCCTTTATCATTTTTCATATGTATGGTGCATCTAACTATCCATCTTCTAACCAAAATACTTCTTATAGGACCTGTTTATTTTTGTGGATCTATCCAACTAAAAGAAATATATAAACATTGAATTCTTATATCCAGAATAGGAATCATCCCAAAGGTTCTATTATGGAAGGTTACTTGGATCAAGAATGTATGGATTTTTTTTCAATGTATTTCCCCAATGTGACTATGATACGGTTCAAACCAATGATAAATTAAGAAGAGTATTATAAGAAAATTGAAATCATTTTTCCATCAATTCCCCAAATAGAAGGAATTATTGGATCATATACATTGACTAAATTAATCCTTTAAGAGATGGATATGGCACATCATATATTTTTGTTTAATTATGATTCGTTTGATGACTGCATCAAGTGAGTAAATTGAACATGTATATATTATCTCATATCACATAATTATACATATCTATTAAACTATTTCTATTTTTTGTTGGGAATATAAACAAATTATAAATATAAATCATTGTTCTTTATCTTTGAGAAGGAGTGATACTTTGCATAGAAAAGAGTTTTCATCTTGGTTGAAAGTGAAGGTGGAATTATTACAGTAATAAATTAATAAAATTAATATTTAGATAATTTTAATATTCATTTATATTTCAGGTATTGAGTTTTCCTACTGAAAATTTCTATGAGGAAATAAGATTTTTGTCTTTTGGTCCTAATTTTGTGGTTCGTGAATGCAAATCAATTATGATCAATGGGTACAAATTTATTATCATTAAGTGAGAAATGAACATGAGAACACAACATGATGATGTTATGGTAACTACCATAACATACTGTTATTCTAGTGCATCAAATATTAGAACTTGATTTGAAAATGTATCTTATTATGGAGTCATTGAGAAAACACTAATATTAGATTGTTACGCTCATGGTCAAGTCACTATGATGAAATTTAAGTGGTTTGATTCAATGATTAGGCATGACACATTTATTTATGATTTTGGATTTTTAGTTATTGACATCAATCTCACTCTTTCTATTGATGATCCATATATATCATCATCAATAAATAAAAAGTTTTTTATGTGAAATATCATCCATGAACTGAATTTGGTGTCATTATTTAAGTAATACCAAGAAATATTTTTGGTGATGGTGATGATGAAATTGACACCATCACTACCCCCATTAGCCCTAATAAATTTATTACTTATGATGACTCCAATAGTTCAATTTTTAGGGTTTATTTTGAACCTAAAGTTGTGGTGGGAAATGTATAGAATCATCCATCCATGTTCTATATTCCTTTGGTTTAGATTGACTTGGGTTGTTTAGGTTGGTACTATTCAAATTTCTTTACTATTGATTGAAAATATTTTGTATCCAACTTGACCTTCATGTGCATTTTCAATATATATCGGTTGTATTTTTCTTTGAGTTTGATTTTCAAATATTTAATCGAGCTTTATTAGAACCTAAAAAACCAAAAAAACTAAAGAAAATCAATTAGAAAAAAAATATGAACTGAATTGAAACATATTAAACTAGTTATGATGAAAATAAAAACAAATAAAAATAATGACCAAACAAAAAGAATATAAAAATTAAATTATCCAAAATATGAACCAAATGACCTAACCCAAAAAAATGGACAAATGGACTAATCAATTGAACAAAATGAACCAAATGAACTAACCAAAACTCAATAATATCAAATTAAAAATATAATAAATCTATATCATACCCAAGTTAAACATGATAATTTGAACATATTTATTAAACTATAACATGTCTTTTATGTTTTGATATTATTATCACTAAATATAATATGATTTTGTAATATCACTACATATCCTTTATTTGGTTTGATAATTGGTATTACTTAATTAATTCATGACACATCTTATTTCTTGTTTGTATTTCACATTAGTTATGAATTTATAATTAAATTCATATTTGTTTTCAAATGAAGGAAATGAAAAAAATTGAAGAAATATGAAGTAAGAGGATGTTATAAAATAATCTCCACATTAGAGAGATGGGTGTTCCTCCTTTGGTTCCTGTTGTGAGTATTTTATGTAAAATATATATATCAATGACATATAATTTCATGTGATTAATTTTTTTTAACTTTTAATCAGGATCCACCACTAAGGAGACAATTATTATCTAAAGAATTGAGTAGTAGTGGTGCTTATCCAGATGATGCGGGGTGTGGTACTAGATCTACTCACACCACTCTTCATACTTGTCCATGCCCTATCCCTTCATCATATATACCAAAAAACACACTTTATTATCCCACATTGTCATTAGAGGCACTCTGGATATTTAGGTCACCTATATTTTCACCACTATTTACATCTGATCTTCCTTGGCTTTCTTTCCCTTATCTGATGATGGAACCTAATCCCATTTTGTATTATACTTTTCCACAGATTTCTATGCCACCATATTTTCCTTATATTTTCTTCTCCCTGAGATTCTACGTTCATGCTCCTTGAAATTTTACTCTGACACATTTTGAGCCTTATGATCAGACATTGGTTTCCACTAATATTGTACAGGTTTATGATCCTTTAGAGCCTAGAGATCCACCAGTTCCCGTTGATCATCCTGGATCGAGGATATTTATAGATCCCTAGTAAAAAAATTACCATAATTTATTTTCATTATAAGATGTATTGATATAATATATTTTTTTCATATCTGGATTTTCCACTAGGCGGCATGGGCATACATGCATGCGTGAGGTGTGGAATCACCACACACAACTGATGGTTGAGTATAACAAGGATAATAAAATTATTGAAAAAATAGGGTGAGAATGTATAAGTTTTATGGAAATTCTTTCCAAAGACTCTGACATCATTCCCGTCATGCCACTCTCCTATAGACACCTTCAAAATTAATTAAAGGATAATTCTTGCGTGAAAATATGGGTAAGAAAATTCATTGTATTTAATATTATATTATTATTGTATTTATATGAATTAATATTTTGGTTTCAGCTTCATTATAATTTTCATAATGGTGAGGCTGTAAGGACTGTATGGCTCATGGAATTAGGTGAGCTATAGAGATCATATAAGGATGAATTTTCTAGTAGCTAGCTTACTATATTTGGTTTGGATTTAGAGGTTATACCTATCATGAATGAGTGTCCCATGGAAGATTATCGAGAAATTATTTCTCATTGTAAGAGTGTCGAGTTTAAGGTATAAATCAAATTTTAGGTTTTTTAATGAAAATTACAATGATTTTCGTTAATACTCTATTTTGTATTATTGAAAAAAAAAATTAGGAAGCATAAAAAAGAAATAAAAAAAACAAGGATGTTGTGAAATACCTCTAAACTTTAGGGTAGACTATGATGCCAGAACATGAGAGGAAGCAGGTAAGACACTCATTTATAATTTTTTGATTTAAATAAATTATGGAAATAAAATTTCTTCAATTGTAAATTATAGGATGAAATTCCTTACTTTATAGCATTGAACATTGAAAAAATTTCCATATTAAACCCTTATTTAAACCACTTATTATGACCATTTAATAACTCACTATCTCTCTTAAAACTCACATGTGATTTAGTCACCTATACCACTATTAATATCAAGTTTTAATTAAATTACAATAGGGAACACAAGTTATTCAATCCAAAAAAGAAAGTGCATCATGTAAAAAACCTTTTACATGTCAACATACCACATGATGATTAAAACAAATCATTGTAGATCATTAATTATCACTCAAAACAGAAACAATACTATTAAAACAAAAGCTTATTACTCTATAATATTGAGCATATGATTCTTGTGATCCTATTATAAAGACTATATTTCAATAGGATTTCCATGATGAATCCCCATTTGAGAGTATAAAATTCTTTTAAAATTTCAAGCTTAAAGGAAAGGTTTCCATTTTTAGATTTCTTTTCTAGAATGATAACACACTTCAAATTAGTGTATATGTATTTCTAAATTTTCCTCCCTATTATGAATACATATTTGATTTAGTGAAACCACCTGAATATAAATATATCCAAGATTTTGAGTTAGAATTTGATTAATAATTTTAGTAAATGTGTTGCCGACCACAATTTTCATAAAGCCTTTAATATCAAAAACCTACTTGCACTTTGGAATAATGTTGAGGAATTGTGAGTTAACAAATGATAGAAGAAACTTTTAAGAGAATAATTCCCTGATATCTTTAGAGATATCTTTATGAATAATCACCCAATAATGGATAGAAAAATTGTTGGTGAAACCATATAGGATAGCTAAACTATTCAGATTCATGGAGAAAATATCATTTTCAACCTCCTCCTGATAAATACATTCTGTGAGATAACATAAATAATATAGATCAAACATTTCACATTGGATTATTATAAAAATTAATTAATATTTTGATTCCCTATATAGAAAATAGAGAAATAACTACCTTTGTAAATTAGAAACAAAAGGGTTTCAACGTCATTTGATTTGATGTTATGTGCCATGAACATGAAGCCTAACTTGTCCCAATATATGGTATTAAAGTAGTTAATAAAAAAATTGGATCAATAATTCTAATAATATCAGTCTTATTATCCATAATAAAATGTTTAAGGGATATAGAAGTTACAGGATTATTCAATTATTGAAAAATTATTAAATAATAACTTCATTTTTTAGATTAGTTTCCCCTTGTAATGGGATAATTTGGATTACCTATAGGATTTCCTCCGCCTCTACCTCAATTTTTATGGAATTTCATTTTTTGCCTTGTAAATCTTCTTAGAGAGACCAAGCCTATTTTTTTATCCTACCTATCATCCCTACTCATTTAGTTATAGAGTGGGATGAATTTATTATTGTCCTAGATATAGACCAACCTAACCACATAATATCAAATAAATCTAACAAATATTTGGATATGATTCCAAATCACTTTCAAAAATAAAACTTATAAAAATATCACAACTATTGGAATGCAACATAAACATAAACCTCACCACTGAGGGAATCCAAATACAGTAAAGAAAGACAACACCAACCACAAAAATTCAAAACCAACCTCCTACTAACTACTCCTTTCTCCTCAAGAAACATCATTTAAAAATAATTACTCTTTTAAAATAAGACTTAAACAATTTAAATATCCTTTATGTTTCATGAAAAAAACCTTGAAAAAACATTGGAACGTTAATTAATAATTTCACTAAGGGGATAAATCATTAATTTTAACACAATTCAACACACACACACATTTTTAAACATTATTTTATAATTATCTTCAAAAACACATCAATTTATTTTAAAGAAATATGTAAGGTTACCATCCTATAACACAAATCACTTCCCAAACCATATATAATCATCGATCAAAAATTGGGAGATACACAAAGCCTCATAACATTTATACTAATGATTTCATATTGCAAAGCAAGGAAAACTATACAACTAACATTCCTCGAGACACCTCAAATGGATCAAAGCCAAGGCTCAAAGCTGCACACTAACTCTAGATGATGTATACACACCTTGATTCCATCGTAAGGGAAATTCACAACACAATGCATCCATTTCAATCATAGGATATATTCTTTAATATTCTTCATACTATCAAATATCTATACAAGGAAAATAGAATCCTTCTCAAATATATAAGAGAACTCAACCAACACACCTCATCCAAGTGGTAGTGTTGCATCATCCATCTTACCCATAATAATTCCAAGTAAACCAATGTGGTTATCACATATCTCATGAATTATATCAAAAACATTAGAAAAATCACACGATCCAAGGGAATACATTCTTTAACTATACATATCTTTCAAACATAACCCAAAAAACACCACCACAAAGTCATCAATTACAACTCAACCCCCACTTTTCATGAAACCCAAAATCAAGTTTCAAGTCAAAATATCAGCATGGTCTCCTTATTTCTGAATATATGGTGGAAAAATCAAAACACTGGAAACAAAAAAAAATATCAATAAACAGACAAAAAAGCTTTAAATAGTACATAAAATGTTAAAACAAACTGGGGCTAAACATAGCCAAACACTATTATTAATTCTAGTGACATCAAGAAATTAGAAAAGATTAATTATTAATTAAACAAAAAATAGATACTAAATAAGCCATCATTAGTTAACCACTACCACATTTTTTTCTCTTTTTCAAAACAATGGTATTAATTATTTAAATATTATATTTAATTTCATTCTATCCTAAAGGAATTTTCATAACATTCCCTTTGATTGAAAATATATTATTATTTTATAGTATATAGAATTTTAAATGAAATAGCTAAATACTACAAGATTATAGATTAAATGTGACATTTTTAGTGGATATAAACTAATGTTTTCCTTAAAAATACTTAAAATGAAGATTGTTATACTTAGTGATTGGTTACCCATGCCAACAACCATTAAAATTCTTATTTTCTTAATTTTATAATTTTTTAAACCCACCTACCATATGCTTATACCATTGCTACATATAACTTTACTCAAGGTATTTTATCATTCCTCATTAGTATTATAAGCCTAATCCCCACTCTAATTAACAAATATCAAGAATCCACTAAGAACTAAAATAAAAACTATAATTAAAACATAAAACAAACTAAACCTATTTTTATTTTACCTAAACCATAAGGAAAACAATATACACACCATCCCAGTTTCAACACAATAAACATATTTTTAATCTTCCTAGAATATAAAATTTTAATTTTACATACTCTCATGAGAACTAAACATTAACATTATTTAACCAAATAAATAATAAATCCAATTATTTCATGTCCCTTTTTAAAAAAAACCCAATACCTTTTATCATATTTCTCAAAATAGAAATTAATTATTTGAACATGTAAATAAAACTTTTAACACAAACCATAGTTCCCATTATACCTTTTTTATACATAATAAATAGTAAATTATATACAAATAAATTTCATTTGATTTATTCCAATTCCCATTTAAACATGCCTTAAACATCTATTAATCACATCAATTGTAAAACTAATCATTAACATACTATTTTTTGACCCAAAAAAATAAATGGAATTCACTTTCAACCAAATAAAAATACACACATAAAATCCTTATTGACTATACACTTTCATTAATATCCATCAATGAAAAATTTACCTTATTTTCCCCTATTTTAACCACTTTCAAATTAAATCTTAGAAACATAGAAACAACAAAATAGGAACACATCTAGCATACATTCCACCTTTCCATTTAACCATATTATACATGTATTTAATATTGAATAGTTTTTTTCAAAAAAGACATTTCATTTTCATTATTCTATAATTAAATTTCTATTATATTCATGGAAATAATATATACAAACAAGAATACTTAAATTGAACTTTAAGTTAATTTATCAAATCATTATTTAATCAAATTATAAACTTTCCCAATTTATTATATAAAATTTCTTTTTTTAACCAACTCATATCATACTAGAACAAAGTAATCGATCATTATAACAAATCATATTACATCATAGAGTATATCCATTTGAGTTTAGTTATGAACTTCATTATTAATAACCTGTTTTGAATAATGGTTTTATATATTCAATGTCATTATATAGGGAAGTTTTGAATATTAGAGGACATGTGCATCGAGCAAAACTATTTTACTTGAGTAGAAAGAAGAAATATGGAAGCATGGTAAATTAATAGATGTAATAATAGATTTTAAGTTTTACTTCATTGATTTCAAATTTTAATATCTATTTTATAACTAAATAGTTCATTTATATTTGTAACAGTTTTATTTGGAGTACCTTGATGAGTATGAAACTGAAATATTTGAGTCAAACAATCATTTACAATAGGTATTAGGAGATGATAACCATGGGAGATTATGTTTTCAAACAAGGAATAATATTGTCCCCATTAGATATTTGCCCACTTCGGGTGCCATTTCTAGTAACACTGAGTTGGAAATAGCTCATATAGAGGAAGCACGGGCTCATGTTGAGGTAGAATAGGTCAAAAAATGGTCATACAGGAGCATAAATTGAATCAAAAGTCCAATGATGAATTTATGAAAATTATGGAAGCCTTATGTTCATCACTTCCACCAGATACCATCATGGTTTGTGATACATATATATTGATGATGTGTATGTTATATGTTTCACCAGTAAATGGTCCTAGTGGTGGTTGGGATAATGATTTACATGGTGATAGAGATGGAAATTGTAAGGATAATAGTGAGGATGATGGTGAGGATGATGGTGAGGATGATAACAACGATGATGATAGTGGTGGTGATGAGAGAGAGAGACTGATCCTTTACATTTTTTACTGATATTTATGACACTTGATGTTTGAAAATTTGATGTGAATTAATATATGTGATGTTTTAAATGTGTGTTATCATTGGTTGAATTAATTAATTAGTTTATTTTGTTATCATTATTTGTATATTGGTTGGTGATGTTTGTTGTAACTTTTTGGTGATTTATGAAAGTAATTGGCCAAGGTGGGGGGTCCTCAAACACATGTACCATCTAATTAGACTGCCCTTCAGTCTAAGGGTGGTATGTTTTACTCAAAAGTACTTGTGTTCCTAACACCCTCTATAATCCTTTTCAAAATTGAGAAGTGAAATGAGAATCCCTATTTGATATAATAGTCTATGGAACTCCATGCAGTTGGATAATCTCCCGAAAATAGATCCTTCCAAGATCATTCACCGAAAGGTCTCCTTGATAGGTAAAAAGTGATAGACCTTTTTGAGACTATCAGTGATCACTCATACTGCATCATTACCTCAAGGGGATCTCGGTAATCTATTCATGAAGTACATGGTGACATCATACCATTTCTACTTAGGAATGGGAAATGGATGCAAAAGACATGTTTGGTATGCTAGTGTTTCATCATTGGAGTTTTAAAAATGGAGAATGAAAATAGAGTTGTATCCATTGGTGCATGAGTGTTCCCCCTCTGGAGTGAGCTAGTCCTCCTCCTCTTATAAAATAATGCCCAGCCATCTGAGCATGATTTCCTCTATGTGAGTGGCATGAACTTATTCATGAAATTTAGGAACATCCTCTATATTCAACATGGATAAGGTTTAATTTATGTTATATTATTGACATGTGTATATAATCAAGGGTCTAGATAAATTTTATAAGGCATTAGTGATCCTCCCATGATCAAGTTCAGTGTCCTTTTATAGTGGAGTGTTCCGGTGCTTTACAGATCGATGAGAAAAGAGGGATTGGGCTTTATTTTATGGGACTATTTATTTACTTACACCTAGGAATTAACATTTTTAACCACAAAACATCACACCCCGACAAAGTATTCATCCCAGATGTTCCATCATCAACTGGAAGATGTTAACCATCTCTTGTCAGTGGCGCTGCATTTCTCAACAGGATGGCTTCTCACATATCTTACTTACCTTAAGCTCGAATCGTGTACCCATGAGTGGTCCTATTTAATGGTGCGGGTAGATTCTTAAAATATTCAGATAGTTCAGAATTATAGTTCAACATCTCTCCCATGTTTTCTCCAACTTCTCATGGGAGCTTGGTCCTTCGTCACAAGGATCTAGTATCGACAGGTAGCGATCTCCTTCACAACTAAGTGGAATGTAAAAACTTCCTCATAGGTGGAATAGGCTAGGAAGATTCACTCGTGGTGAATTAGGATATATCTCAACCTCAATCAGTGTAGATCTCAAATTTTATTGGTGTATAGTAATAACTCTCCGATCAAGGTGGATCCACTCCATCGTCGACACAGATTCATGGGTGGCACCAAAAGGTAGCGCAACCTGAGTAGGGAGCATCCTGGTTTTTCTCATGGTGATGGAAACATTTTTAATTAGTTCCTACTATATGTATCTTATTAAATCTTAAACTGATAGGGATCTAGTTCTTTATGGGAATTGGAGGCTTGGAATAAGTTGTTGGTCTCATGGAAACTTAAGAGGTAGAGGCACAATAGGCATAGGTGGAAAATCTTATGGTAAGCATGCCTATCATGAAGGAAATTTTCAGTGTGCCAAAAATGAGATTGGTTGAATGGGGTACTCATTGTAGGTATTCCTACCATGAGAGTGGTGGCATGGTATGTTAAGTGATCGTGAGTAGTGCTCATGGTCAGCTGAAGGCACAGTCGATTCTTCTTCACAGTAGGTAGTGGAATTGTCTGTAAACGGTAGCCATACCTACCATGTCATGATAGGTTCTCAATACTAAGGATATCTCACTGCTAGTTACCATAGTTATTTCAGTGATCATGGATGGAACGATCACTTCCAGACTTTGTATTTTTTCAACCTATAGAACAAAAAGATTCACATTTTTTCTTAGTGCTGTATTTTTCTACATTTAAAATTAACTCTGATAATAAGAGTCAATTCCCTTCCAAAGTATGGCTTCAAAATTCATATAAAAAGATAAATATATCAATAAAAATCATATTTAAATATAATATCCAACTAAGTTCTAATTTTAGATAGTAAAAAAATCACTATTTAACTGGTAATTGAATTAAAATTAGGGTGTTTTTAATGAATAACAGACAATAAATGTTGAAAATTCCATCTCACATCAGAACCCTTCATCTAATCAACCTAGATATTACCTTTTAGAGTTACATAAGTTGATTTCTCCTCTCTTTTATGGGAACCTATCTTTCAATGATGTAGAAGAATGTTTATAGAATATAGAAATGATTTTTAGCCTTCTTGAACTTCCTAGGGCCCTTAAGCTTAGTATGATACCTTTATTCTTAAAGGTCTGAGCTGGAAGTGTTGGAAGTCCATTGTTCAAATTGAGATATAGAATGATTGTTCATTAGATGTTTTTAATGTTGTATTCATCCATCATTATTTCTTTAAGGTTTTGAAAGTGGTTAAGGTGATGAAGTTGTATTTCCTTGAGTAGGGTGATCGATTGGTATTAGAGTACACTCATTATTTCATTGAATTAGTGTTATTTTCTCTTGAATTGGATTTGTGTGATTCCTTGAAATTCTAGTATTCTGGGAGATATATTCTCTCTAATCTTCAATCAAGGGTTTCCAAGTTTGGTTTCATCTCTTATGTGGAAGTTTATAGGTAGGATGTTAGAGTTAAAGTGATTATGGTTGGAGTGCTTGAAACAATCGGTACTTCCTTTATTCCCAGTATTAGTGAAGAGAATTCCAATAAAGGAAAGGTAAAGTGGGATAAGTCTTATATAGATAGGTATTGGTATCCATAGGCCATCCTATATCTCCTCATCGGATTATTCCAACACAAGGTGATTAGACAATAAAAAAACATATTTTTATTACATTTTAATGGTATTAAATGTTTATTTTTTATCTTATGGGGCTGAGTTAGTGGATTTTAATTTTGAACATTCATTCTCTTCATTTGTGCACTCCATGCCTAATATGCACTAATTTAGGCCCAATGTTTCATCTGATTTCAAAGAATGTAATTATCCATATTTTAATTTTAAATTTTTGGAAATGTATATAAACTTAAATATGAACATTTTTCATTCAGGGATCAATGGAGGATTCATAAATGATGATGAGGATTTTTGGTGAAGAAAGGAAACAATTCTGGAGAAGGCAGATTGGATATCATCCCACTGATCGGACTTTGGGGCCCACAATACAGGCCTAATGAAGCCCAAAATTTACAGTAGACTAGAAGAAATATAGGGGAACAAATCATTATTCTGGATCTAGTGCTAATTCGTCCTCAATGGTGGTGATTAAGGCGGCCCAAGTTGAAGATTTAATTTTGGGCCAGATTCTGCGGCCCAGAAAAACAGATCACTATTTCAATCATATCTCCCGAACCACAAAGTATTTTAGGCTGAACTTTTACAGGATGTTATGAGACATCGGGGATTCATTTAAGTCTTATAGGTCCCACTCAAATTATGCCTTCTAAAAGGTCCTTTAGGCGCGTCTTTCCGGTGGATGCAAACTGGCTGCAACATCGGGACAAGAAGTGAAAAAGTCTCTCATCATTAATGTTCCACCCATCTTTCCCCAACATAATTAATTAAAGGCACATGGGATGTTGGGGGCTCAGCCAAGGATTCATTTTTTTCCTATTTAAGGCAGTAGTGGTGGTGGATTTAGGATCTTGGATGCTTTGTTTCATTGTAATGTTTTGCTGTCCATTTGATGTTGTAATCGTTCTACATTCTCATGTAAGTTATTTGAATCACATTAGTTCTTAATAAAAGTTCTTAATTTCATCTTTTTATTTGCTTCTTCTTATCACTTTGATACCGTTTCTTTAAGGTGTGAATTTATTCACACCACCACTTGTGAATTTATTCACACAACGGTGGAGTGATCGTTTCATTGTTTTGTTTTTGCTTCTTCAATTCCGCCCCTATGAGTATGCTTTCCGCTTCCTTTGAGATCATAGAATCAATGGAGGGCTAAACCCTTATGGTTTGGTCCTAGGGAGTTGCATGGGGAATATTGGATGTTATTTTTATGATCTTAATTTCTATAATCATTTCATTATTTTAAGATTTCTATTTGATGATTTATTTTCTTCTTCGTCTTCACCAACTTTAACAATGACACATTTCGAGTGCTAGTACGATCCAATTACTTGGATTGATCATTAAATTGATCCTCTAAGTGCATTTATGATTAGCCTTGGAATGGTGTAGGGATTAAATTGGTGAATGATGTTGAGGAATTATATCATTTTTTTAGATACATCTTGAATTAGTGAAATGAATGTTATAAGAAAATAAATACATCCAATCTAACCCTAGTAACAACTTAGGATCAACCCATCTTCATTAATTGTTTTAGACTAAGTAATTGTATGTTTTAATTTATTTTCTTTATATTAAATCAGTATTTATTAAAATAAAATCAATCCAAATAGTTGGCCACTCCATAGCCAAATCCTTCCAAAATCAAAGCGTCTCTCGGTTTCTTCTTCGGTCCATGTGGATTCGACCCCTACCTGTACTACAACGACCGCATACCTATAGGGTAAATTTGGGCGCAACCAGATTTTGGCGCCGTTTCCGGGGACCCAAGTAAGTTACCTTAGACACTATCATCATTTTCTCACCCCAGTTTCTCTATTCTCACCCCCATCTCTCTTATCTTTTTTCCATTTCTGTTTGTGTATATCCTGAGAATCTAGAATCCAACTTTATGTCTTCTCCAATGGAGTATCTTCAAAATCACCATGTCATAAACTCATGCTGGAATGAAATGGAAATTCAATATTGGGAAACCTCTAAATTTGAAAATTTCTTTGATCAACCCATGAATGATTACCCCGCACCTGATGAAATGTACAATCAATGGGATGATGATTGTTTAAAGGATCAATTTCCAGCCCTCTCGAGGAAGATTGAAGAGATAAAACTCAATGAAGTTCACGATTTACAATCTTCTATCCAGCCTAATCCTCAAAAACTCCTTGAAAAATTGTGTAATCAAATGGAGATGATGAGTTCCGAGGTATCATCGTTGAGATTAGAACTACAATGAATTAATACTTGTGAGGAACTCATCTATACACCAATTGTACCTTCCAAAACCTTATGTGATGTGTCTAGTTTCCCACAAGCCTCTCATGAATTTATTGAAGAAACGACCTTTGGATTTTGGGCAGGGGAAGTGAATCAAGAAATTGTTGAAGGGTCTTTAAATCAGGAGGAAATTTATTTCATGTATTCACAAGAGGGAAATTTGATATCATGGATTGAGTCTCCTAAGTGTAACTCTATTGATGATTTTTCAAAAACACCAATCACTGAACCACTGAGAGAATTCAAAAACATTGAGTCCATGCCCATTTCTAACACTATTCTTTCCAATTTTTTGGTTGAATCTTCTGTTCAAAATGAAACAATTTTGTCAAGAAATTTGGAAAATGAAGCTGAGTTGGATTCAAATTCTCAACCTGTGTCTAAATGTCCTATCCAAACCAAGCTCAAAATCATTGTCCTTCCTTCCCCACTCGAGTACCCTATAATTTTTGTTAAGAAAGAGCTTGGGGTTTCATTAATTCATCTCATGAAACCCTAAAAGGTGGGTTGATCTTTGATTTATTAAGAAAGACTACAGAAGAAAAAGAATCAACCATTTCTGATATTCCTTGGATTTTCCCATTCATTTTAGAAAATAGGATTGTTCATGAATCAAATTCCAAATATTCTTACCAACCACAAGGGATACGCATTCTCAATCATGTTGAAGTAGAGAAAGATGAGGTCATTAAAATTTTTAAAGTTGGAATTGGCTAAGTTGGGGGGTTCAATTCGAGCTAAAGACTTTAAATTAAGCGTTGCACGGGAGGCAACCCGTGGTTTTCATGTTTCAAATCATTGTGATTCATTTTTTTTCATTTTGATTTTTATTTTTTTATTTTTTTTAAAAAAATATAGACTGTTGACCTATTCTTATTTTATGAGTAAGGATGGGTATAAAAGGGGATCACCGTATTCATCTGTGTCATGCGGTGTGATCCCTGAGTAATACCTTACCCAGAAAATATTAAGAAGACATTGTATCATCAGTTTATTCTTATTATATGTTTTTGTAGGTATTTAAAAAAATAGATTGTTGAACTGTTCTTCTTTTATGAGTAAGGATGGGTATGAAAGGGGAGCATCGTATTCATCGGTGTCATGCGGTGTGATCCCTGAGTAATACCTTACCCAGAAATTTAAGAGAAGACAATGTATCATCAGTTTATGTTATTTGTACCTTTTTTTAGGTTAAAAAAATAAAAATATATATATATATATATTAAAAAAAATTAAAGGCATGTCATAGGTCATTAGGAAAAGCTGGTCACAACCGTCCAAGCCATTGGGAGACAAACCAGAACTGAAGGGAGACATGGGAATGCATTTTCAACATCAACCACCAGGTGACTTCATTCCATAATTTTCATTTTCAATGTCTTCATTGAACTTCTATCCTACCCCTTCTATGTTTCAATTCTTTAAACACTAGGGACAGTGTTATTCTAAGTTGGGGGGGAGATAAAAATCTGTGGAAGGAAAAATGTCATTAACCTTGAACATGATAACACACATTCTGAACTCTGAAATTGGATATCAAATAATTTTGCATGCCTTGATTCTGATTTTAATGCAAGTTTATGTTCATGTGCATAGATATTGGAAAGTGCGGTTGTCCGATGTGATTTTTCACTGTTATATTTTCATCCATTTAATAAAAAAACACAATGCACGTCCTCTAGATTGTGGGGTCTTAGTTTGAGTTCTTGGGGACCCATAATAAATAGCATAGGATTGACGATCATTTTAATTTTAACATGAGTATTCAAAAAAAATCAATTGCGCGTAGAGCAATGAATTGACCTAATGTGTGGCTTTCGGCACTTGAGGATTGTGACTCCATAGTTTTCTGGCCCAGAGTTGGGCATTTTATCTCTATTTGTGGTAATTTGAATTTGTTTTTGATTGAGTTAACTCGAGATGATGCCCGAATATGTGAGCTTCACTTGGTGCCCTAAGGTCTTTGAGCCTGGGAGTCATCGACAAAGTCTTTCTACATGGGTTGACTCGATTGAGTTCAATTTAAATTACCATGGAAAAATTGCAAAAAAAAAAAGAAAAAAGAAAATAAAAAATGAGTACTCATCTTATTATTAAAATTTGATTGCTCTTAGTGCTTCCATCTTTTCTCCCTCGAATGAAAATGAACCCCCATGTCTATTGTGACACACAACACTTCATCATGCTTAATTGAATTTGGATGAAATATGGAAATGAATTTGAACAAAATAATGGGTTTGGGCTTGAGATATGATTATATACATAGCTTGTTTTAAATGATTTTTATGGGTTTCATAATTGTTTGTTATGTGATCTTTGGGTGAGAAATGTGTATTAAAATGTTTTTGGAAAAGGTCATTTGAATTTCATTTTTGTGAGATATATTTTTCTCGGGACTAGAAAAACTCAAGTTGGGGGGTGTGATTAGCCAATAAAAACACATATTTTGATTACATTTTAATGGTATTAAATGTTTATTTTTGATCTTATGGGCCTGAGTTAGTGGATTTTAATTTTGAACATCCATTCTCTTCATTTGTGCACTCCATGCCTAATATGAACCAATTTAGGCCCAATGTTTCATCTAATTTCAAAGAATGTAATTATCCATATTTTAATTTTATATTTTTGGAAATATATTTAAACTTAAATATGAACATTTTTCATTTAGGGATCAATGGAGGATTCATAAAGGATGATGAATATTTTTGGCGAAGAAAGGAAACAATTCCTGAGAAGGCAGATTGGATATCATCCCACTGATCAGACTGTGGGGCCCACAATACAGGTCTAATGAAGTCCAAAATTTATAGGAGACTAGAAGACATATAGGGGAACAAATAATTCTTCTGGAGATAGTTCTAATTCGTCCTCAATGGTGGTGATTAAGGTGGACCAAGTTGAAGTTTTAATTTTGGGCCAGATTCTGCGGCCCAGAAAAACATCCCACTATTTCAATCATATATCCCTAACCACAAAGTATTTTAGACTGAAAGTTTACAGGATGTTAGGGGACATCTTGGTATTCATTTAAGTCTTCTAAGGCCCACTCAAAGTCGGCCTTCTAGAAGTTACTTTAGGCGCGTCTTTCCGGTGGATGCAAGCTGGCTGCAACTTCGGGGCAAGAAGTGGAAAAGTCTCTCATCATTAATGTTCCACCCACCTTTCCCCAACATAATTAATTAAAGGCACATGGGATGTTGGGGGCTCGGCCAAGGCTTTATTTTTTTCTTATTTAAGGCAGTATTAGTAGTGGATTTAGGATCTTGTATGCTTTGTTTCATTGTAATGTTTTGCTGTCCATTTGATGTTGTAATCATTCTTCATTCTCATGTAAGTTATTTGAATCACATTAGTTCTTAATAAAAGTTATTCATTTCATCTTTTTCTTTTCTTCTTATTATCACTTTGATACCGTTGCTTTAAGGTGTGAATTTATTCACACCATCACTTGTGAATTTATTCACACAACGGTGGAGTGATCGTTTCATTGTTTTGTTTTTGCTTCTTCAATTCCGCCCCTATGAGTCTGCTTTCCGCTTCCTTTGAGATCATAGAATCAATGGAGGGATAAACCCTTATGGTTTGGTCCTAGGGAGTTTCATGGGGCATATTGGATGTTATCTTTATGATCTTAATTTCTGTAATCATTTCATTATTTTAAGATTTCTATTTGATGATTTATTTTCTTCTTCGTCTTCGCCAACTTTAACAATGACACATTTCGAGTGCTAGTACGATCCAATTCCTTGGAGTGATCATTAAATTGATCCTCTAAGTGAATTGATAATTAGCCTTGGAATGGTGTAGGGATTAAATTGGTGAATTATGTTGAGGAATTATATCATTTTTTTAGATACATCTTGAATTAGTGAAATGAATGTTATAAGAAAATAAATGCATCCAATCTAACCCTAGTAACAACTTAGGATCAACCCATCTCCATTAATTGTTTTAGACTAAGTAATTGTATGTTTTAATTTATTTTCTTTATATTAAATCAGTAGTTATTAAAATCAAATCAATCCAAATAGTTGGCCACTCCATATCCAAATCCTTCCAAAATCAAAGCGTCTCTCAGTTTCTTCTTCGGTCTCTGTGGATTCGACCCCTACCTATACTACAACGACCGCATACCTGTAGGGTAAATTTGGGCGCAACCACAAGGACATTAGTGTTCCACTAGTGTGGTAAGTTTAGTCATTATAATCCTTCATGTCAGAAAGCTTTAAAGACCTATTGTAGTTGTGGTCATCTATTTTGTTTTTAAATGTTTTGTAGAGGATTCATGTGAAAAAATGAGTGGATCTCAATACAACCCTTCATGGGATTCTCAAGTTCAACTTATTAAATATAATGTTGATCCATTTCTTATTTGAGGTATTCTTTTCTCCCTTTTTCCCCTCTATCTGGTTTTTATTTTTTGACCTTTATTTGGGAAATATAATTATATCTTGTTTTGGATAGTATATTTTTATGGTAATTCTAAATCATTGGTGTTTATACTCATGTATTGACTATTTTTTTGATGGTTTCTCACATAGGTGATGTAAGGGCCTAGTTTGTGAGGTTCATATTGAATTACTTTATTTTTTTGAGTCTTTCATTCTTTTTTGGAATTATTCTGAGTGATTAATCTTTTTTAGAGAATTTTAATTTTATAGGAATTATAAATATGAAGGGTATGACATCATGTTATTTCTTTCTTTATTGAGTGTTCCTTTTTCCCTTATGAAGGTAGTGATGAAAATATTTCAAGTTTAGTGTTCAATTTCGTTGACCTTACCTTTTCTTTAGATGGGTTTCAAGTTCATTGACCATGATCTTATCTATAATTTAATTTATAATCCCTTTTTATTCTTGTATATAAAGGAGTTGAGTGATTACAATATGCTTAATATCCATTTTGATGATAAGATGTCTGGTTTTAAGTTGTGGATTTTGAGGTTATTTAGGATATTTGATTGAGTTTGATTGTAGAATTTATCTTATACTTGTCTTATTTTTTGTCATAGTGGATGTTGGGGTGTTTCTCAGTCTTCGGATTTGGAAAAAATAGGGAGGAATCTAGCCTCATCCATTCCTTATTAAACCTTATCTAATAAGACTTCATGGGGAAAAAAGTGATATGATGGGGACAATTGTCACACCCTGAACTCATCTTCCTTATTATTTTATTTATTTTTTTATCCTTGTTCTTAATTTTCAGATATTTTTCCTTAAAAAATTTGAGAAATAGGGGATCGATGCATTCCACATGGTTTGCACATGGTTAGTTCAAATCGTGCCACCCGACTGTGTGAAGACATGTAGTATTTCAAATTTTTGTGCATTGTTTGACAAATTGTGTGCCACATACCAGGGGTAACCAATTTCATATTCAAGGTTGGCACATTTTCATGAACTAGGTCTGACCACATTAAACTGGGCACCCGATCCAACCCATGACAAGGCTCAAGGGGAATTCTCAATACCCATGGGATAGAAACTAGTGTTTGGGAATCATATTTACTCAATGGGAATGATTTTTCATGAATAAATTTTCAAGACCCCCTCCCCCCAAATTTACCTCTACTGGGTCATAAATGAAGGGGGAGATAATATCCATCGAGTCCCCCCTTCAGTAGGCCCCAGTTTGGAGACTAGCACTAAAGGTATAAAAATATCACATATGGAATACATTACCCTCAATAATGAATATAAGATCAGAAGATAGATTGAATAACTACCAAGAAACTCCACCATTTAATATAAAAAGTGAAACCAAACCATCCCACAATACATGAACAATATCAAGAAAAAAATAAAAGTCTCTAAATAAAAAACAAAAATGAACTATAATATCAAATATAGTAATGTCTAGATCAACACTCAAAGTACTCCTGGAAACCTGAAAATAGTTTTTATATATGTAGGGTTATCATAACATGTATACTTGGTAGGATCATACCCAATCTCTCTTATGCATATGTGAAAATAGCATACTAATGCACCAGTGAACAAAGAGAAGAACCAACATGCACCTAAATAGGTTAAATAGGAAATATTTTTCTCATCATGGATCGATCACCAAATAATACATCCATGTATGATAATCTAATAAGAAGCATGTCGATAAAATGGTACCCCATTTTGGTCCCCCCTGGATTTTCACTCTCACGCAATAATGTTATACATCTTGGAACTCTCAACCCTTTCATATTCATAACCCTTATACTATCACAAACCACATCATAATGGGTAAGCCTCAACTATCAACCCATTTCAACCACTACATCACAACCAAATCATACCATAACCACTGTCATATAACCAGAATAGTAGGGTATCATGAACATGAAGGACATTGACCTTGTTCCCTCCTCCTACCATGCATTACCCCCATTACGAACCTCAATATCCTCTTGTTAATCATCACATCTAGTTCACCATAATCACAATCCATTACAACCCATGTGAAAAAAAAACCTTTCCTGGAATAGAGAGAGGGGAAATGGGGTATCCAAACATCTATTCCTCACCATTCAGATGTTGGGGAAAATACCCCCCCAAAAATTTGTTTGTCAAAAAATAGTACTAGATGTAGGTGGAGTGTGTATAAAAGTAACATAAAATACAAGATAGATAGATAACATACAATCCCAACCTGTGGTTTCATAACAAGAGAACCAAGGTATCTCATGACATCGCCACAAAGTCACATAACCTTCATCACTATCTGATACCACCACTAACGCATCACACCACACCACCACACACACATAATCCACACAATCCAACATTCAATTACAAGTTACACCATTTTGAGTTTCCACTAACTCCCATTTACTAAGCCATTTCATTTCACATTAACGTATCCCATTCATTTATCATTCAATTCATTTAATATAATTACCACATATCAATTTCATCCCATGCTTATTTAAATTCAACCTGTGATATTTCAATTTTAGTATTTCAAATTCATTTCATGTCTAGCTAGGAAACCAACACAACTAGAGAACATTACAGCTCAACCACCCCACAAAAACCAACATCACAACAAAAAATATGACATCTGTCACCACAACCCAACTATCTCACCACAACAGCCACAAATCACAACCACAGTACAATAGACCACATTATGTCTCATGCTAACCATTCATGGATTTTCCATCCAACACATTTTTCCTTGAACTCGGTCTCCACCATCATTGATAAAATCTCCACAAGATTCCCACACATCACCCAAGACAACACAACAATAACATCAACACATAGTAACACAATTCAGCTTCCACATCCACCATGATTTTAGTTTAAGGGATTTCATAACATCACATCTTATTTAGCATGGGTATTATCACACAATTGTAGATTTCCATGGGAAACTGATTCATTGACCATATATAAGTGATTATTATTTTTATTCATGGTGAGATCAATAAAAATAAAAACAAGGGACACTTAGTCTATAATAAAAATAATGAAAACAAGTTTTGTAACAAGTATTATTTTCAGCAATAATAATAAGTAAGTGTCTTAATAAGAAATTTCAAAAAAATAATAAATACATGAAATTACTCCCCATTTCCATCAATTTCAATTAATATTTTTGTTTATATTTATTAATCTAGCCCTTAATATCCACCCATTGGATTCAAAAATCATGAAATCCCCACACATACACTTAAAATAGAGAGAATGAGGATCACCTACATCAAATAAATCTTTCAAAAATCATTTTTCAAGGATGGAATGAATAATGGACATACACATGACCAAGATTACACCAAATATGGATCAAAACCCTAGAACGCAACACCTTCTATCAAATCTAGGTACCATATCATCCAAACTATCTATCTTCCCAAGAACAACCTTATTTAGAATGAAGAACAAGGGGGGAAAGAAGAAAAAGAGAGGAATCGCCTTATAATTTTCAATTCTCAGCCTCTATATTCCAAGAATAAAAGACCACAAGGAGATGGTGAAAGGAATCCTAAAATCACCAAAAGAGTTTCCCAAGAATCGAGAGAAAATAATTGTGAAATATAGGTTTCTAAGGGGATCTGCAATTTATAGTTAATCTAGAAAATTAGAATACCACGACGCAACACCCTACACTACATCACAAAGGTACTGACATAGGAAAAATCCATGATGAAAAGGAAGGTACCATGACATAATGTGTCTAGTCAAAACAACATTAGAGAAACATTGTATGGTTCACACTGTATATCCTATAAACTGGGATAAGGACCATGGTGCAAGGGAATATCCATGATGAAAGTATATTAACCCTATGCAAGGGGACATTCCATAGTTAAACCCCACAACACAATGACCCTAAAATCAAAAGAACATTTGAAAATCACCTCTAGGACTCCACGTCACACCTATGAAGCCACACCGCAACTGTGCTAAAATAGGCAGAACTTCTATAACTCCACACTGCAGTCGACCTCTCCATGCCTCCATACCATCCTCTAACATAAATCCATGGTGAATCACTATTTTTTATTCTATAAAAAACCCCTTTACGACACAATATAAGCCTCCACGCTGAAAAATTGATCTGAAACTGAAATTTCAGATCAACTCCTCTCTATCCCCCTCTGATCCTTCTCCCAACACCTCTAATAGTTGAAACTCATAAATTAATGAATCATATAGGTCTAGGTTGTTACATTAGATACCACTAAAATGAATATCATCCCCGATAATCAAAATCAAACCCTGGGAGAAAGAAAACTGCCACAAAAACACTCCCTTAGAAGATACCACTTAGATGGAACCAACCTACCACCAATTGACCACAATAAGATACGAACTAAAATCACCCCACAAAACATCACCTAGAATCCCCCATAAACATAGGATATATTTATCAAAAATAACTCCACCATTGGATGAATCCAAAGTAGCACAATCCTCCTCGCTCACAACTAACTTTTCCCAACTACTCCTCCCACCTTAAGTTTCAAGATATCCAAATATTGATAAAAAATTTCCTTACATTTATTAAAACCTTTCGTTTGATTTGAAAGGGGTGTTATCAAAAAATTTATGAAAACATTTATACTTAAATTTTACAAAACATTCAACATGACTTCAAAAAGAATTTCAAAATTCACTATAAGGTTTTAGTGAAAGGATTAAAACTCATCCAATACATTCCCCCTCTATTAACTCTCCATAGAATATCGGGAAACGTGTTGAATCTCGAGACAGTCATACTAACGGTGCCCCATAGCATCACACTAGAAATAAATAAACTCACCAGACATGGGACACCTTGAACTACTCAACCCTAGATCACTGAGTTGTGCCCCATCATTATTAGATCGCCTCACTCTCTTCCTCCTTGAAGCTAGAGACACACAACCTAGAGCATTCATCTACACCTTCCCAACCACTCAGGAAGGGAGAATTTTCTTGGATAATTTAAGAAATATTCCCCAATACATCTCTCCCAGATCACCACACTTCATCTTCTAACACCTTCAAACCACCTTCTGAAATAAGACAACTAACAAAGAAAATTGGAATTCATCTGGGGTGTCCACCATCCCAAAATCAACCTCAACCACTTGAAACCAATCCTTAGAATAGGGGTTGGAGGACCCACTAAAGAACTTAGGCACTTCTTACCTTTTAAATTTCAACAAATATCTATCCTAGGATCTCTCTTTATCTTTCTCATGCCACAAAACTTAATGGAATGTTGATGAAATATCTTTAAGCTAGGAACTAACAAGGTTAGAATAAACCATACAAGCTACACAATCAACACACAAGGAATGTCAACACATCACAAGAATCACATCAAGCCAAGCCAACTCTTCCACCAAACACCCCACACAACCACATCACCATCCTCTATCAAGAAAAAGGTCACACAATCTCACATCAACCATGGGTTACCTATCTCCCACCTAATAATTCACACCACCATTTCAAAAAATATATATCCTAAGCCAACTACTATTACAAAAATCACACAACACTACTGTAAGTACACAAATAAAGGGAACCCACCCACCACATCAAGATGGTTCCCACTTTGGGTGGTCCTAACTCTCCTGTATGGTTTAAAATGTGTCATAAATATAACACATCTTAATGGGGAAGGGGTTTCCATCTCTTCATATTCTTGAGTCCAGAACACACACCACCACCATAAAATCAATCATAACAAGCCCAATAAAAAATATATAGTAACCAATAACTTATTTACACAAATTTAAGTATGGAAAGAAAGTTCATATTCATCAATTTCATTCTTTTCTAAACAACATGTGATTCAATCAATACAACCATAGCACCACACATAATCACAGTAGGGGTACATGTTCACAATAGAAAGAAAAGCCACCTCAATGGTCACATAGTTTCCAAGTTAGAAATATAAAATGGTTTAGGGATTAAGATTAATTACAGAACACCTTATTCTAAAAAAACATTTAAAAATCATTTTATTATTCAAAAAATAGGTTTTCAACAAGGAATGTCAACACTTCAATGTAAACAATCAATAAACAAGGCAACCACAAATAACACTCAACATTTCCAAGTAATTTTTAGAAAAATCATCATGCCTTGCATTTAAGTAACTATAACATGTGACCAAATAAAAAATGAAAATTACACATGTCATGTTATAATGGTTTGGGCTTGGAATTCTTAAGTTAAACATTTGATCGCTAAGGAAACATGCTTCTAACAGAAAAAAAAACTACACATGTTATCTTCTCTTACATTATGTTATCCATTCCAAAATTAAACATTTCTTAAACATTTTATCATATTAGAGACATGCTTTCATACTTAAAAATAAAATATGTTTTGGATCACAAAATAAAACCACACATGTTGTATCACTACGTGTCATAATTGACATGCTCGAACTAAATAGTCATTAAACATTTTATCACTCAAGAAAACATAATTATATATCACAATAAAGGTAACATGATTTTAATACCATATTTAAATACAAAATTATCATTACATAAAATGTTTTTATATTTTAATTACAGCATATTAAACATGATACATGATCATGATCTATATGTTATCAATTTCACAACATGTTTTTCAAATGTTTTTAACTTTAAACATGCTCCTAACAATAAACTACTCATGGATTAACATGTGAGGAATGGTTATTTAAGTACTAATTTTTTTTCAATATTCAAAATAATAGTTTCAACCATGTAAATAGTTTCAAGTCTCAAGAGGTTACTGCTAGAATGTTTATCATTTTCTAGGAATCTTGAACAAACAATAAAAATCCAACTTTACAATAAATTTCTAACACATGAAAGTTACATATAATGGGAAAAAACATAACACAAAACATGATATTCACATTTTTATGTTCAATATATACATATATAAACAATCTAGCATAGTAATGCCCTTAAACATGATTGGAGGATGAGATGGGTATGTTGATTGGAAAACTTCCAAATTGTTAACGGTTATCACTGAGCATGTTTATCTTTTTCCAAAATTCCAAATCAAAAGACATAAAAAATTCCAACCTTTTAATAAATCCCCAACACATGATTAAAACATATAAATGGATTAATACTACAAAGTTATAGTTGTGAAAAAAATTAAGGAGCAAGTTATTCATGTCAAAGTTTTCAATTTTTTAAATGAATTTTCAATAATCAAAATGACCATTTTTTAGGAATTTTGGAATTTAAATATCTAAAATCAAGTTTTAAAAAAATTTAATAACACGTGCTTATGATATATCTTGGATGAAAAAACACTGAATGGAATATCAAAATTTCATGGGAACCAAAATACTCCCAATCATGGTTTAAAAACAAACATCTCATCATGGTGATGTGAAATATAATCAAGGTAACATGTATCATAAAGTTTTTTGAAATTCATCATCTATTCACAAAAAAAATACATTAAGTATTCTTTGATACAAATTTCAAACATTAGGAAAATAAGTTAGCATACTATGTATTTTAACAATGGAAACAAAATCCAATTCATGAAGAAGAATGTTATAATAGGAAAAGGAATAACAAATTACAAGACTCAAAAAAGTCTCAAACAAATATATTATGCTAGTTAATCACCATTTTACTCTTTCCTTTTAGGTTATATGACTATTTTAGTAAACAATAATAGTTCATTAGAAACTATAGCATGAGAACAGTGAGAGTAACACACATGAATTTTCAAGATGTATTTAATTAAATTCATCTCCTTTTAACTTTCCAAAACCACCTCACTCAATCACAACTAAAAACAATCATGATTCATGTACCTAACTTGCATATCTACCCTAAAACCGGAACCACTTCACTTGGTCATTCAATAAGCTCAAATTCCTTACATAAGATTATGAGGGGCCCTTGAAATCCGGTGTCCTATCCAATCTCCCTAGTTTATATCATGCATCAAGCTTCACTGATATCGTTTCCCTACTAACCCATGAATTACTCACAAGTGCCCAACTCTAAGCTTAATTCTATGTCTAAAACTAACTCAAATAGAACTATGTCATTCCCTTATCTCCCTGGAGGTACCCCTCCTAGATCGGCAATGATGGAATAGATATAATGACCCCTATTTCTCATATTTAGTAGGACCTGGGTTGGCGACTAGCATTGAGGGTATAAAAATCTCACATGTAGAATAAATTACCCTTAATATAGGACCATGATATAGAATGAATAACCACCAATAAACCCCATTACATAATATAAAAATTGAAACCAAACCATCCCATGATGCATGAACAATATCAAAAAAATAATAAAAGTTCCAAATGAAAACCAAAAAGACAAGTCATATGGTAGAGACTCAATAGTAGCTCCAATATTCAATCTATAAATGTTCATATTAGTCCCTAAAGTCTTATTAGAAACATGAAAAATAGTTTTCATATACATGGGGTGAGAATAACATGTATACTTAGTAGGAACATACTCACGGTCTCCCATGCACATGTGAAAGTGAATACTAATGCATTGGTGAACAAATAGTAGAACCAACATGCACTTAAACAAATAAACTAGACAATAACTGCCTAACCATTTCTCTCTCACAAAATAATGAATCCAAATATAATAATATAAGAACAAGAATATTGATAAAAGGGTTCCACACACCATTTCCCCACTGATTTACTGCTCACACATCCGAATATCGTACGTACTAACATGCTCATCCCTTTCGTATCCATCAACCTCATACCATCACAAACCTTGTCATAATGAGAAACCTAAGCTCTCAACCTATGTCAAACACTACATCAAAGCCTCATAATCCAATATCCATTCTCATGTAACCATAATAGTAGGGTATCATGAATATAAAGGACATAAACCCTATGCCCTCCTCCTACCATGCGTGACCCCCACTATGAACTACCTCATCCTCTCATAAATAATCACCTATAGTACACTATAATCACAATCCATCACAGCCTATGAATAAAAACCTTTTCTAGAAGAGATTGCAGGGAAGAGGGGGTAACCAACCATCTATTCCTCACTATTTCGATGTTGGGGAAAACAAACCCCAAAACATTTGGGTGTTGGAACATAGTAATCAATGCAAGTAGGGTGATTATAAAGGTAACATGAAAATATAAGATAGATAGAGAAAACACAATCCTAGTCTATGGGTTTATAAAAATATCACCAAGGTATCTCACCACACCACCATAACATCTCACAACCTTCACCATTATTCACTGCCACCACCAATACACCACACCACACCACCACCATACACAAGCCACACAATACCACTTTCAATTATAAGTTCCACTATTTTGAGTTTCCATTAACTCTCATTTACTAATATATTTTATTTAAAATTAACAAATCCCATTCATTTAACATTAAATTAATTTAAGATAATTACCACACATCAATTTTAGACCAAGATTATTTAAATCCATCCCATGATATTTCAAATTCATTTCATGGATAACTGGGAAACCAACACAACCACACCACATTATAACTCATCCACCCCACATAAAAAAACATCAAAACGTAACATATTCCAATCCATAACCACAACCTAACCATATCACTACAACAACCACACATTACAACCAAGACACATCATCCCACATCACATCCCTTGCCAGCCAACCATGGCTTCGTTACCCAACACATTCCGCCTTGAACCTAATCTCCACCATCATTGATAAAATCCCCAAAATATCCCCACACATCACATAATAAAAAACAAAAATCACATCAACTTATAGTAGCATAATTTATCTTTCATGTATACCACAATTTCAGTTTAAGGGATTTCATAACATCACATATTTAGTATGGGTATTATAACTCAATTCCAGATTTTCATGGGAAACTAGTTCATTAACCATATATAAGTGATTATCCTTTTCATGAAAAGTGATCTTAATCAAACAATCACAATATATATCTGATAATAAACAACAAACATAGCACAAATAAGGTTCCCAAAAATCATTATTTTCAGTAATAGTAATAAGAAAGTGTCATAATAAGTAATTTCATGAAAACAGTAAAAAAAATGTGATTACTACCCATTCCCATTAATTTAAGTTAATCCAATTGATTGTTTTTATTAATTATACCCTTAATATCCACCAATTAGATGTCAAAATCATGAAATCTTTACACATTCACTTAAAAGAGAGAGAACAACAATCCCTTACATCAAGAAAATATTTCCAAATAGTTGTGCAAGGATGAAATGAAGAATGGATGTCCTCATAACCAACATCATGTTTGGTATGGATCAAAAACCTTGAACACAACACCCTATATTAATTTACAGCTACTACATCACCCAAACCATCCATCTCCCCAAGCACAAACATCTCCATAATGAAGAAAGTTGGAAGATTGAGAAGGAAAATAGAAGAATCACCATACAATTATTAATGCTTAATATATGGATGCCAAAAATAAAATCCCACAAGGATAGGGTGAAAGTCCTCCTAAAATCACATAGGATCCACCCAATAATTGAGAGAAAATACAGGATGAAGATAGGGTTTGAAGGGGGTCTACAATTTATAGGCAATCTGGAAAATTAGAAGACCACAATGTAACACCCTGCACCAAACACAAAGGTGATGACATAGGATAAAGCTATGATGCAAAGGAAGGGATCGCATCGCAATGTCTCTAGTTAAAACCATGTCTGTGAAACATGGTATGGTCCATGTTGTAGATCCTATAAACTATAACAAGGACCACAATATGAGGGAATCTTCATGCCATAAGAATATTAACCTTATGTAATGGACTATTCCATGGTTCATCTCTATGACACAGTGATCCCAAAATCAATAGAACCACCAAAACTCATATCTCTAGGAATCCACACTGCAACCATGAAGCCATGCCCCAACTATACTGAAATAGGCAGAACCTTTATAACTCCACTTCCCAGAACTCCACATCACAACTAACTATCCACACCTCCATAACAACCACCAACAGACCCCCATTATGAACCATTATTTTATACACCACAAAACCCCCTCCAAGATGCAACATAATCCTCCACACCAAAAAATGCTATATAACTGAAATTATGGCTCAAATCCTCCTTCGATCCTTCTCCTAGTGCCTCCAACACCTAAAACACGTAAAGGAATAGACTTGAGAATTTCAAACCATTACAAAATTAAATTAAACTAAAAAGGGAATTTTACTAAAATTTTGGAATGACATGTTCATAAGTTGAATTCCCATGAAAAATGAAATGAACAATAGTTTAAAATAAATATAAACAAATAGGAAGATCAGTGTAGATATAAAATAATACTAGGACTAAAATGCAAGGAAAATTGATTTGGTTGAAACTTTTAAGGTATAAAAACTAAAACTAACATACCTGATCAAGAAGTCTATGTGACCTGAGGTCATGGTCCATCAACTATTGTAAAATACCACTCCAGATCATTCTAAAGGAAGGGGTCCATAAAGCAACACTCCTGTAAATAAGAACTTATACCTATAAAATCCACTCAGACTACAGACACCGAGTGGTGTAAGTATGATGGGAGAATAAACATCCCAATAGGGTTTTTCGAATGATTCCATGCATTCCCCTCAACCAGACAGACTAAGAACACAAGTTTGAAATGCACTGCTTTAAAATAAGGTTTTTCTAATGCTTTAGGAAAATAAATCCACAAGTGTTTCATAGATCCTATTTATATTTAAAAAAAATTACTTGAGAACAAAATAGTTTGATTCCATTCTTTCAAAATCCTTTCTAAAAACATATTTCTTAATAATAATTTCAAAACATTTCTTTTTATAAAAAAAATCCATTAAAGATTACTTTCCAAACTAAAATATAAATCATACATCAACTAAATGAAACAAAATTGAGCATACATGGAAATAGGGTTAGGCCTCAATATATATTAACCAATCAAAGAAAAACAAGGATAAAATGCATATAACATACCAAACCTAGAATAAAAAGAATAGAGGGTAAGTGAGAAAAAGTAGGTAGTAAAGAATTAAAATTAAGAAATATCATGCTTTGTTATAGTCCAAACATGGAATAATGACTATGAAAATAACCATCTCAATAAAGAACCATGTGGAGACCCTAAGGTGGATAAGGTTAAGGGTACCCTAGGATCCTAATAATATCTCAGTGATTGAACCATACATAATTGTTCCCATGCACAAGCCTCCAGGGAGGACCATGACAAAGTCCTATAGGTAACCATATCCAAATCATCATGTTGTTTAGTTAGTGTTTTAGTGTAAACCAAGGATCAGAGAGGGTGTGTCATGATTAGAAGTACTTATCCTAGTATTCCCACCTAAGTACCCCCTAGGTTTCCTATCATGATATCTAAGGGAGGTGAGGGATCATTTAAATACTCATCAATCACACACACCAATAACATCTCCCAAGAAAAATTTCACAATATCAATCTCGTTTTACCTCCCCCACACCATTGGTTAAGTAACCTATTATTATTTACACAATCATGATATTAAAATCAACATCATATTTAATCATAAACAAAATCATATAAATCATGGTGAAATGGGGTTCAAACCAAGGGTGTTTTATTTCTTAGGAAAATTGTTATTGTAAGGTGACAATTGGGGCTTAGCATTCAATATAAATAATAACATCCTATAAAGTTAATTTACAAAAAAAATTCTGAAATAATGTTATTCATAAATTCCCTTTTAAAAATAAAAAATGGTCCTTTCAGTTGTAAATTTAGAAATTAATGCTTGAAACCCCCTTTTATAACAAAATATTATTTTTAAAGCCTATTTAAAACCATTAATTGTTAATATTAATTTAATTTAATTCTTCTTAGCGTGAAAATATGGTTAAAACCTCATGCGATGACATATGAGGAATCATAAACATAATTTACATGTAAATAGTAATAAAACCCATCAATGAAGATCTTTAAAATTTATAAATAACCAAATTCTTAAATTAAATCATGCTTCAAATCAAATCCAAGCTTTATATAAAAATCACTGAGTGGTTTGGGAACCTTAATAAATGTCCAAACCCATTAAATAAAAAACGTTCAAGAACCCAATAATACATTTCAAACACATACTCCTAGATATCAACCAAATAGGGAGATAAATCATTGAAATAACTTTCAAATTAAACTAAAAATTCATAAAATTACATTTCTTATTTAATAGTTTACTAATACTCATAAAACATATATAATTTTTAAGTAAATCAGTGATGGAAAAATTCAAACATCAATGGTATTTCAAGTAAAGGAGGAAGTATGGAAGAAACTACATTAAACAGAAATGGAAGAAGTGAAGATCCTCAAATAAGGAAGAATAAGACCCAAGGAGCAATTCTCCAACCCTATATGTAATAAACCACAAAATAAATCAATCTTGAAACCCTAGGGTTTGTCCTGTAGCATGCACAATGAGGGGGAGAAGGAGAAGGGGAAAGGAGACGATGAAGGAGAGGGAGGATGTGGATCCCTAACTTGGATATATTTTCCTGGAAATCAAAATAGGGGGCTAGAATGAAGGGAGAGGTGAGGGAGGAGGCAGTCGAGGATCCTATTTTGGGGTCCAATGCGGGAGGGGGAGGACTCAAATTGGAGGGGGTATTTCATTAAGGGAAAATTAGAAATTTATGATTTTTAAGATTGGGTATATCGCATGATTTACCAAACTGTGCATCAACCTTGCACTCTTCATCAGGAACATGTGATTGAGTAAACTATGTGTCAATCATGCAAAATTGCTCTGCTAAATTGTAAACCCAATTTTCATGACTGTCGAATGGTTAAGACTAACTATACACTAACTATATGATATGAAAAAAAATTAAAAAAAAATTAAAAAAAATCCTAAATAAAAATAACCAAGCCCCAAGAAAAAAAATTAAAAAAGATAAATAAGTAAAATTAAAGATAAAATGATGGTCGAGGTGTGACATGCACGGTTTGAAAAACTGTGTGGCCAGCCCGGTTTCATTAAAAGTGAAGATTTTTTATTCATACCTCCTTCAAATTAAACCTATAATATCCCCTTTATCCCCCCATTTGTCTCCCTTAAGCCTGGTCATGTCTTTCACTTGATTTATCTCCTCTACATGGTGATCACCATGAATTTATTCAATTTTTTAGGGTGATTTTTCAAGGTAAAGTTCTTTAAGCCTCCTACTCCCTTGTCTTTCCTTCCATCCCTTGTTATTTATTACCCTAGTATGGTCCCAGAAACCTAGGGTTCTATGTTATCTGAATTTTAATTGGGTGTTTCTTCATTTTGGGGTTTAGATTGATTCTTTAAGGGTTTTTCTTGCCTCTTTGTGGTGGATTAACACCTCGCATTATAAAAATGATTATTTGAGGTAGGTTTACTCCATGCAAGAATCTTTAATTTAAAAACCATGATTTATTTCCCCTTTGAATTCATGTTTTGGATATATAATGAGAATATTAAGTATGATTATAAACCATTTTTAAAAAGGGTGTTAGTTTTAATGTGTTATTAATTGAATGTCAAGGGTTCCCCCTCATTTTTAGAACAGTTGAATCTATTTTCAAATGACCATGCACGCCAAGTGTTTATTAAAATTCTCGAATGACTCTTATAGAGTAATTTTAAAATAAAAGGATATGTTTTATATTTTAAACTAACTTTTAATGATTTTTCTTTAAAAAGTAAAGGTGTGCTTGGGTTATCTTGTAGATGTTGTGTGCTATTTGATTGTTTGAGATATGTTAATGGTGTTTATGTAACTTTTTTTCTAAAAAGATTTTTATAAATTAATTTCTAAAAAGATGTTTCAGAGTCCCAGTAGGTGATTCAAAAATATAATTTTCTTGATGAAAATATACCCTTGGAATGTGACCCTTGCATTGTTTTAAAGTGGATAAAATTGTCTCTATTATAGTTCATTCTTGTTGTATTATTATTCTCTATGAAAGGGGTATTTTTTTAAAGGTGTTCGAATGTGAGGATGTGTTTATGGTTTTAATCTACTATATATTGATTTTTTATTTTATGGATCACCTCCATTTAATGTATATATATTATGGATAAACTAGAGTAGTTAGTGGGATGTCTGACTACACATGTTGCACTAGTTTATGATTATTCTCTATCTAGTGGCCCCCGGTATACTGCATGCCTTGCTTTGAGAATTTTCCCCTTGGTTAGGACATATAAGGTAAGAAAGTGAATTAGGGAGGTTAGATTACATCAATAACATTGATAATATGGATCTTTTTTTAGTATTATTCTAGATTTTCTCTAGTCTACAGGTGTTCTCATGATCACTCATTTTTAGCTATGTTATGTTGGTTATGTCTCCTCTGTTTTTATGTTAGTTTACTAGTGATTATTTCATATTAATATTTTCTTACTATTTTTGTTATTATTATTATTATTTCCTATTATCATTTGTATTTTTATTTTAAAAATAAAAAAAGGATCTTCTTTAATTAAAATGGAATGTTTTGTAGATACTTTGGGACTATTTCCCTACTTTTTCCACACATGGGAATTTTTTAAGGAAAGTTATAAAACTATTTTTTATATCAAATATTTATCCATATCTTTTTATGTTTTAAAGGGCCGATTTATCTAAAAATTAAAGCCTCTATATTTTTAAATGGAATGGTTAAAAATGACAATATATTGTTATTAGTTTTTAATAAAAGTAAAAAAACTTACATTTTTAGTTGTATTTCAAATTATCAAGTGATTTTATTCTTAAAGGTTGTGCATGAGGTGTGGAGATGATACCTAATAAGATTATTTGATAACACCTATCATATTTTCAGGTTTAGTTTATATTTTTTATGGATACGAAATATGATCATTGGGTTTTTTTGGGTGTTTAAAGGCAGTAAGTGAAGATGGTTTACTTAGTGCATGGAGATAGATGCTTGCAATCTTGTTTTTTATTTAGTATTTTTATTTCTTGTATATTATACCAATTTGGTATTTCCTTTTTGATTTATGTTATATTTATTATTAATTTTTTTGTTAATTATAATTTGTATTTTTTTATGCCTTGTTTGGTTCTATTTTTTATAAAACTGATTTTTCTCATGTGCATAGATCTCTGATGTACAGAGCGGTCATGTAGGTATTTTAAGGGGAAGTTCCATGTTTATATTTTTTTATAAAATTAAATTTTTTCCTTATGAGTATTTTTTAATTCCCTCACACTATTTTTGGGCCCATGTGGACCGGGAATGTCTTTCAGGCCTTGCCACAGATTGGCTCAGGGGCCCAGATTGGAGGTATACCAAGTTGGTTAGTGACACCATAGCCTCCAAGACAATTGTTTTAGTCTTTCAAATGGATTATAGAGATTTACCAAAAAGTTAATTCCATTTAAATTAGGTTCCCATATCATATAAACTTATCTATGATATAACCTATCACTAAAATGATCATTTACCCCTCGATTTCATGAACTAACCTAGGTTATCCCTCCATCAGACACTTGACCCAGTCTGCGACAAGGCCTGAAGGGTGTTCTCAATCCCCATGAGTTGGTATAAGTTCCCATGAACCAAGGAATCGCCAATTGGGAATTATTTCTCCCAATAAACAATTAATAAAAATAGTAGTGGAAATTAAATGAAATTTTAGCATTACACACTTGTATGTCATATGTCTACACTGATGAAAAATAAACAAAACAACAACCTAATATCAAAACTAAGAAAGAATTAAATATAAAGAGAGCACTAAAAACCTATCTCATCCTCTGATATCCCTCTCCTATAAGGCAAAGATTCCCCTAAAATGGATTTTCTT